>CM061525.1:94563635-96963635 GCA_030068015.2 Neoceratitis asiatica | reverse complement strand
TTTTCGTTATGTACTTATAACAATTTTTTTTTTTTCTTCCTTAACTGCCACTTACCTTTCGGTTGTTGGCTCAGCGCAGATAAGTGGCTGCTTCAATTCAATAATCTGACCATTCTTCTCCTTCAGCTCACCATTTTCCATGTAGTATTGTACCAATTCAGGAAGTGTGGCAAATTTTTCACCTACAAAGCAATCAGTAGAGGAGAATGAGTTTTGATTAAGGACATGTGAATGCTCCTACACTACTTACCGCCATACAAATCGAAAAAGTCGCCATTATTTTGTATCTTTATATGCGTTACCTCTTGGCCACGGCGTACCGATAACGTGAAAGCGCCTGGATTTGAGGATGAGAGGCGTGCTAAAAATGAGCCATCGAAGCCTTTTTCACGTAGCAAATTCTCAGCTTCTATACCGCTTATTGTTGGGTGAAACCATCTGTGCGGTGGTGATAGTAAGAAAAAAAATAGTTAAGAATTAATATAGTAGTATTCACATGTAATATATAAATTTTAACTTTTTGCGACGCAGTAGCTCAAAACGTTTCTCCGCTTGCAAGGAGCACATGGAATCACTGTTTGCCATTTTTATTTTATAATTTTCCAACTAAATCCTTGCGTTTAGTAAGCGTGAAATTTTACTTTTTTGTATGTATGCTTAACTCCTGATGTATGCATGTGTGTAGCTATGCGTTTGTATGCCTTTAATCGTCTCGTCAGCTGTGCGCACAGGACACGAGAACAAAGCCGGTCGTGTGCAGCTGCTATAGATAGCATCGCGGTTGGGGCATTTGGGTGGCAAGAACTTTATGTTAGCACATACAAGTCTAATCTCTATTTGACAAGCGTTTTGTTATCACAATGCATAGGAAAACGTGAGGAAGGCCATGTCACCGCACAGCTGGTATCATCTGGCATCTAGAAGCGATCTTTCTTTTTACTTCTCTTATCTTTCAACTGCTATATTTACCTATACATATATTTTTCATCGGTTTTTATTTTTTGTTTTAATTATGTTACATACAGCTGCTTTATTTTACGCTGTACGCTTGGTTGAGCCGTGGACGCAGAGGGCAAACCAATTTGCTTACCAGTTTTATTAACATTGGGTTGGGTGCGGGTGGTGGCAATGACGATAGTAGCTTCGTATAGATATACAAAATATGTACATGCCTACTGCTTGCATATACCCACACACCCACATGTACACACGCACACACATATATATACATATTAATAAACACACGCGTAAACTCTTGGCGGCATGCACTCAGCAACAGCGCGGATAGCACCAGGCAAAGCAGGCGCACCAAATGGCAGTCAGCAACAGCAACAGAAGGCCATAACAGTAGTAGTAGCTGCAGCAGCAACAGCAACGCAACACATTGCTAGACAATCAGACAGACAGGCAGGCAAATAGACAGCTATACCAGCAACAACAATAAGAACAACTGCTAGCCAGCTGCAATAGCTTCAGCCGCAACTGCACATCTTCGTACACACAAAGTAAACCATATAGCAGTACATGCATACTTATGTATATATGTATGCATGGATATGTACATATATGTCAAACGAGCGTACAATGCCAATTTGCGAATTTCACTTTTTTGTACACACTTTAAAATGCCTTTACTTCAAATACTTGCGTAAACTGTTTTAATTGACCTAATCTTCCGGCACTTCATATTTTAATTACCTTCGCGAGGACATTTTCTGATGAATTTTAGCTCAATATCGAAGAAAAATTTTTCTCCCAACACACTACTTTTTGTTCCAGCTTTTATCTTTGTGTCTTTTCGATTTTCCTCTTTAAACCTCAGTTTCTGCTACTGGCTGCTGCCTTTGCAATGCTGCTCCTCCACACACACGTTCTTTGCAATTTCATCCATTTCATCTCCTACTTGCCCTCTCTCACACTAACACAACTGCAATTTGTTTGCCATTTGCTTTGGGGCTGTCATTTGCCCCAAAGTAACGGCGATTTTTTTGGGTATTGTTACCACTTTTAAATGAAGTAATAGATGATCAAATGAGTTATGCAGAGGTATAAAGTGGATAACAGAGATTATTAATCTGTTTTAAAATTTATTTTATAATAAAACTTAATAAAAATGTAAGTAATAAACAAATTGAACTATTTTAAATAAATAAAATTCAACATTCTACATTTTTAGACTTATTTGCAAAAAAATTTACGAAGAGCTCTGGCAGCTCTACGCGTTTTTGGCAAATCAGCTGATTTGTGTTGTCCAAATGTCAAAAATACGCTCTCCTAGACGACGCATGTGTTCCGGCCAAGATAATCAGCTGCATTGTAAGTAATAAACTAGTAATTATTTCGTCACACAATATTTTTGAAAATCATCAGCCTTATATACTATTTATAGGTAAACGCGAATGTTGTTCAACATCGCATTAAGACGGAGCTTTGCATGTGTTAATACTTGCCGGGCAAAAGTAAAAAACTTACTACACATGGAATCTCCACTAGAATGTACAACGGCGGGGCAGGTCAAGCAGCGGCAAAACGATGCGGTAAAATTAGATCAAAGTAAGGAGTCACTATCATATAAAAATGCAAACCAAAGTGCGCTTAACGACGTGCTCTCGAAAGTTACCGTAGAGCCGCGTCCATCTAAGCCTGCGCCACCGCAGCTCCGCCGTGATAAACTTCAGCAAGCAGCCAAAAAGAAAACAACTCCCTACATACCAGGTATAGTGAATTTACAAGTCCTTGGCGCCGGCGCTAATGGCTCACCAAGTGCCATCTATTTGTTTACCGACCAGGCCCGTTACCTATTCAATTGCGGCGAAGGCACACAACGTTTGGCGCATGAGCATAAAACTAAATTGGCCCGTTTAGAACACATTTTCGTAACGCGCAACACATGGCCGATGGTTGGCGGATTTCCCGGTTTGGCGTTGACCATTCAAGATGCAGGTGTTAAAGAATTGTCATTACATGGACCGCCACATTTGGATAGTATATTACATAGTATGAAACGCTTTGTTGTGCTGAAAACACTTAACGTAAGTATATATAATTGCAATTAATGTTTAAAATTCAAATCGTCCTTATTCTAGGTAAATACCTGCGATTGCACGTATTCGAGTGATTTCGAGGACGCAGTGATGAGTGTTAAATATCTGCCATTATATAAAAATCTGCCGGCAGACAAAGAGAACGCTTCATTTTCAATAGACGCTGATAATCAAATGGTTGTCTCATATATTTGCAAACTGAAACCACGTCCAGGTGCACTGAACTTGGTTAAATGTGTAGAACGTGGCGTTCCACCTGGACCGCTGTTGGGCCAACTGAAAAATGGCATTGACGTCACTCTGCCCGACGGCACAGTGGTTTATTCAAAAGATGTGAGTGAACCCAGTGAAACAGCGCTCTCTTTTGTATTTTTGGATATACCCGCTGTGGAGTATTTGCCTGCATTACAAGCTCAAGCAGAAATCTTCCAAAAGCTTCAAAATGAAACTGAAAGCGAAGTGGCGTTAGTGGTGCACTTCACACCTGGGCAAATGTTAGAAAATAATTGTTACCACGATTTTATGAAAAATTTCTCACCACGCACGCAGCATCTTTATCTGAATTCGCCGCAAAACAACTTTTCCGGTTATGTAGCAGCGCATCGCATACAATACCAATTGAATCAACTGAATGTGAGGACATTTCCCTTACTCGCAGAGGCACTGGACACTTGCCACGGCACAAATATTAGTAGCACTTTAAAGCGTACCAAGTTAAGCGAATCAGCGGAAGTCGAGGAAGATGTAGAAATAAAAGAAGCAAAATCAAAAGCGGCTGCAGCAACTACACAGCTGACAAACATAAACTCGCTCACAAATTTTCATTTACGTCCCCGAAAAGGTGATTATTTCAAGTAAATATGTATTTTTACATTTTTGACTCATTCCCATCATTATTTTCAGGTATCGATCGTAGCGCTGAAGCGCAGTTGAATCCCACGGAGTATATTAGCGAAACGCAGGCGCTCGCCGACTTCCCTGTCGCACATGAAAAACTTAAAGCTCTGCAGCAAGCGTTGCCACAACCAAACACCACCGCGGAGTACCCTAAAATCACCTTCCTCGGCACCGGCTCTTGTATACCCAATAAAACACGTAATGTAAGCGCTATTATGATACAACCCGCTGAAAACTCCTACATGTTGCTCGACTGCGGCGAAGGTACACTCGGTCAAATTGTGCGTTTCTACGGCAAAACCCACGCCGAGCATGTTATACGCAACCTCAAAGCAATTTACATCTCACATCTACATGCTGACCATCACATCGGCCTGATAGGCTTACTGAATGAGCGTCAACGATTAATACAACACTCGGAAGTACCGCTAGAAGAAGAGAAGGTGTTACTCCTTGCACCCGTACAAATACAACCATGGCTTAATTTCTATAACGAACGTATTGAACACATTGCGCAAACGTACACGCTAATCGGCAATGCAGAAATGTTGGATGAGCCAAAGTACCTGCAAGAAACACGAGCTGATATTGGCATCGATGCCGTAGCCACTTGTTTGGTGCGGCATTGTCCACATTCTTTTGGTGTTAGTCTTACGCTACCAACTGCTGCGGACGGTAAGGAGCCTGTAAAAATCACCTACAGCGGCGATTCAATGCCCTGTCACGATTTAATTGAACTTGGACGCAACTCCACGGTGTTAATACATGAAGCGACGATGGAGGATGATTTGGTGGAGGAGGCGAAGATAAAAATGCATAGCACCATTTCGCAAGCGATTGCGCAAGGACGGGAAATGCAAGCGCAACACATTATACTTACACATTTCTCACAGCGTTACGCCAAGCTGCCACGTATGCAGCAATTGATGGGCGTGGATGCAGAGCAAACCCCGGAGATGAATAACGTCTCAATAGCTTTCGATAATATGCAAGTGACACTAGGAGACTTGGAACAATTCCATCACATGTACCCGGCATTGCATGCTCTATTCGCGGAGCATGCAGAGGAGTTGGAACAGAAAGCGCTGAAACGGGAAATGAAACTTGAACGGAAGCGGAAATTGTTAAATTCAGACTGAGCATCGCATCGAGAATGTGAGATTTTCTGACTTTTGTTATTAAAAACTAGAAATTATGAATATTAAGTTTTATTTCACTAGGATTCTTGATATATTTGTTAGCTATTAAATCTGTCGTCAAAATGAAATTACGAATGAAAATGTATTTATTACATAACCTCTATGTTTAATAAAGTACGAGAACTATAAAATGTTGAGAAAATCCTATTGATTACAGTTATTTTCGAGAAATCTTGGAGGGAAGTATTTTATGTTTACATAACCATTGAAGCGATTTTCGACGGAGCTTCTGTGGAACAGCTGATCGCTTTTTTTCATGTCCGAAAATGTAGGTCTGGCCATTACTAATCCATAGCTCTTCGCATGGCAGGTACCACATAGTGTTAACTACTCTTCCACTGTGGTCGCCGCGAAGGCATGAAGTAGAAAATGAAATTTTACTAAACCACAGACGGATCCAAAGATTCACGTTCCTTAGCTGTAAGGAGCGATTTACATACATTAGAAGAGCTCTAGAGACCAAGTACCGAACTTAATATAAATAAAGACTCTACCATGCAAAAGAGCCGCTGAATTCCTGCCATAAGAACCTTATTCGTCAACAGACTGAATGTTATAAGGATCCGGCTGTCACTAGCACAAAGAAGACAAGCTGGAAAACCATGCAAACATCTAAGTGGATGCAGCGCAGAATGTCAGTATAAGAATAAGCGAGCCATGAACGGCATTGAAATGTCCGACTAGTCATCAGATTCTAAGATCTTCTTAACTGGTCCTAAAATGCCCTACTATTTCCAATATTTAAGCCAATACCTGGAAGGCTCGATTTATATGTACATGTAATTTCACGTGAGGGTATGATTGGACAATCTGCATCTACGCATCGAGTCTTTAATGAAAATACGAAAATACCCAAAAACATTCGCATTCGTTCTACCAAACAAACTAGATGTTTCTCAGGATATTCCCCGTTAGCTGTTGCGGAACAAATCTAAGAGAATTCACCACTGAAAACACGTTGCTTATAATTTTTTTTAGAAAATTCTTTACTTTCGGCTTCAAAATTTTTACAATGAAATCCCCGCTCCATTTAAATACTTTATGGCGTGAAAACGCTTGAGCCAATTAATGATAACCACCATAATAACCACCATGGTACGGGAAGTATCCATGTCCACCATAGAGTGGACCGCCATGGAAACCATAACCACCGCCGTAATGTGGAGCGCCGCCATAATGTCCGTATCCGCCGTATCCCCCATACCCGCCGTAACCTCCATAAAAGCCGTGACCATAGCCATGTCCATAACCGAATCCATATATGCCACGTTTGTTGGTCTTCTTCTCCTCCAAGCTGGCACTAGCATCCTCTGGTTCGGCAACGGCTGCCAAGCACACGGTCATACAGATGACAAAAATGAAGAAAATTTGCTGGAAAGGAAAAGGAGAAAATGGTTATTCTTCGCTACGGGATATTTGTGCTCCTTCCTCTCTCTCCATCCACTCACCAAATATTTCATTTTTATTGTTCGCTGCGTTCACGCTGATGCTTTACTAACCGTTGTCGATGTTGCTTTGATACTTTGTCGTCGCTTGTGGCAGTTATTTATACGAAAGCCAATCGATTTGACGGCGCCTATGGTAAGCTTGCAACGCGTCTTTGCGTAACTTGGTGGCTGAGCATTGCGGCAACAACAACAACGGCAGCAGCAATAAACGTTACTGCACTGTTTACCTTTTAACGGTGCTACAATTTGGAATTTGATTTTGGTCAATTGCTGATCGATTGACGACGTAAATTGAACCTTTAACAATGCTTGATGAGAGACAAAAATAATTATAATCGGACGAAGGGGGTCCTCAATTTGGGAGAGGGTGTGAAAGATTAAAAATGGACCAGAGAGATTAATAGCCGCAGGATACAGTTTACGGATGGACTTCTTGTCTCCATTTTTCATATGACCAAGTCTCTGTCGACCACAAATTCGTTGGCTTGTTCGGAAGCTTTCTTCCTTTTCGCAGGAAGAAAAGAAAAATTCTTCTTTTTCTCTTACAAATTTCTTTCTTGCTCCGGAGGCTCCTTCTTTATATGTAGTATGTGAACCTATAGCGAAGAGAAAATAATTTCAGGTACGTAGAACCGGCGACTGTGGCTTATTACCAAGTAGACAATAGTAAACCAGCTAAACCTGAATGACAAAACCCATGATATCAGAATTTTCACGGTCAATAACCAAGAGATAATAGTGTAGAGCTACAATAAAACTCTCAAAACGAAAGAAGGAGCACAAAGGTTAAGTACCGTTGCTAGCAACATGCAAAGCCTCATACTCTCCACACCTATCTGGACGCCGAGGACTAGGGAGACTCAGAAAAAGAAATTACAGGCCAGCCGGAATCCGCCACTCCCAGAGTCAGCTTCCCCGAGGCCGAGGTGACTCAAAAGACTCAAGACTCCACCATAACCATCAGTTAGAGAGAGCTCTCATCCTTCCTGAAATCTCTACATACATTTCATTCCTTTTGCCTCTTCATTTAGTACGGCTCCCTTACAGACCTCACAGTGCTTGTAATTCGACCACATGGGCTGCCTTTTTTTTCATATCCAACAGCATGGCATCAACAAGTGATCTCGTGAGCATGCGTAGACGCACACGCCTTCGTATTCTATCATCGTCTTGCTTTTGGTTGGTAATTAATATCATCGCTTTTTTATTAACTTTGCCCTATTTGCCGACTTTGATTGGGAAAGTGGCTGGTGGCTGGCTTCGCTTGGGCATACTTTGCGTACATACATATACATACATACATATGTATGTAATTACCACTGCTACGATTTTACTCAAGTAAGGTAAAGTATTCATTTACAGCGCCGGCATTTCTGTTCCATTTAAAGACGACTATGCAGCAACTGGATGGTGCAAAGGTATGTAAAGCATCAAATTACACCCACAAAATGGTATGACATAATGAATTTGGTAGAAGAAAAATGCGCAAGCCGCCATAAGCAGGAAGGCAGTTGGTTCAGAAATCCAAGCTGGATGACAAACATACTCAATTACATCTCAGGTGTTGGGTCTGAAACGTTTAATCCATGGATTTCGACACAGAGAACAGATGTCCAATTGTTCTTCCATCTAACTGTTTTATTAAATTCAAAAAAAAAAAAATTACTCATTTCTTTGCGACAAGCTGTCATAACAATTCAACTTGAACGGATGTTCAATGAATCGTTTTATCGTTTTGTAATCGCATTACTCGTATTTAGTTAACGGTTAACAATCTAAGTGACCTCACCTTTTAACTAAAACTATAATTATTTGATTTCAATAGATTTGTTGCAACATACAGTAGTGGCCACATAAATGGGACACTTGGAGTATTTGCTCATTTGTTCTTTATGCCAAAATGTCGAAATTCGCCGAGGTAAACGAGCTAAGGCCATACTTTTCCGGTCTTCTGTTAAAGGTACATATATCAATTATTCATTTTAAGTTAATTTTTATAATTATTTACAAATTTTCATCTCTATGAGCTGTGAAAAAGTGAAGAAATTGTATTGAAACCTTTTTTTGGAATTTAATTCCTATTTTTGAACTACACAGGACAGCAAGAGTACAATGAAAATGTGAAAAAAACCTTTTATATTCCGTGTTCTCATGAATTTCATATGAAAAAATTCTGCTGAACTCGATTCTAAAATATAATGAAAATGTGAAAACGTTTTATCATTGTTCCATAGACAGATTTTTGACTATTTTTGGGCTATATACTTCACACGAACCTCGACACAATTTTTCCTATTACTTTTCCCATTAACTTTCTGAAAATTCAACGGCTTCCTTTTTAAATGACGTATAGTGTACATATTTATACCCAGCAACAGTGAGTACGTACAGGGTATGAAAGTTTTGTTCAGCTAATGGTTATATTTAATATGTAACAGCAACGGGAGAGATGTAGACATATATGTATACACAGAATTATGAAAACGATAAAATTCACTAAATTTTGAATACTTTTGAGTGCTAATAGACAAATCGGATAATGAACACACCTATACCGTAGAACTAGCTTTTTACTCCGATTTTCCTAGGCATTTAACATTAAATATTTGGACCATGATGAGACAAGTGAAAGAACTCCTTGAGGGTTAGGGGTACAACAATTTATCCGCGGTAAGGCATGTCTGCCGTAAGAGGCAACTAAAATCCAATCGTTCTCCGACTCTCAGGTTTTTATAGCGGAACGACCCGAATTTTTATCCCTTCGAGATCTGTCACTCCCGCAATATTTTCCTTAAACGAATTTGGGGAATATTTTTGTGATTATTACAACAACAACTATGAAGAGACCAACTTTTATCAAAATTTTTGCCAGTTTAACCGTTGTTTTTGTAAGTTTAACCGAAACAGTTGGGTATTTAATGTTTGGTTCTAACCGATACTAGTATTTCCTTTTTTCTACATTTCAGTTGTTATTATTTATTGATGTTGTGTTTTTCATCATTTATGTTTGGTTTTGATACAAAATTGTTTATGGCAAGTTAATTTGAGGAAAACGTTAAATGACACGCCCACCAACTAGCCGTTTGTGCAGCTGGTTTGATTTTTTTTTAAATATTTTTTGTAACTTTAAAGCGTACGCTAAATCAAACATAAGAACTTAAAGACGTTTTATTTGAAAATAAAACTTATAAACTGACCTCCATACAACAACAACCACGACAAGACCTAAGAAATACTCTGCCGCTAGTAATTTTCCCACCCACTGCTTCTACCTATAATACAAAGCAAGCTTTTGGTTTCCTTACTTTAGCCGAACGACCTTGACCCCAGCTAGTTTGTAAAGGGAATTTAGTCATTGTTGTTGCAAAAGTTATTGTTTACAATGCAATTGCTGCAGCGTTTTATTGTTTATATTTTCTGGTATTCATATTGTTGTTATTGCTATATGATTACTGTTGCATGGCACGATTTTAACTCATCCGTTGCGTTACCACCCACTTTGTGTATTTCCCACCACAAGCGTTCCCCCTACCAGCAACTGTTTTGCATTGCAGAAGTTCTTCCATCAAATGGATGGCGCTAGGCATGATTCGCATGGGAAAATATCCATTTTGAGTGTGCCAATGAGCATACATAGTTTAACTAGCAATTTTGTTGTATTATAGTGGAGAAACAAAAACTTATGAAGTTGTTAAAGAAAAAAAATATTATCATTGACAAATTGAATCTATTATCCGCCAAGCCGCAGAGAGTTCCATATATACATACACATGCATGCATTTACAAACAAGCGAGAATTACGAAAAATATTTAATATTCTTTTGTTTTTTTGCTTTTTTTCATGTTGCATGCTCAAGCTGTATGCAACGTTGTTAGCCTGTAAAATGAGAGTTGCAAGCGCTAGAAGAATTGACTGAGATTAATTTAGAATATTTCGCTGCTGACAACTTCCGCGCACAATAATCACGATATCAGATAGTAGAAAATGCAAATTTTTTTTTATGAATCCAAAATGGCAAATAAGTTTTCGTGCCACAGCAATTATGATTTTTTTTAAATAAACACAAAAAACTTATACTTACAAATAAATTAATAAATTACTGATATCCCCCCACTACAAATTTATCCCCTATGTTCATCAAAATAAGTCTCGTATTTCGTTCTTGCACGCAGCATACAAATATATTGAAATATTTTACTGATACTTCTACAAGCCGACATTCTTAACATTGACAATACCTGCGCGCTTATACTATCTTCAAAAACTTTCCTGAAATCTCACAATTTAAAAATGAGTTTTGTTTTATATTATTTGTTCTGTTTCAATTTAATTTGTTGGTAAGAAAGTTAACTTTTCGTTCAATTGTAATTGTGTTTTAATTAGTTGAGACAATGTGATTACCATAAGCAAGTCACGTACGTTGGCGTTGAACATCTGTGTGAATTGCTCGTGTGACATGTGTGGCACGGAGTTGATAAGGTCGAGCAGCTGACGTCCTACAGCATTATCTGGTGGTTGCTTATGTGCAATTACATCTTCAACATACTTAAGGATAAGATCGAGTAGGGCTTGCAATTTGTTGGATGCCTCGGAAATTTGTGCCAAATCCAACATGGGTGAAACAGTTTTAGGACGATGTGGCTGTGACACACCAATGGTTTTCTGCAACAATTTCAAACCGAATGTCTCTGGTTCGTAGCAAGTCACATCAACGGGTATTGGTGTGAACATGCAACCGGTTTTTCCACCAGGTACGCCTAGCTGTATACAAACATATGCACGTAAGCCCATACGTCCACCTTGCAGAGATGTATCCACAGTCAAGTGAACAGGATTGTTACATTCACGCGCATAATATTCATGTATGACAGAGCTGTGATTGGTGACTTCGTTACCAGTAGCCCACCAACCTATGTAGTGCACATAGAAAAGTAAGAAACGTCAGCATAAGAGTACAACTGCAAAATTGAGGTTAGGTTTATTATACATACCGACGACATTTTCATTTGGATTCACTTTACGATTTAGATCATACAAATCCAAAGCATAACTAAGTTCAGCCTCCACTTGATCATCGTGTTCCTTGTGTGGCACACAGAAGCAGTTGGTGACCTCAACGACGCCCTTGTCAACAGAACCTGTAGTTGCGTTGCAAAAATCAAAGATAAACGTGGTAAGCGACATTCATTTACACTATTTTCCTAGCACTTACCCAACAATGTACCAATAACACGATGGGAATCTGCATTGCGACGTTCATAAGCATCCACAACTTGGAAAAGCACCACAGGATGCACACGCACAGTTAAATTTAAGCCCGACATTTTCGCAGAGCCACTGAATTATGCGTCAATGAAATGCGAAAGAAAATAAAAATCGCTCAGCGGGAATGTAGAAAGCAGCAAAAAAGCAGAGAATGTAGAATTCTCTGAAAAAAAAGCAAATGTCAAAGTGTGAACGTCAGATATGGGAAAGTATAAACTGCACATTGGATTACGCTATGACAATTCAATCTATTACAATTTACATGGGTACTCGGAAACATTTAAATGTTTAATTCTATAAATTGATCAACTTCTTTCCAATTTACCAAAAATTTAAATAATTTATGTTTTTTCTCAAATAAAACATCAGTATATTTTGTTTTCCCATTTATTGCAGTTATACAAATTTTACGTCACTATTAGTAACCAAAATATTACATCATGTGGAATCCGAATACATTTTAAGGACTGAAAACTCCTGCACTAGTTTGGGAACAAAGTTATATGAAAATGCATTCCTTTTAATTTCAAAGCTTAACAACATTACTATTAGCATTCTATACACTTATTTAACAATAATTTTACGTAGCTACAGTTTTTGCCTTATCCAGATTCTCCTGCTCAATCATTTTCAGCTGTTCTGCCTGCCTCTGTGGACGGACTACTGTAAAGTACCGATGCACACGCATTCCCAGCAAGAATGTGCCATAGAGTGTGACTCCGATGCAGGTGTAAACAGCGCCGCGATGTAGTTTATCCAATATATTAGAAACACGCACTCGTTTCTTTTGCATATTTATGAAAAATTAAAACTTTTAGCCGGTAGTTATCAACTCGTTTTTCTACACAAAATCCGCGATCAGCTGTTTTCGCTGTCAGTGGAGCAGTTTTGCAGGATTGCCATTACACAATTTCACATTGTAAATAAATAAAACAGTGAAAGACAACAGAAGATACAATTCGCACAAGTGTACGAGTTTATTGGTTGTTTAGTAGAAAAAAAAACAGCAAATAGATAACTTTCGGCACTATTTATTCAAAATTCTACGTTAATATGGAAGGTATTTCATGATATTTTAATAATGTATACATGTATATAATCTGGCAAACGCTTTTAGCCATACCCGAGCAGAAACACTACAACCTAACACACTACCAACAACGGTTTAATTGGGATTGTGGTATATCCTGCATAATCATGATCCTTTCGTCATCACAACGTCAAATACTCTTACATGATTTCGACAAAATTTGTGCGGAGGAAGGTTTTGGTTCCAGCACTTGGACAATCGATTTATGTTTCCTGCTACACCGCTTCCAAATACGGCATGAATACTACACAAAAACCTTGGGTATCGATCCAAGTTACAGTGAACATAGTTACTATACGAAAATTATTGATAAGGATGAAAAACGTGTTACACGTAAATTTAAGGAGGCACATCAGCATGGCCTACGCGTTGAACAGCGTACAGTAGATATGACGGAGTTACTCCAACACTTGGGTAAACGTGGGCCTGTGATATTACTGACCAACGCATCCTTGCTGACATGTGAAGTTTGTAAAAAGAATGTACTGGAAAAATTCGGGTAAGAAGAGTGGAAAATGGAGGCAATGATAAGATATAAGATTAGAAAGGCGCATGATAAATCACTTGGTTTCCACTTAGGATTATTCACATTAGAAGTTTTGTTTTAATTTATTGTCTTGTTGCACACTTGTTATATCATTCATATCAATTTTCTACTCATTTAAAGTTGTTTCCGACTTTCTTGTATCGTTAACAATACACGCACGCCCCAAAGTTATGCTGGACATTATGTTGTGCTTTGCGGTTATGATTTAAAATCACAAATCGTCTTCTATCATAATCCGGAAGTGCATGATGAACGTAAGTATTCAAATATAATATATTAATTTCATATATTAATTTCAAAATTGTTTCACCTACCCGACAGATGTTTGCCGTTGTACCACAGCGGCAATGGATACAGCACGTAAAGCGTACGGCACTGACGAGGATGTGATACTGATTTTTCGAAATTAAAAGGGATCCTTGGAAAAAAATTAACTTAAACTTAAAGAAATACTGAAAATGCTTATGGTTAACGCGAAAATAGGAAATAATCACACCGTATTTTTGAAAAGAATGTTTTACATTTATGAATATTTAATGCTTTTATATTAGTATTACTTGTTGAAGCTTTTATAAAACTTAAGACCATGCATTTAGCTCGTCTATAGCTTACATGCGCCTTCTGCAGCTTTTTTATGTTTATAACGTTCTTAGATATGAGTTTAGTTAATTTGAAAAGAAAAAATACTAATAAAATACTAGTTTCTAAACTCAATAAGAAGTTTTTGAGAGCTCATAGGGAAAACTCCGCCATGTTGAAAATGTAATGATACTTTGTAATACATACATATTTGTTGAAAGAGTGCGGAAACAAATTGTGATAATAAATAAGTGCAAAAAAATATATAGTTACCGTGAACACATATGTATATGCATATATATGTCGAAAGAATTATAGTGCTGTAGGGCAGATGAATTTAATCAATAAAAATAGATTATATAAAAAAGTAGTCGTTTGCGCAAATGCATGTCCTAAAAGTGCAGAAGCTTCAGGTATAGAATTTAAACCCAGCAACAAAGCCGTTTGGGAATTTTTATATTAAAAAAAAAAATTTAAATTATTTATAACCAATAACTTTTGTGCCAAAAAAAAAAACATACAAATAACGAAATGGCAAAATCGCAACACTTTCTGACTTGTTATTTAAATAAACATTATTTGAAATTCATTTTATTGTTATTTTTGTAAAACACTTTAATAATATAGTATATTATGCTATACATACATATAATATACTTTCGTTTAGCTTTTCATTCATTTACAATCAATTTATTGTAAATTATTCTAAGTACTTACATATAAGCTGGAATTACATAATTTTCAATTTTTTAATAACAACTTTTACTATAATATTTGCCTATCATTCAACGCAGTCTGCAAGCTGCACACAATTGTACCTGCCCATTTGTACGAAATCTCATGGACCTATCGTATGTACATAATTATATGTGTATGTAAATTATTATATTAATTTATGTATATATGTATGTATATTACGGTGGTATTCATTATTATTGATTTTGTTTAATATTTTTATTTTTTATTTTCCAAATTTCCAACTAGAAAAGTATAAATGGCGCGCATACAAAATTCCTTTATTGTCGCGATTATATAGGTATTAATATATATATATTTATTGTAACATTTAATAAATTTACTGCATTACTAATGTATAAAATATTTTTTTGTTTTTGTTTTTATACAAACAATATGCAATAACAGCGTAAGTGTTTGGCTTTGCGCTAAATGTTGTTAAAAAAAAACAATATATATACGTACATATGTACATATATGTATACCAATGTAACATGCGTTATTTGACAATAAAAATGGACTTGTTACAATTAATTTTACAATATATGTTTTAATATTGCATGTATGTATGTATAGCACTGTTTGGTAAGTTCTTACTCAGTTACTGAGTACGTTTTGTATGGGTAACTACATAAATATATATGTGAGTTGGTAGGTATCTATTTTTATATTTAAACAATTCAAATATGTACATACATGTTTTTTCAAATTTTATAACCGATTTCGGACATTTGTGTGTTGTAGTTACTTTTAGATTAATGTAAAATAAGTACTTTCCAGGGTATTTTGTTCACAAACAACAATTTTAAACTCTGCTAAATTCCCTATTCTATTTGTTATTTTTTTTTTCTTTTAATTATATAATTCGTAATGTATATTCCCTTTATGCCAATTATCTGACAAACAACAGTAAAATCTATTCAGTTTTTTTTTTACTTTACTCCAGTAATTTGTACATTAACTGTAACTTAATATGTGGCGCTTCCACTAATAATATCGGTTTACCAAATTCATCTGCATATTTGTCATAGTAAAGTTCGCTGAATACCTTGAAGCCGTTTGATTTCAGAATCTTTTGTGAGAAAATTCCGGTTGCATCGGCTTTCATCAACTGCAAGAAATGTTCAAAAGTACAATAATTTACAGATTACCAAAACTGGGGAATGTTAGCATCATTAATTTTCTTTATGCTTTCCACTTTGAAATAATTTTTTCAAATTAAATTTTTTTTTCTTTTTTTTTTTTTTGCAAATTGTAACTGAATTTTTACTTACCTTAAAGCCAAAATCTTTTGCAACCTTTTCGCATCGCCGCACCAGCTCTTTAGCGATACCCTGCCCACGAAAACGTCCATCCACTGATAGTATGCGTACCTCGAAGGCACGTTCCACATTGAAATGTCCAAAAATATTAGCACGCAAATTATGTTCGTTTAATAGTCTGAAAATTTTCTTATATCGCTCATCATCGCTGCGTTCGATGCGTTCGTGTGCTTGTACAATATCATGCGGGTAGACAATACCGTTAAGCAGGACACCGGCGATCTGTGAGTGAATATATATATAAATTTTTTAATTTTTTTAAGCTTTAAATTAAGATTTTTAGCTCGAAAATAAGCTCTTACAACAACAATAACAATAATTTTGTAATTTTGTTTGATTTCACATTTTTTTTTTTTTTTTGATATTTCTTTTATTCTATTTACGTTATTTAATTTCACTTTATTTTCATCTTTTATTTTATTTTATTTTAATTTTTTTATTTTATCAATTTTTTTTTATATTTTTCTAAATTTATTTTATTTTTACTTTCACTTGATCACCTCTACACTCACATCATTTTTCTCATTCACAGCCATTAAGCTCAAATTATCCTTAAGTGTCTCATAGCAAAGACGCTCCAACTCTCGATGACCCTCGCCACGACGACACAAGCCAGCCGCCTTATTTAACGGCTCATCAGCAAAGAAATTATCGCATAAATGCCGAACCACATCGTCATAACGTTCCTCGGTTATCAATTTATATTCCATTATGTCGTAACAAATCGCTACTCCACGCGCTAAACGGACTGCGGTATGCAAGGTGGTGGAGAGTCGGTGACTGACGGTTGGTGGCTGGCGGTTTGTGTTTGACAGTTGAACAGTGCACAAACGAGAAGACGTCGCTGTGTGGCACTTCAAATGTCGGCGAATTTCGGCGACTGCAATTGAAAGTGGATTAAATGGATTAAATTTGTGTATTAGTTGGTGGCGCAAGTTGATCGAGGGGTGTGTGCTGTGGTACATATCTGTGGGCTATCGCCAAAACGAATTATTTCAATATTTCTTTGATGCTGGGTGTGAAATTTTAAATGATAAATGAATAAAGTTGGAATTTTTTATTGCAAAACAACGAAATTATTTGAAATAAATTTGAAAAAAAAAGTACGAAATAAGTACTGTCATAATTGTTATTTTTGAATAATTTTTCTTTTTGTGTTTTGAAAAACTTTCTTAAAGATAATAATAAACACGATTTTTGAGAATGCATAAGCATTTTTGAAAATTTTTCTATCTCGAGTTATATGGTTTTACCAAAGCACTACAGGAACATATGTACAAACATATGTACGAGTATGTATGTCATGTATATTGGTGATTATTTGGCGGCGTTAAATACTTCATGAGCCATCACGGGCTTAAGTATTCCAATATTTATTCGCAATTAAATTGTGTTATATAACAATAACAAGGAGCGCTTGTGTGTCAGAATTAATTAACAATTCGTATGGACATATATATATATGTAGTAAATACACATACGTACACATATGCACAAGATATACATACAAAAAAAAATTTAATTAAAAAAATATTAATTTATTTTAATTTGAATATATTATGGCATTTTTATTAACGGTACATTTGCCTTGCCTTACTTATTCATAAATACATATATCTACACACACACATACACACATATACTATGTTTCCATATACCACATACGTCTCGTGTCTATGCATTAATATTTATGTCTTAATGACCGCCTGTCTGCCTCACGGCTGCTGGGTCAGTCAGTGACTGCTACCATAACAATGTGTTCGTTTAATGCTTTTGTGTTGTTGCGATGCAATTGAAATTGTCACAATAAAATATTTCATTTACAGTTTGACATGCCAAGCTATTTTAATGTGCAGACAGAGCGGCGACCAAGTGGATAGAAAGTGAAATAAAATTGAATAAAGCAAACAGTAGACGATTCTCAAAAAAAACGCTCAGAAATTTTTATAATAGTTTTTTGATTTTTCTTCTTTTTTTAACTTAAATTTCCATCAAAAATATGGTTTAGTTTCTGGATGACATTTCTTTTCACATTTCAAACTTGTAAGAGAGAAAGAGCTGGATACTCACAGAGAAAACGGACGACTGTTTCCTTACTATTTTACAGTTATATGTATGTGAATTTTCATCTGTCCTGAGTTGTTCCCTCAAATTGCTATTGGAATTCTGCTCTGACTGTTCCTAGCAGTTATAATATAAACTGAGCTTCGGGTTTTGTCAAGAGATGCTCCCTACTTGATGACCTCGACAGCTATTCATTACTCAGTATGACAGAGAAGTCGCGTAGTCCTGCCAGCGAGCTTAAAAACTCCTAAAAAGGCCCTAAAAACCGCTAAACTACCTAAGCTTTCTGTATTCGGACAAAGTTATTCATTATTGCCCTTGGTGGCTAGTACTCTCCCCTGCAAGATGTTACTGTGTTTCGTAGGGGAAAAGAGGAAATGGTATTTTGAACTTTCTCAGGTTGTAACTAAGTTCGGAAAACTGCCTTTTTCAATTTGTGGTCTGTGTCTTGCTGTTTCTGTGACAACTAGAAAGATCTACAGTAACCCAACTGGCGGAGTTTCATGCTGAGCTTTTCATTTCTTGTCGAAAATAGACTCGGAAGGGCCAACATTCCCTGCCAAGAGGCAACTGCCATTATGTCCCATTTACTTAAATTAAATTATTCAATTTCTAAAATATTATGCGCAATGCCTGTCTTCAATATAGTCCAAATTGGTAGAAGGTGTTGGTATTCTCATATGTCCAACTGTAAGTGTGTAAAATGCACTTTCATTACTCTCATACGAGTATTACACACCAGCATATACTCACATATTTACATATGTAGATGTATATTCACTCGGGTTCATGCTGTCGATGGCATAGGAGTATTTGTTCCACACCAAAACCATAAAACCCATCAATCAAATGCATGTTGTGTGAAGAGTCTTTTATACTCTGCAGAAAATTCACAAATGAGGAAAAAGGGGAAATAGGGAAAAGTCATAGGAAGCCAATATGACTAAACGCATTAGTGCATGCAAGCATGAGAAAATTTGATTTTAAAACTTTAGGATGAAAGTGAAATACTCAATGAGCGCAAGTAGGAATTCCTATATAGGAGCTCATAAGCCACTGTAGTGGAGGCTAAAAACCAGCATCAGTATCAATTTAAATATTTCATTTATGATTCGGTGTATCCTGTAGGTACTGAAATACCATTATTAACATATTTCTGTAAGAATAATTTGTTATTTGGAATTTTTAGAAATTTTTGCTGCCGCTGTACTGCTCAAACGATAAATAGTTGCGTATACGCTCCGTCGCACATTGACATTTGTATTCTCTTACTGCCAACTATGCAGAAATAAAAATAAATAAAAAGGACTGCCTTCCTGAGTTTTGTGTTTACATTTGCTTAGCTTACGGAATATATGCATTTTACTAAACATTTATGAAAGTCGCACTGTCGCCTACGAGTGTTAGTTTCTTCAGTAAGTAAATGATTTTCGTACTTTTGGCGGCACTCATACTTTCACGTAGTTGATTTGGCTTATAGCTAATGGCCACTCGTATGCCACAAGGCATTATGAAGCCACAAGTGAAGAGTAGAAAAATATATTTATAGACACACACACACACATACTGATGGAATTAATGCCTGGTTGTGATAGGATTGGTAGGGATTATTCAAATCCCATTTAAGTGTGCTCTCAGTCGAGTCAGTCTTAATTGAAAACTTGAGAATTTAGCAAAACAAAATACATGTGTAACTCAATAAATACTTTATTTAGTGTAGAATTTAGCTATATATTCATATGTATTCAGATATGTGTAAGCAAATATTTAAAATTTTTGGTTATAACCTCAAAATTCATCATTTTTTATCCCCAAGCCAATACGAAAAAATTCTCTATAGCCTTAAATAAGACATTTTTGCATAAATATGTATTGTGAAACTTCTAATTTGGATTATTTAGCGCTTTTAATTAAATAATTATAAACATATAAATTCATAATTTAACTTTTAAGCGATAAACAGTTGCAAAATGTAAATAAATGAATTTTTTTTGTTAAGAAATATCCACGAGAAAACCTCCTTCATATATATCTATATATAAATACATCGAAATTGAGGAGAACGAAATAGAAGATCTCGAAAAGACTGCAGGACGGTGGTCTTTGCTGTGCGAGAACGGCACTCCAATATTTAGGGGATTAGGAACTCAGAGAGGTAGAAGACTCAATGCAGCTTAAATTTCAACGTCCGATATAATAATTTCTATTTATGCCTCGAATAAAATTGATTTTGATAATTTGCCATTTTCAGGCATCCAGTAGCCGATATTTAGTTCTTCATAAATAGTTTTTACATCAGAAATTCAGTTTACCGTTTCTGGCTTTAGGCAACCGAAGATCTGTCTTCTACATTATTTAGCCTGTTTAACCGATTTTCCACGTCCGTTATTCAGAGTGCTTATTTTTTTGGTTCTCGAAATGTCTGGCTTCTTGTATTTCGTTTTCCAATTTCAACTGGGATTATTTTGTTTTAGGTAAATTTGGTTTGGGAATTTTTTGTGGCAAAACAGAACTGAAATGAAAATGAGTAAATAAAAAAATATAGTTTTTTGCAGTAGTGCTTGAATACGCTTGTATTAAAATGGTGTGTAGTAGTAGTTCCGATGCACTGGCGCCCATCTCTAATATGCATGTTATACACACACTATCACATGTAAACCAATAGTAGTTTTAAAGTGAAATTATGCGTAAACCGAAAATTACGCACAACCAACATGCAAATACATACACAACAGACACCTTGAACACACACACCCACACACACACACATAACAGACTAAAACTTAAAGAGAGCATTGAAAATGCCTCCACTCACCAGCCTGGTTAGTGCAAATACAATTTTTACTTGTTGATATCAAAGCCTTTTGATTAACAGTAAGAAATAATAATAATAATAATGAGTAAAAACGTACTTACTTCACTTAATACTCTTTATTCTCACTGAAAAACGCTCAGGATGATACTTTTTATGTTATTTTTCGCTTATTTTTACAAAATAATCAATCAATTTTAGTTTGCAAATGAAAAATTCCAAGTTTTATATGAGAAATGTGTGCGATTGCGTCCCAACGGAATCCAAAAGTGTACTAACCGTTTGCTGCTGCCGACGTTTTCGACAACCAGCGAGATGGTGATGGCTGATAGTTACAGTTGAAGGCCGCGAAGCTGCGCAGCACAGGATTACTGTTGATAATATGTACCTATGTAAATGCACCGTCATACATACATATAAGTACAATCAGCACTCAAATTACGCTTACACACCAACTGAATTTTTACTACAATTTTTTGTTTGCTTTGTTTTGTTGTTGTAGGGGGTGTGTTACTTGTAGTAGTATAAAGCGAAAGTGAGTAACACCCAACAACAATAATTTCGGCTGCCCACCACCACAACAAAAACTTTATTGTTGTGCTTTGTTTACAAAATGTCGACATGTACATACATACACACAAACATACATACATACATGCATACACGCATATACATACACATCCGAAAAGTCATGTCCCTCGCCTTAAACACTGTCGGCGCCATATTGTACATGACCAATACCAATATTTTCCCTCACAAAATACTACGAAGAACAATAAAATCAAACAACCCCAGTGTTTGGCAGGCAGGCAGGCTCTAGTAGCTTTATCAGTAATTTCGCTTTCACTTGACTTCTCTAGTGTTTAAATATTCACACATATACATATTTAACAACAACTACAATGCTATTGTTAAGCAATTTGTCCCTGTTTGCATCGCATCACACAGCCATTGCCGAAGCTGAATAGTCAACCACCGACAACAACGAAGCCGACAGCCACACAACTGTTGATTTCCGCTGTCACTGTCGCTGTCGCTGTCGCTGCCGCTGCCGCTGCCGCTGCCGTAGTCACGCTGCAGTCATTGCTCTATGTGTCATTGCTTTCTTCATACGAATTTAACTTCTTGCTCAAATGTATTGGCAGATGTCATTGTAGTTGTTTCTTTGTTGGTTTTCCCTTAGCCAACAATTTTGTATACATATGGACACATAATACAGATATACTCGTCGTATGAGTACTATACTTGTATATGAATAATTTTATTCACAGTTTTTTTATTATTTTATGCCATTTATTATTATTTATTTGATTTTATTCTATTTTATTTTCATTTTGTATTTTATATTTTTTAATTTTTATATTTTTTTATATTTTTTTTAAATTAATTTTATAAAAATAACAATTTATTTTATTTTAATTTATTTTAAATATTGTATCTTTTTTATTTAATATATTTAATTTATTATTTTTTAATTCAATTTAAATTATTTTATAATATTTCTATTTTAAATTGAAATTATTTTATTTTATTTAACTTTCTTCTAGTTTATTTTATTTAAATTCAACATAAATGAAATAATTTTAATTATGTAATTACTAACCATAAGATGTCGCTGTACGTGCACAAAAATTCTACTGCCGCCAGATGTCACATCACTTTGTTGGTCATAAGACATTTGTGCTGACATTTGTCAGCTGACCCAACGACGACGAATTGTCTTGTATTTTTGCTGCGTGTGTGCACCAATTTTTTTCGAGTGAATTTATTATTGGAAAATCAGTTAAAAACTAATAAGAAATGTCAGGCAAAGAAAGGCTACCGATTTTCCCATCTCGTGGGTATGTTAAGCAAGCATTTTGCGTGCACTTAATTACGTTAAAGAGATTTTAAAATTGGTTTTTGGACTCTCAGAATCTGAACGATTTTCTGCATACTAATTTACGTGTTTTTTCATGAATTCTCCACTTCAGAGCACAGATGTTGATGAAGTCACGTCTGGCGGGCGCACAAAAGGGTCATGGTTTGCTCAAGAAGAAGGCTGATGCATTACAAATGCGTTTTCGTATGATTTTGGGTAAAATTATTGAGGTAAGTTGTATTAGACCCACAGGCAATACATCCACCACTCTTACGCATGACCGTAATAATTGTACTTGCGATCTGTGTTTGTGTGTGACTTATTTCATTTTTTTTTTTCGTTTTTGTTTTTCCTTACACCAGACCAAAACTCTTATGGGCGACGTCATGAAGGAGGCTGCATTCTCGCTTGCTGAAGCCAAATTCACCACTGGCGATTTCAATCAGGTGGTTTTACAGAATGTGACCAAGGCACAAATCAAGATCCGCACAAAGAAAGATAACGTCGCTGGTGTAACGTTGCCCGTATTCGAATCGTATCAAGATGGTTCAGATACATATGAATTAGCAGGTCTCGCGCGTGGTGGTCAACAATTGGCTAAATTGAAGAAGAACTATCAAAGCGCTGTCAAGCTATTGGTTGAGCTGGCATCGCTGCAGACATCTTTCGTGACCCTGGATGAGGTTATTAAAATCACAAACAGAAGAGTTAACGCTATTGAGCATGGTGGGTAGCAAATAACATTATAACAATAATTTGTTTATATAATAAATAAATAAAATTCCTTTTAGTTATCATTCCACGTATCGATCGCACACTCGCTTACATCATCTCCGAGTTGGATGAGTTGGAGCGTGAGGAATTCTATCGTTTGAAGAAAATCCAAGACAAGAAGCGTATTGCGCGTAAAAAGGCCGAAGCTATTAAAGCAGACCTACTGCAACAGGGTATCGATGTGCGCCAACAGGCCAATATTTTGGATGAAGGCGATGATGACGTGCTTTTCTAAACCATATGCCAACTATACATACATACTTAAGTATATAGCACAGGAAAAGTTTAAAGAAAATCTAATAATAATATCTTGGCGTTTCCCTACCATATTTAGGGTGTAAATATTTGCTATTTTGTTCTATGTTTCCAAAAAAAACTATTACTAACTACTTAGCCAGGATGTATGTAAAGTAAAATAAATTAAATGTTACGTTTCAAACAGTATTCAGAAATTTATAAAAAAAAATGCTATCTGATTTACACTACTTTACACACCAAAAAAAAATTAAATTTTTTTGTTTCAAAACAGCAAAAACCTCGACGCATACTTGTATAAAAGAAATAATTCCATGTTTTTGGATATTCAACCGCCTATTCGATACTGTTCAAATCGTTGATGTCGTATTGTACTAAATTTGATGTTTTAATCTATGTAATTTACCTGTTATTAGTTGTGATTCTTTTAATTTCTATAATTTAGTTTAACGAAATGTATAAAAAGCGTGTTAATGCGTTGAAAATGCAATAAATATATCTGTCGAAGAGTGTTAGCTTGTAAAAATATGCAAAATGTTTACATAGTGTAATAAACGAGCTGCAATTGCATTATAAATTATGGAAATTGCATTTTTTTATAATTACATACGTACATGTTTGGGAGGGGTGCGGGAATAATATTATAGAAGTAAATATATGATAAAAAAAAAACACTTCAGCTAAGAGACTAAGTTGCATTTTTGGAAAGAATAACATCCGTTATTTCACTCATTTTTTATAGTATTTATTTCGGTAAAAATTAACATAAATTTAAACAAATTATTATTTTTTCTTAAAAACTAACGTAAAATTACATATAAAAAGTCCCCACACCAGTTAGGTAGATATTTTTTTTTGAAAACAAATTCTTTGGGTGCATTTCGTTTAGGAAAATCTTAAAATCTTTCAAATTTAATAAGGGATAGACTCGCTATCGAATAGTAAAACTTTTTTTAACAATTTTTTTTTATTTTTACTCCTTAATCCTACAATTTAATATAATAATCTTAAACTAAAAATTAAGAAAGAAAAGTCAAAAAACATTTTCCAAGTTAAATATTTGTGCTTCAAAAATGTTTCCAAATTTCTTTCGTAATTTCGGGGGAAATGAGTGTGGAGAAAAACTATTTTTCCTCAATTTTCTTCTTTTTTTCCAATGCCTTCGTTATAAAATCAGTCTTTAGATATTGAGTGAAATGAATGTGAAGCTTAAAAAGTAGTTTTTAAAAATTAAAATTAAATATTTTTATTCGAATGTGATTCCTTCAGTAAACTCTTCCATAGGGCAAAGTATTCGGATAGTAAGGTATAAAAAGTTTACTGCCAAAGCGCGCTGATTGTGCCGATTCGCTGCTGCAAAGTAGATAAAAAAAATTTAGAAATATGTATGTATGTTAATTGAAATTAACTACAAGGCATTTCAAATCTACCTCGACGAGAACATCGATGTGCAGAGCTCCGCCCGCTGACCTATATGCCCCGTACCGCTGCTGGGCGGTGTCAGCGCACAAGTGCTGCCGCCGGTGGTACGCCGACGCGCACGTATAAGTGAATAAATTGCCACAATAACTGCCACCAGAAAGATGAGACCCAAAATACAAAAGGAAATGGCTAACTTGGAGACGGAAAGGCAGAGCGTGCCGTCACTGTGAATGTGACGTATGTGTGGTGGATATTCTTCGGCTGGAGAGTAGGAACAAAAGATTAAAATTGATTGAAGGGAATTAATTTATTACTTAAACTCATAAAAAAAAATTACATTAAAACTATTTAAAATAAATCTTTTCAATTATTTTTTAATTTTAGTTTTACAAAAAAATTTATTTGTTTTTTTGTTTTTAATTAATTTTAAATTAAGATATTTTTTATTTAATTATTAATTATTTTGTTTTTAATCAAAAAAAAATTTGTTATAATTTAATACTGAAAAAACGGTACAAAATTAAGAAAAATTAATAATCAATTAAATAAGTAAAATTAAAAAAAAAATTTTTTTTTATATTTAAATTATTATCCCATCGAAAGAACTTTTCATTATTTTTTTTGCATAACACTCACTTTTCTCGCCCCACTACCACTTACCGCTCATATTATAACGCCGATCGTAACGCAATCGATCCACCTCAATTTGTGGCGCCGTCACCGCCAACGAATTAAAGACTTCAATGCGCGCCAAGTGTTTGTCAGCGCTCAGCTGTAACGGTTCTGTGCTGTGACAATTCACCTAAAATATGGAAAAATATTAATTAGAAAATACAAATACAACAAGAAATCGAAGGTAATT
This sequence comes from Neoceratitis asiatica, assembly GCA_030068015.2. Classification (NCBI taxonomy): domain Eukaryota; kingdom Metazoa; phylum Arthropoda; class Insecta; order Diptera; family Tephritidae; genus Neoceratitis; species Neoceratitis asiatica. The sequence goes on along the minus strand of CM061525.1, from coordinate 96,937,458 downwards.
GTGAATGCGAGTATTTTTTGTTGTTGAAAAAAAATGCAATAAAATCGAAAGTTTAAAGCAAAAAATTTAAAGAAAAAACCAACGGAATGTTTAAAAGTAGCAAATTGTGAAAAATAACTGCAAAAATATATGCTTTTCGCATCGCATTTTGTGATTTGCAGCATTTGCAACATGTTAATTGGCCTACAGCAGCGCTGCCATGTCACTTAATCACACAAATTAACAGCGAAACAACAGCACAGTGAGCAACAACAACAATAAATGCACAATTACAACAACTTCAACCACAGGCGGCTTGGTTTCACTCAAATTGTTACACTTATTGGCGCTTGGACTGTAGTAAGCTCAGAGCTAAAGCCACGTTTGTATGGATGTATTTTGTGCACCCACTCGCTCGGCTTCATGTGGCTGGCGCTTGTGCAATGCGCATGCGTGCACAACGCCAACGCAGCAGCGCCGAAACGCAGCGGATGAGCACACTTGTGGCAGTAAAATTATTGAAATATGTATGTACGTACGTATGTTTGTGTGCATGAGCTCCAGCGCTTGATTGTAAACACGAAATAAACGTAACAGTTTTGCAGCGTGTAAATAGCCGTAAAGCGCTCATGCCAGTCGACTTGTCAAATACGAGCAAAATGAAAAAAGACAACAACAAAAATGTGTAACGCTTTGTTACTCGTACACCCCAAGCCACTCGGGCATTCGCGGCCCCACCAGCCAACCTGCCCAACTACCACTGCCATTCGCTGCTTAAAAGAGCCATTCAACTCGCGCGCCAAAATTACGCTTGTCCAAAGGCGTTGTTGTTGTTGTTGTTGTTGTTGTTGTTTACAAACAAACATATTTCTTAAGTTTGTTGCTCAAATGCCAGACAATTGAATTACAAAATACATATTTACACATATTTTTAGGTTAGGTTTTCTACAAAATGCGTGCGAATAATTACGAAATTAGTAGTTTTTAACATTTCTTGAATATACTCGTACATGCATATGTATGCACATATTTGCCAGCTCATCGCAATAAAAAAATGTGTAGTGTAAATTCAACATTTTAACTGTTTTTGATTTCAAATCCGCCACAGTGGCCCATAGCATCAAGTTATCCCTACAAAAGGCCAACATTAAATGCCATTAGCAGCGGCTAATTGGTGTGTGGAAAACAAAATTTTCACAGTAATTAAATGCGCAACCAGGCATTGTGGTGACCTTCAAAAAAAAAACAGAAAAAAAAATTTTTTTTGGAGGTTAGGTTTTTAGGGCCATATGCAAATTAGAATGTGCAACCGCCGTGGTCAAGTTAATGTGATCCTCAGCCAGCGGATAACTAGCTTGGGTGCAGGCAACGGTAAATAAAAAGTAAATTAAAACCGATTTCTCCTCGGATAGTGGCTCCAGGCGGTTAAGATAAATATGTATGTATATGTCAACACATACTTCATAATCAAAACGCAAGCGTAGGCTTAGAAGACGATCTAAAAGGATTGTATGAAAAAGGAACGAACTACATGAAGTATTGACCCACAATACCTCGGAGGAGAATGTCTACTTTTGATGAGGTCCTTTCAAGCGACTAACGAACAAAGATTCAATTCGAGGCTGGTGGCTACTTCTGTGAACTGTGGAAGGGATCTGTTCATGCCATTTTTGAACTTAGCATGCTCCTCCGGGAAAAGCACGCAAAGTTCTTAATTCCGCTAGGAACCTAGGCCCCAAAGAGTTGATTAATAAACCCGAGCTTCTCTAGGTCTTACCGTAATTTCCACAGCGACGGCTATACGGCTCGTACGACTCATTCTTTGTGCGTGAAAGCACCTCTACGCACGTTACAATAGTATGAAGAACGGTGTTGGGTCAAATATAGCCGATATTGATAGAGTTAAGGAGAAATTTAGAAGATTTTGGACAATTACTGTAGAGGCGAGAAATACAAGCCCAGAGCGTTCCACGACAGTTTTTTTTCCAAAAACCGTTTAAACAACAGATTTACCCACATACATTTTTCTAATAACAAACATTTTAATATATATATATGAATGTATGTATGTATGTATGTCTGTATATAGTCATATTTCTTGTACTTACATTCGGGCATTTGCCCTTGCAAAGCTGCACGCCACAGCTCACATGCAAGCGCTCGCGATCAGGGAATTTGAAGGCTGGAAATGTGGCCGTGAATGTTTTCTCCATCAAATCGTCCGGCTGTTGCTTGGACCAGCCCTCGTCCATCGGTTTGAAGTGTTTACTCAACGGTGGCATGACCTGGAATTATAGAATTTTTTTTCTCTCTTTAGCAATAAATAAAAGTTGATTTGCATAATATCAATTTAATTCAAACGCCGTTAGTTTTTTTTACATACATACATATGTATGTATGTATTTCTTTTGGCGAAAAATGAAACGCTTCAATTATGATTTATGAGATTTTTTTTTTTGCTTTTAACGGCACTTGCGGACTATTGACGCCTGACTCTACACTCTGTGCGCGGTTTCTTAGGTTTGTTCAGCTAACGGTTATATGTAACGGTATAAAACAAGCGAAACAGATATAGGCTTATGTACTCATACATATATCATGCGTCCCACCCTACCTATGTGTGGAACAAAAGAGAGTATAAATAGAAACATTTCGATTAAGCTTGGTGGTTTGGGAATTGGCCAAAAAAAGTGGACTATGACCACGCCCACACTCGGTGTTGCCTAAAAATAATTACATATATATACCACAATAATTGAATAACTAGGCAAGCTTGAAGAAAGAAATTTTCTTACTCAATGAAGAGGGCCTACCGAGACTGACAAAATTGGTCCAAAGGAATCTGCGAATCAAATGTGTCTGATGGATCGAGTGCCGCAATATATTGCACATTCAAACTTCCAGATAACTTCAGTATTTTCCAGACGTGACTCCTCGCGGTAAGGAGGTCCACAAGGGCATTGTGTAGAACGAAATAGTTGAAGATCGTGCAAAAAGTGACATCCGTCGAAGCAGTACATGACATATAAGCCTCTAAAGACTCTACACAAAGAAGTTTTCCAAGAGTTCCAAGAGAGTTGGAAGGCGTATTAGGTTGAGAAGCCTTAATGGCATGCAAGACCATCAAGATCATGTGCAATGGCAGCGAAGGAAAGCATTCTCATTTTTTGTTTACGCGGTTTCGTAGGAACTACCAGAGGGTTGTAGGTCCAACGGGTGCTAGTGAAAGTGATACATGTGAGAAAAGTAAGGAGGCACAAATGAGTGAGAAGTGAGATGTTTCTGCTTGGCGGAAAAAGCGTTTACGTATAACTTAACCTAACCTAAATCAATCTGAGAAGAGTAACCAAAAAAGGTGTCCGCAGTTACCCCTGTTTCCCTTTTTCTCGAAAAATCCAAATATTCGGGCATTCAATGATCGGTCCCACGCCAACTTAGCTCTTACTTACTTGTTGATTTTTTGTTTTTTTTTTGTAATTTGCGCTCATACCTTTGTGATGTCTTTATTACCACGCTTTAATAGCAATTGTTGTTGTTGTTGTTGTTGTTGTTGTTGTAGTTGTTATTTCATTATTTATTTAACAAGTTGCATTATATGAAGCGTAACGTAACGCAACAACAACAAACAACAACAACATGCCAAATGTGTTAACAAGTTGAATGAACTTACGTTACGGATATATTCCTGCATACACACATACATACTTATTGACGGAGCTTATATGGAGCTTTGGAGTAAAGCTCTACTGGGAGAGAGAGAGAGAGTGAAATGGTTATATGAACACACTCTGGAAATTACCAGACAAGAGAACCTCTTAAGCGTGACTAAAACTCCTATAAAAACGATATTTATTCGTACTATAAGCAGTCGGGACTGGGTCTATACTGCAAAGGATTTGTTATATCGAGCATTTGGAAGTCATATCGGAACATAGTAATGTGGCTATTGGTACTGGTACTCATAGCTTCTTACGACAGGTTCGCAGAAGGTGTGTAAAATATCCAGCAGGGGCTCAGGACTGGGTTTCAGAAAACCAGAATCTACAAATTTATGTACTGCACCCATTCCATAGAAATATATAAATGACTTTTAGGAAAAAGGTTACTTGTATCGATGCCGGCCGTTCGGGCTTTTCTCCAAATTTCAACAAGAGTCTGCAGAATGTCGCCTCTAGGAATGTAGTGTTAATGATAGTCAAGCTCTCACATTTAAGGAAGCCGCTCCGCCATACTCGAGAATCGATTCTTCAAAGGTAACATTTTCCTTAAAAAAAGTTCTTGAAGAGTTCCAAGCGCATGTGCTCGGACAAAATCAGTTTGTGTGTGTATCTTAATGTATTTTTAACAAATGGAGAGACCAACAGTTTATACTAAGCCACCTCCGAGAGGAACTTTTATTTCATGTGGAAAATACACTCGGAGGGCTTGAAATTCCCTACCGAAGGACGAAAATTATTATTTAATTTCATTTCCTATAATTTTTGATGTTGGTCGGGCTTATTGATTGGGCAGGGAATTAGAAGAGGGTCGCTTGGGAATTTCCATCTCGTTGAAATCAATAAAATAACTAGAAAATTCTTTCAAATTTCAAATGAACGAACTGACGCTTGCTAGCTGACGCTGTAACAGCTCCCATCTGCTAAGAGTTTATATTACCATCTTTTCCGGTGACGCATTCCTCTGAGAAAAAAAAAATGCCGTAATCCCATATCTACATGGGTGACGACTGAGATCAGTCAACGCAACAGCAGATCCACTCGCCATACGTCAATGCCCTATCAAATAACATAACATAACAACAACAACAGTAACAATATCTACATATGTATGTATGTATGTATGTATGTACATAGGTACTCGTGTACTCGTTACTATTGACAACGTAAATGCTCGTAAAACTGTGAATGCGAAAATGTGGTGGCGTTGAACGGATGGATTTGCGCCAACGGTAACGGTGACTTGTGTCAAGTTCAATGTCTCATCCATAAAAGATGGTTAATCAAGAGTCCAAAGAAAAGAAAATCCACAAAGCGCGGGCGTAAGCCACTCACTCACACACACACAGGCGCACACGAACAAGCATTTGCGTCTTTTATTACCACTTTGACGCTCGCAACGCTTTACTCTTCCAAGCGTAATTGATGTGTGAAAAATTCACGCTTCACAATGAGATTGAGCGAGAAAAAAATTGTGAACAAAAGCGCGCCAGCGGATGCACACACGCAACTGCCAGCAGCTCAAAACCGCATTCGCGTTGACGGAAATGAAGTTAAAAAGGTGGCGAAGACAAAGTACCGTCATTTAATAAATAAGAAGAAGAAGAAATACAATATGAATCTGCAGAAAAACAAAAACAACGAAAGATTTCAATGCCAACAATGAAAACGGAAGTTCACGCGGAATTCAGTTGGATATTTATTAGTTCCGAATGTACTTTTTGCTTTAGCTTCTGGCCACGACCGGTTGGTGGAAGAAGTGGCTACCACAGCGAACAAGTACACCTCGCTGTAGGGGCAGCAGTTCAAAATAGTTTTAACATCACATCCAGATCAACACTACAGCGCAAGGGTGACAAAGTTCATGGAGCCTCGAACCTCGATAGTGAGAGTAGAATAAATTATGTAAAAGAAGGACCGCTTGCTGTTTTTTCAACGTGACATTGTAGGTTCTCGTTCAGTTGTAAAGAAAAGGTCAAAGGTTAAACTCTACAAGCAAAGACTGAAAACGAAAGCAATGAACCTACAAGGCGGCGATTAAAGACACAATATCGGCTGAGAAATGAGAAGCTAGAACCAGCGCAGAGATGGCACTGCAAAGCCAAGCAGCAGGTTCGATCGCGAAAAACCGTCTACATCAAAGATAGCGACGGCGGCCAAGTGGCATGTAATCGTGGCGTTCTCATTGACCACACCAGTTCCTTGGGAATATGACACAAGAGCGGTGGGAAACGGACTACCCGAACTCGTCTGCCTTTGACAAAGCAGGCTAACTGGATGTGGTCAAAAATGCGTTCTGATCCGGCATCCAGAGCTTTCGTCGAACTCCTTGAATCTTTGCTGTCTACTTTATAGATCGTTGGGGGACTATAGAAAACTAGAAGATATGGAACTTGCAATATTTACACGGACAGACCAAAAATGGCTGACGGAGCGGGTACCGGCATTTCTTGCACCCAGACAATGCTTTAGGCTGTCAGATTAATGCAATATTCTCTAGGTGGACGAATTCGCTATAAAAAGAGCTGCGAATATCACTGTTAAAGCACTAATCTCCCAGCTTTTTACGTAAAGAAAATATTCTTAGAGCAGGGAAGCAGTGGAAAGGGCAGCTGCAGTTCAGTAATTGAATACTTATTGGGCTTCAGGCACAAGGGCGGTGTGCGAAATGAAGTCGCCACAAGTCTTATGCGTGTGGTGATTGATCCGGAACAGAAAGCTGCACATGTTACCATCAAAACCAATATCTCCACTTATATACCGATAAAAATGCTTGTTCTCTCTCCTCAAAAATAGGTCTAGAAACGATTTTCTCTTCTTCTTTAAGCATTAAAACTGTCCTGAGTTAATGCAATGAAACATATGTACATACATATAACTAAAAGATAAAAGTCAAAGAAATACACACACATGCATGCATACATACTAGCACACACACACACACACACACAGTGGTGCCATGAGTGTGAATTAAAACGAGCAGCAATAAATTAAAAGCAACGCCACTGACGACTGACATCTCTGGCCTGGCCTCTTAACCGAAAACGAAAGCGAATTTGAAATGAGAACCAAAACAATTGAAAATCTATTTAAACGTCTGAAATGCTTAGTTGGCCGCGCGCACAAGCAATGAGAATGGGAAATCGCTCACTGCGTGCGCAGCGACTTAACTCGCTCGCTGGGCTTTTTTTATTCCTCCTCTATCGGGCCATCAAGCACATTTAATCTGCCCAACTACGCGCGACTGTGGTAAATTATTTCTTACGCACACATACATACATGCAGAACATACATCCATACATACAAACATATTTACTTGTACTTTTATGCCACTGCGATTTGCTGAATCATCGAAATGTGCGCTGTGCGCTGTGTGCCGTGTGCCGTGCGCTTGGCGTTCGGTTGGTGAGCGGGGCGCATTAATAAAAAATGCAAATGTGCGCACTCACTCATAGGCGTATCAAAAAACTATTAGCATCCGCTAACTGGCGGCCACTGGGTCACAATGCCATGCTGCCACGCAACATTTACACAAGGCACAGCGGCATGACAATGGATGTTAGGCAGCAAAGAATCTTCTTCTTTTTTTTTTTGCTGCTCTGTTGGCCTATTTCGCGTGTACAAAACAGCAACAGAATGCCAGCGGGAAGACGTTGTTGCGTTTGTATGTTTGTAAGTGCGCTTATCAGATTGTATATATGTGTGTGTGTATGTATGACTGGAGAATCGTGGCAAAATATGTTAATGGCAAATATTTCACTCTTGGCTAATTATTGTGACCTCTTAATCTACTCAACTATGCGAATCACTACGAGGAAAATGCGGGAAGAAGAAGAGGAAGAAGAAGAGGAAAGAAATCGTCAAACAATAACAAGCGACTGTTTTTCCGGTGATTTCTATCCCGTTTCAAAGCTACCAATTCCTCATAAGACTTAATAAAGAGATATACACAAATACACACATGCATACATACAGACATACATACATATGTACAAACATACAAACAAGCGCGTAAAATAAGTGAATAAAGGGAAAAAAAAAACAAAAACAAAAAACAACAACTAAATTGCTGAATAATTTAATTGCCTTGTAACCACATACACCACAAAACAACAACAACAGCACGATTTTGAAACGCAACTACCACAGCAATGTATGTAGCTACTATAAGTCGCGTGATTGTTTAGAAGAATGAGATACTCCACAAAATTGTTCTAACGTTTAGCATAATTACACCAACAAATTGAGTTGTGAATAGTGAAGCGGCGGACGGACGGAAAGTCAGATAAATGACATTACATTTAGCAGGAAAATGCCGTAGAGAGAGGTAACCGCAAACTTCAAATCGCACGTCAAGCGTTAGTTGTAACCCATTTACCTGCCATCTGCCATTTAGTAACGTTAAATGACCAAAAATGTGTGGCTGCTCCAGGGCAGCCGCCAATGTTGCTTGTTCTTCATACGTATGAAGCAATATTAATACCAATATTTGGCACACTTTAATACAATTGAAAGGAAGAGGCAATAGCTCCTTTACCTACCATGACTTCATCCTAGAACCTTTACTAAGATAGAGGTTCTTCTCTCAAATTTCATGTTTTTCGGAATACCTAGGAGCACTCTAATGATTAGTTGGTTCTTCCATAAGAACTCCAACAATTTCCAGGCCATCAGTCTTTTGCTCAGCAGCAGCAGCAGAATTCCAGAAGAATCTAGATCGGCCAACGGGTGTTACTTTGGACTGAGAAGGCAATTGAAAAGTCAAATTCGCTCTAGATGAACAAAGACTCAGCTCTACATGTCCCTCATTATTCTTGTCCAGCTATCTAACAGATATCATTTACGAATATTTCGGTATGAAAAAGTTCTGTGCAAAGTGGGTGCCGCGCATTTTCACTTTTGATCAAAACCAACGACCAGTTGATGATTCGGACCAGTGTTTGGAGATGTTCAAGAGTAATAAACTCGAGTTTTCAATGTCGATATGTGACAATAGATGAAATATGGCGACATCATTTCACTCCGAAGTCCAATCGACAGTCATCCGAGTGACAGTGACTATTACATAGCATTTGAAGGACGAAATCGCAGAAAAACGACCGCATTTGAAGAAAAAGAAAGTGCTGTTTCACCAAGACAATGCACTGTGTGACAAGTCTGTGAAATCGATGGCAAAAATCCATAAATTGGACTTCGAACTGTTTCCGCATTCACCGTATTCTCCATATCTAGCCCCCACCGACTATTTCCTGTTCTCAGATCTCAAAAGAATGCTCGCTGGGAAGAAATTTCGTCGAATGAAGAGGTGATCGCCGAAACTGAGATCTATTTTGAAGCAAATGACAAATCGTACCACAAAAATGGTATCGAAAAGTTGGAAAGTCACTATAATCAGTGTATCACCCTTGAAGGGTACTTTGTTGAGTAAAAAAATGAATTTTGCCAAAAAAATTTGTTTACTATGGTAGGCCGTGGACTTTTCAATTGACCTGTTAGTGCGGAGAGGCATGGACAATGACAACGAAAAGGTTTGCGGAAGATTTATGGTCTCATCAACTAGAATTAGGAGCCTCTTTTATGCCTACAGCAATGAACAGACCATGTTATTCCACTTCTGATTTTTGAAAAGAGTCTAGCAGTTACAAGAGAAACAGATTTATGTCGCAAAGGCTTCAAACTGACAAACAAAACTCTGTGGGTCTGAAGGAGAAATAAAACGCATATAATTCGCCATTATGTTTTAAAAATGATTTCGGACAAGTGACCGCCACGGCTGTGTGTTTCGAATCAATTCCAGCCCATAAGCCCAATTTTCCAACACTTATTGCAGCAATTTGGGCCTATTATATAAAACAGTCTGTTCATTATCATATGGCAGCCCGAACTGAGTATAAATCAAGTAACAACTGTCAAAAGGACTAACTTCGAAAAAAGTATTGCTTCATTGATGTCTAAAAAAACACCCTTTATATTGAAAAATGTGTCTAAAATGGCAAAATACATTTTTTCAAACTGGAGGCAACATGAGCTACATACATATCGCTACGAACTTTGAAACGTAAATGTAAGACACCCCAATGGCTCGACCATTTCGACCTAACCTCACCTAACCAGCCGTTCAAAAGCGTTTTAAATTGTAAGATTTGCTAGTTGTGCTAAAACATCAAGGCAGAAGAGCAAAATCTTGAAAGAATTTGCAGACAAAAACAAATTTCAAATCAAAATTGTGTACAATAAAGCCGGCAGTACTATTTAGTCCAACGAAAGTGACACAAATTTTAATTTCTATAAAAAAGTTGACTTTATCTAATAAAACTTCTTCTATTCTTAAGAATTTCGCCTTTTCACCAACAAAAAATTCACTTTCTTATAACTAAAATTTTCATAACAATAACACTGTTCAGCTGTTCTCTGCTATTGACGAGAGAAAAGGTGAAGAATCAACGAATTAACATTAGAAAATATCGATTGGATTACTGGCGAAAAATTGAATTGAAAAGAAATTGAAATTCCATGTAAATTAAATTATAATGAGGCAGCCAATCAAAGGGGAAAGAGAAGTTATAATAATAGCAATAACAACAATAATCAAGTGATGCAGAGCAATAAAGCAATATAAAAGCATTTAATTAGAAAAAGAAGAAGAAGAAGAAGAAGAAATTAAATTTATGTTTATGGAGTGAAGATTTGAAGAGCGAGAAATACCCGCATTGTGATATTTAAGAAACTTATTTGCTTATTAAAATCGTTTTGTATCGACTTGGTAGGGATTTCAAAGGTGGTTGGGTTATAAAGAATGCTAGAGAAAAACAAAAACAAACAAAAGAAAATTTAAAAAATAAATAAATAAAAATCCATCTCACTGATTTTCAATAAAAATGAAAGTCTTTCTCACTTTTTCATTCCCCACAACATACATACGCACATATGTACATATGTATATACGAGTAGTTACTTGCGGCTACGTGTCTCCTCATAATGGTCACCACAGGCGTAATCACCAAATCATTAGCTACGCTTATCGCACTAATTTATCAAAGACACCAAATATCTACATATCTAACGGTTACTAACTAAGAGTGTTAAACTACTAATTGAGTACGAAAAAATTTAATTATTGAACAATGGAAAACGTCGACACAGCGTGCAAAGACAATGCAGACTTCTTTCCATAAAAATTCCTTTGAATGTGGGTTAAATGCGTAAAATATGAATGAATGACTACTTGCCAGCCACTGTTTTACTGTAAATTATTAAATTGATTAATTGAGCACGAGGCTCATCGTTTTTGTTTCACTTTTTAGAACGTCGTCAAATGAGTAGATTTGCGTTGAATAGAAAGTGCCTCCGACGGCGGCGTCATTTAAAAAATAACAAGCAATGCGGTCAATAACGGCTTCTAACGGTTTAAGAAGTTTTGGAATAATAATTGCTACTGTAATCGAATAAGTGCGGCAGTGCGTACTACAATAGGAAGGGGCATGGGTTGAAATCCCAGCCAGAATAACATGCATAATCTGCAGGAAATGGCAACCCCTAAGTGTGTATTTCTGACTTAAAAAATAGTTCTTCACAAAAATCCTCTAGCCGTTGAGAGGCGTCCTAAAACAGTAGGTTCCACCCATTCGTTGGAAAACCCAAAAGACGCACACGGCAAATTGCAGGAAGAGCTCAGCCGCAAATCACTTCGGTGTTTATAAGAAACGCAAAATATGCAAATATATTCAAGCAATAACTTACGAATTTACCGCACAAAAACCAGTATTTGACTATGTAGTTGAGCTGCGCTTTGGCCAATATCTTCTATTTTATACATTTAATTATACATTTCATATGCTTCTGACGCTTACTCACCTGTTCGTCTATTGTGCAACCGCGTTCATCCAACAACTGTTGCTTCGATTCACCCAGACCATCTAGTGCAGCGCAGTCCACCACCCGCACACCCATCGAGCCCGGCACTATAGCGCGCACAGTCAACGTTGTAGCTTGGCCCACTTCTACTGCACCGGAACCATCAAGGCCGCCCAACTCCAACCAAATGCGCACGCGTGGTGTGGCATTGTTGCTGTTGGTTGTATTGGTGGTGGTTGCACCGCCACCGTTACCATCCTCACCAGCAGTGCCTGCGCTGTCGCTTGTAGGCGCTGTTGCAACTGTTGATTGGATTGTTTTGTCGTTTGCAGTAGCTTGCTGTTCTTGCTTGTCTGCTATCGTTTCATCCGTCTGCTGCTGCGTTGTTTCCGTGGCCGATGCGTCGCTGAATGAAGATTCATTGCCAAATGCAACGTTACTTTTATGCGACGCTTCAAGCGCGCGCATCCGTCCGTTTCTAATGTGAACAAAATGAATTTTTACTTCGGCACCAAACCCCATAATAACAGCCCAATTAATTTACCTATAATTCTGTGCCAATTTACGCTGCTGTTCCGTTTTTATTTTCGCTCTTTCACCCGCCGACATGCCCACAATCGGACCAACTATCATGCCCATCGCTTTGGGTGGCAACTTACAACGCACCGTACGCAATATGTCCGAACTCTGACGCAACTTCTGTTCCATTTGCAACATTACGCGCACCGAAAGCTCCATCACGCCATCCGCTCGCGGCTCAGAACGCACACCACAACCGGATGTGGGCAAACGCAGTGTGACATTTTGATGTGCGCTACCACGTGCGCTGCATTCCAACGGAAAATCCTTGGCGTAGACAAGGCCACGAAAGTCGCGATTCAGATCTATGCGCATTGTGAAGAGATCGCGCGTACAGTTTGTATGTATGGCCACCACTTTGTAACGCTTCTTTGGTAAATTGCCAGCATTGCGGCCAGTTTTACTCGCAGAGTTCGTGGCGGTGGTAGCGCTGAAATGTGATTGTACCGACTCCACATCTGCTACTTCGTCATCATAGCGCCGAGCGTCGAGTTGTCGCCTTGAAGTCGTAGTTGACGTGGTTGTCGGAAATAGACGCTGCGTGGTTAGAAGTGTAGCTTCCGATGATGAAACCAAAGGTGTAACCAACAATGGCATCGGTGTTGGGGAGGCGGCAGCTGACGCATTTGTTTTTCTGCTTGCCCAGACAGCGTGACACATGAACAGCAATGACAACACCAGTCGTAGCTGCAACGAGCTCTGTGACATTTGCAACCGTTGCAAGAACATTTGTGCTTCTTCTTCTTCTTCTTCGATTTATTTATATACCACTAATCAAGTAGTAAAGTAATGAAAAAAAGATAAAAAAAACAACAACAACTGCTTTTTCACTTGTGTTTTATGGTATGGAAGTAATTATCTACGCTTCGGCTTAGCTGACAACAGTTGTTCGGGATGAGTTCAAGTACTGTGGTTGCTACTAAAGAAATACTAGTTTCAATACGGTTAATGTTTCTTCTGTTTTGGTGTTGGCCTCCTACTTCATTCCCATGTCTTACTAACTAATAACGGTTGAAGTTTTTCAAAACGGCGCGTTTATACGTCGATTAGCTCGTTCTTTTCGTCTTTGGGTATTAGCTGCTTGTCGTTGTTACGCTTCGCTGAAAACAGTGGCTAAACGGTGGTGGTCTTGTAGATCAGCACGTGCGGTTTCGTGGTTCACAGACGACCAATAATTAAAAATACTGAAAATAGAAAATTTAGAATTTAGGATCATAAGAAACTCAAATTGTGAGGTATTCAAGAAAATAATAGAAAATCGCTGAGGTTATTTTTTTTGGAATAAAACGTGAACTTCGGCTCTCAATGTCGATAAGTGGTAATGTTACATCTATTTTTAGGCCTTCCAGAGAATAAAAGTTTACTTAATTTTACATTTTCTCCGATTAAATCCAATACTCTTTTTGAATTAAACGTTAAACGCGAGTAAATTGGAAAAGTTCAATTTCATTCTTTTTCAATATCCGAATTTGTGACAAGAGGGATGCCAAGAGCCACAAATCCTACGCTAGACGCGTAAACTTAAGTCCAAAATATCTCCTGCACTGGATGACATACCGTAAACCATCAAAAATATGTTACTAGAGATGTTGAAGAAGCCAGAAATGCAGAAATTTATAGGAGACAACAACTTTGCTTACATAATTAGCAGAGAATCAGCATAAAAATCCCTGTGTGTATGCGCAAAACAACTAGGGAATTGGGATTCGGATCTGAAAGGTTGACTTAGGGCAAAGTCTGAATGCACCAGGAGTGTAGCTGCTCAATATTTTTTTCCTTATTAAATTTTACATTTTTTTTATTCATTTTATTTTATTTTAATATTTTTTTAATTTTTTCAATTTTTTTTTTTTCATTTTATTTTATTTTATTAATTTTTTTTATTTCATTAATATTTTTTCATTATTTTTTATTCATTTTTATTTTTTTTTTATCGTTATCTAATAATCATGTTAATGGCGAGCTTTTAAATTGATGGGGGGGGGGGGAGGGGGGAATGGCACATGCTCGTATACCACAAGCCATAATAATAGATTCACAGATATGTGCATATGTATGTATGTGTGCACTACATACAGCTTAACAGCGTTCACACGTCTTGTCACCGGAACCGGTTATCATGCGTCACACTACCTGTGCGAAGATACATACATACATACATACAAATATTTGCATAGCCACTGCAGCCTCCCATCATTTATTAAGCTCGCAGTTTTTTTTCCCTTTTCTCTTTGAAAGATGTCAATTTTTCCATCAAGTTGCCTTACAGCTTGGATTCCCAACCATCATAATGCAAATGCTCCAATTTGAAATTGGCAGCAGCCTTTTGGGAAAATGTGTAAGAAATGTAAATTCAAAGCGACAAAAAAGTGACTTCCCAGCCAGACAGCGTTTAAAAAGGCATTGAAGACAGCGCAAAGCTTTAGAGAAGAAGACAGCATTTTAGGTAACAATTCGTGCGCCGCTGTCCTGAATTCTCGCACAAAAGCCGGAGGGTGTTCCATTGCATACATACATACATATGTACATACATTTCGTACATAAATAGCTGCGGACATCACTTGCAAGCTAACTATATACTAAATGCATGTAAATATGTAGCTATTTTGTTCAAACACAATTACATAGCTTTATTTAAAATTTCAAAATTTCAAAATCTTTACTTAACTCATCGCAAATCACTTAATTACAAATTCAAATTGCCTGCATAAGCCAAGACGACGAAAGGCGAAAAACAATTCAAACGGTACAACGCCACTGACAGCCGCAGCAGCACAGCAGTACAGCAGCGCAGCAGCGCAGCTTTATGTGTGTCTCTTCTTCTTCCACTGCAAATGAAAAAATGTCAACTGATAATCAAGCAAACAATGCGACCGAGCGTGGCCATCATTCATTTATTGTATTTTGTATTTTGTATTTATTTTGGCAGCAAAATGGGCTTAGTTGAAGGTTATTTGGGGTAAGACGAATAAAGGAAGTATAAACAAATAAGAAAAAAAACAATAATAAAAAATAAAAAAATAATTATGAAAAGAAAAATGATGCTGCTTCATGCATAGAGCATATTTTATTTATGTATGTACATATGTATGTATGTCGTTTAGTACCATGACTATTTTCCAAAGACTAAAATTTGTAAAGCCGTAAACAAAAGAAAATATTTTTTTTTATGAATTTGGCTGCTGCTTAGTCAGGGCCACTCAAGTTAATAATACAATTAAATTTACACCGAAAATTTAATATTTTTAATCTCTTTTTTTTCTGATAATAAGTATATCAAAATTTCACTTTTTAATCTTAAGAAAAATATTTAATATGAAAAATGGAGATTTTAGAGAAGATAATTACCGAAATTTTAATGGAAATTGAAAACCATTGGAAGTGTCAGCCGAAAGTGTTGAAATGTGCTTATATTTCTGTACTGTTTTGGCTAGTAAAATTTGAAAAAAAAGTTTTCTTCTGAAAACAACAAAAACGAAATTTTCTTTTTTCTTGTAGATCATTTTTTTTAAATATATTTTATTATCTAGAGCGCTACCAGTCACCCCTCAGCGTATAATGCCATGCCCTCTGAATGTATTACTGACGTGAAGTAAAAGCTTATCATACAAATCCATCGGCCGTTCGGAGGTGGCTTAGAATAAACTTTGGCTCCCTCCATTTGTTGGTAAAAACATCCGCATGCAAAACCACAAATTGGAAGAGGACCTCATTGCAGCGGTTACAAAGCGCCAATTATATATATGTATTTATATGTATGTAAAGGATTATACATTTAGTGGTTTCGAAAGTACAAGACTGTATTTTGACATCTGTCAAGCTTAGCTGTCAAACCGAACATTGTTTCTTCTAGTTAAAAGTCAGGCATTTGTGAAAATGGATCGATTAACAACCGCACAAGGTGTTAAAATTGTTGAAACCTACTACAAAATGGCGATTCAAATGCGTTTCGTGACTTAAGAGGTGATTTTGGTGCACATAATCGTCTAGCTACTCAAGCATTGTACCAATTAAAGAAAGAAAATTGAAGAGACTGGATCGATTGCAGATATTTTAAGGCCTCTGCATCATCGTTCTGCTCGACACCACCTCAAATATCGATGCTGTAAATGAAAGTAGAGCCGAAGACCCGAATGTGTATATTTTCCGACGTTCTCAAGTACTTGGACTTTCTCACGGCACATTATGGCGTATTTTACACATGGACTTACACTTACAACCATATTAAGTCCAGCTCACACAACAACTGCAGCCAGCTGACCATTCATAACGCAGTAGTTACGACGATCGGGACGATTGGGACGATTGGTGGCTTGAACAACAAGCAGTGGACCACGATTTTTCCAACAAAATTTTCTTCAGCGACGAGCCAAATTTCTCACTCGGTGGATACGTAAATAAGCAAAATTTACTGCTCCGAGAATCCTCAAATAATTGAAGAGAGGACATTACACCCAAACAAAAACTTACGGTCTGGTTCGGAGGTGTGAAAGGTCTTTACTTCTGTGAAAATGATAACGGCGAGACTGTCAATGTCAATTCGCAGTGATAACCGACTTTTTTGACCTACAGTTGAAGAACACGACTTGCACAATATGTGGTTTCTACAAGATGGAGCCACATCCCACACAATATGAGCGAATATGGCTTTATTGCGAGAGAAATTTCCCAGCCGCGCAATCTCTCGTCTTGGCGATGTAAATTGAAAACCGAGATCGTGCGATTTGACACTGTTGGACTTTTTTTGTGGGTCAATGCGTCAACTTTCGTCAAGTTATGGCTGAGATACCGCCCATATGTGCCAAAAAGTAGTCGAAAATTCCCTCGATTCATGAAAAAAATATATTTTAAATGCATGCCAAGAAATAAATAAATATCAAAATGTTTGCTTTACTCTATATTGATTCGAGTGTTGACCAAAATTAAAAAAAAAATAGCAAAAAAATGTTTAACGGAGCCCCGATTAAGTAATAACTATTTATTTTGGTGCGTTGGTAATAAAATTTTGTGATAAATGTACGTACGTTTGTATGTGATGGACATTTGTAAATTTACATTGCTTTGTGATGAGCTAAGTTGGTGGAAAAACCGTCACAGATTTATCCAAAAAATAATTTTGCTTCATGCGTTTATTACAAAACTTGTGCGTCGCGCGTTTTGCATGAATTTTTCGTTACAAAACTCTCATGTGATTGTGACCTCTTTGTCGGTAACACCCAAAACGCCTTCAAATCGCATCTAAGCAGCCGCGTATGAGAGTCACTCATCATTGTTCGATCGCCCATCACCCATAATCATTGACCAAATAATAAATGTTGAATTTTTTTCTTTTTTTTTTATTCGTTTTGTTTTACTTTCGTCTGCTTTCTCGACTAATCAGCATCATTGTCGCGCTGGACATGATTGTCGCGCTGGACATCGGTCAATGTTCCCGCGATCACCACTGACATAATAATTTGTTTATTAAATTTATTTTTTATTTTTTTTTTTTTACTAGCTCTTTCTTTATTGGTCTCCAGCGGATAAATCTACAATTTGAAATCTGCAAAATGCGCAATGACTTAGCGGTAAACGAAAAAATATTGAAGCATCATGGCAGAGGACGTATTAGGGCGACTTTTTTTATTGTTTTTGATTTTTAGTCATCGATTTGCTGGCAATTATGCTCAGAAGATCGCCTTGGGGTTATTTAAATTCAATATCAATTCATTTTGAGCGTGTGAAAAAAATATTATCGTGTATTTTTAAACATTCTAAAATATTCAAATATTGAGCGGCATACTAGGGTGTGTCCTGCATGACACTAACCACCTCTTTCCATACCCACTCATCTATCATCCTTCTCCCTCTGATCCAAGCCGTAGCGACAGCTCATTTACTGGGCCTCCCCTTAGATGACCTCGACTATATCTACTAACTTTGGCCGACTACTTATGTTAAAATATTGTTTAAATAGGAACGCTGTTTCCGTCGCTTCAGACATTTCGTTAAGTCATCATTCTCTTAATCGGAAATGTGTGAAAGCCCATATTTGGAGCTTTAAAAATTTTTAGAAAATTATTTTAAAAAAACTTACCAATCCGCACACTGATTTCAAAACATCCTCAAATCAACACCAATAATTTTATAAATATTTTTTTATGTTTTTACTTTTGAAAAATTGTTCCATTTTTATTGTTTTCTCATTCCGCACTTATTCACTAATCGGCAGATAATAATCGATGAAAATATTTCACGACATTTTGAATTCTATTGGCACATCTTCATTTTTTTTTTGTAACGGAACTCATGCTGCACATTAAATTGAGATTTCAAATTAGCTAATAAATAAATTCGTTCGTTGAATGCGCGCTGGAACCGCAGTGTGTTGTAACGAAAGCGACAAACTAACTGCAACTGTGTTTACGAACGAACGGAAGCAACTGAATTATCTGAAGCTGTAAAATATTCGCAAGAAGTTAAGCGCAAAATGCAAAACTCATAATACCCACGAATATAACGCGCATTTTTCAAATGGTAAATGGTGGAATACGCTAACGCGCACAACAAATAAACGACCAAACGCTGCCAAGTGTGAAAATATAATAAGCGAAGAAGCCACCAAGAAAGTGAACGAGTGACTTGAAAGAAATGCAGATGTTGAAGAAAATGTAACCAACAGCACAAGAGTAGAGTAGCTAGCTGCAGAGCAGTTAGCACTGGCAACGGCAGAACCAACAGCAGCGCAGCAACTATACAGGCAGCAGGCGCGCGCGCTCGTCGTGTAAACCGCAAAATAAAAAGAAATGCAAAACAAAGTAAGTAGAAATACAAAAAAATTTTAATCTAACCGAAGTATGTTATGAATGAAAAACTGAACGAACTACGAGTACGAGTATGTGGTGATGTTGAAGCGCAGCGCACCTGATCAAATCTGGCGCTTACCTTTATACACATATGTATGTGTGTGCATGCATATGTACAAATAGATGATGCGACTGCTGCGAAGCACCACAGAGCTTGTGCACACGTGCCACACGCCATCAACATGAGCTGTGTGGAAGTGCAATACAATTACTTTGGATCTTGTTACCGCCAACTTCCGAGAATAGTTAGCGCATCGCTTGGCCACTATTTAAGCGGTATAAACTACTGCTTAAAGCTAATGCCTCTAAATATTAAGGTATGTGTGTATGTACATACATATGTTGGTACGCGTTTATGTATTAAATGGTAGCTGGTGCTAGTTACAAGTAATGTTTAATGCGTTCATTGCACGCCGACACACAGACAGGCTTTGGGTGTCACATTAAGCCAGCCATTATGAAATTTCGTACAAGCACATTTATATGCTTTATGTATGTATGTATATATTTCATTCTACAAGTATTATCGCATAACACGAATGTGTTAAAATAATAAGGGAAATAAAATAAAACTGTAAAGCAAGTCAAGTGCAAGTATGTACATATGTATCTTGACAGTGAGTTCGAAACCGTACATGCAGTATAAACATATTCACATGTTCTTTATGGCTTTCAAAAGGTCATGAGAATTTTCATAAGCTGTGCATGTACATATATAAAAAACACTATGCGGAAGTCCACTACGATTAACGGCTTTTCAGAGTTTCTTGTCTTTTAGGTGATTATATAATATATATGCACTTTTAATTTTAGAATATATTATATAACATTTAGTTGGTTTGGAAACAATTTTTATGCAATTTTAAACTTGACTTACTTCTTTCCTGGCAACTTTGCATTAATCCACACGTTTTTGGATTTTTCGCTGATCTAACATCAAATGAATTTACCGCGTTTGTATTAGCTTTCAACAGCTAACGTTAGTTTTTGGTATATATCCTTTTTAAACAGCGTTGATTTAAAGGAAGTAGTGACAGGAAATCCTGTTTATTTATTTTTAATAGGCTGAAAACATCGTATACCATTCACAATAGATTTAGCGAGCATGGACGAAATTATTTTATGATCTTTGCCTGTGTTGATACATATTTGATCCCAACATAATTGTAGCGTTTAACGTTTTTTATACTTTAACCAAAAAAAAATGTTTTATCTTTACAAAAAAAAAAATTTATTACTATGGAACTATAGGTTCATGTAAGAATGTGAGTTAATTGTTAAATTTGGCCAAATTATAAATTTAAATGAAAACTTCTGATATTACCTTATACATAAAAGTACCTTTTCAAATCATCTCTGCTGACATTGAAAATAATTTCATTCACAATAAGCTTACGTTTGACATTTGAACAGAATGCCATTTTTAATCTGTGGTGAATGAAGCAGACAGTGACGCATTTAAAGTATTTTTCTGCTTTTAGCAGCCGTCCAAAACTTTTCCTGCAATCCTCGAATCAACTCGTCCACGGGCGGGAATTTAAAGTACGTTATTTTGTCAACAAATAATAAACGTTACTAAATTACAAAAACAATTGAAGAAAATAAAGAAGTGAAGTAAAATTCGAAATCTTTGCGAACAGCATATTACAAAGTACCAAGTTGCGTATAGCAACATTAAGAATTTTACATTGCATCACTTACGCACGCTGCTGTTGACGTTGTTAAATAATTAACGAAATATTTTCCTTCAGAAGTTATTTCACAATAAAAAAAAACACAAATTGTTGAAATATTTGTTTGTACCAATATGAGCGACGGTGTAGAAGAAATTACTGAGTATATAGAGTATGAATTTACCAACAATTGCGACTCTGTGGAAGGAGAGGCATTCATATATGAAGAGGAAGACGATATTGAGGTGGAACAGCTTGAAGATGTGACAATAAAACCAGAATCGATTATAATGGAAGTAATTGAAGAGGATGACACTGAGCAAGGTTTCGAAGTGACCGATGATCTGGTCGAAATAGTACCAGATGTCATGCCCGTCTCCATTGAATATATAAAAGAAGAAGAAATTGTGCCCAAGGTCGAAATAGAAACCCCTCCCCCCACTCAAAAACGTAAAGGCATTAAACGTTACCTTCTCTTTGACGATCTTGTTGCAAACATTGTCGATCATGATGCTGAGGGTATACCTATTGTAGAATTCACCTTGTCAAGTGCAGACTCTGATGAAAAATTACCCGTCGAATGCGGTATTTGCCCCGATGTTATGCACAAATCCAAACTGGCAGCGCACCTCAAAACACATCTCGTTCCCGGTACAAACCGTTACAGCTGCATATATTGTACCAAATCATACAAAGATCATAGTTACTTGGCTGGCCATGCGCGACGGCATATGGGTATAAGACCGTATGTATGTGAACCATGTAAACTATACTTTTCAACAAAACAGGATTTGCGTGTACATAATCAAAGGAGACATCAAGAAAAAGAACATATTTGTGAAATTTGTGGCAAAACATTTTCACAAAATACAATGCTAAAGCGGCATCGTGAGTCCACTCATGAAAAAATGCGACGCTTCCAATGTGAACACTGTCCGAAGGCGTATTATAAAAATTTCTCCCTACAAGAACACGTACGAAATGTGCACATGGGTAATAGACGTATGTTGGTGTGTCCCTTCTGTGGTATGCAATGTCGAGACGCACACAAAATGGCACGACACCGGAAACTACTACATCTTAACCAAAAATACTTCCATTGTGAGATTTGTCAAGAGGAATTCACCGACATTAGTTACTTCGATGCGCATAAACGGTCTATTCAGTGTCGTAACAACACACAGCGAAAATTGGAAGAGGAGCGTTTATTACAACAACAAGTAGAGGAGGAAGATTTATTGCTACAACCACAAGAAAATGTAGACCAAAGTGAAGAAACAGAAGATCAAAAGGAATTTCAATATGTGACACAACAGCCGGACCATATACAGTTACAAGCGCAACCGGATGATCTTTGTTTTGAAATTACTGTGGTGAATAATGATAATTAATCAATTAAAAATTATTTATAAACATATATGTATGTACGTAAAAATAAATAAATAAATAAATAAAATATATGTATGGCCATGTACATATACATACTTAATGCAATAGAAGCATTCAAAATTTTTTTAAAACTTGTATAATTGCAAATATCTACTATATTCAGACGTTAATTGTGTTAATCATTGTTCAAATAAAACAAAAATTTAATTTTATTATTTTTTATATTAAAATAAAGAGTAAAATTATTTTCATAATTCAAATACAAATGCACAAATGGTAAATATATGCATATGCATATATATATTAGAACTCGATAAATTTCATTGTTAACGTATTCAATGTGATATTTTTTATTGAGCTTTGTCATTACAAAAATTGTGTCTTATTCTACATATATCAAAATATATAAAAAAAAAACACTTTCATATACAAGTAATGTCCACTGATTCACTTTCTACTTCTTCGAGGGCTTCGAATGTAGCCAACGCATCAGCTTTAGCGTGTACAAGTTTTTGATGCTCTAACAGTGCATTTCTGTCTCCAAAGCTAAGTTCACAACGTTTACACTCGTGCACTAAATCATGGTTAGTCGATACTGGTAGTGTTCCACCCACATTATTAGCACCACTGTCGCGCACTATGCCATGTTTGCTTTTCTCGTGCCAAATTAAAGTGGGTTTCTGATTGAAACGCATTTCACATATCTTACATTGATATCGCAGTGCGTTTTCATGCAATTTCATATGCATTTTCATTGCACTACTTCTTGTAAATGTTCTTTGACATTGATTACATGAATAATTACGCTCCTTCGTGTGTACCACCGAGTGTTTACGCAATTGAAGGGCATCGTAAAAACTTTTCTCACAATGTTCGCATTTGTGATTCCTCTGGCCCGAGTGGCGTTTTTCATGTATATTTAATGCACTATGAGTAACGTAACTTTTTCCACAATAGGTACAAACGAAAGGCCTTTCGCCGGTATGACGCCTCATATGTGCCGCTTTTTCGGTGCTGGAGAAGAACTTCTTGTCACATATTGTGCATGAGTGGCGTTTATTGTAGGAGTGTCTTTCCTCATGTCTTCGCATTACCGTTATCTTGGCAAATGTGTCGTCACAATATTTACATTTATATTTTCGTTCCTCACCACTTTTCAAACGATGTCTATAATATACAGGGCGAATATTTGTTTCGTTTAATTGTATCTCATTAGAAGTTTTACTCTTCTTACTAGTTTTCTAAAAGTAGAAAGTAACATTTAATAAACAATAATATATGATATTCAATGAAAGGAAACTACTTACATTATCTTTGATCTTTTGATCTTGTGGAGTCTTAGTGGCTTCTTCATCTTTGTTCATATCCACCTTTGAAATGCCAATTTCCGTCAAAATATTATCTTCATCCTTTAATATATTCTCTCCATCCGCCTCATAGTCACATTCACTGGTATTTAAAAATGTGTTCTCGACGATACTTTCCTCAATAATATCAACGGAGACACCATTCTCTTCCTGCTCAGCACTATCAGCTTCCGGAACATTTTCATCATGAGCTAATTCATTTAAAACTTCTATATCATCATATTCATTTGATGCATTTTGATAATCATCAAGCTCTTCTATGACTTCAAAGTGAATATCAAAGATATGGTTGAGGAATTTATCATGAACACTAAACTGTTGATCACAAAACTTGCATTGTACTACCAATACGTAGTTGGTTTTTGTTATATACACTTCACCACAGAGTTGTCTTTCTTGAACTACTTCAGCCATTCCAATTACAATTCAAATTAAAGAAAATATTATTATCAAAATTTTAAATCTAAATGCATGTAAAAATAATCTCCAGCTGAGAAACAAGATTTGTTTACATCTAAAAACGCTTAGCAGATTAATTCGCCGTGACACTTATTTTAAAAAAAAAAAGGTTGCCATTTTGCCAAATTTTTGAGACATTTTGTGCAAACTGAAACACGTACCATTTCAAGGTGCAGTGAATTCAAATTATTTCATTCTTTTAACCAGAGAACGTTGATGCAGGTTGATATGCATATGAAATGTGAAATATGCACATGAAAAATATATTCTATAAATTTCAAAAATTTCTATAGAAGTTTGCAAATATTACAAAACTGCAAACAAAAATAGATAGCTCAAAAATTTCTGATAATAACCGATCTTATATAGATTTTTTTATTATTAATTTTCTATTTGCAAATGTGAAAATCTTGAGAATTGTGAAAATTGTTTTTGCGAAAAAAAAGTGGAACAGAGCTCGCGCAGTTTTGAAAAGCTAACGAATTTTCTATGATCTTGACAATCGCCACTTCAAAGCAAAATCAAAAATAACGAAAATTGTTGTATCTTTTCTCCTGCTCTCACCTTTATGAATTCGACTTGTATCATTTGCTTTATAAAACCCAATGGTATGAATTGAGTTTTACTTAAATAAAAATTCTGAATCTGATTCTGAAAATTAATTTAGCAATACTTGAAAAAATTAAGAAACTTTTAAAACTAACGGATTGCTACAAAGTCATTTATTAAATATTAACATTTATTCAATTAGTATGTATGAAAACTAGCTTATTTATCGTTATTATTAACACTTCCTCATTTATTATCATTTGGAGCATTGGATTGTGTCGGTTCCATTCCTTCACTTCCATCACGCAATACATTATGCTTACTCTTAACATGCCACAGCAGTGTAGGTCTCTGATTGAAACGCATGTGGCATATAATGCATTCGTACTCTAAGGCATTCAGATGTAACTTCATGTGAGTCAGTAGAGTCCTCTTGCGCGAAAATTTCGCTTGACACTTTTCGCAAGAATAATTACGTTCCTGGGTATGCACCACAATATGATTTCTAAGCTGAAATGGAGTAAAAAAGCTCTTCTCACATTGATCACATTGATGTTTGCGTATGCCCAAGTGTTTCTTTTCATGAGTGGTCAGCGTTCCTGCCGAAACGAAATCTTTCCCACAGAAAGAGCAAACATACGGTTTATCGCCTAAATGACGTCTAGTGTGGATATTCAATTCTGTGCTCGTGTAAAAGCCTTTGTTACATGTTAGACAAGTGTACGGTTTTATATTACTGTGCCGTTGTATGTGACCTCGTAAATTATGTTGACCAGTTACGGAAAAGCCACATATTTTACATTTGTACTTTCTCTTTGCAGCACTTTGGGTATCCTTATCGGATAGACGCTCGACTCGCTCATTTATTTCTGCTGTAGCTTTTGATATGGGTGTCCTTTCCTGAAATGAATTCTTATTTCGATTTGTGAAGTAAATAATGACTAGTCCATTGATTATACCGTAAAGTCAGCTTCTATGATCAAGGCTTCTATTGGTTCCAATTGTTCTGTAACTAAATTTTCATTATCACTCTCAAGTTCATGGTTATCAGCTATTTCCAGTTCAACTGGTTCAATCTTCTTAACAATTGTACTTCTTTTGAGACTAGGTTTGGAGTTTTTAGATGTCCCCCAATTCTCAAAATGGTTTTGAAATATATGATCCAGAAATTTGGAGTAAACTCCGAACTGCTCACTGCATGTTTTACACTCAAGTATCATGCACATATTGTCTGTTACAAATATTTCACCGCAATGAATCTTTTGAACTATTGCGTCACCCATTGCAATCTTATTAAATTTTAAATATTTTTTAAAGTATAAAGCAAAGAGAAATTTGTTTATTTTAACAATCGCAGCTCGGTGCTTAAGATATGCACAATATATAACGATTGTTGATAAATAGTGTCATTGTGAATGATTACCATGCCGGTATGCGGACGATATCCATTAAGTCGATGGCAGATCGGACTATATTTCATTGTGTGACATTTCCAACTTTGCCAGCAAAGCGAAAAATGCCAATGGTATTATTTATTTATTAAACTTGTTTTGAACTTTTTCTTCTTAATTTTTGGGAATTCGTATTAAAATAAGTAAATAAATTGAAATTGAAATCATCTTAAACGTCAAGGTCAATCTCTCACGCAACGTAGCGCAAGAGTCTTATTTGTCATCGGCTTTAGACTTTTTTACAATTCGCTTTCTCCCTCAAGTTACTTTACATTTTCACGAGAAAAGCTTTGTTAAATTTTCTTATATTTTCTTTTATATTCGTACATTTTTGAACACACTGCAGCATTTTAAGCCTTCATTTCGATATTATTTCTATCAGAACTTAATATGAATTGTTAATTATCTTTTCCGTTGTCACCTAAATTGCAATTTTTGTTTGTGCATATATTCAACTAACGTAAGATAAAGGAAATTGCTTTTTTCACACAATGTTTGACTTCACAGTATTGCAATGAATACATACATAGTTAGCTAAAAGTGAAACGTTTCTTTCAATTCCTTTTTTCCTACCCTAAGGAAGGCTGTCTATCGATATATTTGAACCATGCATACTGACTAAATAACGGGAATTTAAAAAAGAACATCTCTAAGAATTTTTTTCAACTACGTTGCTTTTTAAGCTCGCGCAAATAAGTAAATAAACAATTGTTGTAATTGAAAATAACCTCCTACGGCAAAGATGACTAGATACGAAACTCTTTATCTTGTGAGACCAATAATTTATTCGCGGTAAGGCATGTCTGTCGTAAAAGCTGACTTACATCAAATAGTTGCCGCCGGAGTCAAGAAAATAAGGTGAGCCCAAGCGAAACATAAATTATAATTTTTTATTTTACTTTTATTAGTTTAGTTTTCTTAACATACATATCTTATTATTCATATTATGATATATGTATATATTCATATAGAGTAATAGAGCGGTAATAATTGAGACGTAAACTCGCTTATAATTTAACATGCTAATACGAAACGCAAATGTATAATTTCATACATAAATGTAGTATAGGATTAAAAAAAATAGGAAAAAAACCGTTGTATAGATCCGACAAAATAGCATAAATACAAAATGTAATTTGTAGTTAGGTTTGTCAGCGTAAATTCGGCAAAAGAAAACAAAATAGTTTTAATATATATGTATGTACATTGTTCACCGAAAGCATACTTGAATATGTCGTATTTTATAATTTTGCGAGGGTTAAAACATTTTCTCTTGTTTTTTTGGTACTTCAAAGTTTTTATTTCAATCTATATATATATATATATATGCATGTATAATTCTACGTGTATATGTATGTATGTTATATTTTTAGAACCGTTTAAACGATCGCTGCAAGTATTTGTTATTAAAAATCTAATTATATTAAAATGTATGGCAGTTTGTTTATTTGTTTGACTTTGATTTGAATTGCTTTTTTGGCCATTGGTGCCATGACGCGGG
Organism: Neoceratitis asiatica; assembly: GCA_030068015.2. Classification (NCBI taxonomy): domain Eukaryota; kingdom Metazoa; phylum Arthropoda; class Insecta; order Diptera; family Tephritidae; genus Neoceratitis; species Neoceratitis asiatica. The sequence continues at coordinate 96,910,096 of CM061525.1, read as the reverse complement.
ATCACAGTGTGGTAGCAATTAAAATTTATTTGTGTAGTAAGTAAATATGTAAGTGTGTAAAGTTTATTGCATTGGCGCTAATAACTATTGACTGTATAAACAAATTGCAGCGCTTCGCCTAAACAGCCCATTATTGGTTTTTTTGTTTGTTTTTTAATAAAAATTATTAATCATTGAGTAAAAATATTTAAAAATGATGTATTAAAATAAATTGATAAATTAAAATTATTAACGCTGGAAACTAATACGCATTTAGTGATCAGCCAACTTTTAACATAAAAAATAATTATTCCTTAATGATTATTTAGAACAGAAAACCGGCTTTTTCCTTATGCTAAGGTATTTATTCATACATAATGTATTTCATACAAATATTATTAACATACATATATAAATATTTTTTTGTTTTGAACTTTTTTTTTTAATTTTTTAAATTTTACAACTTACAAAGTGCTAAAAAACTTAAAATTTTCTCATCTTTTGCTTAAAGCAATTATCCCAATCGTGCTGTTTATGTTTATTTTTGTATCATTTGTGTATACATACATATGTATACTTTTTTTTTTGTCTGTGATTATTATGTATTTTATTTAGGTTGGTGTTTCCATATACATGGACACTTGCAATATGTATATGTGAATGTGTGTATATATATGTATGTGTGTTTGTGTGTAAATGGTACAAAATCTATTGTTAAAACTTTAAAATCTAAAAGCTCATATTTGTTTGTATTTATCTTGATTTCTTATTTTCAAGTATATTGCTACTTGAGAATATTTTATTGTTATTGCATATGTATGTATGGATATGTTGATGCATACATTCATACATATGTACATATCTATAAGGAGAGTGTACTACTTTGTGTATTAGTTGAGAAAAAAAAAATGATTTAATCAGAAAGTGAGCCAGACCGATGTGTTTTCCGCTTCTCTTCTAAATTCCGTTTATTGCATTGTGGCGATAAGTTCCTTTAGGATAAGAAACAGCAAAATAGCTGGGAATAGTTGGCTAAATTATAAATTCGTATGTGTGAAAAGATGGTGTATTGGTAGTCTGGTCCCTTTTTATTTTTATTCATACGCTTTTTTTTTTTTTTTTTTGAGAATGTCCTCCAAGTTGTTTGTAAAAATAGAATACACGTATTACACACCTAAGGACGCCTTCAAACTTATCGATTCTCGTTTCCTCATGCGTATCATATAGATTTTATAATGTGTGTGATTCTATTTTAATTTTATATGATTTATTAGTTTTATATTTCTGCTTCGGCTTGTCTACATATTTACATGTGGTTAATGAAATGTAGAAAAGCCCCAAGTTATTATTATTATTGTTAATTTCTTTTTCAAAATTACGATTTTTTCACTTTTATAAAGCTTAATTATTTTGTTCACTTCAGAAATTTTAAGAGCATAAATTTCAAATGTAAAATTGAAAATTTTTTCTTGAACTTTGCTACATTTCATCAACCATAAATGTAAATGTAAATATGTATATTATCATTTAATGTAATTATGTTTATGTGTATTCTTTACATATGTACGTATGTATATTGACTTCACTTTTCTGGCTTCAGTACTAGTACAACAAAATTCAATTTCTCTTTAGCACATACCGATAAAAATAATAATAATATGTTTTCAACATTTGAGGACTATGGCTTTCAAAGCTCAAAATACCTCTTAAAATCTTAAATTGTAAAAAAAAGACATGCAATTTCGGAAATAAATTTTTAAATGAAAAAAAAAAAGCTGAAAGCATTGGATGCTTGAGTGTTTTCCGGCTACTCACAAAGATATCATACAATAATAACAATTATTAATGCAATACACATACATATGTATATACGCCGCATGCATAATCGCAACGTTTTTTTTTTATTTTTCTCCTTAAGACTTCTTAAGACATTGAGCTGCATGGCAGTCGCGGCGAACCCATTTGTGTGAGCACACGATCCAACCATTGTAACGGTCCATTCAAATGCAATTCAATCCAACACGGTGTCGAAGTGACTGTTTGACGTCTATACTCGGCACCCCAACCTTTTACGAATGACATGCGTATGGTGCACATGCGTGTTAATTGATAGACCGCCTCAAAGCCCTGCGAAACCGATTGTGATAGTAATGCAGCGAATTCTTGATTGTTGAAGATTTTCAAATTGCAACCAGGTGGTATTTTACAGACGGTTGCTGGATGCCAACCATAGCGCTGATTACAATTGGGACTCTGTACGAATATCGATGAATCGCTGAGACATTCGGCAAATACTTCGCCACCAATATAATAGAGGCGTACCCCTTTACCAATATGACGACGAGTTGTTTCGACTACGTCATTACGATTAACATTGGAAAGTAGGCCGAGACAGAAACGCTCCGAATTAGATGGATCAGTAAAACCGTCAACTGTGATCGATGGTTGTGACGCATGGAAAGTTTCACCAACACGCGTATTGAGTTCGTAATACGAAATGGAGCACCAAAATGCGGGCTCATGGTACATTACGGGACTAGCATCGACTGGCGGTGTCAATCTTGACATATTCATATTATCATTCGGATCAATCGGATCTCCATCTTCGCTCATATAGCCAGGTGGTGGTGTGCCCGTATTCGGTATGCTACTACCAACGCTGAGCACACTTGATTGTGAGTCCATGTTGCAGGCGTTCGGGCCTACAAGAGAGCCATTCATTTGTTGGTGTTGAGCCGCATTCATACTTAAACCAACCAATCCACCTGGTGAATGTTGTTGTCGTTGTTGTTGCTGCTGCTGCTGCTGCTGTTGCTGTTGGTGACGAGTTGATAATTCCATATACTGCGGTGGACTCAACGAATCGCTGCGTATTGTTGCATTATAATCGATATTATTCGGTACTTGGTGGGTATGATTATCCAATGGATAATCAGTTATTGAATCTGGTGGTGTAGGTAGTGATTTTGGCACCAAAATTGATAGCTCAATCTTTTTGTAATGATATGGATTAATACAAATCTCGTCTTTACGCAAATGAAAAGCGTATTCGCAATGATCCAAGGCTTTTAGTTCATTTTGTGATTGCAAATCCGGCCAACGCCATACACGACAATATATGACGTGCGGTTGACCTTTACGTAAATTTTCGCCAGTAGCCCCTGGCTTACTACGCGGTACGGTAACACAGCGTGTATTGCAATTTTGCGTGGATATAGCACGCTCTAGTTCTTCGAGTTGAATATTTTTCTTAACTTTCTTAACTAAATTTTTTACTGCCTTCTCGGACCATTTACCCTCGACCGTGTCTTCGTTGCCCTTCTTGAGTGCTAACAAACGTTTAACTACTTGTGGGGTGAATGGCAACATCGCACGTGGCACGAGAAGAGTGCGCTGGTCGACAACTCTGCGTCAACAAATATTACAATTTTAGCGCAATGCAAATTTAATGCTCGGCTCAAGTAGTTCAAGATGAGCGTATTGTTATTTAACGCTACCCACGCAAAATGTTTTAATTTTGTTGTTTTTTTTTTTTTTTTGTTCTGCTAAGCACTTTTTAATGGCAAGTGGACATTAATTACTGTACTGGTTTACTGTAGTAATCAGCCTAAAAGCATAATTTATATTTATTTCTTATATTGAATATTTCAAAATTATTAATTTATGAATTGTACATACATATTATGATACAAATTTATAAATATACCCATAAATGTCTACCTTTACCCGCGAGCTGAATTAATTAGTCCTCTTTTCTTCTCACTTATACCGGAATTACGTGTCTGTGTGTGTGTGTGCCTGTTTCGTAGTCTGGCGTTGTCTGCTGGTTTAATAAAATTTTTCATACATATAAGGATGTCTATATGTACATGTGTACATGCGTATGCATATAAAACTTATTGAAGCACTTTATTATGCAAAATCTCTACTTCTTTTTGCTGTTAATAAAGCTAAAAATTTATTAATTTTTATGCAAAAATTGCGTTTCAATGGCTACTTATGCACTTCTGTCTGAAATATTTGTATACGATACTTTGTGTTGGCTAAGTATACTATTTTGCATGATTTGTTTTATTTCTGTCTCCTCTTCGTCTGTCTGCTGACCTTTCACACTTTTTTGCGCTTTCCGTATTCTGTTGTAGCACTGTCTCGTCTGATAGATACTTTTCTTGCCTCTTCCTTCAGCCTGCTTCAACCGAATGTTTTCATTTAGCTCCTTTATGGGGGGTTTCCATGTATTACCTCGCGTCGCTATTGACTTATACGAGTGCTCGCTAGACAATGTACCAAAATCCTCAATGGGCTATTTATCTGAAGATTATCGTTCCACGTATGTACATATATAGACTTTAGCTTCTATAAATCGAGTTGTTATACTGAAATATTTTTATTTCCGCTGTATTTCATTTAACCATCGAATTTGCTTTTAATTTTGTCTTCCCCTTTTACACTTCCTGCCACCTCAAGTTATCATCAATCGTTTTGCCTTTGATCAGACGACCCAGACAGCCAATTATATGTAGGTATAATTGAAGATGGCTTTACCACTTACAACAAATACTTTCAATTTCCAATTTATATCGATATTTTATATTAGCTCACAATAATTTACAATTCACTGCAATTTTTTGTAAATATAAAAGCACAAAAAATTTGTAAAATTATGGGAAATGAAAATGAAAATAAACTCGTCTCCGCACAAAGCAAAATTTACAATCGTCTCATTCATTTCGTCGTCATTCGGGAAAAATGTTACCAGAAACGAATATTGTCTACTTATGGCGGATTCCATTCAAGAATATAACCGTCATTTCATTTCGTTTCACTCATTTCATTAACATTAAAATAAAAATCATGAAATAACATAGGCAAAACGGTTTTTAAATATTTCATAAATTTTCCACTTTATATAAATTAGTTTCACAGAGAGTGCATCTCTTCATTCGCTCGCTAGCTTTTATTCGTTCGCGCCGCTTACAAACTGAAAATATTTATTCCACCAGGGCGTTGGCAACGCTGTTTCCGCATCAATTCCAATTGATTTTTTTTTTTTTAATAATAGTTCGTTAATTTAGCAAATCTCATTCGAATTGATATATGCAATGATAGATAGATATATGTAGGTGATTTTTTCAAAAGTATAGTTATGCAATAAGGTATGTGAAAGTGATACACTGCCTCATATTCCAGAAACTCAGCTAATTTTTCAAAAATTCAAATGGAATGTTGAGAATAGCGGACTGGTAGCAGGAGAAAACAATGAGAATTCCGCTTGATATCTTTATATATATATATTTTTTTATTAATGAATATCAATGTAGTATTATTTACATTTTGATCTTGCTTACTTAACTAAGCCACCCAATTGAGGCGTTTGTTGTCATTAATAAAAATACGATTATTTAAATGTTATAGAGTATAATTATACATATTTATGCTAAGAGCTCTTACATAATACATACATAAATCTCTTTTGGAATACTTAAAACTTTATGAAATTTATGAAATTATACAATACAGCATAACTTTCTTTGAAATGTCGCAAGAACCTACCGTAGAGTTTCGAAAAATTATTCTCATTTTCCTCTTTTTTTTTTTATAAATATGCAACTAGTCTTTAAGCTTACTCAAATTGAAGAGTATTTTTTACTTCTAAAGAATTTACATACAGTCAAGACTATATATCAACACTTCATCGACAATACGTATTGAATTTGTTTTGGAAAAAATCGAATGCATGCATTGCATTTTATGAACCAAATTGTTCTAATTTCAATTTTTTTTTTAATTTTCATTTTTTTATTAAACTAATAATTTTACAATTTTTGTTATTCGAAACGAAAATATTTTACAATTAAAAAAAATTGAATATTGGGTTTCATTTACTATGCACTTTATTCTATTGCTACATTTGTCTTTTCGCTTATGGTTTTGTTAATTTGATTTCGGCTTTGTTTTTTTAGTTTATTGTTTCTTAGTATTTATTTCTTTTTTTTTTTGTTCTTATGCATCTAGTTGAAATAATGGAAAAGGTGACATAATTTTTTACTTAAATTCACTATAATCTTATGATAAAGTTTTGTATATCTAATAATATCAAAGCTGCATTTAGTTGGTTGGACTTAAGATTAAAAAAATTAAATTAAAAGTTTTATATTATATTTGTATGTGTAATATGTGTGTATGCAAAAAATGAGATTTTACGCACTAAATGTATTTTAAAGAGTTCTTAATTTCAAATTATGATTTGAAATCCTTTATAAATTATATTTATATATATGTTTGAATACGATGTGAGTGAGTGAGTTATAAAAAATAAACTAAATAGCTGAATACTTAAAGGATTTCTATGATAATAAGCGGGCAGTTATAGACTGTGTTATTTATTCAATATTATTCAATATTATTATTATTGTTTAATTGTTTAATAAATTCCCTAAAATCTGTATTAATGTTTCGTCGGGTATCTATTTGTATTATTATGTGCAATTGTATATAATTTTAAGGCCTTTTCAAGGCTTTACAGTACCGCTATATATGAATTCTATGCGTATATAAGCATATACATATATATGTATGCATAAACGTACATAAATAGGCATTTTTTTTCCTTTTAATTTTAACAATCGATCAGTCCAGTCTAAGTGCTGTAGACTTTTTGAAATGGTTGTATGGTGTGATGGTGTACATGGAAGAATACTGTTTACTTGTGTTGTGAAACTAATAACATAAAAATGTATTATAATAATGAATAGTATTGTTATGTATAACAACGATTGGAAGGAACTTTGAAACGAAGTCATTGTATATATATATATGTGTGTATATATGTACATAATCTTGATGACATGAGTATTTGTGTTTCATGATTTTTGTAAATTTTTTTGCAGTCAAAATGTTGTGTAAATTTTTTTTGAAGTGATATCCATAAACAGTTCTGGTTGCGTAAATATAAATATCAAAATAACAATAATACAAGATCTTACGGAAGGGAACTTGAGAGAATTTCAGAACTTTTTCTTTTAAAAAGCTTGGTTTTTTTTCTTTTGCAATTTGCTGACAATAATGCTTTAGTCGACATGCACATATTTAATAATTAGAGTTATGTAATAATGAGGTATACAATTAAGAGAATAATACAAAATAACCATTTTTCTGTGTATACAATACAAATGGTTTAAGGTTAGACTAGATGTGTCATTAGGACAGACTGTGTGACTTGAATCAGCTAACAAAAATCGATAAAAGGAGCACAAAAGTTATATGTTTACAAAAAATAAAATTAAAAAAAAATAATAAATCTCTTAGAAGTTACATATGTATGTAAATCATACTTATGCCTTACGCTTCAGCGCTCAACTTTTCATCTTTATAACTAATTCTTTCCGTTTTTTATAAGTCAGTGCATGTACGCTATGTTATGTGTGTGTGTGTGTATGTCTAAAATACCAATTTACTCATGTATATTTTTACGCAACTTGAAATTCCCATTTACCAGCATTACCTATGTTTATGACGTATGTGATAGTTCAACCCACTGGGATGAGAATAGCTGCGCGAACAAAATTTACATACATATCGCTTAATGCCACCGCCGGCAGCAACACCATACGCATTCAGCCTGTGTCCAGCACTGCCAACAGTGCCTGTACTTGCCGATACGCTATCTTCATAAGTGTCTTCGTCCTCGTCATCGCTATCAATCTGCTCGCTTGCCCTTCTGGCTATATGTTGTTCATTTACAACACCATCCCCATCCATATGTGTACCCTGCGCTTCATTGTTGTCGTCGTCATCATCATCATCATCATCATGATTATTCTCATTCCCATCTTCATCCTCATCATCTTCCTCTCCCTCATCGTCTTCACCCTCAGAGTCCGTAACCATCTGTGCAAAGTCATTACCTTGTTGTGACTGTCCCGGTATGACTGTTTCAAAAATTTCTAACGGGTTTACATTACTACTACCAGCAATACGTCCGACTTTAGCGCTTGCCGTATTGGCGGAATCACGTAACGCCTCTGGTGTGTTCTCACATCCAGGACAAGCGTATGGTTTACGCAAATATATGGCGCTAGTGAATATCTCTTTGCAATAGTCACAACGATATTTACGATGCATCTTCAAATGGTTCGATAAATGGTGCCTTAAACGGAAGAGTTTATTGCAATAGTCGCAACGAAATGGTCGTTCCTCCTTGTGATTTGCCATATGTAGATCGCGTTCCTTGCTACTGCTCAACACTTGGCCACAAACCAAGCATGGAAATGCGGTTGCGCTTTCATGGGTCATAATATGAGAAATGAAATGATTTTCAGTGCCATAAGAGGCACTACAAACAGTACACTTGAATTGTTTCTCTTTCTGATGGGTATTCATGTGATAACGTATGGCTTGTTTCGATTTGAAACCCTTTTTACAAATGGGACATTTGAACGGTGTCTCATTAGAATGTTTTATCATATGATTGCGATATAAGGAGTAATATTGGAAGGTCTTATTGCATAGGGCACAATAGGCAGTACCACGTATTTGTCGGCGTTTAGCTTTCATTTCACCACCATCTGTCGCGCTGGCATCCAACGAGTCGTTTGGTGCTATGAACAGTTGATTATCGAAATCTTCCTCATCGTCATTGTCATAAGGATTTGTTAGATCAAATTCATCTTTTCCAGATGTGTAATCAGCAGCATCGTACGCCACATTGTCACCTCCGTTCGCATTGTTTTTCACATTAACAACAGGGGTTGACGTTTTTTGCGAGTATTTATTTGGATATGATTGGAAATTTGCGCCATTTTCACCCTCTTCGTCCATATTTTCAATTTTATTAATTTTTTTCATCTTTTTATTTCCATCCACTTGGCTTTTGGCCTCACTGGCTGAGGTAGCAACCGATGTCTGGCGTAGCGTTGCATTCTGAATGCCCATTTGTTGACGATACGATGCCATGTGATCTTGTCCATTAACATTGTAATCCTCAGATTCTGTGTGAACATTCACATCCAAGTAGTTGCCGCAATCCAAATACTATTTTGAAATGGTTATGCGTAAATATATATTATTAAAAGTAAATTTTATTTATAATATAGGTGCATACATATGTACATACGTATTCAAATAGTTATTAAAACAGGAAAAACATGGAACTATCCTTATTTACATAATTATTTAAAATTAAAATTTAAAAAAAATATCGAAATTTTTTACTTTTATTTATATTTTGTTCCTTTTTTATTTGCAAAAAAAAAAAACGGACTATAAACGTTTAACTTAACACCTGTTAAGGACGATCATGCATAGATAATAGATGGAAAAAAAGAATGTGAACCCATACATTTTTATTAAAACCAGTTTAAACTTAATGCACTATTCGCTCTGTTGTATCGCCTAAAATGCAATTAAAAAAGATCCAACATGATTGATAAAAAAAAAAAATAGCATAGAGTTAAAACGAGAATCATATTTAAAGAAACGGAAACCGGTTCATTTCAACCCTATAGGACTGTACACACGCACTAGTGGTCTACTAAAGACTTTATACATTTTTTTTTTAAAACACAGCGTAATGGCATTAAAGGATGAAACGTATATACACATGTACCTGTATAATACGTTCGTATGTAGGAAGTATACATACATGCATGGTAGCCTGTTCTATTTTAAAGAAAATAAATCGATAAATGTGCGCTTTTGTAATAAAGAATTACAACTGAAACAAATGTGACGAGAGAAAATTCATTAACGCTTTGATTTAAATTTACATACATACATACATATGCACATTTGTAGGCAATATACGTATTCCAATTTAGTGTGTCCAAATGATATTATGTATTTTAATAATAAAACTACATACTACATATATACATACATATGAACAATTATTATATTAATCTACTTATGCTTTTGTTTTATTGTAATTTTTTGAATATTTCTCTTACATCTTGATCCTGTTCATAGAAATTAGATTGTTGATTCCCATCGTATTCTCCATCATCATCTGTTTCATCACCATCATCTGCGAAACCACCTAAATGTTTGATTTTTATATGACAAATAAATTCGCCAATGTCACGTGTGCTTTTGTTGCAAAATGTACAAATAAATGTCCATTGTCTTGCATTATTGGACACAAAGACCTCGCCACACCGAGATTTGGGTAATGGGAATTTTTTGGTGTTATTAATTTCATGACTGGGGTTAACGAGGCCGCTATTGTTGTCACCACAACTGATACTATTATTCTTTAGTAAAGCCGTAGGTTGCGGTGGAACTTGTTGGGGCTGACGCACATTTGTCTGCCGTCCCATTTCTAATTGCTTTTTATCACCACCAGGTGAATTACATATATCCACCGACGCTGTGACTTTTACATGATCCTGTCTACCACTAACACCATCCTCATTTGCGGCTCTATTTTCAATGCCAATCTCCTCCTGCTGCTCTTCATCCAGCTTCTCTGTTTTGATTGCAATATTTGACATATTTTACACCAAAACAGACAAATATATAAGTTAGCACTGAATTATTTTAATTATTATTTTCTCATTGTTTCGTATATAAGGAAAAAATTTTGCAAACAACACTTTCGCAGACGGCAATGTACAAAACTTTTCACTAGAATTCGGAAATTGTTTTTATTATTTTGTCAAATGCGTGTGAAAAGTGTGTGAAAAAGGGAGAAAGAGAGCGCGTGCCAAACTGGGTGGAAAGAGCAAGAGAACGAGTGCGCGCTTGATGAAAATTGCCAACAAGCGTTGCCGGAGAATTATTGTTTGTGGAAAATATTAGATATGGGTTTGTTCAAGCAAATAAAAATTATGGAAAAATACAGATATATGTTGCTTGCACTCCTAGACCATCGCTTGACTTCTGATAAAAGAAAATAAAATGAGTTTGCTTTGAATCGGAAATTGTTGAGAACTATGAGGTGAATCCAAATTGCCTAGGCAGGAATTTTTTTTCACCACTGAACTTGTTTTTACTTATGGGTCCAGTCCTTTATTTGTATAAAGTTCATGGCTGCAAGTAGGTTTATCAAAATTTTATATTCTCTACTGGTTGGCTGTTCCGGTTCTTCCCTGTTGAAACGTAGTTATTAAAATGCTATGGCTACCACAAAAAACACTCAAGCCTATTTTGGAGAAACCTATATAGAGATCTGAACACAATTAAAAAAAACTGATTTATAAAATGTGAAATAATGCATATTCCTTCTCAGGTATATTAAAATATCACAACTTATCTTTATCATTTTCTAATTTAGTATTTTTGTACATTATTTGAATATTACAAATGTCAATGCTTAGAATGCTTGCATTGCTGCTGCATTCAAGTTCCTTTAGATGTGGTAGGCTGGGAACTACCCGTCTTGGTCAGTACTGTCGATGATATTTACTTAGTGTAGCCAGTACAAGATCATCTGGCGATTTAGTATCGAAATGAAAACGTTGTATTTTATGTTTCACTTTAAAACTATGACTGATTCTCGGCAAAGGGTATTTGTGTTGATATTTGAGACAAATGATGCGTCCGCACGATGATGGGGTTAGCACTAATTTGCCATTATACACTTTGTTGGCATTTGCACTCCGCTGGCAGTAACTCTTCGTGACAGGGAGTAATAGAGGTTTTTCAAGTCGATCACATTCTATAAATGGTATCTGAAAATCCTCAACAGCTACTGGTGTAGGTTTTTTATTTTGCACAATAAGGCCAGCGGTAGTGCTCAGAGCCGCTGTAAGATCGATTGTATGCTTTGATGTTTCCGCATTTGTTTCTCCAATTACGGCGTCATTTACTTGTAAACTGTTAACGCCATTACTTATTTCAACGATATTATCATTCAATGTTTTCTCATTCTTTGGTGTCTGCGCAACTATCAATGGGGATAATTTAACATTGCACAAGGGAGTATTGTTGGCTTGTGATAATTTTAAAGGTGGAATAAGAAATTGTCCAGCTTTTGGACTACCAAATTGTAATTTAGGTAACACTAGTCCATTTCGAAATCCGTTTTCACCGTTCGAACTCTGTTTATCCTTCAACTGATCCAAGATGAACTGATTCAATAATGAAGTGGCGGCTACATCATTCTGCGTGGCAGGTTTTTCATTTTCTTGTCCATTATTATTATCCATTTAAAAATGAGTTAATTATACTTTTGGAATTAAAGCATTTGTATGTTGTGTGGTGTGTCGACAATTTATAGACAATTTTGCAAAAGTTTACGACAAAGGAAATCAACAAAAAACGATGACAGCTGAGTTCGCTCGCGACATCTGTTGTCATTTTAGAATTTGTGAAATGTTTTAACGCCTTTTGCGTGCTTCAAAATACGGCTTGCGAGCCGAAGCAAGATCTCGCACACTACCCACTTGCACGAAATAATGCGAACAAATTGTTTAAAAAAAATATTTTTTTTTCTTTCATTTATTAAATTAAGCTTCAACATAGAGGTAACTGAATGTACAGATTTTTTTTTTTTAATAATTTAAAACAAGTTCAGTTTATTTATCCAAACGACAGATCGGGCCCTCCTCCACCATTTTCAAGTCAACTTTGGGTCCAATCAAGTCTCGTATATTATTAATGCCATATTTTATCATGGTCGGTCTTTCCAGCGATAAGCCCCAAGCTATTACATTAACATTTTCTGGTAAACCCATTGGCAAAAGCAGTTCCGGTCTGAAAACACCCGAATTGCCAACTTCAATCCATTTGTTAAGTCCGGGATGGAAACAGAAAATCTCCATGCTCGGCTCGGTGTAGGGATTATACGCTGGTTTAAACTCTAACTTTTCAATGCCAAGTTTGCGGAAGAATTCGTATAGTGTGCCAATCAAATCACCCAAAGTGAGTCCAACATCAGCTACCACACCCTCCACTTGATGGAATTCCGCTAAATGGGTTGCATCCAATGTCTCATTACGAAATACCTTATCAATACTAAAATATTTTACTGGTCGGAATCCTTCTGGCTGATTTGCCAATTTATATAGCATTCGTGCACTCACTGCGGTAGTATGTGTGCGTAGAGTATTCCTCTGAGCCTCTTCTAATTTCCAATCGTACACATACCCTGTGGATCCGTAACCACCTTTTGAATGTACCTCCTGCACACGTTGCATATATTCTTGAGGAAATTTATAGCTTTTTGCCGGGTGACTAATGAAAAAAGTGTCTTGTGCATCTCGCGCTGGATGTTGTTGTGGTACAAATAAAGCATCGAAATTCCAGAAAGATGACTCAATGTAATTATTTGTAGGCATCTCTGAGAAACCCATTTCCAAAAATATCTGCCGGAATTCCGTCCGTACTTTTTGTAATGGATGTAGATGCCCTCTCACCGGTGCCGCACCCAAAGCATCGAAATTGTAAGATTTAAACTTAAGATCCTTCCAAAGGCCACTAGCCAACATATCTACCGTTAAATCTGTTTCCAACTTCGCTAATGTTGTTGCAAATTCTGGTCCTTTGCTTAGCACAAAACTTTTTGTTGTAATTTCTTGTAGCAATTTCCGCTTCTTAAATTCTTTTATCACATGAGCAGGCAGATCGGATTGGTTCATTGAGATCTGTTCAAGTGATTTCTTAACAGTGTCTTCAATTTTTTCCACCTTTCTTTTTACATGTGGCGGAGTCACAGATTTGTCCAAAAATATCCAACCGAGCGACATAGCTTTGCTATAGCCAATCTTTGCATTTGGGCTGATTTTCATGAGTTCCTCTTGTAGAATACCATCGAGTGGAACAGCTGCAAAAAGTACCGCTTCATGGCTACCATTCTGCATTACCGTTCGACCCTCATCCGTCAACTCTAAACTCTTTCCTGTTGTAGTTTCGGCGATTATCAACTCTCCATGGGCTTCAATACTTTTCAATGCACCTACAATTTTTTGGTGATCTACACCGAATAGTGTGGCTAAGTCAATTGTATTCACCTTGTCAACACCCTCTAAATGTTGCAATATACGCTCAGTAAGATCTGGATGCATTTTAGTGAATATAACACAGCAAAATCCTTAATTTGTATTAATTAGTTGCAGCGTGTTACTTGCCGATGCCAACAACAAATTGCTAAAGGTGAATTGACAATTTTGACAATAACATTATTAGAGTTGCCAATAGATAAAATAACGAAAGGAAAGTAATACGAGTACGTGGGCACACATAGAAAACGAAGTCGGAGGACAATAAATAATTCTCATTAAAATGTTATTAGTACGAAAATGAAGTTATGTATTTTTAACATTCATAAATTAGTTATCAAAATTTTTTAAATGAAAAAATTCAGGTGTTAAGAAATTTGTACTGCTTCATAATAAAAATTTCAGCTGATTTTTTCACAAGATATTTACGACTCCCACGACAGCCGGTTCTACGCACCAGAGTTGACCCGGATTTTATCCGGCCAAGGGCTGTCACCCTTTCGGCGATGCCGCAACAACAACAACAAGATATTTACTATGAAGGCAATTAATGTATATTTTTTGAGAAATAATAACAAATACAAAAAATGTATGTATATAAATAATTAAATGTAACCATATAGAATATAAATAATGCATTCAATTATTATAATTCTACCATTATTATTATGGTTATATCGAGAACATAACACACCTATTTAATATTCAGATGAATATTCAAACGTTTTCCTCACTAACAATGCTGTTTACCGCTGATATCGTTTCTTCTCGTGCTATTGGCGGACCCGAGTCAATAGAACTATTAAAATTTTCCGGAAAGAATGATGTATACGTTGCATTTTGTATCAGTTCAACAATTACTCGCTTCGCCTCCTCTTCCTTTTGGCTAATTTCCTCATTATTTTCAGTTATATTACAAATTTCTATATTATCCTCTACTTTTTCCGTTTTCATCTCTGTTATTTCTGTTTTGAGCTCCGCCGGCATTTGAAGAGACTGTGCTGATTTCACCTTCGAAAGTGATTTTTTTAAATTATGCGCCACTTTATAGTGATGACTCAAGCCTGAACTGAAATTAAATACTTTGCCACATACTTTGCAGCTCAGCACTCGTTTTGGTCGAGGAGCATGAATTTTCATATGTTGCGTTATACGTAAAGTCATCTTGCCGCAAACAACACAACACTGTGGCACTTGTTCCTTGTGTCTACGCAGATGTTGCTTAAGTATGCACTCGGTACTGTACTTGCGACCGCAAATGTGGCAGCGATATGGCTGGCCAGATACATGCGCCTTAACGTGTTCTTCAAAGCGGTCTCGTGTATCGAAGTTCTTTCGGCAAATTTCACAATTAAAAGGTCTTGAAAGATGCACTTTTCTCATGTGGGTCTCGAGCAGTGTGAGACTGGTGAGTTTTCTATTACATATTTTGCAAATAAAGCCCTCAGGATAGTGCACCTGTTGTATGTGCTCCTTTAAATCGGGTATTTTATTGAATAAATGATCACAGTCCGAGCACTTGTGTGCCAACTTTACATTGCTGTCCGACTCCAAATAATGCGTGCGTTTATGTATAGTAAGACTAAAGGCACTCCGGAATTTCCTACCGCAGGCGGGACAAGTAGTTTTATCACTAGTGCAATCAGATTTATTTTCGTAACTTATCAGAGGAGATATTTTATCGTTGTGTTTGTCAAGCTCAGCTCGCGTGTGAGTTTGGGGCAAAAGAGTTATAACCGTTTCTCCAATAATTTTTTGTACAGGTTCTTTCTCTAACGCCAAGTTCTCATTTTTCACGTCAATTTCATTTTCCTGTTCTGCACTAGTCGCATCGTTTGAATCAGTTGATGTGCTGGATATACGCGAACGGCGTTCCTCCTCCAGTTTAATACGCTCATATAGTTCTGCAACTCTATTCTTCAGAGCAATAACTTTTACTGTTGTTACTCGCTTCTTTTTGTTGGCATTTTTAAATTGCAACGTATTATTAAGCAAATCTGTGGATTTTTTTCCATTTTCCATTACCATTACTTTTCTTTCATTATTTTGCAATTTTGGTTGTTTTTTTGGAGCACAATTAGTAGTTGGAGCATAACAATAGAAATCATCAGAGCAATTATTTTCATCAATGCGATAAATATGATCACCTTCAAATTCTTGACGCATCTCAGCTTCTACTTCTGCCGCTATTTCCTCAGCTTCGTCCAATTCTTCCACAACCATTTTAGACTCATCAAAACCGGCCAAATCACAGGGAAGCAGAGATTGGTTTGGATCACCATCGTAAACTACAGCTTCCTCAATCTGTACTCCGGCAATATCTTCATCTGAAGCACTAGCACAAACTTCTTCCTGTGTGTTCTCTTTTTCATCATCGTTAATGTGTTCACTTAAATGTTGGCAGAAATAGTTAATATTTTCACTAACTTTTTCACAGTAGATGCAAAAAAATTTTAAGATCCTCGTCGATTCACTGAAGAAAATTAAACCGCATTGACTATCGTCTTCTACAAGTTGTGTGATTGAATCAGTATCAGTAGAGCTTTTAATATCAGAAAATTCATCTATGATCTGGCCATCCTTGGAATTCATTCTTTGGATATAAAGCAAAATATCATTTTACAAAATTTTTTAGATGTAAATAACAAAGTCAAGCGTTTTTCCTCCGCTCTTCTTCTTTATAAAGTATTAAGTTCTCAATTAAAACGTGATGGTATTTACAGAAAAAGCTATGACAGCTGATGTAATTCACAGTATACTTTGAACAAAATTTTGAAAATATGTAAGCAATTATATAGTTTCAGAAACTAAATTTAATTTATGTTTTATCAAACTATTCACATTTTTTTTTTTAAAAACCTAAGATAATTATAACCTCAACTGAACAAATAAGTTCAACTCCTTACACATTTTTCACAAAAAGTAATATGTTAAACATTACTAACTATTTATAAATTAAACTGATAAACTAGACTTGTCGCATTGGTGATCCTAAACAGTTCGTGTATGTATGGTTTTGTGCGCCTCTAGCTGAGCTTCGGTTATGAATTTTTTGCCACAATGTTCGCAACTAATCTTTGCAGTTTTATAATGTTTTTTGTACTTATGCGTGCTTAACATGGAGGCACTACGGTAGCGTTTTACGCATAGATTACATTGATATGGCAGGGAAGCGTCATCCGTTTTGTTATGTACTTTCCGTTTGTGTGTATCCATTTGATTGACTGTGTAAAACAACTTTTCGCACTCATCGCAGGGTACATGCCTTTTCTGGGTGTGCCTTAACTCGTGGCTTAACAAAGCAGCACGACGTGAAAAGGATTTCGCACAAAATTTGCAATTGAAAACTTCTCGCTGAACATGAGTGCTGCGATGGCGTGCTAGTGTTGTTACCGCTCTAAATTGGCGACCACAAATCTCACATTGATGTGGTTTAGAGCCGGTGTGTATATTTAAATGAGTATCAAGTTGTAAACGTCGTCGAAATGTTTTACCGCAATATGTGCACATATTTGGTGTGTTTCGCGCTTTGTAAGGACGTTTAGTACTATTTTTCAGTAGATTTGGTACATAGGATTTTGTCCAGTCTACATCTTCGCTACCGATTACTTGACTGCTCTCCGTTAAAGATTCGCTCTCAGATTCTGTGCTATTTTCACTATCTAATGTGTTTTGTTGTGCAGCATTGAAGTTTTCGGTATCTGATTTGATGTTTAACTAAAAGGAAAATACCAATGAGAGCTTCTTAAAATAGCTTTAATGTAACCAAAAAACTTACTTCAGAGTTTTCCAACTTTATCTGATTTTCCAAAAGTTCTTTGTTATTTATTTCGATGCCGTAAAGTTCTTTATGCTGCATTAAATCGCTTCCAACGATATCCTCATTTTCTTCCTTTTCATCACTCAGCAAATTTAAAGCCAGTTCGGAGTTTTCTGTGGTATGATCCACTTCAAATTTAAGTGGATCATCTTTACCTCTAAAACACGGCTCATTAATACTTGCTTCGCTTTTAGATAATTTGTTATTGAATTCTATCGTATGTTTTGTGAAATGCTCACAAAACTCAGCATATGAAAGCGTTTCCATGCCACACATAATACACAAAATTTGAAATATCGATGACTGATAATGGATTTCGGCACATTTCGAATTTATATTCTTGTAGTTTGCGAAATTCGGTAATGTAGAAACAGTTTTAAGCATTTCTGTATAAATTTATATCTCCTGATATAGAATTTTCAATTTTTCCAAACATCAAAAAGTTTGTTTACAAAACGCATAAAACCCGCAAACAGCTGATTTCGTTTGTATTCACCACCACTACAAGTCTTTGTTGGTGTACGTCGTACGTGAATTAATTCATTAATTAAATGATAAGAGCAGACGGATGTAAAATTATGTTAGAAAAAGAGTTCTAAATTTATTAATAATCTACGTTCGGTTCCTTTAATTTGCAAATTTTCAATTATAAAAACAACTTTTTTTCTTAAATTAAATATGAAGTTTATACTAATTCAAGAAAAATAGAATGGTTTTAATCAGATGGTATTTTTAAATAATTTTCAGCCTTATGTTGTCTCATGTGGCCAGCCAGTCCAGCCATTTGTGCATACGCTCGACCGCAAAGTTTACACACGAATTTTTTCACGCCAAGATGAAGATGTTTGTGATGATACAGTGCTTTTGGACGGGCAAAGGCTCGTCCACAAATGTCGCAAACATGTGGGCGCTCAGTCGAATGCGTTGGCTCATGCTCGCATAGTAGGGACTTTGAAGCGAAGGCTTTCCCACATTGCTTACAAACAAACGGCTTTTCACCAGTATGTGAACGTTTGTGTACAATAAGAGCAGGCTGTCCTTTGGTGCGGTATCCACATACTTCACAAACAAAATTCTTTTCCAGTCGATGAACGATTCGTGTGTGTATAGATAATTGTTTCGGACTAAAGAAAGACTTGCCACAACCTTCTCTACTGCAATGGAAACCCCGCACACCTGTGTGCTTATATTGATGCATACGCAATGAATCTTTACTTGAATATATTTTATCGCATTCTCCACACGGAAATCCAGCATGTTTTTTTCGCTGGTGATCATCCAACGACCGTTCGTCTTCGAAGTTCTGTTTACAGCGTATACAAGAAAACTGGGGCTCTTCCTTATGACATTTTTTTATATGACGTACCAAATTTTTCGAAAATTTATAGCTTCTATTGCATTCATCACATTTATATTCCGCGGCGGTTATACGCTTGTTTTCAGTTGTTGTTTTTAAAATCTAATGAAATGAAATTGATTAGTACAATATACATATTTGGTTTAAGTTAAAATTCGCAACATACCCTCGGAATAAATTCGGCATCGTTATCACTTTGCTCTTCATCACTTTTTTCTGTCTTTTGATCACTTAACCAATCATTGTCCTCATTCAAGATGTCAAATGGTAAATCTTCACTCTCAACTTTGTCGGTTGATAAATTTTCCGTATCGGTGAATGGTACCTCCTGCAATTCAATGAGCGCACTAAAATCTTTATAATCATCTGGCATACACATAGAGGCTTCATTACTGTTGCCTTCTTCACATTTTATTTCAGCTCTTTCTGTGCTGAGAGTACTTCTCAATGAAGACCATGATGTTAGATGTGCACTTTTGAAATGGTGTAAATATTCTTCGAAATCGAAGGTTTTCAAATCGCAATGTATGCATATTATTGTGAAGGAATTTTCCCGTCGAAAATATATTTCTGCACATTTTTTCTCAACAAATTGTACAAAAGTTTGTGATGTGTCAATTGCTTTAAGCATTTTCATAAATTTGCCCAAATAAATTATCAATAACTAAAGGGCAAAGGAAATGTTTTTCCCGGTGAAATCTAGATTATCGGTTGTATTTTTTTTTTTTTTTATTCGGCAGAAGTACAATTATTTTTGGCCAATCAGCTGACTAACCATTGCATATACCATTTTCAATGTACGTACGTATGTACAAATGGAATTTTTTACATGTGTCTACCGGAGTACAAAGCAATAACTACAAGTGGTTTTTTTGTGACGTAAAAACCTCTTTTTTTTTCAATACATACGATAATATGATCGCATCTGTCTATCGTTGATTTCATATCGCCAAATTTAAGAGTTCCGAGCTGACATGCACAGATAAAGAAATTTTAGCTTTTACCCATTGCGACCTGCAATGAATGTAAAATATATGCATAAATCTGTACAAAAATGTCGTTTTTAAATGAGCTTCCGAATCGAAGGACAATTTTTCAAACAAATGAAAACCTTCAGGTTAGTAGCTGTATTCAGCTATTTAATTTCTTCTTATGGAGTACAGAAATTTGAATTTAGTTATTTTGGAGATATATAAATAAGTTGTGAAAGTGTTCCGGATAATTTTCCGCTAAGAACAAGTCTATTCCACTTAGCTGTCAAACGCGCGCTTACATACAAATGCATATGCACGTTATGGAGTTCAATCATAAGACATAATGACGTTTCATATTGTCAGATGTAAAACTCAAAATATCTGTTCGACGTAAGAGCTGGAGCAAATAACAAATCCGATTTGTTTACACAATCACTGCACAAAAAAGTAGATTGAATAGTGTTCGAAATGCTTAAAGTGCTTCCGAGCAGTACTTTTTGTAACAGTGCAAATGCAAAATGTGGAGAAATCTATTGTCACAGCTCAACGGAATTCACGATCATTTGTACGCTTTGTGAACTCAAAGCCTTTGACTATCAGGATTTTATGTTGCATTGTAAAAATGTGCACTTTGAAAATGATTTGCTCAAAGCAGAGGAAGTTTTCATTGAGGTAGAGCCGAACTTAACGTCGAACGTAAAGAATGAAGTTTATGTTGAGGAGAGCAGTTTTGAGGCTGACTATTTGGACAATACTGATTGTGACATGTCCTTGGAAGAGGTGGAAGAAAAAACTGGATTACGCCTTATGAAATGGAATGAAAGTACTTCAAAAACGGATCACACAGGAAGTGAAATAGAAAATAATTTCGATGATAATAATGATGATGAAGAATATGTACCACCCACCCATTGCCTAAAGGTATTCCAAAAGAATATTCTTAATAACTTCAATACAATCATTTACATTTTAGAAGAACGTAAACAGTGAGCATCAAATTGCGTCGCACAAATGTGAGTTGTGCTCGCGTGTTTATAAAAGTCTTCAAAATTTGCGAAATCATAAGGAAAAAGCACATAATCCTAAGGACAGGTCAAACGTCGTAACTCAAACTCAAAAATGCGAGGAATGTGCAATGGATTTTAAGACATTGCGAAGTTTAGAACAACATTGCTTGGCCGAACACGGTGGAATGAAATGTATATTTTGTGATAGGAGATGTACTTCGCGTACTAATCAACTACGACATGTGGAAACACATACACGTGGGACGGAACGAAAATTTGTATGCGATTATGAGAACTGCACGAAAAGTTTTTTCACACGACGCCAATACCAAGCTCATAAACGTACTCATACAAAAGGTAAAAACTTCATATGTGATATATGCGGGTATTCGTGTCGGGTGCCGGAAATGCTAAAGGTACATTATCGGTCGCATACCGGAGAAAAACCATATGCGTGTGATGAATGCGGTAAATATTTCATATCAAAATCCGCCGTTAGAGAGCATAAACAATCTCATGGCTCAGAACGACCGCATGTGTGTAAAGTATGTGGACGTTCATTTGCGCGTGCGAAATCTTTGTATCACCATAATTTCTTACATCTTGATGAGAAAAAGTTTAAATGCCGGGTATGCGGACAGGCGTATGCGCAGCTTGCTGGCTTAGCTGGTCATATGAGACGACACCGAGAGGATGGTCCTTGTTGATTCAATCATTGTTGTAAATGTATAGTATGCTATTATTAATTTAAGCTATTTTGAATTTTGTTTATAAAAAAATTGTATAATTAAATATTTTAAAAAGATGTTTAATCTTATTTGTTTTCGATTCGCATGCATTGACGTGAACCAGAGAAATAGCATCTGAAGAACATCTGATTTAATAATTTTTTTTATATTTATTTTATAAATACGAGTGTTGATATTTTTCAAACACGAAAATCTCTCATGCAAGTTTTTCATATTGTACCTGTGGATTCGTACTATTTACATATTTCTTTTCGGAAGTCGAATTTGTATTTGTATGCAACGGTTTGACAGCTGAAGCGGAAATGTTTATCGAAGAGGTATTTGTAAAAAATTTACATTATTTTGTGTAAATAATATAGCTAACAAAAGTTTGATTTACAGTTAGAAATAAGTGAAATACTTGACTGTGCGCATGTGTGTTTGCATTTTAAAAAAGTGTCCAATGCAGTCTACATAATACAAGGTAGCAACAACTGTCCAATCCGACACGCCATGAGCACTGCGCTAAAATTTATTTGTAGTGGCCAATATGCAAGCATTGAATCATTAACTCAATTCAAGAACCTACATAAGGGGTATGTGCGTGTAGTGCTACTTATTTCGAAAGATACCTTGGCCACTGCAGGTGCAGCGGTGGTCAGCACGATTGTTGAGAGTGACAGTGACAGCGATGAGCCGTGTACTTCAGAAAGGGCTTTGAAACGTGAACAGCGGCGTAAGCAATGTCGACTACAGCCACAAACGCACTATAGAGTGGAGGCATTACGCGACTTCCGTTCAAAGCCAGAGTTGATTGAATATGGTATCGACGGTGGAGCTAAGAAAAAAATTAGCATATACGGATTTCAAGGCATATTTCGGACAAATATTGATTACATTCTAAATCAACCACAAATAACTTTTAACGGTTTTAATGGTAATTGGTTACAGTTTATGACAACAAAATTGAATGGCGTTACGCATCAAGAGTGAGTTTGCGCTTTTCAGTTATCCGAAATTAAAAAAAAATTTAATATTTAAAATTTTCATTACCAAGGCAAACCATGTCTCCATTATTTGTGCAATTTGTGCAATTATTTTTAAAAAATCATTACAATGCTTGTGATTTGTTGCCTAAATTAACAACCTGCTGCCTTGTTGGGCATTCAACTTTAGATGTTATGTTGGCTACGCATGCTTTAAAGATTTTCAATGATGTACGTCTGACGTTTGAGTACATTACATGCATGGAATATACGGTATGGTTTCTAATACCACATAAAGAACGTTATCTGCCAGTCCAGGAAGTGGTAAAAATGAGAAAATATTTTTTTTTTTCCTTTTCAAACTTTTCATAATGTGTGTTTTGTGTGTTTTGTGACAGTCTGTGGAAAACTTTAAGTTTAAAGATATATGCACTTATATTAAATCAAAAATGGAAGGAGAGAATCATCGCAAAGAATACATTTGGTCTAATGCTGATCATGCAGTACAGGATCTCTTATTTATCGCTTTCCAGCTGGTAATGTGTTATCACTTCAAACGTGGAATTGTATATTTGCAAGAAGAATTGAACAAAGTAAATTTAAATTTTATTCTTCGCTTGTAAATATGTTTGTATGTCTACATTGAAATTAAAATTGAAATTTTAGATTAAAGATTACCAGACAATGCAATTTGTGGTGGCGGCGTATATGCACAATAACGGAAATATCAACAATGTAAGTTGAAAAGTATTTTTAACTGTTGAAAAAATAATATGATTTGCTATTTAATAGGTTTTACCACAGAAAAACTACTTGCAACGAATTTTAGAAGCGTGTAATAAAATGCAAATAACCGCTATCATAGACTATCCGGGTGGCCTACCAGTTATGCCTGCAAATGGAAATCTTATTAAATGTTTTAAAGATGAAACCAGCGGTGAGTGGAATTTGAAAATAGTTGCTAATGATAGTTGCTGTAGTTCCAATGAATTTATAAGTGAATTGGAAGCTGGACTAAAACGTTACTAACTCCTGCGTAAAACTAACTGTAAATATAATAAGTTTATATACATTTATATGCATAAAATAAAAGCAAAAGTAAGTTTATTAGAATTATTTTAAATATTTTCTTCATTTCCACCGGAAGAGTATAGAGTGCGCATAGGTGATTGTGAGTGTAACGAAGTTAATACTTTTGATCTTAATATTTAAAGACGGCCCCTCCAATCAATTATAATATTATTCCATATGAATGGAATGAAAAGCATTCTATAAGTTTCAGCGAAAAGTAATTAATATTCAGAAAAATTTAGGATTTAAAAAATTTTATATAATAGTAGTATACACTTGGCTTTATCGGAAATCTGCGTACAACTAACTTGGCAGCACTGCCCAAATGGTCAAATAAACAAATGTTTTGCTTATCAACAAAAAAATATTAAGTTTTATTTTTTGTTGTAATTTTTGTGTGAAAATGCTTCGAAATTGTACGCTGCCATCAAGTTATGAAAATACGAGAACGAGTATACGGTGTGGCGAGATAATTTGTTATGATAATGTGAATTTCACGATAGTTTGTGTACTCTGCAAGATGAAAATCTTCGAGTTTGATGAATTTATGTTGCATTATCAGAATGTACACCTGCGTGGGAATGTACATTTCAGTGACAGTGATAATGAGGCTGATGGCGAATTGGAGGAATGCATGAAAGATGAGGAATTTGAAAATGTTGAATATTTAGCTGAGTTGGATGAGTGCGGCGTAGGTCGGGCTGCTGACATAAAACCCTTAAGCATTTTGGCCGAATCCCCTTTAAGCCCAAAGAATAAAAATGCGTCAATACCAGAAGTTAGTGTAGAAACGACTGATAATGATAATACAGTTGAGGATGCCGATGAGGATAACTCAAAATCTCATGATCTTTTGGGTGATGGTGGTGAAGAATGGAGTGGTTGTAATGGCGATGACGACGAAAATCATATTTTGAAAAAGGTAATTTTATAAATTATACAAAACATCTAAGCTAACTGAAAATAATTTTATATTTAATAAATTTTAGCCTCGCAAGCCGAAGGAATATTCATGTGCACATTGCCAAAAACGTTATACCACCGAACGCATATTGAAACTGCATATAAATATGAAACACCTGCGACCAAAAGATTATAAATGTAATCAATGCTCTGCCGAATTCATGGAGCAACGTTCACTAGATGCACACGTGCGTAAGGAACATATAGGCTTTTCGTGTACACAATGTGAACGCGTATATAAAAACTCTCGTTCACTACATATACACATGAAGTCTCACAAAGGTATTAAGGAATTTATATGCGATTTCAAAAATTGTCGAAAGGCATTTGTTACTTCAACACGTCTAAAAGTGCATCAAAAGATTCATACCGACGAGCGTAATTATATTTGCGAGATATGTGGATATCGCACGCGACAAAAGGATGCCCTAGTGGTACACAAACGCACACATACCGGTGAAAAGCCATTTGAATGCACAATATGTGGACGACGGTTTATCTCTGCCTCGCTGCTAACCGAGCATAAGCCAATGCATTCCACGGAACGTCCACATAAGTGTGATGTCTGCGGTGCCGCATTTTCACGTAGTAAAGCACTCTATCATCATAAGCATTTACATCTTGGTGTTAAAAAATTCGTTTGTAAATTATGTGGTCGAGCATATGCCCAGATGGCTGGATTAGCGGGCCATATGCGACAGCACAGGGCAGAAGATCAAAATCTTCTTTGCCAGACATAAACTAGTTTATGAAATTAATATACTCGTAAAATCTCTTGTGACTAGTTAAATTTATTAAATTATATTAAGTTCGTATTGTATAATATTTATATAACACATACATATGTGGCTAATACTCGTGATAATTTCGTAAATTCCAATTAAAACGCAACAATAAGCTATAAACAAAAAATAACAAAGTGTATGTATATACATATAACAACATATGTGAGTACAAATCTCCTTAAGCCCATACTCGTATGGTATAATCCCAACTACCGGTTGAAAGTGCTGTACCGTCTGGTGATACCTGTACACATGAAACTTTGTTTTCATGCCCGTATAAGAGGCAGATACGCTCAGACTTAAGCGTGTCCCAGAGATTAACAGTGTAATCGTTGTAGCCTGCAAACAATAAACGACCACTAACGGAGAAATCCACCGAGTTAATACCAAAAATAATGCTCTCTTTAGCGAAAACGGCTATCTCACGATCAGCACGCATATCGAATAAGCGACAGCTGCTATCATCTGAGCCAGTTGCAATTGCATCGCCACTGGGATGAAATTTTACGGTATTAACATCAGACTGATGACCTTCGAAAGATTGTACAACATGTCCTGAACGCATGTCCCATATAAAAGCCATACGGTCACAGCTACCGGAAACAAAGGTATTTCCGGTTTCATTTGGCGCCAAATCAATGGCCATTACATCACCGGAATGTCCATGAAAGCTTTGCAACAATTGACCGCTTTCTACATCCCATAATGCACAAGTAGAATCACCACTACCAGTTAGTATTTGCTGGTCTGAATTCGGATAAATACAGCATGACATATAGCTGGTGTGTGTGCCCACTGTACGCTTTTTAGCAGCCATTTCATCGTCTGAAGTTATTGGATATACTGTAACTTTATTGTCCAAACCACCACATGCAACAAAATTGCCTGATGGTGAATATGCACAAGCCATTATCCAAGTTGTTGGCATTGTTATGAAATGCTCCTTATTAGTTGTGAAGGCATCCCAAATAATTAAACGCCCATCTTGTGATGAGGAAATAATATGGCGTTTATCTGGACTCCAATCTGTGCAGAGCACTTTTGCCTGATGACCTTTCAACACCTTACGGGGTTTTATGTTAACGAAAGCAATCGGTTCGAGTCGTTCTGCAACAGCCCATAAATTGATATCATTTAATTTAGCACGTTCCTCCTCAAGTTTAATTTTCAAATTTTCTGCTTCTTTCAACAAAGTGGCCATCTTTTCACTGGCATTAGCCGCTGCAGTACCATCAGCCATTTTATTTAGATAATCTGAAAATTACTTTTCAGTATAAATCCTTGTAATTTTTACACTAGCTTCTCTGTATATATCGTCGAATACATAAAAATCAATATTTGTTTACAAATACTGTGGGGGCAGTTCTACGATGTTTTGAGGAGATGGCAGCACTGACGTTTACTCCTATAAAAGCCATTTGGATATTGTAGAATACTTCCGGTGTTTTAAAATATAATATGACATTGTTGTTCTAAAAATTTAAAATATGTAATTAAAAAAAAAACAAAAAAAGCATTACAAGTCAAATCTAAAAAAATATAAAATGAAATTTTTATATTGGTAACTAGGCAGCATAATCCACTCTTCCCAAATTTGGTAGCACTGCAATTTATTTTTGACATTTATTAATGAAATAAGTAATTTTTGTTGTCGTGGATTTTATTAGCATTCCCAAAAATTATCCAAATTGTTGCATTTAAAGCTCCGAAATTAAATAACAATTCAATACGAAAATGTTAAAACTCTTGCCGTCGGATGCGAGCAAATATCATAATTTTAAATGCGGTGAAATATTTTGTCTTAGCTCGAATAACTACAATGTAGCGTGCTGTTTATGCGGGTCAAACATAGTGTTCGAAGAGTTCCCACAACATTTTCAATTGCAGCATTTGACACCAAAAGCGGAAAAAGCTGAGAAAGCCATTTTAGTTACTGATGAAACAATTAAAATTGATGTAGATCCAATAAAAAGTGAAGAGGAATATGTTAGTGATCATGGGGAAGGCTCTATAGGTTTTGAGGCACCAGATTCGGACATTGAAACATTGGATGATGAAAAACCATTTGACTTTGTTGACTTACAAGCTTTAGAAGTAAATATTGAAGAACCATTGGAAAAAAAGCGTAAAAGCAAAATTGATGATGATGATAATGATGAACTCAGTGATGCAAAGTCAACGGGCGATAAAAGCGATGCAAATGATGATGATTGGCGTCCACAGGGTTCGTCCGACGATGAGGTATGTTCGAACTAAAATATTCACACATATAAACAATATCTAATTCATTTCAATTTTATGCTGATATTGAATGTTCAGCCGAAACCAAAGCCGCAAGATGACATCGATTCTCTTCCATATCCATGTCCAGACTGCATGCGTTCATATAAAACCAAACGCAGTATGTTAACACATCATCGACAAACACATAATCCAAAAACGAAAAAACCGAAAGAACCCAAATTGAGTTATAAATGCGATGAGTGTGGCGAATGTTTTAAAGCTGAAAGAAATTTACGAGCACACAAATGGAAGCACACCGGCATTATATGCGATATTTGTGGTAAGAAATTCTCTCAAACTGGCAACCTGCAACGACATAAGATACGTCATACCGGCATAAAGGCACACAAGTGCCAGGAATGCGGCAATGACTTCTTCACCGATAAAGAGCTAAAGGCACACATGTTGCGTCATACTGGCGAAAGGCCGGTCGTTTGTGAGATTTGCGGTAAACGTTGTCGTGATCATGGTGTGTACAAAGCACATATGAGACGACACACCGGCGAACGACCGGCAAAATGCAATGTTTGCGGCAAAGCTTTCTACAGTTTCCACGATTTAAATGTACATGCAGTGACACATAGTACGGAACGGCCATTTGCATGTGACATGTGCGGATCCACATTTCAGCGTAAAAAATCTCTGCGCGTACATAAAAAATTACACTCTAAAGATCGCAAGCATGAATGTAAAGTTTGTGGTAAAACGTTTGCTCAGTCTGGTGGTTTGAATGCACATATGCGAACTCACGATGCGGCATTAAGTCGGAGCATTTTAGGAAGTGGGAGTGTCAGTACCAATGCCAACACGAGCGTTGCTCTCATACCTGGTCCTTTGGTTACAGAAGGAATTGCTGTTGGTGTTGGTAGTAATACAAATATGAGCCTTGCAAGTAGTGTTGGAGTTGGTGTGGGTCTTACGAACAACGTTAACACCGTTAACTCAATTGGCGATTCATTGATGGATGTGTCCGGTGTTTTGAGTGCGACCGCCTCAACAATGGACTCGGCCACTAATTAGTTTTATAATTTTTTCAATAGTGGTATACTGTATGTATGTATATATATATATACGCATATGTATGTGTTTGTGTATTTTTCGGTATAATTTTAAAATTCAAATTTTTATGCTAGTTAGTATAAGACTATCCTTACTAAACTAATGTGCGCATGCAGCAAACGCAAAATTAAAATAAATTAAGTATTCTGACATACTTATACATATGTATATGAATACATATGTGGGTACGTTTAAAATGACATTTTATTCAGTGATTTTTTGGTAGCCCTACGTAAATGGGTTTCAATTTGAATGAATGAGCAACAAAAACAGCGGATGGAGAACATCCATTTCTTAATTCAGTTTACTGGTCAAAAAAAAAAAATAGTATAATTAACGCTTTTTGATCGGTGAAGCAATTTTCGGCCGAGTTCCTCCTCCACTTTGTGGTTTTAGCGTCTTGATGTTTTTTTTTTTTACCAATGAATCGTTGCGGATGGATTGTTATGAGGAACTTTTGACTCATGTTAGAAATACTCTTGGAGGGCGTGACATTTCCTGCGCAATAAAAAAAAATTATATATTTTGGATGTTGATCTAAGCTAGACTCGAATGTTAGTACGCAAGGATTGCCACTTGGCTATTGCGATTAGTCCGATTAGTCAAACTTACTAAGAACTAAATACTGGACCCCTACGAACTCTAAAAGGTGGAAATAAGATCCAATATGAAGAGGAATACCGTACTCGTAACACATGTCGTGTAGGGAAGATAATAAGAGCCGAAAAGGAAAAGAAGACGTATTCTCAAAGAGTGTAAGAGAGCTAGAAATGCTTGAGCTCGAGGAACTTAATCTGGCTAACGACTGAAAAGTAAAGCGGCATGAGCCAATGGCCTCCATCACGCCGAAACAGTACATTTCCTGGGCCTCCCATTACGTCGATTTATTTGGGTACAATAAAAATCGAATTGGAAGTGATTGTGATAAACGTTTTATACGACAAAGGGTTCTGAAGAAAATACATACGTAAATGTATACGAATATACACGAAAACAAATTATTACATAAATAAAACGGTAGTTAATCATTATAAAGTAGATAATCTTTAAACGGATATGGCAATATCGTTGTTTTTGCATTTCCGGTTACATAAGGATATTCACAGTTAAGATAGTACAAACTTCCCGTTTCTTCTTGCTGCATCTGTTTCACATTTAAGTAAAATTAAATTCAAAACTTAAACTGAAGGCTCCCATAAAAAACTGTGACGATAGAACGAATTTTCATTAGATATATCGATATAGAGAAAAGTAAACCTTGCTGGAGCTAGCCAGAGTTATAAAATGATTAAAACACGCTGTTAACTCTTGACTTCCTCTCTCTCTCTCCCTCTTTATTCTTTGCCGACTGATCCTTCGAAAAAAATATTTTTTCAAATTGCAAGTGAATCCAGTATTTTCGGTTATTTTGTGCTTACGATTGCATTGAATTGTGGAATACTTCGGACCAGATATCGATCTTATTGAGATAAATATTTTTATGGTTCGATTTTGTTGAATTTTCTTACTAAGGTATTTTTTTAAATATTTTAAATTAACTGGGAATTTTTTTTTATTAAAAAATTCTTAACCTCAATTTTTATTAAGGTTTTTTTTTATACCTTTTGGTTATTAAAAATTTTTTAACTTCAACTTAATTAATGGCAACTCTTAACGCATTAGTAGTGCCAAGTTTAGATCGAACAGTCAGCTGTTCATGTTTTCATTCATTTTTTTTTTTAATTACGACTATTAGTAAACAATCAAAATGTGATGGGAGGTGTCAATCATGGTAAACTACCAACAGGCAGAGTATAAGGGAGTATGGAAACTATCAGGTGATTTCCAGGAACCAGCCCACAGCTGAGAACAGCCTATGTATTTGACAAGGACGTATAGGCGTTGAATTTAGATTTTGACAGTTAGTATGGTGGAATATAGTGCAGCGCAAGGTCGCTTTGATATTTTGTTAAACAACTTAATAAATAGTTTTCCTAAAATTTTTAATTTCATGAATATATTTTATATTTTGTCGATAGGAAATATAACCCCTATAAAAATATTCTATATATACTTTAATATTACATTGAAATAATTGTGAAATTCGCATTTTTATTTAAGCCTTTTTTGTTCAAATTGTAACTACAGAGAAATTCACCAAAAAATAAGTAGTATGCTTATAAGCAACCTTGTCGTGGTGAATTTCACATGAATATTATTTTCCAAAGAATTTCAAAAAGTAAAACGCCGCTTTGTTTACAAAAGAAGTCGAGATATATATATTTATATATTATATTTTGGAAAATAATGGCGCTGCCTAGTGAAGATTGTGACCTAGTGGAAGGTCAATTGATAAAATGAAGATTAGTGTGGGAGTACAAGCGGTGCGATCTTCGACAACTTTTCCGCTTTACGGTAAGTGTTTCGCATGAAAAAAGCTGCTGATGCAATTTTATTTAATTGAATAATTCATTATAGGGGTCAAAGTCAGTGCAAATTGCTTAATTCTTGGTTTTACTGTTTTGAGGTATGGCTTGCGTCGACGAGAATTGATTGATAATGTGGGGAACAACATGGAACAAAAGGTTTTCCAACTCGTACAAAATTAAGACAACTGTCAACTAGATTTTCAACAGGTAAAAACACTAATCGTCCGCTACATGGATCATGCACATCGATATGGACTGCTTTTTGTGTCAGTGGGACTGCAAAAAAATCCAGAGTTAAAGGGTCAACCGGCTGCTGTAACACATTCAAAAGGTCTTTCTTTTTTAATCGTTTCAAATAGAATTTAAAAGTGAATTTTTTTTCAGTATTTTATTTCAAAAACAGCACTGTAAAGGCTAAATTCTGTTCTTGCTTCTTCAAGATATCGAGGCTGTCAGTTGTGTGTTATTAAATGAGATACATATGGACACAAAGGAGTTTGTGCTTGCCGTATGGGAAGGAGTGCGTTCAAAAACTGGTTGTCCATGCTCCGCGGGTGTAGGGGGAAATATGTGAGCATTGCAGTAAAAAATTCTAAATTTTATATGTATGTTTTGTACTAATCGCTTTAACACAGATTGCAAGCACGTATGGCTACAAAACGCGCTAAGCCAGATGGTCAATATCAGTTGTTTCCAGAAGTTGCACAGAAGAATACGACTGATATTAAAATAGATGAGTTACCTGGTGTAGGAAGTAGCACAGCTTATACATTGGAACAGAACAATTTGGCTTGTTTGCGAGAAGTTTGGAGAGGCACTATCAATTCTGTCGTGGCATAGATAATCGTTCATTGATTTATGGGCAGGTAGAATATGTTTTCATAGTTGAAAATATTTTAAACTAAATTTCGAAAACTATTTTATTATCAATTTCAGATACTTAAATCTGTATCAGCGGAAGTAAACTACGTTTTAAAGATTGTCTCAAAAGTGGCAAAATATATTTCGACGCAAAATGATAAAGCCGTGGATGTCTGGTATTTTCGTTGAGAAGCAATAACACTAAAAATTAAAAATTAATTCACGTTTCTAATTAAAAACTTTATTCTAAAAATTCGTAAAACTTTCCTTCCGTTTGGAAGTTTTGAAATTGAAAACGGTATAACAGGGTTATGTTGAGCAGAAATAGTAAGAGTTAAGAAAAATTTGGGAAAGCCAAAAATGCAATATTTTAATTAATAATAGCAGAGTATAATAGGCATACAGGAAAAAACCAAATATTATTTCATTTTTTTTAATATATTCCTCTTATATTTTTCTTGCTTAATTTTATTAAATAGCAAACTACAATTCGGTATACAAGTTAAACGTTATTTTTTCTTTACCAATTATAAACGGTATTAAAGAAAATATTAGCAATTTAACGAAAAGGTATCAGTAAATTAAAGCTAGGAGAATGAGTACTATACTTTGAACCTTTTATATTTTTAAAACATATGTAAATAACCGGACTTAGAGTGAAAAAGGAATCATTTGAAATTTCTACTACTACATATACTACATATATTAATTCTAAAAGAAATATAGTACTGTATGGGATTAATTAATTTTTTTCCACTGTGCAAACCCTGGCACGGAAATCTCATTTCACCATACCAAACGATACATGCGACATCTCGTGATGCTATTTTGCAACGAGGGCGTATGAGAGTTGAAATTTCTACGTCAAATGTAAAAAAAAAAGAGTCCATACTCCTTTATACTCTGCAACAGGTATGTATGTTTATAAGATTGTATATATATACATGTAGCACACTTAATTGACTCACTAAAGGCCAGGCATTAACATGCTTTTTTTATTTTAAATAAAATAAAATGTTGCATATTTTTGTGATTTTATTTTATTACGTTATACACATCTCTAAGTATATATGAGAATTATGTAGGTATGCTTAAAACATAATTCAAATATTTTTTTTGTTTTTTTTTTACATTTTTGAGCGATTCAAGTTGCCGTACAAAAACCCAAAAAGGGCAACATTCCATCTAAAATTGTCGTGTTTTAATACTATGAGTACCTATTTTATTTAAGTAGGTGTATGTATATAATATATTATTATTTATGTATGTATGTGCTTTTTGGAAGAAAAATTATAATCACTAAAGGCAATTAAAATGCTCTTAATTCCAGCTAACCAAATAATAACAAATTCATTAACATATTTTTAAAATGTTT
Source organism: Neoceratitis asiatica (assembly GCA_030068015.2). Lineage (NCBI taxonomy): Eukaryota > Metazoa > Arthropoda > Insecta > Diptera > Tephritidae > Neoceratitis > Neoceratitis asiatica. The sequence continues at coordinate 96,876,503 of CM061525.1, read as the reverse complement.
ATAAAATACCACACCAAAACAGATATATATATATATAACTTTTATTGGCCCTAAAACCAAGGGTTGTACACAATAATTCTAAAACCATTCTACTTTAATATCTTTTTACTCTTGTATATGTTGCGTTTTCTTTTTGTTTACATTAAATTTTATATTTAAATACTATTATCCAAAAAATGTCGACATCATTGAATACTGATAAGTGATTTCAAATGCCTCTGCTGAACGAATATTGTTAGATTTCTATAGTAGTATGTTTAGATTTTGTTGAATATTTTTAAATTAAATAAAGATCTGAGTCTTGAATTTTTTTTTAAATCAGTTTCGTTTGTTATTCAAATGGTGTAGATAGTTGTTGGCAAACGGCATTTGATAAAAAAAAAACATTTTTATCCTATTCTGGAAGTATACATACGAGTACATCAAATAAATGCTATTATTCAGATGGTAATGAATAATGAGTTCTATGAGTGTAATAGATGTCGGATTATTTCCCGCACAATTTCCTTGTATTTTATACATTACTTCCAAGAGTGTTACACCGTTATTTAATTATGCTTTAAAGCAAGCTATAAACTTGCACTTTTCGAAAACAACTAGTTGAAATTTTTAAATAGAAAATAGTCATTAAGGGAGTACAAAGGACAATTAATTGCACGCGCTAAGTACAGTTTCCACATTTCATCTTATGTACCATGTTTTTCGTATTACTCACTAAGCCTGCCATTAATTCTAAACTAAATTTATTTGAATTTTAATTACCACCTTGTCATCCTCACAGAATCCTTTCAGCATCACATCTGCTATTTTCGCATATTCCACAAAGCCAAAACCGCGTGTACTTATACGTTCTCGCGGTCTATGGAATGCCATTACCTCCGGTTTTGTCATGATTGTATCATGTTGCGAAAGACTAGGATCTTTTGGATGTACCATGCATAGTTTAATGCGTCCCTTAAATGGCCAATCCAAGTGGAAGTCATTTTCCGATTGCATTAAATGTACATGTAGGCTTAGTAAATTGACGTGTCGTGGTTGTATATTGAGACGTGCGCAAAATCTATAACCATGTGGCGATGTGTAAAAGTCGCGTGAGTAAAGTAAATGGTTGGCGTCAGTGCGTAGCTGTTCAACTACATTTCGAAAGTTTGTTATCTCCCACACGACTGTGCCGTTACTATAGCGTGCATCGATTTGTTGGCGTACAGCCAATTGTTTTGTTAGATTTTCCAACTTCAAATCCTGTTCACGTACACGTTGTTCCAATACAACAATGCGTTGGTACATGCTTTGGATGAGTTGCTCGTCAGCTTCATTGGCATATTGTGGTGGAGGTGGTGGTAGGACACCATTTACCTTACCACCGCTTGACGTGGTCGGTTTTTGTGGATTCCACGTAGAAATAGCTGTTTGCTGAAATGCTTGCAAGATAAGTTGCATATGATGTGGCATATCCTCTTTCAGATGCTCCTCCAGCGCATTGGTTTCTGGGCGGCCTACAAAATCACATTTTACGCTTGCAAATGGGCATTTTTCCTCTGCGTTTTCCAGTCTTCTGTATGGACATGTCGGCAAATGCCGATCCACTTCTATTGGCGATGCCACTACTGCGCAGCCCAAAGGCGAGTTGGGGCACTTGTGTTTGATTTGTTCAATTTCGCGCTTAGTATAGTTATCTGGGAAGTAATCGTTCTCTGAAAGCTTCGTATTATCTAACGGACACTGATCATGATTGTTAAGCCATTCTGTCAGACATGTTTTGCAAAATCGATGACCGCAAGTAGTAATCATAGGTTCATTGAGCCAATGCAAGCAAATGGCACACTCATACCTTGATTCCGATTCATGAAAGTCCGTATCGTCGGAGGTAGTCGAAGCTGGTGCGGGCACGTACGATTTGGCGATAGCTAACGAATTGGGCGGTATAGATGATGGTGACTTATTGTTTTCGGTGTAATGATGATGATGATGCGAATGCCCGTGCTGTGAATACGGTTGCTGTTGTTGTTGTCTAGCTTGTCTACCAGTGTTAGTTTGTGAATTCTGCATTTTACACCATTAAAGTAATTAAGTACGAAAAAACGGCAAGAAACACCATCACTTTAAAAAATTCAGAATATTTATTAAATTAACAAGAGAAAAGTGCGAAAATAATAAATTTGCAAACAGGTTTTAGGAATGTTTATGAGTACTTATCGATTTTCATTATTCCAATTTGGCATTTCGTCATAAGAAATGTCATTATGACCACAAGGTTGCATTTAAACACATTATGATTCGTCTAGACGTGTTAGGGATGGATATTAATGTGGATCATGAATGTGGATTAGGTTTATATGTGTCAATTTATTTAAAGTTTACATAGAGCGTTGCCGTTTTGATCGATTCGGATTCAAGTGGAGACTTTTTCCATCGAAAATTTGGTGAATACTTTGTTTTGTGCTCAGTACAAATTTGGATACCTTTCCAAAAAAAAATGTATTGCTGGTTTTTTTTCTTTATTTTGAACACTTCTGTTGAATGCATTGCTTTTATTTTATTTATCTTTATTTCAAATAAGCTTATATATTTATATTACGAAATTTTGACGATGAAATAAAGGTTTTAGACGATATTGAACATTTTTGTGGGAAAATAAATAAGCAAATGAATCTTTTAAACGAAGCTTTGTATAAAAGCCCAGTCAAAATGGACATTGGGCTTTAAATTAATTCCAAATATTTTGAAAATTTACAGGCACGTAAGGGATACCAACTCCAATGAAATTTTGAAAAGTCCCAATTCATCCCGTATGGCTCTTTGGATTTTCTGTCTAAATAATTTACACAAAATTATATATGTTTTTCAGATTGATAGTGAATACTTTTAAAAACAAAAAGTGGATACCTTTTAGGGAAGTGAAAACGTTCTGAATTATTGGCTTTCGTAAGTATTTCGGACATAAATTAAAATGCTTCTCATAAAAATCCATTAGACGTCCGGAAGCGGCTTAGAAAAAAAAAACGGTTGGTCAAGGTAGAACAAGACGAATTGGAGAAGAAACGCTGCCGAAAATCACTTCAGCGCTTATATTATATATTAAATAGTACCCTCTGGAATAAGCAAAATGTGACAAGATCAAAAGTAAAAGTAAAAGTATAATTCATGAAATTAGGTTTGAAAACATCGTTTTGAAATCGCTTAATTTTTTGTATATATTTTCGTTCAAAATATCTGATATTCTGTATCAGATTTATTTACTTTCCTAAAGGGCTCCTCGTCACTCACTTATCTCTTCACGCTTTTCGTTCTCACACTCTGCGTACCTTTACTTCGCTAGACTCGTCATTAAATTAGCAAAATTTGTCGCGAGCACCACCAAGTGCACTTGTTCTGTTGGTATATAAACACTCGGTTGACTAAGGGGCGCTTAGTCAATTAGTTAGTATCATTTGCGCTGTCAACAAGAGCATCGTTCGAACAGGCTAGAAAGTGCTAGAAGCATTCAACAGAAATTTAAATTGATTTGAAATTACACACACACACTCGTACACTTGTATGTACATATATACGAAGTATTTCGGAAGTCTTAGTTTAATAAGCGGAAAGGGAAATAAACAATTGGTGCTGTGTGAATCTTATTAGATTACTGAAGAACCGACTTGATAAAAAGAAAGTGATTTACAATGAAAAAATATCATATGCTATGTATAACCAGTGTGTTGGTGCTACTACACACCTTTTATATCGAGCAGACAAGGTCAGCATATTTGCCAATGCCTGAAGAGTATAACCTCCTAAACCAATTGGAAGGGTTACGAAAAGATCAACAAACCCAGCGACATTCATATGTACCCAGTTCGTCAGAATATCATTACAATGACAACAGTAACTTGGCTGATGAAGCAGTTCGAAGTGAAACAACCACAGCAGAAGACAGCAGCAGCAGCAGCAGCAGCAGCAGCAGCAGCAGGAACAACAATGCCGCAATGTCAGCATCGAACACTGGCACAAATGAAGAGACCGATGCGTTGGGTAACTGGCAATTATTACCTCATGGATCATACGATAAAAACTATGACGTAGTGGCTGGCAATACGCCAGTACATGCGGTGGCGTGGTCTGATCAGCAAAGTGCTTTTCATGCGTACGAAAATAGCGATTTGTACAATGGATACGACAGCGAAGACGACGACGACAGTGATGATATCGGCTTGGAAAACGATGAAAACAATGAAGAGGCAACCAATGCACATATATTGAGTCGCAAGCGACGTGGTTTCGATGATTGGCTTATAGCACCTCATACACGCTGGTGTGGGCGTGGCAATATAGCCAATAATAATTACAATCAACTTGGTAATGCTGCAGACGCCGATAGATGCTGCCGCCGTCACGATCATTGTCCACTCTTTATATCGGCTTTCAGTAGTCGCTATAACTTATTTAACTATCGTCCATACACGCTGTCACATTGTAGTTGCGATCGACGGTTCCGTGCGTGCCTGAAAATGAACAATGATGATCCTTCCAATACAATTGGACAACTATTCTTCAATATGGTGCCGTCGCAATGCTTTATAATACGCAATGAACATAAATGTTTGGAATATGATGAGGAAGGCAAATGTGTGAAGGAGACCACGAGCAAGCGTGCTTATGTGCGGGAAAATAAGAAGTACTAAATCAGACGAGGAGTCAATGATATGCACATGTATTTGTTTACATGTATGTATGTATGCATGTATGTGCAATACATATACATACATTCGTAGCCAAAAGCCGGCTGAGAAGAAGGTGCCAAAGAGCATGAAGAAATGAGACCGGCCAATTAATTATGTGGATAGTGCATTGGGGCTAATGTGAAGCCTTACGAAGCTAATGAAAGTATGTGAGAAATATCGAGAGAATATTTAAACCAAAAAGTAAAAAGTAGATAGATACATATGTGTGGGTAACTTTAAATTTAATGTGTAAATTCGAATTGGAATGCCTTAAATCAAATTAAAATAAATTAAATTAGAAACACTTGTGCCGGAAACTGTTCATATTGCGTTTCCTCCATCACCCACGATTGTTTTTTCCTTTTCAAATAGAGGACGAAAAGGCAAAGCAACGCATTTGGAATTGTGTATTTGTGTGCGTTATTACTCATAACATTGATATTATTCATTTATTCTCATTAGCTTTGATAAATTAAGCCACTTAAGACTTTAAATTTTGAATGTCATGCGTTCGTAGTTTGAAATTTTATTTCGGTCAGCAATTTTTATTTGCTTCTGTGCGATTTACTTTATTTCTATTCAATGTACATTTTGTTCCCGCGCTCTTTAGCGTAGATAAAAAAATTTAACGTTCAAAATATTTGAGGCACCCTGTGAATCATTTAATTTCCTATTTCGCCGTTAAAATGTCATTCAATTGCATTAAATTAATAATATTTAATTAATTTAAGCAACTACTTATGTATACATAATTATATGTGTATACATTTAATTATATAATTTTAATATTTATTTACTCGTACTGTTTATATACATACATAAGCAAACGTTACGCAAATGTTTCATTGTATTATTATTTTTAATATATACTTAATTTCCTTAACATTGTGAGTACATATTTACTGATATGTACCTGTATGTATGTACCACATATACCTGTATGTATGTATATATAGGCGTTTTTTTAAATTCAAAATTGACTATTAAGGTGATTAACAGCAAAAAGGGTGAATAGTAAGCGCAACGAAAGTAAGTCGCATTTCTATTAAATAGGATTAAGGTTTATTTGTATTGTAGAATATGTATGTATATGAGTAAATGTGCGAACCTACGTAAAGAAAACAAAATAAATAGCAACAAGCAATAAAATTAGTGTCGAAACTATGAATTAAATTTAAATTATAGGTTAGAATTATTCTATATGAAATCTGTGTACTCAAACGTATATTTACATGTCAATTATAATGTAATTTTGAATGAATGTACCCAATGTTAAGATCAATTCGTACTGTGAAAAATGTGAACAAAATGATATTCAAAGATTTTAAGTAAATAAATAAAACAATAAATCAAAACAAAAAATTGTGTACTTTATTTATCAGTTAAAAAATGATTCACCCATGACAAGCAAATGGCCTTGAATAAAAAATTAAACCAAGGAAGGCCTAACTTTTTCTAGAAACTTTTTGAACTTTCAATGTATATATATATATATATATATATATATATATATATATATTTTTTTTTTTTTTTTGTCTGGCAGAAATAGATAGAAGTTACTTAATAAATATGTATGCGCTTATCAACAAGCTGCAGATATTTAATGTTTTATTTGTCAAATGTAAAATTTGAACTTTTAATTGCCCCAGGCAGCAATGGTTGGTTTTGTATAAAGAAATCGCAAGACAAAAATACAAAAATAAACGATGCGTCTGCCAATTTATGCTTGTCATTAAGTATTTATTTGAAATATTTACATATAAATGAAGCTCACACTCACATACATATGCATAGGTAAATGCATACACAAACTGCATTTAAACAAATTTGTGTATATATGCTAAAGGGTGTTTTTTTATAGAGTTATAGAACTTTAAGTTGCAATAAAACAACGATGGATTATTCGATTGACATGAATTTTATTTATCCGAAAGATAATCTTGTGGCATTACATTTTAAATATGATTTCTGGCATATGACTGCCACGGCTGGCGCGGATGTAGTCCAATTTGGACGTCCAATTTTCGATGAGTTTTTCCAACATTTGTGGCCGTATATCGGCAATAACACGGCAAATGTTGTCTTCCAAATGGTCAAGCGTTTGTGGTTTATCCGCATAGACCAATGACTTTACATAGCCCCACAGAAAGTAGTCTACGGTGTTAAATAACAAGATCTTGGAGGCCAATTCACAGGTCCAAAACGTGAAATTAGGCGGTCACCAAACGTGTCTTTCAATAAATCTTTTGTGGCACGAGCTGTGTGACATGTTGCGCCGTCTTGTTGAAACCACATCTCCTGGACATCATGGTTATTCAATTCAGGAATGCAAAAGTTAGTAATCATGGCTCTATACCGATCACCGTTGACTGTAACGTTCTGGCCACCATCGTTTTTGAAAAAGTACGGACCAATGATTCCACCAGCCCATAAAGCGCATCAAACAGTCAGTTTTTCTCGATGTAACGGTGTTTCAACATACACTTGAGGATTACCTTCACTCCAAATGCGGCAGTTTTGTTTGTTGACATAGCCATTCAACCAGAAGTGCGCTTCATCGCTAAAAGGGACGTAGTGCGCGATACGTTTTCCGCACAGAACCATTATTTTCGAAATAAAATTGCACTATTTGCAAGCGTTGTTCAGGCGTGAGTCTATTCATGATGAATTGCCAAGCCAAACTGAGAATAAATCACTTGACAGCTGTGAAATCGGTCGCCATCTTGATAAGTAATGCCAACTTAAGGTTCTATACCTCTATAAAAAATACCCTTTACATATATTCAGTACAGATTGTGAGTTTGTGTTAGGATTTTTATTTTTCGTTCGGAGTCTAACTACGGCCTTGACACTGTATTTTATGCACATACATTTAAATTGAATTTTATTTGAAAATTTCCAATCTAAAATTGCAATTTCCGAACTAATAAAAGCGCGCAGCGGGTGGAAATTCTATGAAGTGGGAGCAAACTGTTTAGTTATTAAAAAAATTATCAAATAATTTTGTATAAACATTTGTATGTATTAAATAATATATAATATTCATAATAAAATGATGATTTGGAATTTAATTTAATTGTAATTATGCCACGAACGAAAGTGATAAGAAACTTAGAAATTCTAAATTCTAAAAAAAAAAATTATCAAAGTTCAACTTCTACGTATTTTATGTTTCAATATACATATAATAATATTACGTTTTAAATCATGGCAAATTCGAGTTTTTTTCAACTCTCGATTTAAGTTTGAAAGTCATTGTCTAAAGTCCCTGTCTTTGTTGGCTGATAATTTTATAATTATTTCTATGGAATTTAATATTTATGTACCAATATACAAAAACATACATATATAAATATGTACAGAGTACATTAAATACGTCACAAAATGTACAAAAAAAAAAATTAATGATAAGACAAGTAGTTGAGGCCAAAGTACAAATACAAATATTTCAATTAAAAGAACGTTTTAAATACACATTTGCACTCCAAAAAAAATCCATTGAACCTAAAGCCGATGGCAGATAGAATTTTCGAGCAGCGTTGCATGACAGATATGACTAAGATGAAGACAAGCAACTCTACGAAATTTCCCTCTTAAGCAACGCTGGCGCCAACGTAACGCCAAAGGGTGATTATCTCTAATCTTTTTGCGCACATTGACCACAATAGCTGTTTATGATAGCCATAGTTAATTTTGATTACAAAAAAAAAAAAAATTAAAAATTGAAACTTCAAAACTTTGTTCAATAATAACTTAATATAAGTGATTTTATATTTTATAGAAAAATAATTGAATAGAAAATGTCACGCAACGCATTAAAGTCAAATCTGCCAGCGGCTTAAGCATCAAATAGGCCAGCATGAGACCACAAGCGACAACTGACAAAGTGTCCAACGAATGGCTGATGGATTTACGTTAGGAATTTCGTTTATTGAAATTCTCTCTCGAAGAACAAAATCCTTTTTTTCCAAAATTTTCTACATTGTAGCTTGCACTGCAATTCACTCGCCAACAGCGGCTTAACAAGTTCGTTATATTTAATTTTATATTCTGCTTTTTTATTCTATTCCGATAACTACATCTCTAGTAATGCATTTCTCTGTGTCTGATCAGGAAACAGGCGTTATACGCCATATTTCTGCTTTGTATATCCTCGTTTCTGTGTCATATGGTGTATCCTGTTCCAGTTATATTTAATTTTCCGCATCCGGTGCTGTGTTGTTCATCCTGTGACAGTCTCCCGCCTTATCCTCGTCACTTATTCGCGTTCGTTCAGCATTCAGCAAGCAGCATTCTTTAATTCTTATCCGTTGCATTTTATATTTTTTTTATAGAGAAAAACGATAAATTTTAAAATCGAAAATCGATATGAGCGATACTAGCGAATCTGTGTTATCTCCTCCGAAGTTCTAAGTTTACACTTTCATTGCAATAAAATTAATGAATTTTGCACAATAATTTTCTCGGAAGTTAATTGCTCGTGAAATGTGCACTAATAGCATTTGCATCCATTTCCGATACAAATCACTCACGTCATACATGGATATGTATGCAAAGAATAACGCATAATTAATCAATGTAAACAAAAAATAATTGGAAAAATAAATAATAAATAAAATACGCTGCATATACCGTGTTGTTGTTTACTAAATTTTGCCATAAATAGATACAAACATGCATGCATGCATACATATGTACATACATACACGCTTATTTACTATATTAAAATAGAAAAATAATTTTATTTTTTTACTTCGCCAGTTCGGTGAATTCCGTATGACGCATTGTTTGTTTTAGCTTGAAGTCCAATGAATTTGTGGAATTTCAATTTGATAAGGGTGCACTAGACATGCGAAAATGTGCATACATGACATATGTACATATATTTTTTGTAAATTTTTTTTTTTTAATATAAGTTCGACCAAAGGTTCGCATTTGGGGTTTGCAATTAATTGCCAATTAATTAGGAATTATATTTCCAAGTTATAGTAAAAATAAATGGGACACGAGCAAGCCCCGTTATATTATTTAATATTGCCGTTATAATATTTACATATTTGCAAATAAATTTATTGCCGAATTAGCAAAACAAAAAGTTTCTAGTGTTACACGAGTGACGAATCACCGCTGCCACGGCATGATTGTTTCGACTTTAAAAATTAATTTCTTGCTTTTTTCCATAATATCACATAGCAATGGGAGTAACAATAGAATTATAGAAAATTTAGTTCGGCTTTTCAACTTTTGCCACCGACGCACAGTGGGCTATTCGCAATAAAATCCATATGACATAACTCAAGTTGGTGGAGATTTTAAATTTATGAAATCGGTTCAACATTTTGTGATAATACCAAATCAAATACCGACTGTGATCTGACTCGCCACATTCTTTCATAGAAGAATCATGTACCGAAAAGATCACTTGCACCCGTGCACCTTAACTACAACTCTTATAAAGATCTATTACATCACATCGACATCAACTCTTAGAAAACACATCACATCAGACTTCGAACAACCTGAATGAACGTCTCTTGGCTAGACTTCTTATATGGACCCAGCTGTCGACAAGAAAACACATCAATTCAAGAAAACACATCAAGTCAAGAGGTCACATCACTTCAGTCTGAACTTCGAAAGTCCCTACTGACTGCACTTATTATATATACCCAGCCGTTAATAAGATCACACCAACTCTGAGAGATCACATCACATCAGACTGAACCACCGCCAAAGTCCCTCTTGACTGCATTTCTTATATAGACCCAGCTGCCAACAAGATCACACCAACTCAAGAGATCACATCAACTCTGAGAGATCACATAAAGTCAAGAGATCACGCGACCTCAGTCTGAACCTCTTGACTGCACTTCTTATATAGACCCAGCTGTCAGCAAGATCACATCAACACTGAGAGGTCACATCGAGTCAAGAGATCACATGGGAGATCACATCACATCAGGCTGAACCACAGAAAAAGTCCCTCTTGACTGCACTTCTTATAAAGATCCAGCTGTCAGCAAGATCACATCAACACTGAGAAGTCACATCAACTGGAAGATCACATCGAATCAAGAGATCACATGACATCAGACGGAACCACCGCCATAGTCCCTCTTGACTGTACTTCTTATATAGACCCAGTTGCCAACAAAATCACATCAACTTGAGATATCACATCACATCAGGCTGAACCACCGAAAAAGTCCCTTCGTCGCTTCTTATATAGAGATCATATGAACTTTAAGAACCACATCTAAACCAGCTCTTGACTGCTACTCAGCTCTTGTTTTACATATTTGAGTTTTGATATCAAATGTACACTTTGTCAGCGCGCGCTTTCTATTCTTCCTGCATTGATGAAAGTTCAGAATAGTTATCAAAATTCTGCCATGCAACATGCAAAGCTGTAATATCGCAAAAAAGTAAAGAAACTTGCAGATGATTGTCCAAGAAAAACTGCAATTTTCACTGTTATAATTCAAAGTAACGTCGCCGCGCACATTGTGAAATTAGTTTGGTTGACGATCAAACCAGAATGTTAGCCACCTGGTGTTCTATATACAACACATGCTGTTAGCAATAGTCGTAGACCGTTTCGTGGCACCAATTACAATTGAAAACGCCTGCTGTCATTTTCTGTTTTTATGTTCTCCATTGTTTTTTTCGCATTTTTCTTTTTAGTCATACGCCGCTGCCATTGCCACTTTTGGCACGCGCGACAAAAACCTGTTGCACATCCTATGATCGCTCTTAGCCAAAGAGACGCAGCATTCTGGGTGTAAGCGCCAATTGCATATGTGTCACGACTGCGCTGGTTGGCGAGTTTTAGAAATTTTCGGCAGAGCTTGCTTGCCTCCGAACCACTTTGACTGCAACAAAGCGGGAAAAAGTCGTTTGTCTTTTATTTCATTTTGTAGAAAAACACAAAGGAAAGCAAAGAACATACATGGCAGTGGCGTATCTAAAGGAATTGGATTACTCTGGTTGTTAAATGGATTGAAACCGCGATGGCATGATGACCTCCTTTTGCTTTTTATTTATTTATTTATTTTTTATTTAGTTTTTTGCTAACAGATGATGGCATCTGACTCCAGTTAGTGTATCTGCACCTGTTGCGGTATTTCCCTATTTATTGTTGGTAAAAAAAAAATGCAACACAAACACTTGGTTAGATGACACAACGAGATGGCGGAGAAGCACAAATGGCAGTAAAGCCGCTGGTGGTAGGAGAAGAAACTGTGGAAACTATTTGTTTGAATAAAGGGGATAATAAAACATCACCAAAGAGAATTAAAAGATTTACACGCAAAATAATAGTTGAATTTAACGTTGGCTGTAACTGTATCTGTTAACTGAAGTCAAAGTCCTTACTCCGTAGTTTGTTTCAAAGGTGCGTTCTAATCGGAAACTAAATTCCATTCGCTCGCCGAAACCGATTTCCGATGATACTCTAGTTTATGCTGGGCAATGAGCATAGTTTTAGCGCTAATAAGCACCCTAATTAAATGTCACACATAAAGCAAAATTCTATAAAGAAATGGAAGCATCATTTAAAATATCGGATTTGTTGCCTTTCTAATAAAATTAAAACTTTCAAACAATTACTAAATGGATTCGGTGGCATTAAAGTTGCAAATGAAATGCTCCTCGAACAGCGATTCCGTCAACGGCACTATAATGTTGGGACTTATTCCACTTCCAAAGTTTATTGAGCAACTGATTTGAGCTTTTCGCTAAATCACTGGTTTTTCATCAAATTCACCATAATATCAAACTGGTGCAGTCTTGCTTTTGGTTATTAAAATTTTTTTTTGCATTAAAATTAATTTTTTTATGAAAATCACACATTTTTTTTATTATAATCTTATCACTTCTTATAGAATGTTCTGCTATTCGACCTTTTGGCATTTGTTTGCGGAACAGAGTGTAGCAAATATCCGATAAGGGAAAGTGGGAATAGAATGAAATCCGAACATCGAGTGTATATTAGACGAAAGGACGTTTCAGAGAAAACATCATTTGAAAATAGATGATTTTTTTCTCGAATCGAACTATAGAATTATGCACGGGGCTATTCTCGAATACTTTGAAGAAATCAACATTATTTTGTGAGCTCTGGATAGTGTCCTTAACCATGAAATTATATTTGACTTGAATTTAACAGATGGAAGGAGTAAACACTCTGAATTTTCTGGTCGATTATTTTGATATATTTGTACGATAATTGAAAAATATAACATTGTTTTCTTCTGCCCTACAGATGGATTGTAAATTAATAAAATGTCAAGGTAAGAAAAATATAAAAATTCTTTGTCCGACTTGTCTCGACGTATGAGTAACTAATTAACGCGGATTTTGCTTACAAACTTACAAATGAGAAGTTGCTGAGAATATCGCTGGTGAAGTAAGAGTGTTTTATACCTTTCGCGTACATTAACTCGGTATATTAACTATGGTCCGAAGTATGTAAGTAGCGGAATAAGAAGAGATAGACCCGATCGTATCAGAATGACGAGCCGAGTTGATTTATACAGATGTCCGTCTGCCTCTCTATCCATCCGTCTGCTTGGACGCAAACCAGACCCTTAGTTTTTGAGATGTTTCAACCAAACTAGGCAGATGGACTTATACATTTAAACGATCGTTTTTCGGAACCAACCAGATTGGTTCATTATAGCACATATATAATCAACTTGTTCAGATATGAGGTTTTGCATCTGAAATCCGCCAAGGAAGCATTTAGGAGTGTGAAATTTGGTATTCCACAGACGTGAATTTAGGTTAATATTGACACTTCAAATCATCGAAATCGAATTTTGCAATTCGCAATAAATTTGATAAGTTCATGAAAGGTGTAAAGACTTCGTCATGGCCGAAGACAGCCCTTCTTTCTTTTTTTTAAATTTGATTTAAGCTTTTTTTTATTTTTTTTTTAATTTATTTTTATTTTTTCTTATTTTATTTTATATATTTTTTGTTTGTTTTATATTGTATTATTATTTTTTTTTACTTTATTTTAATTTAATTAATTTTGTATCAATTTACTTGAAAAGTCTATTAAAGACTTTCGTTTTAGAATTCTTCCATGTACATACCGAGTACCACAGGCGGGCGCCATTATTCATTTCATTGAAACGGACAATAATTCTTTCGTGCTTATTCCGTTATTTATTTTGATTTTGAATTTGATGATTATTTCTTGTCATCTTCTTCTTCTTCTTCTTCTTCCCGACAACATGTGCACAATTGTTCTGCTGAATGTTGAAATTCAACTTGAAAGAACTATTTTTGCCTGCTGCTGCTGCTGCTGCTGCCAGCGATAGGCGGTTATTTAGCAAAAGCAGGAATAACAGCAAGAACAAGAACAAGAACAAGAACAAAAACAAGAACAAAAACAAAGAAAACCTCAATCACAGAGACTCGTTTGTTTATGTGGAGCAGCCGTTGTCGTTCATCGTTCATCTCGTTGCTGAAAGTAAGTCAGTGGGCTCTGGAAAATGTGTTGAATTGCAATGACTGACTGACTGAATGCTGGCTTTGGCATTGGCTAACAATGTTGTTGTTGTCATTGTTGTTACTGCTGTTGCAGGCAACATTATAATAAACATGTTGTTGGCCTTCGTAGTTTTGCTGTTAAAATTGAAGGTTCCGCAGCGAAGGCAAAGGAAATATAGACGTACATATGTATGTATGTACCGGCATGTATGTATGTAAGTGTAAAGTGCAGATTAGGTTAGGTTGAGTTTTTTTTTTTTTTTTTGTTCAAACTGCAGACAATTTTTCCGCATGCGCGCAGTTTTCAGTGTCACTGTCGGCGGCACTACGCTGGAGTTATTTATTCACTTTTTTTTTGCTATTACGGGCACAAGATGGAACGCTTTTTTCTTGTTGTTATTTTTTTTTTTTTTTTGCATTGTATTCACTACCACAGCGATAGCGCAAATTGTTGTTGGCATCATTCTCCTTGCTAATTCGCAATCTGTCTGCAAGATTTACGCTTGCAACAAATCAATTCTCCCTGTCAATTTGTGGCTTCCTGAGATTTTTGCTGTCAGCTTTCATTGTTATTTCGTGCAGTTGTTACTGTTGCTCTGTTGTTTTATGAAGATGAATTTATTTATGCAAAAGTTTCAAATAAATTTCTCTGCAATTTCACAATCATCCTTACCAAATGTCCGTTATTTTTGATCTGTTCGGTTTTTTTTTTTTTTTTGTTTTTTTTTTTTGCGTTCATTTTGCTATTCATTCTGTCCATTCATTCATCATTAATTTTATGCCACCAAAATTATGTTTGCCATCGATGGCATCTGCTCAAATCCAATGCACATGTTTCTGGGTCAACGTAAAGCTTAGATTAAACGTGAAATTGGGTCATAACGGCGCATGAAGAAATATGATTTTTGATATTAACACGCACGTCAATTGTAGGTGGCAAGCCATTTTACATACATACATACATACATATGCAGTTGTAACGGAGACTTTATTATTAGGTGAGAGCACTAGCCCCCGCAGTAAAAAATGAGCTTTTATTACATTTTTGGCTTTGTGACGTAGAATGGCCTAGATTGCCAAAAAAATTCTATACATATCCCCACAGGAAAAAGTCTAACGGTGTGATATCACACGATCCTGGTACCCAAAACGTGAAATTATCTGCTCAACGAAGTGTTCTCTCAATAAATCCATTGATTGATGCGATGTGTGGGAAGTGGCGCCGTCTTGTTGAAACCAAATGTCGTGGAGATGACGAGTTTCAGTTTCAGGCATCAAATCGCCGGTTATCATGGCGCGATAGTGGTCGCCATTGACGGTTACGTTCTCACCGGCATCATTTTTGAAGAAATATAAACCAATGATTCCACCAGCCCACAAACCACACCAAATCGTTGTTTTTTGTGGATGAAAAGGCAGCTCTTGGATCTCTTCAAGTTGCTCTTTGTCCCAAAAGCGACAATTTTGCTTTTTTTACATACCCATTGAGCCAGAAATGGCCCTCATTACTGAACCAAATTTGGTCCGCAAACGTCGGATCTTCTGGGAACTTTCCAAGAGCCCATATAGCGAAGCGATGTCGCTTGGGTAGGTCGAGGTCCGTACGGAACGTGAACTTTCGAAATAAATTTGAATGATTTGTAAACGTTGTTCAGGCGTGAGTCTTTCCACGATGAAATGCCAAACAATACTGAACAAAAATAATATGAGAGCTTGATACGACTCAGGCGTGATCTGCCAAAAAAAGGCTATTGAAAAAAGCACCTCTACTTGGATCACCCGGAGCTGGATCACATGGACCGAAGAGAAGCTGGTCAAGTTCTTCGCCGATAAACCACCAGCAGATCTACACTGATGGAGTTAAGAAGTTAACCGACAAATGGCAAAAGATTCTAGACAATAACAGTTAATATGTACTTGATTGAAAATTAAAAAAGCAATTAAATAAAAGCGTGGAGACGTTTTTAGTTACTCATTATAGAATAAAACAATCTTTGATATATACATATATATATATATTTGGCGCTTTGTAACCGCTGAAGCGATTTTCGGCCGAGCTCCTCCTCCAATTTGTGGTTTTGCGTCTTGATGTTTTTACCAACAAATGGAGGGACCTACAGTTTATTCTAAGCCGCCTCCGAACGGCTGATGGATTTTTATGAGGAGCTTTATTTCATGCCAGAAATACACTCGGAGGGCTTGACATTCCCTGCCGAGGGGCGACCGCAATTAGAAAAATTTTTTTCTATCATTTTGGATGTTGCTCGAACCTGGGCTCGAACCCAGGCCGTCCGAATGTCAGTACGCAATGCTAACCACTCGGCTATCGCGGCCGCCATATATAAAAATGTAAAATTTTCATAGAAACTCCTAAAAAAATTTGAAATTTGTATAAAATTCTCAATAAATGACTTACCACCGGCGCCTCGCAGTCGGAATTTTTTTTAGGATTTTTTTTAGTTATATTTGGATTTTTGTCTCAATTTTTTTGTGCTCATTCAAAAGCCTATTAGAAATATATTTTTATACTTAAAAAGGTAACTTTTTAAAAGGCTTTTTGTTCTAAAAAAAATATTGTAAATTTTATTATTTTATTTTTATAATTGTAATTTTTAGTTTTCGATTTATATTTAGTTTTGGAGCTTATAATTTTATATTGCAAAATTTGAACGGAAAATCTAGAACTAATTCGTCTATATTTTTTAAATTATTATTTTATATATTTATTTTTTTCAGAAAAATAAGTAACGGTAACACAACACAAATTCATTTAAGTTTGCACAAACTTTTCATTTTTATCTCGTTTTAAATTTCAGTATGGTCCTTCGAACTCACATCCCGCTTCGTTTTATAAATAATTAAAAAAATAAATTTTTTCGCTCCAATCAATATTTAATCAATTTGTACTCCACCGTTCAGTCACAATGATTTATTGACAATAATAAATGCGTGCTATGCTCACATGGGACCATGCGCACTTGAACTTTTCCAATTCTTTTTCAAATATTTTTTACGCGGCAAATGCGCACGCGTGTATTCGCGTATATTTCGAAACACAACTACACCGTTGCAGCGTCTAAGAACGTTTGCGCATGCGCCAAATTCTCGGCTAACAACTTAGATGCTAACAACCAGCGACAAACGGCAAACAACCAACAGCATCTCGCTACAACAACTCAGCCCAATAGTGAATTTTTAAAGGCCCGAAATTTTGATATACAAAAAAAAAAAAAAAATTAAAAAATGTAAAACAATTCAATATTAAATTATTCATGTGTTTTCATTTATTGTTGCCCTATGCCCATAGTCATATCGGCGGCGGCGCGTGGTGGTGGTGAAATCAACGAATATTATGGTAAGTGCAAGCGTAAGGTTGCAAGAGCTCTTTGAAACTGGTAATTGGCATCGGGTATGGTAGAAGAGAAGAGGCTTTAACATTGGTACAACATGGCCCAGCCATACACACAGTCGTCAAAATCAGTTAACCAACACGCTTCGCGGACCTACACCATTTGCTGCTGGGCGAAAGACAAGAAACATCACCAACACCTGGCATTGGCCATGAAAGAAATTTTCCTTTCTTGTTGTCACTCACCCCTTCCCCCGCGCGACACTTATTGCTGACATTCTCTTTTGCTGCAGTTTCGAAAAGTAGTTTAATAGAAATAAAAATTATAGGAAAATTTCTTTTGTTTTTTTCTCTCGCTCAATTTCAGCACGATAAACGATGGTCTTGGGGGAACCCCCTGCACCTCGCCAGAACAAGGTTGCACACGTACATACATATGTACATACTTACATACGTTTGTATATGCAACTGGGAACATGTGTTTAGATGTGAATTAGGTTATTTGCTGATTGAGGAGTTGCTGCTTGCTCGCTCGTTCGATTGCTGGCTTGCTGGCTTGGTGGCTTGCTGCTTGGCTTAAAGTAGGGCAAATGCAAAACAAGCACAAAACACTTGTCAAAAAATGCCGTTTGAACCTGTACTCGTGTTATCTGGTGAATGCATGTGTTTTCATGATTTAATTGAAGCATATTGGAAACAGGAGTTTATCTGATTATTACGACAAGCGATGGTTAATACTATGCTACATACCTATGTGCATGCATACAGTACACATACAAGTCAATTTGTTAAATTGCCAAGAAGACAATGGTAGCGGAAGAACCACTTACGTAGACGGCTACTCTTCAAACCGAAATTTCCTCATGAGGAATTCCTCTTGGATATCTGGCGTGCTATATGAACACATGAGTGGAAGTAATGTATAAATATTGTTTTTTTTTTTTTTGTAGTGAAAATATCATTCTTTTTCGCAACTTGCTCCTTGAGCCCTAAGGTAGGCTGATATTGAAAATGGTCGATATTAGGCGATGACTGCGTCTTTAATCCGATATGGTAAGTAATATATGTACATGTGTATGTCCTAGGTATGTTCAAAACATAACGAGAATTTTTGAATTTCGCGGGCTTGGAGAGTAAGTCAAATATCTATTATTTTGGTACGCGCGCCTTTGAGCGAGGCGAAATTATTTAGGTGAGATTTTTGCGGAAAAATGGCATAAAGCGAAACAAAGTGTGTGAAATACTCACAATGGCCTGCGGGACGTCTAATATGAGTAAAGCCAACAGCTAACGAATGATCGAAAAAGCATTTCCAAGAAGACGTTGAAAATGACGAGCACACTGGACACTCCAGTGCATCGACAACCGCTGGCGCGCCAAGACCGAAAAAGATTCGAATAGTGCGGTCGAATTCGAAGGTTACGCTAACTGTGTTCTTCGATTTTAATGGCATTCTGCATTGTGAATTCCTACCACCAGGTTAAACGGTCAATGGGGAGTAGAACCTACAACTTCAACGTCGTTTACGTGAAACCTTCCAAAAAAAAATGGCGGGATTCAATACCCCAGCCTCCATATGGACTAGAAGTAGCCCTTTGTGACTTTTCTAACCAAGCGAAGCGATTTTCCGCCAAACTCTCACTTCAACCGGTGGTGGTCGTCTTTTTTTTCAAATCTACCTCTAAATGAGCAGATTGCGGAAATATCCAGTTGACATACTAGCGTGCTTATAAGATTCCTACATTTATTGAAGACATTAGAATTTATCGCTGGCGACGACATACTAAAAATGCGACCTGCCAGTAGGTACATACATGATTGTTTTCGGTTTCTTGCGCTGGTTATTCATTAGTGCTCTACAGGCCTTTTTCTATGCCAGTACCTACGCTTGAAAGCTGTTAGCTGGGCTTGGTAGACGATGAAGATATTTAAGTTTTTTAGGGTAAATATCCGCAGCCACACCATCTTTAGACCCATCCGGGCATTTTGAGGACGTTTCCTCCCTACATTACCTTCATTTCATAATAGCGCTTTTGGTTCCAACATCACAAGTGCTGAATTTCCCAACCTGCTGCAATTTCCCGAATGGATATGTCTAAAGGAAATTAATTCACTAGCATGTTAAGCTCCTCTGTCGGACATGAAAGGGAACGCAATCCTGGTTATATGATTTTGACTCCCACTCCAATGTTCAATAAGTCGGAAAAGTACTCTGGTTAGTAAATTTTTGACAACTAAGACGGATAAAATTTGACAAGAAAATTCGAAATTTAAATTTTTTCGAGTTCCAAACACACTCACTCACATTCGAAGAAACTGTTAAAATTTTCGTTCTTTCGTAAGATTTTCTCCTAATAAAAAGGTTTTTTTCACCATAGATCTTTTTTCTATTAATTACATGCCATAAAGTCTAGAACAATGTTTTTGCGCATTTTTTTTTATTCCTCCTAAGGAAATTTAACAATTTTCGTTTGTGAGTTACCACTACACCCTGTGGGGGGCAAACATCGTAATTTCCAATAGTGAATTTTGCCCTATTTCTACCAGGCGGAAAGAATTCGCCAGCAAGTATCAGCGGATATGCAGGGACACACACACATGCACACGGGCACACTTAAGATAATGTGGTGCAGAGGTAAATATAAATTTTTATGCTGCATACTTTTAGGAAACGGATGTTCATTGAATTTTCAATGTCACTGGGTCACCAGAGGGAAATAAAAGCGTTTATTTTTTTGAAAAAATAAAGGAAGGGAAGCAGAAGCAAAAACGACGTGCTTTTTCAACGAGTGCGAATCAGAAGAGGAAGAGCTTTAGTTACGGTGCTGATACTGTACACTTTGTGGAGGCCATTTTTACGCCTTGTTGGGCTCAAAGGTAATTAAACAAGTATTTCACTTATTTTTTCTACACCAACAATTTTTTTTATTTTTTTTTTATTAAATTGTTCATTTTTCCACAAATTCTAAATTTTTCCACAATTTTTGTGTTTATTCATGGTTGTTTAACATAGAGTAATAATTGATTACATAACCACATATGTATGTAGGTGCGTCTGCATGTAAAATATGTCGTTTTCAAATACTAGAGGTACTGAGAGTTACATTTTGCTTACGCTTATTTTCATTTAGTGCGCTTTTCCGCTAGTTTTTTTTTTTTTTTTTGGTTATAATAAACTTTCAGAATGTTGTATTTTCCGGTCAGAATTTGAACTCGTTACCCTTCGCGTTGTAGCACGCACATTCTTTGCTTTTTAGCTGATATTAGCATATTAAACTACTGAAGGAACACGTTGATGCGAAGTGAGTTCTATATATTTTATTTTTAATGTGTAACGACAAAAAAAAATAGATGCAATGGAAATAGCTTCCGAACAATTTTGTGCCATTTTCTGCTGATATTTTTTTTTTTCAACTTTCCACTTCTTCCCAAAGATTTCGTGAGAGATTTAAGAATTTATGCCGTTTTTTTATTTTTTATTTTCGCTAAAAATGCCTGTTATGTGAATATATGTCTTATAAAAAGCAATTTAGCATAGAAAGTATTAAAAAAAAATTAATTAAATTTTATCGCCCAAATATTCATATTATATGTATGTATAATGCTGCTCTCTACATGAGATAAATTCCAAAAAATTGCAATTTCATTAAAAACAATGCTTGACTTGACTTGAGTTATGAAAATTCACATTTAGTTGTTATTAGTTTTTCGTATTTTTGTATTTAACTTAAAATAATTCAACAATTCGCTTCAAATGTTGTGTGTTTTTGCACCGCTGTTTTCAGCTTTTTATTATTATTATTTTTCTTTATTATTGCTATTTTTTCGTAAATTAATTTAATTTAGTTTAATGTTAACATTAAGAATGTATATAAAATAATAATTTGGTTCTTCATAACATACATAGTTATGTATATACGTATGTATATACATACACTTTACACCCATATACATACATACAATGGTATGGTATGTACATATGAATTCGTTTTATTTCATTTAGTTTTCTTATTATTTGCCAACATTTGCTTAAAAGTACAAAGCTTTAATGTTTAATAAAAATTAAACTATATATATATATATATATATATATGTATGTATGTATGTATGTATGTATGTATGTAGATAAATAATACAAACTAAAGCAATTTGCAAGCAATGCATTAATATCAATATCAGTTGAAATATGTATTGTTTTTAATTAATTAATTCCATTCACATTTTCTAATTAATTTGGCTTTATTTCTGCCGTTACTTAAACGTATGAATTGTTATTGTTGTTTTTTTTCTTTTCTTTTTTACTTTTGTTTACAGCAAAAGTTGTATGTAACAATAGTTGTTCATGTCTATTTACTAGTGAGGGGGGAAAAATGATTAAATAAAATCACTACACATTTTCCACAGTGCAATAGTAAACCATTCGAAAAAATGTTCGAATTTAACAAACTTTTTCTTCTTCTTTCTTTTATGCGAACTTAGCAACTAAATAAAATTAATTATAAAAGAGTTTTCTTATCCTCTTTCAACGTCTAAGCACTAATAGCAAGTAAGCAAGTAAAATTTATCGATAATAGTTGAATCAAATCATAAATTTCAACACTATTTTCTCCTTGCACGTTTCGTCTTTTTACATACACACACACTCCTTCAATTTACCCGCTCAATTTGGTTAAAGCTTTTTTTCTCATTAGCGTTTTTGCTCAAACTATCGACTCAAATTGTTTATATAGAGCGCATGCAGCTCTGTGCGTGGCGTATTCTCGAAGAGTGCGGCACGATTTTGACCTTCGCCCTTCTTCACCCAATGACCGTAAACGCGGAAAGCGCAGCCATCGATTACCTGTGCGGAGGAGAAGTTGAAGAAATATATGAAAAAAGGATAAAAAACAAAAAATTATTTTAATAATTTTGTTTCAATTTAATGTCTCTTCGATTTTTTTTTTTTTTTGTATTTTTTTTTATTATATTTTTTTATCAATATTTTCTTTATTATATTTTTATTTATTTAATTTTTTTTATTTATATATATTTCATTTAAATGTAACTTAATTTTATTTATGTATGTTTGATTTTAATATAATTTTTTATCTTTTATATATGCTTTTATTTCTTATATTTTTATCTTATATTTCCAAATTATTACCCTTCTTAAAGTTTTTTTTGTTAACATTTTATATTAATATTTACTTAAATTTTTCAAATATTTTTTTTTTTCTTAAACTTTTTTGAAATTTTTATTTATTTATTTATATTTATTCTACATATTTTTTTTTATTTTTATAAAACAGTTTATTACTATTTTTTAGTTAATTCAATAAAAATTTCATTCTCTTCTTCTTCTTCTTCTTAACCCTGCCACTTACCTTACGCAACACCTTAACCCTATATGGATCGCGTATAGCCTCTTCGACGCGCAGCGGTTCGGCGGTGTAGCGCAATCGGCGTATTCTAATCATTGCGCGTATAACCAATATGGCGAATTGGAATTTTTTACGTGCATTAAAGCGACTTTGTTTGCGCAGCTAAACGTGTGAAATGTGGAAAAAAATGGAAATGGAAGAAAAAAGAAAAGAAAATGTTTATTATAAAAAACTGTGGCGAAGCAATGAAAATAAATTTTTTTTTCTTTTCTAAATGCAAACATGTGGTGAGTAGAGAATATGTTGGAAAATTTGAAATAAAAAAATATAAAAAAAATCGGGCAATATTTCATTAAAAAACTAGAAAATTCAATTGAAATTTGAGAGTGAATTTTTCGTTTAATTCAGTTTCAACATTTAAAATAATTAAGAATGTTTTATTAAAGGAAAAAAATAAAGAATAATGAAAGTTAAGCTTTTCATTTTTTTTTTTATTTTAATATAAAAATATTTTTAATTTAAGAAGATAATTAAAGAAATTCAAAATACTTCAGTAAAACAATTTGTTAAATTTTTGTTTGTTAAGTTTTTTTTTTCGTTATTGAATACATTTTTATTAATTTAAATTTAAAATAAAATTGCTAAATATTTTTTCTTCCAATTTTTGTAATAAGTTATATTTTCTATATTTTTTATTAAATATTTTTTTCAGGTTTTTTGTTTTTAAATTTAAAAATTTTGCAAATTACTAATTACTAATTAATTTGTAATTAATTTTGTAATTATTTTTTATTATTCCAGTTTTGCATAATTAATCTTTTCATTTTCAAATTTTCCAGCACAAATATTTTTTCACTGCCGTCAAATTTCCTTAGCTTAAGCCACAAAAGCTTTAAAAAACAAGATATTTGAAATTTTATTCAAAAAAAAAACAGAGAAAAAAATATCACAATTGTAAAATTGCGTTTTTGATTTTCATGTTTCATTTATAAAAAAGTTCTTCTGATGTTAAAAAATTGTTCAATTCTGATAAAAAAAAACTTTTTTACTCTTTTTACTTGAAAAAATTATTTAACACTTAACATCGTACTAGCAGAATATTATTATTATTATTATTTTTTTTTTTTTTTTGAAAAATTAATAACAAATAATTTCCATAAATACTTTTTTTAATATTTTTTTTTACTTTGTGTAATTTTTAACTCGATATATTTCTATTTGGAAAGTATTTTTGTTTCAATTTAATACTTTTTCCAAATAATTAAAAAAAAAACTTAAGTTCTTGAATATGTTGAAATATTTTATAAATATTTTAATAAGTTATGAAATTTAAACAATTTTTTTTATAATTTTTAATTAAATTATAATTTGTTTCATTAATGATTTTGAACATAAAAAACTAACTTTTACTATTTACTTAAAAACTTTTGTGGTTTCAGCTTTGATTTCTGACACCATTTGTTAATTGTTAGTTTAAGAAATTGTGTGAATAAATATACATATCTACTCAATGAAAATGAACATCAATAGAAATAGAAAATCAATACAAACAAATGACGTCGACGAATAGTAAAGAAAAATAAAAGAAAAATAGTTTAAAATTACCATTAACGAAAATAAGTAAAAAAATCTTTTCGAAAACAGTGAAATAACGCATAATGTATTAACTAAATGCTAATTTGTGCTAAATAATCAAAATAAATTATTTAAAAACGAGCAAAGCAATTCAACGGGCAAACCCACATGCAACTTTCCTATAAATAATTCATAAAAATATTATTTTAATAAAAATTTGCTACACCCAAATTATTTATAATATAATAATTATTTAACAATTGGTTAGAATGGTTAGAATAAATAGTTAGTAGTGAGTAAGAACTAAAATTAGTTGCAGTGTTAATTGAAAAAAAAAAAATTTTTTTTATTTGAATACTTTCTTAGAACAATTGAACTTTTGCTGCGCAAAATACTACATATACACACTAGATATGTACGAAAAATGTGGCTAAAGGTAAAATCATAAAAATTGTTGTTGCTTTTTTAATTAAATTTTATTTTTTGTTGGTACTCACAAGCAAATTGTCATTGCCACAACACCAACTGATCGAAAGACGCTACGTACGCGTATGAGCGCACATGCCCACGCACACATACATGCATAGTGCATAGATCGCAATGCAACACACACG
The DNA here is from genome assembly GCA_030068015.2 of Neoceratitis asiatica. Lineage (NCBI taxonomy): Eukaryota > Metazoa > Arthropoda > Insecta > Diptera > Tephritidae > Neoceratitis > Neoceratitis asiatica. Next base: position 96,851,404 of record CM061525.1, on the reverse strand, counting down.
CACACACACACACATGTATGTACATATATACAAACATGTATATATATATATATACAATATACACGTGATGCATGGTATGTATGTGTATTGGAGAATTAATGTTGATTGAAGAATCACATACATATTGCACACAGCGTACAGGTACTTGGTATGTATGCATACATACATATATACATACATACATACATACATACATACATACATATGTATGAAGTGAGTAGGTAGGAGGTAGGAGTAGTTTGTTGCACACGCACAAATCAAATTATAACCAGTACATACAAATGCATATGAAAGTAAGGGAAGAGAGAAGAAAAAATTATATATAAATAAATGAAATCGAAATCAAATGTTGCCATTAAATAAAATCAAATAAAAAAAATCAGTAGAAAATTAATACACAAAAATAATTTCTGCCTACACAGTGTATAGACGCACACAGACGCAGACGCAGACGCAGACGCAACACGCACACGCACACATACTACTAAACGACACATACAACAAATTGGTGGAAATTTTGGATTTGTCTATGTATGTAATGAAAGCTAATTTTAATGCATTATTACAATAATAACAACAACAAAAACAAATATGTGTTACTATTCTGTGCGCCGTCGCTGCCGCCGCCGCCGTGTGCTACACATGCAGATTTGTGACAAAATTTATGGAAATTATGCAACTGTTTTCAACTTGGCTGTGCACAAGTGATCTATCTAGCTCGTCTGTGATTCTGTGTTGGCAACAAGCACAGCAAATGTATCGAAGCAAAAATAATTATTTCTACAATAATTTTATCTAAAAAGGCTATATTTTCTACAAGAAAAAAATATTTAAATTGAAAATAAATCGTCCAATCGTCCAAAAATTAATTGAAGCTTTCGATAAACACATTTTTTTTAGGTTTTTTATAATTTTTAAAGAATAATTATAAGAAATTAAAAAAATAGTTTAAGCTTGTTCCCTTCTTCATGCCCAAGCGCCTTAAAATATGCAATAAATTGTTGTTTTTATTTAATTTTGAAAAATTATTATATTTTATATTTTTTTATTATTTAAAATTAAAAAATATATATGTAGCTAGAAACTGAAATATTTACAAACTTTGTACATACTAAGATGCTCAAAAAATCTCTTTTGAATGAAATTCATAAACAAAAATTGCATTTAAAAAACTCAAATATAAAATTTACTTTTAATATTTTGGAATAATTTTTTGTCATCACTCTTAAAAAAAATTTCTTTATAAAAAAATACAAATTAAAAAATAATTATTATATTTTAAAATAAATCTAATAAGTTTAGTCAAGACTTATTAAACTTAAGAAAATATTAAGATCTAATTTTTATCAAAAAAAAAAAAAAAAAAAAAAAAAAATTGCTAAAATAAAAATAAAAAAAGGAATAAACCGATAGCTTTGTACCTTAGAAAAATCGTTCAAAAGCTAAAATATCTAGAAAAAAAAATAAATAAAACTCTAGAAATACATATAAATTTAAAAAATAAAAATTATAAATTTTTGTGTTACTTTTCAGGTTAGCTGGGGTTAGTGTTTAGAGATATTCAGTTACAATACCACCACATAAGCAAATAAATATATAATCACATTTAGATATTTATACTAGCGTATCTTATAGCACGACTATATTCCAAAATACCATAAATATATTCAATTTTCGAAATAAAGGTGCATATACAGATAAGTTTTTAAATTGCAAACAAAAAAAAATGATGTAGGCCAAGTGCCAATAGAAGCAAATTACAACAACTAAGCCATAAATCTAATATTATATATACGAATATGTATCTGAAAACGTTTGCACACCATCTAAAGTTCAAAAAGGCATGAATAATTACAAAGTACCAAAGTAGAGAACTGCAGAGATATATAAGATATTTTAGGTTATGTGGAAAATACGATTTTTTTTTCGATGTAAAGTGTAAAGTATAGCTGGAGATGAATTAAACAAAATTTAGTTAAATAAAATTCACCAGTATGAGGCGTATATATGATTTGTTTTAAAAATTCAGTTCTGATTTAAGATTATTCTTAAAAAAGACAGTTTTCTATCGCTGATAAAGTGTTGGTGCTCGCTATTGATAACTCAATAAATGAATTTATGAATTAAAAATAATTTTTTTTTACATATATTTTGATATAAAGTATTTTTAGAAACATGTTCGGCCATGTTTGTTTTTAACTGTTTTGCAAAATTAATGATAGAAATCAAAATAACTATTTTTAACTATTTTTCAAAGTATAAATAATAGTTAAAAACTAGCAAAAACGAAAATTGGAAAATATTAAATCTCCAAATTTTCTTCAGCTTTACTTTTCAGCTTTATAAGTATCTACGAAATCGAATAGTTCCAACCACATAATTTTTATTTACAATTTTTTTTTAGCCACAAGTGAATACCCAATGGAAAGGAATTGTTTCATTTAGCCGCCTAACCTGTGCATAGTAATTTTGATGGGGCTCAACACAACAATGCGACGAATCGTTTGGTGGCGCCGCCGACGCACATTCCAAACTCTCCGCTAATTGTGGATGATGATTCGTCGCTGATGTGTTGCGGTATGTTGATAGCGTTGATGATATGCTTACACCGGTTAATGTATATGTATTCTCATGTTGTTGTTCCTCTACGCACTGCACGTGACTGTGCTGACATACACAATAATGCAAGTAGGGGTTTAAGTGATGGTGGTGTTGTTGTTGATGATGGAGAGAATGGGAATGTGTCGTGTTATGATGGATGTGCGTGTGTGTGTTAGAATTTTCATGATTTTTGCAATGAGAGTTATCGTAGCGGTGTGTTGTTGTTGGCACCTGTTGCTCATATGCTTGCTGTTGTTGTTGTTGTTGTTGCATAAATTGTTGTTTATTCTGCTGCTGCTGCTGCTGCTGCTGATAAAGCAATTGTTGTTGTCGCTGCTCCGGCAGCACAAATGACGTCGACGCCACTGACGCTGTCGCATTGGCAATACTGTATTTACTTGTTGTTTTTGCATTTGTTGCTAGGAATGTTGCTGTTGCTGTTGCTGTTGCCGTTGTTGTTGTTGACGGACCAGCCGTTGCGGCATTGTTATAAGCACTACTGCCATTACTTTCATAATTATAATTATTATTATAATTATTATTGTAATTATTGCTATGGCATGCTTGTGCCATGTTCGTGCAATTGTTGTTGGAAGTAGGCATGGAGGATGTGGAGGATGGAGTATAATTGTTGCTATTACTAATGTTATTGCTATGAATATTCGCCTCTTGTTGTTGTTGCTGTTGTTGGCTTAAGTACAAATTTGCCATGCTCTTGCGACTGTTGTTGTTGTTGTTGTTGCTGCTGCTGCTGCTGCTGCTGCTGCTGCTACTACTATTATAATAATTATTAGAGTTCTTTGACTGTTGTTGTTGTTGCTGCTGTTGTTGCAGGTGGTTATTATAGCCATAGTTGTTTGTTGTTGTCGTCTGCGCCCTTTTAATGCTAGGATTATAATATAACTGATTGCCATTGCCTAGCGTGTTGCGTATATTTTGCGATTTCAGCTGATAAGTTGTGCGGCCATCAGTCGACGGTTCGGAGCATAAAACCTAAAAGTAAAACGAAATAAAGAGAGAGAGAGAGAAACAGAAAGAGAAAGAGAGAGAGAGAGAGAGAGAGAGAGAGAAAGAGAAACGGGTAGTTGGACAGTGTGTGTGTGTTTGTGTATTTGTGTATATGTGAAAGAGGAGAAAAGATGGACAAAGAAAATCGGTTGACAATTAGAAATGAGCGTACAAATATTGACTTATTTTCAATTTCAAATACAAATTTAATAAAAAAATTTCTTTTCTTTTTTATAATTTCTGACAAATAAACGCACAATGGAGATATTCATCAATGTAAAATTGGTTGTGGGAGCGAAGCGCCGTATACGAGTAAATCGGTTACAACTGTAAATGATACCAACGATGATTTTTTTGGGTAGAAAATGGCGTAATTGCTAATGCCGGTCGATGTTGTTGTTTGTTTTAACAACATAGCAGCTGTTGTAGGTATTTCTGATGTATTTCCTTTAATAGAAATACAATTTGAGTGAACGCAGACTCTTTTGCTTAACTACAGCCGATACTTTCTTAAAATTATATAATTTAAAAAAGCATTTCGGTGAGCTTTTTTATACTTTTTAATCGATAAATAATAGTAAAATGAAAATGATGATTTATGATTTCCTAACAATAAAACTAAACCAAAAAAAAAAAAAATGCTGAAATATTCAGTATGATTTTAATTTTCAATTTTTTTTCGAAAAGAATTACTAAGAAAATCGAAAAAAGAACAGTTTGTCCACGATTTTCAATGTCTTATTTATAATTAATTAATAATTTAATTTAAATATAATATATAAATTTGTTTGATAGGTTAAGTTGTCGGAAAAAAAAACTCGAAAGCAAAGATCATTTAATACTCTTTTGAAAATCAATTCTACTTAATTTTTATTTTATTTGTTTTCCTTAATTGCGCTAACATACATTTTTCTTGTTTTGTTCTTTTTGTGCTTATTCCGAAAATAAAAAAAATTAAACTTTTCGTAATTTCCAAAATTTATTAAAAATTAAGAAAATTAATTTAATTTAGTACTAATTCTATATATGCACCTTTAATTATGAAAAAACTAATCATTTCTTAAAGTAATAAATTAAATATATAGATATTTATTTTAGAACATGCATTTATTTCAATAAAAAATCACATGAAACATGCCAAGAAAATAGTAAAAATATATCTTTGTTTATATTAAAAAAATTGCATTTCAACAAAAAATTGGTTGCATAGTGCTCTCATTCTCTTTAAACCTTATTGTAATTATTAAAAAAAAATTATAAACGCATTTCATATAGAACAAAAATTTACAGCTAAATGCATATACCACATATATATGTATAATTGTAAAATGGGACGCGCACAAAATAAACAACAAGAAAACGCATACAAAAAAGAAATACAAAAAAAATACAAATAATAAAGGAAAATTCTAACCCAAATGGCATGAAAGGAACGGTACCAAGTAAAGAAGAGCGCAGTGCACAGAAAGAGGTTTGAAAAATTTTATACAATGACAGTGACATTTATTTATTTTAAATTAATCAAAATGAATATCTTTCAACTTATGAGATTCTATGTTAAATTCTACTTTAAATTAATTAATTTTTAATGAATTAAAGTAAATAATTTTTTTTTTCATTTTAATTTTTTATTATTATTATTATTTAAAAACATTTTTATTCTGCAATTTTTCGTATTATTTTAGTGAAAATTTGTATATTTGTAAAATAAATTATTTAAAAAATCCACTTTTTCTTAATTCACTGTCGTATATTTAAACCCCTCTTTCTTTCCATGTGCAATGAACTGATTTTTACTCCCATTTTTTTTTTGCTTTTAAATATTATGGAACAAAACTCATGTTGTTAGGAGAACAATCAATGCAGAAACATAAATAAATAAATATTCCATATATGTATATATGTATGCAGTTAGCAGTTAGAGCAGCAATTCAAAATTTATATTAATTTTAATAAATAATGGGAAATTTGGTAGTTCAGGAAGATCAACACAATCACTCTTTGTTTCTTTGTTGTTGTAGTAGCACTAGTATTATAAATATTAGCATAACAGTAACAGTATGTATTAATATTGTTGTTGTTAAATTTATGAATGTTGTTTTTGTTTTTGTTTCTGTTTCTATGCGATAAGCAGAAACATTTCGTTACCATTGCAATGTCATTGATGCGACTCATTCTCCTAGACTTGGTGGATAGGCTGCGCTTCAGGCCATCGATATTTTGCTCGAATAACTTTTTCGAGTATTTTTGAAAACGTTGCAACGTTTGATAGATTGTCGATGGATTGGTTAATTATTAAATGTTACGATTTTTGTTTGTTTTGGTATTCATTGTTTTCCCAATAAAATTTGTTTTGCATAATTTTGATTTGATTTTTGATTTTTCGATTCAATTCGAATTATTAAATAGAGACGTTAAGAGACGTGTAAATAAATTTGGAAATCACACAACAATTTATGTATGTACGATAGCCGAATCGGTTTGGAATTTTGCATATTTCAAATAATTCAATATGTGAGGGTTGTGGATGAATGAAAGAAAAAAAGAGAGAAAATCATAGTTAGAGTTTATGAAAAAAACAAAGAAAATAGTTTTTCAAACCAAAAATATAAACAACTATGGGCCGGGAGTATTTAAAAATTATTCATAGATATATAAAATAGTAAAAAGTATTACATAAAAGAAAAGAATATATACTCTCGAGTACCGTTAAAAATAAATGTGTGTAGTGTAATATTTCAACAAAAAAAAGGCATACAAAAAAGCGTAAACGAAAAATTAGCCAACAATGCGCGCTGAAATTCAAAATACATATATTTGTTTACTGATTTACTGGTGTAGTAGGTAGAGACAGAAAGAGATACCATCATCATCATTACTAGTATGATTTATAATAAATACTCATTTGTAAACTGCAATTCGTCTTAACCTTAGAAGCAAAGAATACGACTAAATATTTTAAGAAAAGGAGTGAGAGAGGAGTGAGCGACAAATTTATGTGTGTTTTTGTTTTCTTTTTCTTTTTAACTGAAAATTGTACTCTTTCGCTTAATTCGTTTTTTGGTATCTTATTATTAAAATTATTAAAATAAAATAATTAGCCTGTAATGACTTACCATCTGGTTGAAGAACGGATGCTTTAATACTTCCTTTACGGTGATACGTTTTGATGGATCGACGACTAGACATTTACGTATCAAATCCTTTGGATCCTCTGTAAATTAAATTAAAAAAAAAAATTAATTTTTGTTGTTTGCATTTTACGGTGTATAAGTATATATATATTACCTGATATATCAACCCATTCAGGCGAGGTAAAACTATATTTACCCTCCATTATGTTACGCAGCATGACCATTTGTTTGCGATGCCAAAACGGTGGACAGCCAACGAGCAATGTGAACATGATCACGCCGCAGGCCCAACTGTTTGATAAACAAGGAAAAAAATCGTTTCATTAATAAATAAGTATGAATTAAAAAAAAAAACAGAATAAACTAAAGATAGTAACTCAATAAATTGTGTAAAGGTTAGAATTGAGAAACTCAAGTGCAAATTAATTTAAAAAATATATATTTTTAACATGAAGTGAAATTTTGGATATTTAATTTTTTTTTTGTGTCTGAAAATATTTTTTACATTAATTTAACTTTATTGAAGTATTCAGACTTTAATTGACTCTTTTTTTTGGTTTATTTTTTAAATTCTAGTGCCACTTAAAATATTATTTTAACGAATTTTACTTTTTAAAGAGCTTTTTGGACATCCATTACACACTCTCGTAAAGAAATTTATGAATTTATTTAATTATTTTATAATTATTTGGTTCAAAACGTTAACTGCACATGAAAGGAATGCTTAAAAGAATTAAAATTCAATTTGTCATTTAAAATTTGCTATTTTCCTATAAAAAAAAAAGTTATCCAATATAATTTTACTCACATATCAACTTCTTTTGAGTAACCCGGTGAGCCCTCGAACATATTACATTTTAACGTTTCCGGCGCCAAATAGCCAGGTGTGCCACAGAGGTCTAATGTATGCGAAGGGAAATGTTAAAAATTATTATGAAAATGTTAAATATTGAATTTGCAATTTCCTTGCATTCTCACCTGTCAACTTCTCTTCGCCCTTCAGTTGCCGCGCAAAGCCGAAATCTGTTATCTTAACATTATGATTCTCATCTAGTAGTATATTTTCGGGTTTCAAATCACGATGAACAATATTTTTTGCATGTATATATTCGACACCTTCAAATATTTGCCGCATTATTGTGCGCGTCTTCTTCTCCGATAATGTAACAACCGATGTGAGATAATCGAAGAGTTCACCCTTCGGACACAGCTCAAATACTAAGAATACAAAAGCGTCCGATTCGAAGACATCTTGTAGATCAACTGAAAAATTGTAATGAAAATTTGTATGTATGTATATATGATTGTGTGAGATTAGTTCTTATTATATAATATTTTATTACTCACTTATATAGGGATGCCCCATAACTTGTCTGAGTATTGAAATTTCCTGTCTGGTCGCTTCAAGCATATGATATGGATTGGTATCGCCAGCCTCTGTTGCGGCGCCAAGATCGATGATTTTTGCGGCAAATTCTTTGCCAGTCTCCTTTTCAACGCAACGTCGTACTGTGGAGCTGATGCCTCTGAAAAAAAAATATAAAAAAATATATAAAAATTTATGTTTTGAGCTGAAATTTACTAATACTAGACTGAATTATTGGATTGGAAATTACTTAGTTAAAAAGAAAATTAAATGTGTATTGTACATAAATAAATAAATAAAATTTAAACTCAAACATAAGACTGAATATGTTTTTTTTTTATTCCTGTTTTGTTAATTTAATAATTAATTTTATTTTTAATTTTTTTAAAAATTATTTTATTTTAATTTTTTTATTTCTTTTCCTTTTTTTTATTTTTTTATTTATTATTATTTTTTAAACATATTTTTTTTTTTAATTTGTTTATTTTTTTTATTTTTTTTTAAATCTTAAGTTTTTTTTTGATTTTTTTATTTCATTTTTAATGTTACTTTTATTTTAATTTTTTATTAATTTTTTATTTTTACTTTATTTTAAGTTTATTTATTTATTTAAATTTCAAGAAGTAAAAAATAATAATTTTTAATTATTTTTATTTCTTTGTTTTATAGATCTAAACTGCGGTTTTGACTGCAAACTGCCTTCTTTGTTGCTTTTCAAATTTAACATGGCATGTAGAACTGCTTATATAATAATTATAATTTTTTCATTTATATGTATGCGTACATGTAAAAGAAAATGACGACACAATTATTCAATTATTTAATATATATTACACACACTTTGGAGTTAGCGAACCAGCCAGCCAGCCAGCGCATCAGTTCAACAACCAACCTTTCAGAGTCTCACAGTCGAATTGGCAAAGAAGCGTAACGTAGAAGAAGAAAGTCCATACCGTTCACATAATTAATTACATGCATACATATACATACATATATATGTACATATGTGGGTGTATTTATTTATTGATTATAAGATAATTATTTTAAAATAATAAACAAGAAAGCAACAACAAATTAAGCGGGCATATATATGTATATACATATGTGCATATGTACATACTCGTATGTATGTAAATATAAGTATATAATGTACACAAGAAAGCGAATTAATGGTATTGTAATTACAAATAGATTGAAAATCGCAGTGATAACGTAAAATAAATATATAAAAACCTTAAATAGAAATGCAGAAGAATAAATTGAGAGTTCACACAACTTTAGTGTATTTGTTTGTATGTGTGTGTGTGTGTGTATGAAGAACAAAACATAAATAAATAGAGCATAAACATAAACACAATAGAAATAGAATTGTTTTTTCGGGGTTTTTTTTTTGTACTTTTTGTTTTTCTCCCCCTTAACTTCTTATTTATTTCGTTATTTTATTACTTTTTATTTATTTATTTTTTATTAATTTTTTTTTAGTGTTCTACTTTTTTCTTCCTTTTTATTGTTTTGTTTTTATATATGTATATTTGTTAAAAAAATATTTTTTTTATTATTATTTTATTAATTTATTTATTTGTCAATTTTTTATTTTATTTATTTATTTTTTTTTTTTACAAATTTCATAATATCCTCAAATTTTTTTGTATAAATTTTTTTTTAATTTTTTGAAGTTTTTTTAAATTTCAACGTTTTTATATTTTTTAATTTTTATCTTTTTTCATTTATTTATTTTTTCTTTCTTAATTTTTTCCTAATTTTTTTTAATTTTTAATTTGTTTCTATTTATTTATCTTTACGAATTTCATTATTTTTTTAACTTTTTAAATCACCTTTTTTCAAATTTTTAAATTGGGTTTTACATTTTTTTAAATCTTTTTTTTTTAAATTAAAAAAAAAATTTTTTTTTTAATTTTTAACTTTTTTTAATTTCTTATTCTTTTTATACTTTTTAAATTTTTTTTATAAATTTTTTTTAATTTTATTTTATTTATTTTTATATTTCTCTTTAATTTTTTGTATTTTTTTAATATTAATTTTTTATATTTGGACGGACTCAATTAAATGAAATAGATATGTGTAAGTATATATGTGTATTCACACGAGTACACAAAATAAAAACTGCCTATAGATTATTTTCATTGAAGAATTAAAGCTGCAGCTGCTGGTCGATAGGGTTCACCTTGGTATAATTTGTAAAAAAAAAAAATTCAATTATAGCTACAACGTACATACATATATACACACCGACGGTAAGAAAAGTATTCAATAATTGCGTTTATTTAATATTTTTTTGTTTTAATTAACATTAATTTCATATTAAAATCATTGAGGTAGTCCCACCAATCCCACTTACCCACATACTTACGCAATGAATAAATGACTAATTTTATGGGTTAGTTTGCACAGGGTATATGAGGTTTGTGCAGCTAACGGTTGATTGGAATGCCATAAAATGGCGAGACGAATCTATTTAGCCTCTCGCATCTGTCTGCCCGCTCGAACGTCTGTCTACCTGCCATTTGTTGCTAACGACGCGCGTACTGAAAGCGACGAAAACTTGAGGTTAGAAGAAAGTTTTTGAATAGACCTAGGAGCTCGCAATGGCCTAACTTTCAGTGGACAGATTTTTTAACACAAATAACAGTCGGTGCCACCCGTACTTAAAACCCCTTACTTGTTAAAAATAATAAATTAATTTATTAGCTATTATTAGTGTTATTAGAATTTTAGATTTACTGCGCATTAATTTTAGAATTTTTTTTATTATATTTTTGTACAGCTGATTGCTTTTGTTGTTGTTGTTGTACTATATAGACATTGCTCGGCAAGCAGCTGCTGCTGGATGACGTATAGAGATCACATAACATATACAAATATCATTATACACTCGCGTATGTACGTATGTATGTATGTATGTATGTGAGTATGGCAAATGTGTGCATAATAGGTAAATATATATATATATATATATATATATATATATATATATATATATATATAATCTGGTTTTTATCACTCGCTTGCATCTGAAATTACTTTAATGAGTTGAATGAATCCGACTTTTATTATTCTACCTGATAAGGAAGGCGTATACGCCATTCTATATACATACATACATATATACATATATGCATATAATATTTTATAGGAAAATATTCTTTTTCCGCATTTTGTTAAATGGCCAAATTGTACGGAAGAGAAAATTCGCATAAAAATATAAAATTTAAATCTTTAACGCATACACATGTGTACGAATATACATAATGTATGTATGTATGAAAATCAAAATTAAAAAAGGCAGAAAATTCAAATTTAACGGGGAATGTTTACTATCATTCGAAAGAGCATTCTTTGGCATTTATGTTTTTGAAGATTATCTCTTTCAAATGTTGGCCGCTTCTACATCTCAGATGGTCCATCCAATTGAGTCCAGTTTTCGATGACTCTTTGGAGCATTTTGACTGGTAACTGGCGAATGTGATACGCGTGATGTTTTGCTCCAAGACCTGAATCGAAGCGGGATTGTCCGCATAGACTTTAGACTTTACATATCCCCACAGGGTCTAACGGTGTGATATCACACGATCTTGATGGCCAATCGACCGGCCCAAAACGGTAAAATATCTGCTCACCGAAGTTTTCTCTCAATAAATCCATTGATTGATGAGATGTGTGGGAAGTGGCGCCGTCTTGTTGAAACCAAATGTCGCGGAGATCACGAGCTTCAATTTCGGGCATCACATAATCGGTTAGAATGGCGCGATAACAGTCGCCATTGCGGTTATATTCTCACCGGCATCATTTTTGAAGAAATATGGACCGATGATTCCACCGGCCCACAAACCACATCAAACCGTTGTTTTTTCTGGATAAAATGGCAGCTCTTGAATCTCTTCAGTTGCTCTTCATCTTAAATGCGACAATTTTGCTTGTTTACATACCCATTGAGCTAGAAATGGGCCTCATCGCTGAAAAAAATTTGGATCGAAAACATTCGGATATTCTTGGAACTTTTCAAGAGCCCATAGGCGAAGCGATGTCGCGTGGAAAGGTGGAGTGGCTTCAGTTCTTGCACAAGATGTATTTTGTACGCTTTCAATTTAAGATCTCGACGTAAAATGCGCCAAGTCGTATTTATTTCATGAAAAAGCGTATGCGGGGCGTATGAGTGACTTCCTCTTCCGCATTAACAGCGGTTGCAGGTAAGAAGTAGGTAAGTAACTTATTCACTTATCTGCAGAAAAAATTTCATATTTCCCACTAAATCGACTGGTGCATATGGACAAACTAAAGCAAACTCAGGCAAACTAAGTGCATTGAATCATTTGCAGAATCCAAAGTCTCAGCACAAATCACGTGTACGCCCACACAAACCGGCATATATACATACAAACACTTATATATATGTATATATTGTACTCTTAGCAAGCATTTGAGTTGCATATATATAAACAATGCATAAACACATTCACATAAACACACACACACACAAAATGGCGGCTTTGTAGACGCCAACAGCCGAACGGTCACCGGTTATGGGATGAGCAGCGAAACAACAACAGCAGCAACAACCAGCGAAGAAACAAATTGTCAAATCATATAGACCTATAAGTGGATGGTTGCACATACAAATGTACACATACATATATACAAACATTTATATAAAAATATATACATATTTGTACATATGTATGCATATAGTAATACACGAACAAAAAATACAAGTTCAGTTCAAGGTCAAAAAGTCTGTGCGATAGATACGGTACTGTCGATGAGGCGGTGCATTGGGCAAATAAAAAATGGATATACATACATACATACATACATACATACATACATACATACGAACAAACTCACATCTGCATATGAATGCAAATACACTTTTGGAATATGTCGACACACTTGCAGTAAAGCAAACATACACATATGTATATACGAGTACATACATATGTACATACACACATTTCAGTCTCTATTGTATTGTATTTGCCCCAGACCACGCTCCAAACGCGTGGCTTCAAAACAGCAGCAACAACATAAAAGAAAACAAGAAATTCGTGGGCGGCCGTGGATGGATGATGTGTGTGTGTGTGTTGGATTGCCGGTGATTTGTAGGCGACCGAAGGCTGAGCGAGCGACTGCAGCTTGGTCGCCAGTGATGATGGAATTATCATTCCCTGGATGATGTGATTAGCGTTGTATTTGCTATTGCTTTTATCTGCTGCGTTTACTTATTTACCTCTACATATGTATACGTACGTTCATATGTATGTATGTATATTATTTGTAGAGCATTTAATGGAAAGCGGGAATAATGAGCAACATCAACCTCACGTAGGTGGGGAGATGCTGCTGTAAATGAGTAACAATTAGATGCTAAATAGAATTCTAAATAAGTTATGTATGTATGTATGTGCGTATGTATGTGTGTGCACACGCTTGCGAGCTTATATCAGCTTACGAGCAATTGATAAAGAAATTCACATAAGAGGAGCTGGTTCCCCGAGGCGTGTTCCCCGTGACTTTCTCCGCTGGCATATCGCTTGCATTCTTCCAAACCCTTTAAAGCTGCTCGTTGTTGTTCCTCTGCCTGCACTCTAATGGAAGATCCGGTCCTTCTGTAGAGTTTTGATGCAACTTGCTTTCTGATCTGGCTCATTTGCTCTTTCTGTTACCGACATAGTGACAGTGAACGCAGAATGGATGTTAGACGCTTTACCCACCGAGGGTTTTCTATCAAAAACGGGCAGGTATTCAACTTTTACTTCGTGCACTCTGCGAGCCCTCAAGATCAAAGAGATTTTGAAGGCCTAAGCGGCTCAGTTGGTGTGAGTATGGTACCGCAACCATCGGCACTAGGCGCGAACTGCCCTGGTAGCACTGGACATGTCAGAAAGCTTTTGACACGATCAACCACGCAGTGCTACCGGATTGGGGATTCCTCATTTCTGCTGAGGTTGAAGTGGTGGAACGTGAACTACCTGAGTGATCGGCAGTAATCGGTTGACTTTCGAGGTCAAAACACTAAACTTCGTAAAATTAAGCAAGGGGTTCCACAAGGTGGTGTCCTCTCGCCAATGCTGTTTAATTTTTACATCTCGAAGATCCCTTCACAAGCAAAGGGCGTTTCTTTGATTTCATATAAAGGTGACTGTTCGATATCGACGTCTGGTCAGGTGGATATTGATATCTTTTTTGTTCAAAACTTTGTTCAAAAGTGAACTGCTACCTCGCCGACATTTCCCACTTCTTCACTGCATGACATTTCACACACAGCGAAATCCTCGGACACCCTTTTCGGTAGCTGGTCGAAAGCGGACCGACTTGAACTTGAAATGAAAGTCGATGACGTAAAAATTCCAACTATAAATAAGCCCAAGTCACTGGGAGTCGTCGACGGTGACGTGTGCGTCTACAATCCTTTACTCGGCCTCGACTGCAAAGGTACAAAAGCTGCAAGAAAAACATAAAATTCTTAAGTCGGTAACACCTGGGACTAGCGAGACGCAATTGATGAAGCTACAAGCATGCCAGAACACCACACAAAGGACCGTGACTGTGACTTCCTCATGCCACCGACGCATCAATTACGCAGCGAAACATCTAAGCTGCCTCGAGCGACCGGAGTAATTTTCCAATTATTTTTATTATTTTGCCTTTTGCCTTTTCGTAATAAAAAAAACTTTGTAATTACATTTTTATAATTAATAATAATCAACCGTAGCAAGCCGGATCATCGTCGTTTACAAGGGGCTTTAAAAAAGGCTATTTTCACCATGCAACAGGCATGATAAACAGAATTTTAAGATTTAAAATTCATTGCTAATAAAAAAAGAACTCGCTAAATAGTGCAAATAATATTAGGTTTCATGGGGGAAATGCCATACTTTGTAATTTTACGTGCATAAATAGGTGAAATAGGCTGTTAAGTACACAAAATACTCAAAACTAATGCACATAAGCGTCTAGATAGATGGACTCTATTCCATACGGAGCAACTTTATTATTGCAATTTATTTATCATTTGTTAATTTTAGGCTTACGTCTGTTGATTCAAGATACCCGCTAAACTATTAGCGTTAAATGATAAAGAACAATAATAAAGGAAAAAAAAAAAAAAAGAATTTCTAAATGTGTTTAGCGGAGAAATTGAGAAGAAAGAAGCAGTGAGACCGCAACTCCTGCACTGCACTTCACTGCAGTTTACGTCGCAACATTTTATTGCGTCGCAATTGTTACACTAAAATTAGTAAAATAAACAGTAATGAAATTAGTACTTGATTGTTTGCTTTTTGATATTTCTGTGTTTTTTTTTTTTACTTTTGTAAAATTTTGTTACATTTTTTTGTTGCCACCAACCAGCCAGGCCAGCCGTTGATGGTGTGATTGTCGAATGCAAAGGGAACGTGCGCGCAAGTGTCACTCTCATACAATAAATGCATTTTTAGTTAGTACATATATGCATACATATGTATGTATATAGCACCTATGTATATATCAGCGTATCTCCTTCAGTTCGCCCACTCTCCTCTCGCTTCTATGACCTTTTCATTTCGCAAAAGTTCTGTAAGCTCATGGCTCATTTTGAAAAATCTTTTATCAATTTATGATTATTTGTGCAAACAAATGATTTCAAGTTTTGTAAACAAAAATTTTAGCGCACTCATAAAAAATTTCCACTATTTATGCAGGACATTAGATGGAATTAAGTTGATTAAGTTCCTCTCATAATTGTTGTTAAACTAGTTTTTGCGAGATTACAAAATTTCACAATTTTTATTTTCAAAACTTTTTAGTTACAAATGAATTGCAAGTAGCTCAAAGTGTACATACACACATATATTACAATTTGTTTGAATTGAAAATTTCTCAAGCACATCCCATGCTGGTAAAAGACACAAAAGTGTTGCCTAACCCAAGGCGCAGTTAGACTAGCACTTCGTTATTAAGTGCTTTACTAGCCAAATACATGCCAAAATGCAGATTTATACTATAATTTATTTAATATAAGCCAATTTCTCAAGCTTATTGCCTAATTTCAGTTTAATTTCTCATAAAAAATTATTTATTATTATTATTATATTGAATAAATTGTTCACTTTTTAGCATCACTCAGCTGATTTTCTGCATTTCTTCAGTACAATCCGCAACGTATTCTTCGACAGTTTAAGTTAAAGCTTTATGCAAGGGTTCACTAAAGGCTCACTATCTAAACTTTTCATATATGCATCTAATTATTAAGCCATTTTTATGTTTACGCTGAAATGTAGGCAACATTTTATTATGTTGAACTTTTTTACAGAACTCTTAACCGGTTATTCTTTTCCATTCTTTATTTTATTTCATTTTTATTTTAAATTAATTTTTTTTTCTTTTTTTTTTCTTTTATTGCTTTTTGTATTCTATATTTATTTTTTTATTGTTTTTTTTTTTGGATTTTTTTAATTTTATTTTTATATTTTTTATATTTTTAACTTTTGTATTTATTTAGTAAAAAATGGCATTAAATAACAAAAAATATTAATAAAATAAATAAATAAAAAATATGTAAATATGTATGTGTAATGAAATACATTTCTTTATTTTTATTTTTATTATAATTTTTTTTTTTAATTTCTTTTAATGTTTTTATTTACTTTTATTTTTGTTTTTTAGTTTCTTTAAATTTTTTTTATGTTCATTTCATTTTTTACCTTTTTATTAATTAATTTTTAATTTTATTTTTTATTTATTTATTATTTATTGCCATTTTTTTTATTTTTTTATTTAAATTTTTTCTTTGCAACCAATGAGACAATAATTTTGCAAAAATTAGAAATAGAAAAGCAACTAAAATAAATAAATTTAATCAAGTGTTTATGCGTGTATGCGAGTTGCTAGTTCCTGCTATGTTATAGAAGGCGAATAAAAATGTATGTATGTATGTATGTATGTATGTATATATACTCTTATATAGATATTCATTTGTTTATTTGACTTTGTTCAAAGAGTTCGAATTCATTAAACGTTGATAAATCCAGAAAAAAAGAGCTTCCAAAAATCAGCACATCTTCCTAGAACTATATCTGCATACATGTACATACATACATACATATGTATGTATTTAGTATGCATCAGCTGTTGCAGCAGCCGGCAGATGACAATGCCGGTTAAACAGAAGGAAAAGTATTAACTCATACAGGTATGATGTTTGTGTATGTGCTGTTGTTGTACGAAAAATATACATACATATATAAATGTTATATACGTACATACGCAACATACACACTAAGCATATAAATATTTGTTTACTTTTAGTGTGCATTGACTCGTGACGTCATCGAATTTCATTAGAAGACACACAAATGTGTCCGCGTGGATAGCCAAAAATAAGATTTACTTACATTTACGTATTTATAGCATAAATACAAAGCATACATACATACATACATACATACGAGTACATACCTACGTAAAAATAAAATTATATTAGATTTTTTATGAATTATTACTGCGTTTACATACGTTTGATACGATTTGATTAATTTATTTTGATTATTATTGCTCTCTTCCGTTTTTTTTTATATTGTTGTTGTTATCCTACGCAATATTTCAGCACTTTGGTTTATACAAACGAGTACATACATATGTACATACATACATTCATTTATAAAGCAAATCTATTTTTATTTCATTAAATAATTTAAATTTTTTTTTTTTTTTTTTTTTTTTTGGTTTAAATTTAACCTGTCATCAGATACTGATGTACATATACATGTGTGTATGTATGTATTTTCTTTAATTTATATTTAGTGCGTCTCACGGTCGATTAAGTCGCTTTTTAAATGGAATTTTGTGTGAATTTGAAAGTGAATCTCTTTTTTTAGCATGGATAGTCGTGGCAAGAAAAGTCGGTGTGGTCAAGTCAAACTTAAGCACAGAAGATTAACGCACAATGACCGTTCAGATGACAGGTAAATTAAATAAGCATTGTGACAGCTGTCAAAATGAGATTAGGCATAGGGTGAGTCAAAGTTTTGTTTTTTATTCATCAGGAGACTGCACATAAATATTTTGAAAAGCATAACTGATATTGTAATTTTAAAGTGTTTAATAATTAAAAATTAAAAATAAAACAAAAACAAAAATGAAAAAGATTATTTCCCAACAATAATGGCCTATGAATAATAAAACGCATTTTCTTACAACTAAAAGAAAATTAACGGCATTGCAAAAAATTAACTGTGCCAATTTTGCTTCGAAGAGCAAAAAGTATTTAAAAAAAATTGTATTCGCATGAAAGAAGACAAGTACATTGTGTGGGTGTTTATGCAATATAAAATAAAAAGCAGATACAAAGAAAGAAAAAATAAAAAAAATAAAACTATAATTAAAATTAAACAACAGAAAATAAAAATAAAAATAAAATTAAAATAAAATAGAAATAGAAATAAAAGCAAAATTAAAAATAAAATTAAAAAAATAAAATAAAAATAGAAATAAAATATAAATAGAAAGAAAAAAATTAAAATATTATAAAAATAAAATAATAAAATAATAAAAAACTAAAAAAAATAGAAAAAATTAAATTAAATTAAATTAAATAAAAGCAAAGGTCTGAACAATAAATCAAATATATATATATAAAATTTAAATAATATATATTAAATTTAAATGGGCAACAATAAATATTACGATTTAAAAAAAAAATAAAGCTAAAACAAAACATGAAACTTGAGAACTGAATCCAAGAAAAAATACAACAAGTTGTTGTCTTCAAAGTGTCAAGTAAGCGGAAATACCAAGGAGTTTACGAATCATTTGCAATGCGTATTTTATGTTAAAAAAAAAATACAAAAAATAAAAATTAAAATTAAAAAATAGCAACCAAAACAAACTGAACCGCCAACACCATGTCATCACTTATACTTATTGACTTTCTCACATACATATTTACATAACTGTCATGGCTTTAAATAACTTTACGACGAAATTCAAAATGTAATAAAATCCATTTACCTCTGCGCATAAGTAAATAAATATAATACTTTTTGAAAATTTATTGATAAAACTGCAAAATGCTGACAAAAGGAAAAAAGCGGTAAAAAAAATCCTTACACCCCACACATTCTCATACGAACGAACACATACATACATACATCCATACATATTTTTTACCAAACTGTCAAAGTTCCTTGACATTTTATTAAAAAAATCGCCAAAGCCGGCACAGCGGCGGCCGTTTTGTACAGTTGTTGTTGTTGTTGTTTATCACACAACAGCAAGTGACACATTGTCCCGTTCGGCAGAAGAAAAACGCCAGCAATTTACTGCTAGCTGGTGCCTACGCCACGGATGGCACGTTGCAATGTCGCGCGACCGAGTTGTTGATCTATCGAGCTGAGTTGGGGTGACTCGAGCGGCTTCTCACGGCGGCAATGCAATATTTTGATTTTTTTTTCAATTACAAATTGTTTGGTCTTTTTCGGTGGCTTTCGGCTGATATTGTTGTTGTTGTTTTTTTTCCACTATTTGATTTGACTTTTACATGGGACTATTAAAGGCCAACAAATTGTTGTTCGATTCTTCTTGTATTTGTTTATTGTTTTTGTAAATTTCTATGTTTGTATGTATATGGCGTGTAAACTTTCACTGATTCGCACAGCAAGCTTTTTATGTTAAATTAATATCAAAATTACTTTGGCTTGTTTTGTGCAAAAAAGGTTTTTGACTTCTGCCGGCCGAGGAGGAAATGGCGAATTAAATATCCAATTTTTCGACGAAAGCAATATGAACCAGTGAATCAATGGTAAAATGTGATTTGTAAATTGAATATAGTGTGAGTTATTGGGCATTTAAAAGGGAGGAAAAATTAAAAAAAAAAATTAAAAGAAAAATAAAACAGTAAAAAATATAAAATAAAATAAATTAAAAAATAATATTATATAAGACAAAGTGAAATAAAATTCAATATAAAAATTAAATTAAAATATAAAATATTACAAAATGTATTAAAATAAAATAAAATAAAACTAATTTAATTTAAATAACTTTAAATAATATGAATTGAAAATTAAATATAAAAAAAACATAAAATAATAGAAAATGAAATGAAACCAAAAAAATTAATAAAATTAATTAAAATATTATATTAAAATATCATATTAAGTATAATGAATTTAAAAAAATAAAATAAAATAAAATAAAATATACATTAAAATAAATTTAAAAAAAAAACAGAAAATATAAAACAAAATTAAATAAAATATATATATAAAAATATAAAAATTAAAAAAAAATATAAAATATGATAAACTAAATTTAAATAAAATGAAATAATATGAACAGAAAATTCAATTCAATTCGAAATTGAATAAAATAATATAAAATAAAATGAAATAAAGAAATAAAACTCAGGCAAATTAAAATAAAATAACATGGAAAAGGAAATTAAATTAGGTAAATTAAAATCATATAATATAAAGAAAAAAATGTATGAAATATTGAAAATAAAAGAAAATAAATAAAGAAGCAAAATAAATTAAGATTAAATTAAATAAAGTAAAAAATAAATAAACTAAATTACAATTAATTTAAAAATATATAAAATAAATAGAAAAAAATGAAGTAAAATACTTCGAAACAAAAAAATTTAATAAAATATTGAATCTAATACAATATAATAAAATTAAAACATAAATGGAAATTAGAGAAACGGAAGCACCCTATATCCACGTTGTTCTTCATTAAATAAGCAATTTTTTCTCTCTGCAATATTCATTTACGTCTGTTTCATTCATTTTGTGTTTTAGACTTTTGCATTTACAAACAAATATTATATTGTATATATGTATATATGCATGCATGCTCCTTCTGATATGTAGGTAAAAAATATATATATATTTCTGTATAATTCAAATGACGTCAAAGACTATTTATTCAATCAATTCGGCGATAGTCGAGCCTCTCTCTCTCTCTCTCTCTCTCAATATATGTATGTGCCAATATAATGAACAATTTACGGAATTATTGCAAAAGCTGATATGTATCAAATCGATATTTATGAGTATTTAAATATATATATATATATATATAATAAATAGTTAAATCGAGTAGGAAAGTAAAAAAAGAAAAAAAATCAGAGTTACATAATTAAATGGAAAGGCAAAGAGATTGTATTGAGTAAACTATAATAAAATAAAATTTAAATAAAAAAATAAAAAAATTAACTAAAATGAAATAATATAATAAAAGAATATAACATTAAAACAATAAAAAAAAAACATAAATCAACAAATTATAATAATATTAAAGAAAATGCGCACTACTCTAAAATAAATTCTTGTTTTTTTATATTTTTGCAAGTTGTGCTGAAGTGTCAATATAAAATGTTTATGTATATTCCAAATTTATAGTTTATGATTCATAATCTTTATTTCTATGCCAGTTTACTCCAATATTAACTGCATGACTACAAAGGTATATGGACATATATACATATATGTATATACATATATAGTGACCTGTATTTTCAACAACTCTGTTACTTTTAAAAAGTGTTAACACAAAGAAAAAATTAACTAAAAACGAAATTTAAAAATCAAAAGACAACAAGAAAAATCAGCAAAAAATAATCGCAAAGCATTCCATTGCTGAAGTGAGTCAACGAATAGCAAATTTATATTTATTTATTTATTTTTATTTTGTTTTAATTGGTTTTGGCTTATTTTTGCTTTCTACTTTAAATTATTTTCCTTTTTATTTTGTTTAAAAAATTCCACAACAGCTTGTGAACTTCAAATGCAAGAAAGTAACAAAAAAAAAAGGAAAAAATTCAAATAAAAAAGTTTAGTAAACCTCAATAACTATTAGCTCAATGTCCAAAAAAAAAAAAATAAAGCGCTTTGTGTGAGTTGCAAAAATAAATAAATAAAAATGCAAAAATCTATATATATAAAAAATTAATAAAATATAATTAAAAAATACCCGGAAAAGTGTAAAAGTAAAATGATTCAGCAGCAATTAACTATAAAATATACAAAATATATTTTTCACGTTTTTTTTTCTAATTTACTTAACGCAACTAATCGCTTAAAAGCAATATGTATTAAAAAATTTCCATACAAATTACGAACCAATCAATTTATCAACAATTTATGGTCAAGTAATCAAAAAAAAAATTTTTTTTCCGACCTAAAAAAAGCTTTATGTAAATATGCAAAAAAGTAGGTAAAAAAAGTTAAATAAAAATAAGTTTTAATAAGAAGCAATTCAAAAAGTTTACAATAAAAAATAAATATCAAAAATATACACATATGCATACATACATGACTATAAAAGGCATTACTATTATTTAAATCATGAGTGACTGAATTAAATGCTACAACAACAATGAAAAACAAAAAACACAAATTATTGATAGCAAAAAGGCTTCTGAACGCCAAGATTAACGTCAACGAATCAATTTCTAGCGGTGATGGTGACATTCGCCGCGCTTTCTAAAGATTTATATACATATGTATATACTTATATATGAACATACATAGTTATGTATATATGTATGCACATATCAACATTTTTAATCTTTATAACCACAGGCCGTGTAGTATGTATGTATGTATATTTGTTGTTGGTGCGATAATAGTAGATATTGTCAACTGATATTCCCAGTCTATTTTTGTTCAATGTTCTGGTTGAAATATTTTAATACACGTTCACACCGTATCGTCTCGTTGCCATTTGCTATTTTTATTTCTTAATTTTTTTTTTGGGTACAAATGTGCTATCTACATATGTATGTGCATACATACATACACCAAGGTATTTAAATTATTTGAAAATTTTCTATATCAATTTCAATATCTTTGTTAGGCAAAAAGAAGACTTTTAAAATCGTTATTAACTTTTATTCGGCATGATTTTTGGCTATGCCCAGTTTATCAGTTTTTTAAACCGAAAATGTGCTGGTGAACCAATATAAGCTTCGAAAAATCATGAAATATGTAGATAAATAATCGAATACGAAGACTTTAATGAAAAATGTGTAGAGCTTTCACGCCAAGCGCTTACAAAAACATGCTCAAACGCAATTTTAAACTTTTTTTAAAAAAACTTTAGTCGATAAACAAACAAAAAAGTAAGAAAAAAAAGCATATTTCTGGGTGTAGATTTTGTTAATATTTTTGAGAGACTTCAAAGTTCTTTGTATAAAGGCCTTTGTTTCAAAAGACTCCTAGTGAAATATTACGAAAAATAATTTTTCTAAAGCGTTTTAACACTCTAACCACTCTAACGGCCTTCCGAACTTGTTTTTCGAGAGAATTCTTGAAGAAAAGGTCAGAAATACCAATTTAGGTGGCCGATAAGGAGTTGATATGTTCTACGAACTTGTATTTCGTGAAATTTTTCATTACCTTTCATCATCAACCGTTTATTTCATTGTTTTTAAACAACTTGCACCAGGATGTGAAAACTGTTGGAAGTTAAAAAAAGGATTCGAGTAAACTTTTGAAAATCAATTAGGGTTTTATTTTACTGTATACGAGTACTTTCAGAGAATAGTATTAACTGGTGCTGATTTTTTTTTCAATAAAAAATCTGACGCTTATTTTGAAAAAAAAAAAAAAACAATTGAATTAATGAAAGCAAGAATTATTCAACTGAATTGCTTAAACGTTAAATTTTAATGACTACAGCCTTTTTCAAGCTGCTTGACCACCAATATGCCAAACGAGAGACATGCAAACAAACAAGCAAACATACATACAAATTTACATTTTAACATTATATATTAAAAACCATACGCCAATCGCTGTCACTACTCGAAACGTTTTCAATGATTTTTTTTTTTTTTTTTTTTTTTTTTTTGCTTAATTAGAGGGGCCGGTCGGTAGTCGGCAGTCGCAGCCAGCCAACAAGCTGACATTGCTGTCGCTATCGCCGCTCAAGCAGGGGCAGGCGCTTGCCAGCTAGCCAGCCAGCCAGCCAGCCAGCCAACAAACGTTTGTGTATGGCTTACGAAACAAGTTGGAAATGTTTTTTTTTACGATTTCAATTCAATTTTTTTAATTATTTTATTTTCTGCACCCATTACTCTACTCTCCTCACTACTATATACTACTGCTACGTGTATCAACGGACTTGATGGGGGTTTGTTGCTTGCCAAAATAGAAAAAAAAAACTGCACCAAAACTCGCTACACTCCCGATTTGAACAGCTGTTGAGTGATACAGGTTACCCGAAATTTTAAAAATATACATATATATGTACTTATGTATATGCATGAATTTATACAATATGCGCTGTGTGTACATATGTATGTATGTATGTATTTCACGGCACGGGAAGTGAGGGCTCGACCATTTTAGCCACGGATGGGTGTTTCTAGATAAACATATGCTGCTACATATTATGTATGTATGTGCGAATGCTTTTCTTATATTTTAAATTTTTTTTCTTTCTCAAATTTGTTTGTATGTATGCATTTTTGCAAACGGAGCGTGTTTTGGTCTGTTTTTTCGCTATCACGTGGCCAATTTTACAACGCGCGACTGCCAATGCGCTCATGCAATCTGCAACCCGGTTCGTGAACAGGTGAACTACATAATTGTAAGCAACACACAGCTACATACATACATATGTACATGCAATAAATATATTTATATGTGTTTTATATACAATTGCATTTAAGTCAAACCTACAGTTTGCAATTTATAAGAATTTATTTAATTTTTTTTATTGATACATACATACATACATATTTACTCACAGGTAGGCATGTACATATATTTCAGCTGAACCGCTGTTGCTTGTCGTCACACATTTTTAGTTATAAGTGCATATTTATATATATATGAATGTATGTATGTAGTATGTATGAATTTGATATGAGACACACCTCCCTCGTTCGAGTGCTTTGTACGCTGATATTTCATGCCGTGGTTTGTTCATTGCAGCAGCACTTTTTGTTGCTATTTTTTGCTAGGCTGCAACTACATACATACATACATATGTACGTGCGCCTACTGCATGCATGTGAGCCCCTTTTTTCTATTGAAATGTACATATGTATATAATATATTTGTAATGCCACAGATATACATATATTTGTATGTATGTATGTATGTATGTATGTATTATTGAACTAATAACTGCATGATTGGTTTATTTTTAATTTTTTTTTTTTGATTTATATGCACACTTCAAAGCGTAATTATTTTTATACTACTGGCTGTATTGTTGTTATTTTGTCTGAATTTAATCTGCTCATTGTTAGCGAAATAAAATAGTGTTTTTAAAGCAAAGTGAAAAAAAAAACAATCAGAAAAATTCTTTAATTACAAATATTTTTAGGCAAACAGCACAGGAAAATATATATATTTTTAACTCATGAAGCACATTTAAGCAGATATTAAAATTTATTACTTACTTTTGCACTACTACCACACGCACACCACACCTCACCTCATTTTAGATTAATCGACTTTTGATTCAGAAATCATATTTTTCACTTGTGATTTTGTATATTCACTTTTACTTTTATTTGCATGTGTTTTTAAATTTTTAATTCTTTTTTTTTTTTTTTTTTTGAATTACGATGAGTTGACTATTTTACTCATTTCAAATAAATAACACCAGTTCATGCTCAGTCAAATACATAATATCTATGTGTGTATGTGTGTATGCATAGTCATTACTTATTTAATTTTTATAAAAGCAAAAAAATCGTTATTTCCTCATCTTTTGTTAATATTAAGGTTTTTTTTAAATAATGTAATTTGCAAACGTAAATCTTCATGGAATTTCATATAAAAACCACTTTGACCTTCTATGGTTTATGAATAAGCAAGAGCAATTATATTTCACTTTGTTTATACAAAAAAAAAAAAAAAAAAAAAAAAAAAAATTTGTTTTTATATATACTTGACGGTTAGTAACCGCTGAAGCGATTTTCGGCCGAGGTCCTCCTTCAATTTGTTTTAAGCCGCCTCCGCACATCCGATGGATTTTTATGGGGAGCTCCTATTTCAATTCAGAAATACACTTTGAGGGGCTTGGCACATTGCCTGCCGAGGGGCGCAATTTTGGATGTTGGACGAACCTGGACTCGAACCCTGGCCTTCCGAATGGTAGTACGCAGTTGCAATAACTCTTTTTTCTTAGTTTATTTTTATTTACGCTTCACACTGACATTTTTATGTACAAGCATTCATGATTTATCCATAAAACAAAATATTTCTAATTAATGACTTTCTTGTTCTTCCTATTTTAAATACCAAATCAAACTAACAGCAACTTGTGCAATTCTTCTCGTTATTGCAATTTAATATAAAATAATGATCTCTTACATTATAGCGCAATAATTACGAAACATTGTATTTATTTAAAAAAATAGAGTTAAACACTATTATATACATATGTACATACATACACACATATGTATGTGTGCGGCAGTGCAAAAAGGAGAAGTTAGATAAATTTTCCATGAAGCGCAGTGAAAAAGTGCTTTTATTATTTGTTGTGATTCGTAAATATTTATGATTTGAAATTTAATTCCATTACGAAAGGGGAAGGTTTGGCTATAAATCAATTGAGTAAATAAATTGGCATAAATTTGATTGTACATTTGTACATTTGTATGTATTAGTTAATATTTGAATAACATACATATCTTAAATTGTTTTTTTTTTCTACTTATAGTACGCCATTCTCGCAACTTACCTTCCCAATATCTCTTTTGGTTCATATTTGGCATAAAAGCCTTTGGCCGCATCCTTGTCGGGCAAAACATCATCCTCTTCCTCGTCTTTAGCCATTGGTTCTGGTGGAATTTTGATGGTCAAATTTGGGAGGTCAAAGTAAAATCAATTCTGAGCGTTTGTTGAATACACAATAAGTTGGTTTGATGCAATAATTTTGAAATATGCTTTTCACACAGTAAAGGTAAGTAATAGTAACCAAAGGCTACTACTAAATTTGTTGACTAATTGTTGAGTACTTCGGTGGATTGATTATTTAAATTTTATTATAATAATTTTTTTATATATTTTTTTTTTTTACTTTTTAATGTTTATTTTAATATCAATAATAGATTTATCACCTGTAAAATTTGGGTAATTTATAAAATAAATAAATTAGATTAAGTTTTTTCACACGCCGCTTTATTATTATTATTTTTTATAAAACATAACTGCTAATTAATTAATTAATGCATTTTAAACTTTCCACTAGTCGGTCATGCTTGTTTTCGTACATATTTTAAGAAATGCTATTCTATTTTTTGACTACTTGTTAGAATTTCTGCTTGATTACACAACAACACAAAACTCTTGGTATGCGTTTGTGAATTTTCATTCAAATTTTCGCACCACAACTGTGTGTGAAGGCAAATGGTCAACGCGCGAGGCAAGAAAGCGAGTCAATTCAGCGAGTTATGTTCATACATACAAATGTATACCTAAATACAGCTATTGCAATTTGCTAGCAAGGCTTGTTTCTCGCAATGCAGATTTCCAAAAATTTTCCATTCATATTTTGTTTTCGTGTTTGGTGCAAGAGTTTCTTATACCATCATTGATACACATTTTTGAAGCCAAAATACGCAGAATTTTTTGTTTTTACACTCTTGTGGCAAGTTACTGGTTTTCTAATAGTCATTCCTATATACATACATATATTTATGAATGTAACTATTAGACACATTCAACTGTCTATTCGTTCGTCACCCACAGCAAGGGGTATTATTTATAAATACGACCAGCTGTCGTACAAAAATAACCCGCCGCTTCGCCTTCCTAATCTTTTCGTGCTAGTTTTGAGTGTATTCAACTTTCAATATCTATCCATTTGTCTGTCTGCCGTCTAGTGTAATCTTTCATCAAAGCCATTGTTTCCTGCCTTTCGGTACACTTGTTCATTGCGAGATTGGCAGGCAACATTAATCTTTACAATA
This sequence comes from Neoceratitis asiatica, assembly GCA_030068015.2. Lineage (NCBI taxonomy): Eukaryota > Metazoa > Arthropoda > Insecta > Diptera > Tephritidae > Neoceratitis > Neoceratitis asiatica. The sequence continues at coordinate 96,823,359 of CM061525.1, read as the reverse complement.
CTTGTTCCTTCTTATTTTCTTATTTTCTATTTTTTTTTCCTGCTTTTTTCGCGGCTGTCGTTCAATGTCAAAAAAGGTTAAAGTACATTCAACGTTTTTATCCACTTGCCTTGCCTTCCGATACCAATCTGCCAAAGATCATCAGTTGCATTTCAATGGTGCGATTTCTTACCACATTTCTTACCGTCAAATTGAATGTGCTGTAATTAGTTGATTAAGTTTTTTTTAAGGCTATTGTGTTATAACACGTTCACTATCACGAAATCCGCTTTAGATTATACATTATATATGCGATTTCTGTCCATTAGCGTTTGCCGTCGCTTTCGTTTCGTGGTGTTTCCACTGTTGCCTCTTCATCCACTGACACTTCGTTTTTATTTGAAAACACACATCTAATTTCAACTATACACACTCGCGCTTGCGTTAAGCTGCTCCACGGCGTGGTTTTCTTGTCGATTCGGACACAAATGTTCGATCTAGTTAAATTTCCGATGTGGAGGAAGAGATTTTTCTGTGTGCATAAGCAAATGTCGGCTGAAGAAAGAATGGCAAAAACAAATAAGCAAAAAATTATAAAAGCAAGGGAGAAGAAGAACAAGAAAATGACATTACGTCTTGTATTGACATTCGTTTGAAAAATTAGATTAACCCTTTCAGTACATTATTTATGAAATAATTTCTAAAAAAAACCCAACGATTATGTAATTTAAATTTAGAAAATTATTAAAATTTTACCTTTTAAATTCTGTAAAGTTCAGAAAATGTCAATAGTTCGGACTTGGTGAGAAATTTTGAAACAACATTGGCTAATATTTAAGACAATGTTGCAATTTGATAATGCAATGGGCTTCATAAATTGGATTTTCTTACAAATTTTTGTCACTTCATTTATAACGATAATAATTTAATTAACGAGTTTAGCTGTTGTTTCTTATTTAAGAGGGAATCCAGAATAATTTCGGCAGTACGCATGTCATGATGGTTGGCAACACCACAAAAACTAAATTGGCATGCATTCTCTTTTGACTGTCATTCGTAAATATTTACATCAGTGAACGTAAATCTCTGTTCACATACTGAGATTTAAATCACATTAATAAGCTGTGATTTTAAATTGAAATCTTGCTTGGAAAATATATAAATATGTTTAGGCAAAGAACGTAAATGACTCCAACATGACTCGCGAGCCACTTCAATCAACAGTTCACAGTTCTTTTCCCTTCTTATTCATTTACGTTCTTTGGTTTAGGTGAATGGAAATAGATACTAATTATTTATTTTCAAAATTTACTCATAATTTCTTGTGAAATGCTCTTTTTACAGCGCCTTTTATATCATATTAGCTCCTCTTCGAGTTAAATACGTTAGGGTGGTGAAATATTCAGAAAATATTTCGATGCAAAGGAACCAGAAGGAAAGGATGAGAATGGTAAAGCTTTACTTTCGACAATAAATAAATTATTTTTTTAAACATGAATAATGAGATATTCCAACAGAGTTAAGTGCAAAAAAAAAAAAAATATTGTGAGCTCTTAGCATGAATGAGAAGAATACAGCGTGTTATTTTAATGTTTGTAGGTATAAAAGCGAGTATAAATGTATTTATATTTTTATTTTTATATAACTTATTGAATTGTTGTATTAACATTACACGTTTGAATGTATGTTATGTACCTTTGTCGACATATATGTATGTTGTTGTGCATACAAATATGCAGCATATAATGCTATATTGTATTACTGCATGTATATATTACTGCATACTAACGATTAAATACAACACAGTTTGTATATAATTACAGTTGCTGATCATGTCTTTCATTTATTTTATATATACTTGATTTTTACTTATATTTTTTAAATATTGAAATTATTTAACTAGTGGCGTTTAGTAGTAGTTATTGCATACTTGAGAGTTAATTAACAGCAAATTAATTATCATCATTGTTTTTCTTATTTCTCTTATTGTTTTTGCTTATACTAGCGGAATATATTTATATATGTATATTATCATATATTTATGGTATACCTTATGCCGCAATTTGTTGTTTTATGTAATTGGTATTAACATTTTACAAAATATTTGATATTTATTATTTTTCAGTTAATTTTATTTTAAAATTGTATGTATGTTTAATCGAAAATTTATTTATTTTCTCAAATAAAATTTTATTTCTACTTTTAACTTGGTTTAGTGTACTATATTGATTCTAAATCGTTCATATGTCTGATTCAGGGGGTTTCCACCCATCATGTTTGCAATAAAGCTTGCGTAGGAAAAGCTAAGGTGAAGAAAAGCCACAGCACCAAGCAGATATTTATAAAAAAAGTGTTTTTAATGAAAAAAATGTTCGACACAAAGTTTTTAACATTGCTAGTAAACCAATGTGTAATTAAACCATTTAGTACCAATTTGAAAAACATGTATAAAAATACACATTTAGCATTATGAAATCATAATCATGAGAATTTCAGCCATTATTTTATTCTCAATAAACTTTAATCATTACTTAGCCTAAATTTTATGTAATTAAGTTGAGCCAATAGTATTATTCAAGCATATTTTTAGGCGTGAGAATTTTTATAATTAATTTCTGACTTAAAATAAGCATTTATGAACTTATTATATTTGTATGTATGTTTATAATAATGACTGCTCATTTTCTTCTTTCATTTTTTCTTTTCTTTTTTATTAATACAAGAAATCTGATAAGGCTAATTAAGCAACCAACAAGCACCTAAAGTGTACTGTGGCATTTAATTGAGCACCAATTACAAGTTAAAATGTGACAAATACAAATACAAAAAGTGTACGGGCGGAACTGGTCTAACAGCAGACAGGCGTCAGTGCGTGTAACAAAAGGAGAAAGAAAAAATGTGCGAGGAGTCGTAAGGATACATGGCTGTTAGATAACTTAATTTTTTCTTCGAATTTCTTTTTTTTCTTTTACTATCGCTTTATAAACTAAATAGTACTTAGCGCTTATGTTTGGTGTACTTAACTTATTTATACATATGTATGTAAGTATATTCTAAGTGAATTTCAATATATTTGAGTTATGAGCAAAATTTAGAATGTTTTTCAAGGTGTGTGTGTGTTAATTTTTCTTCATGTTAAAAAAAAAAAGCCTAAACAATATATGTAAATATGTATATATGCATGTAATATTTACTCAAACAATTTGAAAGACATTCAACAAGATTTGGAGTTTTACTGAGTACGTTATGTCTGGCCCTGTAGTTTTTTTTTTTTTTTTTTTTTGTTTGAAATGTATATGTGTACGTATTTACTTTTTGAATATGTAACAATTTTTTTTTATAAATTAAGTCAATCTATATGCATTATACGTAATATTAAACATTAAAAAAATATATATTTATGTATGTATGTATGCACGAGGGCAGCGCGATGAGTGGTGATTCATTGTCCGTCTTTTTCTAATTTACTAAAATCCGAGAACAGAGTCGCTTCGATATGCGGTAGTATAATTCTCTTACGTTAGCTGAGGCTAAGTATTTATCGTGCTACCCTCGTATGTGTGTTCATGTATAGTGTAAATACTAATTTTTTAGCATGAAAACAATAAAAGAGATTACAAAATATTTAAAAAAGAAAAGAGAAATACGAATGAGTTAAACATATACACACATATAATATAATATTAAGAATTAGCATAAAATTAGAATTAAATTTTAAAATAATACGCAATATTTTCGTTTTTATGTAAATATATATAAAGATAAATGATTTACGAAAATTTCTTAAATTAGAGAAACTTTGGAAAACTGTTTGTAAGATTTGCAAAACTAATATGTATTATATGTATGTAATAAAAAAAAAACGTAGAGCATATTGCGAGTGCTCATTTTGTTGGTATGTTTGTGAACAGCAATTCATGCAAGCATTTCTTTGTCTTTTCTTTTTCTTTTTGCATTTTTATGCCGTTTTTGCTGTAATTTTGTGACTAATAGGAATGCAATGCTGAGCTATGCTTTGCCTTATCTCCGGACGAACGGAAGTCAACGAGCTGCAGCAGCAGCAGCAGCGAGAGCCGTTAATATGTGTAAATTTGTATATATTATTACTATTGTTGTTATTGCAGCAACATTTTTTTTTTTACTTTTTTCTTGGTCATAGTTTACACCTGCTCTAGCTCCACATATATCTATATACTACATATTTTATACAACTCTACTGTTGCGCTTGTATTTTTGCCTGCATTTGTGCCAACATCTCTTGCATGCGTCGCAGCTCGGCTTCTTTCTCTTGCAATATTCGATCCTTCTCCGTTATTACGCTGCTGACGACAATTTGCGTTGGCATCATTGAATCTCGTTCGATTTTCATGCCGTTTTCCTTGCGTCCTCCTTTGCCCAAACGCTCAGAACGATAATTTTCATAGTGTACTTCTTGGGTAACCTCTTGCAGGTCTTGCATGTGGGTGCTGTTGGGAAGCAAATTGGTGAAATGAGTGAAAATTAGAATTTTTTCGATTAAACATAACCTAAGAGGAGCAACTTACATTAACATTGTGCGCAATTTGATGAAATCACAGTGATCCGGATTCTCGACCTCGACGACACCCCAAGGATACAGGCGGCCACGCACTTTTTTGCCCTTAACCTCGAGCAACGTATTCGCGCCGCAAACAGCAAATGGCACAGCCTCTTTCAGCTGCTTCACTTGCTCTTTATAATCCTCATCCTCATCGGAATCACAATCGGGCAATGGATAGATTTTAATGCCGTGATCTTCAATCTCTTGCATAATACGACATTTTAGGCGCAAAATCTCCTTTTTAGTGAGGCAGTCAGCTTTAGCGATCACAGGCACAATATTCACTTTTGAGTGTAATTTCTTCATAAATTCCACATCGAGTGGTTTGAGGCTGTGTGAAGGTAATGGTTTCGAATTACATATTAATTCACATATACATTTGCATAGTTTGGACCTACCCATGCCCGAAAGGCGATATAAAGTAGAAACAGCAGTGTATACGATTGTCCACGATGTTGCGTCGATTGAGTCCGCTCTCGTCACGCAAAAAGCGCTCATACTGATCATCTATGTACTCCAATATGGCACTAAAACTATCCGAATTGTCGATGGCATCACCAAAGCCGGGCGTATCGACAACCGTCAAGCGCAATTTGACGCCACGCTCTTCAATCTCAACTGTGGAGGCTTCTAGTTTGACAGTCTGCTTTTGCTTTTCTATATTAAACGGAGCATAAAACAGTTAAAAGCTAAAGGAAAAAAAACTTATACTCACCAATGGCATCGGGTATCACGCGCTCCGGATACAGATCTGTTAGAAACAAACTGTTGACCAGTGTAGATTTGCCCAGTCCCGACTCGCCGACAACCATCAGCGTAAATTCGAAACCCTTCTTCACCGACTTACGGTGCACTTGATTTGGCAGATTGGCGAAGCCGACATAGCCGGGTGTTTCAATACTCGAGAACTGCAAATAGAAGAAATTAAAAGTTGAGTATAAAATTAAAACAGTGGCAATTTGTTGGGTGTGAAATTAAATTGAATGTTGGAGATTTGTTGTTATTAAAGCCTCAGACAAGGGCTCTTGTTGTTTTTGTTTTGCATTGGTCGTGCTTTGTGGTAAGTAAATGATTGGCTTATTGGGCGGGCAGTCATTGGCTCACGTCGTCACAATGAAAACGTGACGCCGCATGGTAGACGGGTTTTAAGCATCGCAACAACACGAATTGCCTGCAAAAGCGAACATGAAAATTCAAGTACAAAAGCTCTGCAATTAAACGGTTTGACTGGGGTTTTGCGAGTTGTTTTAAACATGACATTACTGGCAACTAAGCGTTCAGCTTATAGAAACGTAGAGAAATCTAAAAGCGAATTTATTTGCAATACAAAAATTTCAATGTTATACTCTCAATGTCAAAAAGATTAATGTTGAGGAATGAGCAAGCTGTTTGATGTGTAGGGTACCTATCGGTGGCACTTGGAGCGCCCAACTCAGAAACTCAATGTACATTTTATTTTAATTGCGCATAGTAGGGAATAACCTAGGACCCTCCTCATGGCACCTTAACAGACAGCCAACTCATCATCCAACAGACACCTACTTCAACCCGTATCTCTAATCAGGCACATAAGGAAGGGAGTACTTGACTATAACGATTCCATACAGCAATTTATAAAATATCCACTGGGCGGGACGTCGTGAAGACAGATTTGTAGTCGACTTAATTCCCACTGGATCCTGACATACCCAAAGTTTGTCCTGCATGCAATGAGTCCCCGCACCACACTAACCATCTCCTTGTATGCCTGACACTACTTTCCCTCCCGAGCCCGTCGAAATCATAAATTTTCAATACTACACCCGTGTAAAAGAAAAGGAGGCGAATCACTACTGCGTTGAAAAGATTATGCACAATAGATCTGGCTTGCTTTTGTGTTTATAAAAGGTACTCAACGGCTAAAAGAAGAAACCTCTGATATGCTATTGCTATCATCTCGTAAGCAGTTTCTATGTCAAATTTGAAAGAGAAGTTATACAACAATCGCTTCAAATCGCAGTAGCCAGCGGGGACAACGGACCAACTTCCAATATTATATGTATTTATAGAGTTCCGTTGTCCAGCAGCATAAGATGAGAATTAAAAATTGGAAATACGTCAAAACAACAAACAATTCTGCAGCGAACGTCACAAAAGCAAAAAAAAAAAAAAAAAAAAAAAAAAAAAAACAATGTGGAAAATGACACCAAAAGCAATGGGACGACATTCTTTGTGGGGATTTGTGGTCACTTTAGAGGGTATTAAGTTTTTGTAATTGAGCTTTGTTGATTGTTTGTGTCTTTCGTTTTGATTTCACTGCCATGAATATCCGCTTGTAAATTGTAATTAACTAAATTTGTATGATTTAATGAATGAATGGCTAAGTTCCTCTCTATCACAAGCATTTTTGAATTAATTGCGCACTGAACTAGTGGGTATCTAGTTTCAAAACGTGCTAGTTTGGAAAAAACGTGTAAAAAATTTAATATTTTATAGAAAATTAAAGTATTTGATGGGTAATTAAAGATGTAAGCATTTAATTGACATTCTGAATTAAAATTGGTGCTCGTTTGCATTTCTAATTAAATTTTTAGACTATGTCGCATACTTAACTACACATTTCTGGTCAGTAATGCATCATTCAAGAGGCCTGCATGTAAACACAAGTGCGAAATTCATAAGAAAATGAACCGTATGTAAAAAGTAACTGATAAATATAATTTCTCAATTAAATTTGCACACTTGAGCAACAGAAAATGAAATATAAAGCAACGCAGTGACTCAGACAATCATTAAAAATGTGCATATGTTTATCTGCAGCTTGTAAATATGCTAAAACAGCAACTCGCCTTAACTACAACTTAAAATTTCACTCAATCTAAAATTGCGATAACGAAAAGAGAAATAAAAATGGCAAATACATGTACATATATGTACAAAGATATGTCGAAAGGTATGCAATGAAGCACCTAAAGAAAAAAAAAAAAGAAAAATTAAGCAAAGAAAAATATTTCGTATTTACTTCTATAAAAATTTCCGTTTCTAAAACTATACCTTTACTCATTCGTAATTATTTAAAATTTCAATATGTTTCAAATATACATATATCGTACACATATTGCATATCAACGGGCCTGAACCATTGGAATTTTTTGCTTTGGCAGAAGCCGAACGATAACAAATTGTAACGCGTGCTCTGCATTTCAATGGCAGCAAAATGGTTTGCGTCCCAACACACACACTTGTCGACGTTTTCCTTACAATAAAATTTCATTTCAAGCAAAATCATTAAAATCATCAACAAAAGTTTAACTCAAACCACAATGAATGGATGGCAACAAAAGCACATGACAGGGGGATAGAGGAGGAAAACATTGATCGACAACATGAGCAACCAGAGTCGTGTTATAAGTGAAAACAAATTTTAAAAAGTAAATAACTGTAGCTTTATAATCGCCTTGACATTTATGGCCGAGCTTCTACTCTGATTTTGGTTGCCTTGTCTTGTCTTGATAGTTTTTCCACAAATGGAGCATTAACAGTCCTAGTCTTCTCATAAAGACTGGGGAATTCGTATTGCATTTACAAAATACTATGTAGATGTTAGTTTGAGTCCATGACTCTCCGACTTATGGCACGCACAGACACCTACAAGAGTGCTGCCACCACCAAGTACAAAGCAAAGTTTTACACAAAGAAGAATATATCAAATCAGCGCTGACGACATAATTTACACGCTTTGAAAATGGAGGCAAACACAAAGAAGGAGATAAGCAAACGAATGCAGAAACATATTCAAGACTAGTCGTAGACGTGCAACAAAATTGCATTGCTAACGGCTAACGGCTTGTAAATTTCTACATTACCATTCAGAATTCTGAATTAATAATTCAACATTTAACGATACTACCGCTCGTACAAATGATTTGAGATTGGCACGCCACAAGTCACAGAGCAGTTGGGGAGACAGGCAGAGAGTTTTTTAAGCGCATTTGCCGACAGCAATGCACTTCCAGCAAGTTTTCAACTTATGGGCCCACTTATATACCCTACTAATTGTTTGTTTTTGCTCTGTGGGGCTGCTCCGCATTTGTGGGTGTTGCAGTAACGTTCTAATTCGATGTGTTACTGCTGTTATACGCCGCCACCCGCTCTTTTTTGTGCGAGCATGTGTATGCACACACCCACATAAAGAGCGGGGGAACTTTTTTCTTTTTAATTCTTTTATTTTATTAATGAATTTTTGCTTGCTGCTGCTGCTGCTGCTGCTGCTGTTTTTGTTATTGTCGTTGTAAAGGTGATTGAACTGTCTGTCCACACCACTTGTCAAACGAACATTTGCTAACTTGTTGGGAGTCTGCTTTTGGAGACGAGTGTGTTTGAATAGTCTGTTGAACAGCGTAATTGTGCATAATTGAAATTAATTTGGAAATTCTACAAAAGAAATGGAAATTAATTAAATTATTTAACTGATACACTTTGCAAAAAGACAAATTAAGATAAATCTAAATAAGGGATATTCAAACGACAATTAAACTGATCGAATGCAGTTATTATTACAAATTTAGTTGAAAAATCAAAAATTGAACTCGTTTATTCGTTCAAAAGAATCTCATTGATTTCACTCTATTTTTTGGTCATTGACCCTTCTCGAAAAATGCTTGTTTGTATGTAGTTTCTTTCCCTGTCTTACCAATGGCAAGCATTTATAAACAGCATCCAGCGGATTAGTAAAAAAAAAATATTACAGTTTGCGTTCATTTGAAGTGTTAAATAAAAGCAGCCTAACGGAAATGTGCCTGATAGTGATACAGTCAAAATAAAATGAAGATTAAGTGGATTTTTCAATGATTTATATGACATTTTCTTACATTTTACCTAACTCCACTAGTTTCATTATTATTTATTGTAGATACCTCTGAATATATGCATTTACCGACGTGCTTTCGTTTCGTTTTCCTATTGTAAACAATTGGTTTTTGTTTGGTATTTTGTTTAAATATTTATACTTTTATCAACAGATAAGTTTATTGCATTGTGCACTCAATATTTTATGTCATTAAGACCATTTTGAAGTTTGAGAGAGTACTTATATATTAAAGGCATTCACCATACGTACTCGAAGTTTTTTTTTAATTCTCTCATAACCCTAAAATAATAATTTTATTATAAATTTTTACTTTATAACTTTCTATAGATATTTATTCACTTTTTTTTCCTTATGTCAAAATTTCTTCCGCGCCGTAAGCTAACAAATTCCCTTTAATGCTGTTCACTTATTCAAAAAATAAACTTAGAACAAAAGCACACATTGTATTAACTACAAAAGGTGTTGGAGCTAAAAGAGTGTCAATTGCTGAATCAAACACCTCCAACAACATAACAACATAGGCTGATTGCTTTTGGTATAAGTTCAATTGACTTTGTGTTGTTTTTGAATTCCTCTAAGGGTGTATTTTTCAGATGAAAGCATTTTCGTTTCTTTGTTTGTATATTTTTTTATCAACATTTACTTTCGTTTGCGACTTTTACCCCCATCTGTGCAAATATTTCACTTTATTTGTTTTTATACAGACGCAAATTACCCTTTTGAAAAATATTTTGCTTTTATATTAGTCTATATAGAATCTATGTTGACAATATCAAAATTTGCAATTATATTGCTACTCGCCGTTTTATGTCAATTCCATATATGTACCTGTATGAATTCTTTATTTTGTTTATTTTTCCATAAAATATTTGAAATTTGAACGAAAAGTAACAATGTGCGAAATAAACGCAAAAATATATGTAAAACACAACAGAGAGCCAAAGAAGACATGTACTAATGCCCATATATTTATATGTCGGTTTTTTTTTATGTTTGCGCTTTGGCAGCATGAAGAATAAGCACATGAGCAACACCACAACCACAACACAGGGAACGCTCACTGCCACAGCCAGTGAGACAAGCCGTTGTCAAATTGACCTGCTGCAACGATAGCCGCGCCCTTGAATGACTGTTTCATTTGTGTGCATGCAACGTATGTGAAAATGATTTTATGAATAAAATTTATCAGAAACAAGTATGGTATTTTTAGCTTGGAATTTGTGTATTTCATGAGGTTATAATTTCAATTCTTCACTATACTTACCGATTTCGTATCTGACATTTTGCTTAAATTTGTAAGCCGACAGTTCTCCTTTATGGCTGGTTCCTTAATTTTTCTCGTTCAACCAATATCCGCTTTTTAAATATTTATTACTTTTTTTTTATATATATTTACGCGATCAACAATTTATACGTATATTTATTCGATAATGAAAGGAAATAGAACGTGTAATAACCGCTAAGTTTTTATTGCAATTTACCAGCGTATACGCGCTGCTGATTCAACGCACCCAACACTAGCAAAAAAAAAACAGAACAGAACAATAATCAAATTTCATATATGAAGCGTTGCGGTTACTGCAGGGTACAATTCGGTTAACTTCGCCGTTGACGTCAGTGTTGATGACAGCAAATTTTCTTGTGAAACGGGCGAAATAAAAGGAGCAAACGAAACTGTGAGCGATGTATAGCACGTTGGGCCAAATACACAGCGTACGTGGAGGCAGAGCTGTTGTTTGGCGTCTTTGTTGTATTTCACTGCTTCTGCTGCTGCTGCTGCGCTGACTAAGTTTCTCTGCCCTTGTTTATATTGCTGATTTGTTGCCTATATACATATATGTATATGCATATGTTTATTTAAATTCAATACGACGTTTTTACCACTTTCACGACGGTTTTTTTTTTTGGCTTTTGAATTTCTATACTCTGAAGATGCGCGTGTGTAAAATAATAATTAAAGTGCAAATTATGAACACAGCGTTTTTATTGCACATAAATGTAGCTCACACGAAAAATTCAGAAAATGATTAATATATGTACTGCAAATGCACTTAATCCACGGAGAAGCAACAGTAATTAATAACAGCTAAATATGTATATGCACACAATCACGCACGAAAAATACAATAAATACTTAAAAATCACCGGCAAAACTCGCAAACGGTTGCATTTCAACTGAAAATTTTACAGCGCGTAGCAGAGAACGACAGAACGCTTGTGAATTGCTTTGTGGAAACGAGTGAAAGAAAAATAGTTAAAAGGTTGCCAGAAGAATCGATGCTGCAAATAATTATTGTAACCTTAACAGTATTGGCCAAATATGTCGGTACTTTTTCGGTACCAAAGCAGAGAACGTAGAAGACATTTGAAAAAAGTATGAAATCTATTAATTAGTTTTATCTGTTTCATCTCTATTCTATAAATTTATTAATATTTATATAAAATAATATTTTCGTTTATTTTGATAACAAGCATACGTAAATTTGTTATCTATGGTTAACATATAACAATGTTATGCACGGACATTTCTGAGCATAATTATTATTACTACGCTCAGATATGTTACGCTCCAAAAGTCAATTCTGTTAAATTCTGGCAGGAGTGGTGAAATTCCCTTGAGATGTTCTGGCTTATTCTTGACGTTTTACACGAGTTTTCGTAATTGGTCCTTCTCTGTCTTCTACGTTCTCTGCTTCTACGTTCTCTGTAACGCCAAGCAGCTGTTTTTGCTTTGTTTTGATGTATGCTATTTTGATGTTATGTGATTTGTTTTGGTTTTGTGCTTTTAGCCTTGTGTTTTCTGTGCAAAATTATCCAATTATTATTGAAGTATAATGCGTTTTAGTCAAATACTACGTGTGCATCTCTCAAGAAACAATTTAATTGCAAAACAACAGTATGTGCCTAAACATAATCCCGTGCTGGAGGAGGATATCAAACGGCTGCAGGATTTCCTAATGTCAAAACCCAATGTAGTTGTGTTAACGGGTGCTGGCATTTCTACAGAATCTGGTATGCAAGTACATAATTTAAATTAAAAAAATATGTGTTATATTAAAATAACAATTCATCACTGTAAACAATGGTAGGCATACCTGACTACCGCTCCGAAGGTGTTGGCCTATACGCACGCACAAATCACAAACCCATTCAGCATATGGAATTCGTCCGCTCTTCTGATGTACGACAGCGTTATTGGGCGCGTAATTTCGTTGGTTGGCCATCGTTCTCCGCAACTGCACCTAATCATACACATTATGCAGTTGCACGTTTCGAACGTGAAGCACGTATACAGGCGGTTGTGACACAGAATGTCGATCGGCTGCATACAAAAGCGGGTAGCAAAAATGTCGTTGAACTGCATGGTAGCGGTTATGTTGTGAAGTGTTTAACATGCGATTATCGTATTGACCGGCATGAGTTTCAGGATATACTAAACAGTTTGAATCCCGAATTTCGTGATGCGCCCGATATGGTACGTCCCGATGGTGATGTGGAAATACCAATTGAATATATAAAGAATTTTCGCATACCACCATGTCCGGAATGTGGTGGTAATGTGAAGCCAGAGATTGTTTTCTTCGGGGATAATGTGCCTAAGCAACGCGTTGAGCACATAGCAGAAATGATTTACAATGGCGATGGGCTGCTAGTGCTCGGTTCCAGTTTGTTAGTATTTTCTGGCTATCGCATGGTGTTGCAAACAAAAGACCTCAACTTGCCGGTTGCAATCGTGAATATTGGCGAAACAAGGGCAGATCGTTTGGCAGATCTAAAATTGTCGGCCAAGTGTGGCGATGTGATACCAAAGTTGTTTAATTTTAAAAATTAAATAATTATAATTAATGTTAACCGCTATATGTATTTATGCATGTATTTCATTAGGTAAATTGTGTACGTAGCATATGTGCATGCAACGCAATTATGTTTGTTTCATTTTGTAATTTTTAATTAGGGAAATAAATTTGATTGGGGAATTTTCTTCAGTATTTATTGAAATTTCATAATTTTTCCATTATTAAAAAGCTTGTCATATGTGTAAGTATACTAACTTAAAATACCGACAGTCAACCGCAATCCTCCTCTGCTTTGTCATTATTCGCATACTCGCTCTGATTACGGCGCTTAAACTTTTTGATCGGTGGTTTCGCAGTTGTAGTATTTTTCTCTTCGATTTCAACTGCTTCCTTAACATTTTCTTCAGTCTCGGGTATGTCTTCCTCCACTTCGTCGTCCAGTTTCAATTCATCGGGATTTTTCATTTCATCACTTTCACTATGTACACAATCGACCTCTACTATGGGTTTTGGTAAATTAAGGCCCATACTACTTTTTCGCTTAAATGGACTTATCTGACGTGGCGATAACGCATCAACAGTGCTGCTTGACATATTCATGCTTGATTGTTCGGTCTGTGTGGAAGCTGTTGAGTCATTAAATTCTGTATCTGTACTTTCATTTAACGCACTGGAGTAGTTAAGTTCATGACCGCCAATTAATAGTGCCAAGCTGACGGGATCATCTATACCTAAAGCATCGCAGAATTGTTGAGACTGTGGGTTAATTTGAGCCTTCGGCTGCGGCACATGCCCATTATTGGCTTCATTGACATTGTAAGGCTCAACTGTGCGTACAAAGTTTTTTGGTACCAACAAATCCGAGGCAAATTTATTACGCACATGTTCCATTTCATCAAGTGTGGGTTGAAAATTGTACCGTTCATTACTGGCGCTATTTTGTGGACCCGGTAGATAGTATTTGGAAGATTTTATATTAGTCAAATGATTAGTTAGGTAAAGTATTGTCAGCCATTCGAGATCGTATTCCATACGTAGTTCACCTTCTGAAAATTGTAGAGTTTCTATGTCGAGTATTTGTAAGAAACGGCGTTTAGGTAAACATTTATCCAAAGCAAGAAACTTCGTGACATTTTCTCCCTTATCTTCCGCCAATTCTTTTTCTTTAAAATTTTCTTCTTCATAATTGCCATCATCTCCTTCGCCACTACTATCATCCGCTTCATGTGGCACCACTGCTGCAAATTTGCAATGTAAATGTGCCGCAAACCAATATTTTGGTTTCAATATTTTCAGCAAATCCTCACATGGCCTGCTACCCAGTTGTCCTTTATCCATTTCATCACGAAAGTGCGGTTTGAAACGTGCCAACTGAGATTTATTACCATAATTATAAATGCCTCGTGGCCAATCGTGTGACATAAAAATGTCTATTGTGCCCGTTAGCTGCTTCATTCGAAACACTTCTAACTGACGTACATGATAAACGCTAGTGCGTGTGCTGTCTGTATAGGGCGCAAATTCAAACCGGCCACGTAAATAGTCGTGACCTTTGTAAATTCCTGATAAGCCTGCGATGCGTATACCGTTCACATTTACAACCCCAGCATAACCCAAATAGTAAATATTCGGTGCTACCCAACCACCATAGGGTAATTCCTGCAGGTAATTGGATGCTTCATGATTACCACCTATGAAAATCGTAAGCATAGGCGCAACTAATTCACCGCTATAATATCTAAAAATACAGGAATAGAGATAGCTTTGATAGAATTCTTTATTTATTTCTAGCTTTTTGTACTCACTTGTAAAATGTGCAAATATCCAAGTATTTTTGTGGCACCGCCATCGTTTGAAGGTCGTCAAGATTTCGTGTAGCTTGAAAATCGCCACAGCAAAGCAACAAATCAACTTTAAAGCCTTCTTCATTTTCAATGCACTGAATTGTTTCGTATATCTTCTCCAGCTCACCATGAGCACACCCTTCCACTGCTATTTTCATATTTTCCGAGTATAAAACAACCAACAACAGCAATCTTTATACATATGGTTGAACAAATTTCAAAACTACACAATTTCTTCTTATTTTCGGTAAGCTAAAATTTGTATTGAGCAAAATATGTATTTCTATAGCCTATTCCAACGTCTGTACACAATTTGTTTACTTTTGCATTTAACCAGTTGAAAGCCGAATCCGGTGACATTTGAATTCGTCTCAATAATTTATTGGATTCGCCTCAAAACGATTTTTTAATCAAAGTGTGTTCAACTAACGCCAATTCAAAACATCTTCAGCTTCACTCATATTAATCATCTGTTTTATTTATAAAGCCGGTTGTTGATAATTTTGTAGAGAAGTGAAAACTATTATGAAATTTAAATAATATAATAAAATATAAAATTAAAAAATTCAATAAGAACATGAATTTAGCACGTCTCATTTTCAACCGAACCACTAGTGGCACGCAAACATTAACACAAAAGGTGACGGCGGTCTATTATCGTCAATTCACTTGTGGCCATATCCAACGTGCTACACAGAAACCTCTGACGCAATTTGAATCAAAATTGAAGCGATTCGAGCTGAAACTACCTACGCCCTTGACACATGGTCGGAAAGCAGCACAGCAAGCTGGGGACGGGGCTTCGATTGCACAGGTGTTAAAAAAAAGAACAGTACGCAAGAAACGGGACGATAACGTCGTCGAGGATCTATCCGCTGAGGGTTTCTTCAACGTGTCAGCCTTTACGACGGCTGAGGAATATGATTTGGAGTCCCTAATGAAAGGCTTAAACGAACAAAATTTGTATGCCGTTAAGAAGTACTTTTCTACAGATAATCTCGGCTTGGAACAAAATGTGCTCTATGCCACAGCGAAGTATCCGGTGGGCAAGGAGGCGCGTGATATCATATTCTTTCGTGAAGGTTCAGTAGTTTTATGGAATTTCAATGAAATAGAAACCAATAATTTACTAGCATTTTTGCGGCCATACCAGAAGGATCCATACTTAAGTCCGCTGGTGCGTGGCGAGAGCGAAGTGATGCCCTACATGTACATTCCATCATCTGCTGTTGATGTTGAAGGTGATTTGGTGTCTGCATCCGATACAGAAGTGGCACGCGCTTTCTTTCATAATGGAAAATTTTTCCTTGCGTCTGAAGGTGATAATTTCCTACAGAAATACACATTCTCCAATGCAATGGCTACGTCAATTAAATTGGGCATGTGGGAAGCAATGCTCGATCGTTATGTAGATTCCATTGAATACCTAACAGACGATCTGAAGCGTGGACGACGTATACGCATGTCACGCTCGGAAGTTTTGCGTAAAACAGGTGAATTATTTGCTCTGCGTCACGAGATAAACTTGGCATCAGATTTGTTAGACACACCAGATTTCTATTGGGATCGCGAAGAATTGGAAGCACTGTATTTGCAAGTCTGCTCGTATTTTAGTATAACACGACGCACAAAAGTGATGAACGAGAAGATAAATCACTGTGTAGAATTGGCAGAATTAATTTCGCATAATTTGAATGATGCTCATCACATACGACTGGAATGGATGATTATAATTCTCATTATGGTAGAGGTTGGATTCGAAATCGTACACTATATGGACCGTTTTTATAACAAAGAAGAGGAGGGTGCAGTGTCGACGCATTGATAAGCAGAAGGCTATGGGTGGGGGTAGGACATATAAACCTAAATTCAAAACAAAAAACGCATTTAAACTAAAATACATACATATATGAATGGAGCTGTATTATATTATTTTTGCTAGGCAAATAAAGTTCTATTTTCACTTTTATAATATTGTTTTTCCCTTACCATGTGTTAATTGTTAGACTTGTAAAATAAATTTAAAAAAAAATGTATAAAAATAAAATAAAATTGTTAAAAAACAAATTTTCTTTATTATGATAAAAATGTTCAACTTTCGCAGGTTGCTTCAACATACCGCTTGTAAAATCTTATGGTGCGTTCAATCATGTATTTTTTAATCAGCTGTTTCATTCCTTAGCTCGTGCAAGTGTAATTTATTGGTGAAAATTTTGGAAATTTATTTAAAATAATTTTTTGCATAAAATGCAATTAACATTAATCAATTTTTTCAAGAAAACGGTGCCTGGACATATTTTCCGTGGTAAACGGCGTCTAATAAAGCCCGTAAGTAAACGCGCAATGGAAACTCTACGGCGTGATTACGAAAGGCAGGAACAAAATATGTTATGGTTGCGGCATCCATACTTAACTGTGGTATGTAGCATTATAAAAGAAGGTTTGTGAAATATTTCATTAATGTTTATATGTTTTAACAGGAGGAATGCTCAGGCCATACAAAAGAGTTGCGCAAGGCTGAAGCAAAGATTGCAATGTGGAATGATCGACATACACTGAGCACAATGAAACCACACGTAACCATAGAAGAGCGTCTAGCGCATTTGAAAGTAAAAGAGGCTTGGGATTAAAGAATTAAAGGATTTTGTTATTATGGAATATATTAGTAAATAAAATATTGAAAAATACAATAAAAAAAAACACTTGGAGCACACAAAAGTTTCTCAGACTCATCTACTCGCTATCTTATTTTACCGTAAAACGGGTGTTTTTTTTTGTTTAGCAGTAAAAAATTATAATCCTGAACAAAGCCAAATAGTGCTTCTTTTTCTCTTTTATTAATAAATTGTTTAATACATAATACATTTTATATACGATTTTCTTATGCTCTACAAGATACAAATATCTATTTATTCTTTTTGATCAGTTTTAAAGATATACTTCGTTTTTTAACCATAAAATACATCGCGCATCGCGTAACATTTTTCATTTTACTTTTTAGAATAGAACATTTGAAATATAATATAAAAAATAATAATAGAGATTATAATTTTGAAAATAAATTTCAATGTGTTTATACAATACATGTCAAATAAAAATGGAAAGAATATTAAAGTATGCACATACCTATATCAAGCACGGAAACGTAAGTATGTATGTTGGTGTTTATTTTTTTCATTTATGCAGAATATTTAGTTAATATGAAGTGGGAAGGAACAAATGGGCTTTATCGAATCGTCTGTATAACATATAATATTGCATTTCCAGTTATGTGCATTTGTGTGCTGTACATCGTCGTAACGATAACTGAATCAAAGGCCCAGAAATATATAGTTGATGATATTAATTATTTAGGATTGCAGCCAACAAACAATAAGCCGAAAGGTTAACTAGGCGTTTCGCTTTTTTTTTATAGGCTTCATACACTTGCGACACTAATTGTCCGTTTCTTAAACACTTCGCATTTTTCAATCCGCACTTAGTGGCGCAACAGCTTCACGCTTCTTTGTTTCATTTGTCTTCTCCATTTGGCTGCTTTCCGCTTTTGTGGCCGGAACATCAATATCTATTTCGGTGGGTGCCAGCGACACTTCCGTCATACCCTCATCTTCTGGTGTCACTACACCTGGTAGGGGTTGCACTTCGGTTGCTAGAAAATCCTCAACAACTTCGGGTTGCGTAGTAAGCGCTGACGCGTTAGCACCCGCCGGTGGCAATGGTGGTGGTGTAGTGGAGAGCATAACCGGCGATGTGTTAGTGGCAGCAGCACCATCCCCAATACCACGCTCAACTGGCGGAGGTGTGGTTGGTGAAGTAAGTAGTGAATCGACGTGTTGGCTGAATTCCTGGTTAGGACTTTCACGTGTGAATAAGCCCATTTTACTCTCGGGCACTGCACCGGCGGTACTGGAATCGCTATCCAAGCCAGCGTTGTTGGTGGCATTATCGACACTGGGCATTGTGGCTGCTACACCGGAGCCAGCGGTCATTTGTGCTGAAGCATGTTGCGGATGATGTGCATGTACCATGCTGGTATGTTGTTGCTGGCCTTGGTGATGGTAACGCGGTATGTCGGCTTTACGCCAAAGAGTTATCTCCTGTTGTTTGAAGTATCGACGATCCTCCGTATCCATCAATACTAAGTTTAGGAAGTACTTTACCGAGAATTTCTTACTTATATCACGCATGGTTGGCGTTAAATTGTAACCAGCAAGGAAAACACGTATAGGTATGCTCTCACCCTTCACTGGTGCGCCATCCATTATCTCATACTTGGCGATCGTCTCGTTCTCAGTGAACATATTTGGACCGGTGCCAGTGGACTCACGTTTGAGAATTGCTATTTCCATATGTTTAATTTTAATGCGTACCAGCAAGAAATATATTTTGCCGATTATAGTATCTTTTAAATGATATTTACTTTTATTGTATTCGAACTCGATGTGCAGACAATCCTCTATGCCCACTTCCATTTTGATAGGTGTATTCAGCTCTGGGTAACTGCATAGCGTATGCACAGCTATGTCCACTTCACGCGTAACGTCACTAATACGACGTACAATTGTAGCACGCAAGAAATAACGTAAGCGTACATTCGAACCCACATATACTTCGAATTGTTTTTCAACATTTTGAAAATCGAAAGGATAACTGTGGTTCTGTATAAGGTCGCCTGGGCGTGCTAGAGCCTTGGTGATGCACTTGAACTCGTGATGATTGCCGCGATCATAAAATAATTCAATTTGTCCAATGAACTCGATTTTTATGCCTTGATGTTCCAATTTGCTGCCGGGCTTCTTCAACGTCACATTTACCTGCATTCAAAAAAGGATAATTGTTGAAAATTCGTCATAACAAGAATAATACCAACTAATCATGAAGACAACCTAAATTGTGCTGCAAAAGCAACACATTTAACAAACAAACGCTTATTTATCATGTTTTCATATCGCAATGACATATTTACAGACATACATACGTACACACACATATCATCATATTAAATATGACACAACACATTACACTGCAATACAAATTAAATCAATTTGAATGTCATTCCAATTGTACACAGTGCCATTCATATAAAATTGTTCAATCTCCAACATAGCCACCTCAGCTGTTGGCCGTTTCAGCTTTGCATACGCCACTGGCATCCCGTTAGCCGCTCGTGGCATATACGCCCCCTTCTATCTAACAATGGTTCATCTACATCTAAACATATGTACGTCTATAGTATGTAGTAAATATTTTGTTAAAGAATTGAAGTACATGCCTTGCCCGACACTGTTTCGCCATCGTAATAAAGTAATAATTTTTCAATTTTTCCATCTTCTGCCTTAACCTCAGCAGTTTTCCTGTTTTCCGCACCGTCAAAAACGATATCGATCTCGGCCGATTGACCAAATCCGAGAAAGTTCATCGTTGCTGTTTGCTGCTTTTAACGTTGCACTTTCCAAACTTATCTTGCGTCGCCTTTAATGTTCAGCGCCTTGGAATGTTTTGTGGATTTTTAAAGAAAATCACACCCGCAAAAATAGAAAAACAAAAATTTATTGGACGTTTGATTAAAAGCAGAAAGAAATTCGACTTAGTTGCGTTTGATTAGTTGTGAATTTAGATAATTTTTGACAGTCGGTGTTGTCGACGCTTGCGAATGATTTACGTGGGGGAGAAATTATGGCAATATTATTGTAGGGATGTAATAACTTGTCTATTATTTTAATTAATTTAGAAATCTTTTGAAATAAATGCTAGCAATATTATTCAAAATAGTTTCAATAAATAAATAAATCTGTTTCATCTGAGATGGTAGTACAGCTAGAATAATTACTAATTACGAAATAATTGTTCTACGGTCTCTGGCGTCAACAATCATAGGGTGTATAAAAAAGAATTTTTTTCTTTTTCAGGCATTTTTGGTAATTTTTATGTAAACTTTTTTTTTTCAGAAACTTATCAAGCGAATATTAAAAAAGATGAAGTGTAGGAAATTGAAAACCCCGTTCAATAACTCCCTTTATTACTATCTTAAGTTTAAAGGTTTCGAAATTGCTCGATGATGTTTCGTTCTATTATTTTGAGGTTAGGTTGGGTTACTTACACCTACTGAGTCTAGGGATATCTGCGCAGAAGAAACATGCAGATTTTGCGAAATGGAACCAGAAACACCAATACCTTTGCTACTGCAGTGCATAGCAATAGCCAGAAGATCAAAACTCATAGTCCCTTTGCAGCCGCAGAATAATCTCATCACATCGTTTAACACCTCTTGTCTGCAAGGGTTCTTGAGGGACATTGGGCTGAGCGATGTAATGTGATAAGAATAAAAGGGCACAATAGACCAATGGTCGCGGTGCATACCCTCTCCATCTATCTACATATCTATGACTACAGGAGCTTTTCGAGCCAAAGGCGGTTCTTTGTCGTCACGTCACGTCTTGCATGCTCTCTTAAGTAATTTTTCTCTACGGTTCGAGCCCGTCATAACAGATTGCTACATGAAACTGAGGCGTTGAGATGCCCATGATCTTAGAGCTGCTCGAGGATAAATGTGAAAGTGAAACTTTTATGTTTGTAATTCACATTTATTACCTTCAATCTCTTGAGTATTCTATATTAACATGCCAATATGTACATATATGTATATATGTATGTATGTGTAAAGTAGTATGCAAAGCGTATGTAAGTGCATTGCTAATATAATTTAATTTTTTTTTTGTATTATTTTTATTTATTTATTTTTAATACTTCGTTTTCATATTCATTGTATAGAATAAAGTTTGAATGTTTACACACACATACTATGTATATATGTATGTATGTATATTTTTTATATTTCTAATAATTATCAAAGTTTCAACAATAAGACAAATGCATATCTAACACTCACAGCGCACCCGCGCCTTCTTCTCCTGCAGCATGCGCGTCCATTCCAAGTGGTTCTCACCTCCCTTCTCAATGTTCGAGCGATGCAAGCGCTTGCCCTGACTAATCAGCTCAGCAAACTGGGACGCAACCGGATCATGACCAACTGTCAACACAGAGATCACATTGCCATGATCATCCAAATAATATGCCACGAATTTAAATGCCTCCAAATCGCCTTTGATCAGCACATCGCCAAACATGCCATAGCCGGCATAGCGTATACCCTTACCGAAAACGGTGGAAAAGAAGAACGGCACCGCTCGCAAGTCCTCAATAGTGCCAGTCATATTGAGTGCGGCCACACGTCCATGATATTGTGCCAACTGTATGTGACCCACACAGCCACGTTGATTCGCTGCAGCGAGTATTGGTGCATTGGCTATGTCGCCGCCGGCATAAACATCCACAATATTTGTCATCAGATGCATATCGGTGTTGATGGAACCATCGCGATTTACGTGTATACCGGATTGCTCCAGGAAACTGGTAGTAAATGTCGAACCAGTGCCCAACACAACAACGTCACAGGATAATTTAGTGTCATTATTGAGCTCCATTTCGTTGACAGCTCCTTCGCTGTTGCCATACAATTCTGTCAGTTGGCTGTGATTTTTCATGATGACACCTTTTTCACGATATAAGTTGAAGAAAATTTGACCGACCGCTTCGCCGAAAAGAACAAATGGATAATCGCCAGAAAATATCAAAGTGACCTGTAAGTAGGAGACGGAGGAAATTAATACGAGTAAGAGCTGTTGTTGGACGGGCTAGGTAAGGCTGAGTAGTCCAGCAATTATGTTAATCTCGCAGCAGCCGGTTCAAGGCACCGAATTTAACCCAGTCAAGGGCTGCACATTTTTCAGCGACCTAGCTCCGCTGCCTCGTAATTATAATTGTTTAAAACTAAAATTTCCATTAAGTGAGATCGAATTTAGACAAAGAACGTCAAAGAAACTTTTATATTAAGCCGACCGATAACTTTGGAGCATCTTTTTGGTAAACATTGTCAGAGTTTTGTGAAATTTCGTATCAAAGGGAGGGAGCTTAAGGCGTAGCTTGCTTCTCTCTCTCTCCTTAAATAAGCGCTCTTCCGGAAAACTACATAAAAGGCCAACGCTAAGGTTCGTTGACCAACGGCACAATCTTACATTTCAACTTCCCTACCATATCTCAGTACCCACTTACCGTTTTAACTTTGCTAATTAGCGTCGATGCCATTTCCATGGCAATAAAGCTGCCGCCAACGCATACCAGATTTGTCTCTGGTGTTATTGCCGCCGATATTGCCTTCGCATCTTCGTGTGTACGTAAAGTGAATACATTCTTCAAATCCACACCCGGCACATTCGGTCTACGAGCATTCAAGCCAGTAGCAATAAATAGTTGTTCATACTTAAGCTCCGTACCGTTAGAGCAATGCACACGCTTCGCAGACGTATCCACTTTGGTCGCTTCCACGCCAAGCATCGTTTCAATGCCGTA
Organism: Neoceratitis asiatica; assembly: GCA_030068015.2. Taxonomy (NCBI): domain Eukaryota; kingdom Metazoa; phylum Arthropoda; class Insecta; order Diptera; family Tephritidae; genus Neoceratitis; species Neoceratitis asiatica. The sequence goes on along the minus strand of CM061525.1, from coordinate 96,799,902 downwards.
TTGGGCATAAAAATCGGCATTACGAAATTCCAAATTTTCTATAGGAAAATCTAAACCCTTTGAGAGCTTTATACGATCGTAAGGCAAACAGGGTTCGCGACACACCATCACAATACGTCCGGAGAAGCCCTCTTGACGTAACGTCTCAACGCATACGGCCGCAGCGGGACCGCCACCAATAACCACAATGCAATGTTTATTATTCTTATCACGTTTAACCATATCCTTCAAGCGCTTGTTCTTCTCCAGATCACTGCGTTTGGCGCGCAGCTTCACTTTACCATCATTTTCGACGCGCACCATAAAACATGGCAGCGAGTCGAGACCGGGGAAATCTTCAATATCACCGGTGCGTGTATTGAAACAGGCGCCATGCCAAGGGCAACGTACGCGTCCCAAACCCAGGGCGCCCGTGTGCAAGGGTGCGCCATAATGCGTGCACTTATTGCCGATAGCTGTTATCTGGCCGTCCTGCTTTATCACCAGCACTTTGGTGTCCACATCAAAATTGAATTGTTTCATTTCATTCTCCTGCAGGTCTTCGATGTTGCAGACCTCCACAGCGCTTGTGTATTCCGACATGTCGCAATCGGAGGTAGACTGATAAGTGCCTAAAAGCAGAAGGAAGAACAAACAAAGAAATTAGTAAGAGTAAATAAGAAAGGTTATAAAAATAGTGGTAAAAACACGCAAAAATGTCTGCAATGAAACTCAAAATTACTAGCAAGCATAGCCTCTGCGACTCGCTGAAGCTAATGGACCTGGCTGAATTGCAAAAGTGACTGTAGCGATGTTTGGCTTCGCAAAATGACTGATGGTTCACGTAAAGAGTGAAAAGAAATTGACTATCCACTCAACTATCAACTAAGTAAATATTTACTAAATAAAAACGTCAAGAAAACGAACAGTAAAAATCAATAAAGAAATTGCTTGATTAATTGAGTATGATTCCTATCGACTTCCACGTGAAGCGACTGTTTGAAGGATTGATTAAGCAGAATAACTGTTTATCTTGATGGAGGGACATTAATTCGCTAAAGTCAGTGCGGGCGTGTCTTCAAACTTTGAATAATATACACCTCATGTGTTTCGCGGATGGATGCATAGGTTGGAGATCGACTTGACAAACCAACTATACGTTGTTTGTTACGGTTATCGATACATTCGTTTATCATTGAGAGCGCATTCCCTCTCTTTGCTAATGTATAATGATTTAAAAACGGGTTTTTGTTAAAATATTTGAAATTTATCTGAATTTTTCGCCTGAAAGCAGCTGGATATTACCCTCACTTTTCTTCCACATCCCTCTTGTAATTACCTGATTTTACCTTCATATGAGTAAATGTCAAATCAGCTGATAATAGGGGAAGCATACTGAGATTTCTAGTCGTTTTTGGGTATTCTACAAAAATTGTCCCGTGCAAATAGCAATTCCCCCAGTCGATAGTACTTGGGAGGGACACTGAAATGTGTCGAAAAAGACTTTTGTTGATCCGCGTAATTTGCTTTAGCTTATCGATTCTATAATCGATTTCTCCGTCGATTGAAATCGATCCATGCAAAGGCAGGCGAAGGAAAGTTATTGTTAAATTAAATATCTCAAAATTGTTGAAATAATTTTTTTTAACTTTTGAATAGAAAAAAAGCAATACAAATAAGAATATGTTAAACCAGTTTCCGTTGGCAGTAAAAAATTATTTCTTCTACACCTGTCAATCACTAACACCTGGCGTACCAAAACGTTGAAAATAAAAGAAAACAAAAACAAGGGCATGCAAACCGATACGCACATATACATACATATATAACAGGTCAATTGAAAAGTCTCCGGCCTACCATAGTAAAACACCTTTTTTTTTGGAATTTTTTTTGTTACTCAACATATGGTGGTGTACTAATTATAGCGACCCTCCAACTTTTCGATACCATTTTTTTGCTTCAAAATAGACCTCAATTTCGGCGATCACATCTTCATTCGACGAAAATTTCTTCCTAGCGAGCATTCTTTTGAGATCTGAAAACAGAAAATAGTCGCTGGGGACCAGATCTGGAAAATACTGTGGATGCGGGAGCAATTTGAAACCCAATTTATGGATTTTAGCCATTGATTTCACTGACTTGCAATACGGTGCATTGTTTTGGTGAAACAACACTTTCTTTTTCTTCAAATGCGGCCTTTTTTTTTTGGCGATTTCGTGCTTCAAACAGTCCAATAACGCTATGACGCGTTGATGGTCCTTACTTTTTCAGGGTAGTCAATGAAAATTATACCATGCCCATCCTAAAATACAGACGCCATAACCTTGCCAGCCGACTGTTGCCATTTTCTACGCTTTGGAGTGGGCACACCGCGCGCAGTCCACACGGATGACTGTCGATTGGACTTTGGAGTGAAATGAAGGAGCCATGTTTCATCCATTGTCATATATCAATGCAAAAACTTGAGCTTATTACGCTTGAACATCTCCAAACGCTGCTCCGAATCATCAACACGTCGTAGTTTTTTTTCAAAAGTGAACTCGCGCCGCACCCCATTTTGCACAGCAGAGCTTTCTCATACACAAATATTCGAGAATGATATGTTGTACAAGTTCAGTTGAGATCTTTACAGTGCCTGCTATTTCATTCAATTTCAATTTATGGTCGTTCAATATCATTTTGTGGATTTTTCGTCGGTTTCCAGCTCATTTGGGCGTCTTCGGTGCTCATTTCACCACGTCATTAAGCCAAGTTCTTGCTTCCACTGTATTTTTTCCTTTCAAAAAGCAATATTTTATCAACACGCGAAATTCCTTTTTAACAATTTTTTCCATAATAACAAAAGTTGCTTCACTCAAAATGTTAAAATTCACAAACTAATGATCCGACAGCTGTCAAAAATCATTAATTAATTCTAGTAGCGCCATCCATGCGTCGGGAAGTGGACTTTACAATTGACCTGTTACTCACGTTAGCATTTTAATAAGCTTTATAAGCCATACATTTTTGACCATATTCAACTTGGATTTATTATTGACAGCTCGCGTTCGATTTGAACTCTGATTGTTCGAACAAAATAAATTTTTTTTAATGGCAGCAAGTGAAAGGAGCATTCATTAGTGCACTATAAATGCTTATAAATCAAACAATTCACTCAAATATATGCATATAAGTAGGTAAGTACAAGCATACGTAAATGCCTTCCTACGATTTATAATTTATATAAAATATTTTTACAACATACCTGGCATAGTTTTTGTTTTAATAATTCGTTAACGCGACACTATTTTTGGAAAAATCACTGTCTGAACAGTGAATATTATTTCTTTAAGAAAGACACTGCTTAAATACACAACTTCTCGCTATCAACTGTTGCTAACAAAGAACTGAAATTTGTAAAAAAAAAACCTACAGACCTGCTTCTCATTCTTTTATGACAATTACGTCATTGGCATTGTTGTTGGTTCAATGTGCAAGGCAGTGAGTTGATGAAAAGATTTTACATATACATATGCATGCATATGTACATATGTATATTTCTAGAGTGCACATCTGAATTACGAGATCAAGTTGAATAAGTTTGCGTCTATGGTATGAATATGACGAGTCAACTGTGGTTTTATTCTGTTTTGGTATTCCCAACATAAGTGTATACACAAACAAACATACAATAAAACAAAACTATCAATGCTTTGATATTGCTATGCGCAGCTGTAACACTTTATTTTATTTTATTTTATTTTATTTTTAATTTTAATTTAATTTTATGCTGTTTAATTTAATTTAATTTAAATTAATTTAATTTAATTTTATTTTATTTTATTTATTTTTATTTATTTTTCAATCATTTCATTTCATTTAATAAATTAAAATGTTTTGTTTCACATATTTCTCCAATTAAATTCCTTTCCAACGCTTTCCAACACTATACGCAGCAAATTCAGTTGTCCAGCTGCATAACTCATACGCCCCTACCGGCTGTACGAGCCGCTTGCTAGCCGGCTGATTTCGCTTTTTAACAAATCAGCTGCCATTTACAACACACGTTTGCACAACCTTGAGCGCTATTTACTTGGTAAAAAGGTGAGCGTAGCAAAACAAAAAAAAAAGAGACAGAAAAAATTGAGAATAAAAATTTTAATTACGCGTATTCGTTAGCGATAAAGCCAAAACCGAAAGCCAAATTGCAATTACACAATTGTTTGATCGTTTTGCTGCTGTTGTTGTGGTTTTGATTTTTTGTTTTTTTTTTTTTGTTGTTTTGCTTTGGTTTTGTTAATGCGATGCTATTGCTTCACATTCCTCCATTGCTTGTGTCAATTTGAAATTGGTTTCGCTGCACTGACTGCATTGAGTTGGTTTTTTTTTGTTTTTTTTTTTTGTTAATTTATTGTGCAATTTTGCAATGTTTTATATTCTCAATTACCTCGATGCACCGCTTTCGATAGCGTCGATAGTGTAGAAAATTGAGAATTTCGCAAAATTATATTTTTTCTTTATTAATTAATATTTTCTGCAGCGCCTATGTGGTGTAAATGCATGGGAAATTCACAATAAACTGACATTGGACTGACGTCGGCAGAGGAAGGAAATTGGAAGTTGAACAATGACAGCGCCCATCAAAATGTTCCCAATTCGCGTGGTATTTTGTAAATTTCTTTCTATTTGAATTTTTTTTTTCAATGCTATAACACGGTCAATTTGCCTGATAGTCACAATAAATATATTGAATTGTATTTTACTTAGCTTGTAAGACTTTTCAAGGTCAAAGAGTAAAAATGGCAACAACAATAACAATATGACTTACCACTTAAATACAAATTGACCACTCACCACTGTTACTGTATGTATGTGTGTGTTCTGCTTGCGTGTAAGTTTTTTTTTTTTTATAATTGTCACGCACTCAAATTCGTTAGCAAATACAAAAGAATTACATATGTATGTAGATAAGCGCGGCGCTAAGAAAACGAAGGAAATTTTCTTCAACTGACACAAATAATTTTTGTGTAATTTATTAGAAGCTTGAGAAAACGTGGAGAAAACTAAAATCTACTGCTTGAATGTACAAATATATGTACGATTGAATAGAGTTTTTCTAAAGTTTTGAGCGTATTTAGTAAAAAAAAAATTGGATTATTTTAGTTCAGTTGGTACAAAAAGGGTTTGAAAAGGATTCTATAGCATAAAAACTGCTTTTTTTGTAAGTCACTCAACTCGAAACACTTTTATGACTTCTTTTTTCCTCTTACATGTACATACTTGTATAAGCATTTTATACATACGCACATGCACTTACCAAAATAGAAAAAAGGAAGAAAAAAACCAAATTAGAGGACTCACCATCTCGCTGTTTGGCTTCACCACTTTCAATGCCTTTCGAGTTTGTCGTTGAGTATTCCTTACAATTTGCTGAACCCATATTTACAGATGCTGCTGCTGCTGCTGCTGATGATGATGATGATGATGATATTGCACTATTTAAAATGCTAAGATTTGTGCGTGCGGTATGTTGTTGTTGTGTCTTGTTTGTTGTACTGTAAAACCTGTTGAGTACGAAGGGGAGGAGTGTTGGTTAGAATGCTAAAAAACACACAAATTTTCAATATACATACGTCTATACATGTACATATGTATGAATATGTAGAAGTAAAAGTATGCCTTTTTTGATCAGATGCCTGACTAACCTTCGTGTTAGCGCTGACCTCAAGTGTTGGTAGTTATGGTTGCTATTATTAATGTCTTTACTACTCCAATAGCGCCGCTGACAGAATGTTTTACTATTTATTTGACTTATATTGATGATTAGAAGTTTCTGTTGTAGGCTTGATATAATGCTGACACAGCGGCGTGTTAATGAATTCCTGTGCGAGACGCACATTTGTGTTGGAATGCCATAGCGTTGAAAGCGTTGAAAGCGTTGAGATGCGAAGTGTTGATCATGTATGTCATGCATAAAAGAGTGAAGAATAAGGAGATTTTACTTATAGATGTATGTATGTTTATGTAAAAACATATGTACACATACATATACAAGCAATATTTTTTCCACATTTACAGAATTATGCATGTCAAATGCAATTTAAAAGCGTTGCGCATGAAATATTTTCATTTGTAGAGGAAAACACTTGTTACTTTATCGACAAATTTGTGTTGCTTAAACGCCTTAATACACAAATATGTACAAACATACATATATATATGTATGTATATGCATTCGAAGTAAAGTTATTTTATGGCATTTTACTTGTGAAGGGGTAATTGGTGAAGGGTAATTCAAATCGTTTTCTTGGAACATCATAAAAAATTTTGCATTCACATATTTACAATAATAATAATAATAATAATAATAATCATAATCATGAAAATAACTCAATTTAGCTCAATGACAAATTACGATCTGCTCATGTCTCTGTTATGTATGCATGCATGTACATACATTCAAATATATGTATGTCAAATGTGTGTATATGTAAAATTAATATTTTTATTTTTATGCATATAAACAACAAATTGCCAAATAAAACAAACATTTGGACAAACAAAACACGCGACGCACTGAGTGTGAACTGGTTTTCTCCAATCATTCACTATGCCATGCGCTTTGTTTTTGTTACTGTTTTTCTTTCTTTCTTTTTTCGTTAACACTTTATATTGTATATTCTCCATTTAATTAAAATACTCATTCTCATTTGTTTGTTTGAATAGTAACGAATATGTAATGAAATCCTTTTGGCTTATTCACATTAAACTCACATACAAACAGCCAACACGTGTGAATCATAATAGAGAATAAAATAGGCAACAAACTCGATTAACAACTTGCATGACCGACTGTCTGATTGGTACTAATGCTGTTTTGATGTCAACGTCTGTTGGATACTGGTGTGGAGCAAATGATTAATGTACAGTGTTGGCAAAAATAATAGACGCAGGCGTGTCTTTTGTGCAAATGTTTTGGAAATGTTTGTTAATTTGATTATGGTTTGAAGAATAAAAGAAAAGTACCATTCACAATAGACACATTTTAATTTTTATTTAATTCATTAAACCTGATAAAGAAGTTGTTTATGCTCTAAGGGTTAGGTGGTTCTCAGAGTTAAAAAAAAAAGTAATTTTCACTATTTTTTTTTTAATATATGCAATCATATATTTTATTCAAACAATTTACCATATCAAAGATACATATTGAAACAGTATTTTGTGAAATTTTTATTCAAAAATTCCGAAAACTCATCTCCCTTGACGTCTCAAAATAAAATGCTTTCGCCGTGGGCAGCATAACTCATTAAAGGTTTATCTAAAATCAAAAACCCAAAAACATTTGGTTAGTACTTGGATAAATCTCGTTATTGGACGAAGGAAAAAAGTAAAATTAAAAATTGAATTTTTGACAGACTTTGAACAAAAAAACATATTTTTTCATCAAAATTTCGCCATGCATAGGCTAGAAAGAATTAGTTGTAATAAAAATCTAAAAATCCTTCGTTTTATGTCTAGATAATGTTATTGCAAAGATGTGTGCCAAATTCGAACAAAATCGCGTTATAACTTTTAGAGAAATCGTGTCCACCGACTTGAAAAATAGAGTTTTGAGATAAACGCGTTTAAAGTTTCAAAGTGACGCAGACATGGCCTGATGTGCGGAACTTCCAAAGAGTCTATCTCTTAGAATTTTCCTCCGATCGATTTGAATTTTTAGAAGAATATTTTAAACATATTGTACAATTTAATAAGACAAAAAAAATCAATTTTTTTTAAATTTTCAAACCCACCTAACCCCTTAGGTTTTGCTTACGTCAACTCAATTTGCTTATTAGCGTTGTTGCTTTTCATGTTTTGCCGGTTGTTACCAAAAAAGTTTACGACATTTGCTGCATTTTCGGTGGATATTCAATGGAAAATTGAATAAACTTCTAAACAATTGACAAATATTTCTCAAAAGTCATAATGAAGTATTGTTGAAAAACATCACTGCTTCTATTATTTCAACCAAAATTGTACTTTATTTGAGAGCCAAGTTATTAGCAAACCTTAATGGCGAGAGAATACCACAAAGAGAAAAATATGAAATTCTTTATGTGTGTTTGTATGCACGGCGGTATGTGCAAAGGCTCACAAAATCATTTGTGGTTGAGTTAAAAGAAAACTCTGTAGAAAATTCCACACTTAATCATATCTATAAAAGTGAAGATTGCAGGTAGAAACTTATTAAATATAAGCACAGAGGTAAAATAAAATCATTGTGGTTTTGAAGAAAATGAAAAAAAAGCGATAGCATGAATGCCTATGTAGGACAAGAGCGATGATGGATTTGAATTTGTTTTTGTAATTGATAAACCGAACTGAAAATATTAAAAAAAAAACAAGTTTTAATTGGTTGTAAATTCATTAAATTCAAAATTATTTCATATGCTTGTGACACTTCAATTAATTTAAATTTAGGTAAACGAATTCATTCGTGCCTGCACCTTAGGGTATAAGGAACACAGAAAAAAATTTATCAAAAACAATATGTACATACATAAGTATGATGTAAAGCTTATAATTTTTCTATAATTATGATAAGAAGTTTAGCTTAGATGCCAAATATATGTGTACAAATCGACAGATTTCTTGCGACACAAACATTCCACTTCGACAATCTTTCTTACATTTTATTACTATTAACTTTTTTTCAGTTAATACACTCAGCAAATAACATCTAGTAGCTCCTTATATACATATCTAACTATATGTATGGATGTAAAACACTATCGATAGCATGAAAGGTGTTTAAATTATACAATCGATAACCGATGAGCTTAGCACTGGACATTCAAATATTCATATGTACATATGTATGTGCATAACCATAGAGATAAACAAAAAATTTAAACACAATTATTTGTGTTGTTGTTTTGAATAGAGTATATTTTACGTACATGTTATGTTATTTCGTTATCAATTATTGTTTAAATTTGTCTCTCCTTTTGCCGAGCTACGCGTCCGGTATATGTAGGCACGTTTGCTGATAAAAAGGTAACAGCCAAATCACTTTAAAGCACGCTGATTAAAGGCACTTAGATGCCAAAGAGTTAACAAAGAGAAACTGCACTTTGCATATAAATAAATATATATATGAGTATTATAACTAAAATTGAATTTATATTTTATTATGAAATAATTAATTACATTTCACTAGTTGAGTTTTGCAGATCTTTATAAGTTGAGTGAGCGTAAATTGCAATTAAAAACAGCTGATTGCCTGTTGATAACAGGGTTGCAAATTGTAAAATGCAATAAGAGACCGAAAAAGGAAATCGTTAAAATTACGGGCACACGCTTGACCGGAAGTTGAGCTAGAAAACCATAATAATTATGAACGAAATGTTTCTCTAAAAGGTTTTTTGCGCAAATTGAAATTTGTTTATTTACAATCAATATATATATGTTGTAGGTTGTGTGAAGCAATTGACAATAATTTGCTGAAGCAAAATACCTACGACAGGCATGCCTCACAGAGGATCTACCATATGAATTTTATTTTATGAGCCATATTCTATGCCGTTACAATAATAACAAGTAATTACTGGCATTGATGAATTGCCGTAGAGTTTGATTAATGTGCGGAACAATTTAAAAACTTGGCAATAACTTATTGATGGCTATAACGATTTATGTTTTTAATAAAATAAAATTTTTTTTCGGAATTTTTTGGTCTTTACTGGCTGGCCTGCTTCCGCTGTTATATTCAATTTATGGGTTTGGAACTAAAAGTTGGGAATCTATTTTAAAATTGTTTAATTGAAAATGTCAAACTACAATAAATATTCGTTATTCAGCTTGTAGGCATGTATTTATTTAGTTTCATTATATTACATACATGCATACATGCATAAGCAATATTCAACGGTGCTCGGGTAAAGTGTCTTCATTGTTAAATCTAAATTTTTATTTGTGATTTAAAGTACATTTTTAAAGTTAAATACAATAAATTATGCAATAAAATGTAATATCTGCATTATATAATTCAATTTTTAATATTACAAATAATTTACGCGTATAAAATTATGCCAATTTATTTGCCAATCAGAAAAACCTACATACATATACATAAGTTAGTAATATTTAAATGATTTATTTTTCCGTATGTGAAATGTATATAAACAAGGGTAAAATCTATTGGTATTCAATGTTCATCACGTATTTTACAATCTTTCTGTTCCTAATGACTTTCGCCTACGTCTAAAAATTCACCTAACAAAAACATAGAAACAAAATAAATAAAATAAAAAATTGTTTGCAAGAATTTAAAAGTAATCCACAAATACAGAGGAGGGCATTAATTTTTTGATTAGTTTCGAATGAATGCTGTTTTGATGTAGGCAGCATACTTTAGGTTAGTTGTGTTGCTGTTAAATTATATATTATATTTGTTGGATTAAAATTACTCGTTCAAGCCACAACCACATCTTGTATCCAGTTGAGAGCGCCACGTATACGGCGTAGACGTGCACGCGCCAAGAAACTGCAGATCAACAGGTATTCAACATAAGTGCGTCGACCGCTCGCATTGAAGCTGAATTGATCCACAGCAGCGCGGCCCTCACACATGACTTTTGTGGTAAGCGAAAGTAGCCATTGGAGAATCTATAGGGAAAAAAAGAACAATATTAATTGAAAAATTATAAAATCGAATACCATATTCTACTCACCTCCGGGCTATTGGGCATGCCACCTGCCTTAAGCCATTTCGATGGTGCCCACAGGAAAAGTTGCATTATATTTGCGGCTATATCTGGGCTTACGCGCTTCGAGGGGCTCGGATGTAATATGTTATAAATTAACTGTTGCACAATCGCTGGACATTCATCACTCAGTGGCGGCAGATCGTCTACTTTATAATCACTGTTACGTAGCGAGAGCGTTTGTTCGCCATTAGCCAAAGCTAAGCCGCCGCTAGAGGAATAGAAAGGATTGCGTTGGCCGAATATTTCGTAGGCAATCGCGCCGCAAGCCCATAAATCTGCTTTAGCGTAGTTAAGCACCGAAAATGGACCGGCTTGTTTATTAATGATCTCTGGTGCCATAAGCGCAGCATTACCACCCTTATCAATATCAAACGAGGTGTAGGGTATCTGCAAGCCATGCACTTTATCAGCCAAGCAACAGCCGAAATCCGAAAGTACCAACACTGGTGGCGAATCGTCATCATTCATTTCAATAAGTATGTTGTCCGACTTGAGATCACGATGTGCAATACCGTGACGATTTATATGCGCAGTGGCCTCCAACAACTGTGCCAACAATAATAGTTTGGTACGTGCGCTCAGTTTGTGCGAATCGAGCAATGCGCGCAAGCTATAGTCATAGCGTTTCATCAGCAAGTATAGTGACATATTGCGGCCATAACCATGTGGATTGATGCGTTGCGGCTGCGCTATGGGGTATAGCAAATGGCCATCGGGGAAATTGCGTACTTCATCGCAGAAAAAGCCAAACATGCAGACAATATTCGGATGGGGCGGTAGCGTGAGTGTCTGATTTTGCAACAAGCGCTCCCACTCCTCGGCGCAATCGTCCATACGGCGCGCACGTGCCGGTACGGTCTCTTTGTACATGGCGCGCAGGATGGAGAGCGCGTTACTTTGTATGTCATAATTGAACATCATTTTTAAAGCAAGCGGATACCGATTGATGTCAGCGAGTGGCGCATCGATAGGTTGCTGCCAACATAAAGAGAGGGATATTTGTAGATTTTTTTTTAAATTAATTATAAAATAAAAAAATAAAAATACATACAAGCCCTTGCATTCCGCTGCTAATGCCAGAGAAACCAGCGTTGCTATCACTACCCAAATCGGCAACTATTTTCTGCATATTTTCTTCTTCCTCTTTGTCCGCGCGCTGTGCTTTGCGGTCAGCGACAAATGCGGCCGCCGCTGAGTTCTGATTGTATAGCTCGTTCAAATTGTCCATAGAAGTACCGAAATTGTGTACAAATCGCGACATATTCTGTATTGGTGACATTAGTTCTGGGTGGAAGGATTGTTGTTGTATTGGTGTAGCTGTGCTAGCGTGCGCCAGAGCGGCTGCGGCCTGCGCGTCAAGTGTTGTATCAAGAGAGGGTGTTTCTAGGGCTGCGCTATCATTGCGCCCATTTTTAAAGGCTGCGGAATAAACTACCGCGGCACAACCTTTAGCAATAGCCGGTCCAACATCCAATTTATCAATATTAAAATCAGTATTTAGGGTTTCTGATATTTCATCATAATTCCATGAGGCCTGCAATCGACCAGCTGCTTCACGTATCTCCCAACAAACGCCCTCCAATTCATCTTCCTTCGTTAAGACACCTGCGCCGGAAGCCAAACTGACACCGACCAATGCAAAGAAAGGTGCGGAATCGCCATAGAAAAGCTTTTTTGTTGCTTGGGTTCGTAAGTCTTGTGAATAATTGGTTGTAACACGATTAAGGATGTTGTCAATGAATACTTTACGCGCATGTTGACCAACGCTTAAGAGGCCGGTACGTGGGAGCGATTTATTGGCATTTGTAATGCCATGCAAGGTACCTTTAGCCGGTAAAGGTTGGGCGGACGCGCTAGCGCTAGCAGCGCCCGACTGTAAATATGTGGGAAAGAGTATTAGAGATATTTCATTGTTATTAATTGTAATTTTAATATACCCTCAAAGAGTTGGGTAAGCTCCGGCGCGTCTTCTCTCGGTTTTGTTCCAAAATGTTGGCGTGTATATCGCGTCTCCAGTAGCTTTGTAGGAAGTAGCGACCATGTTTAACTAGTCGTAAGGTGAGTAAGCGCACAGACATTCTCGACGGCTTCTACTAAATACGCCTATTCGATGAACAATAAAGCGCCTGTAAATACACCGTCGTTTGTTTCGCACTGTTTTTCAGTTACACGACTCACACCGTCGTTGATGTTTGCTGTTGTATGTGTTTTTGTTTTTGTGAATGCAGTAGCTGAAGGTAGATATTTACGTCGCAAAAGTAGAAAAAATATTAATATGTAGTTTTTGAAAATATACATACATATATTTTAATAGTACTTACAATCTACTTATATTTGCCAAAACTCTTTGATATTTTTGTACCGCACTCCGCGGCTTTTCGTACACATTGAAACAGATGGGTCTAGCAGGTGCTAATACCTCGTTTTCACAATTATCTAACAATCGCAATAGATTTTCACGCTTGGCTGCTTACTATATTTTTATGCAGCCACAAAATATGATAACAAAGTTAAAAAAAAAAGGTTTTAACACAGCTTTTAGTAATGTTTGAGCAACATTCTTACCGTAAATTCCATTAAAAACGGTATAAAACCGAATTTTCTACTGAATGCTCCTTGTTTATTTTGGTTTTCTGCTTTTGATATTGCTATAGCAAATTCTATACGTTAAATCGTTTATTTTTTGATAATCGCTATAAATAGCAAGAAAACATTAAAAGACAAACGCATTAAAAACCAATTCAGAGAACGTAGAAGATGTTCTGGCTTATTCTTGACGTTTTACACGATTTTTCGTAATTGGTCCTTCTCTGTCTTCTACGTTCTCTGGCCAACTGAAAAAAGTAATCACAATAGCGTATCAGCTGTTTTGTCTTTTTGGCAATTCATTCACCATGGTTGATGTACAAAGAGGAATTAGAAACTGCAACAGCTGCAACGACTCACTTCCGGTATTCCAGTATTGTTAAATCAGAGTAGAGAACGTAGAATTCCACGTTCTCTGGTTAAATTTTAAATATGTTTAATTAAATTTATATATGTATATGTTAGGTAATGAAGCCTTTGAAACAAAGGATATTTTTTATCTTTCAAACATTATTTTTATTAAAAATATAAATAAGTCGATTTGTTTTTAAGCTACCCTAACTAGTTACTCGTTAGTTTCAAGCTAAGCTCTCGTTTAACAAATTACGGTTGTTTTCCCATGACCGTTTGCTTTTTGTTGCTTAATAATTGGTTATACTTTTACAGATTTTTGTTAAGAATTCTAGGTTAAGTGTTGTATTTTTTTCTTTTCAATTAAAAAAAGTATATGAATACTAAAAAATATGGATTCATTTCGTCGCGCTTATCGAGGTATTGGGATTTCTGTATGTTTATTATATACAAGCATATTGATCAGATGTTCTAACCATTTGCCGTAGATCCAAAATCACCACTCACTCCCCTAACACCGTTGGCTTCGAATGCAGCATTCAATTTTAATATGGGTGGAGATGATTCGCTTAAACCATTTATTAATGTTATCGACGCTGCCCGAATAAAAGGAAATGCTCGATCCTCATCAGTTGGTCTGGCTAGTGGTAAAAAATATGTAAATCCGAATAAATACACCAAACCTCAACCGACACAACTGAACACGCGGAATGTCATAAATAAGGGCGCAAATAAGGCCAGAAGACTTTCGCCAAGATGTGCTTCTAACGTGAAGCCTGACATAGACATAAAGCAGGTTTTCAAAGTTGAAGATGATGACGATAGTGAAATACTGATCCCGAAATATGACATAAATAATAATTCTAGACAAACTAGCGCACATAATTCAGCGACATCATCAAGTGTTCGGTGCACATCGAATTATGGTTATGCAAATGAAACCGGCACACAAAGTTCATCATATGATTCCAATTTGTCGAACGGTTCATGCAGCTCTTTTGGAACGGGCACGAGTACTTCTAGCTGTCTAGGCGGTAATCGTCGTCGTAAGCCACCGAAACTTGTCTTAAACGATACAGCGCTTGATGTGCCTGATGTAAATATGTCGTCTGTGTTCAATTGGGTTTGGAATCGTTTATCACCTATGAAAAATCCATCAATTTACGAGCTACTTGCTCGTGTCGGCATGCAGAAGTATTGGAATATATTTGAAAAGGAGGAAATTGTTGATTTGGACGTGTTTTCAACTTTAACTATTGATGACTTGAAATCTATTGGTATTAAGGATACGGATGACTGTGTAAAAATTTTGAAATCGGTTGCCTGGGCACTCGACTTTTTATCAGGTTTACTAAATTTTAAAAAGCCTTGACTTGGTGGTACCAAGTGGTGGAGAGAAATTTTTATTTATTATACTATTTTTGTTAACTAAATTTTATATAATTGTGTTTAAAGTCAAAATTGTTGTGTTTTATGAATGTTGATATAAAATTGTACTGACTATATTATTTAATAAACTTGACTCTTTAAAAAAAAATATTTATATTTTATTGCACTAATGTTCTCTACGCCGTTCGTCTCATTGTTAATTTACTGTGAAGAAGAACAAGCATTATTTATCGGATTTTCTTACTTTGTTTATATTCCGCAATAAATAGTTTATTGTCCTGACATATAAACAGTAAAACATTCCTTCATAAAATATATTAATAAATACGTATTTAATTTATCAACTAGTGTTTTGCTTCCATAGTATCGCAATTTCTTTAACAATTTACTATAATGGAATCGGTACTTTTTGCCAATATAAAAAAGTTATATGCCAATGAGTTATATTCCTGTGTTATACCTGCTGCCAGCTTACTAAGTACACTTCTACAAAACGATCGCAATGTCGCGACACCCGAAATCGAATATCAAGTATTACTCTTTAGCGGAAATGCACATTACTACGAGCGAAACTATCGCATGGCCAGCAAGCAATATGAAGCTGCGCTATTAATGCGAAAGACAATGTTACGTTTTAAGAATACACACTTGGTTAGCATTGAGATCACACATGAGCAGTTTACTGAACTTGAAACACGTTATCGACTTGCCAGGTGCTATCGTGAACTGGTCGAGGACCACAAGGCCATCAGTACGTTACATGCCTTACCGCTAAAGTCTCGTACACCTAAAGTGAATATGCTGTTGGCCCAACTATGGCACTATGGACAAAGTGCAGATAAAGCAGAGGCCATAGCTGCATACAAGGAAGTGTTGGGCGACTGTCCCATGGCATTGAGCGCTATAGAAGCGTTGTTAAAGTTAGATGTAGATGGCATTGAAGTGAACACATTGGTGGTGAATGGTAATAATACTGTCAATTTTTACAATATAACCATAATATTGATTTTATTATTATTTTTATTTAAATATTTTTACTTTTTAAATTATAGCTGGTAGCGTGCCAAAGCATATTGACTGGCTAGGCAATTGGATAAAAGGGCATGCCCAATTGTACTCTCGCGAGCATTTAGAGGCATCAAAAACTTTTCAAGCCATAAACGATAATACCAAATTTCACCAAAATTCACATTTATTAACGCTTATAGGTAAAAGTCTTTACTATTATGGTCGCTATGCGCAGGCCCAACAGTATTTAGAAACAGCGCTTATTGTCAATCCACATAATACGGACGCGCTAATGCCTTTGGCTGTTGTTTACGAATACAATCAAAAATTATCGGAATTAGAGAAGCTCTCAGCGCAAATGGGTAACATAAAAGATTTAAACTCGGAGCACTGGTTTGTGGTCGCCGAGTGTTGTTATGCTGCTGGTCAAATAGAGAAAGCAATTTCATTTGCAAAGAAGGCTGTCGAGCTGGATGAGCGTAATATTGAAGCGCAACTCTTGCGTGGACGCATTTGCTTACAGCTAAAACAGCGTGTTGAAGCGATTTCGTACTTTCGCACAGCGCAGTGCATCGCAAGCTATCGTTTTGAGGTGTATAAAGGACTTTATCATTGCTATGTGGGCATGAAGCGTCGAGATGAGGCGCAAGCTATGTGTGCATTGGCTGTGCGCTGTTTCCGAAATTCGCCGCGCAGCTACGTGGTAGGTGTAAAGAGGATGCAATTGTTCGAAATGTACTGAAATATTAAATTATTTTATTTTTAGATGTTTGCACGCGTTTTATTGCAATCCAACAATCCGTTGGCAAAGAAAAGCGCAAAAAAGTTCTTAGCCAAAGCTCTGGAGATCGATGAGCATTATGCCGTTGCCGTTGCGCTAATGGCAGATGTGTGTCAAGCGAACGGCGAAACACAGGAAGCAAGCGCTATGCTGAAGAAACAAGTTATGTCCTTTCCAAATCCCTCATACTTTAGCATGTTGGGTGATTTGCGTCGGACTGCGCGTGATTTGGATGGCGCATTGGAGTATTATACTATTGCATTGAGGTGAGTGAACTAGCATATGTATATAGGTTATGAATATATATGTATGCTTGAAATTTTGATTCTTTTAGTCTTGAACCTAACAATCGGCATGCTTTAAAGGGCGTAAAAGCTTTGACTCGCGGGGGCGATAAACAAGATCAAGATACAGCGTTAATGATATCACGGTTACGTGACGAGGAATGGCAAATCGATGATGAAGCGGAGGAATCTTCCTCGCACGATGAAGACGATTCAGACACATATTCGGATCCCTTTTGGCAGGACCTGGAATCCGAAGTCATTAATTAACTTATTTCCATTTTTTTTAAACATTTTAAGACTATTAATTTATTAACTAGATACTTGGTATAAAATTAAAACTTTTAATGTCTGTGAAACGTGTTCCTGTTTTTATTGTGAAGAAATAGTTCAAATACATATAAAATACACATTCATCTAAGACGCTTACTCCGCTTCCATTTCATCGTCGTTTGCGCCACTAGTGCTGACAGCTGCTGCAGCGCTAGCCGATTTAGCTTTATCTTTTTTCTCCTTTGCGACCTTGCGATATGCCTCCAAATCCGATGTCAATGGATCGACGAAACTTTCAAACTCCAACTGCTTGAGCGCATCTAATATATTCGCAGCTGTGATGGTTTTATGTTTTTTTTTACGTGCCAGCGTTGTGGATGAGGATGTTAGATATATTACAAAGACAGATGCGGCGCGCGCTATAGCTGCACGCGCTTCTTTACTCACATTTGCGCCATCAGGAAGTGCTTCTTTAATTAGACGACCCACAACAGCGTTGGGTAAATTTAAATCTTCAATACGCTCAACCATTTTGAAAATCTTTTAAATTATTTTTCTTTCCTTTTTATAGTACGAGAAAATTTTTGTACTTGTATATTAGCGTTTTGCTATTTTTTTGCGAGAAAACGGTAAACAAAAAGTAAATATGTAAATGCAATGCTGCTTCTTACTTGCCATGCAGTCACAATCATATATTTTCGATACAACATGTGTTTAAGAAATAATCGATTAATATGAAATCCAAAGGGATGATGAAGGAGATTGAAAACCGATAAATGAAAGGCATAGCAAAGGGTTCCTCGACAGTCGGCTCTATGCGCCGGAGGAGAAAATTTACACTATGGCAATGTAGAAACACCTGGCTCCATGCTGGTAGCTTTAAATTTCTATCCAAATTTCTCCGGTTGGGCTTTGGGTGACCATCCTCAGACCTCTACAGCTCAAAGTAGCTTCCCGCAGCACAATAGATGATAAAGACAGGTGCGCTTGATTTCTTCAGGTAGGAGGTTCAATTATTATCGTGGAGCCTCCAAACTTTTCGCTCCAGACGCAATAAGAATGCTAATACTAAAACCTCTTGGTCCTATGGTAGCAGAATTCATCACCAAGGCCCTCTATCTGCCTGGGGTCACTGTAGCAATACCCGACATATGAAAATAGCCAACAAAAGAGAATCACATTGGATATCCCTCCTCTCGCCAGTGTGAAAATACGTCGCGAGCTGCCTTGATAGCACAAAGGACGTTCGCTGATCGAAATTCTTCGACATTGGCTAGCTTTGTCTGGTCCCAAGCGGGGTTAACCAGAAGCTAACACAACAACAAGATCGAAGTCCATATATCGGGCGAAACCAAATCTCATAGGAAAGTAAAATAATTTTTTGGTTTTTGTCATTTTCTGTCTAACTATAATTTATTGAAATACATATGCATGTATGTATGTATGTATACATATACACTCGTATATATATGATATTATAATTACCAATTTAAGTACACGAACTACAGCAAATAGGTATTATTTACAAATTATTATAATTTTTTTGATATGTGGCAACTCTCCATCCGCAAATTTAACGGCAATTGCTCGGCCGATACCCGCTCACAAATATTCTTTTTCATAATACTGCAGCTAATGTCTAAACTACAAATTAGTCCACTGCATTGGCTGATCTGTATGAAATTATGTATGTATGTATGTATGTAAGTAGTACCCCGCTATAATCTAACCCTATTTTAGGGAAGCCATTACGTAGTTTAGGTAAGTTGAACTACTTTAAGAATCAAATTGAAAATATATTTATCTATAAAAAAAATTTATGCCTCAGGATGTGCCGCTGCAGTGCCGTTTGCCGTCGTCGTTGCCGTCTCTGTAGCTGCAGCTACCGCCGTAACGCCAGCCTCGTCAGCACTAGCCACTGCCGCTGCTGTGCCCTCTTGTAGTGCAGGGGATGAGCGCGTGTGCACGGCGGATGCCTCAATGACAATCGACGGCAATTCAGCATTTTCAATGGTGTTTGAGCTGGTTGTGCTGTCAGCGCTAGTGGGTGCCGGCACGCCCGCATGCTCGGCAATCACAGGTTCCAACTCAGGCGACGTATATTGATTGACGCTAATTTCGGTTTCCACAGAGTTTACATCGATTGGCGCTGCTCCAGCGTTTTCATTAGCTGGTGTTTTTGCCTCCTGACCACCCTCTAACCTCACAATTGATTCGCTCGGAGTGTGCGCCGCAGTGGTTACTTCCTCAGCTGGTGCAGCGGTAACCGTAACCTCCGGTGCTGGCGGCGCTTGAGTGTTATTAATCTTTACTGGTTGTGGTGTTGCAACTGGTGCTGCTGTTGGCGGCGTTATCACTGGCTTAACCGACTCCTCAGGCACAGGCGAGGAGGCTTTCGATTGCACTGGCGTGGATGCCTTCGACTGTGCTGGTGTTGCGGGTTTGGATGGCGCTGGCGAGGCGGTTGGTGTGGAGCCACGCGAAGCCAATTTCTGCTTTTGTGCGCTTTTGTCCAGCAGCAATGTCGTCGCTTGTGGCGCTGGGCTGCTACCGCGTTTTATCTCCTCAATCTTCGATTCAAGCTCTTTACGTATTTCGGCAATTGGTTTGAGCAGGAAAATAGGAACATCATCGTCGCGTCTCTGGAATAAAATTTCACCTTCGAATTCGAGCAGTTTATGTTTGCGAGCACGCAGTAAAATGCCAACCACCTTGTCGGAAATGTAATTGTAAATCTACGGGTTGCAGAAGAGTTGAAAAAGATTTCAATTAATTAATATTTTGGCTTAAATACCGGCAATAAAGTGTCTTAATACTCACATTGAAGAGTTCACCAAATGGTATGACGCGCATATTTGGCTCATCCTTAACATCGTAGCCCTCGGAGTCGATGATTTGACACAACTCCAGCATTTCGCGCATCACATGCATATTAGCCTTCTGACCGCGCATCTCTGTCAAGCTACCTGCTAAAGGTCTGTAAATTGCGCAAAGATAAGACGAATTAGTACGAGTACAATGCTAAGGGCAGTTGCTGGTGCGGTGGGCGAATCAACTTACTTGCCATATTCATCTTTGGAGAATGTGGGCTTAGGCGATACACGTCCACTAACCCCAGAGAAGGGATTTAGCAATTGTTGCTGTTGATGCTGTTTTGTTTGTTTGTTGAACATAGCCACCTTGGAAGAGAGCGGCGAGTCCTGTAAAGTAAAGGGGATTGGTTACAGACTTAAATATACATAATTCTGGCGTGCAAAAAATACTTGAGTTATGACGGCGGCAGGCATTTCAACTACAAATTTGCTAAAGTTCGTGTCTAAACAACAGTAGATTTAAAGGACTATGGTAAAAATTTCAATTTATGTTTTTATGCCGAAAATTGTGTGTAATTTAATTAAAATATTTTGAAATTTGTTTTGGAAATTTTTTATGTCATTGTTATTTAAAATCGAAACGGTATTTTAGGGCAAAGTGATTTGGGGGAAGTCGTGAAGAAAGTCTGCTTCACTGTATTTCATCTCATTTCATTTAACTTTTTAGATACTTTTATTAATTTCTTTATATATTTTTTTTCATTATTTTAGTTTTTTTTAATTTTATTATTATTTTTATTTATGCTTTTATTTCATTTCATTTCATTTTATTTTATTTTGTTTCATTTCATTTTATTTATTTTATTTTATCTTATTTTATTTTAATTTTTTTATTTTATTATATTTTATTTTATTTTATTTTTTATTTTATTTTATTTTATTTTTTTTTATTTTAGTTTATTTTATTTTTAAAATATTTTATAAGATTTTAATTTTTTTTTGAATTTAATGCATTTGATTAACTTCGACTGCGCATTCTATAAAATCTCACCACCAGGCAGGCGCCCATTGCTTCATTCACAAATTCACTCACTCGCTCATATCCCATTCACTAGTTGCTTGCATTGTCAGGCTTGCATTCCTTAGAGGTATCACAGGGCGTATGCGTGATTCCAAAAATATCATTGCTTTGCTTTCTCGTTAATTATGTGCACAGTTGTTCATGCCAATTCTTTATATACATATCTAATATAATATATGTATGTACATATATATATACAAGCGCATAGTAACACATTAAAACTATTTAATTGCTATTATTGTTTTTTTTTTCAACATATTTGGATTGCTTTTTTGCCCTCATCTTGGGCATTTAACATTGCAATTCAATTGAAATGAAAGAATTCGTTGCTCTACTCGCTCTACTCGCTCTACTCGCTCTACTCGCTGCTCACCCACACTAGTTTGTTGTTTTTCTCTTTTTTTCTTTCTACAAAATGACAACATGAATTTCGCCGTTATGCAGCTGCATTTAATGTCTGTATGTGATGTATAAAAATATTTGGTAAATAAAAAAAGAATTGCATGTGCATCATCAGGACAGAAGCAACCCTGAACTTGCACACGAATTTGTGATTTATTTTTATAACGTAACAACTGTCAATGGCATAACAGAAGCGTTCGCATTTCGTCTGCATTTATTTGAAATTTAGTTTATTTAAAACTGCGAAGAAAGTGCAACGAAAAGAAAAAGGCACAATGAATGTGAGTTGGAATGAGCCACTTTTGGTGCGGCGTGAACATAACAAAAGGAAAAATTTAGATATTGTTAGCTGCGCTAAAACTTCTTTTGTACCCTTACTACACAACGATGAGTAAAACTATGATGATCACGGTTTTTGTTGTTTCTTAGTATTTAGATTTTTTTTTTTGATTTCCTATCCAATTTAAATATGGACAAATTTTCGTCAAATGCGCACGTGTCCGTGGATTTCTGTGATCATTTGGAATTTCATGCATTCACTAGTTACGCTTTGTACATGTAACATATATGTATGCATGTATAATGTATGCATGTATGCAAGAGCACATTTGCCAACACATAAAATACACTTCCTGCTGCGTGTGTCAGCCTTCGAATAGTGCCAAGAATAATATGCATGCCCAAGCCTCTTTGTCAGCAAGCGAAATGGATCTGCGCTCGCTCTTATGTTCGGCGCAAAAGAATTGCATTTTCATGCACATCACACACACACACACACACACACACACAGCATGTAAAAATTGTCTTTGAATTGATATTTTTGCACATTTTTTGCAAAGTATTTAAACTATTTGCTTATTCAAGTGGTAGACAAATGTAAAGAAGTTTTTTTTATTCATATATGTGTGTACATATGTGTGCAATAGGGCTGTTCGTTTAAAGCAGCAAAAAGATAAATTGTTTAAACATTCTCATGTGAACAAAATGTAAAATTTTACGATAATTTTCACATTTATCCACCAAAAATCACTTCAGCGGTGAAAAGCGCCATCATCAGAGGGCGATAAGGTGATCTCCAACAAAGTTCGAAACGATAAATTGATCATTTTATCGAGTTTATCACCGGATTATCACATGATATATTAATTCTTCTTCGGCGGCCTCGATAGCGCTCCTCATAAAAATCCATCAGCCGTTCGGAGGCGGCTTAGAATAAACCGCTTCAGCGGTTACAAAGGTCCAAATATTCTACCGTTACATGAGATAGTATAAAAGCAAAAAGGAAAATTAACTAATTTTCTATTCGTTCCAATGCACAGCTATTGTTTTCTCTACGACAGACACAGTATGACTCATGTAAAACAAAATAGTTTAATGCAGAAAATATACGCAAATTGAATGTTACAAATGTAGACATACGTTTTTGAAAGCCGGAAGAAATATCAATCAAATTTCAAATTCTTTTGAATCTGAGCAAAAATAATATGTGCACAATTTACATGTTGAATGCAATTTTTGTGATTTTTTTTGGAGCAATTGTCAATTATAGCTTTACCGATTAGCGGAAACGATAATCCGTGTTAGACAAAGTAAGAATCAAAAGTTTATACTTATTTTAAAATTTTATTTCATAATTTCATTTTATAATATTTTGTGTTTATCATATTTTTTTTGTTGTTGAAAAATTCAATTTAAAATTCTTCAATTTGATAAATCTTAAAGAAATATTTTCAAACCTTGTGCCAATTTTATTTCTGTATTAAAATATTTCTGCATTTGGACGCATGTACATATATATGGAATTAGTTAAATATATCTGTTTATTGGAAATTCCAAGCATGCTTGCGGCTTTCTTGCCAGGCGTATGCCATAAATCACTAACAATGCATAAAAATATTGTATTTTCGAGTTGACTACGAAAATTTACACATTAGAATTTGAATTGTCGTCATGAATGTTTGAAAACAAACCAAAAAAAAAACTGAAGAGTATTCAACAATTTGCGCATTTTTTCGAAATTAAAGAATTTTTGCTACACAATTTTTTCCTTTACAATCGTCATTTTCATTATAAATTATTATTAGCGCCAAGTTTGTAAAATATTTACTTTGAGTTAATACCAAAATTCGTGTGGCTTGGTTTTTTTTATAATAAACATTTTGCTATGAATTTTGCTCACTGCACACCGACTTTCTCCTCACCTAACCTAAAAGTGGTACTGGTGAAATTATTATTATTTTTATGTTTTGAAATTCACTGACTGGAATATGTTTACTTTAAAACATACTTATACACATAGGTATGTATGTACTCGTTAATATAATTGTTTAAAAAAAAATAATTGAACACGAAATTCCATGTCTCTACATCTTTGACATTGAAAATGGCTTTATGGTA
The DNA here is from genome assembly GCA_030068015.2 of Neoceratitis asiatica. NCBI lineage: Eukaryota > Metazoa > Arthropoda > Insecta > Diptera > Tephritidae > Neoceratitis > Neoceratitis asiatica. Next base: position 96,775,828 of record CM061525.1, on the reverse strand, counting down.
AGTACACGATAGAACATGTTCGCCGCCTACAATTTGTAACCACATGACAGTTTTCGAAATGTCGCAATTCTTTAAATTTTCCCATAAACAAAATGTTTTCTTTTATTTATGTGGTTTTTTTCATTTTTTTTTGCTGCATTGCCACTTATGCCGCACTAGCAAAAGTGAAGAAGAAGAAGAAGAAGAAGAAATGTTCGTGGAAAATTTATTCACTCGACAAATGATGATTTTAGTTAAATAAAATTCCGTTTTTGTAATGTTTATATGTAAGAAAGTCATAAAATATAACGGTACATTATATGCTAAGCACAGCGCATACCCCTTCTGCCAGCGACGAGTGCTTTTAAAGTGGAAATATTTGCAAACGTGCACTGATACACACATGCATACATGCATACATATGTACATACATATGTATTTCTAGTTAAAAATGTCCGAGTCCAATGCACGATCGTTGCTGCTGCTGCTGCAGTGAACAAGTCTTGGCACTTGTCGCCAAATCAAGGACGTATGGCCAGACGGTTGGACGAATGGGCGGTCGGTACGACGTTTGGGAGTGACACGATGCGTCAAACGAAGTTTTGTTGCCAAAAAAATAAAAACACGCCACAACAACAACAACAGGCAGCAGGCAATGTGCGGATCAGTATTTTAGTCGGCTGACGACGGCCAGGAGGCGACAAATGCCGATGCTCTTGCTGTTGCTGTTGCTGTTGCTATTGGACCATGAACGTGAACTCGGTGAACACTGTCATGGCGGTGATTTGTTTTTGCTACATGAGTGCCGCCTGCTTGTGTGCTGCTCGGCGTTTGCAAGATATTTTTGTCAATCAAGTTTTGTGCTTTCTTCAATTTCGAAAACAAAATTTAATTTCTTGGCAATTTTTATGCCGAAACCAGATTTACCAGGCACAGCTACTAGCACACAATGTGGGTGTGTTATTTTGTGATTTTTATGTTTGTATTTAAAATTTTTTTTTAAGTAATTAGTCAGTGAAAGGTTTTTGCTGTATCTACGTCAAATGGTGCTTATCTAGAACAGTGAAAATGAAATTTTTATTATAATTTTTCCACAGCCTGTACACTTTCAGATATTAAGAAAAATTCTATTAAACAATTTCGATTCAAAAATTAGGTTAAAAGTGTTGAGCTTATATAATGATATAATTAATTAATTACTCAGTTTTAATTCATTCATATTTTCGTGGGTTGATTTGTTTAGCCGCTGAAGTGATTTTCGGCCCAGCTCCTCCCCCACTTTGTGGTTTTGCGTCAGCAAATCGAGCTGTGGGTCCCTCTATTCTAAGCTGCTTCCGAACGGCTGATGGATTTTTATGAGGAGCTTTTATTTCATGTCAGATATACACTCATAGAACTTGACATTACCTGTCGAGTGGCAAAAGCAATTAGAAAAAACAATTTGCTATAATTTCCTAACCACTCGGCTATGGCGGCCGCCTCATGTCATCTTATATTCATTAACTTAGAAGATTCAAGAAGATCTAATGTTTTAATCATATAGAATATAGTTAGATTTTGGTAAATCAAATTTCTTTTCGTAGAAAATTCAGCAATAAATAAATATAGAGTTTTCTAGAGTTCAGATAATTTTTTTTTAATATTTAAAAACATGTTTGTTTTGGAAAAAATAGCGCTAAAATATTTTAATGCTGAAATTCCTTACTAAATGCCGAAAAAAATATGAGGTGCTTAAAGTAAACGTCTTTAATAAAAATAAAAAAAATTAAATTGGAATGTTAGTCTTATGTGTATGAACGAATTTCTGGCGCAACGAAGCTGACCTCTAATCGCAACTACATTTCATTTTTGAAAAAAAAAAGAAGTTTTTTAAGCGTTTTTCTATTCTTTAATTTTCCTAGCGTATGAATTACGTGAATAAAATACATATGTATGTATATACATAGTATGTGTATCTTATTTGGCTATTAACCCCGAAAAACAGACAGCAACGCATTAAACAATAATTTATTGACATTCTTATGTGATGTTGGTATTTATTTTGCGCGAGCATTTATTGCTCGTTGGCTAAATTTTTATTTACTATATGGACTATATGTTTTTTTGCTATTTTTTATGAATTAAATACATTTATAAATTAAATTCCTTAGCAAAATGCTTTAAATGCTTTCGTAAATATGGTTTCGGTATTTACTGCCGAAAATTTTCTTAAAATATGCCTATCTTCATATCGCTTCGCTTTTTTCTATAATAAATGACTCAATACATGATTATGATTACACATTGTTTGTATAATAATTTGTAACGGCAGCCGCATCTAATGTTCATTATCGCATTACTCACACCCTGTGTCATTGGAAATGGCGGCGTTGGCTAATCGGCTGCAACACCTAAATCGATTACGCATACGCCCTGTTGCACCCTGCAGTGAACGTCACGCTACACACAGACAAACGATCAACGCGCATTTGCCGCTTCTTTGTTACTTTCGTTTTTTCTTTTGCATTACGTAAAGTTTATTGTTTACATTTTATGTAATTTGTATATATACATATATATTTTTGATGTTTGTTAGATGTGTGAGCTCAAGATACTTATACATACTTATGTACAAGAGATGATGATGAGGCACTATTTTGTGTTAAGACCTAGTTTTGTGTGTTTTTATCTGATATTAAAAGTATTAAAAAAAATAGTTAACCGGAAACTTTATTAATAGCGCTTGAAAGATTTTAACTGATAATATACATACGTACATACAACTTTTAATCTCATTTAAAAAAAAAAAGAACCGAATTAAAAAAAAATATTTCTCAGAAAATTTTAATTTTCTATTTACTTTAAATTAATTTATTTTAGCTAAAAAATTTAAATAGTGTTAAAATTATCACTAATATGTGCATTATTATCTTTAAGTGCAAATTAATCTTTTAATAATATAAAGTTTTCGCAAACTTTTCAAATTTTTATATTCACAAATTATTGTATTTGAAAGAAAAAAGCATTTAAATGCCTTGTGTGAGGAAAGAAGGGAAAGTTATAAATAATGTGGGAGTTGCCATTATGTGTTAGCAACATTTTTAAATTAAGACCAAAAATAAAATATAATAAAAATAGCGGTAATGTGTAAAAATATATACTTACATATATATATGGGCTAACAAAAAATATATATAAAAATAAAAAATAAAATAAAATAAAAATAAAATGATTATAAAACATATACAAATATATAAAAGATTAAAAAAATTTTAAATAAATAAGAAAAAATAAAAACAAAATAATTTGTTTTAAGTAAATAAGAATATATAAATAAAATAAAGAATTTGAAATATGTATATAAAAAAATATAAATAAAATAAATAAATATGAATATATAAAAAAAAATATTTTTTTAAATATATATGGAAATAAAAATAAAATAAAAATACATAAATGTGCAAATAAAAAATATAAAAAAATAAGAAAATATAAAAAAATAAAAAATATATTAATGTGTATATGAAAAAAAATAAACTAAAAAAATTAAAAAAAAAAAATTTGGAAAATTATATAAAGAAATAAATAAAATAAAAAATATGACTAAATAATAAAATATATAAATAAAATAAAATTAAAATAAAAGAAAAATTTTGAAATATATATAAGAAAATAAATAAAATAAAAAAATACGAATAAATAAAAAAATATATAAATAAAGTAACATAAAAATGAAATCAAAAATATTAAATTTATTAAAAAATAAAGAAATATAAATAAATAAAAAAGATATAAATATATAAATAGATGCAAAAACTGAACTATTAAAAATTATTAAATGTAAACATGTTTTCAAGTATATTTTAAATTTGCTTAAAATCCTTTTGGTAAATATGCGCAATTTGGGAGTAAAAAATTCAGAATTTTTTCATTTAATTAATAAATTGTTGCTTAATTTAATTTTAATATTGTCCTTAGTTATTTCTAAATTGCATTATATTATATTATTTTTTTATTTTTTTATTTTATTTTATTTTATTTTCATTTATGTCATGATATAATTTTTCTTTTTCATCTTTATTTATAATTTTTATAATTTAATTTATTGCTATTTTCAATGTTAAACTTATTTATATCTATCTATATAATTTACTGAGTTATATTTAATTTTTTATGTTTTTTTTTTAATTTAAAATTTTTTATTTATTTTTTAATTTTTCTAATATTTATATTATTTTTACTTAAATATTTATTTTATTTTTTTAATGATTTCTATTCATCAGTTAGATATAATCAGTTTAATCAACTCAACTCTCAAGCTTCCACTCTCATAAGCGTAATTCTCCCTCCATAATTCGCCTCAACTTACCACCACAAAACGCAGAGCGCCCAATTCATGCGAAACATCTGCCATTTTTACTGTTGTCTGTATGGAATTTTTTGTTTTTGCTTGCTCAATCAACTAGTTGCAGTAACGGTTCTTTAATTGATCTGTTTTTTAGACTTTGATCCCTACGCGTTGTTTTTTCAACCGAAATTAATATGCAAGTAGTGCAACGCACAAGCGAACACACGCCAACAAAAGTAATGTCAATCGATGAGAGCACACGCACTGCTTGTAACTAACTAACTGCACACGAATGAACACCTTTCACGCAAGTGAACGAGTAATCGACGAAATGTTTGTATTTTTTTAATTGGTATTACAGTTCTAGTTTTTTTCGTATTTCGTTGCCGCAATGGAATGCGATTGAATTCTTGCAATTTGCGATTAAAAAAAACAATGAAAAAGTGGGTTTCTTCAAGTTTTTTTTTTTTTGAATTTTTTTCTTTTCTTATTTTTTCTGCAGTTTATTTATAATTGCTAGCGGCCCTTTATGCTTTTTATGTATTTTTGTGTGTGCAATTTCCCACAGAATTAACCGTTACACGTTGAATTATACACGCGCCCGTTATTTGTCTGCTCAGAACTGTGCACTTCTCTTTCACAACCGAATATAATTTTTTTTTAAATTTCCTTTTTTCAAATTTATTTGCGTATTTTAGTGAATATTTCGCTTATACATACATATGTATGTATGTATATATGTATGTGTTTTTGGGGTTTTTTCTGTTGATGCTTGGGCGATAGCCACTTTTCAATTGCTCGAATTCGTGGTGTTGCCTTTGGTTTTTATACGCTGATGAATGTGAAAAGTCCAATAACAATAACAACATTAACGGCAAAAGCATCCACGAAATGTGTTTGACTTGAATGAGTGGCAAGCAGCAGCGAGCAGCGAGCGCCAACGTTGGCGCTGGCAAATATAATAACAACAATGGCTATATGCGAATGCGAGCACCACTAACTAGTATTAACCAAAACAATGGCCAGAGTTCACACACTCTCCTCCTCCGCTCGTGTTTTCTTATACGAAAATTTCACGCCGTATGTTGTCTTCATTGGCGGCTGGCTGTTTGGTGGCGGCGGCACACTCTTCGCTGTTACATTATGCGGCTGCTCAGCTAGCTGGCGCAGCAGTCGTCGTCTTCGTTTGTTTTCATTTTTCGTACGTACATATGTATGTTTGTTTGTTTGTATGTGTGAAAGTTGTACATTTTTGAATGAGCACTTTTAGCTTCTCATTTGAATTTTCCGCTGCCTTTGGGTTTTGCTCCATTTTTTCAATGGGAAAACTACAGTTTTAGTTAAGTCTGGCAGTATGAACATACCTACATATGTATGTACGTATATACAATTCAGTAGGTGTTTATTTGTATGAGCACATGTGCGTTACAGCTGTAAGTACTGTCACAGTTTTGATTTTAATTTTATTTCTTTTTTATACCATTGTCTTGTTGGTGTTGTTATTGTTTTATTTGTTTTTTTTTTCTTTCGGCTTGCTCTCAGGAATTTACGGTACTTTGTGTAATAATTTCACTGTTGGTAGGTAGATGGTGAAAGGCGGGGGAAAGAAAGTCGAAAAAGCATTTTAATTCAGCTAAAAGAAATGGTACAAAATTTGATGGAATGAAAAATCAAAAAAAAAAAAACTGTAAATTAATATTATTAATAAAAAAAATAAAAATTATTTATTTATTTTTAATTGAAAAAATTCAAGACATAAAAAATAAAATTAATATAAAAAAATTAAAAATAAAATTAAGAAAAAATAAAAAATAAATGTAAAATAATATAAAAAGTAAAATCTAAAATGAAATGCAGAAAATTAAAAAAGAAAAAATAACAACAAAAAAATTCAATAAATATAATAAAATTACTATAAATATAATAAATATAATAAACTTAAATAAAATATTATTAATATAAAATGAAATAAAATAAAATTAATTTAAATAAAAAAATAAATAAAACTATAAAAAGAAATAACAAAATAAAATAAAATAAGATAAAAAAATAATAATATATATAAATAATAATATATAAATAATATATATATATATATATATATATATATATAATAAATAATATTATAAAGGAAATACACCAAAACAAAAGTAATGAAAAATTTAAGAAAAATAAAATAAAATAATAAAACAAAAAGCAAAAAAAAATTAAAAAGATAGTAATATAAAATAGAATTAATTAAAGAATTCCAAAAAAAAATAAAAAAAAAACAAAATTCAAAATAAAATACAAATAATTAATATAAAAAATAAACAAAAAACCTTAAAGTTTAATTTAACTTATGTAAAAATATTAAAATAAAATAAAATTAAATATTTAATTATATTAAACAAATAAAATTTAGAGTTAAAATAAGTATTTATATACATATGCACATATATACTCGCACATACATCATCTATTATGTTATGTCAGCATAACTCGGCTCAATAACATTCAATACGCACTGGATTCATTTCAATTAAATTTTACATTAGCCCCGATTCCATCGATCATTGCATAAAGCAATCCATGCATTGGGACGTGAGGTCGCACGCAATTTCTTCCATAAAAATTCACTTAAAGCGCGTTTGCAATAGGAAAAATGCAGAAAATTTATTATTTCATTGTGGATTTTTTATACAATTTGACATTTACAGCATTTTGATTACGAATAACTGTTAATAGGTATGTATGTACATACGTAGTATGTGCGTATGAGTTGCGAAAAAAAAATTATATAATACCGTTATATGTGTAAGCGGAAATAACTAAAAATTACTAAGTAAATGAAATGATAAAAATTTAAAAACTATAAATATGTATATAAAAACTACAACAAAAACGTAGCTTAATAGTTTAACTACTGACTCATGCTGTGGACATCCCAAGTTAGGATCCAATACAAACAAGGATGTCTGGAAAGAAGTCTGATGAGGAATTGTGGTGGCTGCCGAAATAGCCACTTCTAATGCTCAGGCTGTTGTTGTAATTTTTTTACTTTCCCGATCCAGCTCAACAAAAAAAAAAAAAGAAAATGAATATAAATTTTTTAATTTTTTTTAGACACATTTAATTTTGAGAACCACTGCCCCAAATAGTTTGCTTCTGAACTATTTTTATTTAGCAGTCATGCGTAATGGATTTTATATATTTTTGAAAAGTTGTCACCGCACAAACATGGTACTCAGAATTACTAATACAAAAATATATACTAATTTCGAGTATAAAAAAATCGGAGGTACAAAATTTTTGTAAAATAACATAAGCAACAGCGCTTTTTATAGTTTCGAACTATGCAGCTGGGCTTAACATCAATGTTGGTAATAAAAAAAAAACGAAAGTGGGGCATAGTAAGAGAATAAAAATATAAAATAACAATAAAAATGTATAAAAAAGTGATTTATTTAACATAAACAGGAAAAATTTTGCTAATTAAAAAAAAGTTAGAAACAATTTTTTTTATAAAATATTTCAAAAGAAATGCTTTTACCATTTATTTTTGATTAATTACTTAAATAAATGCATTTACTATGCAATTTGGTCAGCCTGCACCACTGCCAATGGTTATTTGATTCGCATGCACATTCATGAAACGTTTTTAAATTTTTTTTTTTCATTTCCCACCAACCGTTAATAATTGTTTAATATTTCTTCTGCATTTCTTTCTAGCATTTTCTTGACAATCATTTGAAATTCCTTCGAGCGCATTTGCCGCATTCTCTTTCGTTCTTTTAGAAACAACTGTTAAATGGCTCTTGACCGCAACGCCCGGCAACAGCTGATTATGACAGCTAAGAAATAAAAAAGAATTACAAAGTTGAATTTTTATGACAAAAATTTATGAAAATTCATAATGAAGGAAAAGCGCATCTGCATTTACATACATATGTAATGCATTAATTAATATGCGAAAATATTGCACAAATGCAGCAGAGAAGGGAAATCAATTAAATACACACATACTGTACATACATATGTTATGTAGTATATAAATATAGAAATTTCTTATTTGAATTTTTCGAGTGCAATGCATAAATTTGTGCAGATAAGTGAATCATTTGGAAAATCCGTAATTTTAAAAGGAAATTTGTAAACACACTTAGGTAAAGATATTGTGATGGAAATCCCAAATACGAAGAACAGATAGAATGAGTAGCAGTGTAAAGGCAATTCCCCGAAAAGGACAGAAAATAAAGAAGCGGCAGTAAGATGCAAATTACTCCAACTAAGGACAAACAAAAGGGTAGACAGATTAAAGGAAATTCCACGTCGTTAAGGATGAACGGAGTAGCGGCAGCTACCGCAGGCAAACGAATAATCAGCCTATCCTTAAGCGCGTGAACAGAATGTTTGGGTCATCTACAGGTATTAAAAGAGCGGCAGTCGCTATCACAAAAAGGAGACGAGTAGACAACTCAGTGGAGTTAACATTGCTGTGAGCTGTGTGTTTTAGAAACGGATAAGCTGAGTGAAGCAGATAATAATTGTGTATCATAAAGAATTGTAAAATAAGCTCGACTCGGCTATAGTAACGAATTGTAATTATCAAAGACTTAATAAACGTTGAGTTTATTCCTGACGGTTAAGAGGCCAAACGAACGAATCTTGAGAATTTTACTAAGCAATCTAGTGGTCGGACTCGCAGGATTTGGGAAATCATCGAGGTAGCAACGAAAAACGTTACAATATTTTATTTCTCATACAGTAACTAAAAAACTTTTCAATTTTGATTCAAGATCATTTATGGATTCAAAACACGTTTACTTTTTGATATTTTTCTTCTAATTGGCCTAAAAAACACTTAAGCTGTTCCACAAGGTCCCGTAGAGGCCCAAATAGCCCAGAAACCGTACTTTAGTCTCGAGAAATGGTTTTTTGGAAATTTAGAAGCTTCACTTTTGGAACGAAAATCTTTTGTTTATACACGTTCTGGTCACCAAATGAGTAAAATCTTGAATTATAATGTAAGAAAGTGATAGATCTACTACTCCGGAGCGTTGTTTCAGCTAAGTAGCTCACCAGGGACATCTAGACAACAATTCTGCATCTAGAATGTTCTTATGGTACGCTCAAGTATAATATAAAAAAATACCTGACTTCCTCCTCTATAGCATCGAACTGCTGAGCTCGCGTGAATAGACACCCTTGAGTTGATTTTGCCGACATGAGATTAGTGAAAATGAAACGCGTGGTTTTCTCCTGGGCTGATGGACCTCAAAGCAGATTGAGGCTTCTCATCTGGAATTGGATCATATATGTTCTAAAATCACACCTAACGTGAAATCATCCATAGTCGAGGAGCTTTTGCAAAACTAAGCCTGTAATGTCTCTAAAAACCCCCATTTTAGCTGTCGGATATGAAAGTATATCGTCTTCACGGTTTCATAACCAGCATCAAGCGTGTTGTCGCACGTTCAGGAACTGGAAAATATCCCTTAACAAAGAGCAAAACGTAAAATTTTAATAAAAGTGGAACGTAGCACTGGGCCAACCATATACAACCGAATATAACCTCAAAAATTTCTTTCAATGTGCTATGAGTATTGAGTATTAGAAATTAAAATTCTGTACGGAAATTCAATACGAAAGAGATCTCGCATTCGATCAATGCATCTAACGGTTAAATGAGGAATCACTCAGCACAAAATTATCTATATTAAGAAAGGTAAGAGAAAATGAATGTGAAAAAATTGGCCAAAAATGCAATTCGTATATAGCAATATACATATAGTAGATTTTGTACATAGTGTAAGAAAGAAATACATGACACTTATATAAGTCACTTACATACACAACACATCCCTATATACATATATCCCTATATGCAGTGTATATTATATTTACTTTTTGGCAGCAGTTAATTCACCGCGCAGCAAAGGGCAGTCCGTCATTTCACGGCTTCCGGTCGGATGATTTTCGCTAATGCTATGCCACATTTAGACACGGACCAATTTTTCATATTATTATATAGTATATGCATATATACGAGCATATGTATGTATGTATGTATATCTATGTGTATAAATCATTAATCACTTTTGAGTGAGTGTTGAAATAACGGTACCTATTTCAATTACACAAATTTTCCTATTTACTTATCTTTCATGTACTACGTACTATGCATATGTATAAAAGAAAAATATTTTTTCAAATTTCTGCCTTCAATTTTTATGGCTAGAAAATTACTGTATTGACGCACGAGCGAGTGTTTCTCTAACGCTACACGCCTTTGACAAAGACGACAGTTGCATTTACCGTTGCCTGTCGTTAATTTTTGCATTTTTTTTTCTTCAAATTTTTCTATGCACGAAGCGCGTTGAGAATACGCTAAATTTTATAGAAAAAAATTTTAATTTCAATTTTTCACTGCTGAAATTGAGTGCCCAAAACAATAATAATTATTAAAAATAATAATCATAAAATCTAGTAATTTTAATGAATGATTTTTCAATAAGCTCGCTGCAGCAGAGTGCCATGCCAACCAATGTTTTCATTTCATTCATTTCAAAAACCTGTCAGCTGCGTTAGTTGATTTAACCGAGAAGATAATTTGCGTCATACGCGAGGCATTACCGTTATGTGCATACATATATAATATAAACTTACATATGCGCATATGTATAAGTATAAGTGTTAATATAATAGACATACATATGTACATATAGGCGATATTTAATTGCATTTAATTACATTGCAACATACAAATATGGCAATGTACCGCATCTAAGTCTGCTGTGGCCTTTACTCAATGGGTTGGGAATGAAGTATTTTTTTTTTTTAAATATATAGTATTTATGTATGAGTCAGAACCTTTGTGTTTTATTCGATTTGTAGTGCTAAATCTTCAGCCCTAACTTCATACAGAGGAATGAGCTGATGATTCTATCTGTCCTTGCAAGCTGCACCTTGCCAGCTGCACATGCCTGTCTCTAACAGACCGGTGACTTCCTTCGACAACATTCTCCATCCGACTTGAAGCTTGATTTCATTAAAAAAAAAGCCTTGAATGCACACAATTTTCCATTTTCTGTGAAAGGATGTCAACTGGGCTGAGACCAGTTCGAATGAAAGATGCATCAATCGGTATTGCATGGAAGCCACTAATAGCTCGTAAGCGGATTGAGCTGATATGGTGATGACTTTAATTTACACTGACCATATAGAGTTCAAAATCTCTATAGATTTTTTTTTTTTAAGTAATTTTTTTTTAGCTAAGCAGCGTTTTCATATAAGGTAGCCGCTGATTACATACATATGTATGTGTATTATACGAGTAAAAGACATCTAAAAAACAACCGTCTCATTTGTGCATACACACATACATACATATATATAAGTAAAAGAAAATAAATCAAAAAAAAAGCTTGTTTAGCGTTTATTTTTGATTAACGATCACCCGGCTTGGCATGAATGAATTTTCGGCACTCTTTTTTTCCCACAAATTGAACAGCGACAAGAATAACGACGCCACAGACGCCATTTCTAGTGTTTTTTTTTTGTTTTTGTTATTTTTAGTGTGTGTTTCTCAGCAGGTATTTGATGCTTTTTATGTTTTTATGTGTTTTTTTTTATCATTTCCTTCACACTTGCTTCCTGTCTTTGTCAATCACCCACCGAGCATCATCATAATCGACGACGACAGCCATGCTGTTGCTTCTCTGTTTATTTGTTTTTGTGTGCGAATGACGCTAGTGAACGCGCCATTACAGCCGATTAACGCCGATTGATGTTTGACGCGACGGAAATGCATACACATAGAGAGACAGGCGGGAAATTAGAAATATTTTTTAATACGAAATCATGCAAAATTCATTTGAAATTAATAATAATAATATTGAAATAAATATTTATTATTTATTGGGTGTAATTGCATGACCATATTTGGTTAGGTAAGAAATGTAAAAGTCATGGCTGTCATGGCTGTCATGGCATGTGAATACTCGCAAGCCCGCAGGGATGTATGTGGGTGATCAAGCGAATTCTTTTATGTCTTTAATATTTACTTATATATTTACATACATACATAAATTGCCTTGAGCATATTTTTCAAATATTTTCTTCATTTACTTACATGTTTTGGATATTCTGTGCGGCTTTGTACAAAAACCGTGTTGATTTGCTAATTGCAATGCAGTGAAACTCACCTCACCACCTTTACCTGTGATTCATACATATTTCTCTTACTTTACTCTAACGCCTGCTCGACGGAGGGATTCTCAAAGACATATTTTCACATATTTTTTCTTTTATTTTTTTTTCCTTTTTGGTCGCGTAATTAGTATTTTGTACAGACAAGCAAACAAAGAAAATTTTGTATTCGCCCACACAAGACCACCCTGTTGTGGCATTTTCGCATGAATAAATATTACTTTCGGGACATATACACATACACATGTAAGAACAACAGTTGCGATCTAAGAAGCGCTTTTCGTCGAGCAAGAATACGAATACGATTAAATATGCAATGGAATTTGCTGAATTTCTGGTCATTAGCATAGAACTTGTATGAACACATGTACATATGTACATACATATGTATGTATATTTGGTTGTAATGCCTTAGATGAGTGTTCGAGAATGCTTGTATTTAGTTGAATATACATATGTATGTATGTATGTATGTATATTTGTAAGAGAAAATTTAGGCACATGTTTGTGTAAAATGTAGATTTCTTTGTACATATGTACACACATATCTACATACATACATATGAGAAGAGATCAGAAATAAAATGAAAATGGCGGCCTTGACGGAAGCGAGGAAGTGAGTGGAAGGCTGATCTGGCATACTCGTACTTTTCTACTAAAACGAAAGAAAAAAATGGCAAAAACAATAACAACAAACAGCAGCTAAGTGTACATATGTATTGACAATATATCTAAGTACGTACGTATATCCATTTATAGAACCATTTGTGCCATATCCGCTCCTCGTGCCACAGTGGCTGATCACCTTATATCCGCTAAGGCCAGCTACACATACATAGCTACATATGTACATACATGCATATGCATGCATATACATTTATATGTAAAAAGCAACTCATCGCCATGGTATGCCCAAAGCGAATGTTTATTTTTCGCTACAATTATGTTTTAATGGCGTATGACGTTGGCTTTTGCTGTGCTGACGCCGGATTTCACATTGTTGATACCTTTTGGCGGTCGAAGTATTGCTAATGGTTGGTAAATATGTATGTATGTATGTATGTATGTGCGTATACAAATAAGTTGTTATAAACAAAAAATTAATTTACAAACTATGCACACACACACACACACACACACACACACACACACGCAAATAGTTAAATAACTGTATGTTCTTACGCCTCCAGGCGTAATGTACGAAGTTTATACACACTCGTACATATACATATGTATGTATGTATGTACGTCATGCAAATTAATGACGAATAATTGCAGCGGCAGAGAGTTGCTATTTTTAATTACTGACTGGGGTTGATGGAAATTATTTTTAGAATTTTTTGCTATTTTAAATCAACATTTTGTATTTGCCAATCAGCGAATTTTTATTTATTTACACTTTCATATGACTTTGAGGTAGCAGCATTGGCACTCATCAATTGGAGGTTATGGAAAATTTTTGTACAAATTTCGCGCCCATTTCCCCCATCAATTACATTTCATTACTGTAGGTTTGTGTGTGTGTGTGTGCGTGTACAAGTGTATTTTTTGGGCATCGTGCGTAAGACTTCGGCATTCCTTGGTGCTGACGCAGTAGATCGCGTAAATACAAATGCTATTTACAACTAGCGTATCTATGAACGCCCAGGAAAGATATGCATACATATGTACAAGTATATAATTTAAATATCGAAAATTCTGTTGGAAATCAATAAAAGGTTATCCATTTAGTGGTTTCGAAAGTGCAGTGCTGTCTGTACTTTGACATCTGTCAAGTTTAACTGTCAAACCAAACCAGGTTTTATTTTAGTTAAAAGTCAGGCTTTTATGAAAATGGATCGCTTAACAACCACACAAAGCGTCGAAATTGTTGAAACCTACTACAAAAATGGTGATTCAAGTGTGGCAATGTCTCGGGCTTTAAGAGAAGATTATGGCTACTCAAGCATTGTACCAATTAAAGATGGAAATTTGAAGAAACAGGATCAGTTACAGATATTATAAGCCCTATGCATCATCGTTTTGCTCGTTCCATCTCAAATATCGCTGTTGTAAGTGAAAGTGTAGCCGAAGAAGCGAATGTGTCTATTTCTCGACGTTCTTAAGAGCTGCGACTTTCTTTCGGCCCATCATGGCGTATTTTACACTTGGACTTACACCGACATCCCTATAAAGACCAGTTCGCACAACAACTGAAGCCAGCTGAACGTACAAAACGCCGTAGTTATGTCGATTGGGGGCTTAGACAACAAGCAATGGACCGCGATTTTTCCAACAAAATTTTCTTCAGCGTCGAGTCACATTTCTCACTCGATGGATTCGTAAATAACCAAAATCTGGTGTTCCGAGAATCCTCAAATAATTGAAGAGAGGCCATTATATCAAAAAAAAAAAAAAAAAAATACTTACTGTCTGATGCGCTCTTTGGTCCAGAGGTGTGATTGGACCATACTTCTTTGAAAACGATAACGGCGAGACTGTCACTGTCAATTTGGAGCATTCTGATCGTATGATAACCAACTTTTTTTGACCTCCAATCGAAGAACCCGACTTGGACAATATGCGGTTCCAACCAGATGCTGCCACATACCACACAACACGAGCGAATATGGCTTCATTGCGAGAGAAATTTCCCGGCCGCTTAATTTCTCGCCCTGTCGATGTCAATTGGCCACCGAGATCGTGCGATTTGACACCGTTGGACTCTTTTTTTAGGGGCTACGGGAAACATCGTGTTTAGGCGAATAAACTTTCAACTCTTGAGCACTTGAAAATCAACATTCGTCAAGTTGTGGCTGAGATACCACGCTATATATGCCAAAAAGTGGTCGCATTTTCATCGCACCCTAATGTTCACAATTGCACTCATACATATATTGAGATTAGTAGCATTTATTAGTGAAGAAGTAAAAATAATTTTTATTTACCTTAGATTTCGAAGTTCAGTTATTTTTACTGTTTGCATTGCTAATCGGTGGCAAAATAAACATTTATTTATGCACTTGTAAATATGTAATGTAAGTATGGTATATACATATATATATATATACTTGTTTATGGACATATAAATAGATTATCGGTTGCTTATCGATAAATGCGACCATCAAATTTTTAATTTTCTTTTTTTTTTACAACATACATGTATATGTACATATACACACATACTTACATTCGTGTTCATATGTATGCAAAATTATCTGTTTACTCTTCCCTATCATTTTACATACTCATTAGTAGCTGCGCGTGGACTTTGATGCGTAAATTCGTCGTGAACAAGGCGATGATAACAAGCGATTGATTATTAATCGGTATGGGAAGCTACAAACCATTCTGGGTGCTGAAGAAATCTTTTAATAAGCCCTCTGCGCATCAAAGGAAGGAAGAAGAGAATAATTATGATTCGTAAGCAAGAGTGATATTACGGGTGCACGTGCCGGTGTCAGTGTGAGGTTATCTCCAAGTCTTTCAGCATAACCTAACCTAACCTCTTGAAAGTCATCAGATAGTGCGGCACTTGAAGAAACCTGTTTGAATGCGTACCGATTCTCATGATACATGCATATATCATATGAAAGATGAAAGGAGGGAGGAGTGCACAATGTAGGGGAGATTTCAATTTATCCAACTTATCACAGGCAAAATTCAGGAACAGTTAAATGTATTCCCCCGGCATAGATATAAAAACCTTTTGTGTTCATGTTTGTTCCTTAGGATCTCCAAAACTAGCCTACAGGTTTCCGAGAAGTGGCGCCCTTGGACGAAGAAGTCTTCGTATAAAAAGCTTCCTGTATCATTTGTAGCCCTGCCAGGTTACAAAGAAATGTTGGCTATATTGGCCGGTTGTTAAAGAGGAGCAGCAGAGTAAGTTCGCACCCGAAACGCCTTGAAGGGATGAGGCAGTTAAAAAGTGAAGTTAAACTGTTCCGTTTTCTGGTTTTCCAGCATTGTGTATGGGAGCAATTGTTGGGGAGAGGAATATTTTTCAGTTGGAAGCAGTTTTGAAGAAACTTTTTTTGTACTGATGACGGCAAGAGCATCAACTTGTTGCAACAATTTCTATATATTTCAAAACTTCGGAAATATTTTTTCCCCATTCTCTAACGCAACTCGAATTGCTTTGCTTTTCCTGCATGGCACTGAGGAAATCATTCCCACAGTTGAATGTATTTTTGTCCAATCCATGTAAATTTATTGATAAGACCCACACGTTGTGTTTGTTTGATTGTAAATATTATATATATATACATATACTTGTATACTACATATACATACATATGTATGTATTTTTGGCAATTTCGGCAGCCACCACTGATAGACTCTGCGAACTGATAAGATATACACACACACAAACAAACAAATCAAAGGCAGACAAAAGAATTTACACCAATTTTGATCGATCTCTGGAACTAGTACCCACACGCTTGCCACTTCCAACTACAGATATCCCAGAACATCAGCGCAGTGTTTCGAAAATGTTCCTCACGCTCGGTTTGGTTGTGATCGCAACGGTATTTACCGTTACCGCGCTTATATACAAATTAAAATTTAAACATTTAGTCGATGTGACACGCGATATACCCTCAGCACCCGCATTACCCATCATAGGCCATGCACTTTATTTCGTCAATAAGCCTGCGCATGAGAAAATTTCAAAATTACGTGAATTACTTGATATTTATGGTAATACAGTGAAAGTTTGGCTTGGTCCGGAACTAAATATTATGATGGCTGATGTGAAAGATGTAGAAGCGGTATTGGGTTCGATGGCCTTCATCGAGAAAGCGGGCGAATATAAGGCATTGGAGCCTTGGCTGAAGGAAGGACTGCTCGTGAGTCACGGACGCAAGTGGCATAAGCGTCGCAAGGCGATCACACCGGCTTTTCATTTTAAAATTTTAGATCAATTTATTGAGGTGTTTGAGCGTGAGTCACGCACTTTGCTTGCCAATTTGGAGCGTGAACGCCGGCAGCAGGGAAGTGCTGGTTTTTGCCTGTACGATTGGATAAATTTATGCACGTTGGACACGATTTGCGGTAGGATCGTTTGATTAATGTTGTGTAACAGTGTTTTGTGTTTTGGTATTGGAATTTTTGTTTTTCGATAAAAAAAGAGAGCAAAGACAAATTTCATAGTTCTGCCACGCATAACTGCACTTCGGTTGCCTAAATTTGTAATCACAGTTTGTCGTGCTTTTCCAGTGGAAAGTGTATCAAGGCTCCGCATGCCTCAAGCATGAAATAATGACGCAAAAAAAAAAAAACTATCCGCTCCAGACATACTGCTAAAGCTTGCGTCTTCTGTCTTCTTCTTTTTATCATCACTTAACATTTGACATTTCAGAAAAATTTAATTTCGTTTGTTTTAAACATTAAAAAAAAATTTCATCGAAAAAAAATATTGAAAATAAATTAGTAATAATAAGTAAATATAGATGACAACATAGATTTTTGTAAAGAATCGCGGACCTTGAATTCTTTATCCAGTGAATAAAATATTTAAAATTTTCATTAAAAAACTAAAATTTAACTAATCCAAGCGCAGCAACTCAATTTGTTGACGGCAAGACTAAAGCTCATTCCCGATCCTAGATCGTTAGATCACTGATCGTGAATTTTGGTTTCAACAGATCACCTGGTCCTGTCATTAGAGGGAAATTGTCTGTTGCTTCTATCGACAGGGTAACATCATTTACTGTTAGTTTAGATCAGAATTTAATTTGAAAACACTACATCATTGAAATGACCGCCTCATGTATTGTATTTGCAAACTTTGATCCGTTTGAGGGAACACTTTCGAACCCTTTTTGGCACATACATATGTTGATTTTGAAGTGCTCAAGAGTGAAAGGTTTATTCGGTCTTTTACGTAGCCCCACATAAAAACGTCCTAGGGTGTCAAATCGCATGATCTCCGTTCTCGGTGGCTAATTGACATCGTCAAGACGAGAGATTATGCGGCCGGGAAATTTCTCTCGCAATGAAGCCATATTTGCGCGTGTTGTGTGGCATGTGGCACCAAAGTCGGTTATCGTACGACCATAACGCTCCGAATTGACAGTGACAGTCTCGCCTTTATCGTTTTTAAGGAAGTTAGGTACAATAACACCACCGAACCAAAGAGCGCACCAGACCGTAAGTTTTTTGGGTGTAATGTTCTCTCTCTCCTCAATTATTTGAGGATTCTCGCATCGCCAGATTTTGCTCATTTACGAATCCATCGAGTGAAAAATGTGACTCGACGCTGAAGAAAATTTTGTTGGAAATAGCGCGGTCCATTGCTTGTTGTCTAAGCCCCCAATCGACATAACTACGGCGTTTTGTACGTTCAGCTGGCTTCAGTTGCTGTGTGAAATGGTCTTTATATGGATATAGGTGCAAGTCCATGTGAAAAATACGCCATAATGCGCCGTTAGAAAGTCCCATCTCTTAAGAACGTCGAGAAATATACACATATTTGAGGTGGAACGATCCAGTCTCTTCAAATTTCTTTCTCTAATTGGTACAATGCTTGATTAGCTGGACGTTTATGTGCACCATAATCGCCTCATAAAGCACGAAATGTGGCCACGTTTGAATCACAATTTTTGTAGTAGGTTTCAACAATTTTAATGCCTAATGCGGTTGTTAAGCGATCCATTTTCATAAAAGCCTGACTTTTAACTAAAGCAAAACATGTTTGGTTTGACAGTTAAGTTTGACAGATGTCAAAGTACAACCCTGAATGGATAATCCTTTAGTTTATCGAGCGTTATATATTTTTGGTATATTTTCTTGTTCCTCTCTGATCTCTCTCTTCCTCTATAATTGATCGGGATGAGATTTCGTTTCATTTAAAAATCAGGCCTCGGAAGTGTGAAAAGTTTCGGCTTTTATTTGTTTATTAGCTGCGTGTGAACTCTCCTTAATTGATTTTTTTTTATCGATTTTTTTCTCTCTTTCTTTTATTGTAGAAACAGCCATGGGCGTATCGGCAAATGCACAAACTAATGCAGATTCGAAATATGTGCAGGCGGTAAAAACGTAAGTATTTTTCGAAAACAAAACAAATTTTATAATAAATTTGATAGAAAACACCGGAAAAAATATTATTAAAATCTAATATTTTGTTAACTTTATCCTTTCACCCTACACACACACACACAGCATCTCTACCGTGACGCACAAACGCATGTTCGATATTATCTACCGCTTCGATTTCACTTATCAGTTCACCAGTCTCGCACGCGATGAAAAACGTGCTTTGGCTGTGTTGCACGGCTTTACCGAACGTATTATACTGCAGCGCCGCGAAGAATTGCTAAACGCACAACGAAATGCTCGCATTGCTGCCAAAGTTGAAGAGCAAAAAAATGGTCAAGCCATTGTAACGGACAATGATGTGGATGTCGGCTTGAAGCGCAAAAAAGCATTTCTCGATATATTACTACAATCGGAAATCGATGGCAAGCCGTTAAGTAATTTAGATATACGCGAAGAAGTGGACACATTTATGTTCGAGGGACACGATACGACCTCATCGGCCATCACATTCTTCTTCTACAATATTGCCACATATCCCGAATGCCAGCGGAAATGTTATGCTGAGATTTTGGATGTTTTCGGCAGGGACGCGAGCAAACCGGTTACTTATGCGGCGCTGAATAGATTGAATTATGTGGATTTGTGCATTAAAGAGACGCTGCGCATGTTTCCCTCAGTGCCGCTGTTGGGCCGCAAAGTGACGCAGGAGTGTGAAATAAGTGCGTGACGTCAGTGACGAATTATAACTTGCTTTTCGATAAATGAACACTTTTAATTTTATAATTTCTTCCTTTTCCTACTTCAGATGGCAAAATACTACCCGCCGGCACAAATATCGGCATTGCGCCATTGCATTTGGGACGACAGGCGTATCTTTTTCCCGAGCCGAATGTCTTTAAGCCCGAACGTTTCGATTTGGCTAACGATGCGAGGAAAATCAATCCATACGCTTATATACCTTTCTCGGCTGGTCCGCGTAATTGCATTGGTCAACGCTTTGCCATGTTGGAGGTGAAGAGTGTTGTTACGAATGTGCTGCGTCACTATGCAATCGACTTTGTGGGCGATAGCACAGAGGAGCCGATACTTATAGCCGAGTTGATATTGCGTACGAAAGATCCGTTGATGTTCCGACTGACACCGAGGGCAGATTGAGAAGACAAAAAACAAAATTTGGCGAATTGCCATTCATAGTATTGGCTAACAATGAGAAAGTATTAGTTCGAATTTCACTTCACAACTTTTCATTCAATTTATACATATTTTTATTCATATTTTCTAATGGATATATACCTACATATATACAAATTAATTTTGTTTTTAAATAAAATATTTTTAAACGTCTTTATATGTTATTTTATTGGGGTTGAGTTGTGGCAATTCTCAATTACTCAAAGGGAGCGTCTCTTTAAAAAATTCAACGTCAAAAACTCCAAAAAGACTAAGTTTACATCAGGCGACTTTTGTTGATGGAACTCTTTAGACCATGGCAGATAGGATTTTATTGCGTGGCGTGACATTTCCACCTCAGCTAGCAAAGCGAAAAACGCCGATGGGATGACACAATTAATCTTATCAATTTATTTTCTATCAAAAAGCTGAAAATCTGTTATTTTAAGTCTTTATTGAACTTGTTTTGAAGTTTTCTTTTTCCATCCCTTGAAATTCGCTTAAAATTAAGTTAACAAATTGAAATGAAAATCAGTAAATGGTCACAGCACGCTAAAAGATGAGAGATGACCAATTTGTGGCGTTATTATTGAGGGAAATTTCGTAGAGTTGCACTCATCTTAGACGTCAAAGTCAATATGTCACGCAACGCAGCACAAAAGTGCTATCTGCAATCGGCTTTAGTTTGCAGGGCAGCTGCGTCTGTCGTCGTCGCTCTCTCCTCTCCTCTGCTAGTAGGTAACAAAAGTAGTCCAGTGTAAACTCTGTTTAATTTTGATATTCTACGAATAATTCTTGATTTCGTGAGCGTTGGGCCGCAAGCAGTTATCAGCGTTTCTGTTATGAAACGTCACGAAAATCAGTCTTTTAATAAAATAGATCAGCACTACAGAGTGAGAGCTGGTGCCTTTAGGCTATGTTACCATAAATGAGTTCAAAAGCAGGATAAAATGAAGGTAGCGAAGTGCTTGCTAGAAACCAACTCGGAGACGCAATGATGTGTTCATTGAGACATGTCCCAACCGAGAAACTCGAGAAGCAGCAGCTCAGGTTGAGTGCCAGTGTTGGGAAATGAGAAATGGAAAGTCAAATAGGAAGTGATGAAGCGGAAGTCGTGAGTTAAGTGAGGTCAGCGATGTCTTGTGACATTGCCGAAAGAGGTCTCGAGTTGAGAACTACCTCAATTCGCACTAATAGTGCTGCAAATTCCTCAAACGTAAACTTATGGGATGCAGCGGCTTTTTTTTAGATGGATCTTAAAGCTTTTGACTGCACCGGGGCATGCGTGTGTATGTGCGTACCAATGCTCATTTGAGCTCAGCTTCTCGCGCAACGAAGAGTGCGCTTAAAACAATAATTTGTTGGAAACAATGAGAGCATTAAGAGCAAAAGAGTAATTAGGGGTAACTGTAAACTCACTGTATGGGCGAGAGCGAATATCGCACAAAGCGGAAAGTGAAAAAAAAAATGCAGTGAGTAGATGACTTGCAATTATTTTTTACTCTTCGGTAGCTGTGACCTTTCAACAAAGTGATGAATTTTTTAACTTTATTTATTTCTTGTTTTTTTCGTTTGTTTGTTTGTTAAAGCGTTATTTTTTGGATCATTGAACCAGACGCTGGCAGCAGATGATTAAAAGTTAGGACTTTTTTTTGTTAAATTTGAAATTTAAAAAAATAGTTTATTTTATTTTGAAATTTGATAAACCGCAATTTAAAAAAAAATTAACGGAGTTTAGAAATTGCAGTTTACATATATATGCATATGTATGTATATATATTAAAAAAATTTCTTTTTATGGAAATTAAAATTTTGCCCACTTACTGCTCTGGCCCAAACTGTTTTACTTGCCTTTTTTTCTTTCTTGATGACTGTATGTGATGGGTGTTATTGTGGCTGCTTTGCTTCCAAATACTTCAACCTTTTTTGTTTGTTTGTTTCTGTGTGTATGTGTTTTTATTTATTTATTATTTTTTAAATGTTTTTTTTTCACCACTACTAAAGGGTTTTTTATTTTTATATTTTCCGTTTAAAAAAAAAAAATTTCATTTTGTTTTTTGTTTTTGTGTACTGTAATAATTTTTAATCGAAGGACCATATTCGAGATCGTTGCGGACTCGATCTTTATAGATTTTCTAATAGATAAAATCACAATTAATTTTTATTAAATACACACTTTCAGTATTGAACACGAACGGCCACCGCTAAGCGATCGATCGGCTAACGAAATCTAAGCTAAAAGGAACAGAAAGATTGACGCGTGATAGGGATACAGGGAAATAGTGGGAATAGAAGGATTATTCCATGCGCGCACGGTAGTTACGTAAAATTTTAATATACGTTAAACGACGCGCTTCAACAGCATGCATCAGCTTCCTTGCAGAATATGGTCAGACAAAAGTATAGACGACGACGATTAGAACCTGAGTGTGCTCTGTCTAATCCACGAAAAAGTTTTTATCGAGCGTGCTGTGTGAGAGACTGAAGCCCACCGTCAATATACTGATAAGAAAAGAGAGCACTGTGGCTTCAGACCAGGTAAATCTGCCATTGACCAGAGATTCACCATGCGCCAAAATCTGGAAAAGTGCAGTGAGAAAAGGATCGAGATACACCACCTCTTCATCGATTTTAAAGAAGCCTTCGATAGCACGAAAAAGGGCTACCGGCTATGCCGCTGTGTCCGCATTGGTGCGAAATTTATACGACTGTCCCCGGTATGTATTGGGAAGAACCTCTTTGAGCTAATGCTGAAGAAAATAAGAAAAGATTTATATCGGAACGAATTTCCGTCATCCCTTGTCAAATTTGGTTTAGTAACACACCGGTTTCGGCAAACCGCCATCTTCAGTGTTTGGTTTCGTTCTCCTGTGTGTTACTAAACCAAATTTGACAAGGGATGACGGAAATTCGTTCCGATATAAATCTAGTATCCACCCTGTCGGAAAAACACAAAACCAAATCAACTCAAAATAAGAAAAGCTGCCGTCTGCTATCTGGAAAAGAAGTCAGCTATAGGAGTTTTCAAGAGTGAGGGTTTGTGGAAGATTTATAGGCCACAACATATAGGCGACCGGGCACAAGAAGCTATTTGATGAAATAGAGATAGAGGAGGACCTTCACTCCGGTGGAAGAATAATGTAGGGGGGAACCTAGCTCCACTTGGTGTCTCCAATTGACGCCGAACGGCTAGAAGAAGAATAATAAAAAGTTGCTGAACTTATTGTTCTAACCTCAAACAAGCTTAGACATGCTGAACTATATATGTACAAATAAACTATTTTTACGTTCCCAGACGTCGCGTTATTGAACTTGCAACTTTAAGCTGCTTAAATGCCCGCGTGACACCTTTTTATATTTGAATTAAAGTTCAACAACATTATCTCGTTAGAATCGCTCAATATCGATCAAGTTCAGTACTAACCAAGTAAGTACAGCGACGTACGTACGTACATATGTATGCTCAAGTACATGTTTGCATGTAGGTCGAGGAAGTCGACTTAGAAGTAAATACATATAAATGCCTTTGCGAGCGGACGGCGCACACACAGTGACTTGCAACCATTTGAACTTTGTGTGTGCGCGCTCGAGTTCGAGTTGAACGCGTTCAATTTAAGTTAAATTTAAAATAAAATAAATAAATCAAAATGTTTGCGGTTCTTTTGGTACTCGCCTTTAGTTGCTCTGCCGCATTACTGACCTATGTTTATGCCAAATACGGACGCCTCTACGCATTGGGCTCACGTTTTCCCGGTCCACCGGCGCTACCGCTCATTGGTAACGCGCTAATTTTTATCGGCATTGAGTCGGATGAATTCGTACGTCGTTGTGTGGTTCTGGCACACGCTTATGGCAATGCGATACGTTTTTGGCTGGGGCCACAGCTAAACATACTCTTGCATGACAAGCGCGACGTCGAGGTATTACTCAATTCAAATAAATTGACCATAAAATCGGATCATTATCGTGCCTTGAGTTGTTGGATGCACGACGGATTACTGTTGTCGCATGGGCAAAAAAATCAACAGCGTCGAAAACTTGTAATGCCGACATTTCACTATAAAATGTTGGAGGAATTTCTGCCTATCTTTCAAGAACACACCGTAATATTGATGGAGCAAATGAGGGCACAATGTACTGATGGAAAACCATTTGAATTTATGCACTTGCTAGGCTTGTGTATGTTGGATACGATTTGTGGTAGGCTTTGTGTGTGTGTGTGTGTGTGTTTGTGTGTGTTTTTTTTTTTTCTTTTCTTTATGATTTTTGAAATCTTCTTCCAGACACGGCGATGGGTGTTCAAATACAAAGTCAACTTAATCCCGATTGCGAATATGTCAAGGCGCTGAGAAGGCAAGTTTCATTTATTTATTTATTTATTTATCCATTTTAATTCAGTGCAGCCTTTATTGGCTGAGAATATTATTAAAATCGACAGCGCGACACTAAACACAGCGTAAAATGCTAAATTAGTTTAAAAGCATGAGAGAAACGATCGACAAAAATCTATTGTGAACGGTTAACTGAAATTCAAACAGCTGTTTAAACCTTTGCACACATTTGTGGTTTACAATATTTCTCAACTGAAAAAATTATGTGTTTCTGGTGCATTTATATTTTGCCCTGAGTAATCAATCAGCTGTTGCTGTAAGCAAGCAGGATTGTGATGCGATTCTATATTGAAATCGCCAAAATTGAACATTGGAAAGTTTTAATATTGGACATGCGAAAAATAATCATAAATTCCCAAACGCTAAAATTATTTTTGTTTGACCTCAGCATTAGATAGATTTCAAAGCTCTCCTTTGAACAAATGCGTCTTAGATTTATATTGGAACGAATTTTTGTCATCCCTTGTCAATTTTGGTTTTGTAACAAACCGGTTTCGGCGTTGAGAACGAAATCAAGCACTGAAGATGGCGGTTCGCCGAAACCGGTTTGTTACAAAACCAAAATTGACAAGGGATGACGAAAATTCGTTCCAATATAAATCTAGTATCCACCCTGTCGGAAAAACACAAAACCAAATAAACTCAAAAATGCGTCTTCCTTTAACTTCCTTCTTGTTTGATGTGCTCATCATGCACCGTGATTACATTTCATTTTGAATTATACAAATTATTCTCGATTTTCGCGTAATCTTTAAATTTTTTTTTTTTTCATAGCATCACGGAAATCCTTCACCAACGCATATTCGATATCAGGTATTACTTCCATTTCATCTTTCGTTGGACATCAAAAGCAAGGGAACTCAAACGCGCACTCCAAATCGTAGAAGATATCGCCGATCAAGTGATTTTACAACGTCGTAAAGAGTTGATGCATACACCGGTCGAACAACAATCACTGCCGGAAGAGGATCAATTGATTGGCATAAAACGCAAACAGAATTTCTTAGACATGTTGCTGAACTCAAGTATCGATGGCAAACCACTAAATAATGTCGATATACGTGAGGAGGTGAACACATTTATGTTTGCCGGTCATGACACATTATCCTCCGCCTTAATGTTCTTCTTCTACTGCATACTCACCAATAGGGATTGTGAGCGTAAGTGTTATGCAGAGATTTGCAGTGTCTTCGGCAGCGATGGCAGTGCAGTCAAGATGAGTCGGGATCGTTTGAATCAGCTCCATTACGTGGGACTTTGCATTAAAGAAGCGTTGCGTATGTATCCACCAGTTTCGCTGATCGGTCGTAAAGCCGTAGAGGAGGTCAAAATAAGTAAGTTTTGTACTTTTAGAGGGATTTTTTACTATTTAGTTTATTTTATTTATTTTTTTCCACCTTAAAAGATGAAAAGATCATACCTGCCGGCGCAAATATTGGCTTCTCGCCGTATATTTTTGGTCGCCTATCTGATGTATACCCCGAGCCAACCACATTTAAACCGGAACGTTTCGACTTGCGATCACAAGAAAATTGCACTGAACCACAACCGCAAGTATTCACTTTCTTCTCGGCCGGTCCACGTAGCTGCGTTGGTCAAAAATATGCCATGCTGCAAATGAAAGTGGTAATTGTGAATGTTTTATTGAATTTCCACATGGAATATGTTGGCGATGCAACGGAAGAGCCGATAATCTCCTCGGATGTGACATTGCGCACAAAAGATCCGCTAATGTTTACCGCACGAGAACGTGGGGCGAAAATTTTAGGTTAGTGTAATATGAGTGAATTTTGATTCACTAAATTGGAGGTTTGAAAAAATTGTGGAATATTACTGGCGGCGAGTAATTCTGATGAATGTTGCCAGACCTTTGAAAATAGCATTTTAATTGAAAAAAAAAAAATTATTTTGCATAAAAATTAAGAAAATACTAATATTTAGTATTTTTGCAGTTGTGATAAAAAAAAATGTTAAAATTTATAGCGGTTTATAGTTGTGGGTATTTTTTTAAGTAGTGCACAATATTAATATTATAGAAAATTGTATTTAATGCGAAAAAAAAATAAGTAAAAATAAACAAAAGCGATCATTTTCGATAAGGTTTTGGTTTTACCAAAAAGTATATTTCGATAAGTTAAGAGTTTTGAAATTTTTTAGAAAACAAAACTACAAAACAGACGTTTACGTGTTCAATAATCGATCTGTGATAACTAATAGTGGAAATAAATGTTTTATTTTCGTTATGTCAGCACAGCGTTCAAATAAATAATAAAGTGACATTCACAATAAAACAATTTCTTTTTTTTTTCGTTAATTTTCATTTCACACTTTTATTTTGTCTTTATATCTTTTGTTTTTATTTTTTTGAATCATCATAACAAAATGTTTTCATTTATATATATTTTTTAATTTTCTTTTTACTCGCATTTTTCACCATTAGCATCAGTACATACATATGGGTGTATGTATATACAAAAGTATATGCATTTGGGTATATAAGTACATACATATTTTTTATTGCATTGTACATATGTAACAACTAATGTGTCTCATATTTTCCAATATACTTATATATTTTTTTTATACGCACGGTTTTAGAGAAGAAAAAAATTTATAAAAAAAAAGTATCGAAACTGATTAAATTTTTCTCTGCCTAAAATTATTTTTTTTCTTTTTTTTATGTATGTATCTGTATATGATTTTGTTGTTATTATTTATTTATTTATTTTTTGTTTTAATTTTTTTTTCTTTTGGTTCTAATTGCTCATTCAAAATTTGAATGCAATAATTGATCTACATTTGTATATATGATTTTTAGTCTATATTTATTAATTCAATTTATATTAATAATTAGTATTGACAATCGCAGGAAGATATATGAAATGTATGTGAATACTCAAAGTTCAGTTTTTCACGTTTTGTAACTTACAATTTTAAATTTTATTGTTTTTTTTTTTAATTTTTTAACTACTCAGTTATTATTATTATTAAATACTTTCTTTTTTAACATTTTTTTCGTATGTATTCTCACTAAAGATTTATTACTAGAATTTCAGCTTTTTGGATTTGTTTTCTTCTTTTTTTATAGTTTTTTTCACATATAGTTGTAAATATAAATATTTTTATTGTTTTTATTTTATTTTTCATTTTTTATAATTACATACATAAATAACAATTTCAAGGGTATATAAATAACGAGGTTTTATATTCTATAAATGGCTTTGTATATCAATATCGTTTCAATTTTCTACCAGTTCAAGTATATATATATATATATTTGGTTTTTGAAAATTTCACTTTTATAGCAAAGTAGGTTTGTCATATTGGTAGAAATTATTCGAAAAAAAAATTTAAACGATTTAAATTTTATATATAAAGTATTTATATATATATACCTAGATACAAAATACATAAATATTAAAAAAAAAATAAGGATGTAAAACATTTTTCCACTGTGATCACTAGTGAAGATCGAAAGAATTTTCATTTGTTATTTTGGCGCACTTTAATTGAATAATGCTATTGTGAATTTTCCTCGTTTGAGCTATTCACAATAGTATATTTTTGTAAAAGCCCTTAACTCCAATTAACTTAATTTGATCTGAAATTTTTAGGTCATAGACTAGACAATGACAGGCAATTAATGGACAGCTGATTTGTATTTTATTTATACCAGTTTCAGTTTAATGGAGAGGAGAATAACATTGGGATGTCAATTACTATAAGTTCGTCAGCGGAATACCGAACTGCAATAGTCGCACCTACCACGTTCAGATCAAATAAGGAAAATAGCTACAAATTTTGCACAACTTGGCTTTGCGCTTTGTATCGGAGGCAAGTTGCTCATTGAAATTCAGCCATAAAACCCAGACGCAATCTATTCTATGAGGGATGGTATTCAGTTGTTTTGCTAACAAGTTGTGAATAACTTTTTTCAAAGGTTATGTCACGAAAGCGTTGACATTTTACACAGAGCAGCAGACTTATTCGAGATGTTAACGTTATCGTGCTTCTAATTGTCGAAAAATAAGCAGAGGCTTACCAGTAGCTCCTTAAAGAAAAATTATTAAAAAGTGATTTTTATTTATAATCGAAAAAACCGGACAACAGCTGTTTACGTTTCGTTCACAATAGAATACAACTCCCAAATGTGTTTAAAGTTAAGTTATTTTTGATACAATCTAAGTTTTGTTATGTTTTTAAAGCTGAATGCGAAGTGTAAGAAAATATATAAATAATTGTATGCATTTCGAATATTTTTATATATGTATGTACAGTGATTCACAGCTTATTTCAATAGTGCTTTAGAAAAACTTTCAAGTTACATACGAATATGTAGTGAACTAAGAGAAATTTTACAACAATTCAATTGCAGATTTTTAGTGTAAATCCTAAGCTTAACAAATATATTTACATTTATATTAAAATTTTTATTTTTACATTTAAGAACAGTATTAAAAAGGACGAAACGGCTTAAATTAGTGCCACAGCTTATTCCAAACAAACACTTTGCAACATTAATGTAATTGTTTGCTTCAAGTAGGGACTGAATTAAGCAAATTATGTCACAGGGCAACAATTCGACGGATACTCCAATACGAGGATTTCAAAAAATGCTTTTACAGAGGAGTGGACAAAAATAACTCCAGTTGTCACCAAAAAACTGGCGGAATCAATGTCAAAATTTCTAAAAATCCTTATTAATACTAATGGAGGTCATCATAATATTTATTATATATATTTTTATAATTACATAGTTTAAAAAATATCCCTTTATACCTGGTTGAAATAAGCTGTGACAGTATTTTAGCTGTTTCTCGTTTTAATATTGTTATTATATGTAAAAAAAAAAAATTATAAAAAAATAAATGTAAATATATGTATGTATCTTTTAGGTTTAGTTTATACTAAAAGCCTAAATTTGAATTACTTGAATACCTATTTTAGTTCACTAAATATATAACTGAAAAGGTTTAGTTGAAATAAGCCGTGAACCAGCTGTATATATTTTTTAAAAAATCTCAACTTTTTAAAATAATGGCTAATAGTCTCTCGAAACTTGCTTAAGGTGTTGTTGTTCTTTTTTCTTTTAATTCACATAGACGCAACAAAAAAAATGTTAGTAAAATTTTAATATTTATATGATTTTGACTTGGCTTGCATATTTAGTTAAAATACTTCGTGTGCAAAGCATTAATGTTGCTCTGCAATTAACTTATATTTAACAATTTAGCAGCTAATATTAACAAATACATGACTTAAGTACATTTTATTTATAATTTATAAATATGCATATACTTTTGTTTAGCTTTATTGTAATTATTAATTGCATATTAATATTAAACATTTTTTTTTATTGTTTATAACAAGTATCGTACTATAATTGTTTTCAAGTGATGATAAAATTGCCTACTTACGTTTTATTTCTATTTTAAATGAATTTGAGTTGCTTAGTTGAATGTATGTATACTCGAATATATGTATGTATATTTTGACTTTTAGAAACTTTTTTGTTTAAACCACGTACGCGCTTCTATTTTTTGATACTACGAAAATGGTAGTGTTTCTACGTGGTTACCTGCACGTGCGTACAAATATATAGTTTTTAATGTATATATAGTTTTTATTTATTTATAATTTTAAACATTTTTATGAGTGCTATTGTGTTGATTTTTATTTATATATTTTCTTTATTTATGGTTTTTTTATCAGCTACTTGTGCTTTGCCTTACTTAGTCAGTACTTGTTTTTTTAATAATAATTTTTTTATAATTGATTTTTTTAAATCTCAACTCCCCCATACCATTTCATTTGCCTACTCAAAATTCGTTTTTAATATTGAATTCACTTACTGAGCGTATATTTTTATTTTCTCTAAACTTATTCACAACTTTACGTTCTTAGTTACCAGTAAAAACTTTTTAATACTCTTTTAATCTAATGTTGTTGCTGCATAAATGTGTGTGCAATTGTGGATTTTGAATAATTTGCGCCATTTCTATACAAGAATTTCATATTAAACAGCGAAATGTACATTAAGAAAGTAGAGCGAGGTGAAGGGCGTGAAACGCGCTTAGAAAGACTTTTAAATCACACATTTTTCGTCAAAAATTAAAACTTTAGTTATGTAGTGCTTCAGCACTCAAAATGAATTTCAAATATTAATTTGAAGTATGATGACAGCGGTTGTTTACAAATATCGTGCAAATGGCTATTCTTTCTTAGCCCAAGCAACTTCACTATCCTTACTGACACCACCATATTTTGGAACAGAACCTGTTTCTGCTGCTTCATCTATTGTTTCTGGCGGTGCTTATAATATTTTTCTTGAATTTTTCGCATTATTTTCGTTAACGAACTGCTATTATTACCATTTGTACAAATAATTTATTTGACGTTTGCTTACTCTTCTTTTAACCCAACGCTCATTCACAATAGACAATATTCATAGTTTTATTAGACAATTTTAAACACGCGCATGGAAAAAATTTAGATTTTATAGTTTACTCTTAAAAATTCAACAAATATCCACACACACACACATATACACACTCAACGCTACCACAAGCAGTAACGGTGTTGCACCCTCTTGCCCTACTTACATTTACATATAAATATCTATAGAATATACAAATAGTAGTTACAAATAATTAATCTTGCTTATTTTCGAACTATAGTTTTCTAAACATTTCTCTTTTTTTTTGTATTTTACTATATTTATATATTGAGTTTGTCTTTTTTACTAACAGTTCTTAAATAGTTTTTAATTTTGTTTTCTTTAATACACCTTCCTTCACAAATATTTAAAAATCTTTTTATAGGCAGTTGACGTTGTTCTCTTGAAACTTTTGAGTTCGTTTCATTTCGTTACGTTACTTAAATATTATAAAAAAGACGAAAAGAAAAATAGCAAAATGTTGAAGTTTTATTTTTTTAAATTTAAATATATTTGGTTTTTTTTTTTTCAAATATAAATTACTTAATTGTTTTCATAGTTACTGTACTGCGCTTAAATTTCAAGTTTCTTTATTTCTTTTCATTTTTTAATTCACAATAAATATTTGTTACTTATTTTCAACAGCAAGAGTGGTCGTTTAACGCTTACAGTTTTCATATCTACACATATATTGTGTATTCTTACCCGGCCTTTTAAGTTTTTCGATTTTTTTCATTTTTTTCGCTGATTTATTCTCAATATATGTATGCCCTCCTCTTAAACGCACGCAATAATAAATATAATACACATGGTTTGGATTTTTTATCATTTATTTTATTTATTTTTTATTTTATTACCTTTCTTTCCGTTCAATTTTCTTTTTACCTTTTTATAATAAATAAATTACAAAATTTCCTAACAGTTTTTAGTGTGATTTAGTACTAATTCCAACAGTATATATAATTTATGTCATTTTGATTTGATTTTTATTAATTATATTTTTAATAGCTATTTATTTATATGTATGTATGTATCTTAAGGCTCTTAAAACTTTTTTTTCTTTGAATAATACTTATGGAAGTCAGCTTCTTTTAACCATATTGAGAGAGGAGTTAGCTTGAAAATTTAAAATTGTTTAGTTAAAGATATGAGTATAATCTCTCCATGAAAAATTCAATTAGAAGTTAAACCTTAAAAAATTAAGTATATTCATTC
Organism: Neoceratitis asiatica; assembly: GCA_030068015.2. NCBI lineage: Eukaryota > Metazoa > Arthropoda > Insecta > Diptera > Tephritidae > Neoceratitis > Neoceratitis asiatica. The sequence goes on along the minus strand of CM061525.1, from coordinate 96,743,100 downwards.
ATAGTTAAAAAAAAAAATATAAAGATATCCAGCTCTTTTAATACAAAACAATAATAATTTTTTTAAATTGTCATTTGAAGTTAAATTGAATTGCACGGAAACGTATTTAATGATTAATTTGTATACAAATTCATTTAATTTAATTAAAAATTTGAAAACAATAGAAATAAATATGTAAATAACTCCAGGTGTTGCCTTATTTTCTTTAACAAAAAAATAGTAATTTTATTTCATAACTATTTACTATCACTTGGTATTTTGTTTTTAGATATTTTACGAATTTCAGCTAAAATATTTTTAATGTGTTTTTTATGTCTCAGACAAAGGTACATTTCTGTCGAATTTAAAAAGAAAGCAATACACATACATATGCATATATACATATAAGTATATATTAGTCTAAAGCAATTAATTAATTCAATAAAAAAAGTAATAATTCAGTTCTTTCCACTTCAGGTAGACTAGAAGAATGACATAGAAAATTTATAATAATAATAGTAATAATGAATGGATCGAAGTGTGCATTCTCAGAGGTATGCACATATGTATAACCAAAATGTATTTTTGCAGTTTGTAAGCTTGGATGAGATCGTTTTTACCTTCTTTTTTTTAAAATGGCACATGTTAAAAAGCATAAAAGTACATGCATATCTATATGCGTAGCGTAAATTACACAATAAGCTAGCAAATGCTTATTAAAAAATATTTATTCAATATGGATGCAAATAATATCCATGGCAACGAGTTCTTAAAGTATACGAGATTAAATTTCATGACTTATAAAAAATTATATTTTATTTAATACAAATAAATACAGCCTCTTTTCTGTTAAAAATAAAAAATAAAAATTATATAACAAAATTAGTCCACTTAGATAATTTTTTCAACATTTGCCACACTTTCGAAAAAATTATATATATAATTTGAACTAAGTGTTGTATTATTGAGTATTTTATTTGCTTTTTGAAATTATATATATAAATGAAGGCATTTTGCTATTGTTTAATACTAATTGTTGAAATTCATTATTTATTTATAAATGTTATTATTATTATATTACACTTTTTTTTAATAATTTTATAATTTTAGTCGTTTGTTTTTTATTTATTTTAATTTTATATTTTTGTTTTCATAACACAGTCGGAACATTGTTGTTGTTGTTAATGTTGTTGCTTATGACATGCGCATTTTTATTATTTTTTATTATTTACATGTACACATGCATATATATTTATGTACATATGTGCGATGGCTATATACATTTGAGCAGAAAAATTATTTATCACAAACAGTTATTGTCATAAATAACTTTTCTACAAATGCAAACATTTTTAGTTGTTGTTTTTGTTGCTTTATATATACAACCACAAGTTAACAACATGAGATTTATGTTTTAGTATGGATTTTTTTTTAAATTTTTTTTTTACTTTTTTGTTGCTATTTTTTATTTCTTTATTTCATTTTTTTAATTTTTTTATTATTTATTATTATTATTTTTACGTAAATTTTTAAAATTTTTATATTAATTATTTTTCATTTTTTATTTAATTTTTTTATTTTATTTTATTCTTCTATTTTTATAAATATATTTATTTTATTTTATTCTATTTTATTATTATTTTTTTATTATTATTATCCATATTTTATTTTATTTATTTTTGTACTTTATTTTTATCACTGTCTTTATTTAATTTTTTGTTTATTAGATTTTTCTTATCTCTTACCAAGATTCCTCTTTTAATTTTTATACATTTTCGGCTCCTTGGAATTTTCCTTCTTTTGGACTACTAACAAAGATTTTGCTAATTATAAAAACTAGCTAAATAGAGATCGATCGTTAAGTATATATATATAATTATTTCTACAAATATACAAATAGTATACAATGCAATACAGTTCATCACATACGATTTTCAACTTTCAACTTTCAACTATAACTTTTCAACATTTTTACATTTTACTCATAAGTCAACAAATTTCCATTAATGTATTTGTATATTTTTTTTCTTAACACGAGAGTTTTGACTCTTTACCACTTATAGACGATTTTGTAATTTTTTTTGTTTGTCTATTCATATACATATGTACGTATGTATGTATGTATGTACATACATTTACCATATACTAAATGCTTAGTTTTACTAAATTTTACATTTATATTTATGTATATGCGTATGTATGTATGTATGTATGTATGTGAAAGAGCGAGGAGCTTTATAAATAAATATAGTAAATATCTATATATATATCTATATATATGTATATATAATAACTGTACAAATTTGTTTGAGGAAGAGTAAGGAGTCATTTGTATTTATAGAGATCGTCAACAGCATACGTTGCAGTCGGGGCTTGTAGCCAGCTTCATCAGCGTCGTCTTCATGGTCATCGTTAGTGTCTTCTGCAGCAGCATCGGCAGCACTCTCACGAATTATAAGTAAGGATAATGATAGGATTTATTGCGATAAAGCCCATCGATAAGACCGGAATAATTAAAGCCTATTATATAGAGAACCGTTATAAAGTGATTTATTGAAATTAATTTTGTGGTTTTGATTCAATTTTGCATATTAAATTAAATTGTTATTATTATTTTTTATCAAAAAAAAAAATCGTTTCATAATTGTGCATCGTTGCAGGGTTAACGGCCGACGCGCGCATACGTTCATTTGTGGGTTGGTCATCAGTTGAGCGGTTGAAAGCATGAAAGAGAGAATTTGTAGAGCAAATTAGTTAAAAAGGCAGTAAAAAAGAGTTTTTTCTTTTAGTTTTTCTTTTAATAAATAATTAATTATTAATTTATGCACCCTACATTGTATGTATTTACCTAATGTTGTGCATTTTATTTTCAAAATACATTCGTTTAGAATTTCAATTTGTTTAAAAGCGAAATAAAAAAATTTACTATTTTCTTGCGCACAAAATAGAGATAAAAACTATCAAATATTTTTATTTATGTAAAAAAAATATGTATATATGTATGTATGTAAGTAAAAAAGAATACATTAAAGTAAACTAACAAAAATTTTAAATAAAACTTAATTAAAATTAAAATAAAGAATTATGGCATAAGCGGAAAATACAAAAAAAAATCACGGAATTTTTTGTTCAAGTATTAAAAAAAATATTTTTTTTATGTAGAAATCCAAGCATTAAAGAAAAAATACATAATTATTTTTATTTTAACCGAATAACTTCATAATTGAATTGAAATTGCTTAAATTTTGTATAAAAAAAATGGATTTGAAATTCATTTCTGTTTAAAAAAAAAACTTGTACTTATTAGATAATTGAGATTTTAGCATTAGAGATCAGAATTTTCGCTGGTCACATATTTCTTTTTTAATTATTCCATTAATAATATATTTTTATTTTCAATAATATGCTCAGTTAATTTTTCAATCAAATTCATGCAAATTTTCAATCTTTCCAAAAAATAAAAATAAAAGAATTAAGAGTAAAAAAATCTTCAGAAAACAAAAATAAAATAGAATTAGATTAAAAAAAATCATAATTTCTTAAAAAAAAAAAAAATTCTTTAAAAAAAAGGCCAATGATCTTATCAAAAAATGGCTTTTTATTTGCTATTATTGCATTTTGAGTTTAAGCCGTTTTAGTGTGTCAGTTTTTATAGTGCTAAATTAAGTTTACGTTACAAAATAATTCTTCGAACGACGAAAGCTAAAAAAAAATGTGTTTATTTATTTATAAAAAAAAAACTTATTTCAGACTTTTATTTATTTTAAGTAAATAGTAATTTTTTTTATTATTTTATTTATATTTATTTAATTTATTTATTTTTATTTATTTATTTATTATTTTTTTATTTTATTTTTAAAAATTTTTTTTAATTTTTTAGTCTTTTATTTAATTTTAATTTTATATTTAAATTTTTAATTTTTATTTATTTATTATTTTTTAACTATTATTTTTAATTATTTTCTTTTCTTTTATGTTTTTATTATTTGTTATTTTTTTTTTAATTTTTAATTTTTTTCATTTTTTTATTTTTTTTTTGGTTATTTAATTTTTTATATATTATTTATTTATTTATTTTTTAATACTTTTTTTAATTTTCTATTATTTATTAATTATTTATAATCTTTTTTATATATTCATTTAAACTTCTTATTTAATTTTTTTCTTCTTTTATTTCAATTTTTATTTATTTTTTAATTTTTTAATTTTTGAATCTTTTAATTTTTTATATTTTTTTATTTATTATATATTTGTTATTTTCATTTTTTGATTTATTTATTTATATCATATATATATATATGTAATTTAAATTTTTTTTTCTTAATTATTTAATTATTAATTTTTTATATTTTTTATTCCGTTTATTATTATATACGTATATAAATATTTCTTTTTGAAAAATACTGCCAATAAAACTGGAGTTGTTATTCCTAAAAGTTTTCATATATATATATATAAATAAATGGAATGCAAAACAACTAATATTTGGTTTAGCAGACTCTTTTCGGTTTCTACTTTTTAAATAAATTTTTAATGACATAAAAGCTCTTAGTTATCATACTTATTTCACCACTAGTTTTATGTAATTATTATAGTAAAAAAAAATTTTTTTTTCTCTCGTTAAACATTTTTCTGTTGCTCCCCTCTTGTTGTTTTAGCCCCTCAAAGAATATTTATATTTATAAATATATTTTATTTCTTTGATTTTATATTATCTTTTCGCATTGCAAGTGGTACGTACTTAGTATATGTATAGTATGTATGTATATAAAAAAAAAATTTGAAAAAAAATACAAAAAAAATCTCACCTTCGCTCAGTGGGTACACAACACAACAACATTTGGATATACTTGCGAATATCTACTAAATTGCGTTTTCAATCTATAAAAAAAATTTGTAGTAAATATATATTGACAAAAAATTAGTTTATTATTTATTCTATTATATTCGTATATAACAAAAACAACAAAAATTATGCATCGCAGTCGGTTATATTTCTCGTTCACCTTTTTTACTTGGTGGTTGATTGGTAGAGCAACGAACACAGCGGCCACAAATGAATGGCGCAGGCGCGCACGCACTGTGGGAAGGAGGAAGAGTGACGTAGAAATGTTGCATTTTACGTAGTAGAATTGAGTGAAGAAAGGGGAGAAAAGGTGTAGTTAAAGAAGTACTTACTTTTTTCTCTTTTTTGTTTGCCTTTTTCGCTGTTTGTGCGCTGCTTATTGCTGCTGAGACGCATTTTGGATTCAATAAAATTTTTTTTTTAGAGATTCAGCCGGCGAAATTTTGCGTAAAATTTCTTTATATTATTTTTTTTTTAACTTTTTTTTGCATGTGCGAGCTAGAAAAAAATAACAAAAACAACAAAAATGAAAAAAATTCTTCCCGCTGAGTGGCTTTAGTGATTTAGCGATAGCGAAAATATCGGCAACTCTTCTTCTTCTTCTCTTTTGCTGCTTTCATTTATGCAGTCATTTTAGTTTTACTCCCGTTTTTGAGCAAAAAAAAAAAACAAAAACTGATTTTTATTTCATATTTCATATATATATATATATATATATATATGTATTTTTTTATTTCATTACACGCTGACATAAATATTGTTGAAGTATGTGCGAATGTATTTCTTATACATATTACTACATAAGTAAGTTTTATTGTTTATTATATTTTGTTTATTTCAACTTTCTGTATATGAAGAAATGCGCAACAATGGCGCGCTCTAACACTACAATTCTAATTGATTTTTTTTTCCATTTTTTTTTCAAGTTAAAAATGTTGTCATGTCCTTTAATATATGTATGCATGTAGTTTTATATATATCCTATATCTGTATATGTTGTATTGGTGTAAGTATGTATGTATATATTATTTATTTGCGATACATGTTTGCATAAAACCCTACTTAATAGTGTATATAATTGTGGGTCGAGTTGAAAAAAATTTTACTTTTATTATTACTGCACATATTTATATATTAAAAGTAAAAAAAAATTATATTCGTAGGTGTAAAGTATTTGCTTCATTAATTTAATTAAAATGCAAATATCAAGCAAAGAGAAAAATTAAAAAAAAATTATTTGTATGTAAAGGTAAAACTAATAAAATAATAATAATAATTAAAAATAAACCACTAAAATTAAATAAAACCAAAAATAAGAAGAAAAAAAATTAATTAAAGAAATATTTATACAAAATAAAAAAATAATAATAATAATAAATCTGAATAAAATATATTGATATTTTTCAATAAAAGGCAAATTTCGCAACAACAAAAAATAAAATAAAAATTAAAATAAAAGAAGGTTAAACAATAGTGTGTTTATTTAAGCACAAAATATTAGAGCTCCAGATTTTGCTCAAACATTTTCGAGCAGTGCGAGCATTTGAGCAACAAACACTCGCACACCTGTTCATTACTCATTACTTGAAAACGAGCGCGAGCATTTCTGGAGAATTTTGACAAACTTTGACTTTTTCTCAAAACTGTTTTCAATAATTTTAAATTTATTTATGCAAAGTGTAAAACTCTTTGAAACGCCAAAAAAAAAATTTGAAAAATGAAATTGAAATTTTTTTATTCTGCTGAGCAGTTTAGCAATGAGTGAGTATCGAGCGAGCATCGAGCTGCTCAATACCCGGGTATCGGAAATGGAAAAAAATTAAGCAAGCATTAAAATAAGGTAACAAATTTTTGAAATATTTTTTTTTATAAAAATCATACGTATTTTTTATGAATTTCGTTATTTTTTTATTTTTTTTTATTTTTAACTAACACTGTGGCGCAGCGCAGTAGGCAATCTATATGTAGTACGTACTAACGAGCATTAAACAAACAAAACAGAAAAACAAGAATATAGTCATCAGTCGCAAAAATTGTTCAATTCGTCCAAATTATATATATATTTATGTAAATATAATTTTTTTCTATTTCTGCTTTAAAGAAATCTGTTTTTTATATTTAAAAGTAGCAGAAATGTGTTGCGATAAGTGAAGAAAATTAATGATGGCAGGACAACGTCCGTATTTATTTGATAGTAATCGATAAATATATTATCGATATTTGAAATCAAGCGAAAAGCTTCATTGCTCATGTTAAATATTGCACTTTTTTTAAGAAACACTAATGTACACTTCACTCCATTTTTTATTTATTTTTTTTATATTTTTTTTTTATTTATATATATTTATATATATTTTTTTAATTTTTTTTTAATTTTTTTTTTTTTTTTTGGAGATTTCAAACACAATTTTCGAGAAATAATATGTCGTCATAAATCTCATGCGAGGAAATTTCAACGTGAAACGCTACGTCTTGCGTGAGAGCAAGACTCTGCGAGTTCCCAATTTTTTTTTCGAGTTGAACCAGCTTCTGTGGTTCGTTCGTTCGCTACATAAACTATTATAAAAATGACAAAAGTTTCGCGTTGAAATTTCCCCATACCCTTTCCACACCCACCACCCAACCAAAATGTGCTGGAAAGTATTTGAATTATGATTGCAGGATATTTCTACAACATTTATTATGTACATTATGAAACCAACGAGGTGGCAAGTCTAAAGCAATGTGGTAAGCCCATGCCACAGCTGATCACTTTCTGTTTTTTATGTTATTTACGGCATAGATAAATAAAAAATAAACCACTGCCAACATCTGAAGCAAAGCAGCACGCTAGCTACTAAGACTGACAAAGAACCGAGAAATGCAAGATCGAATTATGGCTGAAGTGTTGCAATGTTTAATAAGGATCAAAGATACTACAACCAAACTAAGGCCAACACCCGATTTACTTATCAAGAGAGCCGAAATCCTCTAACAGGTTATGGGCCCAGGAATCGTCTTCACAATTTTAACTTTAAATGTTAAATGCTTAAAGTTAAAAGCAGTAGGGAAAATATCGGAAAAACAATTATTCGGTCATGTGGAAAATAATTTTTTTATTAAAAAGGATTTAGCAATGCGGCTGCGGTAATTGAATTGTTGTTGTGAAGGTTCCAAACCTAAAGCCTTGGAGCCTCCACATTAGAACAAATATTCTAATATGAATTGTATATTAAAATATATATTTAATGATATATATATATATATTAATTAGAATTTACAATATACCTAAATAATATAGAATATTAGCTAGCTTGGCGAAGCACCGCTGTTAACTAAGCAAAAGAAAATAAGCGTTAATGCCAACAACAACAGCATAGGTAACTGTCTGCTTGATCGCAGAGCAAGTGTAAAAAGAGCATCATCAGCAGTGAGAGATCACTTCTGTGTGTGCTGTCGTAGTTAGTGGTTATAAGGTGTGACGTGAAAACGCATCCAACTAAATAGTTAAATAAAGATTAGTTTTGTGTGAAAAATAAATGATAAATGTTTGAAAGTTAGATCAAATTGTTGGAAAGGCAGTAAAGGATGTTCTTCATAAAGATTTTTAAGGAAGGAAAATCAGTTTTCTTCGATTTTTCTACCAAAAAAAAAATAATAATAATAATCATCGTAAACCTAACAAAGGTTATGGGCCCAGGAGCCGTGTTCGATGATCTTTTTTGTAAATGATAAATGTTTGAAAGTTAGATCAAATTGTTGGAAACGCAGAAAAGGATGTTCTTCATAAAGATTTTTAAGGAATGAAAATCAATTTTCTTCGATTTTTCTACCAAAAAAAAATTATAATAATAATCATCGTAAACCTAACAAAGGTTATGGGCCCAGGAGCCGTGTTCGATGATCTTTTTTATAAATGATAAATGTTTGAAAGTTAGATCAAATTGTTGGAAACGCAGAAAAGGATGTTCTTCATAAAGATTTTTAAGGAATGAAAATCAATTTTCTTCGATTTTTCTACCAAAAAAAAAAATAATAATAATCATCGTAAACCTAACAAAGGTTATGGGCCCAGGAGCCGTGTTCGATGATCTTTTTTATAAATGATAAATGTTTGAAAGTTAGATCAAATTGTTGGAAACGCAGAAAAGGATGTTCTTCATAAAGATTTTTAAGGAATGAAAATCAATTTTCTTCGATTTTTCTACCAAAAAAAAAAATAATAATCATCGTAAACCTAACAAAGGTTATGGGCCCAGGAGCCGTGTTCGATGATCTTTTTTATAAATGATAAATGTTTGAAAGTTAGATCAAATTGTTGGAAACGCAGAAAAGGATGTTCTTCATAAATATTTTTAAGGAATGAAAATCAATTTTATTCCATTTTTCTACCAAAAAAAATAAAAATAATAATAATCATCGTAAACCTAACAAAGGTTATGGGCCCAGGAGCCGTGTTCAATGATCTTTTTTGTAAATGATAAATGTTTATAATATTAATAAGGCACCATATGGCGCAACACTTTACGCCAAACGAACGCTAACGCCAAATAAGTCAACTGGAATATACCGATTCGAAGACTCGCTGACCCATCAACTTCACAAAGATGGGAGCCACTTTCATTCAACCAAAGCCTCAGGTCACCGTAACAGATGAATTGAGCTCCTCCCAACAATTTTACCACACGGATTGTATCAAAATCAAAAGCCAGTCAACATCATTAGATGCGGCCTTGTTATGAATTAAGTATGGGTATACTTATCGGTGAGACTCAATACGAACGGCAAACTGTCATGTTTGTGTATAATTTTGTCTTTTTCTGTTGATTGAGCGCTGTCAAATAATGTCAAGTGCTTGGTGTGTGACTTTTTTGAGCTTACAATACAAGAAACAACAATACAACAAATTTGTTATGGTATTCCGCGTACGATTTCGGTTTCTAAATGTTAACCGTTTAAACGGAAGATATTTGTTTGAAAAATAGAAAGGAAAAAATGTGAAAAAATTCTCTTTAAATTTTTTTTACAGAAGCAAGACTGTAATGAGGAAGTTTTAGTTCGAAGACAAAGAATTTAAGAAAAATTGATTTAGCGAAGTGTTACATAAAAAAAATTTAATATCGAACGTTAAATTTTTTTTTGCGACTGATCACTTTTCTTGTTATACTTACGGCTATGAAAAAATTAATTTGTGTGCTAAAAAAAAAAACAAAAACAATTTTGTCAAATAGCAAGTTTATTGAAAAAAAATCAAAGATATTTTATTCTTTAAAAAAATTATAAAAGTTTTTTTTTTTTTCGTTAGAAAACAAAGCACAAGAGGAAATCACTTAAATACATGCTGAATTTTATTTTATTTATTTTTTCCAAATTTTAATTATACATAAAATAAGTGGATTTTGATTTTTTTAAAAGCGCTGCGCCTTTTGTGTGTGTTTGTTTGCTGAAGAAAATAATAATTTTGCTTTACGTAATTGAAATTTATAGTGCAACGAAATGTAAGATATTAATGAAAACTCTTATAGAAATGCTAATTAAAATTATTTTGTTTTTACACAAATTATGCAAAAAAAAAAAAACTTGAAACACAATTTTTTTTCTATATATTTTAGGCATTTTATGGAAGAAAAGTTGATGCAACACTAAATACTTATTTTTTTTTGTAGTTTTTTTTTTCTTAATTATTAATTATTCCATAATAAAAAATTCAAGTGTTTAAATTTGTGAAAAGGTAATTTAGCATATAATTACTGTAGATTTTGTTTGTTTGTTAATAAACAACTGCGGTGAAATTGTCATAAAAAAACTTAATCTTAACATTGCTGCAAGTCAATGCTGATTTTCCCTTCATCTGTTGAAGTAGTAAATTTAAAAAAAAAAAATTCAAGAAAAATATTTAAAAAAAAATTTGCCTGAGGTTAATGCTGATGTCCAAACTTTTATACAATTGTTTACCGAACGCAAACCGAAATGTTTTATTTTTATTTAAAAAAAAAAAATTAATATTAAACTTCTTCTTAGTTAACTTTTTAAGAAAATACTATACAAAAAATAATAATTTTTTCCAACATCTTTTTATTACATTAAATTTGTTAAAAATTTTCTTACTTTTTTTTTTTTTTTTTTTTTTTGAATTCGCAAACGCTGGCATTGAAGCTTTAGAATCAATAAAAATTGTATTATCTTTTTAAATCCATAATGCATTATTGGATAACATAGTTCATCGAAATTTACAATTACAATACATCAGCATCCACCTTTGAGCATTGAAATCGATGCCAAGCAAAAAAAAAATTTTTTTTTTGTCTACATTTTTAAACACAAAACTTTCTTTCGCAGCTTTAAGCAAAAGGCAGACTTAAACAGAAGACGGCAGCATATTATTTGTTGTTGTAATATTATTATTGTTATATGTATGTATATGTAATACATAAATCATTACGTATAAGTGGAAACATTGAACAAAAAGAAGAAGAAAAAATTACAAAAAAATATGAATTATTCAATTTGCTGCAGATGAGAATTTGTCTCTTTTGTAATTTTCAGGATTTTTATGAGAAAAAAACAAGCCATTTCTGCAATTTTTCACGCGCCTACACATATACATATGTATATTTATCGCTCTGTCTGTTAATATTTAGCACAAACCTACATGTCTATGTATACATATGTTTGGACTCGCCAAAGTAAGGTAAAGAAAAAAAGTAAAATCTTGATCTGCATTATCATTTTGTCAACAATTGCGTTGCACGATTGACTTACTCGTCAAAGGCATTTTAAATATATTATGGATCGTCATACATACATATGATGCTGTACAACTAACTAACTAACGCGACATATGCAATTAATTGATTAATTAATTCATTAATTAATGGAAAAAAATATTATTTTTGTTTCGATTTTTTGTTGTTGTTGTTGTTTGTTTTGCTTTGTTTGTTTGTTTTGGTTTTTTCATTATTTAAATGAATTTCTGTGCATTATGATAGGGATGCATCTTTTGGAAACGTGATTTATTTTGTCTACCTCTGTGCACCATGTTGTTGTAGCCCATGTTCATGGGCGGTGGTGGTGGTCCACCCATGACTCCGCCACCCATGCCACCGCCACCGCCGCCGCCACCACCACCGCCACCAATCAAGCCAAGCTGTGACATATAGTGTTGCGCTTTCGCCTTGCCATGCTCCTCGGCCAAGCGCACAGTGAGCGGTTGGGACGCACCCTCTGGTATGACATTGTTAAGTGCGGAAATTGCTTCTTGCGCCTCTTCGCGTTTATTGAATCTAGACAAGCAGGAAGAAAAAACAGATGAATATAGAAAATTTCAGAAGAAAACAAATTCTCATATAATTTTTCTTAAAAAAAATTCTATTAATAAATATGTATGTATGTATGTATCGCACTACTCACCTTATAAATGCAACGCCACGTGGTTTGCCCGTCAATTTGTCTCTGAGTATGTTCTTTTGTACAATCATGCCGTATTTACCGAATATGGTGTCCAATTGATCATCGGTTATAGTGCGTGGTAGATTCGTGACATATAAATTGGTATCCTTGATCGACTCACCGCCAGGCCGAGCATATGAAACCTAATAAGAAAAAATGTATTTTAGTTAAGGGTTAATTCTTCAGAATTTTTTTTTAGTAAAATGTTAAAATTTAAATCAAATTTATTTAATTAAAAAATTTTGAAAAAATGGAAAACAAATTTGTAAGGAAAACTTTGAATCAACGAAATTGGGATAAAAAAAACTAATTATCAAAGAAATAAATAAAATAAAATATTAATTTATACGACTATCGCTTGGTTGTGAAAGACCACAACAGATTATAAATAGATTTTGAGATCTTTCTCCATAAAAGTACAAAAAATCAGTCATTAATCAATCCCACTAAGTAAAATCCAGGGTTGTTGCGCAATTCGTGGTCAACTAAACTATGGGTATTAGAAGTATAAATTTCGAATTTAAACGATTTCCGTCCAGTGTTCACCCGAAATCGGTTTCCACGCCTCATATTTTGTCATTTAATGTCAATTTTCATTAAAATGTCTCAGTTCTTACTGGAGTCATCGCATACACAGACGGACGCTCGGACAGTCATACACGGCTGAATCGCTTGGTCTCATCACCTCTTGAAGTTTGATACTCGTATACATAAATACAGACGAGTGTAAAAACACCTTTATCAAACGCAGTGAGAAATCCTTCATTCCTCATCGAAAAGTACAATCAATTATTATTTTGATTACTCAATTATACCGCGGCCAACGCAAGAAGAAGAAGAGAAATTCTCACAATCAAACATTGTAAAACACAACAATAACGCCCGAAATGCTGCTTCGCTTGACTGACGCGGCTGTCTAACTGTCAATTTGACGTCTGCCGACATGTCGCCACAATGAATTCAAATTGTCTGTCTGTCTGTCTGCTTTTATATGTTTATGCTGCTTGCTTTCCTATCGCCATGCTTCAATGGCTCCATTGGTTGTGTCTTTAACATATTATCTGTGTTCACTGAGCATTTTGTATACATTTCGATTTTGAACCGTGATTTACTCGATTGTTTTGTTGTTTACATTGCAAACACAGCAAAATTCTATTATTATTGCTCCTTTGCTTGCTTTTCTGCTTGACGTTCATTGATACATTAACATTTTCGTCGATTTTATTGTTGTCGCGTGGAAATGTATCATTGCAATTTTGTTGGCTGGCTTTGTGTATGTATGTAACACTTACGAATGTGAGAAATTGTATGATGCATTTTATTGACAGCAACTTATTAGATACATATATTAGCACAAAATTGCACATAATTGAATATTAAGCAATTATTGTTCTATTTGCGATCATTCAAATTATTAAAATTATTCACATCACATATAAATATGTATGTATGATTTATGAGCAGTTTCTTCCAAGCACCAAGCACTTGACAAATTACCACCTGGTTAACAGCGGTTAATTCTATCAATAAATGCCGTCAATATGTTTTTGTATGTATTAACAAACTTATCTGACAACCCATTTCACTCTTTTAAACATCGAACTAGCTCATTTCCTGCGCATCACGCTTCATAACCTCGCTTTAACTATATTAAATCGTTCAGCTAACAGCTGATCACGACATTACTTCATGCACCACTGCCTCTTAAACTTGCACCGCACATTACAGTAGCTTGTAAACTTGCATCCTTAGGCATTTGATACATTCAGTGCTTTTATAACTTTGCAATGATTTTCTTTTAATTATATTGTTAATTTTTCTGAGATGTTCTGCCAGTTTGAAAAGTGCATCTAGAAAAGTGACACACACACAGGGGTCATGTAAATTGTTCGATAAGTGATGAGCTAAACTCATACTAAATGCTGTCATGTTCTCGAATTGAACAACGATGGGGAGATCCTTTGAACGGTTATCAAAACAAGGTAGGCATTCGCTAAAATACGCAGAACAAGAAGGAATGGCAAAGAAAATAAAACGAAATATTTACTATTAAAGTGAGGGAGATGGATAATGCTGGATTAGTCATCTAATAGAATAATAACCCACCAAAGTATTGAACTCCGGAACGGTAGCGGTGCTTCTGGTAAGTTAAACAGTCAGTTTTGGTGTATATTAATCAAAAAAGTCGTCTCAAAACTAACATTTACCTCTAAAACTGTTATTTTATTTACTGCTTCGGCCTCTTCGATCAGCACTGTGCAATCCTAAGAGGGAGGGAGAGAGCGATCTAATTTTCTTTGCACCCAAACTGCAGCCAAAAACAGTGTCACCCAGCTCCCTTCGAGAAAAAGAGTAATAAATAATAAGAAAAATATATCGCCCACCCTACTTCTTGCTGCCCTTACACTTTACACTTCATGAACTGCAAAAATATTTCGTTTGAATTTTAATTTTTTTTCCTACCATTTTTCACTTGCACACTCATGCACTCACTCACTCACACCAACACATAGACTCAACGAACGAAAAATCTTTCAGGATTTCAAGTTTATTACTATTTTTGCAATTTTTTTTTCTTTTTTTTTTTGTATTCATGGCACATCATCATTGCTGCATGCACTCTCATCACAGACAAGATTAAATTTTATTTCTATTTTTATGCACAATATAAAATAATCAAAGAAGAAAATGAACAAAAAAAAAAATGAAAAAAAGAAGAAAAAAAATGAGAAAAATAAATATAAAATTTTAAATTTGGTATTTACTTCAATCGTGCGGTGTGCCCAAATGTGAATGACGAACGAGGGACAAGAGAGTGAGTGGAGAGCTCATTAGGTGGGAAGTTGGGTTTGAATTTAGATTAATATATTTTTATTTGCAATTTATTTAGAGTAGTTTCGTAGCTTGTGCGCCTGAAAGTGTGCTACAGTTTTCTTTTTTTAAGTAATTTAAATTATAAAAGAATTTTTTATTCACATTTTGACGCTTGTGATGCTGTGAAATTAATTTATTTTTGAAATTCAACTTCACTTTGTAAATTGCATATTTTAGAAACCGTTTGAGAATTTCAGAAAAATGAAAAATTTGAAATTAAATATCATTACTTTCGATTTCGCGCCGCCGTGATTTGAAAAATATGAAAAAAAAAATTTTTTTTCTTATTTAATTTATGAACCACCCTTATTGCCTTGGTATGCACCCGCCGCCCACCGTCCTCAAAGACACAGAATTCAATTTACCAAATGCCAATATCTCGATATTGAGATACTCTGTTAGAGCGTAAAAGGAAATCGATACGAAATGA
This sequence comes from Neoceratitis asiatica, assembly GCA_030068015.2. NCBI lineage: Eukaryota > Metazoa > Arthropoda > Insecta > Diptera > Tephritidae > Neoceratitis > Neoceratitis asiatica. The sequence continues at coordinate 96,727,543 of CM061525.1, read as the reverse complement.
AATACTTAGAAAGTGTAGTGAAGCGCCAGCAGAGCATAGAGGAAAAGCTTGCCATAGCAAAACGGTTGAGATTTCTAATTGTTTACAATTTTAGCGTGCTGCACTGGAGAGTTTTCAATTTTTTTCATTATTTTTCGTAATTTTTTTTGTTGTATGATTTTTTTTTTTCAATATGCTCTTTGCTTTGCTGCACCACTTAGAGGTAGCTGCTCGCCGATTTTAAATTGGAGCAAACACTCTGCACTCAGCCATGCGACCAGCTCACGCTGCTCACTCACTTGATCTCTGAACAAGTGTTCATGAAAAAGCGAGGTGGCAGCAGCAGTTAGATGATGAAGCAGCAAAGGTCACCTGGTGTGGGTGGGTGGGTGAGTGGAGAGAAACTACACTAAATCGAAATGAAAATTCAGCAAATAAAAACAACTTTTGAGTAACTAAGCTTTTTATTAAAGCCGTAGAGGTAGGTAGCCAATCACTACACATCCAACAGTTTTGGTAGCACAATAAATGAAGTGAGCTTAGACGAGTGAGCTAAGCTGGTTTCAACTATTATTAAAAAAAATTAAAAAACATGTATGAGAAGTCAGAAAATTATTTAAAAAAATTGATAAATTGGAAAATATCGACAAATTGTGTTACAAATTATCGATAAGTTGTATGAAAATTATTGTTCATCTGTATGAAAAATGTCGCGGAATTGAATGAAAATATCGATAAATTATATGAAAAATATTGATAAATTGTATGAAAATAATCGATAAATTAAAAGAAAATAATCGATAAATTAAATGAAAATATAGATAAATTATATGGAACTTTCGATATATTGTATGAAAATAATCGATAGATTGTATGGAAATAATCGATAAATTGTATGAAAATAATCGATAAATAGGTGAAAATTATCGATTTATTGAATTAAAATAATTGATTCCATGGAAATAATCGATATGTAGTGGTAAGACTGGTAATTTTTTACCAAAATAATCGGGATACTGCGCGAAAACAATCGATAAATATATTAATAAAAACAAGTGGAATATTGCATGAAAAAACTTCAAAAATTGAGGTAAACAATCGATATAAAAATAGTCGAAATATTTGGAAATTAATAATAAAAACAAAATTATCAATTTAAAAAAAAAAAAAAAAGATTTTGATAAAAAAATAATTCAATATTTTAATAAATAAGTTGTAAAAAAAATCGATAAATTATCTTATTGTCTCTAAGTATCTGTAAGTAATAGGACTAATGGGATTGCTAAAAAAAAACTCCAGGATCGCTATATCCGTTGATATGTAAAACAAATGAATAAAACCAAAACTCAAAAATTGAATTTCTTAAATATAAATATCTTCAAATATTCATTAATCAAATATATTTAAACTCACCTTTAAACGCTTGTTGCGGACTGTTATGCCGTTTAAGCTCTTTATCGCTCGTTGTGAATCCGTTTCGGCAGCGAAATCAACAAAAGCATAACCAAAACTGTAGCCAGTCTAAATTTGTGGAATGAGAGAAAAGGAGAAGAGAAGAAAAGAAGAGGAATTTAAATAACATTCATTAAAAAATTACCATAAAAAGCGACAGCAGCAAAGCACTGCGGCGCACTTCAGCCAACATTCAAAATCGTCAACATTCATCAGTGTAATAATATTAAAATACTGAAAACGGTTGCCGCAATGCTTCACGCCATTTGTGCTCAGCCAGCCACTGATGGAAGGAAGGAAGAGAGATAGACAGATGGATTTGTATGTGTGTGGTGTGTATGTATGGAAGTATATTAGAAGGCAAACAGACAGTTGGGCCATCGAGCAGATTGGTTAGCTTAACAGCGGTATTCACTCATCCTCACTCTCCACACACACACACACATACATACATGCATACATACAGCTGGGTCTTTGTGAGTGTGTGTGTGTGTTTTGGTCGCACAGTAATCCTGTTGAAGTGTGTTTGATATGCAATGAAAGGCGGCGCATGAAGGACGACGCTTAGCACGTCTCGTCATTCGCGTGCGCGCGCGTTTGGTGTGTGTCATTAAATTTGACAGCTGACAGTTGACACTTCCAAGCGGCAAAAATGAAGTAAAAATATGTACATATACATATAACTTATATATATATATATATTTAGTAAAATGTGCAAAAAAAACAACTTTGCAAAGCAAATAAATGAATTCATAATAGATAAAGTAAACAAGTAATGAAAGTAAAAAAGGAGTACCGTTGCCTTTGTGGCATTAAATAAGAAAGATGACTATGTAAGTTGATGAAAAATGTTTAGTATAAATCTCTTTTTTCCCTTAATATGACTATGAAAATGAAGTCATAAAATAGAATATGTCGGCGTACGTACTGCAGATGCACATAGGCGTAACCTAGGACCTGAGAGTTAGTGCTTGTATGTACATGTGAACAATACCGAATATTTAGAAAAAGTATTAATACATTAAATTTAATACTTTATTTAATTTAAATATTGGAAGATGACAAATTACAAAATAACCAATACTCAATAAGTGTAATGGAATTAACGATAAATTGTAAATTAAAAATCGATAGATTGTTCTGGAATAGTGGCAAAATTGTATCAAATTCATCAATAAATTGTTCAAAAATATCGATAAACTGAATAAAAATACTCAAAAATGTGTATTTAACAAAAAAAATTTCGAAATTTGAAAAAATAACGATAATTTAAAATAAAATAACTACAAAAGGAAATAAAAAAGTGTTGATAAATTCTAAAAAAAAAATTGCTTAATTATATTTACAAAAACTACCGATAAATTGTAAAAAAAATGTAGAAAAACTTTGTAAAATCATCAATTTTACAAAACGCCGATATATTATCCGAAAATATCGATAACGTATACAATATATTGATAGCTTATACCATATATCGATAACTCATCCTAAAATATCTGTTAACTTACATAAAAATCACGGAGAATTTATAAAAAATTATCGATAACTTATTCAAACATCACCGTTAAATTATACAAACAGCACTGATGATAAATGGATAAATCATCGATAAATTATATAGTTATCGAAAATTTATAACATAATTATCGATACATTATAAAAAAAATACCTAATCATAAAACAATTATTAATATTTCATATAACTTTCGATGAATCATAAAAAAATTATCGAAGAAAATAAAAAATATCGATAAAATATATAATAATTATAGATATATTATAAAAAAAATCTTGATTAAATCTAAAAATATCGATAAAATATAAAAATAATCGATAATTTAAACAACTATCGATAAAAAATAAAAATAATCAATAAATTATGCAAAAAAAAAAGAATCTGCAAATAGATTTTTTAAAATAATCGATAAATTTTATAGTACACATAAATTTTCATTAATTTGCTCTAGTGTTTAATGTACAAAGTCATTACACCCACACACACACACACACACTTGCTTATGGCTTCACCACCACTATAAATCCTCAGTTTGCAGTTATTTATGTGATTAATAAGCATTTGTTGTATTTATTATAGATATTTATTATTGTCACTCACCTTATAATCTCTCATTATTCTGCATGTATTGATGGGACCAATTGTCCGAAATAAAGCATAGAGTTCGCGATCTGTCATATCCTGCGGCAGATAGTTGACAATTAGATTTGTGCCATTCGAGCCGCCACCATGTCCGCCACCACCGTCACCGCTGCCACAATTTAGTGAATTCGTGCTGGCAGCATTCACCATATTGTTCATGGAACCAATGGCGCTGCCGCCACCACCACCACCACCGCCACCGACGCCGCCTGAAAAATCATTATAGCCACCGCGACGATTCATTGATGGACCTGGATACGATGAGGTGAAATCTGTGTCCTGTGGTGAGAACGCATAACGTGACTGAAATATCAATTCAAACAAACAAGGTACGAACATACAATAGAGCTGGCGCTTTTGCTTTTCATACAAGTGTTCAAGTTGAGTTGCACAAGTTGTTTTCTGAAGGATACGTAATAAGTATGGTACTTGGAACGGTACGTCTTCGAAAAGATATTATTTTGATGCATTTGTTTGTGTTTAATTTTTTTTTCGATTTTTTTTTATTTTTTAGAATATTAATTACATATTTAAATGGCAATTAGAAACTTTTTGAAAGCATAATCATAATAATTTGAAAAAAAAAAATTGTAAAATTTAAAATTTTATGTTGGAAATTTATTTTTTTGGTTTCTTTGTGAAAAATTTAACGCTTGCAAAACGCATTTGCAGAAAAAATTTTGTGAAGGGCAAAAAAGTTACAAATGTATTGTAAATGATCAAGACAACGAATAGTAGGTAATAAATATGTAATATGCATAAAATATGTAATTCTGGTAATTTTTTTTAATTCATTTTATTTTTTTATGAATTTTTTTTTTTTTTTTTGTATGCAGCAAAAAAATATATTACATTTTTGTATTTAATCAATTACCAAATTCATTTCAACTTTGGCCATTTGCAGAAAACAAAAAACACTCTCAATAAAACTAAACTAGAATGCACAACAACACAACTCGTTAACGAGAAAGAGAGTGAAAAAATAATCTAAACTACAAACACTAAAACAAATGTACGCATACAAAAAAAAATGGTGGCTATAAATAGTTTGAGTGCAACTGTTGCTTAAAAATTAGGTCTAACTATTGTGAACTAATTGAGAATGAGAAACGGTTTATAGTTAATAAAAGTGAATAAAATTGCTAATTTTAAATGATTTCCATCAATAATAATAATGTCGTGTAAGGAAAGGAAATTCAATAATTTTCGTAAAACTTTGATGGGAATGTGTGTGAAACGACTGCTGATTATCGAAATCGATAGTCATAGTTGGTCTTATGTAGTGTTCTCAATATAATATTATGAAAGGAATTATTTTTTTATGTACTGAGGTTTGGAAAAAATATTGAAAAAAATGAAATAAGTAATTAATAGAAAAATTAAAAATATTGAAATGTATAAAAAAACAAACAAAAATTTTATTTTTTAAGTTAGATTAAAAAAAAGGTATGTCAAAAACGTTTTTTTTTTTTCAATTTAAATTTTATGCTATGGAAATATGTTTAGATATTTGCATTATCATGAACATTCCTAAGAGTAAACCACAAATTATCTAAAATAATTTAATATTCGCATACATAATTATGTGAAAAATCATTTGCACAACACATTTGGTGAGATTCAGTTGAACATTTTTTTTTTTGAGAAACTTTCAACGGAACAGTAGCAACAATAACAATAACAACGTTATAAATCAGTAATTTCGAAAAAAAAATTATATTTCGAAAGAAAAAATCTTAGAATAAAAAAAAAACAGTTTATAAGAGGACGCTCGCTGTTAAGAAAAAGAGACGCTTAAATACACATATTTATATATTTGTTAGGAGTAGCTAAATATACAGTTATACAGAAAATTGTAGAGTATAAAGTAATACATAGTAGATGTTAAGAGTTGAGATTATATATAAAATTATCTATTTTTGGCCGAATTTAGTTTAAAAAAAAATTAAGAATTAAAAAAGTCGATAAACAAGAAATTAAATTTTGAAAAACTATCAAAAATCAATAAAATTAATAGAAGAAATATAATGAAACTATTGAAAGAGAAACGTATATTGTTCAAAACAAACGAACTTCTCTGAAAAAAATGCTTAGATTGAAAAAAAACGTAATTTTCAGGTTAAAAAAAATAAAAATAAAATCTATAAATTTTCAGAATGTAATAAAAAAATACAAAAGATAAACGCAAAAATCAAACAAATACTCAAGAAAGAGACCCAAAAGCAAAATAAATTTAATTGATAAAAAGAAAATAGTTTGGAAAAAAATATCGATAAATGGTTCAAAATTGTGCTGTAAATTAAAAAAAAAATACTTGTATAAAATTAAAAAGAAATTGCTGGAAAATTTAGTTGGTATTAAAATTAATCGATAAATTTATAGAAAATATACAGATCAATCGATAAATTTACAGAAAATAATCTAAATTATTCGATAAATTTAGAGATAGTAATTCGATAGACTGCTAAAATATGTATTTAGACAGAATAGATTGGAAATTTAGAGTAAGCATAATTAATCGATAGCTAAAAGATAGATTTATTTTTATTTCTAACTAGACTAGACTAACAGATCCTATCAGTGATAGTAAAAAAAAAATATGAATTTGTATCTGAAAACATTTAAAACACTTATTTCTACAATTGACGGGGCACACACAAAAAAGTTGATTTACAATTTTTCTTTCTTTTCTTCTTTTTTTTTTTATAAAGCCCGAGGTAGCGTTTTTCAAGATTTTTTCTTGTGAAAGTTTTAGATTTGTATGTGGCGTAACATAGAGTAAGAGGGTGTAAAAGTGAAGTGATAGTATAAGTAGGCAGTAGTAGCTCATTGTATTTTAGAAAAGGAGAATTAAGTAAAAATGAAAGAGAAAATCCAACGATAAAAAAATGTTAAAAAATTAAAACTAAAAATAAGTCAAATACAATCTAAAATCAAGTCCTAGATATGTATGCATGGTGGACCTGAAAATGTTGTTGTTTTTTTTTTTTCATATTAATCTCTCATCTTGAGTACCTTACATTTTCATACTGAAAAACTTTCGCATTAAATCCTTTAAGTATTCAAATTTATTTATGAGCTGCGCGTACATACATGCGACCATCTTTCAAAACCTTTTTCAAAAACACGCCTACCTACCTCATCGTTTATAAAAGCAAATAAAGAAATGCCCAAATGTCAACAAAGATGGCTTGGCAAGTGTTTTCTTAAGTAAAATAGGAAGAAGAAGAAGAAGGAAAAAACTATTTCATATCGACCGCCCGCCCACCTTGAAGTCCACTTCTTCAAACGCTATACCAACAATAGACACACACACACTGTATATATATGCTTAGGTATGTATGTATGTGTGTGTGTAAGGTTAGCACTTCATACATTTCCAACTTTTCTCAACTGTTTGCTGACAATTTCATACATTAAAAATTAATACGAAAAACAGAGGATAGCCAACGAAGTGCAAACAAAGCGACGAGCACATGTGTGTGTGTGTACGTGTGTGTGCGTGTGAGTGTGTATGAAGATGAAAGTACAACTGCTGCCGTTGAAGATGCATACAAATTGTATACATACTTTCATAGTACACTGTGTGTGGGTGGGTGTGTGAGATAATACACGAGGGAACATAAGAAAGTTTTTTTTTTCGTTTTTTGAAAGAAAGTCAACTAGAGAAGATAGCAAAGAATTTCATACATATTCATATGTACACTCGTATGTGTGCACGTTCATGTAAAATCGAGCAGGAAAAGTGAAAGTGGCATCTGCATTCGTATGTATGTGAAAATTGAATTGCGGTTGTATTGCGAAATGTTCCATTGTGTTTAAGAAAAAACATACATACATACATATATGGATATATGAGAGTGTGCATGTGAAGGTGACATATGTATCATATCAGCAACTTGCAGGACTTTTGTCCACTCTTGCGTCCATCCTATGTTTGAATTTCAAGAACAGTAAACACACAAGATATTTAAAAAGGAAATATTTAGGAAGTTGTCGTTTAAATGAAGAACCTTGGGGAATTCATCGTTTAATCATCTCGAATTATTCAGAAGAATTCGATTATTTATCAACATATCGATTATTTGTTAGCAAATCATCGATTATTTATAAGGAAATTACTGAATTATCAAAAAACTATCGATTACTTATAAATAAATCGTTGAAACATCAATAAATTATCGATTATTCATCAACAAATTATAGATTTATTATCAAGAAATTATTGAATTATCAAAAATGTATAGATTATTCATGAAAATTTATCGATTATTCTTTAATAAATTATCGATGGTTCATCAACAAATTATCGTTTATCAGCAAAATATCGATTCTATCAACAAGTTATCGATTAATTATGAACAAATTGTTGATTATTCATTAACATTATATAGATTATTTATCAACAATTAAGTTATCGATTATTTATCGGCAAATTATCGATGATTTATCGGAAAATTATCGATAATTTATCAGAAAAGTATCGATGAATTATCAACAAGTGTCGATTTTTATTCATAAGTTATCGACAATTAAACAAATTATCGATTAATTTACATATAATTATTTTTTCAATTATTGCTATCGACTTCTGACCAGTGTCCCACGTTCTTCGATTCATTTCGTTCATCAATACATAAAAAATTGCGTAGTGGTGGGTGTATGTATGTTTATCCTTATAAGTATATTGACTCAAGAGGTCCATGACATAATTTTTAGAGTACATATTTAGTCCACAAGTTGACATTGAAAGTTTTTAGAACTTATCACAAGTTTGCCATTCCAAATATAGAAACACACACACACACACACACACACACACACACATTTGTACATACAAAAGAGAACTAGAAATAGCACAGCAAAGTACAAAACACATACATATGTACGTATGTATGGATGTGTATGTACATATAAGTATGTATAATGAGCTGACAGAGACTGCAGCCACGAACCAGAAAATGGGATAATAAGGAAGTGTATGAGTGAAAAAGGCGAACAACACCAACACTAAAATAAAAAAAGTGTGTGTGTACAACACATACATCCCCACAACATACACAACATACACATACCTACAGTTGAAAGTATAAATTAAATAGAAACTGAAGGATATACAGGATGTTACCCACCTTTGTGTGCAGATGGAAGTGTAATTGTAAGTGTATGTATGTGTGTGTGTGTGTGAGTTCATGTAAAACAACATGTGTGACAACACTAGCACGAGTAGTTTGAAAAGTTTTCAATGAGCTCACACATTGCACTTTATGGCATTTGCTAAAGCACGCACACACATGCAACACACACACACACACATGCAACACACACACACACATGCACACTCTTTTTTCGAACTTAAAGTGAGAGAGCATTAATTTACTATTTATTAATATCTGAGCCATTCACAATGCCAGCGAAAGTAAGCTAAAAATAACACAGGATGGCAACCCTTGCCAGCTAGTCAACAGCTGTTTGGAGGAAAAGTACCGAAAATTTCGAAAATAAGTGGCCTTTTAATTAGTGAAATACAGTATGAATAACGAAAAAAGAAAAGAGATGAAATGAAAAGAAAAATAAATAAAATCAAAAAGAAAATTAAAAACTTTAATAAAATTGAATTTAAAGCAATCAATAAAAAAGGTAAATTTTATTGTGAAAAAAATTGTGGAAGTTTTGTGTTGTCAAGATCCATGATGTTCTCCTACCTCATAGTTTCTTCAAGTAAAAAGAAAGCCATAAACCCATAAGCACGCCAATCGCAAGAGCTCGCCAAAACTCCAAATCCAATCACTTCGTATTATGGAAATGAGTATTTTATCTAGAAAAATCTTCATAAGCAGTTAGTCTAATGTACATTTTGCATATCTCATAAATAGTTTATGTTAGATGGCAGCACTACAACAAATCCTGTCCTAAACACACACACACACACACGCACAAACTGTTTTCACCAAATATGAATCGTTTGCCTTCAGCAATGTGAAAATGTTAAGCGAATCAAACAGCAGGGGAGGGAGAGTGAGCAAGGAAAGCATGAAAGTGAAAATACTCATCCAAACACACACAAAAACACACACATATACATACACACACACGCACGCGGTATGAATGGCGCCACAAATATCGAAGTTTGACACGAAATCCAAATCAACTTAATTTTCAGTCGTTAAGGCATGTTGTTGTTGTTGTTGTTGTTGTTGTTGTTGTTGCTGTTGCTGGCTGACTACCGCGACAGCCAATTGTGATCCCCAAAAGCTGTAATGAAGACGGCCATGCCAAAATAAGTGCGGAACGAGGAATGAAAGACACGCAAAAACCAATTGCGATAAAATAACAACAACACTCACTACTCACTAGTAGGATTTTAAGTTCGAGTAAGCGGCAGTGTGGTTGGGAAACGAGCGAAAGGCAGAGGGTAGAGAAAATTAATATGAGACAAAGTATGAATAAGGAAATGCAATTTTAAAAAAATATCGATAAATTGTTCAAATCTATCGATAAATTAAAAATTTTACAAATTAAAATACTTAAATTTCAACAACAAAAAAATACTGGAAGATTTTGGAAAATTAATCGACACTTTCGATACTTTTATGAAATAATCGGTTTTTAGATGTTTTCGAAAAAAATGTAAACCCTCGAAAATCCCATAATTTGTTAACACAAGAGATGAATTACATTAAAAAAAAACTAATAAAAAATCGATGTTTGGGAAAAAATCGAATTTCAGGTATTTTTCGAAAACTAATAGATTTTTTAGAAATAAAGATATTTTTAAGCATTTTTATCGATTATTCTCAATAACAAATTTTTCAAATATAGTTGGACAGCGTATTGAATTAAGTCATCATTTAAAAATATAATATATTTGAAGACAAGACATTTTAAATACGCTAAATGTAAATATGTTTCAATCAACTCTTTCGTGTGTATAAAAAGTATTGATTTTTGACTTCAGTGTCTACATACTTTTATACATTACTGTTTTCATTTTTTTTTTGAATATAGAAATAGAATTTTCTTGTTATTGTTGTTGTTTTTCTGGGTTTGTTTTGGTTGTTGTTGTTGTTGTTATTGTTCTTGTTGCTATAATGTGTTAATTGCTTGTTTAATTGTATTTCTGTTTGTTTATTTGTTTGTTGTTGTTGTTGTTGTTGTTATGCTTTGTTTGAGTAAACCACATCTTTGTTGCGTTTCCATGTGGCTTTGGTTTGTTTTTATTGAAATTTGCCAATTATTTTTTTGTTGTTCTTGCATTTCACTGTACTTTTATTAAAATTTGTGTGAGTGTTGTTTGCTTCGCGATTTTCAACAAAATTTACTCGCGTAGAAAACTTTATATGCAAAAGCGTGTGCCCCGAGAAGATAATTTTCTATATTTCTTCAATCCTATAATTAGTATTTAGTATTATTAGTAAGAATATTTTTACACATTTTTTTTTCTTTTTATTTCAACTAACATATAAAATACAATAGTTTGTAGGTTAGTTATTAGATTTTATTGTCTATGAAATAATATATTTCATTATTTTCTATAAACTAAACTAGGAAATTAAATTAATATAATACATATATGTATGTATCACTACACAGTTAGTATGGAAAGTATACATACCATGCCGGATGGCAGTGAATGGGACATGCCCCACATACGCCCACCGCTGTAAAGAAAGAAGAAGAGAAGAGAAAAATGTATAAATTAGCAAAGAAGAGTTCTTTAAAGAAATACAAAAATATATATTTATTATTTATTTATTTAATTTAAAATCTACCTTAATTTTATAAAAGATCAAAATACGTTTTGAAGTGCTTAGAGTACATATTTATTTCCTGACTGGATCGAATGAAATTGTAATAGTCTGAAAATGCCAAAACTTGTATCGAGTTTACTGATCATTAAAAATTCAGGACAACATACAATTAAGAAAATAATTTAACAATATTTTAAAATCTATCACAGCTTTTTATCAAAATTTATCGATTATTTATCTAGAGCTGATAAATTATTTATCAGAACTTATTGAGTTTTATCTAGAATTTATCGACTATTTATTTAAAGTTTAACGATTATTTATCTGGAATATATCGATTATTTCACTTTCTTTTCATTGAATTTATCGAATAATTATATCGCTTTTATCAAACATTTATATCAAATTTATCGATTATTTATTTAGAAACTACCTGTAATTTTTATAGAATGTATCGATTATTTATTAAGAAATGAATGATAATTTTTCTAGAATTTAGCGATTATTTAAACAGAATTTATCGACTATTTATCTAAATTGTTTCGGCAATCTACCAATTATTTGTTTTGAATTTATTGATCATTTATATAAAAAATTTCGATTACTTATATAGAATTTGTTAATGATTTACATAGAATTTATAGATTATTTATTTAGGTATTATGGCAATTTTTACAGAATTTATAGGTTATTTATTTAAAAATTATCGGTAATCTTTTATAGAATTTATCGATTAACTAAATTTTTTTCTGAAATTTACCAATTATTTCTTTTGAATTTATCGATTATATAAAATTTTCGATTTATCTAGAATTTATCGATGATTAAATCGATAAATCATAGAATATTTAATATAATTTATCGATTATTCATTCATTTATCGATTACTTCAAAAAAATTTAAATATTTTTTCGATTATTTATTCCAGTTTTTTGATTACTTATATAGTTTTTCTTTGTTTGAACTTATCGATTATTAATTTATCGGGTATTTATATAGTATTTATCATCTATTAATATAGAATTAAATCTTTTAGAATTATCGATTATTTATTTACAATTTATCGATAAAATTGAGATAAATTTTTGACTAAGTTCATGGACTTTTTATATCAAAGCGACGTTTAGATGGTGGGCTCGAAAACAGTCATAAGTGGAGTAGGAAAAAAATGTGCAAAAAGTTTGTGCTTCGAACAAATCCTGCTCAGCCTCAGAAGAAATACCTTAATTTTCAATCTAAGTAGTGAGGAAATGAATTCAAATGAAAATTTTTTCACTCGCTTATCAGTTAAAGAGCAAAGGAAATCTTTAGTAACTTTCCTTTTCCACGTATGTACATGCACATACATACATGCATATGTACATAGACAACAATCACGTTATTTGATGTAGCCTTTTCGTGGCTTTTTCTATGCATTTTATATATGTTTGTGTGTATGCCGCCTACCACCTACGTAAGCTAGCAACATTTTGGGAATTTAAATTAAGTTCTAAGCATATAAAATGTGGCTACAACAACAGCAATATATACTTTTTTGATATGTATATTCTAGAGCCACCACAGAGTTCAGCTGTGTTTTTGTGTGCAAAAAAAAAAAAAAAAAAAAAAGAATTTAGACAAAATAGAATTTACAGGAAAAACAAATGACAGCACACAGTACAACTTTAATATTTAATATGAGCGTAGGGGCGGAGGGGCGGAGGGGCAGATGGATGGAGGAGAGGGGACAAGGTGGGAGGAGGCGGTTGGGCATTCCGAGTATATAACAAAGTTATGTATTAAAAAAAACGTTCCGTATGTACACATGTGCTTTTGAACGTTTTTTTGCATACACACACGCACATTTTTCATTTTCATTTTAATTTTTTTGAGGTTAGCAAACTTTGAAGTATGAACAATTTTTTTTGCCACAATGAAAAACCAAAATTAAAAATTTATAAATATGAAAATGCATACATATCTACACTTACTGATTTAGTACTTTGCAAAGGGCATATGTACATATAACGGCATTAGTTATAGATAATGGTGAGAGAGCACAAAAGAATGCTAGGTGAAATGTATGTATGTATGTTTGTACATATGTAAGTGAGTATTTTCTGTGTTTGTGTATGTTTAAGCAACACCCCTATGTAGATGGCGATACGCTGGTAAACCACAGCTTACAACGAACTAATCGCAACATACATATACATACTTACATTTCTGGAGATTCTCGTCGGCACTCGCCACCCACCCCACCCCATCTCTCAATGCCACTTACAATACCATTTAGATTTGCTGTTTGCAAATGCATAAAATATATTTTTTTTTTGGCAATTAAAACAAAAACCGTTAGTTACTAAATGTACATATATGTATATGGTTGTAATGTTATCGCTAAATGTACATTTGTATATATATATATGTATGTGGCAACAAAGAATATCGCTCCTTTTTTACCTATGATTTGGCACCCCTGCAGCGTAAACTCAAACTAGTTAAAAAGTATATCAGTTTACCACCGGAACTTACCGACTGAAAATCGAACTAATCGGAAAACTACCTAATAGTTTTGGGGGTTTATCAAATAAGGATTAAACACTTAAAAATTTTCCGGCTATTTATGTACAAATTATCGATTATTACAATATATCGATTAATAATATCCGATTTGTCGATTATTCGTCTGTAGTTTATCTACTATTAGACTAGAGCTTTTCGACTATTGCTCTAGAATTTTACTTATCGATTATTTACACAGAATTTATCGATTATTTTCATAGGAAAATATCGATTATTTATATAATAGTTATCGATTATTTGCATACAAATTATCGATTATTTATATAAAATATATCGATTATTTACAAATTTGCGAATAATTTATTTTGGTGAATAATATAAAATGTATAATTTTTGAAAATATACCGATAAATTTACAAAAATTTACCGATTAATTATAGAATTAATAGATTATTTTCAAAAATCTTCGATCGTACAAATTTTATTAATCAAACTTTATTATTTTTCGAAATTTATCGATGAGTTTCATAATTTTATTAGTATATTAAATTTCGTTTTATTTTTAATGCAAATTTGAAATATGTTTGGGTTCAAAAGTGAATTAGTGTGATTTTTGTTCATTTTGAAGTAGGGTTTTCCTTCTTACTGTTTCGAGAACTGAACATGTATGTGTGTGTTAAAAACATCACTTGTATGGAAAAGACACAGTTGACTGACTAGACTCCATCTAGGTTTTAACCAGTTCATTTAACTGTGGAGAATGCATATTTACTAATACATAGCCGAGCAAGCATCCAGACGCATGTAAATATGTTGCTGAGTTCGGCAGTAATGGGTCAGTGAGTGCACTTATAGTTTAGTCAGAAATAATCGCTATTTTGAGAATAGATTTTTAAAATTAATCTTTTATTGGAAAACAAAAAAGAAATTAAGAAAAAATTAAATTAAAAAAAATGAAAAAATTAAATTACAAAAAAAAATTGCAGTAACAGACGTTGGTATAACAGAATATAAGACGCTAAAATTAGACTTCCATATCTCGAATTCATAATAGCTTAGAGAAATACAAGCTGTGAAGAGCTTCCATCACTTGGTTTCAAGTAGATAAATTTGATATGAAACGAAAAATCTAGTAAAAGGTGAGAGGCCCACTCTCAACCTAATTGCCCAGGTAATTTACAGAATTGCTGTAACCCAGCGAATACCGTAATCCAATTCAAAGCGCAAATCCAGTGGTAATCGCCAAACGTCGCAGCGACACGACTTCAATGGGAACACGCACAACCAAGTTAAGCTTATTAATCGTTAATCTCTCGCTTTGCCTCCACTCCACCGACCGATTGAGGTCGTTTACAATAATAATAGCGAGGTCAACAAACACAGAAATACACGCGCCGCTGCTGGTGGTACGTGGTACCGTTTGTTGGTGGAGCTGAGCTAGTGTGTTCAGTGATGATGACAACGTCGGTCGGTCCATCGGTTGCTAAGAGCAAATCTGTTTTCGCAGACAATATGGAGACAAGTGGCGCCAGCCAGCACACGAGTGCTGGATGTTTCATGTTCGAAAAATTGTTTGTTGCCAAGGACACCACACATCATGAACACATTCACAAACTACCAATATGAATCTCCTTTTTGGAGTGCACAATTTTTCATTTTTGACAGATTTTTGGCATCAAGAGATTTTTGCTGTTTAGTTAGTCTTTTTTGAGGTTTTGTTTTCTAAAATTTGAAAAGAGTGTGTGCACACTGCTTTAGTAATAGTAGTAGTACTGGTAGTGGTAGTGGCAGTAGTCGCCGTCGCCATGGCGTACCCAAAATTGGAAATGACAGCAATAAGCAATGACAAAAGGTGTTAGCTCGTGGAGTACTGGTAGCGCTTGGCTTGAGTAAATCTACCCCAAACACAAGATTTGTTTTTTTTTCTTCTGAAAATTGCCCCAAAAAAAAGTCCAGACCACTTTAAAATTTATATTTATTTCATACACAGAATGCCTTTTTATGCATCTTCTTCTTCCTTATACACAGACGTATGTACATATATATAAGTAAATATTTATTGCAAGTGACATTGAAATGCCAATACTAGGTCAACTTGACTGTGCGTGTGCACATAATGCGCTATATTTTCCTTGTACGCCTTCCTGGCTGCTGTCTATATTCGCACCGTGTATTGGACAACAACAGCAACTCTTTAGTGCTATATCAAGAATTATTCGCAAGTTTAGGCGGTTTTTCTCACACCAACACTGTATACAGTTATATTTTTCAAACATGACGTTTGTATGTAAGTTTAAAAGGAGACACGGAACCGGAATACCCAAGATTCTAAAAGATTTTGGCATCACATGTGCTCCTTCCCAGTACTCGTCGAGCTGATGTGCGGTTCAGAAGATCACAGAGACAAAGCTTGTACTCCTTACTGATTCCAGACGCCACAACCAGCCAAAAGAGCCATAGAAGGAATGAAGTGCTAATTAGATGTCAGTTCAGAGGCGGTTAGGGATATTCCTTTTTATAAACGGCTTGTAATTTTTTTCTTTTTATTTCTTTTATTTTTCTTTCTGCAATCTTTGTTCGAACCTAGAGGCAAAAACACAAATAAAAGGTAAAACAAAGACAAATTTTAAGCTCACCGATAATTACATCTCCTCCACTTGATTGCTTTTCTTTGTTGCAGATTTTGCAATTAATTTGAGTCCATTTAACTTACCGTAAAAACATAAGAAAGCTAAAAGAAAAAGGCACCTACAGGACGACAGACAATGCGTAAATGACTCAAAGCACTTTACAACAAACTGTTGATAATCACGTGCAAACGCAAAAGCCTCCTAGCCTCGATGTTATCGATTGCTGAGTTCTTTCAAAAATTGATTTACTTCATTTCTGATTCCGTCCTTCTGCTTTACTAATATTCTTTTATTATTACTTCTTTTGAAAATTTATTACTTACTATGAGTGCAGCAGGACTGTGTGCGTGCAATCAAACGACCAACTAACTCAGCAAGCATGAAATAATACCAAGAATACACAGAGCAGCATTGCATTTCACTCGATGATTGCAATTGGCTGGCAGACATTTCATTCATTCATTCATTCATTCATTCATTCATTTAGTCAGCCCGACAGTCAGTCAGTCGGTCAGTAATATTTCCCGTTTCTGCTTGTTATTTTTTCCGTTTTTCTCATGCATTGTCGCAGCATGAATTTGTTTATAGGCACTCGTATATACATATAAATTCAAAAAATCACCAACTTAACAGTCTCACCTACCCTACATATCTAGTTACATACATATGTACTCGTATGCACTCGAATTGCGCACATCAGCCAGAATGTGAAATGTATTTGTCGTGTAAGCTGAAAAAGTAAAAGTCGTAGATAATGCAAAGGCTACAACGCACAATGCAAAAACCAAATCGTACAAAGAATGGCACGTTTTTATGCCAGCATTTACAGATAATGAATTTGAAAATAGAGCGGAAAGTTCACAGTCATCAAAGGGCAAGATATGGTAGAGATTAAATACTACTGACTACTGTACTTATTACGATATATTATTGTGTATGTGTGTGTATTTATGTATAATACTACAGAAAAATGTATGTATGAACTATAATGAAATAAAATTTAAAAAAAAGTCTTAACCTAACTTTCCTGAGTTAGCAAAAAATATTAATTTTCTCCATCGGCTCTCAAAAATGTTAACCAAAAAAAAAAAACAATTATTCTAACCTAAAACTTTGCGAGTGGCGCCTATTCCCTGTGGTTCTTTTTTGGCTCCTTAACACTTAAACACCATTTGTTACAAGTATAAATTGTATTTATCCGTGCTGAAAGTAGAGCCTTTAACTGTGCTCATACTCCCTCTGTGCGGCGACTTATGCACGCGACTTGCATTTAAAAGTGATTCGAATGTGGCATTGAAATATATAAATTATGGCAGACTCGGCAAAAAATCGCTTTAGCGGTGGAAAAAAATGCCAATATTAAAAATGCAGACTTTAGCTGTCCACTAGGCTGTAAAAACAAAATTGTTTTCTTTTATTTATTATTTTTATTTATTTACATGCACAAAGCAAAAATTAAATTGCCAGAAAGTTTAGTGAGATTTCTATAATAACTGTTTGTAACACTTATTAAACCACAATAAAGATATTTATTAAACTTTTGATAAAAAATTTGCACTTTAAACGCAAGAAAACTCCATTTAAATTATGTGACAACGGAGAAAACAGCTGATCTTCGTACGCACGTGCTGCCACATTGACAGGCATGCCACCTTGTTAAGTTAGTTATGATTTTATTCGTGGGAGTTATAGCAGGTATAGCCGAAATATATTTGTTAAATATTTTATATTCGCTTATCATTCATTTTTTTTAGGAATTTAAAATGTGAAAATGGTATTAAAAATACAAAAATTTATTAAAAATAACACTACAAAATTTTAAAGAATTACATTACATTATATGTGTATGAAGCGGCGTGTATGTATGTGTATGAAGCGGCGCTAAAACGTAGAAAAAATTCTTTGTCTAGAAATACTATATAAATGTCTTGCATAACAGCGTTTAAATAAAATTATGTAAAAACTTTTCCCTAAATTTTCTTTTAAATATATTTCATATTGTTTTACAGTTATAAAATAATTTACTAAGCAAAAAAATAAGTTTCTAAAAAAAAATTATAATAAAATGATTTTACATATTTTTCTAATTAAAAGGCAGTAAAAATAACCTCTCTGTACAATCTGGTGTTAAATTTTTATCGATTCCATTAGCATGTCAACGCGCCGTGTCAACGCAAATATACAAAATTATAAATCTTTAATGTAGTATACTGAAATGCAAAAAGATGTGAAGAAATAGTTATTGTGGGCAGCAAAAGTCCAAGAAGTTACAAATACAAATAAGCTGGGGGAACGCTTTGTAGCAAATTAAAGCAGGATTAAAGGCGTAATGGGGTTAAGGCGAAAAAATGCTTCGAAAAAGGCAGACGCAAAAGTGCCTAAAAGCGCAAAGCATATAAGCAAAAGCTGATAATATCGTCTGAAGCGACAGCAAACAGTGATAAAATGTAAATGAAAAAAAAAAAAAAAACAATAAGAAGTCAACAGAAATTAATCGCTGGGCTTGCTTGTTGGGCAAAAGTAAAATTTATGTTTCCCTCTTTTTTTAGGCCAAAAACTTATAATTGAATTGTTAAATTGTGAAAATTTTTTTTTGTTTTGGATGACTTTTTGGCAAAACGCTAAAAGGCTTTTTGTGCACTAAACGAAGCAATGCTACGTCGCATCGTCCTATGCGTCCCCGCTGCTCCAACAACAAACATTTAATTTTTTTATATCACCGTTTTTGGCAATTCCAAGTGGCGTCAACGGGCTGACAGGGCGGCAAGCAATATTTACATATTTGTCGTTGTCGCTACACATTTAACAACAATAACAAATAAACCATTTTTTTGTTTACTTGATGGAAGGAGTTGAAATATTTCTATATTTACATTGAGGAAACCAAAGTGAAGTGATATGCAGTGGAAAAAAAGAAAAAAAGAAAAAAAGGAAAAAAGAAAAGAAAAAAAGGCAAAATATTGCCAAATTTCCAATTGTTCGAATTACGAAAAACGTTTTTTTTTTTTATAGTTCGCGCATATTTTTGGCGCTCTACCAATGCACTCATAAATATTTCGGACGTCCACTTCGCCTAGGCTGCGTCAAGGATCAAATGGCGACTGTGCGCCGTTGAACTGACATTTTCAGTAAGGAAGGTCATAGACAGACATTTAAACGTGATGAAAGAAGGAATAAGCAAGCTAAGGAAGAATGAATTCGAGTGTTTGCCAAAAAATAGCAGTTTTTCGTTATCGAAGGTCAACGCGCAAGAGCGAATTAATTTTTGATGTCTTCTTATCTATTTTTGTAAGACAAAACGTGTTAGTAACACACGCCTTTGTTGAATTTGACTGTTTTCCTTTTGGCCAGTATAACTAACGAAAGTGGCAGTAGATGGCGCTGCAATATTTTAAATGCTGCATAAAAAACTCCCCAATAGGTATCGCAGAGGTCAAAACATTAGAACGAGTGGTATTTACGATCCGGATTTAGGGTTATAAATCTTAAAAGAGTAAAGAAAAATAATGTTTGTGAGAAAATATCCCCGATGAATGGCGCTAGCGTTAAGTATTTACTAGAATTTCTTCAAATTTTAACCGCTAGCTGCCGCTGGAGTGCAATTAATGCTTTAAAAAATCATTAACCGCTTCAGTAGGTGTCACTGGGATCAAGATATTCAGAACAAAGGCAATTTTTAACCGATTTTTCTCATTTTGGTGATATATATTTTGTAAGCGAGTAGGAAAATTTTTTCGTAGAAAAAACATTCGTGCTGTTGAAGGGAAGGAAAAAAACTTTGGACGCAAAATATTATAGCTAGCAGGCGCTTGGGTTAATACATTAAATCATTAATTTTCGTCAGGTGCCGCTAGAGTACAATTATTGCTAAAAGATCATTAGCTACTTCTCCGAAGCCTTTTTAGATTGGAAATAAGTCAAATGTCGCGGTCAAATCCCTTGAATGCCGAATACGTGATGTTATGTCGAACATATTGAAGCCTCAAACATATATGTATGTTAAAAAAAAGCTGTTGCAACTAAATAGAATTGATAATAAACTCTTATCATTTTTCTAAGGAAATCGTACAGTTAGAGCTAACTGTATTTTCACATTCTTTTACATATTTGATCTACGTCTCAGCTGCGAGTAATGCTGAGAGTGTCGTCAGAGACTCACAAACTAAGCTCCCGCCTCCCACTTCTATATATGCAAGCATTCTCAATCCCGTCTAGAGATAATTGCCATGAAATTCAGTAAGCTTCGCAATTGTTTATTACAATAAATTAAAAACAATATAAATGCGCGTGAGTTCAATGGAAAAGCGATTGAGCTGAGCGAGCGCTGATTATTCTCAGCAACGCTTGGGTTTCGCCCGCAAACGAAAACAGGTTTGCACTTATTAATAGCCACAAAAGCAAGCAGAAAAGAAAATCAGCAGAAAGAAGAGGCGCTTCAAATTGCCGAGCACAACGCTAAACTGCGGCAGTTCATTTTACGACGCGCGCGAGACAGCTGCTCCAAGACACAGCAGTGAATTGTTCGGTGTAGAATTTGAATTTTATTACATAGAATAACAAAGAAAATGCAACGCCTTTTACGCTTGCTTCTGTGCGTTGGCTATTTTATAGCCTGTGCACACACCATACCGGATTATAAGGTGCCAAAGGCAAAAATCGAGGTCTTCTACCCAAAGGGATTCGAGGTGTCCATACCACATGAAGAGGGCATAACCCTTTTCGCCTTTCATGGCAAATTAAATGAGGAGATGGAGGGTTTGGAAGCCGGCACTTGGGCCAGAGATATAACTAATGTAAAAAATGGACGTTGGACATTTCGTGATCGCGTAGCAAGACTGCAGATAGGCGACACACTGTACTATTGGACTTATGTCATATACAATGGTTTGGGTTATCGCGAAGACAACGGTGTTTTTGTGGTGAACGAGTATGCAAATGGTACTGTTGGTGGTGGCGGCGGCGGCGGCAATAAAAGACCCATTACTGAGGCTGATACGCACGGTGCTGGTTGCGAGCCGACATCAACATACAAAAATGGTGTGCAAGTGCAATGCGCCAAGCAGCTGCTGTTCGAAGATGACTTCACCGGCACACAACTGGACCACAGCCGTTGGACTGTCGAGCGTCGCTTCTCGACCAAACCGGACTATGAGTATGTGCTATATTTGGATGATGCGGCGGATGTGTTGAGTGTGTGGAATAGTGTTGTTACAATAAAGCCAAAATTGACCACACGCCACTTTCAACAACACAGTAAACCGTTAAAGGCGAAATACGATTTGGGCGCACGTTGTACTGGCCGCCCGAATAGCGAGGAATGTGTTTGCGATGGCGCCGCAACAAGATATATTTCAGTGCCACCCTTTATATCGGCACAGTTCTCGACGAAAGATCACTTCAGCTTCAAGTATGGACGTGTCGAGGTCAAAGCGAAAATGCCTAACGCCCAGTGGGTCTTTCCACAATTGTGGCTGCAGCCGGTAAGGCAGGAATATGGCGTCGATGATTATCAGTCGGGTCAAATGCGTATCGCCTTCACCTTTGTGAATAATGAAAAAATGCAACTCTTCGGCGGTTTGATTGTGAATGCGAATAGCACTTGGCGTTGGGAGAAAATGTGTGAGTTCCCGCATGCAGAGCAACTCTATCTGGGTAATGACTTTCATGTATACACGTTGGTTTGGAGTGAAAAAGAAATTTCGGTTGCTGTGGATAATACCGAGTATTGTAAATTCAGTCCGGACAGCGATGGTCTGCTGGCCGATTTATTGAGAAATGGCGTTGAGCTGCCGAATAAGGGATTGTTGAAGAGTGGCAGTAAAATGGCGCCTTTCGATCAGGAATTCTACATAACATTGGGTTACGGCATTGGCGGCATAAATGATTTTCCAGATATGAATTTGTGGCGGCCCGAGAAACCATGGGGCAATACCAGCCCACATGGTATGGGTTCGCTGGTGAAGAAAATGGATTTCGATCATTGGCTGGAGGGAAATGGCGATATGCGCATCGATTATGTTAAGGTTTTTGCAATTTAAGTTGTTTTTTCAAATGGATTTTTTGTTTATTTTTTTTTTAATTTTTTTTTTTGTTATTTTATGAAATGAGATGTTAAATGATCAAATATGAGATCGTAAATTTATTTAATAATAATAATTTTTTAGTTACTACTATTCACGATTTGAAGATTTGTATGTCCAAATGTTTTAGGTTAGCTTTCAGGTATTGAGAGTCCCTGTCAAAGGGCGAACAGATTATTTTCTACATTACTTCACCAAGCTGGAATGTAACATCAACCAAGCGTAATGAAATATTATACCGAAATCCGATAGATTCGAAATAATTCCATTAGGCATGATAGCAAAATAAATGAAGCGTAACGAAATGTTGTACCGAATTGCGGTACGAAAATTTCATCCGGCCCGGAATCATAGTATGGGTGGTTTAAAATATAATTCAAATACTTTTTGGAACAGGAAGCGTAAAAAAATTTGGTACCAAAAATTAATCGAACCGAAAACGATACATAATGACTCGGATTTTTTTTTTGTTACATTTGATTTTGCTTTAGTTTTTATTTCATTTTATCTTAATTTACAAAACAAGCCACATCAGCTGGCAGAAATATATTATTGTGAACGGACTAAAGCAATGTAAATTCACAACACCCCAAACTGAGTCATAACACAAACTATTGTTTAATTAAGCTGATTTAATAATAATAAAAAACGCCAAAGCAGCTAAATTTTCCTACTAAAACTCTAAGTCAGGCCAAAAACAATTTTTTTTTAATTTAATTTCCCGCAAAATTTTTGTCGAAACTAAAATCTTGCATTTCATAGTAACTTATAGCAGAGCGTATACGCTCGTTTTAATGCCGCTAGCAGTAATAATTTGCATTAATTTAATTTTTATTAAAATTCATGAAAACACACTTGCAATAAACTGAATAAAACCGGTTGAAGTTTATAAAAAAAAAATATAAAAAAAATTATCTTTTTTACTTGGCGAGCATTCAGCTATTGACTTTTCATTTTATACCGGCTTCTCGAAGTATTTTATATTGACTGCACAGCTGTCACAGGCAAATGCTCGTACACTGCTATTAAAACTGTTTGTCCACTGCTGGCGCAGCGTTGTATTTAGTGGAAAAGTTTAATTTAATTGTAAGAATAACCATTTACAAACACACATACATTCGAGAAATCACAGAGTTTAACAAATTTCCGAGCTTAAAATGATGTATTTGCCTAAGCAAGCGTATCATTCTTCTGATTACAGCAATTTTAGCACGTAAAAACCCGCACACTCTTTGCTGTATATATAAATATATAAATATAAGCGATGATGAATGGTTAAACAGCCAAAAGAAAAAAATTGCGAATAGAAAAATGCGGAGAACACAGAGACAATAGCCGCTTTTCTCGCGTTCTTTCCTGCTCATTTTGTGCTCAGTAGAATTTGCGTGATTTACCCGCGTCGGTGGTCAGCTTGTTTGCAGTTATTCGTAGCATGAAAAAATCCATTGGAATAAAAAAAAATATAACAACAACACAAAGGCAAGAGAGCCAGTTGGAGACTCGCTCAGCTACGGATTATTTCAGTTGATTAGAAGACGCTGCGAAAAGCAGATGAGCGCTTTGGCTATAAATAGCAGAAAATTGAAGTATTCAAATCATATCAATCACATCAAGCAAAATGCTTGTCACATCAACAACAACAAAAATCACTGCTATAGTTAGCTACCTGACAATCGTTGCTGTCTACGCCACACCGCGGGATTATGAGGTGCCGAAAGCAAAAATCGAGGTCTTCTACCCGAAGGGATTCGAGGTGTCCATACCACATGAAGAGGGCATAACCCTTTTCGCCTTTCACGGCAAATTAAATGAGGAGATGGAGGGTTTGGAAGCCGGCACCTGGTCTAGAGATATAACTAGAGCAAAAAATGGACGTTGGACATTTCGTGATCGCGTAGCAAGACTGCAGATAGGCGACACACTCTACTATTGGACTTATGTCATATACAATGGTTTGGGTTATCGCGAAGACAACGGTGTTTTTGTGGTGAGGGAGTATACGAATTCCGCACCAACCGGTAGCGATACTGAAGATCCGCAGCGCAAAGGTAATGGCAGCGCAATCGTTGATGTAGGTTTTGCAAGTAGTACAGCAAGTGGTGTTGAAGGCGATGCTCCTCTGGGCGCTAGCAGCAGCAATAATGGTGTCAATGGCAGTGGCAGCAACCCAGCGAGTAATGGCGTCACACTCATTGACACCGTCATCCATTGCGTCACACAAAACCAAAATGCCGACGCTGGCTTAATTGACGTACGCATAGACGACAATTGCAAGCTTTCGCCCACATACAAGAATGGCCAACAGAGGAGTTGCAGCAATCAGTTGCTCTTCGAAGAAAACTTCACTGGCACACAGTTGGACAGCGTACGTTGGACGGCAGAAGAACGTTTCGGCACAAAACCCGATCATGAATTCGTCTTTTATCTGAATACAAAAGAGGTGCTGCAAGTGAAGAATGGTTTCCTTAGAATATTACCACAATTGACTGCACGTCATTTTCAAAAACAAAATCAACAATTAAATATTAAATATGACATCGGACCGAACTGCACGGGTCGCCCGGAGAGTGAAGAGTGTGTGCGTAATGATCACGCGTCCAAATTCTACGCCATACCACCGTTCATTTCCGCCCAAATCTCCACCAAGCAACACTTCACCTTCAAATATGGACGCGTGGAGATACGTGCCAAATTGCCGCGCGCCCATTGGGTCTTCCCACAGCTGTGGCTACAACCTGCTAGCGCTAAGTACGGCGCCGACGATTATCAATCGGGTCAAATGCGTATCGCCTTCACCTACTTAAACGATACTCAAATGCATCTTTTCGGTGGTGTTCTGCTGAATGCGCACAGCACTTGGCGTTGGGTGAAAATGTGTGAATTGGGTCAAGCGGATAAATTGGATTTGGGCAATGATTTTCATATTTACACGTTGATTTGGCGTGAACAGCAGATCTCTGTGGCCATCGACCAACAGGTGTACTGTCATTTGGATGTTGATAGAGATGGCGGTGGCGCCTTGGCTGATTTAGCGGCGAAAAATTCACGCGAACTGCCAAATGCGAATTCACTTAGAAGTGGCAACAACAAATTGGCGCCTTTCGATCAGGAATTCTATCTAACGCTGGGTTATGGCATCGGTGGCGTACATGACTTTAGTGACGACTTGCATGATTGGCAGCCGCCAAAACCTTGGGAAAATGATAAACCGCATGCCGCCGCCATGGACGGGCTGTTGAAGCAGGTTCAGCCGAAATTCGAGAATTGGTTGGAGTTTGGCGAAATGCTCATCGATTATGTGAAGGTGTTTGCAATTTAGTGTTTTATTTTATATGTTTTGATTAAAAAACAAAAACAAAAACAAAAATAAATAAATATAAATAAAGTGCAATATATATTTATATATGTATTGTTTTTGTATTTGATTTCGACCTTGCGTAAAAAACCGATTTGTATATCTTTCACCACATGTGAAGTTGAATTTTCCAAAGTAGAAACAATCTCGATCCAAATTCGACCGGCAAAAGGTAGTTTGGCTAAAACCCTCCTCTAAACTCTAGATAATACAAGGGTAATTGGGATTCTGTTGGGACATTGTCTTATACATAAGTGTAGTCCAATATCCGAATGTGTATATTTCCCGACCTTCTCAAGAATTGCGACTTTCTTACGACACATTATGGCGTATTTTGCACTTGGACTTACACTTACATCTATGTAAAGTCCAGTTCACACAACAGCTGAAGCCAGCTGACCATTCACAACGCCGTAGTTTACGTTGATTGGTGGCTTGAACCACAAGCAGTGAACAACCGACTTTTTTGATCTGGAATTAAAGAACACGACTTCCACAATATGTGATTCCAATAAGGTGTTGCCCGATGCCACAGAACAAGGGCGAATATGGCTTTATTGCGAGAGAAATTTGCCGGCTGCGTAATCTCTCGTCTTCGCGTTATCAAATGGCTACCGAGATCGTGCGATTTAACACCGTTAGACTCTATTTTTGTGGGGCTACGCGAAAGATCGTGTTTATGCGGATGATTCTTTAACTCTTGAGAACTTGTAAACCTACATTCGTCTATTTATGGCCGCGATACCGCTCAATATGTGTCAAAGAGTTGTCGAAAATTACCTCAAATGGATCGAAGTTTCACGAGGCAGTCATTTGAATGATGTAGTGTTTCACATATAATGCCGAGGCCCAAACTTTATAATAAAAAAGTAGTTTCATGAAAAAAATTACTTTGAATGCATTTTATTTACGTTTATTTTTGGAAAAACAGCAAAATTGAGAATCCTGTAAATAAAATACCTCAGAGCCAAACAAATCAAAATAATGACTCAATTTACTATCAACTCCAGCAGTAGTATGTATGATGAATAATGGATATAATTTTTCACAAGAAATCAATAAGTGAAAAATGAGCAACACGGCAAGCGAATCAGTCAGTAAAAAAAATTTCAATTCAAATCAATTCACGCAACATTAAGTTATATGGCCGTGAGGAAGACATGCCGCGGTCGGTCTAGCAGCAACAACAAAAAGACATAGCAAAAATTATTATTAAATATAATTATATTTGTCAACAATTGGCGCGACTCGTTTCGGTAGGCGGTTCACTCTCCTTTTACTTTTTTTTTTTTTACTTGTTTCCTTCCTTATGCCGCAGTTGTCATGTGACATGCAACAAATTAAAGTAGACTTTTAGGCGCATACAAGCGTATAGCGTAAGAAAATCGCATTAAAAAGGGGGCAACAAACGAGGCAAAAAGGTATGAGCGCGGAAAATACAAGAAAAATGTGAATTTCAAAATACGGAAAAAAAATCAGTGAGCTTAAAGAAAAAGGCAAGCCAAAATGCCTGCATGAATTGTATGATTTATGACATTTGATGACATTTTTTTTTTTCATTTTTGCCTTCGCAGAAAATGCAATAAAGTTGAAAAATATTGTAATTGCGCAGCTAGTACAACGCAATTATGGTCGTGAAATTGCCTAAACGTGCATGAATAAATATAATTTAGCGCGGAATAGTTATAAACTAGAAAAAGAAATAACAAAAGAAATTCAAAGAATTCACAGCAAGTCCTTTCAAGCCTACCAAGGTAGTGAACAGAGAGAATACTTCCCTTTTACTGCTCTAATTACTTGTAGCGTGCACTTAAAACGTTGAAAATTCATAATTACTTGAAATTAATTTTCATTGCTTCGCGTAAAACTAAATTACTAAGTGGAAAGTATTCGCATACCCGAATTTGAGCTTTTAAAAGACTCTCGAATAACCTAATTTCGTATAAAAGAGTATTAAAAATATATATATTTTTTAAATACTGAAAGTTTAAAATATCACCGTGTTATCGAAGTTTAGCGCAAAGTGGTATATTCTACAACTCCATGCGGCCTAAACATATTCAGCATTCACATAATTTACAAAATAATGCCATTACAAGCGTTTTTAGTCAAGGGAAAACGCTTCTGCGCCTAAAAGTATGCTAAATCATGCGACGGCCACGCAAATTTGCCCAACAAAAAAATGATTTGTATTTTTGTTGTATTTTCTAACAAAGCCTGTGGCATGCCTTTTTCCCGCAGTGCGTTAAACGATTTTTTTTTTGGTTTCACACATAATATTTGCCTAATTCCTTTGCCGTTAAATACAAGCTAGCAAAGTGTATGTTTTTCCCCATTTTTTTTTTTTTGGTAATAAGGCAGAAGGAAAACGTTCAATCACAAAATGTATTTGGGTATGAATGAGCACAACAATGACTAAGACACTCCGTTCGCAGGCAATATTTATTGGCTTGCTGATTTTGGCAAGACAATGAAGGGCCAATACAATGGCGCCAACTGAAATCGGAAGCAGGCTGTGTGTGGCCATTTACGCATAATGCTACGCACAGTTACTCGTATGTATGTATGTGTGTGTGTATGTGTATGATTATATAGACAAAGCGCCAAGCAGTGGATAGATAGTAATCTGCTTTTAGGCGCCAGTGGATTTTGGCAGATAAATTCCTTGCGCGCACAGGGCAAGGCACATATCCATGTACTTGGCCTGAAAAGACCGGCGTTAATCGAGGCAAGTTGTGAGAAAAATTGTTATAAAAAAAAATCATAATAATTACGTAGGCACTTTCCATATAAAAACAGAAAATGGTTGAAAATAGAACGAATAATCCCATTAAAAGAAAAAATTAATTTAATGAAAAACTAAAGAAAAATACGAAAAAACAAAAAAGAAACCTATAAAACTATGTTAAATATATTTAAATTAAGTGAAAATATTAACACACAAAATTTTTTGAAACAGAATAATTAATATTTTTAATTTTTAAATTTTTTTATTTTTAATTGGTTTATTTAATTTTTTTTTCTTTTTATTTTTTTTTTCTAATCTTTTAATTTTTTTTATATTTTGTAATTATTTTAAATAATTTTTAATTTTATTCATTTTAAATTTTAATAAAAATTTTTTTATTATTTAAATTTTTTATTCTATTGATTTTTTTTTTTTTGGTTATTTTGTGTTATTATTATTTTTTTTTTGTTATTATATATGTATATATATATATATATATATATATATATATGTATATGTATATATATATATATATATATATATATATATATATATATATATATATATATATATATACACTTTAATTTCTTTATTTTTTTTGTTTTTTTTTTTTACTTTTTAATTTTTTTTTCTTTTTTAATTTAATTTTTTTTTATTTATTTTTTTTTGCCAAAAAGCTAGATGAAACAATACAAATGCGCCTGCCATACAGGCAATTTTCAACTTATATGGATGCCTCTATATGTATATGGATATGTATTCACCCATCCCCATGAAATACACATGAATACGAGGACTGACAAGACGACAGCTGAGCCTTGTGCTTATCTCAACGGTTCGGCGCGCAAACAAGACAAAAGCAATGCAGGCATACTCACACACACACACACATACTTACCTGTAATCATGCACACGACAAAAGACCTATCACCAACAACAACAACTAGATAGTACAGAAAGCTGAACCCGAAAAGCTACGAAATCACAAACTCTCCACTCTCACTTCAGCTTCTGTGGCACACTCAATCACACATACAGTGCTCTGAGCTGGCGTATGTACGCTCGCTTGCTCGTATATTTGCACGAATTAGCAAAAGGCTTATCCCAAGAGTTGGACGGACAGTTGCTTAAAGAAGCAATTACTTGCAAATTTCACATATTTATGTATGTACAACATGTGTATGAATTTTACGTTATGCGCTGGCCTGGCCTATGGTTGTATAGATGTGTATGTTAACAAATTGGCAAACTTACAACATACATATGCACATACATATATATATTTGTTATGGTTGTGTGTGTAAATAAATAAATAAGACTAAACAACATGCGATTCTCGTCGAGCAGCTTAAATTAATGCACATTCACACGCATTTAGTCATCATGTGAATTTTAGTCGATTTGCAATGGTTTGCAAATGGTTTCCGCTGCGGAAACAGACAATAGCCGTTGCCGTGTAGTGATATGTAGATAGAGGGGAAGCATGCATATGTACGATATACACACACATATATATATATATATATATATATATATTCATGAAAACTCTATTAACATTTCATTTAAACTGCCTTTGGTGTTAAGCCCTGAAAGTATGCAACATAAATTTTGAAATCATCTAAAGAATTACAAATTACAGCAATATGTAAATTATTCTTGTAGTAGCAGTCTAAAACGCGACCATAGGTGGCGCGAAAGTCGGTTTCTCAATAAAAAAGAAAACCCTTATTTACAGTTTCATCTCTCCTAGGCGAAAGGGTTTCATAGTAAACGAGTCCACGTCACTGTTAATGGGCATAAATTTGAAGTCGTCAATAATTTTATCTATCAAGGAACCTTTGGAGCGGGTTCATCGTGTGCAGTCCACTCGGATAACAGTCGATTGGACTTTGGAGTGAAATGATAGAGCCATGTTTCATCCTTTGCCATATTTCGATGCAAAAACTCGGCAATTATTACGTTTGAACATCCACAAACACCGCTCGGAATCATCAACTCGTCGTTGGTTTGATCAAAAGTAAGCTCGCGCTGCACCCACTTTCCACAGAGCTTTCTCATACCCAAATATTCGTGAATGGTATGATGTACACGTTCAGTTGATATCGTTAGATTGCCCGCTATTTCATTCAATTTCAATTTATCGCCATTCAAAAACATTTTATGGGTTTTTTCTTAGACTTTATGCATCCAAATATTAATAACTGTACATTTTCCCCTGTATTCTAACATTTAGTCCACTTCCGTCTCAGAAAAAGCGATCTTTATAATGATTTTTCCGTCGACAGACGATAGAACGTCTCTTCCTTCTATATGTTCTTTAAGGATTGACTTTTCATGCGGTGAATAGTAACGTTTCTAATCAGCAGCCATTCCAATGTATTTTGTCCTTCTTTTTATCATACCAACGGACATTTTTCTTTACGAGAATTAGTCGATTTTATTGTCTCTTTGATAAGACTGTATATTTTTTCGACTAAAGACTGTGGCTGATTTGAAGTTATTGCTATAGTCTTCTGTCATTTATATTTAGAGCGTATTTGTCACGATTTTCTCCTATTTTTCGCATCGTTTCTCCTTCTTGACAAACAGTTGTCTTACACAGAGATTTTCGCTGGCTTTTGTGCGTTGTAAAGTAGATCTCATCAATAGTTATTTGCTTAAGACCATTGTATGCCTCTTTCCGAGAATAATTTTCTAAAGAATCAATTTCATAAACAGTTTTATCCGACCTCATAGGCACTGAATAGTTTTCTCGTATAATATGATGATCTGGGATTATCAACACAATTCACCATTTGATGTAAACAACTTCACTTTCTCATGAGAATGTGCCGTAATTGTGCATAAAAATTGGTTTAAGAAGCTATCAAGGCAGCAGTGTTGAAAGAAAGGCATAATAATTATGAATCTTTTCCTTTTCCTTTTGCTTTTTTTTTTTTTTTTTTGTAATAAAGAAGAAGTGGCAGTATCATTAAACCCATACACGTAGGAGCAAGAGAATGTAAGCAGAGAAAATATGGTTGAAAAGGCGATGATAATAAATAACGGTTATGCACATGCTGTTGCCTTACAAATTGCTAGTAGTGGAGTGATGGTGTATTGACAGGCAACTTTAACGAGAATAAGATTATAATGTAGCAGGAAGGCTACCAATGATAAGAAAGCAGGATGCCAAGGAACGCAGGCAAGTGGGAAGGAAGGAAGGAAAAAAATCAGCTTATATTTTAAACGCAAATTACTTAAAAGGAAATTGTGTAGCGTAAGCGGGACTACGCATACGGGTTTATTGCATACTTTCAGGCGCGTAAGCGAAAAACTAAACAAAAAAGTGAAGGAATTACAGCAAACAAGAGCAGTACAAATCAATAGTTTATTTTTATCAATATATATATATATATATATTTTTTTTTTTTTTTGAGGGGACCATCATTCAGTGTCAGAAATTGTCAAAAGTTTCTTCCTCAACACATGCTTGCGATTTCATTTCATTTCATTTTTGTGTGTACTCACTGGATGAGTATGTGTATGTATGTATGTGCATGAGTTTGTGATTTTGTGACCTATTATTCTCATTATTTTTTATGTATGTGCATACATATGTATGCATGTAGTTATATCCCACACAGCGTGTATTGTCATCAACTGTTGTGTTTGCTCTGTTTAGCTGCTGGTTGGTTGGTTGGCCTGATCCCACGACCCACATGCCACAGAGTAGTGTAGACGGCTAAAGCTGTGCCATATTCAAATTGAAATTGGCAGTGAAATTGCAATCAATGAATTGGAATTTTTTTCTCATTTTCTTCTTTCTTTCATTCTTCGCTGTGTTATTGTGCTTCTGTCTTGTATTTTCGTAATTTCACTTTCAATATTTTTATGTCGTTTTCAGTGTGTATGTATATATATGTATATGGACATTCAGTGTGGCAGACTGGCAATAAACTGCGACGTTTGAGGATGTAGTTGGCTGCAAGCCGGCAAGAAATGAGGTGAATGTGCTGTGACGGAATGCCCCAAAAACAAGCTGTTTCCGCGGTTCCACGAGATGAGGGAAGCTAGATGAGTTGGCTTAGTGGAGCTGCAACGTATGAGGACTCACTGCGTGCGGCACAAACGTTGGTTGGCTATGTCCAGGACGAGTCTGGATAAGCAAGAGTTTAGTCAACTACAGTTCGCAGACCTTTATTGTGGCAGAATTACTCGGGTCTCGCGACATAGCACGAGCTTTTCGACTGCTATGGGTACTGGTTGGCGGTACTGATGACGACATTCACAGGAAGAGCCGCGGTGCAATGTAGTCGAATCGTTCCCTTAGAGATATGGAAAATAAAATCGAGCGTACTGTTCATTAACGCATAGGTGGGTTAAGCCGTTGGGTGGGGGTGGGCACAATGACCTACAAGCATAAGTCAGTCTCACGCGGACAGATCCTAAACCTTCCCTGCCGCACCAACTAACCAATATAATGTATTCACATGAAGAAATAACCGTCTCTGCGGCAACAACTCAGTATTTTTTGCTATTTCTCAGGAAAGTTCCACTAATATTTCCAACCCACCTCGAATAGAAGATGCGAGAGAGCAGTAAAATGAATGATGAAAGGGACACCTTCAAAGGAATGCTACAACGTGCAGTTTGCATGCCAAATAGTAACGCAAAAGCAGGCTGTCTGTAGCAGCAACAGCAACAGCAACAGCAACAGCAACACTACAAGCGTATAACAGGATTCCTTGAAATGTAGTCAAGTGCGAGAAAATAATGAAGTCAAATTTGTACAACTAAATTAAAACAATAAAACAAAATAAGAAAAAAAAGTACGCAAAAAGCAAAAGCACAGTCAAGTGTAGACGTCAAAAGTCGCCAAAGGCGAAGCTGAAGCTGAAGCTGAGAAAATGCTGCAGCATTTCAAGAACGACTCGAAAGTAGAGAGACAAAGAAGCTGCGGAGAAGGCAGTAGTATGAAAATTTCCAGCGGCCGAAAATACCAAAGAAGATACAAAAACCAGAAAAATATATAATACCAACAACAAAAACCAACCAACACAAGCGACTAAAGTGCGAAAAGCAGCGGAAAAAATTAAGAAAATTAAAGTGTAAAAGTAAATAAATAAAAAAAGAGAAAATGTGAGAAGAAAAGGCCCTCTTGGCATACAAATGTGTGTATGTGTGTCTATATGTACCGAATGAGGAAATGGTGTGTCACCAGCGAAACGTGACAACGTGAAATCAACGCTGAGGCGACAAAGCACAAGGATTGTAAGCTAACGAAAACAACAAAAACAACAAAAACAACAACAACAACAACAACAACAACAACAACAACAACAACAACAACAACAACAACAAGAATGAAAGGTAAATGCAATTCAAACACAATTGAGCGGTGGTGGCAAGTTTGTCTTGCGTGCTGGCGCATTGGCATGACGAATGAGGGTGCAAGGGGCATGGCCAGGCAGCAAATAAAGTGTAAATAGGCCATGGAGAATGAATATAAGAACTTATGGAATTTAAATGAGTTGTCGACAGAGGAAGCGAAGACGCGCAAGCTATGGCCGAGCGAGTCGTCGTCGTCGTCGTCCTCGTCGTCGCTTAAATAACAGAGCGACAAGTGCAAAAGCAAAACGAGACTCGAGACGCGAGCAAAGTGGTGACTGGCATGAGCCGTGAATTAAGGCGCAAAAAGAGGAGAAAAAAAAAACAACAAATAAATTAGAAAAACGAAAATAGAAAAAAAAAGTGTAAACGAAAATTCTGTAAGAAAATTTATGCGCCGCTTAAGAGTTGCTGATAATTTGCGGTAATAGTTTAACCGGACAAGCGTGGGCGCGGATGGCGGACATGCACTTATGTATACGTATGTACATCTGCACACTGTATGTATGTATATAGTATTGGCAGAAGTGGCAGTTGCGGTCCGCAAGGAAGAGACACATTAGCACACACACACATACACACACGTGGAATTGTGTCAAAGGAAGCACGATAGTGATGAAGCGGAAATGAAGTCAATGGGCCGAATGAAAGGGTACAAGTGGTTGTGAAAAGGAAATAGGTTCAGTTAAAAAGCACACAACGCCAAGTGTAGCCTGCCTTCATTCACTACACATGCGACCACACAGACACCAAAAACAAATCCTCAAGTAGCCAGCCGCCAGCGCCCGAAGCAAGACAAAGAAATTTTCAGAACTATCGACCCGCCGGTCATAAATTACACACACCGGGGGTCTAGCGAGTCTCCCTGGGCACCATCTGCACTGCAAGACATCACTGCAGGTAGTTCAGGAGAGTAATCTTATGCTTTCCAAGCGGAATCTGCTGGGGTGATACCTCAGGGATCAGAAGGGCGCAAAAGGGAAGTCCTAAATTCTATTTAATAATACCCAACACAACCATTGAACGTGACACACTACCTACAAGCGGTGAACGTTATATAGAGAGTCGGTCAACACCTTCCTTTCAAATCTGTTCGTGGGAATGTCGTCACCCAACCGCCAAGTATAGCAGTCGAAGAGGTCGAGCTGTCTCGCGAGACTCGAGTAAAACTGGTAGTAGACTCAACCTCTTACTCATCCAGACTCGACCTGCATGTAATGAGTCGCCGCACCTACCCATCGAATATTCCTTTGTTTGGTCCACCTGTTAGATGACAGCAACTAACTTTGTCTGCACCTAAGCGAAGTTACCTGGCCGCTACAACAACAACGTACTACCAGCAGACCTTAGACGCCACTGAAGAGTCTATCAACACCGCCTTCAACACTCTTTCTCTGAATGTCGTCATCGGAACGCATCCTCCAGCCCACTCTAGCAGACGAGTAGCTCGATGTTGGATATTGTCGTTCCTTAGATAAGTTATCGCTCTTAAATTTCCACATTATGAACTGAATTGTAGTCAGTGAATGCAGCAAGTGGACCAGAAGATATGTAAATTAGCGCAAGGTCCTTCAACAGTTTTAAAACACGAACGAAAGGCATCGAGCTCCATGAGTTTGTTTATGGCTCAGAGCGCAAACTGAGAGTTGAGCAATAATAAATAGAATAGTTCAGCCCTAACAGACTATAGAAACGTAGCTACATAAGTAGAAGCAACTCTAACGGTAAACTGTTGATAAACAGGCTAATAAAAAATAAAAAAAAGTTGTGGCAAAATAGTAGTATATAACCAGTAGTTGTGTTAGTTGTGTTAGTAGTAGATTTAAGTACTTTTGAAACTTTTCAATTATTTACTGCAGTGGTGGGAGTATTGCAACTACCCGAATTAGAACTGTTTGAAATGGTATACGATTAATTCTGAAATTTTTCTTCCACCACACAATACTATAATATTTGTATATCTCTTTGGCAAAGACAAGTGGAAAACACACAACTGGCAACTGCGACTTCCAGCTATAACGCTTCCCGGCCGTATGAGCTCGGTGTTTAATGCTATGATAACGGTTTAGTTGCTAAGCTAGCGCCTCCTCAGTGTGGCACATACGCCAAGTAACACATACGCACACACAGTATTGAGTTGATTCTCAAATCGGCTGTCTTCACTGCGCCCAGCAGAAGACCATTGGGGATTAAAGATTTACTTTATTCATTTTTTTTTTCGTTCGGATTTCAGTAAACTCATTAGGATTTTATTTGTTTGTTTGCACAGCATAAAAGTATTTACTCATATTCAACAACATTGAATGAGCTAACGGCAAACTGTGTTACAGACCGACAATGAACGAGGAGCAGCGCTAATGCCACATGCAGCGGAAGTGGTATATTCATCTTGGCTCTACTTGGCTGGCTGAGTGTATAAAAGCAGACATTTGTATATACTTCGTACGATTCGGCTGCACCGTTATTTTTCAGCGGGAGCCAACTGAAATGTAGAAAAATCTGTGAAAATTACCTAATTGCCACTTATTCGTTAAATTTTAGAGCAAACAAAATTTGAAAATGAAAATAAATCTTTGTCGTTTCAAGTCTTAAGTAATTTGAATGACAAATATTTGTGAACACTTAACTAGAAAAAGAAGAAGAATGAGAAGAAGCCCTAATCAGATTAAAATGTAAAATAAACAATAAAACACACTTACTTTCCCATATTTTAATTGTAATGAAATATTTAATGAGTTCAAACCACGAAAATATAATTATTGTTGAAACATGTGCGTTTATGGCGAATATCGATAATCGATATCAATCGTGTATTGTTGTGTATACAAATGTTAGGCTTATGGGCAGTTCACACGCCGTCACTTATTTTAATGATTTACCTGAAAAATATATTTAAAATTACAATAAATATATTTTAACAAATTTCTAGTTTTTCTTTATAGAAATTTTCAAATAGTTAAAATTTATAAAATTTATAATAATAATTTTCATATTTCATATATTATTTGTACTTTATTTATAATTGTCAATATTTTTCCCCTCTATTTTGTTTTTCCCTATTTTTCTATATTATTTTATATTTGTTTCTTTCTTTGTTTTTATTTTTTA
This sequence comes from Neoceratitis asiatica, assembly GCA_030068015.2. Lineage (NCBI taxonomy): Eukaryota > Metazoa > Arthropoda > Insecta > Diptera > Tephritidae > Neoceratitis > Neoceratitis asiatica. The sequence continues at coordinate 96,690,427 of CM061525.1, read as the reverse complement.
AGCTTACTTTTTTATTTACTTTTTTTTTTTTTTTTTTTTTCTTATAAATTTTACATATATTTTTTTTTAGAAATTTTTTATTATTATTATTATTATTTATTTTTATAATTTTTTTGGTATTTTTTTATTATTCTTTTGTTATTTTTTATTATATATTTTTTTTCTTGTTATTTTTGTTACTTATTGGTTTTTATGTTTTTTAAATTTTTATATCCTTTTTTGTTTTTTTTTTAATTTATTCCAATTTTTTCATATTTTAATTTTTTAATTTAATTTTTTTTAATTATATCTGAATTTTTTTATATTCGATTTTTTTTTCATTATATTCGAATTTTTTTTTATTTTTTATAATTTTTTTTTTTATTAATTTAATGTTTTTTTTTAATTTTTTTTTTATTTTTTTTTATTTTCTTTTATTTTTTTTAATTTTCTTTTCTTTTTTTTACATTTTTTATTTTATTTATTGATTTATTTATTTTATTTATTTATTTTTTATTTATTTGTTTTTAATTCTTTTTTTTTTATTTTACACTTTTCTTTTATTTTTTTTATATGATATATATATGTATATAATATATTTCATATTTTTATTTATTTAATTTTTTATTTATTTATTTTTTTTATTTTTTTTTTTTTTTATTTTTTTTTTTTATTTTTTTTTTTTTTTTTTTATTTTATATTTTTTAATTATAAAAATATAATTTTTTTATATTTTTTTTTCTTTCTTTTTTATATTTTTTATATTTTTTATTTATTTATATTTTATAAATTTGTATTTTTTGTAATCTATATATTTTCCAATTTTATATTTCTCATATTTACATTTTAATATTCATTTTATTTTCTATTTTATTTATTTATATTCTTTTTATTTTTTTACATTTTCTAATATTCATTACAAAATTTTCAACTCAGAATTTTAAGTAGTGAATCATGCAACGCATCATCGCATTGTTGTTGTTTATATGTACATACATATGTACAATGTGAAAACAAAAACTGCTTAATAAGCTCTTCATCAACGCATTAGCCACACATAAGGGGACTAAAAATATTTATATACATATATATATGCAAGTATAAATGGGTACATACAAATGTAATGTGAAGCGAAATGTGTGAAATATTCATGGTTAATGCAATTTTAACAAAACTCAAATATTTATACATTTACATATATTAAAACAATAAATATATTCTATTATGTATATGTATTTATGTATATTGTGCAACAATTACCGGTACATTGTTGTTGTGCTTTTCCCTTTTTGCTCACAGCTGCTACGGTTGCTGTTGCCGTTGTTTCGGTTGTGATTTATTCCCAAAAAGTTTTATTATTTTGTATAATTCAACAATAACAAATGCACTCTGTGCCGGGTGCTGACCGTATGTATGTATGTAGTTTCGTTTTATTTTATTTTTGATGTGAAAATTTTAAATTTTTGTCCTTGTTAAATTATGAATTTTACAATTTCCATTTACTTTGTCGAGTTTTTATGGTTGTTTTTGCTTGCTTTGTAGCAAATGGTTCATTTTCCATTATTTTGTTATTATTTTAAGCATTGTTGTTGTGCAAGTGAATTTTACACAAAGACTATTTTGTTGTTGCTAATTTCACACATTACTTTCGAATAAACAAAATGTTTCGAGTTAGAATAAAATTTTTCTTACAAAATAAGCTGCATATTTTTCCACAGCATTAATTAAAAATCCAGTAAATTTTTAAATTTTCCTTTTCCATTTTTCTATTCTTTTATTTCTCTTAATTATCATTCATCGCTGGAAAAGCCATACAGAAGCAATGAAATGCACATTGTCAATGTTAACTTACTTTACCTTGTTTATAATGAATAAACCCGCCCTCCAAACCCCCCCGTCACCCACCTTCCACAGAAGCTTTAACAATATGTGCTTAAAGGCTAAATAAAAAACAGAAAGAAATTATTGAAAAAAAGCTCAATAGGAAAAATTCGAAAAATTGCAAGGCAAAAAAATAAAAAATATAGAAAAATTACCGTAAGGTAAAAAAAAATACCAAACACTTGATGGTCGTCTGTTCTTAAAAGGTCAAAACACCACCTACGCCCGTCATATGGGTTGGCGACGTCATTTACTCATATATACAAGTAGCTAAAGCTGCTCTCACTGTGAGGGAACGTGAAAAGTGTATAGTGAATGCACAAAATAAGCCTGTATATATGTATGTAAGTATGTATATGTATAGGAAATGGTTGCAGTGAAATAACAAAAAAAAAAGTATGAGGCAAAATATGATAAGCAAAAGGAAGCGCAAATTGCTGAAGAGAGGTGATAATTACTGCGCTTAATGCTTAATAGCAAAAAATTTAAATTTAATTGAGAATAAGAAAAATGTACTGGACAAAAGCTGGGGAAAATTTCATATCATTTTTTTACATGGTGAAATGGATTTTTTTAATATTTACAATAATGAAATTATTTTTTCGAAAGTTTTAAATACAGTATTGAAAAGTTTAGTACTTTTTATTTAATTAATTTTTGCAAATTATTAATTATTCATTGTGAATGATACATTTAGCGCAACAATCGCCTCATAATTAAACACCTGAGCTGTTATCGATTTCCGATAGCATACACGCATGCTATATCTAATGAAACTGTCACCGGTACTATAGTATACATACATGCACACGTGAAGGAGAACAGCTGTTGCAGAATTAATGCAATTTATTATACTATTTTCCGCGTTGTGACATTAAGCTAACATACATACGTATATAATGAAAATAAATAACACCTGCGTCTACTGGTGAAGGCTTCAGGGGTGAGGGAGGGATTTTAGGTTAGTTATTTGCAACACAAGTAATTGCTAGAATTCATGGAAAATTTTAATTGCAACTGAGAAGGCAAAATTAAACATTTTCAACTCAGTATTTAAATATTTTTGAACCACAAGTTTTTTAACATCAGAACTAGGAAAATCGCGTGTCTCTTTGTTAAATTGCAAAAGAAGAATTCAACAAAAAGTATTTAGAAATATGTATATTCTCCAAATAACATAGTATGCGCCACAAACTATGTTAACAAACCAAGGAAATCAAGGAAAAATGCGGTCAAAAACATGTCAAGCACCAGTTTTGATAGTGAGAATAATAATGGAGAGAACAGGCAGCAAGTAGCCGGCGCGGAAGGTACATGTGCATAAAAGCGGCAATAGATAGTATTTAGAAGAAAAAGTAGATCAACTAAATGGGTGACACAAAACGGACAACATAGTAGAGAGGTTGATACATATAGCTGAAGCAGAATACCGAAATGCAGGCTGCAGGCTAAGGATATACGCAAAAACCCAAGTAGGTATGTTTGTATTTGAAACAGGAATGGCGTACCGAAAAACCACAACAACAGCCAAGTTGCAGCTCTACCACCAAGCAGTTATGTGGTATTTTGGTCACAATCGTTGCACTCTGGCAAAGCTTAATCTTGTGCAGCAATCTATGCACAAAATGTATTGTATTATAGTATATCATCTAAACATACTTTTTGGCGCATGAACACACAACTTAATAATGTGTAAGGAAAAAAATATTTAAATTTAAACTAAGAACTTTTACATGGCAAGAGAATAAATAAGCGAAATTAGTTGTGGATTGTGTCGTGGACAATTGTGTGTCTAGTTGCAAGCTAAGCTAGATTCAACGCAATGTAAACGGAAACTACAAATTGCTCTGGTAGTAGTACAGCAGCCAAATGACCATAAAATACATATATTTAAGTACGGTTTATGAAAAAAGAATTTTACTGGAATTTATTTAAATATTGCACATAAGCACAGGTAGCATAAAAATATATTAAAGTACTTATACAACCTTTATTGGCGCATTAAGACTGCTATATTCTCAGAAATATAAATTTTTATTGCCTAATCCCGACAAGGGTATGAAAATTCATATTTCTGTATCTATACAGGAAAGCATTTCACCATTTAACGACATCTAGGATTCTTTGGCAAAATTTCAATAGAAATTTATGTACATACATACATATATATATGTGAGAATATGGTTAAAATATATTAATACATAGCAAAAAAATCAATACTTAAAAATAAATATTAAAAGTAATGAGCACAAGTGGTAAAAGGCAAACAAAACGGCACAAGAGTTTATATACAACCATCCGTCGCCTACAAAATGAAAGACGACACAAAACGTGAACAGGGAAGGGCTCTTGATAAAAAAAAGAAATTAAAAAAAAAATACAATGATGGTGATGGTAAGCAATATTCATAAACTTATAAAAATAAACACACAAAAAAGGTTTTGTGCGCCTAGAATGCTTCCAGTTTCTTCTTTCTACAGCAAATGTGGAAATTATTATTGTTAACGGATCTGTTTATATTATTTACTTTGTAGTTAACTTTTTTTTCTGCATAACTGCTGTCTTACATCAAGCAAGATCAGTTCTAATTTACTAAATAAAATGAAAATACCTAAATTCTCAGTTTAATTTTCACCTTACAATCTATCCGCTTAAATTTCTTATACTCACTACATATATATATATATAAAAAAGTTATTAGTAAAAAAAATTGTGCATAAATACCTCGGTCTATAACCATTGTATCCGTATGGCGCGTGGCCACCATTATTCATATTTCCATACATTAGTTTGTTTTAAAAAAATCTGTTTTTCTGCGTTGTTAATGAAATCCAGCAAAATTAAGGCTTCAAAACAAAACTGAAAAAAAAAAACACAAAAGTATGAAAATTTAAAAAACAGCGCATTAGGTATGTGGTAGATGTTTCAATCGAATATATGGAGATTTGTATAAAATATTTAGATATTTTCGACATGATGCGTGATTGAGGTATGCGTAATAAAATCAAAGTTTATCTGCAAACTAAATTTTAACGAAATTACTTTACTTCAATAAACGATCTGCGCTGATTAAACATTTGTATAACCCCAAAAAAAAAGTCATTCACCCTATTAACTCCCGAGATAACTCATATAGTTATAAAACTAACAGAATTTAAAAAAAAATTAACTGGTTGATATTGGATCTTTTCACTACCTACATAAGTCTCCAACGCCCACCTATAGGTTTGCTAGGTCTTTGCTTATTTCTAATTATAGTTGTACTATTTTTACATGCTGATTTTCATACTATATATTTTACACGAACAAAAAACACCAATTCCCAGCGCAGTAAATATTCCATTCAATGTACCAAAAACGAACGATTTTTTTTGCTGTTTAGAATTCAGTGTGCTCTGCCTTTACAGAAAGTCAAGTCATTCTTAGCAGAGCAGCACAATTCGCAGCAGCAGTTAACGCCAACGCAAGCTAAGTGAATTTAACTGCAGTTAACGAATGATTTAAACATCAAACTGCACTCGTTTTTTTACAAATAAAAAAAAATACCCTCTTCAAAAATTACTTTGGGCTAACTTTGTAATACAAAGTATGTCTAAAGTGGGGAGGGGGAGCGCCATTGACTGCGAACGCTTCGAAGTAGCTGTTCGCGTTGTCGCATACATTTCGGCCGCCATGCGACTATACCTGCACATTACACACAACCAGCGCCATTTTAATTTAGCGCAAAAAGAGATCAGATACATATGTATGTATTACTATTTAACAAAAGCCTTAATTAAATAAACTACAAACGCATCATAAGCACCATTTCAGTATCGAAATGCAAACCGAAATTCTTCACCCAACCCATATAAACCACATTTTTGATGCACAGAAAGAATTTTGTGAAATTCTATAGAGAATATTTACATTTACACACCGATTCAGCAATCAAAGAGTACCACTTTTCTTCACGCCACGCACGAAACAAAAACGTTTGCGTTTTTTACAGTCTGTATTTTGCAACTATGTGCTCGAGCTACTGTTTTTCAACTGTAGCAAATATTTTATGATTTTTCTTTAGTTTTGCACAGTTTTTTAAAGTTTATCTAGGTTGCTGTTTCACTAAAATAGAGAAAATTTCGCGCGTTAAATGTACGAAATTTTTCTCACAGCCGTCAAAATGGAACTGACGCAGCCAACTGCGAAAATGTTGCTCGAAAATATTTCTACACACTTCAAAATGTGTTGGTGAGAGTGGGATGGCAATAGTAGCATAGTATGTGACAATTTCGTTGACGTTTGACTGTACATTATTGCCAGCATGAAAAATTTCACTCAAATGATTGACCAACTTGTGAACCATAATATACTTGCTTGAAGACACATTTCAACGTCAAATATTTAATGAATAAAACTTATTGCAAATAATACGAAATAAATACAATAAAAGCTTCTTAAAGACAGTTAAAAAAAAATATAGTATGCAGCGAAAAAAAGGTGAATGCCAAACACTAGGTGAAGCAAAAATTTTGTAGAAATTCAAAGATTACGTAATATACGGAAATCAATCATTTTTTATTTAAGAAATATAACAGAAACTTTATTTATTGAAATTTCCTTTTTAAACAAAAAGCACATTATCACATTTACTTAAAGTGTACATAATAAGGAGTTTCCATAGAACGATTTAGCTGGCAAGACCGTTTTAAATCTATTTAAAAGTCTACACAAACTCCTTTGAATTATTTTTGACATTTCATTTCGTAGAGAAAAGGAAAATTTTACGATATAATTGACGATCAATATAATTGGCTTTTTTAGGTACATGCCTCTTGTATTCAATCAGATCTCGGTTTTAATTTAATATTAATACCGGTGGCTGAGCGTAAGATCAAATACATAATTGGTTTAACATCCGGTTCCGCCGGTAACAATTCGAAATTTCGTAAAATCTTACTGATCGTGCTCTTCATCTCGTACAACGCAAATTTCTGACCAATACAGTTTCTAGGTCCTGCGCTAAAAGGCGCATAAGCAAATGGATTAATTTTGTTTTCGCTATCGACGACAAAGCGTTCCGGCTTAAATTCATTCGGTTCGGAAAAATGCTCGGGATCACGTAACACCATAAAGAGTGGCATGCTAATGTTGGTCTTAGCGGGTATAACCATGTCACCTGTTAAAATGTATGTAATAAAATCCAAAAATTACTGAGTGTAAAGCCGAAGAGGGGCGCTTGCCACTTACCCAGCTGCGTGTCCTCTGTAGTCTCACGTCCGATGGTGGGTACCGGTGGATACAAACGCAATGACTCTTTAATCACACAGTCCAAATATTTCAGTTCCTGTATATCGTGCAACGTTATTGGACGTGTCTTATCTGTGCCAATCACTTCGTTTATCTCCTCCACCAACTTTTGCTGTACAACTGGATGTCGTGAGATGAGATATAAACAGAATGATATTCCACTGGTGGTGGTATCGTGGCCTTCGAACATAAATGTATCGACCTCTTCACGTATATCATCATTACTCAATGGCATACCGTCATGCGTGGCTTGTAGAAGTACGTCCAATAAAGCCATACGCTTCTTACTACCAACATCATCCATCTCCGGTTCATCGGTGCTGCTCGTCTGTTTCCGCTGCAACTCGGCGCGGCGTTTCATTATTACATCATTTGTGAATTTATGCATAACGGCAGTGTCTTGCATCATTTTGTTATATTCTTTGGGTGCTGTTAGGCGGAAAAGCCAATTCAGACGCCATTTGGGCGTCATAAAGCGTTTGGCCATCGTGGAGGCCACACTTTGGATGGAATACAAAAAATATAGAAAAAAAATAAGCTCAAGGCTCGGGATTTATTGTTTTAAATAAAAAATAAAACCTACGACGCCACTGCGCGCACATATTCAATGTCCGGATTGTCCTGCGCATGCACCTTCACGCCCATCGCTGTCTCGGCAATAATATCCAAAGCAGTGAGACAGACAACTGGGAATATATTAATCACCGTCTTGCCATCGGCTTGCTCCTTTAGCTTCTTCACCATAACACCACTTTGTTGATCGAAAATCTCTAGAAATTCTTCGAGTATTTTGAAATGAAATGTTGGTGTTATGATCTTCCTGCGCGCATGCCATTTACGGCCGGTGCTCAGTAGGAGGCCACGACCCAACCAGCAAACCAAAAAATCATAAAAACTACTTTTCTTAATGATTTGATGGCTGCTTAAAATATATTCTAAATATTTGATGTCCGCCACGACAACGGTGAGCTGATGGAGCACCCAAAAACGCATAATTTTGCCATATTTCAAACGATTCTCGAACGTCTTGGCGATTAATTCTGTAGAAAGATATAGATTTAAAAGAGGGTTACTCGTCAAGAGCTCATGACGCTTCTACTCACCGTCTGTATTCCATTTACTTACTTCGAGCGCATTACCCAAGAGAGGCACCGCTGGTGGTCCAGGTATTTTATGTTTTTTTAAAAAATCATTTCGATTTTTTTTGAAGAGATAATCCCAAACCAGTAGTGCCGTCAGGACGAGTATAATGAGCTCGATGAACATTTTGGTAAAACGTCTTTCGTAACTGTGGATGAAACACAATGATGAATTTCAACTATTCTTGAGTTGACTCTGCAAAGGGCTTCACTTTTATTTAGTAACCCTGACTAGGATTTCTACTCACATAACTTTCCTCGGTGGTTAAAAAAACAAAAATAAACTTTCTAAACTGGAGTTTTACTAGAGCTTCCCCTTCAAGTTTATGTGAATTACGGGGTTGCACCCCACAAAACTCTTCTCGGTTACTCTTCAAGGAATATTTTCTAGAGTTACCGCTTTTTTTCGTTCGATAACAACAAATACCAGCTGTTCAAAGGTGGCTCCCAAGGACTTTGGTTTTGTATAATTGACTTGGGCACCAGTACAGAACGGTTTGCTAATGTCTGCGTTTTAGTTACTGTTAACTTAAGAGGGACTTTATTCCGCAATACCATATCCAGCGCCGATTATAGCAAACGTCTTCTCTTCAAGAGACATTTTCTAGGGCTTTCGCTTCAAATTTGTTTGACCGAGAGAGTTTGCTTTGGGATAAGCACCGGTCATTCGACCGATATTATCAAACATCTATTCTACCTTTCCTGACCCTTCGCTTGCTGTTTTTACATGACAGTCAAAGATTTCACCGCACAAAATTCAATTGCTCGTAGGTCATTTAAATCATTTAGAAGCTCTTCGTAAAATTCCAACAGCCCTTTTGTGTGGTAAGAGGAGCCTTGACCTTCAATATTTCATTGAGAAAACATAATAATTCCATTTTATTGTGAAATAAAGCGAAATCAGATAAAAATTCGTTAATTCTTCGTTCAAGTCTGTCTCCCCATGGGACTACACACAGAGATACATATAATAAACGTAGAATTTAGTAAATTCTTGTATACTTTACAAGTAGACATTAATTGCATAATTATTATATTTTTTTTTATATAACTTAATTGCACATTCTTCCTACCAATAAAAAAAATTTCATAAATTTCCATAAAAATTTTGCATTAAAACATCAGCGCCACATTGTAAACAACCGATCAATGCCAATTTGACGCATAAAAAATTAATCGATTACTCTCGATAATGATAAGTTTACCTCAGCACAATAGAGTTGAAATATTCAACACAAAGTTTGAAAGCGATTAATTGGCCAGTGATTAATTCTATTTCTACAATATTTGAAATCCTTTGATCAGCAACAAAAACAACTGTAACTTTTACAATTTCGATACAATATTCCGCTTACACTTGACACTGAACTAACGAATGAGAACTAAAACAGTGTCTACCTACCGGTCATTTATTTATACGAGTACGTTACGTTAAGCGCCGTAACATTGCAAGTCATTGTAATTCCCTGTGTGTATGTGGGTTTTCATATATAGCCTGCAAACAAGGCGAGTACTCCATGCACGCGTGAAATATATAATGCACGCGGACAATAGAGTAATCCATAATCTGCCACAATCCATACAAAAAAATACGGTCCAATTAACATTGTGATATCCTAGGGCTGGACTATATTTATATAATCCATCTCTGCATAAAACTCGAGTACTCCATGGAGTACCTACAGGGGATTATATTTTGGAGTATATTCGAGGAATTACATTCGAACCTACTCTTTAGTTTCAAATATCCAACTGCTTTGGTGAAAAGCTATTAAAACGAATTATTTATGGTGTAAATTTATATTAATATTAAAAGATTATTGTTAATATATATGTAATATCTATTTGTTTGCGTATTTGTTCCACGTATTTTCATTGAAATAATAATAAATTCTGCACACCTTTTGCGCACCAGCAGAGTGACTCAGTTTCATTTCCACACATTTTCCGTATACGAGTATGGGACTTATTGCGCAATTGTAACTTCGTGTAGCGTTTGCGATCGGTATAACACGAAGAATGGTCGTGTCGCACAAAGTTCGTGTAAACACATGAGTTGGTCCAAAATTTGCCACGGAGGAGTATATTTGTAGGTACTCCGATCTACCATAAATGTTTGCAGGGTAATTATACATCTGTATATATGTATGTATGTACATATGTAATTAAATTGTTTTTTTTTTTTCATTTTACGCTCGACTTTTTAATGCAATATAATGCAGTTTACGAGTTGCGATTAGACACAATTTATCTATTTATACTCGTGTGTATTGCAAATATTATCTAGATAACACAAAACATATTTACAAAGGCTCACTCTTACTATTTACATATGTATGTATGTATATGATAAGAATTCTGCATTTCATATTAGGGGTATTCTCTTTGTCTAGGAAATGCATACTATGCAAATATTTCCTATGGAATTGTGCTAGAGATCGGGGGCACCCCCGTTGCAAAATTGTGACATATTCAAGTGAAACAATAACAACCACACAGGCATAGGGTTGATTTTCCCTTCACATGATTGCATTTTCCTTCTTGCTATCTGTGGGTAATAAATATACATAGATTTTGGTATAGGTTACTCTTCCCTGTTGTACCATATGTTTTTTGCATGTGTTTTGTTGTGCCATTGCACGAATAGGACAAATTTCCTATCCGTGCACCGTAGCATGCCTTTCCTAGACAAAGAGAATACCCCTATTGTATTTTACGGGATGTCAGACATACATACATATGTACATACATGGGTGGGGGTGTTCATAGTGCAAACCCAAAATGATGAAACTTGTGACGTCGAAACTTGTACAACGAGCGCGGAGCAGTGATATTGCTATTTCTACGTTTTGACAGACGGAAACTGTATCGACTACTGCTGGAGCTGGAATATTTTTCTCCATCCGGAAGACAGGACGTAGCTAGCGTTTGTGGCGCTCTCTTTTTGTTCATTAAATTGCCGCTCTGTCGACTGCCATGCATTTTTTTTTCCTTTTCAAAACTTTTCTCTCGACACATCGACTGCCGTCATCGCGTACACTTCTATCTATATCAATTCTCTCTAGAGAAAGCGCTAAAATAATCCTCAATTGCTCAAAATTTTATATAAATATTTATGTAAATACATATGTATGCACATTTTATTACAATGTTATCACAAAGTACTGTTTGATTAAGTCTTTTTTGTTTTGCTTTGCTTATCTACTCAGGCGACACCATTTAACAAAATTAGTTTTTTTTCTTTTTTACAATCACTTCTTAGAAGCTACAGCTAGGACTAACAGTTCTATGCATGACGCATCAGCCAGTCCGTTTGACTTGACCTAACCTCTTTTAGGGTTTAACTCACATCGCAGAAAACGATCGGGGGTCGCTTAAATGAACTATTCAGAGATTTTCAATCTCATGAACGTTAAATCTTTGTCGATTAGGGCGTGCTTCGCCAGATAAATTTCATTGTAAAATCGTTTCAGTGAAGCTGACCCACGTCCACGGAAAGAATAAATTTCATTTTCTATATTTCGATTTCAGCATCCGATTTGAAATTATTTTACTTGTGCACTTGTGCACTTGTGTATGACTGGAGCAGCAGCAATAAACCGGCTTTGATCAGGCAATTATCAATATCTATGTATACAAGTATTTGTACTGACTCAGCAGATTTGCTTACACACACACACACACACATATGTACGTAGATATAACTTGAAAAATAATAATAAACTAAGAATTTATTAGATTTAGTAACGCGAAAATTGTCAATCGCAGTTGTTGTGTCGCGGTATAACGGTTATTCGCTTTTCCGCTTTTCCGCTTTTTCCACCTTTTTAAACAATTTGTTGGTTTTATTATAATTGGTGATTGAACCGCAAGTGCAGATGGATGTGCGTTAAAAGAAAATATCGCGAAAAGCTCAATGTAAATTTCGATATTTCTGCATCACAAAACGAACGCAGATGTCAAAATGGCTATATTAATCGAATTGAGCGTAATACTTATTTGTCTTACTTTGCTTTGGGATTATTTGTTGAAGAAGCGTCGGAATGATATATTACATTATATGCCGGGCCCTAGGGCGTTGCCGTTGGTGGGTAACGCTCTTTTATATCGTGGCAAAGGACCAGAAGGTAAATAATTTAAATCTTTCTTTTTCTCTTTTTTTTTCTTTCTTAAATTTCATTTTCACAAATGGTTCAATGAGCAAATTCCGTACACATACATACAAACATGTATAATATATATTTGCATGCATATCAATTTATTGCTTTATTTATTATAACGATCGTTATCCCTTTCATATTTCTACAAGTTGTTTTTTCCTTCTTTTAATTCTTAAACTTTGCACTCTGACTGAGGACTAATCGAATAGATTGCAAATGCAAATTTATTTGCACATGTGGAGTTCAAGGCCTCCCACAACTCGAGCGTACTCAAACACATTGGTAAAAATAACAGACCCCGTAAATATTGTTCGACCTAACTTTTTGCCCTATGAAAAAATGATTGTGAACTTGGTTATTTGAAATGATTTTTTTCCATTGTGACGATAAAAAAAAAATTCGAAATTATTTTTCCCCCTTCTAAGTAGTTCTTTATAGCACGATTATTCCACATTTCTGAAATTTTAACGATTTTTTCTTTTTATTTCTTGTATTCAACTTTTTTTCATGTTTATCCACTTTCCCCGATATTTTAGTGATTTTTTCTTTTTATTTCTTGTAATTTACTTTGTTTACCCACTTCCTTTGCAAATGTTAAAAATTTTCTAGTGGTTATTTCTGGTAGCTCTAGTCCATTTCATTATCCGTGTTTTTGGAGTTTTTTCTTTTTATTTCTTGTATTTTTTGTTATTTCCAATTATGTTTTGTTTTTCTTTTTCAGACATAATGAGCTTTGTTATGACGAATCGTGAAAAATATGGTCCGCTCTATCGTGTGTGGGTGCTAAACCAATTAGGGGTCTTCTCTTCCGATCCTGCCGACGTGGAGGTGATACTTAGTAGCACACAGTATATTACGAAAAACAATCTCTATGATCTACTGCATATTTGGCTTGGTACCGGTTTGCTTATGAGCACTGGCCGGAAATGGCATTCGCGACGGAAAATCATTACGCCAACATTTCACTTTAAAATACTCGAACAATTTGTGGAAATTTTTGATCAACAGAGCGCGGTGCTGGTGGAAAAATTAAATCGATATGCTGATGGGAAAACAGTGGTGAATATATCACCGTTCATCTGTTTGATGGCATTGGATGTGATTGCAGGTAGGCAAGGCGTGACGGATATGGCCGATAAACATGCATAATTTAAGTACAAAAATAGTTGATGCGGTTAGGGAATAATATGTATGTACGTTATGCGTTATAATGACATAAAAGTGTATTAAGCAGCCATAATGTAGTTGCAATTAATTCCATAAATTAAATGAGCACTTCTCACTTATTATTAATCTCTCTCTCTCTCTCTCCCTCCCTCTCTCTCTCTCACTTTTTTTGGAAATACCGCTTTTGAGTACAGAGACCGCTATGGGCACCAGAGTGAATGCACAAATGAATCCCCAGTTTCCTTATGTGATGGCTGTAAATACGTAAGTAGCCCAGCCTAGACATGCACACTTTCCAAACGCTTACAACTTCACATTAATCTCCACCGATAGCGTCACGAATATTCTAGCGAAGCGTTTCATCAATATCTGGCAGCGTATTGATTTCATTTTCCGTCTAACTGCACGCAAAGATGCACAAGAATTTTACTCTAGCATTAAGTTGATGCATGATTTCACCGAGCGCATAATTATAGAACGTCGTGCGGCGCTTGAAGCAACACTCGCGAATAACTCAACATCTTCATCTGCTGTGACCGATACCGATGCGGATGTGGGCGTAAAACGTCGCATGGCCTTGCTTGATGTACTGTTGCAATCCACCATCGATGGTCAGCCGCTCAGTAATGAAGATATACGTGAAGAGGTGGATACATTTATGTTCGAAGGCCACGACACCACCACTAGCGCACTATCTTTTTGTCTGCATTTAATATCCAGACATGCCGACGTTCAAGCAAAATTGTTTGATGAAATACGTGAAGTGCTGGGCGATGATACGGAGCGACCGGTGACGTTGCGTGATTTGGGTGAACTCAAATACATGGAATGCGTAATCAAGGAGTCATTGCGTCTGTATCCACCAGTACCAATAATTGGCCGCAACTTCGAAGAGGATGTCAATTTGAGTAAGCACGTGGCAAGCAATTGTGTAAATTATTTCGTTGAATTTTTTGCAATTTTCATTTATTTTTCACTCAGATGGCAAACTGATACCAGCCGGTACAAATTACACTGTTGGTATTTTTGTTATGCTACGCGATTCAAAATATTTTACCGACCCCGACACATTTCGACCCGAACGTTTTCTCAATGAATCTACTGAAGGTGGCGAAAGAATACATCCTTATAGTTACATACCCTTCAGTGCTGGTCCACGTAATTGCATTGGTCAGAAATTCGCCATTTTAGAAATGAAAAGCACAATAAGTAAAATATTACGTCACTATGAACTTTTGCCACTCGGCGAGAGAATTCGTCCATCAATGAGTATTGTATTGCGTTCACAGAATGGCAGCGAAATGGGCTTGAAGCCACGTGTTTACAAATAAGAACGGAAGTGCGTGCATCAATTGAAAGCCACTGAACGTGTATAACATAAGAGGCGAAATATATAGTTTGTTAGTGTGAATGCCACTGGAGCAGTATTTGATGTGAACTTTGGGGAGTAAACCAGCATGAAAAATTCAATTTTATGTATTAATAAATAATAGACTTTCAATGAATAAAACGAACTGAAACTTTGAATTACATATAAAAAAAATTAAATGAAAAGAAAACTTACTTAAGAAATTATTTTTGATTTGACTGTTTTTATGAAGTTTTTAGTACGAATTAATTATTGAAGATCATACGACTTAAAATTTCCATGATTATCTATTCAAAAATATTAATTTTAAATCTAAACAATTTTACAATTAGTGTGCCGTTCAGCCTTTCTGATCGGGCAATAAAAATACAAGTAGCAGAAATATTCAAAACTAAACCTCTACTTTCATATTGTAACGACTTTGCTAAGTTCGCCTCGATGATTTTCCAAATCCTTCGAGTCCGATCACTGGATTGCTAAAAAAAACTACCAAGATTTATTTGTTCGGCTTCTTAACCGTCAGGAATTTATTTGTACAATTTTCGTCTTTAGCCAACGGCCTATTTTACAATTCTTTATGATACACACTTATTATCTGCTTCATTCAGCTCATCCGTTTCTAAAACACACACAGCTCACAGCAGTGTTAATTCCACTAAGTTGTCTACTCGTCTCCTCTTGTGATAGCGGCTGCCTCTCTTTTTGTACCTCTAGATGACCCAACCATTCTGTTCACGCACTTAAGGATAGGCTGGTTATTCGTTTGCCTGTGGTAGCTGCAGCTACTCCGTTCATCCTTAACGACGTGGAATTTCCTTTACACTGTCTACCCTTTTCTTTGTCCTTGGTTTGGGTAATTTGCATGATACGGCCGCTTCTTTATTTTCTGTCCTTCCGGGAAATTGCATTTACATTGTCAACAGTTTTGCTTGTCCTTCGTATTTCGGATTTTCCTCACAATATATATAAATAATAAATTTTGGCATATTAGCATTAAAGAAAACTTAATATCCCTATGCACGCACTACAACTGGGTATAATTAAAATTTCACTTCCGAATGCGCCACAGTTTGAACGGCACTAAAGTTTATCAATTTTTCAGTGCATCTTCATGCAATGTCATTTCACTTTTTTTCACTAACCGGTAGTGACTACCGCCGGCCAACACACTCGCTCTCCCACTCAAATAGTTTTCTAGTTTTCATGCTCTTGGCTGTACAGCGGCAATTCATTCGTACGAAATAATTTTAATATTAGAATTAGAATTTCAGTTGTGTTGCTGGTTGGCGTGCGGCAGCAGAACGGGCGGTTATTTATAAACGGCAACTAGTGTGCTTTCTCAAGCAAAAACTATGTGTAATGCAAAAAAAAAAAAATATAATGATTTTTTGATAAAAAAAAGAGCATAATAATAAATATATGTATGTATGAGCCTTTGTGAGTGCGTTAATAATTACAAATTTCGTAATACATATGTATGTATGTATGTAATGACAATAGGTTATGGGGCTCTTTACAGTTCCAATGGAAGATTGACAAATGCTATTTGCACAACACAACACCTACATATGTACATATTCGTGTAATTATTGTAGTTGTAGTGATTCACATCAAACGAATGTCTGTCTATTGCACGCGATTGTTTGTTCGTGCGTAGGATGGCATGTTCTACGTAATACATAAATAACAAAAATTATTAGTTGTTGGGGTGCGCATGGTATGCACATAAAAGGAGAAAATATAAACAAAAATAATTGATAACAAAATAAAAACAATAAAAAATCCAGCATTTGTAGCTGTTCAAATTGGCAGTTAATGCAATCTTTGAAAATCTTCTACCAAAAATATTTATTTTATTGTTTTTTGTACTGTTTGAGTCTGCGTTAGGGGGCTTTAGCAACAGCAGCTTAATATAATTATTTAGTTCAATAAATATTTATAAATATATATAAAAGCCATGTTACCACGACCAATTGAATTATGAGTTTGTGTGTGTGTGTTTTTTAACGGATTTTTTATATTTAAAAAAATTTTTTTTATATTTTTAAGGCTACACACAACTCTGTTCTACTATGTTTGTGCATCACACAAAACATGAAGTTGTTAGAAATATGAGCGGTCCACAGAAAATATGATGTTTTCTAAATTTATTCTTAATGCATATCGTTAACGGCGCCTCCTTATATTGAATCACGGCACAAGTAATTGGAAAAAATAAAAATAAAATTGTATTTTAGTGCCAAAAAGCTATTTCAGCTAATCGAGTGCTGTGATAATGACAAAATGAACACATAATTGATAATTACACACATATATACATACATAAATACATACATACATACATACATATAATCAAATAATCATATGCAAATGTCATGTTTATGTACAGCTATGTAAATATTTGTATGTATGTTTGAAAAAAAAATGCCACCATAGTAGGGCTGAAAGAATGCTAGAAGTTAGTAATCTGTACAACAGCATAGCTGCCACACATTCCGCATGTGAAAATCCTGTTGTCAGTGTTTGAAATGAGGTGAAAATGTAGAGAAAAAAATATTAAAATCAAAAAATCAAAGCAGAAAGGTTGCTGTTAAGCTACTACTCAAATGGTGTATTTTCTTTTTGATAACACTACACAAACACGCCATTTGAGTAGTGGCTCAACAGAATTCTTTGGAGATAAAAAAAAAATGGACAAATTCTTTTCTCTCGATTAAGGTGAAGTGAAAAATCGTTAATGCTAACCAAAAAAATTGTTTAAACGCTAAGCGTTGTATGTACATATGTATGCAGATGTATGTTCAGCTAATGGTGTGATAACAGTTATTTACCTACATACATACATATGTACATATACGAGCATTTTTAAGTGGTAATAATGTTTGTTATGTGTAAATAATGAATTCATTATGTGTTATGCATGCTTCCCTCAGTGCAAGTACACATATACATATATATATCTGCAGCGGATCCGGAATTTCCAGAAGGGGGGTGAGGGGGGTCCAAAAATATATTCAATTTTTTTGGAGACATCAGACACGAATAAACTGCAAAAGTATTCGAATTTAAGATTTACATTGCTTCCGAAGGGGGGGAAGGTCCGGACCCGAAACCACCCCCTCCGTGGATTCGCCACTGATATATATATATATATATATATATATGTATAAATTTAATAAGTTATTACAACTTTTATAGAAATTATGTTATATTGTCCTAATGCGATGCCCTTAATGAAATAAAAACCAAACGATAGGCAAACATATCTACATAAAATAACGGATATTTCTATATGTATTTTTTTATTTAAAAGTAGGGTAGCAAAAAAAAAACCTAGTGCGATTTGAACAAATGACACTTTCTGTCAACAGGCTGCAAATAGCGCCTTTGTATGATGTATGATACTGCAATAAACCACTAATCAGCCGAATTTATGTAAAAAAATATTAAATTAAGTTCATAAATACATTGACATAAACCACTTAAGTTTACCATAAATTACTTATCTATATATGCTTACGAGGGTAGCTCCAAAAAAAAATATATATCCGAATCACCTAAAGAATTTACAAATCTTCGGTGTCGGCAAGCATTTGCGATGACTACTGTCTGCTTACTCCGTAGTTGGGTACTTTCGAAAGCCAAACTCGATTCGAATGCACTTTCGTGCACCATACATCCTTTGAATAAACTTTTGAATTGTATTTGTTATGAGTAACCAACACTTTTCCTCAAATGTCAAACATCAGGCAAAATTTAAGTCGATGGCAGATATGACTTTACAGCATTGCGTGACATTTTCCAACTTTGCCAATGAACCGAAAAACGTCCAGGGTATCACACAATGAACTTTTTTTATGTTAACAATTATTTTTCTATCAGCTATGAGTACACCCTAGTATATGCCAATGGAATTTGTGTATCGCGTGTTATAAATAAAATCTAGCGATCATATAATATTGATAAGGGTCCATTACATACCCACACGATCAGCTTAAAAAAAAAGTAATGAAAGAAAAGCAATGTGAGGTTGGAACCGGTGGTGTGTTAAAACCACATAATTTAAAAAGAAGATGAGTAGATGCGAAATATACTCAAATTCGCCAATATTTTGTAGCCGAGAACGTTCCCCCATCTCACATTCTAAGGTTGGCAGCAGTGTCAGATCAGAGAACATTCCAACGATGATTCGTTTGTTGTACTTCTTGTTAGTAAAAAAAATACCAAAAACTCCTCTAAAAATCTCAAAAAGTTATTTTCCAACCACAGCACGGCACTGTTCGGAAAAGAGTTTCGTATCTTCTCATCTTTAACTGACAAAAAGTTGTCGCAAATGACATACTAAGAGTATTTATGCTTGACAGCGTTACTGCGTTGCGTTACATTTCCAACTTTGCTATCAAATCAAAAATCGGCAACGATATGACACAATGAATATTTTTTATTGAATTCATTTCCTATCAAATAAGCTAAAAAAAAATCATATTAACTAATGATTGAACTTGTTTGGGAGTTTCCCTTCTTAATTCTTGAAAATTCGCATTAAAATTAAGCAAATAAATTGAAATTGAAATCAGTAAATGGCCAACGTGCGCGAAAAGCTGAAAGATGGCCATCTTGTGACACTGCATTGGCGACAGCGTCGCTTATGAGGGTAATTTCGTAGAGTTCCATTTATTAAGCTTAGACGTCAAAGTCAACCTGTCACGCGACGTGGCGGAAAAGTCCAATCTGCTATTGGCTTAAGATATTTGACAGCGTTTTCTAAAATCTGTAAAACTCAGCTGGCGGCAGAAGAGTGACGAATCGAACTGCTATGTGTACCAAGTTAATTAGGTTGTCTACAGTTCTAATAGGATGGGCGTTCGGAGAGACTTAGGCATGCCTCTTTCATTTTACGGCGTTATAAATAACCGCCAAATGAACAAAATTAATGTACACATGAACGCAGCACAGTTGGCTTTCGAAAAATGAAATGGTGATTTGGTGACTGACTGGTGATTTGGTGCAAAGCAATAATGTTTACTATTAGTTTTCTATTAATTGCAGCACCGGATTAAAATAAATTGCATTTTATTGCAAAAAAAGAAATAAAAAAGTATAAAATATAATTTTAACTAAATGTTAGCTAAATGGCAGTAGCGAGTCGGAGTGCTGCACGCAACAGCCGATGGTGCACAACCCAAAATTGACAAACTGTAAATAAACATTTTTGTAAAAAGAAAAAACGAAATTTTATTTAACTAAAAAAGGCATACACACATAATTACAACAAAATGCTTTTGAAGCTGCTGCTAACGGTGTTGCTGTTCATAGTTATACGCCACTACTGTATCAGTAAACAGCAATTTTACAAGCGTATACCGCTTGTTTCGAATATACCGTTAGTGGGTTACATATTTGTGTTGGCACGCTTTCAGCCAGATAGTGAGTAAATGTTGAAAATTTGGTGCAGTTACCGTTAAATTGCAAAATTTACCCATATGTATCTTTTTTTTCAAATTTTTTTTTTAAAGATCTACATTTGAAATTCAAAGAGTTTGTCTCACGCTTTGGCAAAAGCTTTTGCGCGCCACTCCCCAATGGTTTAATGGTCGTAACGGCCGAGCCACGTTATGTTGAAGAGTTACTTAGCAGTCAGAAGCATATACAGAAGAATCAACTTTATTGGCTACTGCGCGGTTGGTTGGGAGACGGCTTACTACTGAGTTATGGACAAAAATGGCAGTCGATGCGAAAAATTATCACACCCGCATTTCATTTCAAAATACTCGAACAATTTGTGGACGTGTTTGAGCGACAGAGTCGAATATTTGTACAGAAATTGATAGCATTCGCGGATGGCGAAACAGCGGTGGACATTTATCCGCTCATGGGACTTATGACATTGGATGTGATAGCAGGTGAGCCAATTTGTCACTCTAATATTTTATACATAGATGGTATGACAGAAATTAATTTTTGCTTAAACTAGAAACTGCAATGGGTGTTTGTGTGAATGCACAACACGACTCAAAGTCGAATTTTGTGCAAGCGGTGAACGAGTGAGTTTCTAACAAATGTTTAAATGATTGTTCTGAAAGAAAATTTAAATTTTTATCCTTCCTAGTGTTACAAACATTGTAGCGACGCGTTTTATACGACCCATTTTGGCATATCCGCGCTTCTTTAAGCTACTACGTCCGCAACAATATGACAAACAAATGGCGGGCATTGATATTATGCATGCTTTTACGGAAAGAATTATTGAGGAGCGTCGCGTGGCATTACAAAATAAGAGCAATTCGAAGTCAGCAGCAGAAGTCACTAGTGATTTGGATGGTAAGTTAACCTTGACGACGGCAAAGCTCTTTGCTTTTTTTTTGTGTGGATGCTTCTAAATTGAAAGGAGGCGGGGGGCAGCTGCTTTCTGCTCTTAGCTAGAAACCTAACCAAACGGCAGTGCTTACCTTTTAAATTCCTGTGGCCAATCGGTAGTTTTCTTTTTGAAGCGATAAAAAGAATGTGTATAATTTTGGAGATAGGAGAGATATGGTATTTTGGTGTGGAAGATGATAGGGGATTATCACAAAACTTACTTCTTTGTTTTCTTAAAAAAAAAACCATAGGTATCGGCGTAAAACATCGCATGGCACTGCTGGACGTACTCCTGCAATCTACCACCACTGATGGCCAACCACTGACCGATGCTCAAATACGCGATGAGGTTAACACATTCATGTTTGAGGGTCATGACACCACCACATCGGCAATTTCTTTCTGTCTATACTTACTTTCACGCCATACCGACAGTCAGCGTACACTATTCGAAGAGATACGTGCACACTTCGGTGATGATACTACGCGTCCAATCAAATTTTGTAACCTACAGAATCTGAGCTATTTGAATTGTGTGGTTAAAGAAGCATTGCGGTTGTATCCACCCATACCGGTTATTGGACGTTGGTTGAAGGAGGAGCTACTACTTCGTGAGTATTATATATGTACATATGTATATGTAAATGTAAATATCACAAAGGTTTCTTTCCTTGCCACGCTACAGCTGATGTCACACTACCACCGCAGACTAATGTACTTATTTTACTTTGGCAAATTCTACGTGATCCGGATGTTTACGAAGATCCAGAGCGTTTTTGGCCCGAACGCCATGCTACAGCCAATGAACGTGCAAATTCCTTTAGTAATATACCTTTTAGTGCGGGACCACGTAACTGTATTGGTCAAAAATTTGCCATTTTTGAGATGCGTACTGTGTTGGTGCAGGTGCTGCGTCATTTCGAACTATTCCCAATCGGAGCGCCTGTGGAGCCATCTATCAAAATTGTACTACGTTCGAAAAGTGGCGTTAATATGGGACTTAAAAGGCGTGTATATGCGTAAGAGAATTTAGTATAAATATGTATGTATGTACCTACATATGTGATCAGCAAAAAAGCAATAAAATTGTGATATGTGATAGTCCTTTTTGATGCGGTTATATGAATTCAATTATTGACTGACGAAACGATTAATATATTAGCCACTTTATACATTTATTTATATCAAAATCACAAAAGGTTAGAGATGAAACCCACACATAATTCGTTATTCAAAAACGCTGATAATACATAATAAACAATAAACTGCTGACCAATTGAAATTCATCGCAAAATGAGAAATATTTCCAACAGACTTCAAAATAGTCTGTCAAATTTGCCATCTTACTTCCTTACAAACAACACTTGATTACTCAGAGCAAAATATAAATGTTTCGAGTTTATTTATATTTTATTTTGGTTGCACTCACTTTTATTATGGCAATTGAATGTTTATAATTTATCTCTAAAAGTTTTCAAAGCAAAAACTAGAATTGTATTTCTTTGCCGAAAAACATATGTTCATAGCAACCAACTTGAAGAAGCAACCAGTGTTACCACTTATTTCTTATAATAAAATAAAAGTGTATACAAATGTGACCCGCTTGCCTCTCGACATTTCTCACACTCTCGTTGCGATCGAGCACAAAGTTGAGAAATAGACAGTGTTTTTCTATTCACTGCAGCAAAGATAACTAGAAATGAAACTCTGAAAATCCACACTTTTTATAACATTTTTCAACCGTGCCACTTCGATGAAAAAGTTCCACTCTGGGATTTCTGGAGAATTTCTGGTTTTTTTTTATAATAAAGGGTTGGGCAATTAATATTTTTGAACATTTGGCTTCTCCTTTCCACCTCTAAATATGTGTATATTCATAAAGGAGGGAAGTACCTCACCACGGCCTTCCAAATGGAGAGTAGTTGTTCGCCGCCTCTTAGTACCTGTAAGTGTTCGTAAAAGTGGGGAGTAATGCCTTATAACGACCTCCCCAGGGAGCGAATAATTCCTCTCGAACTCTGAAAGTCTCTATAGAAAGCGTAGACCCTCACCATATTCTGATACCAAAAATCTCTCTGTTGTCATGAATTCAATGCCAAATTTGCGCTCTTTTTTTAGGACATATATTTTCCTGACAATGATAAGTCACTTTTAAATCTGATCATCGTTTGCCTTTCCTTGACTGAGTAGTGTTAAATTCAAAATGTGTTTCCGTAAGCGTAAATTACTTAAGTAAACGTTATAAATAAAAACATTGACAGTTTTAAACTCCAAGTTGGACATATGTTTACGAATATTATATGAACAGATTTCATCACTAGCGGAAACCACTATATCCGCGTTTGAATTTTTATTTCCTTGACAGTTTTTTAACATATTATTATTTAATCCCAACGATAAACTGCGCCTGGTGTTGGGAACTTTTCTGTTTTCGCTTCCGCCTTGTCGGCTAACAATTGTTGCTGTACAACATCTATGGGTGGTTGCACCTCTCGACGTGGATCACGTTTATAGTAGAAATTTGCGGCAATTAGATGTGCCGGACCACCAGGTATCTCTGGTGGTGGTTGTGTGCGATCAGCTAGGCCATCCTCAAAACGCAAAGCCAAAGTGTGTTCTCGCTAAAAGTACAAGATTTTCAGATTGTATTATATAACGTTGACAAAATGAGCTAAGCACAAAGGATTACTTGTTAAAATAAACTTACACCCAGCAGAAATGCACGCAATCGTTGAATCAATGTTGCAACATCACGCCTGGCAGCCATTCTCGTGATAATTTATACAATTAATTTACTGTTCCTCTTTGAAAAACAAAGAAACAAATATTTATTTACCGCAATTGACAGCTGGGAAATTTACCAATTAGTTTGACAATTGTATACAGCTGGTTTCGACATTTCCAGTTTTTTACCAAGATGCCATATCCTTTTGTATGTGCATATGCCAAATGAGAATTTATTTATTACTATAAACAATTAGTTAGATACTTTAGAAATCAATTTATGAAATGCAGAAGACAACTCAGCTCATTATTATATGGATTCAAATATTATTTTGATTATCCAAATATTTATGCCGTCAGAGAACTTAGAATAACTATATTCTACGTTCTCTGGTGCCGTCAGATTCTAAGTTCTCTGAGGAAAATCAGTATATGGACATATATCATATACGTTCTGTGGTTAAACGTTCTCTGAGATCGAGGAAGAACAAGCAATCATATGATGGGACAAGTTCACCACTTGTAAATTCACCTTGGCAGTGTTTATGTTTACAATTTTGTTTTCTTTAATATCAGATAATTTCTGCAGCGCACGTGTTGTGACTTTTACATATAAATTTGAAAAAAAAAATCCGGTGATTAGAATTCTATAATTATTAAAAATCTTTTTAAAAGGATGGGTAATAATAAAAAGTTCAATCAGAATGACAAAGGCGTTAAAAGAAAACGAAAATTTCAAGGACCCACTGGAGAGGATGATCCTGAGTTTGATTTGAAGAAAAAACATTTGGAAACAACACACATACGTGCTTTGGAAAAACGGTTAATAATCGTGTTGGAAGGCGCACAGCTGGAGACAGTAAAGGTAAGTAGATGTTGCTGATAGTAAATGTGCGATGTTAATAATTACACAAAAAAAAATTTTTAGGTTGGCAGAGCTTTTGAGCTGCTGAATTGTGATGATCACCAAAACATTTTGCGTAAAAACAATCGAGATCCTGGCAAATGCCGACCTGACATAACACACCAATGTTTGTTAATGCTTTTCGATTCACCGCTAAACCGGGCCGGATTGTTGCAGGTGTATGTTCGCACAGAAAAGAATGTGCTTATCGAAATTAATCCACAAACACGTATACCACGTACATTTAAACGGTTTGCTGGTTTAATGGTGCAACTGTTGCACAAATTCTCTGTACGAGCTACAGATACCTCCGCCATGTTGATGAAGGTCATAAAGAATCCCATTACGGATCATCTGCCTGTAGGTTGTAAAAAGTATGCAATGTCTTTTTCGGGTAAACTTGTAAGTAATCCACGAGAATTGGTGCCCAGAGTACAGGATAATGGCATCAATACGGATGAGCTTGCTGAGGAACCTATTGTGTTGATTGTGGGCGCTTTCGCGCATGGTGTACTGAATCCCGACTATTCAGAAGGTTTATTTTCGATCAGCAATTACCCATTATCGGCTGCTATCGCTTGTAGCAAGTTGTGCAGTGCCTTTGAGGAAGTTTGGGATGTTGTTTAAAATGATATTATTTTGTGTATTTTTGTTTAAAAGAGTTTACTTAACTATTAAGTAAAATAAAGCAAATTAGAAAATTGTAATTTCTTTATTCACTCATTTTTTCATTGCATACAATCTCGATTCTTGTTCCCATAACTAGCTTTGGAAATAACAATCTTTTGATATTTAACTTCATTCCGTAAGGGTAGCGTTTGTATATAATATTATAAGTTCGTATATATATTAGTTAGTATTTAGGTTGGAAAATTTTTATTCGGCTATATAAAACATTTTCTGATTACTCCATACAAAAAACGAGCATAAACTGCAGCGATTTATGGAAAAGAAAAAGAAAATATAATATTAAAGGACTACAATGTACGTTAAAACTTCATATAATTGCCGTGTTCCCAGATGAAAGAGTGCTTTTATGCCTCACTGCTTGACTTCTTTGTATCCAGAGCCTTCTTTTCAGCTTCACGTTTGGCTGCTGCTTCAGCGCGCTGCTGACGAATGAGCGCTAAACGGGCGAGATCCGCTTTGGCTTGAGTCGTTTTGCCGGCAGCGTGCAGTTGCTCATAACGGGCACGCGCTTTTTGCTTTTGGATTTGCTCACGTTCACGTCGTGTTAGCTCTGGCTTAATAGTTTCCACTTCTTCCAATTTCAAATTACCTAGTTTTTGTATAGCTTTCTTTGAAACACGATTAGGATTTTTGATTTCAATAAGTGACGCGACACCTTTACGAGCATCACGATCTTCCTCCTCAGATGATTCTTCATTTGAATCTTCTTCACTGCTGCTTGCGCCACCTTCACTTGGTTTCTTCGCCGGTGGTTTTGGTTTAGCGCGTGCAGATTTACTTGTTCCTGCTGCAACATCATCGCCTTCTTCCTCCGATTCGGTCTCCTCCTCTTCGCTGGATTCATCGCGGGCATTGGCCAGTTCTTCAGGAGATGTAAAATGACGGCTCCTGCCCTTGTGATTTACATACTTTCCGCGTGGCATTCTAATGCTTTGGGTTGGTTTCTAGTTGTTGATTTTTACAAAAAGATTATTTTGCTCCAAAGAGTATTATTCCTTTGTTAAACGTCTATTGTCCAGTTGTAAGTTTTTATTACAATTGATGCCAGTACACAAAAACTTGTTAGATTTTTGCACGTCGCTTCCTACGATTTTATAGATTGTAATATCAAATTGCTTTATAGATTCTGAAGCGTTTTTGACATTTTGATTTCCTTCCAGTGAACTAAAAATAATTGAAAAAGAGCTGCCAATAGCAGCGGAATGTTGTATTTTTTTTTATGATCGAATAAGCCAATAATTGATAAATAAAAATATGCAATCTCTATATAATTTGTAAAATATGTATTACATTAAAAACAAAACGATGATTTCTATGAAAAATTATGTGTGCTTTTATTTCATTCCATCAAAATACTAATACCGTTTCGCTAATGGGATTCAAGTTTGATATATATCCGTGGTTAAAATCCAAATTGTAAGTCTTATTATATATATTCTTTATATAACAAAAATTTTCCAAATTTTACTTTGTAGTTTGAACAAATCCGGAAAAAATTAGGGTATCTCAACTAAGGTGCAACGATGCGAGATTTGCATAAAATGACATTTATGTATCAAATTAAAATAGATTTAGGTTTATTATATTATTTTTGAGACTTAGCTTATTACAATAAGAATTATGAAATTTCGTTTTGAATAAAGACATTTAATAATATAATAATTATTTTTTTTTGTGCTGTAAAATCAAATTTTTCATTTATGTTAATAGTTTTTTACATACATTTCAAATCAAAAATTACGTTCTCTGGGCCCATTTACGGTCACCCTGCACCGTGAATTTGTGTAGATTTGTGTTCGCTGTGATGAAATAAATTCGTTGTCATGAAGTGCATTGCGTTTTCATCGTTTTTTCGAACGTTATGATGTTTTTATAGCAAAATTTAATGTTTGTAAACTTCATAAATTATAAAATTAATGAAAAATGTGAATTCAATAATAAAAATGTAATTTTTTAAAAGCTATTTTGTGTCCTAATAAAATTGATTTCATATCTGTGTCTATGACAGCCATTTTGTTTCGTTTTCGTTTTTAGTACACACACGTAAGTTCATGTCTTCGAAAACAACTATTTGTCTCTTTCAAACTTGTGCGCTTGCTGTTGTAAACGTAATTTCGTCAAGTGAAATCAGTATATATGCGATTTTGTTCGAAAATTGTATATTTGACGGCTTGCAAACGCGCGTCTCGATCGCAACGCGTACGTGGTGAAAATTGCAAAAATATATGGTAAAAATTATAGAAATAAAAAGCAATTTGTGAAGAAAGTGTACTTAAATATATGCTTAAGCGTTGGAGTGTGGAATTCGGTGAGTGCGTGCGAATTTGTGGCCGGAAAATTGTGTCTGAAAAAGTGCGACTCCGCTGGTCCGCTGGACAACAGAAAGAAGCACCAATTCGGTAGGCCGTAGTGTGAAGAAGCAGAGAAACTACGCGAAGGCGAGAGTTCCGAAAAGAAGCAGTAAAAATTGAAAAAATTTTCACTCGGTTTGCATTGTTGCTGTTGTTGTCAATGGCGGTAGTGCGGCGGTTGCTGCCATTGCCACTGGTACTATATGAGGAGTCGTACGTCCTAGTTGTTTGGTGTGTGTTTTTGGTGTTAATTCTTCGAGAATTTTGAATTTTTTTTAAATTTTGTTTTATGTTTCTTTGGGATCTGCAAATACGTATGGGAAGCATGATGAAATTATAGTGGCCGGTGGCAAACTTAACAACAGTCAAATAATGTGTGTTAACTTGTTTTTTTTTTTTAATTTTTTTTTTTTGGTGTAATGCGTACCCAATGTATGGGTTAAGTGAAGTGTAATGGTTATTACATATTCCTACATATGGATTATGTATGTGTATGCTTGACTCACAGTATTTGTTTTCATGCGTTTGTGTTTCCCTTACAGCAGACTGCAGTTGCGTTGATTTGCCAACTACATAAGCTATATTTACAAAAACAGTAATTACGATTAACAAATTTGTGCTTTGTAGAAGCATATATATACAAGTGTAAAGCTATAGATAATACTAAATCAACCAGTTTATCGGTTTAGCAGATAATCTATAGTAAACCCTAAAGAATAAATAATACATACAGACTGCGTAGGAAAGGCAAATCATTTGGATTTAAACTTAATAAACAGGTAATGTATTTCAGTTATGCGCCACTCATTTCTTTTCTTCTATTTATTTTTTTCTTTTCTGGGATACTTAGTGGCGAATTGCTTTCGCGCGCCATTTCTACATGAAAGTTCAATTTGAACTTTGCATCAAAGCAACCAGTTTATATTACTTCTCTCCATGGGTTATTTAGGCATGGACTTAAATCAGAAATTTTCTTTTTTTTACAAGTCTCCAGAGATCTTATCTAAATGTTACTGTATGCAATGCGACTATATATTTATGCTCGTGATTAACTTTGCTTGAAACTTTGGAATATTTTATCACAGCTGCTGAATTGTATGAGATTCCTTGAGTTTGAAAGGCGGTCTAGTGCTTATGTGAGCTCGTTATTTCGGTTCCAGACGATAGCCCCAAAGCGTCTCATGCTTTCGATTTCGAATTTTTTGCCTCAGCAAAACAAGTATTTATCTCTTTCTGCGTGCATACATATGCATACTGATGTGTTCGCTATTCACATTTCGCTAATATGTTGCGCTAGTTACTATAGTGTAAAAGTGACAGCTGATATTCGCTACCTCCTTTTTACTCGTTCGCTTAAGCTGCACCATATGCGTTTTTGTTGTAAATTTTTCACTTTTCATATCCATCTCGTCCGTCCGTCGTTGTCGTTCATTTTGCTTCTGTGTAAATTGTGTGTTTGGAAAGACACGAAGCGAAGTAGGTTTTTTTTCGCAAATAAGTTTTTGTGTTAATTGAATAGAATTTCATAAAAATTTATTTGAAATAACGATAGAAAAAATGATCCTACTCATTTGAAATGTAAAATTCAGCTAAAATACTGTGCTTTAAAGAGAAATTTTGCAAATAAAAAAGTGTATGAAAACCGAGTTAGTGAGATTTGGAATTTGGGTATGAATTGAATGAAAAATTTCACTTCCTCTCGACGACGACGACGACGACGGCAACGACAACGATGATAAGTTCGAACTTGAACGACAATGTGTAGTAGTGGTGTTACCTTGATTTTTATGAGTAGCAGTGTTAGTAGAACTGCGCTCGTTGCAAAGTAACGAGCTACATTTCGCTATTTAATTCAACGAGTACGAATGGAAGAAAAAAGAACATGCGATGAGCCACCCAAACGAATGAAATAACAAAGCATTGTCATTGGTTATTCACATACACACGCGACAAACACAGCAACAGCAACAAAGTGACGACTGGGAATTCCGAACTCTGCCGAGCAGTTGTCTACTGTACAAAAATGAATCGTTGCCATTTCTGTATGTGGTGTTATATGTGTGTATGTCATTAAGTCGGTGTCAATGTTGCTGTTGGTGCTGCGGTTTGTCATTGTCTACGATGTTGCCGTATGAATATTAATTGATTTGATGCTTATTTATATTTTTTTTAATTTAAACTCCACTCTCTCTAGCTTCGAATTTGGAAATCTTTATAGGTTGATAGCAAAAGTCTGCTTAACTATGAGTCAAGTTGTATTTATCTTTGTTTTTAGAAAACGTTTCTTTATCTCGATGTCTGGCGGTTGATTTAGGCATTTTTTTATATCATTTTATTTTATAACACAAATGTGGCAACCCCTACCGTGCTCATGTTTGAATGAACGGCTGTACATGCCCATGTACTATGTATACCTATATATGTTTGTATGCATTGTGGTTACGTGCGCTCGTGCGCGCTCTCGATCGGTTGGTTTTTCTACACTGAATTTCGTAAAATGTGCCGCATATACTGGAATGAAATGTTAAAAAAGGAAGATTAGTTTGTGTTTTTTGACAGCACCGTGTATGTATATATACTGTTAGTCCACTCTGTTGTTAGACAGTGCAAGGGCTATGATACGGCAAAGTATCTGGAGGATGCATTAAGTGAAAAGAAAGAAAAAAAAACATTCGTATATACACATTTTGTTTTTTTTTCTTTTTCTCTTTAAATATATTCTTTTTGTTTTCATTTCACATTTTTTATAACAATGCACAGAAATATTAGGTGTATAAATATTATTCTTAATATTTATTAATACATATTTACATAAACCTCATTGCTTCTGGTTTACTTAATGTTAAACAAGTTTGCGCCAAAATAAAATTCACACTAATTTTGTATGTTTAGCGATATAAGAGCGAACATTTCTTCTAATTTTCCTTTTTTGCAGTTTTGCTTATGTCACCTTCGCACGGCGAAAAGAAGAAAAAAATAGCTTTTGTAATAATTAATTATTTTATATTTCTGCATGTTTGCAACCGCCGCTTAGTTATGGCTGTATTGAATATTATCGAACGTTTATTTACGTTTTTTTTTTGCGGTTATGGCATCTGATATGCTATTGTTTCATTGTGCATTTTTCATTTGTTTTGTGACAAATGTGTGTATATACAAATGTTCATTGTGTAAAATTGACGCTAGCGTGTGCATCCATACGCATATAAGTATTTTGTATATTTTTTCAATTTTAATTATTTATTCGTGTGTTTAAATGCGCCCTTGGTGCCCCTGTGACTGTTGCTATTTGAGGTTTTGTGTTATTGTTGTTTGATTGGTTTGTTGGTTGACGCCTATTGCTCATTTGTTGTTTTCATTACATTTTTCCTGTGCAATTCACACAAATAATCTTGAAATTTGTTTTCTCTTGTATTGGTTGAGAGGTTGTTTGTGGCGGTGAGACTTAGCTTGGTAATGTGAGTCTTTTTTTATGCATTTTTTTTTTTGATTTCTGTGAAAGCTTTTTATGGTATGTTTATAATATTTTTCTTGAGAGAAGACTCGAGCTCTTTTCATCCCTTTCGATTACACTATTTGTTAAAAAAAAAAACTGAAAAATAATGAGATATTAATTTTTCCTTTTTTTATTATTTATTGTCTAGTTAGTAAAAGCATAAAAATTAGTAAAACAAATATTTTGTTAACAGAATTTTCTACTTCCATTACAGTTTCAACGCTTCATACATCCGGTGACCCGCATTGTTTAGTGTTAAAAATACTAAAGACTGGCACAGGATTCGCAAGTTCGCAGATACAAACATACATACTTTGTATTATATAGTATATTGGCAGACACAATACGGAAACAATTGAAAATGTGCAGTTTTTTCAGCTGATCCCGAATATTCCAACTGTTGTTATAAATGTGTGGTGAGTTACGGAGGTATTAATTACTAAATAATATGTTTGACAATTTTTATTTCCATTGAAAATGCTAAACATACTTTTTTCACATTTTTAGTGGATCTACTTGCCATAAAATGCGGCGTTCAATAACAACAGCAACAAAAATAAACAAGAACGTAGTGTCAAAATCAATTTGCAGTATATTTCAATTTGAAACAACTGGAGGATCAAGGGCTACATTTAAACTACTATACTACCACAATACTAGACTGCAAAAAAGGATTTAAAATCATACTTACATTGCGTGAAAACCCTCCTCCCAAAAAAAAAAAGAACAAAATCATAAAAAAGCGTAGGCACAATAGGCAGCAGATTTAAAGGGGGAAGAGCTGCGTAGGCTGTCATTAATAAGATACAATCAAATTAAAAAAATAGGTCACCAATCTTTTTCCTCCCAGCGGTCGACTCGCCAAAGTTCGTAGTATCTTCCCTGCAAACTACGGTTGAACACACAAAAAAAAATACTTCATTTTATACCATAAAATAAAATAGAATAAGAAAAGACGCGCGATAAACGTATACACAAGCATTGAGTAAAGGGAAGAAGGTCGTCACCAACATCAACGCTTCGTCGAATATTATCATCAAAGCATATTAATTACTCCACAATTGCAATTGCTAGTGTCTGGGGGTGCTTGAGTGCGTTTATAAAGGCATAAAAATGTCGCAAGAACCACCACCACGCGATGAGCCGTATGTGGAGCCGGTTAACGGCATTGTACAACCGCCAACCATACCGCCACCCGATCGACCCGGTCGGAATACAAATCAACTACAGTATCTCATCAAAACCGTGATGAAAACAATTTGGAAACATCATTTCTCTTGGCCATTCCAGCAACCAGTCGATGCAAAAAAATTAAACCTGCCCGATTATCATAAGATAATTACACATCCGATGGATATGGGTACGATAAAGAAGCGACTGGAGAGTAATTACTATTGGTCTGCCAAAGAGGCCATACATGATTTCAATACAATGTTCACCAATTGTTATGTTTACAACAAACCCGGCGAGGATGTTGTCGTTATGGCACAGACATTGGAAAAGGTCTTCCTTCAGAAAATCGAAGCCATGCCCAAGGAGGAAATCGAATTGGAGCCAGTAACACCGAAGGGTGGCAAAAAGAAGCCACGACCACCAGGTAAACCGGCTACACCTAGTTCAGCGTTATTACATACACCGGTCGCTGGTGCGGCAACAGCGTCTGCGGCGACAACAGCAGCTACAGGCGGTACACCGCGCGCGCCTGCACGTCCGCATTCGTCGCTGAGCAGCACAGTGTCGTCAACGGGCGGCGCTACCGCAACAAATACACCCGCCATTCCCCCCATTGGCACTTTGCCGCCACAAACAGTGCCGGGCAGCACAAATACAACAACTACCGCTGTAGCGGGTGGCGCAGGTGCAGCGTTAACTGCCGCTGGCACCACAGTACTACCCACCGGTGGAATTTTGCCAGCCAGCGCAGTAGCAGGAGGTTCCTTAGTTGGTGCTAATGCCGCCCTAGCGGCGTCTGTTAATGCTGCCGGCACGGTGAATTCATCGTTACTCGACGCCAGCGGTGGCGCCATTGGCGGTGGTGGAGTAAATGCGATAGGTGGCGGCGCGGGCGGCATCGCACCTAATTCCGCAACCGCCGCCGCTGGTGCGGCCGTCTTATCCGCGTATCATCATAGCAGCGTTAATAGTACAGGCGATGCGGTTATACCGCCACAACAACCGGCGAAAATAAAGAAGGGCGTAAAACGAAAGGCTGATACAACAACGCCGACTGCGAATGCCTTTGAGATGACACCATATGCGCAAATCGATGCCAAGAGCGCCAAGATCGCGACTAGACGCGAATCCAGTCGACAGGTAATGAATAAAAAGGTAGGCGAGCGCTGGCTGGCTGAGAGTGCAATGATAAGAAGAAGAGGGGTGGGTTTTAAGTTAAGTGGAGAAGATATGAAGTTAACGGTACTGAATTTGTTCGCCTTGATCTAGTTTAGAAAATTGTAAGAAGATACCACAGTTTTGGTTGCATTCCATATATTTTTTTCTTTTCGAATATTTTCGAAACACACATTACAACGCATTTAGAGCAAAATTTGTTCCGAATTCTTTTGAATTAAATTTTTTTTGTTAACTTATGTCTTTCTTTATTTCATCGATCTCATAACACTCACTCCAACCTCATCCTTGATCTCGTTTTCCTTCTGCTCTCGTTGTTTGAATTTTCATTAGAAAAGGTCATTAATTAATAAATATTATAAGAAGAGTCGCTCATCATGCTATTGCGCCACGCCTCCTTTTTATTTTTTAATTTTAATTATTCAGTAACTTAATTTAATTAATAAAAAAAATTGAAAAAAAAAAATTATTTAAAAATACAAAAAAAAAAAATTAAATAAAATAAAATAAGAAATAAATAAATTTATGAAATATATAAATTAATAAATTTAAAGAAATTAATATATTTAAAATAAATAAAAAATTAAAATAAATATAAAAATTTGAAAATTTAAAAAATAATTAAAATAAATAAAAAAAAATTTGAAAATTTAAAAAATAATTAAAATAAATATATAAAAATAAATTAAAAATATAAAAAAATTAAAATAAATATAAAAATTTAAGAATAAATTAAATACTTAATATATAAAAAAAATTTAAAATTGAGAATAATATAAAAAGTATAAATAAGTAAAAACATAAAAAAAAAAAAAAAAAAAAAAAATAAAAAAAAAAAAAAAGAAAAAAAAAAAATAAAATTTAATAAAAATATAATAAAATTTTATAAAATAAAAAAAAAAAAAAAAAATAAAAAAAAAAAAATAAAAAATAAATAAATAAAATGATTAAAAAAAATAATTAAATAGAAAAAAAATAAAATGAAATAAAAAGTAAAAGAATTAAATAATAAAACTAAGCAAGAAAACTAAATAAAAATAAATATAATTAGTAAATAAATAAAAAATAAGTAAATAAATAAATAAATAAATAAATAAAAACAATAAAACTAAAAAAGGAAAGAAAACAAAACAAAACCTTAAACAAAAATTAATAAACAAATCAAAATAAATAAAATGTAAATAAAAGAAATAAATAATAAAAATATAAATAAAAGAAATAAATAATAAAAATAAAAGTAAAAAAAATATATATATTAGTAAAAAGATTCATTCTAATAAATACTGATTAAATAAAAAATAATATTTATCACAAATTACAAAAATATAAACTCTGACAAAAATTACAAAAAATATTTGTATGTGAGATTGTAAATAATAATTTAACACAAAATTCTCTATACACATATGCTTTATTGTCAGTTTCTTATTCATCTAATGTCTGCCCTACAGGATCTCACATTTCAAGGATCCGCTTACCCCATGTCACCAATGGCCGTTGCTGGCATGGCGCCTGGTGGTATGGGCATTGCTGGTGGAGCTGGTGGTGGCGTACCAAGTGCTGTCAAAAACAAGGAGAAACTGTCAGACGCACTCAAATCATGTAATGAAATTCTCAAAGAATTGTTTTCGAAAAAACACTCCGGCTACGCTTGGCCGTTTTACAAGCCCGTCGATGCTGAATTGCTCGGTTTGCACGACTATCACGATATCATAAAGAAACCGATGGATTTGGGCACAGTGAAACAGAAAATGGACAATCGCGAATATAAAAGCGCACCCGAGTTTGCCGCCGATGTGCGATTAATATTCACCAATTGTTACAAGTATAACCCGCCAGATCATGATGTTGTCGCTATGGGTCGCAAGCTGCAGGACGTCTTCGAAATGCGCTATGCCAACATACCCGACGAACCAGTAGCTAATGCGCATGCAGCTGCCGCAGCTGCTGCCCATCATGCATTCTCCTCAACAACGAAACGTGCTGGTGGTGTTGGGGGCGCTGGCGGTGGAGGTGGTGTTGCTGGCGCTGATGCCAGTGATACATCGTCAGATGAATCCTCAGATACGGAAAACGAATCGAATTCCGATGAGGAGCGTAATGCTAAACTCAAGTTACTGGAAGCTAAACTGCTCGACCTGCAAGAAGAGATGCGTAAATTAATGGAGGAAGCGTCCAATAAAAAGAAGGCAAAGAAAAAGTTGAAAGAGAAAAAGAAAGGTGGTGCTGGTGGTGTTGGTGTGGGTGCCACTATGGCTGGTGTGGGTGGCGTGCATGCACAAACTGGTGGCGTTGGTGTTGTAGGTGCCGGTGCGGCTGTGAATGCGGCATTGGTAGGAGGTGCGAATTTGCATGGCACCGATTTGGCCACTGCCATGGCGATGGGACAATTGGGTACTGCGGGAGCGGTGGGCGTCAAAGGTGCGCCGTTAGCTGCAGGTCTGACTGGCGCAGCGGCAGTTGGTGGTACACCCGTTAGCAAGAGTAGTAAGGTGAAAGGTCAACGCGGTCCAAAAGCTGGTGCGGCTGGTAGTGGCGCACCTGGCGCGGGCGGTACGGCGAGCGCAAATAAACGCACAAAAGGTGGCGCGGCAGCAGCAGGCGCCGGTGGCGGTGCTGGTGTGACAGCTAATGCTGGCGGTGCTCCAGCACGCGGCAACAACAAAAAGAAGCCCAGTCAGGTAATGAACTTCGATTCGGAAGAAGAGGACACGGCCAAGCCGATGTCGTACGATGAGAAGCGACAGCTTTCGCTGGATATTAATAAATTGCCAGGTGAGTTGGAAGTGAAAATTGTATTATCAAACCCATTGCATATTAATTAATTTTGTTGTTTTTGTATTTTAGGCGACAAGCTTGGTCGTGTTGTGCATATAATACAAAATCGCGAACCCTCACTGCGCGACTCCAATCCGGATGAGATTGAAATTGATTTCGAAACATTGAAGCCGTCAACGCTGCGCGAACTGGAAAGCTATGTGGCCTCCTGTCTACGCAAAAAAACTCGTAAGCCCTACTGTAAGTTTATCCCAATGACACGCACTACTAGAGAAATTCAAAGACAAAACAAAATAAAAATATTAAGAATATTACATCCATATAATGGGAAGAACCGCAAAAGAAAAGTAAAAAAAAAACAAGACTAAATTTTTTTTTTCAAATGTGCTATAAAAACGAAATTTCTTTTGATGTGGAACAGTTTCGAAAAAAGTCGCTTCTTGCTTAAACCTACATACATATGTATGAGTAACTAAAAGTCGGCAAATAAGCAATTAATTACTATGATAGCTAGCGTTTTCTCGCTATTTTTTAATCGACCCAAAATTCTTCTTATACATCTATGTAATTATTGTAATTTTGTGTTGCAAATGAAATCACTAGAGTTTTTTTTTGGTTTTGTTGTTACAGCGCACACACATACACAATAGCACATTCATACCAAGCAAGCAAATTCATATATACATTTATCCACACGCACATATGTAGACGCGCAAATTTATATACCCAATACACACATTCACACATAAAAATGTCTTGTTCCACTCCACGCACATTCACTTAATTTGTTTTTCCCCTTGCCTACTCCCTGCGAAATACGAATTCTATTGTTTGTTCAACTTTCACCTCTTTTTCAAATGCTCTCCACCTCTCTACCGTTTTTGTTGTTGCACTTCTCCATACTTTTTGTTTTCTTGATTCGGCATTTGAAAGGTTTAACGCTCACATTCACTCATCAATTCCAATATATTTTTCTATATATATGTATTCTTAATATCTCTGTATACAAGTCGAAAAAATTGAACTACAAAAATTTAATTTTTTGATACATATATTTTTTTATTTAAGGTTTTTTAATTTCATTAATAATTAGTTTCACGAAAATTTAAAAAAAAATTTCCAGCATTAAGTTTTTTCAAATATACAAATAATATCGGAAAAACAAAATAATTTTTTTTTTAAATTAAGTAAATAAATTTATCATCACGAAACTAAAAAAAATTAAATTTTTTAAATATTTAAAAAGTTTTTTCTTATGTTTTTAAATATTAAATATGAAATTAAAAAATATTCAGGCAAAATTTATATTATTACCAAACTCCAAAGTGTTCATTTAAATTTTTTTTATTATATATATATATATATATATATATATATATATATATATATATATATATATATATTATTTTATATATATATGTTTTCGGACTTGATTTATTATATAAAATAAAAAATATTAAAAAAAGAATTAATAAAAAAATCAAATAAAAAAATAAAAATAAAAATAAAAAGAAATGTAAAAAATATTTAAAATAAAAATATAAAAAATATATAAAAAAATAAATACATAAAATAAAAATTAAAATAAAAATTAGAATAAAAATAAAAATAAAAATAAAAATAAAAATAAAAATAAAAATAAAAATAAAAATAAAAATATATAAATATATAAAAATATATAAAATAAAAAAATAAATAAATATAATAATAATAATAATAATAATAAATAATAAATAATAAATACTAAAAAAAAAAAAAATTGAAAAATAAAAGAATAAAAAATAAAATAAATAAAATAATAATAAAAAGTAATAAAAAATTATAATAATCAAAAAATAAGAATAAAAATGTAAAAAAAATAAAGAAAAACTAAAAATATAGTAACAAAAAATATAAAAAAATATAAAAAAATATAAAATAATATATAAAAAAATATAAAAAAATATAAAAAAATAGCCAAAAATATAAAAAAATAAGAAAAAAAAAGTTAAAAATAAAATAATAAAAATAAAAAATTATTTAAAAAAAACATTCAAAAGTTTTGAAATATTTTAAAAGTTGTTTTTCAATTGTACTCAATATTTTTACCTCTTTTTCTGCATACAGTATCGGTGTATGCATGTAAATAATAATGAGTGAATGTGTGATGGGTGGTCAGTTACATTTTTAAACCAAAAATTAATGGCTCATATTTTTTTTTTGTTAACGAAAGCAACACAACATAATTAATAAAAATTTTTTCTTTGTTAATTTAATTATTTATACATACGTAAATTTTGCTACTATAAAATGTTTAATATTCAGAAGAAAAATACAAAAAAAAAAAATCAAAAAAAATCCTTGTATGTATGTATATAATGCAGCATAAATATGTTGCTTAACACAAAATGTAATTAAAAACGAAAATTAAATGAAAAAATGCAGTGAGAATAAAAATGAATAATTCAATATTATATAGTAGTGACTGTGTTAATTGGATGAACTAAACACAAAACAAAGAAAGTGTTAAACAAGAAAAGAAGAGAAACACTCCTTACCATAGAATACGATTTTTGTTTTATAAACTTAATACTATTACAACTCTTACTGTACGATTACTAAAGCATTTTTGTTGTACTAACCAATCAACCGTGCTCGGCTCTATTTGGATTTCTTGTTTGTTTTGGATCCTATATACATATGTATGTATGTATGTATGTATGTACAAGGTTATGCTTTTATTGTTTGTTTTGTTGCTGTTGTAGCTATGCTTTGTTATAGCATTTTTTGTTCGATTTGTTGTCGTGAGCTTCCTAACTTATTATTATAATTTTTTTTCTTCTTGAAATTAGATTTATTGCATTTCGGTTCATTTTTAGGAGTTTTAAGATATTAAAAGCAGTTTGAAATATTTTTTTTTTATTACAAATTTATATAAAATTTTTTTATATAATTTAGTGGCATTTGCTTTGAATAATTTCTTGTATTAAAAAATTTATTAATTTAATAATAATTATTGTTACTAAAAAGGAAACAAAAACTGCATGTATTTTTTTTTAAATTTAATTGCAAAAAATTAACAGCTTTATACACATATACAATTTTATAAATAAATGAAAAACGAATTTCTTGCTTAATTTTTATATATAAACATATACATACTTGTATATTTTGGGTATTTTGTTCTTAGTTTTCCACACATAGTCTCTTCATTCTATTTTATATCACTTTTTAAATAGAAGAAAAAATATAATTTAAATAATCAAAATATTCTGATCGAACTAACTAACACATCAATGAGTTGAAATAAAATTATGTCCAAATTTCAAACACGAATTTTCAAATTCACCGCATAATTTTGTTTTTCTTTTGTCTCTCTTTTTTCTTTGCTTGTTCGCGTGAAGATAAAAAACCATCTGGCAAATCTAAAGATGAGCAAATGGCGGAAAGGAAACAGGAATTGGAAAAGCGGTTACAAGATGTCACCGGTCAATTGGGTACCAGCAAGAAGACAGCCAAAAAAGGTAAACATTTGTAAAATATCGAAAATTATGAATCAAATATTAAAGTACTTTTCAAAATTTTTTAAAATTTCACGATATATGAATTAGAATTTTTTAAATTATATTTATAGTTCTGAAATATTAATTTTCGAAATTTTTTTAATTTCAAATTTTTTATTTTTAAATGTATATATAATTTTTAATTTTTTTAAATCTCAATTAATTTTTTATTTCGAAATATATTGTTTTAGAAAATTCATTTTCAAAATATAAGTTTTGAAATTTTATGCAATTTAAAGAATATAAATTTTCGAAATTTTTTTATTTTCATTATTTGTTGCGTTTTTTCCTTCATCCAGTTTTATTTCTAAACAATATTCTTCTTGAAATGTTCATATTTACTAATCTGCTAGTTTCCTAAAATAGTTTTGAATTTGTATTTTTTATTTTTTTTTTATTTTTTTTATTTTTTTTTTTATTTTTTTTTATTTTTATTTTTTTCAAAACATAAACTATTCGAAAAAAAAATTGTTTAAGCTTTTGTTTTTGAAAATTTTAAATTACATGTTTATTTATTTGATTTTTGATCAAATTTATTTAAAAGAATTTTTTAGATAATTTTTTCCCTAGGTCAAAATATCAATTTTTTAAAATATTTTCACTTGGTTAAAATTTACATTTAAAACATTTCCAATCAAAAAAAAAAATATATATATACATATAATATATCAAAACGGTTTTTAAATATAATTTCCTTTCAATTTTCTTACAGACGAATCATCATCGAATAAAGTGGAAGCAGCACCGCCTACAGCTCGTCTCTCATCCAGTTCTAGTTCCAGCGATTCATCATCGTCCAGTTCAAGCGATAGCAGTTCCAGCGATTCGAGTGATAGCGAAGCAGGTTAGAACGCATTTTTTATTATAATATTCAAAAGTTCATTTCTACTAGTTATTAAAAAAAAATTTTTTTTTGAAAGAAAAATTACTGAAAAAATATGGCAAATATTGTACACATTCTAAACTTTTCTTCTGACTAAAAAAAAAAAAGAAAATCGAAATTGGTTAACTTGGAATTCAAACGGTTTTTATATCTTTAATATGCCTGTAAAACTTAAAAGTTTTAAAATTAAATATTTTAACTATCAATTAATTCAATACTCACTTAAAATATTCGAATAAAATTTTAAAATAATTTTCCCCCCAGAGTATGTGTACTGTTTTGCCAAAATATGAAGTATATGAAATATAATTATTCCCTAAAAAAAAGTATTTTTCAAAATATATAATTTACTTCTACTTATGAATCTGACATTAATCCCATGTGCAAGTGATTAAAATTTAAATTTTTAAACCCATGGGTATATTTTAAATAATTTTTTTATAAAAAAAAAAAAAAGATTTTGAACCCAAAACAAAAAAAAAATCGTGAAGCAATTGTGTATTGGGGGCAGCCAATCAGAGAGAGAGAGAGCGAGTTCGAGAAAGAGAGTTTGAGGAAAAAGCGAGCGTAAGCATTGAAATTTTCTTCCTCTTATTAAGCAGAGTTTTGGGAGTTCACTCTGCAAAAAAAAAAAAAAAAAGAATAAAATATTTTAAAGTGTGTGCAAAACTAATAACCAATATTTTATACAATTTTTTTGACGTGTGCTTAAAATTATATGCAAAACAAGAATATTTATGCTTTAAAAGAATATATACATTTTTTTTTAATACACAAAAGGTGTAAATTTAATAAATAATGTAAATATAACAACAAAATGGCGAATATAAAAATCGACAAAATCTCTGTGTAATGTTAAAAAAAAATAATAAAAAATTATGTATGGTATAAGTAAGGAAAGAAAGAAAATTAGCACTGAGTCAGCAAGATCGAAAAAATGCAAACCTGTTTAATGTTAGGTGCTTAGTATTAATTTACAAGTTTGTTGTTTTGCTTTGGTTTAAAATTCAATTTTATATTTAACTACGCAGTGTGTAAAAAAATATAAATTTTTAGTTTTTCAAATCTAATTTTTTATTTATTGTTTTTATTCTTATTTTTATTTAACATTTATTGTTCTTTTCCGAAATTAATTTGATTAAGCATTTGTGATTAGCGTTAATATAAAAATTTAAAATTATGTATAAAATATTAAATTGAAGTAAAAGCAGCAAAATGAATCTGAAAACAAATGATAGGTTTGAAAAAAAATTAAAATAAATGTAAAAAAATAAAAGAATTGTTACTCAAAAAGAATGTTGTTGCTCTCATTCAAAACAGATTTTCATAAATTGTTAAATAGTTTGATATCTTCAATAACGAAAAATAATCAACAGATTGAAAACCGTTAGGGTCACATATTCGCAATTGTCTTATCACAGTCATAACATTGTTAAAAAGGCGAATATTATATATACTCTATACTCCAACAACTTCGTTATTTCAAACTGCTTACCACAATATTACTTTGGTTGGTGAAAAAAAGTTAAAAAAAAAACCAAAAAAAAAAAAAAAAAATTAAATGCCAAAAAATCACTAAAAATTTAATTAATTTATTTCAAAATGCGCGCGCACACGCAATAAATATGTTTTT
Organism: Neoceratitis asiatica; assembly: GCA_030068015.2. NCBI lineage: Eukaryota > Metazoa > Arthropoda > Insecta > Diptera > Tephritidae > Neoceratitis > Neoceratitis asiatica. The sequence goes on along the minus strand of CM061525.1, from coordinate 96,647,736 downwards.
AATCAACACTTGCAGACAATGTGTAAAAAATACTATAAACTTATAATATCAAATTATGCCAATTCAACTGGTATAAGCGAAAGCTGAACTGCTCCGCCTGCATCGTGACACTCCCGAAAGTTTAGTTACCAATTTCTGAGGGATCAGCGTTGGGCAATATCTCGTGAGTTTTTTCTCTTTTAATTTTGCATTTTGTTTACGTGAATATTTCGTTAATTTTCATAGTAATTTCTAGTAATTACATTTCTTTAATAGTTTAAAACTAATAAAAAAAAATTTCCGAAATTTTATTACTAAATAAATTTTTTTTTGAAAGTTAAATAATATTGAAAACTAAAAAAATTTTTAATCATGTTCGAATGTTAAAAAAGTTTGAAAGTTAAAAATGTTTTGAAAATAAACAAAAGTTAAAAGCAAAAAAAATATTGAAACTCAAGAATTATTGAATATTGATAAATAAATAAAATTTTTTTGGAAATAAAAAATATTTCAAATTAAAATAAAGATTGAAACTTAAAAAAATATTTAATATTGAAAAAAATATTGAAACTTAAAAAAATATTGAAACTTAAAAAAAAATATTTAAAAAATAAAAATAAATAAATAAATTAAAAAGATAAATAAATAAATTAAAAAGATAAATAAATAAATTAAAAACATAAATAAAATTTAAAAAAAAAATAAAATTAAAAGAACAAATAAAAAAAAAAAAAAAAAAAAATAAAAAAAAAATAAAAAAAAAAAAAAAAAAAATAAAAAAAAAATAAAAAAAAAAAAAAAAAAAAAAAAAAAAAAAAAAAAAAAAAAAAAAAAAAAAAAAAAAAAAAAAAAAAAAAAAATAAAAAAAAATAAAAATAAAATTAAAATAAAAAATTTAAAAGAATAAAATGAAAAGTAACAAAAAAATTAAAAAAATTAAAGAATTAATAAAATTAAAGAATTTTTTTAATTAAAAAAATTAAAAAATTTAAATTTAATGAAAAATTTAAATAATAAAAATTTTTGTTTCAAAATTAAATCGTTGAATGAATATTAAAAAAATTTTAAAATAAAAAAACTAAAGAATTCAAAATAAAAAATATTCTATAAAAATAAAATAAAAATAAAAAATATTCGGAAGTTAAAAAAAAATTAAAAACAAAAAAAAATTTTTTTGAAAAAAAAAATAGATTTGAAAAATGTTTTAATTAAAAATTATTTATATATGCGATTAAAATTAAATTACTTTAAAAGCTTAAAGCAACTAAAGAATTTTAAAGTACATTTAAATAATTTAAAATAATTAAAGCTAATAATATCTTAAAAAAAAAATATATTAAAAAAAAAATAATACTAAAAAATAATATTAAAAAAAATCTTTTTATAAATAATAACAATAAAATAAAAATAAAAACAATAAATAATAATAATAATAAAATAATAATAAAATAAAAAAAACAGTAACAAGAATTATAATAATAAAAACTATAATAATAAAAATAATAAAATTTAACTCATGTTCGACAGCACCAAAACACTATTTGAACAGTTTAAAAAATTATTAGAAAAATTACTAAATTTATTTAAAATTAAAATTTGAGAACTAAAAATGTGTAAAAGAAATTACAAGAAATAGTTGAATAATATTAAATTAAAGCAGAAATGAGAAAGTAAAAGTAAATGGAAAATTCTAAAAAATAAATAATTAAAGATTCTAATGAAAAAATATTCACATTGAAATATTTATTATATATTTTTTTATTCAAACATTTCTAAATTTTCTAAAATTTCACTTTTAATTTGTTCAAGAAATTCCATTACTGATTTTTGGGCGCTGAGAAAATTGTCCCGCAAAAAAATAATTTCGGAACAAGTTTTTTCTTTTACAAGTTTTTATGTACGTCATGTGGGGATAGCTGATCGTCCTGTTGTATGAGTGCATGTGTGAGTGTGAGAGAAAGAGTTTTGTAATCTGTGATTACAATCTTGGGAGCATTTGAGGAAATCACTTAATTTGGAACGTTAAGAAGAAGAAGAAGAAGAAGAAGAAGAAGAAGAAGAAGAAGAAGAAGAAGAAGAAGAAGAAGAAGAAGAAAAGATCGTCGCCCACACGCTCGAAATCGTTGACTAAATTCAGGTGGGCTGTGCTATTGGAAGGACTAGAATATTTAAGAAATTTAACAATTTCAAGGCATTTACTTAGAGTCTGGGCTGGGTTGGTCAACGAAAAAGCTGAGAAGAAAATAATATAAATCAGTTTGGTTGTGTCATGCATTTTGAGCTACTGAGAGAGCCAGCAGCAGTAGTACGCAGCGACGCGCAGCACCGGAAGGCGGCGGACGCATCTTGCACCATTTCAAGCAACATTACAATGTCAGTGACGTTCGAAGCTACAGCAGCAGTATATGATTGAATTATAAAAATCGCTAAAATTGCGTTATAATGAAAAAAAAAAGAGTTCAAACGGGAAAATGTATGTAAATATGTAGTATATATATGTAATAGTATTTTTTTTTTAAATCGACTAAACTAATTTTTCGGCTGTCGGCTGTCGGCTTTCCCCTTTACACATTGTTTGCACGTTTTTTGCTCAAATCAATTAATTAAACCAAAGTTATGCATACGAAATAATATTAATTAATTGAACTGATGATTGATATTGATTTTCAGTTTTGTTGAAAAAAAAAAACCATAAAAAATAGAATAAAAAGAAAAGCACACCAACAACCAACTATAAACGCTTTCTAGCTAAATAAATATTTTTCAAACTCAAAACTTTTCCATATAATTAATTTTTATACATATTCGAAGTAAATAAAGATAAAAAATATATTTCTTCTCTTGCTTTTGCCGCAACGCTTGGGCAAAGTAAATATGCGTGTTGAAACGAAATCTTTAAAAAAAAAAGGAAACACTAATCAATAATCAAACAAGACCGTTATCACAAAAACTTAAAAAAAAAAAAAAAACTTAAGTAAAACAGAAATATATATGTATCATTATCATTATTTTTTTTTTTTTGAAATTTCAATTTTAGCTTGAATATGTAATGAGCAATAAAAGAAATGTTATGCAGAAGCAGTACAACAACAACGGTGTTAACACACACTTCCAAGTAAAGAGTAATGAAAGAATAGAAAAAGAAACACGCCGGCAAAAGAGTGTACTATAAGCAAGCACGCGAAAGAGAGATGTAAAAAGAAAGGCGTATGTATGTAAGTGGTATTGGAAAGAGAGTGCAAGTTCTAGTAAGAGACGACAAAGAAGAAAGGGCAAGGAACAGCAGCGAAACGCGCAAAACGAAAACATCAGTTAACGGCTAAGGATAATAAAGAAAAATCAAACTCCTCGCCGGATGCAATTGAAGAAGAGCAGAAATCAGAGTTTTCTTTTTTTTCCCCCTTTTCTTAAAGAACTCTCTAAAAAGCCATAAACAACCAACCATACGGTTGCGAGTTGCGCTACACAAGAATATAAAACGCGCATGCGCAACTCTCCTACTGGCCGCCTCTCTTCCTTCCACACGCAGACCACACAGACAACGCAGACCACGCAGCAAACTGTAACAAATTTTAAATAATTGAAATTGCAAAAGGAAAAAATATTTAAAAAAAAAAATACAACAGTCACTCAACAACAACAACAGTATCTTCTAAGCATAACTATAATTTTTTTTTTAATGTAATATCTATGTATTTAGTTTGTTATGTTATGCAATGGTTAAGAAGCATATATGTAATAGCAAAATTCTCAAATTTGCTAAAAAAGTGCATATACCTACTGCATGCATGCATGCATACATACATACACGCACGCATTCAGTTGTTCGGTTGGCAATGCGGCAATAGTTAAAAATGAAAATGTGAATAGCTACAGCAACAACAGCAACAACAACAACAACAACAACACAACACGAGTGAGAGATTACATTATTAATAATAATAATAATAATAATTATAATAAGATATGTATGTATGTATAGCTAAAACTTTGATTAACGCAAAAAATACGTAAGCAAAAGTTGTAATAGGGTGGGGTGGGGGAGGGGAGAGCAGCGGAGAGAGAGAGAGGACATTATGAATGAAGTAAGAAACGTTTCAGCGAAAAAAAAATGAAAGAAAAAACTAAAACTAAATGGAAATTAAATGCAAATAATTAACTAAAATATATTTTTTTCTGTTGAAACAACAGCATTTGTTATGAAAATGTAATAAAAAGAGCATGTAATGAACAACAAACACACGTGGCCCTAAGCAGCTAAAGAGTGTGTGTGAGAGAGAGAGAGAGAGAGAGTGTAAGGCAGTAGGAAGGTTTGGTATTGCATTTTTATAGGCGAAAACGATTTTTTTTACAAAAAATGTGCGCGAAAGCTGACAGCAAGATACAATTAAAAAAAAAATGTAAAGCGTGAGAATTATTTTCAAAAAAATAAAAAATTTAAATTTTTTTTCATACTACATTGACTTAAACACCAGTTGAAGCATTTTTTTTATGCATACAAACATTAGCAATTTGAAGCACCTGAAGGTATGCAATATCAGAAATTGGCTTTTGTGTTTTAAACAAACGCTTTTATAGGATGTTATCGGCTAATTGAAAAAAAAAAAAAAAATTCAGAAAATTTCATGCGTAAAATAAAAATCATTCATATTGGGGAAAAAATCAAGAGGCCTATCAAGCCTCATACAAATGTATATCACAGGAACAACTTTGTCTAAAAGTATGCAACGCGAAAACTGCATTATCGAAATGCTAAGCCACATTCTGTAGTATCTTTTAGGCGCATTACATTTACTTCAACTGGCGATTTAAAATAATATCAGTGGAATTCTTCTATGTTTATTAATTTTTTTTTTACATTTAATTTTTTTTTTTTTTTTGTACGTTTACCATAAAATGTAATTAAAATTTTGACATAATTCCTTACCGAATTTTTCTTGTTGCACACAATTATTTCACTCATTCATTGATCTATTCCAAAATATATAGTCTTTCTTTTTCACGCCTTCTACTGCCAATTTCTCTCGTCATTGACGCGTGTATTTTTTTTTTTTTTAATTAAATGATTGAATGTTGAAAGACGAAAATATTGTTTCATAAAGAATGTCCTTAGCTTAGTGCCGTTTGTCATTAGTATCACAATACATATATTACATACATATATATTTTTATCTTTTAAGCTTCCTTTTTTATCATATAGTTGATAATGTTGTAAAAAAAAATGATTATTTTTATGTTAAAATAAAACGAAAAATAAGTAATTTTTTCTGTAAAAGGACATAACTCACATTTTACAGAAGAAAAACGCAGATATATATATACATATTTATATATAAATAAATGTAATTATGTAGTTAAACTAAAAAGCTGTTTGAAACGAAACGTATGATGATTGGTAGCGTACGACTCAATTGAAATTGAAAACTTTGCAAATTTTCTGCAAAGAAAAAATTAGAATAAATAAAGAAATCTGAGAAAATTGTCCGCCAAGCTTAAATAAAAAAGAAAAAGAAATATATTTAAAACAAATTTAATTAAAAAATATATACATACATTCTATATGCATACGTATGTATGTATATGCTAGTAAGAAAAATAAACAAAACCAATTGTACGAATTATGCAATGCTAATGGGGCAAAAATGATAGCATTTTTCGGCAGCTGCCACATACTCACTCACACATACACACACACACGCACACACACATAAAAATATACATATAACCATACCTATGCTATATATAGACGAGCATTGCAAATGCGCTTCAGCGAAAATTTGCATATTTTCGAAAATTCAAATTTCACTCTGTCTAAACGACAACAACTCAATTTCACAACACTGTAATGATAAACATGTACGATTCTTTGTTTTTTTTTGTACACACATGCATACATACATACATTACTATTGGTAATAAATTAATAATAAATAAATAATATCAAATTTTCTTAAAGCAAAAACAAAAAAATATTAAAATTAAAATTAAAAACAATAAAATTGCATTAAGGGGAAATATAAAATGAAAGAGACGAAAAGGCAACAACAATATTAATTAAATTAAATTAAAGTTTTGCAATGAAATTTTAAGCATTTAAGCAGCAAGAGCAAGCAAGGACACACAAACAACGCTAAAATGGTTTATCTATCATAAGAATTTTTTCTTTTTTGCCCTTAAGTTATTTAGGAATAATAGGATTTTTTTTAAATTTTCTGCGTGAACCCGCCAAATATAAAGGAAAAAAATGTATTAAAAATGATAAAAACAATAAATTGTTTATAAATATTGATATATATAAGTCTACTAATTATAACATTGTGTCGGCAAAAAATATTGAAATATACTTGTATATGTATATGTATGTAGTTTAAAAATGATTTTTACTTGACTAAAAAATTGAAAGAAAAAAAAATACAAATAAATAAATTTAAATAAAAATAAAAATTATTGCATATACAAAATTTAGTAGAAAGAGTATAAAAAAAAAACTTAAAATTACTTGGTTAAATTAAAACAAGCAACAAAAAGTAATTAATAGTAAACTGAAATATAAAATATTTATATTATTATTTTTCCAAAATTTGCTAAAAAGCACCATTTTATTTAAGAATGTAAAATTCTAAAAATTAATTAAAATTAAATTAAATGAAAATTTATTATAAAAAATATAAATGTAAAAGCGCAAAAAAAAAACAAGCAAAAGAAAATGTAAAAAAACTAAAAATGGCATAGAAAATCTTCAATACAAATCTCATTCATATACACACAAATACATATGCACACTCACAAAATGTCTCGAGAAGACTCCAAAATACATAATTGTCAATAGCGAATAATAAGATCAAAAAGAAAAATTTATAGCAGAAAAACCTTCGTATGAATACAAAATAACCAATAAATAATTATCAGAAGGAAAATATCAAATCAAATTAGTTACAGATGGTAAATAAATTCATATAATTTACAAAAAATGAAGATTTCAAAATTCGATACACTTGAAAAAAATAAAAATAAAAATAAAAATAGAAATAAACCTCTCTAACAACATCCACACACACACAATATATATGTACATCTTATATTATTATATACAATTCCATTGCGTGTAGAGACAGACAAAAAGCAAATATATTAGTAAATAAAAAATATAAAAAAATTACACGCCGAACGGTTTAATTGTAACCGTTGTTGGCTATGTAAGTGAAAACACACACACATACATAAGTAAATGCAAGCAACAACAAAATACTGAATAAGTTAAAATTATTGATTAATAAATATCATTAAAAATGGAAGTTCACAAAAAATAAAAGAAATGTGTTATTAATTACTAATTATTCACGGCTCAACTCAATATCGTTGTCGAAGAGAAAAAAAAAACGAATATGAAGGCTCGCTTTTTCCACTACGCTCTGAAAGGAAGATTTTCGCATTTTAGTTATTGATAATTTTTAGTTATCAGTACTTTGTAGTTATCGATAATTAGTATTAGATAATTTTGGTCATCTATCGGTTATTTTTAGTTATCGATAATTTTAGTTATCTACTAGTTATGTTATCGATAATTTTCGTTATCGAAATTTTTTCTTATCGATAGTTTTAGTTATCTACTAGTTATGTTATCGATAATTTTTGTTACCGATAATTTATGTTATCGATAATTTTTGTTATCCATAATTTTGTTATCGATAATTTTTATTATCGATAATTTTTGTCATTGATAATTTTTGTTATCGATAATTTTTGTCATCGATAATTTTGTTATCGATGATTTTGTTTTCGATAATTTTTGTTATCGATAATTTTTGTTATTGATGATTTTTGTTATCGATAATTTTTGTTATCGATAATTTTTGTTATTGATGATTTTTGTTATTGATGATTTTTGTTATTGATAATTTTTGTTATTGATAATTTTTGTTATCGATAATTTTTGTTATCGATAATTTTTGTTATCGCTAATTTTATTTTACAATTATTTAAGTTATCTATTATTTTTAATTATCGATAATTTTATTTATCGATTATTTTAGTTATCGATAAGTCGTTGATATATTTGAGATAGTACTGATTCTTTGATGGTTCACTTACATATATACACAAATTGCTTCCGACGAATTTCGCTCGAAAGAAAAAATATCAAACATCTCAACGCACCACGATTTACATGTTTACCGAATTTAATTGAAAAACTTCTTTTCTTGGGTGTAGGTGATATTGAGAGTCGTCCACCGAGAAAGAAGAAATGCCGTGATTCAAGTGGTAGCAATAATGTGAGTATCGGAAAATTTTTCGATTTATGTAGCTTAAACCGTACAAAACAGATACATACATACATAACATCAAATACAACAAGAACAACAGCAAAAGCAACAACTCCGAAAAAAAACAATACTTTGTATAACACTTTCTCCTCATTGCATGCGTTGGCGGGTGAATGTGTATGTGGCGTGTCAACAAAAACAACAAAAATTCCCCGCAAGCCACCCAAGTCAATAAATGTGTTGATAACATTTTCCCCTCTTCCTTTCGTTTATGTTTAATTTCCCTTCCTCCTTCATTGTGCAGGTAAATAATTCAACTGTAGCACCCACCACCATCACCACTAGTATCGGTCCGGCAACAGCAACCATTATTGGTGGTGGCATCGGCAGCAATCCTCTAGCAGCAGCGGCGATCGCTGCTTCAACCTCAATTACGTCCACAATAGCCGCAACGCAACAACAACAAGGAGTGAATGCCACGCAACAGTTGCAGCAACAACTTCAGACCACAATAGCCGGTCTGCCAGTCACGGCGGCAACAACACAAAGCACGAACAGTTTGGTGCCGTCATTGATCGCGCCCACATCACAGTTGAGCGCACTCACCGGCAGTGGTGGAGCACAAAGTAAGAGCAGAGTAAATGGCTGATCTACTTAGTCCAAGAGTAGAGATGTTAGATTATTTAATGGTTTCAATTGCTCAAAAATCGATAATGAAATTTTCACTTTAATCATATTTTGACTATAAATATTTTATGATTTTCAATTTGTTATTTTTTTAACGGTAAAAAAAATATCATTGAGTTTTTCTTTAGATTTTTTCCACGATTTTTACTCAGTCTACTTTTTACAAAATATATAATGAATTTTTTTTTTTAAACAATTTTTGACTAACAACCAACCCACATCGTTTCATCCTCTCTTCCTCATATTTGCTACGACTGCTACTTCGTCTTCTTCGTGTCTGCCACCGACAACCACCAACCGCCAACGAATCATCCTTCGAACGTGTAATTTGTTTTTTGTTTGTTTCTTGTTGTTGTTGTACAGTGAGTGTTGCTCCCACAACAGCGGCCGCGACGCTTGCAGGTGCCGCGACGGACCCAGCCATGTCTGTTGTTGTTTTACTTAACAACAACAACAACAACAGCAGCAGCAGCAAAACGTCTCTAACACCGACTTCAGCCGGCAACGCCTTGTTGAATGCCACGAGCAGTGTTGATGTATTGATCGGCAGCACAGCAGCCACTGTCGCGGTTACAAATGCTGTAACAACAATGAGCAACAACATGAGTGCAACTGCCGCTGGCAATGGTCCAAATGATTTGTCTATACCGACGGCGTCCAGCGCTGCCGCTTTGCTCGCCTCATCTGCATCTGCTAGCGTTTCGTCGTTGTCTGGCTCCCTACTTACCACATCACAAATCACTAACACCGGCGGCAACAATAACAACAATAACAATAACAATAACAACAACAACAATAACAACAACAATAGTAACAACAACAACAACAACACAACAACAACTACAAACATTGGCGGCATACGTGTAGCCAGCAACTTACACAAACTGCCACCATCGACATCGATGGACGTCGCTGACGCGGCTGGCGGTATTGGTGGCAATCTCGGTATTGGCACACTTACCTCAAGTGTAGCCACTAACTTGTTGCCACCACCGGCTGCTGTCGTCACGGCACCCTCATCCATGGCAGCGTCAGCGGTGCCCTCATCGGGGGCATCGTCTTTGCTCACAGCTGGTCTTAAACAAATACCACAATTTGATGATCCCGTTGAACAGTCGCTTGCTTCCCTGGAACAACCGTTACTATCGGCCGTGTCCGGCAAGAGTGTGGCCGACAATTTCCTCATGAACGCACATCTGCTGCAGCAACAGCACCAACAGCAACTCACACATGGCAATCATGGACAAAATATGTCGGGGCAGCAAGCATTCGGCGCACTACAACAAACACATCCACACCAGCAGCAACAGGGCTCTGCACAGCTTGCACACACAGGCAATCATCATCACATGGACCTAATGTCAGATCTGTTGTCGAAGAATGCCGTGGAAAATGTTGCCGGCATGAATGGCAACCACTTCCCACTGATGCAACTCGGTATCAACGAGGGCCTGAACAACCGCATTAGCACGATGGCGGCGGCGGTGGCGGCTCAGCAATTGCATCAGGCCATGGCGCATCAGCAGCAACAACATCATCAACAGCAGCAACAGCATGTGCACAATAACGGTTATAACAGTGCCGCGGATCGTGCATTAGATAGCTTGGCATTGGCCGGCTTGGGCATGCCTCATGCTGGTGCCGGTGGCGCCGGTTCGATATTCGACCAATTGAATCCGATGTCTAGCAGTTCCGAGTTTCTTGCCATGGTGATGACCTCGAGTGCAGCCGGCATGGCTGGCAATTTGTCGTTGTCAGGTGGCAAGAAAGATACAGCGAACGCGCTCAGTTTGGCCGACCATCAACAGTTACTACAATCGCAGCCTCCACCACCCCAGCAGCAGCAGCAGCAGCAGCAGCAGCAGCAGCAACCTAATAAGATACTGATCACACCAAAACCCATTGAATCAATGATGCCTAGTCCGCCTGAGAAGAAACAACATTCGCAACAACAGACACAACAAGTCGCACCGCCACAACAATCACCATCCGATCTGAAGATACCAACATCGGCGAGCATGGGCGGCGCCAACGCGTTGAGTTCGAATCAAGCGAATTTTGCGCAGGCTTTCAAATCGGCACACGAACAGAACCTGAAAAATGCCAGTTCATGGTCATCGCTGGCATCGGCCAGTTCACCACAGAATACGCCCACTTCGAATAAGCCCAAACCCGCTATGGATTCATTTCAACAATTCCGTAACAAAGCCAAAGAGAAGGCCGATCGCCAGAAGTTGCTCGAAGCTGCCGAAAAGGAGCAGAAGCGACAAAAGGAGGCGGCCGAGAAGGAACAGCAGCGCAAGCAACATCACAAACAGCCGTTGGGCACGCTCGGTGTTGGTGCTGGTGTAACGGGTAATGGTAGTAGTGCCGGTGGTGGCGTGGGCACCGGTGTTATAGGCGTTGGTAATGCTGGCAGTGGCTCAGTTGGTGGCGTAGGTGGTGCCAGTAGTGCGGGTGGTGTGAGCGGTAGCGGTGGTCACCACACATCCGCATCGTCAGCCGCGCTCGCACAGTCGTCGCATGCACACGGACACGGTCACGGACATGGGGGCCATGGTCATGGGCATAGTGTAAGCAGTAGTGGCGGCGGTGGACATATGCATTCGACGGCGACAGATGTCAGCATAGAGAGTGGGAGGTGAGCGGAGAAGTCAAAAAAAAAAAAAAAAACAATTATCAAAAATTCCTAAAATGAAAAAATTAAAATTGTCACTTTTTGCTCCTTTCATTCTTGTTTAGAAAAAGTGTTCACGATGTCACCCAAGTGCAGAATTCGCGCGTGGACGACATCAAAGCCTCACCGCAGGGCAGTGGCTCGCCAGCAGGCACAGCGCAACAATCTCCACAAGATCGTGCTGCAGCAAGACGTGCAGAATTGCGCCGGGCAGAGCAGGAACGGAGACGTCGTGAAGCGGTAAGTAACTAAAAATATTCGTTATTAGAAGAGAGGTCTTGTAGGACAAGTTTTTCCAAAGATTATTATTATTGATTTTTCGTCTTAAAAACAAACTAATTGCTGCGCCCAAAAGTAGGCAACTTTTCTAAAAATCTAAAATTTTTCCAAATTATCCAATCACAGTGCCACAATGTATGCAACGTTTTACCATGGACTATTGTTTTCCAATAAGAATACTTGTTGCGCTGAAATGTAGGCAACATTTTGCAGTTTTTGTCCAAATGTAGGCAACGTTTTTCTATTTATTCTTCTATGGGTGAAATTTATCAAATGTAGCCTAAAAATTAATTTTTTTTCTTCTAAATTACACAATTCCGGTGCCACAATGTATGCAACGTTTTTCCATAGACTATTGATTTCCAATAAGAATACTTATCGCGCTGAAATGCAGGCTACATTTTACAGTTTTTTTTTGGAAATTGAGAAATCACTGCGCCCAAATGTAGGCAACGTTATATATACAGATTCTTTCAAAAAATGAAATTTTCCCCTGAAAACAGGCTTTTTTTTTAAGTAGATAGAAATTATTAGAATATTTTATATACACACATACATATTAAATATTATATATATGTATATATAAATTTGTCTACTACTTTTTTTCTTCCAGATGGCTGGTCAAATTGATATGAACATGCAAAGTGATCTAATGGCGGCCTTTGAAGAATCGCTTTAATAAATAAAAAATCCCAACAGTGTTGTAGAGTAAACTCAATTATGTAACCATTAGTGCATAACAAAACAAAACAAAACAAAACAAAACAAAACGAAAATAATATATATATATATACATACATGTAAAGTAAAGAAAAAACAGTTAGTGCTAACCTATAAAGTAGCTAATGCAGGTTTGTGATCTATATGTATATCCATATAAACGAGTATATGTATAATGATAATGTAGAAAAAGAATATGTAGACCAACAACAACAGCAGTAACAACAACAACAACAACAATATAGGTGTAAAATACAATAATAAATAATAAATTAGGCTGCGCAGCGAATCCATTGAGATGTGACATTTGTGTAGTGTTGAATCCAAAACCAAAATTGTGTGAGGGAGGTAAATGTTGAATATATTTAATTAATTGACTATTGAAATAGGGATATATATACACACACACACATACATACACATACACATACACACGTAAATGCATATAGGAATGTGCTGTTGATGTTGAGAAGTCAAGAAATTGCAGAAGAGAGAAATAATGCATTAATTAAATAAATAAATAAATAAATAAATAATAAAAAAAATACTAAATTTTAATATATGTAGCATGTAAGTTAAAATACTATTGTAACGGGACGCAGTTTTAACAGCATAGATAGAAGTGTGTGTAAATGCGATAAAGGAAGAAGAAAATCTCAACCGATGAATGTATTTGTAATTAGAGCAAACAAACAAAAAAAAAATTCATTTCCTTACTATTAATTTTAGCAATTGAAAATGGCAAAGAAGAAGTAGAAGAAGACGAAGAAGACGATGATAAAGTTGATGTATTGAATGCAGCTGTAGTAGGTGAGAGAGAGTGTTTTGTTGTTGTGTTTTCCTTCCTTTTTGACACAGAGCAAAAGCACAACAACAAACTGCAGCATTGAATATAACTGTAAAATTTATAAAAAAAAAATATTAATAAAATGTTGATATGAAAACAATAATGATAAATCAATTGCAAATGCAATACATTTTACATATATATATATATACATATATATACGTACATAGATACAAAGCTATACATACATATATGTATGTGGAATGTAGTATATAGAGAAAAAATAAAATTAAAGCGGCATTTTGTTGTTGTTTGTTTTCTGAATAAATACCCAAAAGCACACATGTTTGTGTGTGTGTGTATATGTGGTTTTTATGCATATATATATGTGAATATAAATATGTACATACCTATATATATTCTAAATATTGTGCAGTGCTGCTTAGTGGGTAGTGCATGAATTTGGTGGCTATACATGCTATTCTGACACATATGTATGCATGCAAATCGTAAAATGACATAGCAGCGCGCACCGCACGCATGCACACTTGCACACACCCACACACACACACACACAAATAAAACCTATAATTATCTATTATTATTTTAATGGCTTGCTCTTACTGTATAAATGCAAATAATAGAAATCATTAATATATACCTAAAAATATAAAACGAAAGAAAACACATATATACATATACATATGTACAGGTATATTACAAAAAGATATAATTAAAAAAAAAACATTATAAAATACATTAAAATTTTTTTTTTAATTAAAGGCTATTCTTTCCTTTTATTACAACAGCAAGAAGAAAAACAACAACAATAAAAATTTAACACTTGATAAATAGAGAAAATAATAATAATAATCTAATTATAAAATCTAGGGATAATTGTAATGTTGATAAAACCAAAATCATACAATCATATAAACAAACATATATAATAATGTAATTAAATACAGTGGACACACACACACACACACAGAGCGAGAAAAATTATGTAAAAGTATACAAAGGTAATAAATGAAAATATAATATTAAATTAAAATACAATTTATTTAGTATTTAGTATTTAATATAAATAAAAAAAAAGGAATTATGCTAAAAAAATTGAAAAAAATTGTGTACTTTTAAGTGGAACAACAACTATAACTGTATTAGTTGAGAAAACAGATTGGAAGCAATAAAAAAATGACCATTAAGTACAGCATGCATACATACATATGTATTTCGATATAGGTAAGTGTGACCTTTGGAGAGAGGTGGTGCTGTTAAATATAATTCATTTGGCGTAGGGGATTTTTTATAAAATTATTTTAGTAACACATTTTTAAGATTAATTTCAAAAATATATATATATATATATATGTATATATTACATATATATACTCCAATAATTTTCAACATTTTTTATTTTTATTTTAAACGCATAATCTAAATATTATATATGCTTTATTCGATATACATTTCAATTTAATAATTCAAAACAATTTTTTTGGCAAAATAAAAACACTTGTTCTAAAATGAATTTGCAGTTTTGATAAATTTGAGCGCGCTTAAAATTTATGAAAACTAAAAGAAATTGTAAAAAATATACATATACATATAATTGGTAAAATATAATTTTTGTTTAAATATGGAATGCATTTCTCAAGTCTTTTAATTGTTATCAAAGAAATTGGAAATTTACAACAACAAAACATAAATCAATACTTAAAAATAATAATTTTTAAGCATTATAATTATTTAAACAATTTTTTATTTATTAAAACCGTATTTAATGAATTTGTTTCTTTATTAAAATTATTTCTAATTTTATTTGAAAACCATTTCAGCCATAATTATTATTATTATTTTTTCTTTTTCATAAAAAAACTGTATTTACGGAAATTTTCTCTTTCGTTTATTGATATTATTTCTTGTTTCAATATAAAACTTTAGTTCTGCAACAAAAAATTAAAAGAAAAATACTGATATAAATCGTTATTCATTTATAATTTTTCACTAGAGCAAGAAAAGATATGAATTTGGGTGTACAAATTTAAGAATTTACGTGATTTTATTTTTAATTTGTTGTTTTTTTTTAATTTTTAATTTATTTTTTATTTAGAAGTTTTTTTTTTATAATTATATAACTTAGGAAAATTAAAATTTTGTACATTAATATTTTTCAAAGTACGTCGTATTCATTATTGCCAATTTTTTTATTTTATTTTTTTTACCGCCACAAAATGTGAAAAATACATTTTTTAATCATTTATATTTGGATGTTTCTATTTTCGAAAGACAATTAGAATACAATTTATGCAGTTCATACACAAATAGATTGCAATCGTTCAAAAATATTTCAACAAAATTATTATACACAAAATTGGAGTTAAATGGGATAGGAAGGAAAGAAGTCTAGGAAAAATAATGAAAATGAAAGAAAGTTATGACAAAAAGAAAGTTAAAAGACGAAAATTTAACATAAGAATTTATTAACAGTAAAAATTAATTAAAAAACATAAAAACCTGAGAAACTGCATTAAATATGTAAGTCCAAAAAGGGAATTTAAATATAATAAAAAATAAATAAAACTAATTAAAACAAAAATTGAAATAATTCAAAAAATAAATTCAATAAATGGAATTTGTGTTAAAATTGCTGTATGCTTAATTATTAAAAAATGTACATACATATATGTATATATACCCGTATCAACATTTATTTATACATAAAATGTGAATGTGTGCTAGTAATATAGTTAAAAATATTTTATTTTAAATAAACATTTATATGTAATGTAAAAATTTATTATGAAAAATAAAACTGATAATTAATTTAAAAAAAAAAAAAATATTAGTATATATAATTAACTCTGATTTGTATTTCCAAGCAGTTTGAAAAACAAAAAAACCCAAAAATCAACTATTTTTATAAAGCCTAACACACAATAAAATAAATAACTTTCAATGAACACCAAACGAAGCGGTTACGTACAAAAATATTTACGTACATGATGTATGTAAACTGTTTGTATGTATGTATTTATAGGCAAGCCTTTTTTCTACAGCGTCCAACAATAAATAATATCAAATAGTGCAATAGTGTAAAGAGAAAAGAATAGATGATATTTTAGTTAAAAGCTAATAATGAATATATATGAAACACACACACACACACACACACACATACATATTGTAAACCAAATATAAATATTTGCTATTAAAATATATATTTTTATTAAACCTTATTAATCGCATTTGCAGCAAAGAAATATGAGGGAAAATTAATTTGCCGTTATTAATTGGGTATTTTAGGATAAAAACGTTGTACTTTTAAAGCGCGTTGTTAAGTTATTAATTTGCTCCAACTTCTGTTGAATACATATGTAGTAGTTCTTAGTTTGTGAACATTTCTTTTATATTTTAATTTTTAGCTTCAAATTTCAACACTTTAAATTAACTTACATTTTTCTTTTTAAATTTTCAAATAATTTTTTAATTTCTTTTTAATTTTTAACGTTCTTTTTTTTACTGTTTTAATTATTAACATTTGTTTCTATTTGAACATCTGGTTTCTCCAAGTAATATGCCTATAAACGAAATTATTTTTCTATAAGTGCGTAATGTAAACACACATTGCTTTGGTTCTTATTATTTTTTTTTCCTTTATAAATTTTGATATTTTTCCAAAATCAGGACAATTTTACTCCAAACTCAACTAAGATGAGATGGTAAACTTGTTTTGTTCTTCTACTGTGCACTATTCACAATTAGAAATCAGTCGTTAAAGTTACTTTTGATTTCGTTTCAATTTTTTGAGAACCAGATAGTGAGGTTTGGGGTGATGTTCGATAAAAAGTAGTATTTTAATACATTTACATATATATATTAAATTTTATACTTACATACATATTTTGTTTTAATTATTATTTTTTTAATTACTATTATTTCTTTATTATTATTTAGATTATTAGACTTTATCTATTTCCTTTAATTTTAGTTTTTCGAATTTTATTTATTACAATTTTTTTTCCAGAAAGCAATGAAATGTAATAACCGAAAATATATCGATAATAAATAAAAAGAATGTAAAAAGAAAAAATGTTTACTACACATACATATGTAACAGAATATAGATATTTGTTGTATTTTTTTGTTATAGATAAATTAAAAAAAAAAATATATATATAGATATATACATAAATAAACTATGTAAGTTGAGTGAGCGCATAAAAAAAGTGTTTAAAATTAAAATAAAAGGAAAATGTAATAAATATAAAACAAACTAAGTCTTTTATGGCGCACAAGCAGTGAAAAGAAAAATATTAGATATAAAAATATATGAATTAAAAAAAAAAAAAATTAAAATTGAGTAGGAGTCACCATTTGTCGTATCGGATAATTAACGTGCTAAAAATTAAAAATTTAAAGTTTTCAACAATAGAAAAAAATGAGAAATATGAGCGAAAGTGTCACACTGTGCGGCGCGAAACTTCATTATTTAAATAGAGTTTTTTTTTAATTAAGGAAAAACGACAAATTCCCGATAACGCGCTCTTGTTTTTTTTTTTACTTACTATTTGGGTTTTCGATATTTTGAAAAATATTTGTGTTTTTTTCACATGGAGCACACAGGCGCAAACAAAATACAACAACAACTAACTATAGATTTGTAAGTTAAATTAAAAAAAAAAAAAGAAAAAAACGTTGCTAGAACTATACATACATATATTAGCACTAAAAAAAATGATGAAAATTAGAAATTGTGTATGATGATAAGAAAATAATAATAATTTAATTGCAAATAACGAAAAGTAAGAAGTAAAGATTAAGAAGAAAATAAAATATAAATAAAAACGAAAACAAAAAACTTTAAAAAAAGTATAAATTTAAAACAATTAAAAAATACTACTGTTTTTTATTCGAATATGGAGCGCTTGTGCGAGCTACTGAATAACAGGCGCTGTATTGCAACCCTGCTGCGGTTACTCTCAGCTGATGCTTAATACAGATAAATATTGCAATAATTTTGCGCGGTGTACATATGTATTTGCTTCAAGTGAAGTTTTGAAAGTTATTATTTTAATAAATTTAATTGTTGATAGTTTTTCAAGGTAGTGCCAAACAAAATAAAAAATCGAGGTCAAATGAGTCAAATTTTACGCCGGCGAGGATAGTTGTTAAGTAGTGAAATTTAAGGAAATTGGTCACTGACAAAGTCATAAAGATTCTTCGATACAAATCGTTTGTAAGCGTTCGATATATGTACATATGAATGTACCGTTGAGACGATCGTTACCTAAAAACATTCTCAGCACATGACATGTCTAGTTCTGCAAAGAAGATCGACACAATAACGCAAAGATTGAATTCACCTACCGAATACAATCCGTTTAGGTGTCAAGAGGCAACAAAAAAAAAAGCGAGTGAGCTGGTTTGCTCCAGTTGTTAACGTCAATTCATCTTTTTTTTTTAGAGAGCTTTCAGTCTCCCGATGAATTTCAGCTGAGAAACAACGCTCAATACTTGAGAACCCAATCGCTGATCGAACTCTAGTCTTCTCTCTTTAATAAAACATAACGGTAATTTTTATAGAAATATAAAATTAATCTATTTTATTATTTACAATTTCATTAATTAGTGAGTTCCGACTGAAAACTGAACACACCACATATATGTACATACATAAATAAATTTGAAATTATTTAATAACTAGCCTTATAAGCACATGAAAGATCTTCACAGGGCGTAGATTCCAGAAATAAAATTTAATACGGCTGCGTTTGACGCCATTTAAGCCTACCATCACTCTGGCCATTTTTGCAATTTCGTTTCACGCTCTCACCGCCTTCGATGTGAACGCCGCCAGCTGCTGCTTAAGTGTCGTTATTTGGGAGAGCAGTTCGATATTTTGACGTTCCAAGTATGCAGCGCGCAGTGCAATCTCATCCTCCTTAATGCGTCGACGATCGCGCGATTTCTTCGCTGCAGCATTATTCTTACGTCGTCGCTCATAGTACGCAGCATCCTTTAATTGCCCACCCAACGACGAGCTGTTTTGGTTTGCCGCATCGTACTTACTATTCTCATTATTTCCGTTATTAGTTTCCGCCTGACCACCGGTGTAGGAGGAATCGCAATCACTTGACTCGTCCGCGCCTGTGACATGACGTTCGTCACCCTCACTGTTGGCACTCTCGGCGGCATTATTGCTACCGCTGCTGCTGCGACGTGTATTCAAACGACGCATCTTGGGATTGGTGACAGTCAGCGCGCCACCATTTTTTGTTTTCATCTGCTTCAACATGCGGTTGCGATATTCCGTGTACCGTTCAACGCGTGGAATGTCCAAAAGCATATCTGTGGCGGCGAAATTGGCAGCTATAACGAGGGGATCACGGGGAAAGGCTTTGAAAGGGCGCGTTGACGTCGTCGTTTGCAGCGCGCTTAAGACGTCACTACTACTGGGCGTGCTGGGGTTGGTTGGTGCAACGTTTTGCGTTGATCTTATCGGAGATATGCTGCGCCCGTCATGACTAGAGATAGGCGATAACGGTGTCATATGTACATCTTCAGACTTGACGCTGCCGCTGTGCGTTGTACTTGTGGTGTTGGCCGCAGCGGCGGCGGCGGCAGCCACCACAGCGGTAGCAACAGCAAGAGAATCATTAGCGAGTGGCGAAGTCTGGGGTGGAGTGGAGAATAGTGGTGTGTTTGAGGATGGTGGTGTCAAGGCTGGTGCCATCGATGGCGTCGTAGTTGCGTTAGTTTCTTTGACTCGATTATCGATTGAATGATATAGCGCAGGGTAGAAGGGAGCAAATCGCCCCATCTGTTGTTGCGCATTATAAAGTATATTTGCTGGTATTTGCTTTTGTTGTTGTTGTTGTTGTTGTTTTTGATGCTGCGGTGATTGCTGGTTATTTATTGGTGATCGTGCGGGCGATTCGGTGCCGATATCTAAATCCGTCTGGTAGGGAGGAGGTGTTTTGGGCGCCGTTGACGTTGATTCAAATGACTCGCGTCGCGACAGATCAAGCACCTCGCCTGTTGATTGGTGGTGGTTATCGCAACGTGCTGCTTGCACGGCGCTGCCAATCAGTTGCGCGTGTTGCTGTTGTTGTTGGTAAGCGTAGGCGGAGCAAATTTGCTCAAACGCTACCTGCGGGAGAGCGGTATGATATAGCGCTTGTTGTGTGAGCGGATGCCCCGCATTGTAGCCTGGAACCTGTGTGTTGAACCATCTCTGTGTATGATGTGCGCTTGCTGAATGCAATAAATTATCTTTAGGAGAGAAGAGAAAAATTATTATTAGTTCTTTTTTTTTTGGGTTTTCAAAATGCAAAACATTTACATATATTAAAGAGTGAAGGCATAAATATTCAATGAATTTTTTTCATACTGTTCGTATAGGAATTTTAAATTCAAAAATTATTTGTTTATTTATTTGAAATGCAGATTTGTTCTTATATTGAATACTATTCACAATAAATAATCGAGCGTTAAACTGCCACTTTACACACACAAGAAAATTTGACAAAGGATTTTCATTGAAAATATTTATTATTCAAAATATTTAAATTTAGTACAGAGCCGAATTCATTATTTTTTGGTAACACTTAAGTTCTGTTAAAAATATTCAAATAATTTGCTGAATTCGTAGTTTTTGAAAAAAAAATATATTACTCACCATTTTTTACATCAAGCAAAAATTGTCCTGGTACCAACTTTTCATGAATCATTTTTTTCTTTCTAAAATTTGAATTAATGACAGTCTTGTGTTGTGGTGTAATCTTGAAAATACAATTTTCGAAAAATGGCGAAGAAGTTATTACAGCACACAAATCGTATACGTCTCTTTAGAACGGCTAAAGGTTTGAAACTACTCTACATACCCAATCCACACCATGCTTTTATACGTGACACTCTCAGCGATGCTCCCGAGTGCCTATCTGACCATGAGAATATATGTACATTATCCTTTTGTTTTCATAATGGGTCCCATTTTCAGTGATTTCTTTGTTTGTTTACTTGAGCCGCCGCCGCCGCCGCCGAAACGATTATGACAATGACAATAGTTCAAACAATGACTTGTCACAATGACAGCTTGCCTGCTTGCCATCTCGCTTTTTCCTATATCACTTTCATATTTCGGTTTTCTCTCTACGTCGGTAGGTGAGAGCAATGGCTCTCTCTCTCTCTCTCTCCACAAATACTATTATAAGCAGAAATTCGAGCTGCATGTGAAGAAGAAGCCATACATACTTATGTGATACATATGTATGTACATAACTACAAAATCACACATATATACGTAAGTATTTTGTTTGCAATTCCAATGCAAATATAGCATAATAAACGGTACTTCAATATTGCAAGCATATGCATATGCGTACATACATATGTATGTATTTTCAGAGCATTGAATGTGTATAGGTTATGCGCGAATGTGCTCGCCATTGGGTGATATTGATGATGGTGGATGGTGCAGATGAGCAGATGAGCAGATGAGACTCTCTTGCCTCAGTGCTCTGTATTCGACCTGTTTGCGTGTTTTTTTCTTTGCCATTAAAGGGGTTGCTGGGCCATCTCCTACAGCGTTGTCCTACCCTTAGTTGTGGTATTTTTAGTGGTGTTTGTTGTACAGTTAGGTTTTTGGTTAGTACAAATATTTTCTCCCACACTTTTCAACAAAAAAAAAAAAAAACAATATTACTCCTTTCATTTCAATGAAATAAATACGTATTCGAAATAATTATATAGTCAAAAATATGTTTATGTATATATGTATCCTACGAATATAGCGTGAAAGCATTGCTTTTATGAGAATTTTAAATTTTTTTGTAACTTTCGTTTTCTGTAGTTTGATTTAAAAAAATATGGATTTTATTGCTGTAACATTAAAGAAGCATTTTTGAGTTCTTAGTTAGGATTTTAGGGTGGAATATCTAGCACGCTTGATTTGATATATGTACATTATATCTTCAAATGTATAAAAAAAATCATATTTCAAGCGCGGCGACTAAGCAACTCGCACACTATTGTGAACTCTGCTTTATATGATAAAAAAAATGTGCTTACACGCCATTAAGAAAGAAGAAGAACCATTAATGAATTGCTGAAGAATTTCCAACAAACGGATGCAAAAAGAATATTTTTTATTTCCGCTTTTCCCGGTGCAAACAAAACATACACTTGAGGATTACCTTCACTCCAAATGCGGCAGTTTTGTTTTTTGACGTAGACATTCAACCAGAAGTGCGCTTCATCGCTAAACAAAATTCGCTTATGAAAATCGGGAACAACGGTAATCTCGTTTTGGGCCCATTCGACGAATCTACGCCTTACTTGATGATCGTGAGTCTATTCAGGATGAATTGCCAAACCAAACTGAGAATAAATCACTTGACAGCTGTTAAATCGGTCGCCATCTTGAAAAGTAATGCCAACTTAAAGTCCTATACCTCTATAAAAAACACCCTTTACATACATATATATAAGAACATACGAAAAGCAATAGTACGCAAGTCTTGCGATTGCCGTTCTAGTTTAGTAACATTCACTTTGTATTATTTCCGCGTTGCAGTCGCGACGATAACATTAAAAAAAGAAGAAAATTTATAGGTTATGTAACAGAGATTGCCGATTTGCCAACATAGACGCAGGCCAGGGAAAATACTATTTTATAACCACGATATCATTCCGACCTTATGGCTCAGCGTAGTTTTAGAGAGCTTTAACTCGATGCTATCATGGAGCTGTAATTTTTTCAGAAAGAGAAATCTACAGTGAGATTTAAGCAGCAATAAAAACCCATAAACATACTGCATTAGCTTAAAAGACAGTTTAATTTTGATTATTTTCACGAGTTATGAGATAACGTAAAATATTGTACGTCAAACGAACACTAAATGATCTTCAAAATACTAAAATAGAAAAATTATGTAAGGACAGAAGTGTAATACTTATAAAAAAAAAGGGATAAAGGCTTCGAAAATTGTATTAAACCATTGACCGATATTATTTTCTATTACCGAAAGGTTAAATTTTTTTTATTTGAATTAAAATATATTCAACCTGTCTGAATACGAGTATATTTCAGCAAGTCAAGGTCATCTTAACAAACGGCTTCATCATACCTTACGCCGCATTTACACATCCGAATCGTTTACAGAACACAAAGATCACGCGCCCAATTGCTCTAGTTAGCATAACTACTGTCTCTGCCCATGCAATTAACTTAGGTCTTTTGGCATTGTATTAGTTAAGCAATGAAGTTGCTAAGGTCAATGTCTCGTAAACGCCTCTTCTTGGTAAAATTTAGCTAAGCGCATATTCTTTCATGAAATTTATGCAAAATCCTCACCTCCATCGCCCCTTGGAGCCGCCCATTTCATTTAATCGCGAATTTCGGATTTTACTGCATAAAACGCTTTTTTTTGAGAATTGCTTTGTATTGTTAACGGACTTAAGATCATACGGTGTGATTAGCCTTGACAGAGTTACAAATAAAATCAGGCAAGATTTACTTAAAACAAATCCTTTTTTGCTTAAGTGTTATGTATAACTGTACAATTTTTAATACAGAAATATAGAAGACATGATAGGCCGTTCGAATTTCGGGTTAAATATTGAATTAAAATATTACGTAAGTTTTCAATACTTTCAAGAATTGAAACGAGGGCGAAAAATGGCAATTTTCGCTCTTAAATAAATTACTATAATATGGCCAGGTAAGAGTGTAAGCATTAAACTATTCAAAACGTTAGGAAATTTTATGGCATAAGCTCAAATTTAAATCGCTAAAATTTCTTAGTGATTTGTATCAGGTACTTCGGAGCCGAAGTGAGTTAAATTTAAGAAGTCACACTAAAGAGTGCAAAAAACGCTTTTTTTTGGCAAAATTCATTTTTTTTTTTACTCAGCATAATTCCCTTCAAGGGTGATACACTCATTATAGCGACCCTCCAACTTTTCGATACCATTTTTGTAGTAAAATTTGTCCTTCGTTTCAAAATAGGCCTCTGTTTCGGCGATCACCTCTTCAGCCGACGAAAATTTCTTACCCAGCGAGCATTCTTTTGAGATCTGCGAACAGGAAATAGTCGCTGGGGGCCAGATCTGGAGAATATGGTGAAGGCGGAAGCAATTCGAAGCCCAATTCATGGATTTTTGCCATCAATTTCACTGAATTGTGACACGTCTCGGTGGAGACAGCCGTTTTACGGCGATTTCGTTTATCAGACGGTAATCCAATAATGCCATGTAATAGTCGCTGTTGATGATCCTTCCCTTTTCGAGGTAGTCAATGAAAATTATTCCATGCGCATTCCAAAATACCGACGCCAAAACCTTGGCAATCGACTCTTGCGTTTTTCCTTTGCTTTGGAGCGGGTTCATGGTATGCAGTTCATTCGGATGACTGTCGATTGGACGACGGAGTGAAATGATGGTGCCGTGTTTCATACCTTGTCACATACCGATGCAAAAACTTGAGCTTATTACGCTTGAACATCTCCAAACACTGCTCCGATTCGCCAAATCGTCGTTGGTTTTGATCAAAAGTGAGCTCGAGCCGCTTTCCCATATCCAAATATTCGCGAATGATATGATGTACGCATTCAGTTGATTCAATTTCAATCTGCGGTCATTCAAAATCATTTTGTGGACTTTTTTTGTGTGTTTTAGTCTTGTTTGCGTTCACTGCGTTCACCGCCTTCGGTGCTCATTTCACCAAGGAGGCTGGAGAAGTGCGCTTTCTATAAGCTTAAAATACTTTGAACGTCAGTAACCAGACTCCCTTTCTCGTTCCAACCTCACTCTTTTTATTTTATATATTTTTAAGAAGCAGCTTTCGCAGCCTTCAACATGTGCTACAGATAAATTCTACTTTCACTTCCTACGCTCTTCCCACATATACATACACACACACAAACATATGTAAGTGTGTATGTTTGTCTTCAACAAGAATTTAACTCTTTCAAACAACCTTCATTTAATTGCTTACTTTTACTTTTTTTTTGTAATTAAAAAAAAAAAACTTGCTTACAGCAGCCGCTCTTTTTAAAGAATTCGTCATGCTAAATCTTTTTTTAGGGGAAAATGCTGTAATAAAATAAGAAAGAGTTGTCTTTTAGCACAATCCGTCGATCCGTCTTCGAGGAACGGAAGACAGTTTACAGTAAACACACTTAAAATGGCTTTGTTAACAGTTACTTTTTGAATAAGATGCAATTTTTGTGCAATCCTTTCGCTGACCTTGTACCTGAACGGAACGCACGTAGACACTCGCCAAATGAGGTAAACTAAAAAAGTGGAAGAAAGAGGATAGAAACTTCTTTATTTAGCTGATATCGAGGAAAATGGGCATTCATGCAATGTAATAAGCACAAATACTAACCGTATTGACATACATACATACACACACACAATTTAAGTAGAAAGTTTTTTGTTGTTGTTTTTGAACATTATTTAATAGTTTTTTTTTCACTGCTACTTGGTGAATGATGACTTGTATGTGAGTCTGTTTTGTCGTTTTTCATTTAATATGAAATCAGTGTTCAAATCTGAAATTAATTTTTGTTGTAGTAAAAATTTAGAAATTTGTCATGAAAATCTTCGGAGAAAATTTTCGCAACACCACCATCACCCATCTTGAGACCCAGCATTCATTATTGGATAAAATTCGACCGAATAGACCACATCCAGCACGCAGTGGAGAAAATATAGCGGCCGGGCGTAGCTGAGAGTGTACACGAAGACCGTGGAGAGTCGTTTCGGCGCCGGTCGCGTACAAAATGCAGTTTGTGCAAGAACTGAAGCCGCTCGACCTTCCCTTGCGACATCGCTATGGGCTCTATGAGCTCTTGAAAAGTTCCAAGAAGATTCAACGTCTTCGAGCCAAATTTTGTTCAGCGTTGAGGCCCATTTCTGGCTCAATGGGTATGTAAACAAGCAAAATTGCCGCATATTGAGATGAAGAGCAACCTGAAGACATTCAAGCGCAGCCATTTCATCCAGAAAAAACAACGGTTTGGTGTGGTTTGTGGGGCGGTGGAAATATCGCTCCATATTTCTTCAAAAATGGTGCCGATGAGAACGTAATCGTCAATGACGACTGTTATCGCGCCATGATAACCGACTACTTGATGCCTGAAATTGAAGCTGGTGATCTCCGGGACATTTGGTTTCAACAAGAACACTTTTGTGGGCACATAATTTCACGTTTTAGGCCGGTCGATTGACAACCAAGATCGTGTGATATCACACCGTTAGACTTTTTCCTGTGGGGATATGTAAAGTCTAAAGTCTATGAGGACAATCCCGCTTCGATTCAGATCTTGGAGCAAAACATCACGCGTATCACATTCGCCAGTTACCAGTCAAAATGCTCGCACGAGTCATCGTAAATTGGACTCAACCGATGGACCATCTGCGACGTAGCCGCGGCCAACACTTGAAAGAGATAATTTTCAAAAAATAAATGCCAAAAAATCTTCTTTCGAATCATAATAAACATTCCCCATTAAATTTACTGCAATTTTACCATAGTCCGAACACTGTTGCAGTGATGGCAGCAATTCTACACAGTTACTTTTGTTGTTTGTTTCTTACGTGGAAGAAGGTGAAAAAGGGTTTGCTGCCATAAAAACTATTATCGCTGTGCGGTGTGCGGCATTAACGGGTTGTCGACGCCCTTTTTTTGCTTTCTTTTTTCTTGTTTTTTGTTGTTGCTTTTTTGTGTCCGAGCACAACGCCACTGAAGGGTAAAGGCCACCACCACTCACTCACTGTTCTTTGTTGCTGAAAGGCCTAAACACTTTTTATTGCATAATTTGCGATTTCTTCGGTGCAGACGACAACATTTGGCATTCGTACGCTTAGTACTAGTTGTTGTTGTTTTTTCACAACTAAATTGTGTAATTCTCGGAAACATTGTTTTTTAAAAACACTCAGCATGCAATCGAGCCACTCCTTTCACTGCTTTCGGGGAGAAATGTGCGCTACTTTTTTTTTTTTTAACACTGTTTTGGCAAAGGGTTTACGCAGACGTGGAATATTGTATAAACATCGGCGGGATCTATTATTATTACACTCTTTTTTTTTTTTTTTGCACAAAAGTGTAGAAATATTAAAAATTCGTGACCTTGCTTACACTGGTACCCAAGCATGAGCGTTAAGTGCGAAAGTAAGTTTATTTATTTCAAAATTTCTTCTTAAAATTTTTGAAAAACATATAATTTTCTAATAAAATTATTTAAATAAAAAATAATATACTAGATTAGCTACATAATTTGATGCAATTTTTTGCAATTATCCTCTTGTTTATAATTTTTTTTTTAAATTTTCTTTCACCCTTCTTTTGTTGCATATTCCTGTTCTTACTTTTTTTCGAGTGACCGTGCCCTGCAAGTGCTAATTTTCCTATCCAATCAATGGGAGATAAGCAATTATTCCCATTTGCTAAGATAATGAATATTCAATTAGTCCCAATACCATCACTCATACATATGTATTTACGTAAATAACTCATTCCACCTCACTGAGCAGAGTCATCCGTTTTGCACAAACTCTCGAAAAGGCACTCTCGAAAAGACTTACATACATAGTTGTTGCCCACTTGCCACTTGCTTGTCCAACTTCTTCTATCTATGCAAATTGCAGTGTCCTGCAGTTAAGAGGCTCTGTATGAGCAGTTTGTCCATAAAATGGCATAATTAGGTCAAGGATTACTTATGTATGTACGACTATGTCTGAGCCGACAGCTTTGGGATAATAATTAACAATGATTTACAGCCATACATACATAAGTACATAAGCACACACACATACATGAAGATGAGTTGAATATGCGCCACTTCCAAAGCAGCTTCGAGTGGCGTTGGAAGTATTCCGTCCGTATTTGCTGTGTTGGAATCCTCTAAGAGTGTTTTTTTTGGCTGTTTGAAAAGGCCTCAGAAACGGATTTGTCTTGGCAAATATAATTCGAGTTTTTCTTCCGCTTTTTAGCACTTATAGTTAAGTACATACATACATATGTATATGTATAAATATTGCATTCAATACCACATATAAGTATGTACAGATATTTCCTTTTTTTTTTTTGAATTAACAAACAACGGAAGAGGAAGTGACTGAATTGGTTGGTTGGAGATTATCTATTTGCCATTTTTGGTTTTTCTTTTTTTTTTTTAATTTTCATATAGATGATTAATAAGTATTTTTTTTACGATTATGAGTAAGTTCTCTGTAAATACTCAAATATATTTTCGGGTAACTTAACGGTTATCTTGAAAATGCCTAAAAATTATTTTGAGAACATTGTTCTGAAACAAGAGGCTCGTTGTATAACTGTGTTTCCTCGTGTAACAAGGTCTGCGGTCGGAGAGACACCGCCGTCAAGTATTATCGTTCACTCCGATGGACGATCGTCTTGTTATGCTTCTATTAAATTCAAGTTTTTTGGCTCTTCCGTGATTGGTGCCTCCGTGATTGGTGCCGATGTTTCAATCAGAGGGAAGGAAGTACTTATGAGCACTGTGTGCCACGATATCAAAGACGCCGGAGCAGGAAAAGAACAAATTCTTAGTGCAAAAGTTGGAAATTGCAGCCTACATGACGAAACATAGCCAAAATAGCTGAGGCTGATCGATTATGAAATATGGTGATAGTCTGACTTCGTTGACGAAGAGTCGCCTCTGTCAAAGCAAAGAAAGTCCACTAACAAACACAAGAGATGCTAGACGTCAAAAACTGCAATCACAACAAACAGCTGAACAGTTTTCTACTCGACATTCACCTAGGCTCCCTACGCTCCACCGCTACAAAAACAATTGGTTTTCGGCAATTTCGGGAAAGCACCTGGTACGATGAGGAATGTCGAACTGCTCGTACGTTACGATCTACCTACCACTGTGCTCAGCGTGTGGGAAAGATATTAGAAATGCTCAAGACCGAAACTCTACTGTCGAACTGAGAGAAGTGACCTGGTCTTATTGAGTTTATGGAGCAGGCACTTCTCCAGTCTGTTTAATTACAGTGGAACATAACGAATTTGCAACCCTATACGGTTGTGATAGATGTTCTATCATACGACTACGCAATTCACAAGTAGGGGACTTCATCTGAATTGGAAGGAACCTCTACGTGAATGAGTAATGCTGGGTAAACTAAGTCGAGTTGCATACTGTGGTTGAGTATCGTAGTAGGCTCAACTGCTACCTAAGCAGACTTGTCCCAAACGTACTTAATGTACATAAACATGTCCTTGCATTCTCATTAAACTCAACTCATCTAACAACCCTTTCCCTTTGGTCCGAGCCCGTCGAAACAGTTCATTTCCTCCTCTCGTTGGGGTTGAGCAAGCTGCCACCAGAATCAACTTTAACACTAATAGTAACGTACGCGTCGAAATCCAACGCAGATTCTCTTTTGGACTGGGTGAGCAATTGAAAATTGAATTTCCTCTTGAGGAACGAAGAGTAAACTCCACAAGTCGCTCACTTTTCTCATCTTGCTGCATACTTACATACATATGTTTGTATTAGTTTTGATGTAATCTATGAAGACTGCGCATTTACAATTAATTTTAGATTTCAAATTCACACAGTAAAAAATATCAATGAAAAGCAAAATTTTACCAAAGGTCAGCATTCTGAAATTATTATTATTATAAATATTTGCATAATTCCTGCAAATCTACATTAAATATTGACAGTTCGGAACGGATTTGACGTTTATAAACTTTATGATTATTAAATGCGACTCTGCTCATATCACCGATTCTACATATTTGTTGAAAAACTAACTGACTTTGACGGTGAGAAAAATTAGTTTAAAATCAATAAATTCCAATATTATTATCAAAAATTGTTGACAAATATTACAGAATGAAAAGTGTATGCAAATATCTCTTAAGTAAATATATATGCAAATGCAAATGCAAGACGAAAAGACGCTATTCCTTATCAGCTTCACAGGAAACATTCAATATTGCAAGCGTCGTCATATGCAGGCGATGGCAGAGAGAACTTTGCCTACGCGTTGCGTGACAGATTGGCTTTGACAAGTGAAAATTTGAACTTTTCGTTCACAGAGAAAGAGAGAGTGACCATGAGATTGCTATATAATGAAATTTTCACTTTCACTGCTTTCCGCGTGCTCTTACATATTCTACAAATTTAGACTAGGGTTTTTATCAAAAAAAAGAAAAAAAAGAATTTCTGAAGAAGTTGATAAGACATAATGCATATTTTTTCTAACCCTACACGCCAAACACAATTTACAAACAGAAAAAAATATTTTTTCACACATTTTTAAACCAAAAAACCCTTTGCTAAAAAATTTCTTTAAAACAAAGGATTAAAAAATTCCGAAGAAATGTGTCAAGAATAACATAAAATGCATGCCGAGTTTGAGAAAATT
The DNA here is from genome assembly GCA_030068015.2 of Neoceratitis asiatica. Classification (NCBI taxonomy): domain Eukaryota; kingdom Metazoa; phylum Arthropoda; class Insecta; order Diptera; family Tephritidae; genus Neoceratitis; species Neoceratitis asiatica. The sequence goes on along the minus strand of CM061525.1, from coordinate 96,616,925 downwards.
ATATTTTCAGTTAAAAAAAAAAAAACTATGTAAAAAATAAACGTGTCGACTGGTGAGTGGTCAATAAAAAAAGTGGAAAACAAAGACATTTGAAATTATGCAATGGAACAAAACACCAATATGGTGACCCTCCACTTGGAAAAAATATGAATAAATAAAATTTAGGAAAAACAAATGTATTAACCCGTTACTGTCAATACTTTTCCAGTAACAAAAGGTAAAAATGAACGTAATATATATTCACCAGCTTCCGAGTAAAAGACACATAGAAAAAATAAAAAAATAAAAAAATAAAAAATACCATTTATGAGCGGAGACTTTTTGTTCCTTAACTTTTTGTTTATCACGTCTCTTCGTTGTCATCGTTTTTTCTTTGACATTTGACATAATTGAATCTACCTGATCTCACCAACGTCTCACCGTTTCATCGCCTGCCATATTCTTCTTCACCCATTTCTTTCAAAAACTCCCAAAGTCAAGGCAGCTCCTGTCACGCTATCCGTCGAACCTTTTTTGAAGGGCTTTTTCCAAGACTTGGCACATGAGGAATATCTCAGATCTATCATGCATCGGTCATGAGCTCCAATACTTGCCAGTCGAACAACGAAAACTTATAGAAAATTAATTTTAAATTTAATATTTCTCACTGCAGTCGCTACTCAACAGCGAACGTCAAGTTCTCTGAGTTTCTTAAATAAAGGCGTTTCAGGAAAAAATCCATCAGTCATTCGGAGGCAGCTTGACTTCATTGAAATTATAAAATATTTTCCATATTCATGAAGGGTATAAAAATTGCCTGAAAAAGGTGTAGCGATGGCAAAGCGTTTAAGTGAGGTAAAGGTAAACGTACTCATGTATGTATGTTTAAGGAGCGACAAAAAAAGAAGAAATTACAACCGCTGAATATGTCCACCGCATGGACAAAAAGAAAAAAAAAAACAAAAAAAAAGACGGAAGGTCAGTTAAAGGATTGCACAGAAATTGCGTCTCCTTTGAGGGCGGGTAACCATTAAAAAATATAATAATTTATTTTGAACATTCTCTATTTACATACGCAGATTAGTTCGCGGAATTTTTCAGTGAAGGTCTATTACCCTTTTGGTGGGTTGGCCAATGATTATTATCTATTTTTTAGCGGAAGCGGAAAAAATTATTTTTTATTTAAAAATAAATTTGAATAATGGCATTGATAGGCAAGAGAAAAAATATTCGCATTAGAAAGCAAAATTTGACAGTTTATTGGTTATGGTTTACCTTGGCTTCCATACTTCTCCCTCTTCTTCTGTATTAGCGTTGGCACCACTTACGAAATTATAGCCTTAGCCTTTCGGCGCCAATGGGAGACACAAAAACAGAAGACAGATCCTTCGTCACTTCATTTTTTCGAGCGCAAGGTATGTATCTGGTCCAGTATGGATCGTCTAGGTCTAAAGCAAATACTGATAAGATCGATCTTAACAGTTCTTAGCTGCCACATTTGAAACGGTAAGCACTGTTCGAACTATTTGGACTTCGTAACAGTCGGGTTAAGCAAGTTAAAGAAGAGTTCTCTCCAAGAATTCACTATGTTCATAAATGAGCTCCGGTTTTGAAAGTTTCTTCAAGCATTTTTTCACAGATTTTTCGAGTATTATCTCTAAGGGCCAGCATTTCAAGCTCTTTCTACTCACGCATTTTAGCCTCTTTCTTGTTTTACTCTACAAATGCTTGCTCTTTCCCTTAATATTCTTGTTGTGGTCAATCGCAGTTTTGCAAGATAAAGCATCCATCTTTTTCCCTCCTCATCGTACTAGTTGTATTTTTGATGGTCTTGTTGATATAGTTTAGTTTGCCGCTGCACATAGAGAGCTTTAAATGATGCTCCACAGTTTACTTATACCGAGTTGCTGATGTGTGCTCTCAGAGAGCAGGTGTACAAGTCGAGTGGAAAACCGTTTCGCTGTCTTTTGTGTGCATATTTTCAACGTCGAGAATTCAGCGTGTTTGTAGACGCTCTTTCTTTGCTGCACAAGGACGGGTGCGTATGCTTGCCGCTACAAGATAGTGGTTCGAGTCGATATTAGGTCACCGGAGCCGGAGGAGCCTGAGGAGCTGGAGACAGATCGTCCGTGTATCACTACATGAACGCACTGGTTGCGAGTTTTTCGATCCAGAGACAGCTATGTAGCTTGATGAATTTCCTTGTGTCGTAATCTCTTGCTAAAGGCAATCATATTTCGGTTCTCCGGCTCGAAGTCGATGAGCTTCACTTCATTTGGAGAGGTTTCGTCGCGTAAGCTAAGTTTTCCGACTGATGGGCCGAAAACATCTTCTTTGCCCAACCTGATGTTAAAGTCGCCCAAACGTAATCACTGTGTTGAATGAATGAAAAAAAAACTGAATTCGCTGCCATAGTAACTTCACCTTGTTAAATTCGCCTTTCAAAGCTGGCAAAATTTTTATTTTTTTGGGCTTATTTTGTTGCCTAAACGACTTTACTGCATAATATGTGCTTATGTATAGCCAAATGAGATGCATAAAATATATATTTTCGCACACGCATACGTACATATATAAATACATACATACATACAAGTACATTGCAGTTTCTGACCATTCCATTTCACCGTAAAACTAACCTATTTATGTCGCTGTTGTCTCTCCGCATTGTTCAAATACAAGGCTCATATACGCCCACTTTGCTCCAAATAACTACTGCAATATATTCGCAATTATGTGTGTATGTATGTATGTATGTATGTATGAACAAACATTCATGTTGGGCATTTATTGTATGTATAAAGGATTAGAGAATTCGCAGAAATTCGCTTCGCCGCGTACGCAAACAAAATGCAGAAAAGAATACCGTTAAAAGTGTAATAGCGTTTAGAGGTCATGCCACCGACCTTTTCTTGGCTTTTAGGCCGCAACGCAATAGGTTAGCGAGAATGCACATACATACGTGCATACATACATATTTTTTGCTTGCGCCTGTGTGAGCGTGTATGCTCACTAGCCGGAACCAGTGCAAAATGTAGTGAATCCTTTTTTCGCGTACGGCACAATTTCAGAAATTGCGAAAAACCTACGGCTAACGGTTAACGGTTATCTAGTATTTATTAACTTTAGTGCCATAGACCGACCCGAAGCGATTTCATAGTCCATTCGTGGCACGCCCCCTGTCATATTGTATTGCCGGAAAAAAAAGTAGCCAGGTTACTCACTCAACGGCATTTTGTTTTCGTTATTGACTTGTTGTTGTTGTTGTTGTTGTTGTTCTATGTCCATTGTTGTTGGCTGTTGCGTTTAATTTTGTGCATCTTACGACATGATGAACTGTGACAAATGCCACACAAAAGACATTCTACATAACGAGTATACATACTTACTCTTCTATACATACATACATACATACATACATACATATGTACATGTTCGTATATGCATACATAGATTCTGCTTAAGTCTCTTTCATCAACTCATCCTTAACCAAGTAAATCCTTTCACACCGTGTGTAATTGTAACAATTCCTGCCTCGGCATGTCGTTTCGCTCCTAAGCCAGCCCAGCCCAGCCCGTCTTCTGCCTTTCATAGTGCATGCATGGCGTGCGCATAATGGCGATCGAAGTATGTACATATGTATTCATTCAATAAGGTTTGTTAGTATTAAATACTACGAAGCACTGCGCTTGTGTATGCCTATTAGGCAGCCAACGAGGTCTGTTGTCTATAATTGTTAGCCGGTAATCACGCCCGCGCGCCTAAACGCATTTTCAAGGTGAAATGCTTGTTGTGTTTTATATTCACAGACACACATGCATGCGTACATACTCGTATGTTACGAGTATTTAATCCGTGTTGTTAAACAATTTGAATAAACTGACTTAATCCTTGCTCCTTCTCCTTACCTACTATGATGCATATGTATGTATGTATCTGGAATTATTACTAAATCTGCTGCTCTAGAAAATATCTACCGATTCGGTTAGTAACATTCATTAACTTACAGTATCTCGACGACAAAATACATACATATATACGTACGTACTTAGCTCAATTTAAAAGTCTCCACATACAAAGTGATATTTACCAGAGAGGCTGCCTAGCCTATGCAGCAGGATTTCGTCATGTAAGCCGATCAATATGCACACTTAAATATGAATTTGCGAAATAATGGAGATTTAAGCGTATTAAAATGTCTGTAGCTTAGTATTCAGCTCTCAAGGAAATGTAAAGAAATTTTTACTCGGTAAAAGGTAGTAACCATTGTGAATAGTACACCATGGAAGAAGAAGAATGTAATAAAAAGAAATAAACAAACGCTCCATGGTCTACTCAATTGAATTTGCACTAGCAATTCGCATTTTCGCGGGAAAATACTAAAATTACAACTAAAAAAAAATAATAAATTGGGAAATCAATATTTATGAAATTTTCTAATTTTCGAAAAAAAAAAACAGTTATTATGGTACAGCCCGCGGCGGTGGGCGGAAACTCAACATTGCTGATCGGTGCAAACGGCAGATACGACGACGCCTGGTAGTGAAGCATTCGATGTGCAGCAGAAAAATAGGAGTTCATTTGGGACTGCAAGCAATCCGGCATAGAATCGCTCAAATTCTACCTCAAAGTAAATTCCTTAAACATACCGCCACGGTAGCTAAACCAAAGCTATTGGAGCGGCAACTTTAGGCTTGTTCCGAATAAATGTCAGTTTTGGACCGAAGAGTGTCATAATGTTGTGTTTAGTGACGAAAAAAATGTAACTAGGACAGCCTAGAGAGCTGCCAGAAATATTGGGACAATTCGTGCCAGGAACTCTCCGGTTCCGCTACAAGCGGTGCTTTAGAGATGGTACATTGATGGCGGAGGGAAAACGTCTTATGCTTTATATCCATCGAATGATTGCCAGTATGCACACGTATGGACAATGATCCATACGGCGCAGGTCACGCATTTAAGTGAAATTTCCAAAGAAATACGTTATGAGATGCTTTTCTACTATGAAAATGTTAAAAATACTATAAAATCAGGGCGAAAAAAAATATTTATTGGCCGAATTACCATGAAATGAATTTAATTGCATGAAATGCGATGCGAAGGGCTGTGATCCTCCAGTCCAGAATTGATAAATTTTTAAAGGTTTTGTCTTCCATCATTACAACGCCAGACCACACACATCTTTGATGATCAGGAAGAAATTGACGAAGCTCGATTGGAACGGTGCCCGGACCATGCACCATCTGACTACTATTGGTTTCGGTTTCGGTAGTTAATTATCCAATGTTATGCAACATAGGCGGACAACGTTACGTATAAGTATCGAATGAAGTGAATTGCTGCATAACATGTGTACATATGTACATACTTCATATTTGATATTTTCGAGAGAAAGGAGATTGGCCGAGGCCGAGGGCCCAGGAGTAGAGAGGGCGTGAGTAGAAGAAATTGCGGAGTTTTACCAAAAAAAAAGAGGAGATTTAGGTTAGGAGCAGAATATCGATCTGATAAGAGCCAGTGATGCTGTAAAGAACTGGATATTGCGAACCCGTTCCCCCAATTATTGTCGATGACATAGACGCTCCATCACCCGAATATAATGAAGTTCCAACAGACATTGCCTGCTTGAAGAAAAATAAATCGGTCGGAGCCATTGGCATAGCGGTGAATAACTGATAAAGTGCATGCACCAGCTTCTTTGGAGAATATAGTGGAACGAAAGGATGGCCGAAGATTGGAATCTGAGTGGACTTTATCCTGTCAACTAGCTGAGATATCAATATTGCAGGTCTTCGCTAGCTTGTTATGCGATTAATTAAAGCGAACTGTCTACTAACTGATGGGACCTTATCATTGGTGTATTCTAAGTTCTGGTAGACAGACCTAGATCCACCATAGGCTGGGTATCAAACTGTACGCCATCACTAAGTCGATTTTAAAGATTTTTTTTTACATCTTATTTGGTATCTGAGTTTGGTATCCCGATAAAACTTAGAAGACTGTGTAAACTGATAAAGAGTAGCACCAAGCTTTTGCTACAACGCAGAAAAGCACTTGCCAACAGGTGCTACTTGGGACTGAGTAGGCAATTGGGAAGTGAAGTTCTCTCTCGATGAACAAATACTCCACAACAACTCTCTACTACGACGAACAAAAAACCAAAAACTCTACTACGCATCATTCCCGTTCTGTTATATGGTGCAAAGGCATACAGGATGAAAATATTCGATGAGTCTCCCTTAGGAGTCTTTGAGAGAAAGCCTTTGCGAAAGATTTATGACGATGGAACGACGTGCTGCACGATATATACGGCGAAAGTGAATCAAGAGATATACGTTAAGCTGGCTATATCATGTTGTCCGTATGGATGAGAACTCTATAGCTTTGTAAGTATTCAAGCAGAGGAAAAAGAAGACCGTTGTGCGTTGGACAGATCATTTTAAGAGCGACTTGGCCTCACAAGGTGTCTTCAAGCTGCAAAACAAAAAAGTACCTACGAGAATGTTGAGGCGGCTGTAGCAACAAACAAATTCAAATTCCGTTACTCTCTAAAAACCGACGATCGGAAATGGCTAATTTATATACGAAATGAAATACCCAAAGGGTGTTTGGTTAAAAAATGACACGAAAGTCGCCGGATTTTTTGTGACCGCTCGGCGACTGGGAAAATGCGCGAATACTGTTTTCTCACAATAACGAAATGAAACCGAAATGAAATCAATAAAGAAAACAATAACAAAAGGCCAAAACACAAACAGCTGTATCACTGGCCATATACATTTCAATCAAACTCTTTCCAAAAAAAAAAAAAAAAAATGTTTGACCATTCTTCAGAGCAGATTCAATTCAAAAATGTACATACGAGTATGTGTATGTTTGTATGTATTACCGCTTGCCAGCGCCCAGCAATGTTACAATTCGCTGATACTGTACCAAAAAAAAAAAAAAAAAAAAAACAGCTGCGTCCCTTCGCAACTCTGCAACTCTCCCCGGCAAATATTTCGCTAAAAACGTCATTTGGTCGCAATTATTAATCCATATTTGTTTACCTCCATATTCCACATTTGCAATTTTGGTCAGTTTTCCTTTTCCACGTTTGCCGAGATTAGCAGTTAACCTCTATGACTGTTCCATTGTTTGTTGCATTGTGACAGGACTCACCTCTGTGGCTCTGTGTTTGGATGTGTATGTGATTTCGCCTTTGTCAGCACCCACAATTGTGTGACCAAAGTAGCGTAAATCATTTCGGTTGTTTTTGTTGTTTCTTTATTTATTTATTTTTTTTTTGTGTGTGATGGTTGTGACTGATTGTCTTTTGTCATTGTGTCAAGCGTGGAGTGGAAAATATGAGAAATTCATTTGTCTGTTTGCTCGTTTTTAGTATTTTATAATTAAAAATTTTTTTTTTTTTTGTATTTTTTTTTATGTGTGTTTTGTACAGTTTCACACACTTGTTTAGCTGTTTACTTTTCATATTTACTTCTTTTTTTTTAACATATGCATAACGTTGTTGTTGTGTTTTTTAATTTAAATTTGACTATTGTCCTTGGCTCCAACAGCCATGCAGCGGCTCGACTGTACCACTGGCAAAAAGAAAAAAAAAACATGTGAAAATTGTATAAGTGTAACGGTAAGCTAGGAGACTAAAAATACTCTATCACACTCATTTTGGAGCTCCGATTTTGTTCTTAAATTTTGTGATTTGGCTCCAAAGAATGGCCGTTGGAAAATGCAGGCATGTAGAACATTGATTTCACTGTGGGCTGTTGTTGTTGCTATTGTAACGGTACTCTTAAAGAAATTGAAATTTGATTAATATCATCGAGTTCATCTCCCACCATCGCAACAACAGAATCACCTTAAAGTGCTTAATGCCATTAACTTGATAACCACTGGCCTCAGCCAAACCTGAGGACCCTGCGCCGTAACTTTTCTAGTAGCATTGGACTTTTCTAAAGCCTTCTTAACGGTTTGTTGGGCAGTGCTGATTTTGAGGACTTCTCATTGCCGCTGGTGATAAAGGGCGGTTATCATACGATCAGTAAGGTCCAATCACACCTCCGGACCAAAGAGCGCACCAGGCAGTCAGTTTTTTTTTTTTTTTGGTGTAATGGCCCTTATTCAACTATTTGAGGATTCTCGGAGCTCCAAAATGCGACAATTCGGTTTATTTACGCATCCACCGAGTAAGAAGTGTGCCAACGTCGCTGAAGAAAAGTTTTTTGGAAAAATCGCGGCCCAATCGACGTAACTACCGCGTTGAGAATGGTAAGCTGGCTTCAATTGTTGTGTGGCATGGACTTTATATGAATGCAGATGTAACTCCAAGTTTAATACATCCCATAATGTGCTCTTCAGAACTTCGAAAAAAAGACACATTCGCTTCTTCGGCTACACTTTCACTTACGGCAGCGATATTTGAGGTCGAACGAGCAAAACGATGCTGCACAGACCTTACAATATCTGTAATCGATCCAGTCTCTTTGAGTTTTGCACGGTTGTTGTCGACTTAGCGACTGGGGTAGTAATTTCAGGTCCAGCCGGGACTTCTTTGCCCAGCTGCTGACGATCGCTGCCATTATTCAGAGGGAAACAGTATCGGGTTCCTGCTGATGCGTTACTGGGCTCGCACTGTGGACAAAAGCTGAGAAAATGAAGACCTTGAACTTCTTCACTATTGCCTAAAGGAGAGATGTTCGACGGTATGACTGCTCTGGTTGAACATGAAGGCCTGAAAAGTTTAGCAGCGCCAAGTCAGGTAGTATGGAAAAATTTGTACTGTGAAATCCTCAGGAGATTTCGCTTGGAGTGCTTTGGATATGGTTATGGAGTTCGCTCAGAAATTCATTCTTGGCGTCCATAGAGGAATTTTTTAGTCCAGACGGCTGCATCCTTTCCATGGTTCTGTACTGGACTTGGAATGTTTCATTGGACCTCAGACTTTGACATATGACAATTTAATGTAAGGAAAAATTACATAAGATCCGCTTAGCAGTATGTTTGTGTGCTTATGTTTGTTTCCTTTGAAAATGTAGTTTATCCCGTTGGTTTACGCATTAGAAAGCTGCGAAATTTCGGCATGCAAGTGCATATCTACATACATACATATGTACATATATTTGGATAGGATGACGTCCAACATCGAGCATGTGCATAAGCATATAAATAAATATGCCGAGACAAATCCGTTCGTATGTGTGTCTGTATGTATGCACAGAGCAATATACTCGACTTTAAAGATTGTCTTGGCTCTTGTTATGCGATTTCTAATTCCTGCTAATTACCCACAAACATACGTACATATGTGCATACCTAGATATTTACGCAAAATTTTGCAAAATCATATTTTCACTGAACCAGTTGACAGCGAGTTTACGCCAAAAAGTCTTATCTTAATCTCTCGCCTGTATGCATGCACATATGTATGTATGTATGTGTGTATGTATGTATGAGTATGCATGTGTGTAGTTGAAAAGGCAAAAAAAAAATGTTTCACAATTCTTAGGATGAAAATTTTCTGCTTAAGCATTTGACTGCCAGCCAACACCTGACTTTTCACCGTTGTCATGTGTCACAATGGACATAACTGATCTTTAAATTATATTCGAATTGTATGTAATTACGCATTGTTAGTGTTGGAGCCTGGTAATTCTGCATACCAAAAAAGCCAACAACAACAACAAAAAAAAAACAGCATGTAACAGTTGTAAGCCTTTTGTTTGCTCATCATCCTTTTCTTCTTCTTCTTCTTGGTTTTCGGCATATTTTTGGTTGTTTTTGTTTTTCATGTTGCTCATAACTTGCTGATCATTGAATTCTGCAAATTTACTCACATGCATATACATACATATATATATATATACGTGTGTGTGTGTGTGTGCGTGCCCGACTGACCAAAAGAAAACGACTCAATCATTCCCATAAGAATATGTATGTATGTATGTGCATCTAATAATTTTTGTGGTCACTTACATGCTTACACACACACATATATTTCGGTGTGTTTGTATGTATTAATATTTTTTGAATGTCATTATTTGCTGCTGCTGCTGCTGCTGCTGCTGCTCTTACTCGTATATTGTTCTTTTTGTGTCGGCTTACTTTTAACTAACTTTTTTTTTATGTATATATGTATGTATGTATGTATGTATGTGTGTGTGCTCGTATAACTGTTTGTGCTCTTTTTCTATTTGGCAGAATCAGCATAAAATTACAAGCAAACCGCCTTTCTTCAGCATTTTTATGTACTTGATTAACGGTATCTCCGGTCTGTGTATTTAACTTTGTCAAATGTAACTGTTTCACCGAGCATTATTTGCAATTCTCATCAAGTTCATTAAGTTGGTGTTGTTTTTTTTCTCTCTCAAATATGTCTTTTATCCTTCGTCTTTTATTCGTTTTTTCCTACTCAGCAAATACATATGTACATATGTACATCGGTACCGAAGTAGTTGACACTTCCGGACAAATATACTTAAATACATAATGCCATTTAAATATGTACATATGTACTTATGAATAAATAACATTTTACCGTTACACACACACATACATAGTGACATACATACGCAATGCAAAATTTGTTTTTCTTTAATTTTTTTTTTTAATTTTTTGCTAAACATTTTTTCCCAAGCTATTGTGAATGGAATCCCTGGAAGAAGAAGAAGACCTAAAAAGGTTAATAAATTAAATAGGATATTTATTATTATTATCACAAGATGTTGGTGACCAATCGACCGGCCCAAAAAGTGAAATTATCTGCTCACCGGAATGTTCTCTCAATAAATTCATTGATTGATGCGTGATGTGTGGGAGGTGGCGCCGTCTTGTTGAAGCCAAATGTCGCGGAGATCACGAGCTTCAATTTCAGGCATCAAATAGTCGGTTATCATGGCGCGATAATGGTCGCCATTGACGGTTACGTTCTCATCGACATCATTTTTGAAGAAATATGGACCGATGATTCCACCGGCTCACCAACCACACCAAACCGTTGTTTTCTGTTGATGAAATGGCAGCTCTTAAATCTTTGCATGTTGCTCTTCGTCTCAAATGCGGCGATTTTGCTTGTTTACATATCTATTGAGCCAGAAGTGCGCATCAGCGCTGAACAAAATTTGGCTCGAAAACGTCGGATATTCTTAGAACTTTTCAAGAGCCCATAGAGCGAAGCGATATCGCTTGGGAAGGTTGATCGGCTTCAGTTCTTGCACAAACTGCATTTTGTACGCTTCCAATTTAAGATCTCGACGTAAACTGCGCCAAGTCGTTCCATACGTCAGTTCGAGTTGCTTCGAACGGCGCCGAATCCACTATCCACGGTCATCGTGTACACTCTCAGCTACGTCCGCTATGTTTTCTCCACTGCGTGCTGGACGTGATCTATTCGGTCGAATATTATCCAATAGTGAATGCTGAGTCTCAAGATGGGTGATTGTGTTGCGAATAGTACGCTCAGTAGGCCGATTATGTTGACCATAAGTTGAGCGAAGCGCGCGAAAAAAATTCTTTACAGAACGTGAGTTTTCGTAATAAATTTGAATGATTTGTAAACGTTGTTCAGGCGCAAGTATTTCCATGATGAATTGCCAAACAATACTGCACAAAAATAACATTATAGCTTGACGCGACTCACGCATGATCTGTCAAAAAAAGGCCATTGAAAAAAGTACCACTACTTGGATCACCCTTTACCTTGTAGCAGAGCTATTTTCCTCAGAAAAAGTCCTCTGCTCCACTACAGTTTAACGTGCATTTGTCCAGTAAGAAACTCAAAAGTGATCCATCATTACGTTTTCAAGGGTATCCAGGGCCCAGCTTGAGACTATTTTTTTCTCACCGTTTTATACGCAAATCTTTTGTCTATTTTCTTTCTTTTACATTCACTAATTTATCGCTGGAGTTATTATTCCACCATTGAGTGGGTTTCTTCTAAGCCTTTCTTTCTGCTTTTTTTTTTGTTGTTGGAAATTTTGCCAAAATATGAACGCGCCCAGCATGTGATAATGAAGATATGAATAGCTAGCAATTAAGCGATTATAATCTTGAGCTCATTGTTACTAAATATATTGACACAGTTTTAAGAATCAAGTTTAGGAAAATAATAGTGTTGGAAATTAGTTGTTAATAAAAAGAAAATGAAGTCATACGATCAGGGCAGAATTTTATGCATATAAAATACATACATACATAATAGGTACTTATGGACCTGTGTTGTATCATTTATGTGGCCAACATTGAAAGTGACGATCGAAATGAAACTGACGACCAGGGCATACTGAGTTTATGAAAGGAGAACACTTCTCCAACCAGTTGAATGGCGGTGAAAGTGGGACACCCGGAGATGGTGCACCCGTCCTGCCAATGAGATGACACTTAGAGTTTTCGAGAGAAAGGTTTTACGGAAAATTAATGATCCTTTGCGCATTGTCAACGGCGAATACCGCAGACAGTGGAACGATGAGCTGTACGAGTTATATGCCGATATTGATATAGTTCAGTGAATAAAAGGAAAACGGCTACGCTGGCTAGATCATGTCGTCCGAATGTATGAAAGTGCTCCATTGAAAGTTTTCGATGCAGTATCCGCACATTGAGGCAGACCTCTACTCTGTTGGAAAGACCAGGCTCAGAAGTTTTCCCTTGGTATTTCCAATTGACACCAAACTGCGAGAGAAGAAACGAATGGCGCGAAACTATTGATTAGGCTATAATCTCGCTAGCGGTGCTTAAGACAATGTAGTAGTAGTAATCAGTGATCTATAAATATTTAAAACCGACATCGCGCCATATATATATTTGGTTGGCTGAAAGGGGAGCTTGAGGACCTGACCGCAAGCGGCCGCATCTATGTTAAGCCATTGAGTAAGCTCATTGTGCTCCCTTGATTAACCCAACCATGCTTTTTTGAACATTTCGCACGAACTAATTGAATTAATTTTTAGTTTCTTCCAATCATGCTTGCCCACCACCGTAAGATTGGAGCGGGGAGGGGAGCATTATGGAAATATGATGCCTCAAACTACTGAAGGCCAGACACTCACAAAAGGTAGTGCTCCAGCGTTTCGTCATTCTCTTTGCTCGCTCTACACTAACTAGCTTTTGGTATCCCCATACTAGAAGTGTGTGAAAGATCTATAGCTGTCAATGTTGGCCTTTTTATTGCCTTCTTTTTCTCGTAAGGAGGCAGACCAGAGACTTTTTCAAGTTTACTGAAAGTCCTTGTCTCTCAGCCCAATCAGCTATGATTTGAAATCAACTCTCTATTACCCGTAAGATTCGTTTCGGATATTTGGCAGAAGACAGGAATACAAGATAATTCGAATTTCCGATATATGAAGGGAAGCCGGAATACTAAACTTAGAAGTTTGACTGAAAATTTCCCAACAGTTTGACATTTAGCAAGAATTTCCCTTGAGTTTTTTCAGTGGCCCATTCACAATAGTGCCGCTTTCTTTACTTTGCAACAGTATTCATGAGGTCGTGTATTGCTTAAACGATATCAAATCAAACCGGTTAGCTTCACTCAAATTGCTTATTTTGTGTTGTTGTTTACCATGTTGTTCGACAACCTGCTTAAGGTTCTTTTGCAGGTCGGATGCTCTATTTGAGCTTCCGTCCAACCAATTTTCGTTAGACTTGCAACAGACTTTCGAAGTGCGTTCAGATCATGATAAGCGGTATGTTGCATCGCGTGATTTTAGTCATCTCTAGGCACCTTGGTGTGTGATCATTCATGACGTATACTACCAGGCAGTTAGTTGGATGAATTTCAATACCTGGGGATGGCAACGAAAAATCAGTTCAGATGTCAATTGGCCATGACTAATGGTCATCAGCTAGAAATTGATATTGCTTTGCCAATTGAGTTTAATGAATCCTGCTTTTCGGTTATTTAACGATTGAGCCATCCAAATAACCATTACGTACATACATACATTCCTACATACATACGTACATAGAACGTTTAATCATTAACACTGCGAGCTCACATTACAGCAGGCGGTGGACTCCATTCGTGTCGCCGCATGATTGTGAACAAAAATGTATGTATGTATGTATGCATGAATGAATGGTCAACATGCCGCAAGTAACTGTAGTATTTGCATAAATTAACTGGAAAATTTGTCAACGCAACATTAATCATTGCCGCAGGAGTTGAAGCAATTAGAAAGCAATGTAAGAAGGACTTACGTATCCAGTGAGGCAAACACACTGACACACACACACACACACACACACACACGCAGACGTTACACAGCAGTGCGACCGGAACTGAAATTCATTAGCGCATACTTTGAACGCCCAAGAAGAGAAAAATGTTTTGTGGAAGAACCAGAAAGACAAACAAAAAGCGCCTTATTGAAGGATCTCCGAGTACACCGTTAAGTCAACATTTGGCATATGCAAACACTTATGAAAATGTAAATATCAGAATTCAAGGCAGAGACGCTGCCAGTGTAAGTGCATAAATAATACAACATAAATTCAACGGTACTGCCAACAACACCGTCATGTGGCGCAGTGGACATTGTGGTCAGCTTCAACTGCCCAAAGTCAAAGGATGCCTGTCCGGGCTGCTGTTTTGTTGTGGGCGCGCAGCTGAAAAATTTTACAAAAATCCTTTCACATTCACACACTCACATACATACATACGAGTACATACGCGTACACTCATGGGAGGCTTGAAGAAAGAATATTTAAAACGAAAATAAATAAATGAATTTTAAACAGTTACAATAGCTAACGGGCTGTCAATAGGGAATCAAGGCCTATCTGCTGTCACGCGCATCATTAAGAACCGACGCATACTCGTATACTCACTCGCTCACACACACCCAACCAACCAACCAACCAAGCTGAAGAACAAATTGCTCTCAAACGCTTAGAATAATAAAGTGGAAAAATTGTTTTGAATGCGCACGCGCCTCAATACAATGTTGCCATTGAGTGTAGCCCCCCAAAGGCAAATTGGAAGAACACTCAACCCTGGATTTTGGGAAGAGTTGCATTGCGCTTACCGAGTATTAGCTGCACATACTCATCTGTGTGTACGTATGTATGTATGCATGTATGCATGTAGGTAATCTAAGACACAACATATTGTAATGTTATGTTGAATGAGTTATAGTGGAAAAATGCCTAATCCATGCCTGACTCCCTTTTGGGCTTTTTTTGTATATATTTTTTTTCTTTTGGTGGTCAGCTGTAATGCCAAAGAGCAACTAATTTCTTGAAAGGCTTAGAAAAACATCAACAAGGAAATTATAAATAAATAAATACTAAGGAAAATATACGTACATACATTTGTATATATGTATATTTTACGATATATAATGAATGAACTCATACTAGGCGTTTTCTTTTGCATCCGACCTGCAAAAGAACGTTAGGTAGGCTATCGAACAATATGGTAAGCAACAACACAAAATTAGCAACTTTAGTTAATTTAAACGGTTTTAGTTGAAATCCCCAACTCATTTATAGTTTTGCAAAGTAATGAAGGCGGCTCTATTGTGAATGAACCACTGAAGTAACGCAAGGAAATTCTCGCTAAACGTCAAACTGTTGGGAAGTTTCCGTCAAACTTCGAAATTCAGCAACACTTCAAAAAGGAAGAGTAAGAAAACAGCGGCCTCATAGTTAATTTAAAAAAAAAAATTAAAAAAAAAATGACATATTTCAGAAGGCAAGCGAAAAAACGAATGAAAAATAGTTACTAACCAAAGATTCTTCGGAATAACTCATTTTGCTTTGCTTTTCGCTTAAACATTTCACAAACACATTTTTTTATGTTCAACTAGTGTTGTTAAGTAAATGCAAATTATAAGCCAGTTGAAAATAAGCCAGCTGGGCGTTCTTTTGCACTTATGATCAAAACCAACGACGAGTTGACGATGCGAAGCAGTGTTTGTAGATGTTCAAGCGTAATAAGCTCAAGTTTTTGCATCGGTATGTGACAATGGATGAAACACGGCACCATAATTTCACTCCGTCGTCCAATCGACAGTCATCCGAGTGAACTGCATACGATGAATCCGCTCCAAAGCAAAGGAAAAACGCAACAGTCGATTGCCAAGGTTTCGGCGTCTGTATTTTGGAATGCGCATGGAATAATTTTCATTGATTACCTTGAAAAAGGAAGGACCATCAACAGCGACTATTACATAGCGTTATTGGATGGTTTGAAGGACGAAATCTCCAAAAAAAACGGCCGCATTTGAAGAAAAAGAAAGTGCAGTTTCACCAAGACAATGCACCGTGTGTCAGAAGTCAGTGAAATCGTTGGCAAAAATCCATGAATTGGGCTTCGAAGTGCTTCCGCAGCCACCGTATTCTCCAGATCTGACCCACAGCGAGTATTTGCTGTTCTCAGATCTCAAAAGAATGCTCGCTGAGAAGAAATTTTCGTCGAATGAAGAGAAGATCGCCGAAACTGAGGCCTACTTTGAAGCAAAGGACAAATCTTACAACAAAAATGGTATCGAAAAGTTGGAGGGTCGCTATAATAAGTGCATCATCCTTGAAGGGAACTATGTTGAATTTTGCCAAAAAATGTGTAGGCAGGGGATTTTTCAATTGATTTGTTATACTCCATATTTGAGGAAGTTTTGTAAATATTCACGGTGAACGTTCGACGTTGAGTTCGTTGAGATGTTCGTAATAGAAAGTCCTGTTTACAAAGCGTAGCAGTACTTGTTTCCGGATGGTGTCTATATTCCAACTGTGTAGAATCAATAAGAAAATTGTGCACTGAGCTTTTTCTAATTCACTCGGGTGCGATATACATACATACATATATATGTTAGACCCAAAAGCTACAAATATGAGTTCACTTACTGAATTCTCACTAATTTTATCGATATACCGATTATTTTCTGCATGCCTTTGCAGACAGCCTTTTTGGAAAACTCAACTAACGGCGTGATCGCAGCCCATAATACTGTACTTTTCTTTTTTGTTTCCTACAAAATTTACTTTTAAAAGTCGGAAGTGCGTAATTACCAAAGTAAATAATACTTTAATCTTTTTCGGTTTCACCTAATTTGTCCACTGAGGCGATCTTAAGCCGTTCATATATAATAATTATTTGGCCATTTTGCCGATTTTGCGGTTTGTGCGATATCTGCGATCAAGGATATATGAGCAATGAAGAATTTCCAAAGGCTGCATTTCAAGTTGTTTGCATTGGTGAATAAGAATATTGTAAAAAAGGGAAAATATTTGTGTATTTCATTCATAATATTGAAGCAAAGTATTTGCATCGGCATAAAATGAAAGCAAAGAAAGAAATGAAAAAAAAAAATCCAAAATCCTTTAAATATTATTTATAATATAAAACCAAAATGTACAAAAGCAGAAACTCAATTCAGTACCTTGCGAGTGTACATGGATTTTTGTATATAAAATTGTCGTCGCTTGTTTTGTTGTTGGTTATTTGATTTGTTCGATTGTGTTGAGGAGCATTTATCCACTTTTTTTTTGCATATATTGAGAAGGTTGTTGGCAAAGCTGATCGCTGTAAGTGCAAGAAAAGTAGAAAGTGTTTTTTTGTCATTATCAGAGAGTCCCAAGTCGAGTTTTCAGAAGAACAGGGCAAATGTTTGCTTATTTTCATCAAGCTCGCTGCTGCGACAATCGCTATTACAGGGCTGATCCGTGTTCGATTTGTGCTCCTCAAAGGGCGCGTTAATGTGGTTATCAGTCTACTCATTATATATTTTTTTTTTACCTATTTAATTTACCGTTGATGACATTAAGGCCAGCATTGGCGCCGGCTTTCCATCCCTATTTATTCATTAATGCTCTACTTTCGAAAGGGAAGGTTCTCACCGCGCTGTGCGGCATCAAACAAGGCCTTAAAACTCTCTTTAATGTGACTTCTTCGACCTAAAATTGTATATATACAATCAATTGACGCTTCAAACCCGCTTCTCTTCCAATCTTTGGCGTGTATCTAATGTTTTTAGAAGTTATGGAAGGACCTACATCCTATCCGAAACCGCCTCCGAGCGGTTAAAGGATTTTTATGAGAAATTTTTACCTATAGATATACACTCGAAGGGGTGACATTCCCTGCCGAAGGGTGACCACAATTAGGAAATTTACTTTTTAAAATTGATCTTGCATAATTTTGGATGTTCCTCTGTCCAGGACTCGAACTTTCGATTAACCACTCAGCTACTACGACCGCCTAGGGCATTAATCTTAAGGTCAATGCACGAAATAGTTTTGTCAATATCTATCTGCCGGCCACAGGCCTCGCTTGACAAGATATTCAAACTAATTATGCAGCCGGGTATCAACAGAACTTAGTTGTTTTTGTAACAGTTCGCTACACCAAGTTTAGAAGCTAGTCAATGTCATCGATGTGATCTAAATAGAGGCTCAGTAAACGATCTGTTTTGACCTCTTTTTGCCAAAGAAAGAGGACTCTTAGTAAGATGGCTGCTGTGTTTGTGAGGCGGCTACAAGAAGTCACTTTGAATATGGCATACAGACGTGATCAAGCGGTTTTCCTTCTTGGTCTTCGGAGAGGGAATTTCGACATCTCCATCATTTATTAATTCGCGTCTCTCTAACCACCCGTGCAGAGCTTAGTCTCCCTCAATTATTATTTTGTCTTTGATACTTTTTTTGAATTTCTCGTGAGGCATGGTATGTAGTGTATTATGTCTGTTTATCCCATCAAAGTTAGTACAATCACCCACCCATAAAATCTTATGCAGTAAACATACATATGTACATAGATAGCCTTCCACCCAAAAAAAAATACAGACATATGTCACATTCGCAATCGCTCAGCGAGGGAAAGAGAGTAATTTTACCAAATCCAGACGCTCTTTAAATCTTCCCATGTCAACAGCAGATAAATATGTCAGCAAAGAAATTAAATTAATCGATGGAGCGACAGTGAAAGTGCTTATTTTGGGTCAAAACAAAATGGGAAATGGAATGACGACGCAAACGATGGAAGCGCAAGAGGGTTTCGCAAATTCTCCTCCTCCTCCTCGTCCTCCTCCTCCTCCTCCTCCTCCGGCTGACACCAAATTTGATGGCACACAAAATTGCCAAAAGCAAATTAAACAACACACAAAAGTTGCCCAAAGTTGACCATAGGACATGCCAGATTATGAGGGTGCGTAATTAAAGGCATGCGAGCCAGCAACCAAGGAAAAGGGTTATCTTATAAATTTAGCAATTAAAGTGCTTCGCACGAGAGTGAGCTTCGCCGCAGACTTGGCAGTCAACATCACCGCATCAACGCATCAGCACATCAGCCGCAACGTCTACAGCTCAATATTATGGACGCTTAGGAAATGTTACTCACCCACCCGCGCAAACATGCATTTGTGTGCGCAATTGGAGTGTGACCGAAAATCAAAATGAAGTTTCTCCACACACAGACGCGCACACGTCACATCTGTGACGCCGCAGGGGTGAGTACACATATATGTATGTATGTATGTATGTATGTATGTATGTATGTATGTATGTATGTACATAACGCTTGCTTCTTCTCATCCCCTGTGAGTTTCGTCTATTAATAATTTATGAGACCACAGCCGCCCCACAACAATTCAAACTCTTTTCCCCTTACCCAAGCGCTGATTGGTTTCCTGCACAACGCGTCTGGCTGTCGAGCCTCGCATTCATTATTATTATTATTCGACACAACCGCATGCAATTCCTTATGGACTTGCTTATGGATTGCTCGTCTTATGTACATTTTATATGCATTTCCAGTCTTATGTACGTGCTTATACACACATAACTGTAGAGTTTTGCGTTGAATTTTTAGGGGCGGATTGTGTGCAGACACTCTCTTTGGGGAATCGATTTATTTGTGGAACTGTTTGTTGTAAAAATGGCGTTTCAGGACATAATTTTGGTGGGTCGATTTGAGTTTTCTATTAAAATTTACTTACTTTAAGACTAATGAGAACAGAAAAACAGTTAAAGAAGCAAAACTTACCAAAATTTAATTTTCTTACTTCCCGCTGAACCTTGGAATAACTTCTTTTAGCCGCTCACTCTTACTATTTGCACTAGGTCTTCGATTTTTAACCAGTCAGACCTAGAATGAGTCAAGAGATCGCACACAACGGAAGCTTAAGACATACCAGACATCGCGAGGATATCCTGCTGACAATCTTGACAATCGGTGAAAAAAACTGAAACTGACATCACTGGCATCAACGGTTTGCTGTAGACGGGATAAGAAAGGGCATAATCGTTCATCGCCGTGGTCGAAGTCGCTACCTCCATGGAGTTTCCATTCCACCTTCATAGAAGCTTCATAAATTGGCTTCGTCCAATTTAAAACCCAGGTACAGACGGCTTTTTTCCAGCTAGAGGAAATTAGTGTATCTTACGCTTGCAAGAAGACGCTAGTTGCAAAGAGGTTTCTTGCGTCCTTCCTCATGCATTGGTGCAAATGGTGCGAATACAGCGGCTCGCTGTCCATAATAAGAACTCTAAGAACCACTCCAACGACTGCACTAAAAAGGTCACTCAATCTACCACCAATCGACATTGCAATGGTGAGATTGGTGTCGAAACCTTCGATCATTGCTCGATAAGCAAGTAAATGGTGGACAAAGTATACAACATACCCCCACGCCTTAGCTGGGAGAGAAGGTTTCAAGCCACATTAAAAAAGGGGGGATGGCACAAAAACATGAGGCCCACCAGTGGAACTGTCAACATGTACACGAACCTATCGAAGATGACAGAGTGGGGGCCGGAATTCATTGCGCTGAGCTAGAGCTGATACAGCCCGTTAAGCTTCTGGAGTGCTGCAGTAGTTTCTAGATAGGAAACACTAAACGGATAGCTAGCAGCACGTAGAACTACATAAAAAAAATAGCCGGACGATAATTTAGTCAATAAAAACACATCGCATTGCGTCAGGAAATGTCCTTAGGAGCGGGATGATAAGATTTCTGCAGGGAAGCAGCTACATACTTATATATATTGGATTTCGGCCTACAAGGGCATTGTGGAAAAGAATGAAGTTGATGAGATTGCAAAAAGAGCCAACCGTCTGGCTGCCGAACCAGTACAGAAAATACCAAAGTCCCTAAAAATGCTGTACAATGGACCACAGGAAGTATTAAATATGGGTTCAAAGCTCTTTTAAGTTCACAAAAAGCGTTCACGTTCTACACGACGACTACTTTGGCTCGAAGTAAATTTAAACTCCGTCTGAGACTGCAAAGGACCGTGAGGGTTAGGTAAGACGTAAAAGTTAGCGAGTAAAACCTAAACAAACCGATTTGAGTGCACGCCCAACGAAAGTGACGGAACACTTGAGCGACTTCTGCGAACGCTTATATGAGCGTCAACAAAAGCAATGAAAGCATGACATGGAGAAGCTCCCAAGAATTCTTCCACTGACTCTAGAAAGCACGCGTAATCCAATTATTTAGTGACAAGATATATGTAAAGGGTTATCCACTTAGTGGTTTCGAAAGTGCAGGGTTGTGCTTTGGCATCTGTCAAACTTAACTGTCAAACCAAACATGGTTTGTTTTAGTTAAAAATCAGGTTCATCTATGAAAATGGATCGCTTAACAACCGCGCAATGCGTTAAAATTGTGGAAACCTACTAATGTGGCCAGGTTTCGTGCGCTAAGAGGAGATTATGGTGCACATAATCGTCCAACTACTGAAGGATTGTACCAATTATAGAGACAAATTTGAAGAGACTGAATCGGTTACAGATATTGTCAGGCCTCTGCATCATCGTTTTGCTCGTTCCACCTTAAATATCGCTGCGGTAAGTGATTGGGTGCTTGAACAACAAGAAATGGGTCCCCGATTTTTCCAACAAAATTTTCTTCAGCGACGAGGCACATTTCTTACTAGGTAGATATGTAAATAAACCAAATTGTCGCATTTGGGGCTTCGAGAATACTTAAATACACCCAAAAAAAAACTTACTGTCTGGTGCGCTCTTTTATTCGGAGGTTTGATTGGACTTTACTTCTTGGGAAGCAATAACGGTCAATTCGGGGCGTTATGGTCTTATGATAACCATTTTTTTGGCCTGCAATTGAAGAACACGACTTCGATAATATCTGGTTCAAACAAGATAGTGCCACATGCCACACAACACGAGCGCAAATGGCTTTATTGTGAGAGAAGCTTCCCGGTCGCGTAGATCGTGTTAATGAGGATAAACCTCTAACTCTTGAGCACTTAAAACCCAACATTCGTCACGTTATGGCTAAGATACCGTCCAGTAAGTGCCAAAAAGTGGTCGAAAATTACCTCAACCAGATCGAAGTGTGAAAAAATTCTCGAGGGGGTCACTTAAATGATGTAGTGTTTTACATATACTAATGTCAAGCTTCAAACTTTATAAAAAAAAGGAATTTCATGAAAAAAATTATTTTAAATCCATTTCATTTACGTTTATTTTGGAAACCGCAAAATGGATAACCCTATAAAAGAAACTATAGAAAGCTGGTAAACCAACTTAATAACAACTTTTTTTATAGAAATTTTAGTTATAAAAAAAAAAGTTTAATTTGGCTGTTGACTATTGTGAATGAACTTTGGGGTATGAAGAAGGATTTAGTTGTAATAAATTAGATTTATTTTATTTATTTAGACAAATATAAGCATTAAAATAGCTATTTGCTTTTACTAATCGCCTAATATTAAATAAAAATAATTTCAAATAATTATTCATTTGAAACGGTACAGACAAGGAGTCTTGAGTATAACTACAGCGAAAATTAAAACGATAAAATCCATCTTTCATTGTTTAGCTCAAATTTGGCTGTAATTACAACCATCAGCACGCTTAGAAAGTAATGCAAGCACTCAGATTTTTATCGCTACAAGGTTTTCTCAATATTTTTCGATATTCTTCTGCGTAGATCTACGAAAACAATTAAAAAAAGAACCGTTTGACCATCCAAGAAAGTTTACTTGTGCCTTTCCAGCAACAAGACGTGACGAGAGATTGTATATAATTACAATAAATTCAAGAAAACAGTTCATTTCTTTCTACACGTGAAAGACAGAAGCATGCTTTCTTCATAAAAACGCTTAACATTTATAATCCGCAAAAAACATATTTTTAATGCTCTCTATGTGCGAAAACACTTAAGATTCATAAAAATTCATAAATATTTGTTCACCTTCATGGAAAGTGATTTGAAAACCAACACCACCCGTTCGAGTTGATGGTGCAAAGAAAGGATTTTCCATGCAGTTCATATTGTAACATTTGGACATTAATCCTACTAAACAAAATCTGCATGAAGCGATTACTGATTGTTGAGGGCAAATCTCGAAGGCAGAAAGAATGAAAAAAAAAAAAAAATCGAGAAAAAAACATGAAACAAAGTGTGAAAATCCGCATGATGAGACAAAAATTGAAAGTTAACAGTTATGTGCTGTATGCATGTACGAGTATGTGTGTTTGTGTGTACTTCCGCAAAGCAGTAAACGACTTACATACATACATACGGGTATATACATATGTATGTAGCAGTAAAAGGCGAGTAGTTCCGTTCTTTG
This sequence comes from Neoceratitis asiatica, assembly GCA_030068015.2. Lineage (NCBI taxonomy): Eukaryota > Metazoa > Arthropoda > Insecta > Diptera > Tephritidae > Neoceratitis > Neoceratitis asiatica. Next base: position 96,593,411 of record CM061525.1, on the reverse strand, counting down.
ATTTTATCATTGGCAATTTCCACAATTTTCACAATTGACACTACAAACTGTCAACAAAAGTGAGCAAACGGTGAATATCCAAAAAAAAAGAAAAAAAGAAAAAGAAACACCTTTCCAACCATATAACGGTTTGTGGAAAAATTCAAATGAATGAGAGAAGGAAAAAAAAACTCAAATATGTATGTATGTATGTATGTATGAAATATTATTAAAAAGGATATAATACAAAAACGATTTGCGGTGGGCGCATCTTTGCTACACAACAACAACAATGAATTACAATAAAGCGTGGAGAGAGTGTTGGTTGAGAAAAATAACTGATTTAATAGTGTGAAAAGAATAGCGCTGAAGGGTTATTAAAGCTGTTGTGTGTCCAATGTGACATTTGATGAGCAAAGAGCTCGATCGTTGACAGTTAATAATGATGGCAAATGTGGCGTTGTGTGCGGCTGTCTTTGTGCGAAATGTGGGAGTTTTGTGATTTTTGATTTTTTTTTCTCTTACATATGTACAAACAAATATAAAACGGTATTATGCGCTTCTGAAATGAATTTTTATGTGAGATTAAAGCGAATTTTGTGAAATTATGAGAGTATATGGTGAGTGCCTCGTATATAATGCATTGAAAAAGTATATATGTAAATGCACATAAATAAATACATACATATATACATTGAAAATAAATTACGCTGCGTTCATGCAGTCGCCAAACGGCTTATAACAATTGACAGCTAATAAAGCGATAAATTGAAATAAATTAAGTACGAAAATTTTTAATACATACATACATACATACATACATACATAAATTTTACGTTACACAAAAGCGCAAATTTAATAAATATTAAAATCACATACATACATAAATATTAACAAACTACTGTCGCTGTTGATTTTCTCACATATGAAAATGGAAAATTAAAATTCCAACTGCGCCTTTAACGGGGTACATAATAGACTCTGACAGTCCATCACAACGAATGAGCCATGCAAAATGCACTGAAAAATAGAATTGGCCACTTTTCTCTTCTTACCCAGCTAATTTTTTCCACAAAAAAAAAAAAAGACAAAAAAAAGGGAAGTCACTGCGGGTTTGGTGGGCGGTGCCCGCTTGTGAAAAGGCAAAGTATGGAAATCTTTCACATATGCAAGTACATAAATAAATGGTATTTATGTATGATACACGTGAAATATGCCGTTTTGTGTATTCTTCTCAACAATAGCAGTGGACAAAGCCCGAGCGTAAGAAGGTAGCAAAACAGTTGATGCAAAACAAATTGACATTTCCGCAAACTTGCATACTCGTTTATGTATTTAGATATACATATATATGTTATATATGAGCGCTCCTGTAGGTGGGCAATTGGCTGGCCGACGTTGGTGGCTTCTTTTTTTTTATTAATTTACGAAAGGTTTTCAAATGTAAGGCCTTTTTGCTCATCACGTCGAATTGAAAAATTATTATTTTAGAAGTGAAGAAAAAAATATGTCCATGATAGTTGTTCATGTCTATTTTATTATCATTTAAATGCATTTGAATTGGAAGTTCTTAAACGCCGTTCAGTTATCCATTTCATTGGAATCGGCTTTTACGTGACAGATTCCAGGCCCAGCGTACTCAAGGGTGATCCAAGTAGAGGTACTTTTTTCAGTAGCCTTTTTTTTTGACAGATCACGCGTGAGTCGTGTCAAGCTGTCATGTTATTTTTGTTCAGTATTGTTTGGCATTTCATCATGGAAAGACTAACGCCTGAACAACGTTTACAAATCATTAAAATTTATTACGAAAATTCACGTTCTGTAAAGAATGTGTTTCGCGCGCTTCGCTCAATTTATGGTCAACATAATCGGCCTACTGAGCGTCTTCAGACCCAGCATTCATTGTTGGATAATATGCGACCAAATAGACCACGTCCAGCACATAGTGAAGAAAATATAGCGGACGTTGCTGAGAGCGTATACGACCGTAGAGAGTCGATTCGCCGCCATTCGCAGCAACTTGGACTGACGTATGGACCGATTTGGTGCATTTTATGTCTAGATCTTAAATTGAAAGTGTAAAAAATACAGCTTGTGCAAGAACTGGAGCCACTCGACCTTCCCAAGCGACATCGCTTCGCTCTATGTGCTCCTGACAAGTTCCAAGAAGATTCGACGTTGTCGAGCCAAATTTTGTTTAGCGATGAGGATCATTTCTGGCTCAATGGGTATGTAAACAAGCATAATTGCCGCATTTGGGACGAAGAGTAATGGTTTGGTGTGGTTTGTGGGCCGGTGGAACCATCGGTCAATATTTCTTCGAAAATTAAGTCGGTGAGAACATAACCATCAATGGCGATAGTTATCGCGCCATGATAACCGACAATTTTGTACCTGAAATTGAGGCTCGTGATCTCCGCGACATTTGGTTTCAACAAGACGGCGCCACCTCCCACACATCACGCATCAATCAATGGATTTATTGAGAGAACACTTCGGTGAGCAGATAATTTCACGTTTTGGACCGGTCGATTGACAACCAAGATCGTGTGATATCACACCGTTAGACGTTGTGGGGATATGTAAAGTCTAAAGTCTATGCGGACAATCTCGCTTCGATTCAGGCCTTGGAGCAAAACATCACGCATGTTATTCGCCAGTTACCAGTCGAAATGCTCGAACGAGTCATCGAAAATTGGACTCAACGGATGGACCATCTGAGACGTAGCCACGGCCAAAAGTTTGAAAGAGATAATCTTCAAAAAAATAAATGCCAAAGAATGTTCTTTCGAATGATAATAAACATTCCCTATTAAATTTGAGATTTCTGTTTTTTCTTTTTTTCTTTAAAAAAGTAGGGAACCTCGAAATGGATCACCCATCTGTCTGCAAATCCGTCCTTACCTTACTTTTTTAAAGTATAAAATTCACGCTTTCACTTAGAAAACTTTGACTCTGTGAATTTTTGAGCTGAAAAAATAAAATATTAAATTTCTATTAATTTTTCATATTTTTTCTTTATATCACAAAATAAGGATAAATCAAAATACTCGCACATAAATAATAAAAAAATGTTAAATTAAGAAATGAAAATATCAATTGGTATTGAATAAATTACAATATGGCATTCATAAAGAAATAATTTTGAATTTCTTACCTCAGCTCCGACGCCATTTTCTTCCACGATCTTCTCACAGACTCAAATGACTTCCGTCACTTTTACATAACAACTTTAAAATGCATGGCGTATGTCTGCTCGCCGTCAAAAGTATGCAACAATTCCACCCTTAACGTCTTTGCACGCACACACACATGCATACAAACCAAAATTGAACAACCAATCAGCGCGAGGCGAGAAAGATTGAGAAGGAAATTAGAGCATTTTATTATGTATTATGGCGTAAGGGTGATGATATAACACTCTGCGATTTAGGCAAATACGTACATGCGTACATACATATGTATGTACATACGCTTATATGCAATAGTGTTGACTTCATTTTGAGTTGAGTTGAGCAACAAAAGTTATTTCCAGCCAAGCACAAATTTCCATTAAAGCATTTACTTACATACATACATATGCATTTATTTATATACAAATGTATGTATGTATGTGTGTATGCCTGAACTTGCGATTGTGCAAAACTTGTAGGTGTGTTGGTTTTGGCTAAATTTCGAACAGATGTGTCTTTAATATTATTTTTCTTTATTTTACGTATGCATACATACATATGTATACATGTACATGTATGTATGTATATATGTATATAGCACACCAAACCCTATAACTCAATGTCTCATCAACTTTGCTAGATAAGATTTTTGTGCAAATTGTAAGGGTTAGTCTGCTGACCGCAACTCACTGCATACATACATATGCATATACAGACATACTCGTGTGACCGCTTGGCAAATTTTTAGACAATTGACTTGCTTTCACTTTTCGTGCTGTTTTACTGTTTGCTTTACTTTTATTATCCTTCAAAACAGTCTGTTTTTCCACCCTTTCCTCCCTCGAATTTTACTAAGTACGAGTGTGTAGTCGCTGCTGCAGGGGCCGAGTGGTTAGCAGTGTGGGTTCGAATCTACACTTGAATAACATCAAAAATTCTAGACAGAAAAAAATTCGAATAGCGATGGTCCCTTCATCGGTCCTCTATCTTAGGAGATTAAATTCTGCGTGACTTCTTCCGCAAGCATTTCGATCAAATTTGCCTAGACTTTCGGCAAGTATCTCACTGTCTCTAGGAATATATTTTTGTGCGTGAATTTCGTTCCATTGTATACTGTAGCCTCCATTATAGTAGCGATTTCGGCTTGAAAAAAACGATCGGATATGCTGAAAGCTGAAAAGGAAGGTTTTCTAAGAAGATTTCAAGGCGTGGCTTAAGTATTAAAGTTTCTAAATTGGAAATACCAAGTGACACCAGGTCGCTCTCTACCTGATCTTTCCAACGGAGTGGAGGTTTCCCTCTTCCTCTGCTTCCACCAGCGGGTACTCCATCGAATACTTTCAAAGCTGGAGCGCTTTCATCCATTAGAACGACATGACCTAGCCAGCGTAGCCGCTGTCTCTTGATTCGCCGTTGCCAACGCGCAAAGGACCATAAATCTTCCGCAAAACATTTCTGTCGAAAACTTCTAAAGCCGACTCATCAAATGTAGACATCGTTCAGGCTTCTGCACCATATGTCAGGACGGAAATGCTGAGCGACTTGTAGAGTTTTGTTTTGGTTCGTCGAGAGAGGACTTTACTTTTCAATTGCCTACTCAGTTCAAAGTAGCACCTGTTGGCGAGAGTGATTCTGCATTAGATTTCAAGGCTGACATTGTTGGTGTTGTTAATGTTGGTTCCTAGGTAGACGAACTTGTCTACGACTTCGAAGTTATGACTGTCAACAGTGACGTGGGAGCCAAGTCGCGAGTGCGATGACTGTTTGTAGAAGATTGCTCCTGGTGCATTTAGCTCTGCAGCTCTGCGTATTATTTTGTCCAGCATCAAATTGAAGAAATCACACGATAAAGAGTCTTCTTGTCTGAAACCTCGTTCGGTATCGAACGGCTCGCAGAGGAGCTTTCGTCCGACCATATTCTGCAAAGAAGCTGATGCATGCTCCTTGTCAGTTCTTCGCTTCACACACTTTAGCTTTGAAATATTTGAAAGTTGTTAGAATCGCCGCTCCTTTGATTACCATAATTAATCTCAGATCTTCCTAAATACCTATGCAAATAAATATATTATTTTCAAAGTTCTCTAATCCCTTCCTTCAAACGAAAACCGGAAACATTTTACTATATTTTAATAAATACACATCCTGTCCGCCACTCATCGATTCGCCCATGCATAACTCCGTATACATTATGTCCGTATGTATGTAGTACCCAATTCTTTGTTGTTTTAAGCCGACGAAATGCCAATTAACTACTTTGTGGTTGATAACTTTATACCTCAGCATCAGGTCAAGTGAAGTACACTCAAAATTTTGAAAAAGAAAAAACCAAAAAAAGAATTGAAAATGAAAAGAAAAGAGAAAACAAACAAATCTGAGTCAAAAAATTGTCTTGAGCCAACAAATAATATACTTACTCTTACGCATGACTGCCTAACAATGCAAAATTGCCTCCAAAACAATGAGCCATTTCTCCTTCCACACACACACGCGCACACACACGCACCCAGCAATATGTACACTTGAATGCGGTAATCCGCAAATGGTGCGGCAAGCATAAAGCCAGCGAGATTCGAGAGGCGGCAGAAATGGCCACAAAGTAATACATATCTACATACATATATGTAAGTAATACTATAATGAAAGCAAAATATAAAATATAAACAATATAAAGAACAGCAGCAGGTTATTATTGCTCCATAAAGAAGTCGAGTCGCTCGTTAAGCAGCTGGTTCGGTATGTATGTATGTATGTATGTGCATAATTATGTATGTCTGTATGTCTGTTATTCATTGTGGCGTAAAGATTGTCCTTTGATATGACAAATAATTCGCAAATTATAGACGGACCGGATATTTTTGTTTTGAGACACTGCAATTTTTTTTTTTTTTTTTTTTTTTTTTTTTTTTTTGATAGAATAATTGTAGGTTATTAGTGTAAACGAAAGTGAAATGGATAGTACTTACATATATTTCGCTCAGATAATAAGCGAAAATATTACTTTGTTTGTCAAAACACATATTTGCCATTTTTATTTAGAACTAATTTCGCAAAAGTCCCCTGCTAGCGACAAAATAATTCCAATAGTTAGCTTAGCGATGTGACGAAATGTTATAATCGATGTGTTCCATGTGAGAGACCTTTCACCATAAGTTCAATATACTTAAGGCGAAAATATATAGGTCCATAACACTTACATACAAATACATATATGTTCATAAGTAAGTGGATAATTAGAAAGAAATTATCTTTTTCATAAAAAATCGCTTGTGGCATATACGCGCCCCAAACGATAGTTTGCAACGCGTCAAAGAGTCACACGAAAACCGCAGGTGGTAAATTGCGGATAGACAGGCAATGATTACTTTTTATATGTACATACATACGTGGTAGGCGAATGTCAAAAATAAATATATAATTCGCCATATGTTACTACTTTTCAGATTTTAAATATATTTAGCAAGTAATTGCACATTTTTAACTGATTTAATCTCAAATTTGATTGATCTTTGTAAGCCGAATATTGACGATATTTTTTGTATGTACATATGTACTCGTATACGTTGTTGTTCTCATAAAAAATTGCCTGTATTGGAAATAATTTTCGTGGATGCAATTATTAATCAAACAATGCCCTAGACTTTCGATAACAAACAACAATCGATTAATGTGTGGTTACACACAAGCAACTGCAAACTATCATCACAAGAAAAATAGTAATAAAATGAAACTAAACTTTTTTCGTAATTCTAAAGCAAATACAACGCAAAATATGTAATATTGAAAAGTTTGCTCTAGTTGATGGGCGAAAACGAGCGTTCAGCTGATCTTGTAGAGAGAACTTGTGAAAACTATCAGTTTTAATCGATAATATGCACCACACCAAAGCTAGTATAGTTGAGAAGCGGAAGCGGTGGAAAGTAGAAAGCGGAAATGCCGACGAAAGTTAAAATATTTTCAAGTTAATATATGAATTTTACTCAAAATTAGAATTAAAAAAAAAAAAACAATTTCTGTCTCAAATGTTATTATCAAAGCACAAAATGTACGCATTCACTGTTGTCACCCACAATCGCAAGTACGTATGTGTGGTAAGTGTGAATATTCTACTTGTATTTATGTGCACACATCTAAGCCTATTGCATGCATTCACGTATTATCCATCCTGCACATCTAAATACTTACAAAAGGTTTTAATCAGTTGCCCCTTTTCCGCTTGTCATTGCGACAAACGTGCATAGAAAGGGACAGTCAGAAATAATATACAACAGTTTGGTTTGGACAATAGTCTTCTGGACGCATATATTGACCATTGGTTAATAATCTCCACACATACAAAATAGGTTATAATAGGGATGCAAACTCATGCATACGTGTATGTATGTAAATATATGCATTGTTATATCTATGTGTTGCACATTTTGTAGTTCGAATTGCGGCTGCTGGAAAATATGGATTAAAATTGGCTAACAAATGGCCATAACGAAAGGCAATAGCGCTTGATATTGAAACGATAGGTATTAAAACGGTGGAAGGTGGAAAATGGCATGCAGGTGCGAATAATTCGATGGTTTGTGCATAAAATGCAAAAAATGTACAGTTGCTTAAAAAGGAGAGTAAAAAATGCTGTATGTACATATGTATATGTATGAAATTGTGTAGCTACATAAATACATATGTAATTCCACTTTTTGCGTTAAAATCCTAATATACTAATTATACGTACATATGTATGTATGTATGAAAGGTTTTCAATAAATTGCCGTTTAAATTGCTCGTCTTTAATTATTAAATGAAAATTGCTCCATCATCCTTTTAATTGTCGCTCAATTGTCTTCGCTCCCCACTGATTGGAGCACACGCTTGGCACGCGCGGTAAACAAATCTTTCGGATATTGAAATCAACGCATGCTAAACGTAAATAATAATGCCTAGCCCTGGAAAAAAGCAGCCGCCTAAGGAAAATAGGTAAACAATGAAAAGATGAAAATTATAGGCGAAAACGCCAACTCATTCGCTGAGCATACAAGTACACATACAATGCAAAAGGGTTGAAAGATTGGTATGTTAATGCTTGTATGTACATATACTCATACATACATGTATTGTTATTACAAGAAGTGTGTCCATATTTACTTTGTTAAAATCCATTTATTTATTTATTTATTTACACATATCATTTTAGGAAATAACTTCTACGAATTACTTCTTGATAACATGCCCCAAATCGTATGCGCCGCGTACACACTTCAATTTCACACCAGGCACATCCTGCAAACGTCCCACTCGACATAGTACAATATTGTGCTCTTGTAAATTATGTCCCTCACCGGGTATATAAGCGACCATTTCCTTGCCGGTAGATAAACGCACTAATACACATTTACGATTCGCCGAATTGGGTTTCTTTGGTTTCTTGATGAGTGTTTTAAGTACAACACCCTTTGCGAAGGGTTTTCCATCGAGTGGTTGGCGTGGTGGTCGCTTCCTCTTATGGGGACCGGTGCGATGCATCTGGTTTAGTGAGGCCATACGACAAGCCGGCTCGAATAGGCTGCCACTTTGGATGGTCTGAAGCAGGTTGCCATTAATAACTATAGGTGAGTATGGGAGAAAAAATAAATGGTCAATTGAACGTACAGCCAAGTTTTACATGTGTTATAAAAAACAAACCTCTTTGTGCCAACTGTTTCGTAACGTTGAATGTTTGCCGCAGGAAATTCATTGCGACGATTGTAAGTGCTGCTTAAATGAGGAAACTACTTCAATTAACTAACTGCTTCCTTTATCAGCCCACTTTCATTCATTAAAATTTATTTTATAAAATAATTATATATTTTTTAATATAAATAATCAGCTGAGAGGAATGAAATGCATACTATTGACAGTTTCTTCTTCTTGTAATATTCGCAATGACTTATTGAATCAATTGAAAATTATAAAAAAAATTACAATTGCTTACATTTGTTTTCAAATAGTTTATATATTTAAATTCTAATTTATTATATTTAAAACTTTAAATAATATACTTTATATTCTAATGGAATTTAAATTAAAATTTTTTAATTTTTTTTGTATTATTATTTATAAGATCTTACGCTGACTCACAAACTGTTCGTGCAAATGTCAATAACAGCTGTTCAATTCATTTTAATTTCCTATATACTAGGCGGGCTTATTTAAACAATTGTATTTGTTCATAAGTAATTTTGTAATAATTTGTTTTTTATATGTAATAATAATAAGATTATAATTTAAAAAATAAGACTATAATTTAAAAAAATATGAAATTCGTAGAATATGGCGATGAGTTTTTATTCGATGATATGCCGAAGGTTTATAATGTAAGTGCATTTTTATTTGTTTTTTAAGTACCAATTGAATTTTATGTTAAATTCTTATGAAAGCCCACACAAAAGATCTTCATAACCCGTCTGCATGGATTAAATCAGTTACAACTTCCAGCAAAAGTGCCAAAAATCTATACAACTAAGGCACTCGCTTGGCGGATAAAGATACACTTCAACAGCAAAGGAGAACAGGTATTTATAAATTTTTCCTTCTTGAAGTTTTTACCTACCAAATATTGTAATAATGATTGTAAAAACTCCATTTAGATACTGACAGACTCCAATTTTGTTTTCTTGGATCCCAAGCGAAATCCTTACATATTGCATCTGAATGATGAGAAGCGAGTGAAGATTAATGTATTTGAGGAACCTACAGTAACTCGCAACATAATGGTGCTAATACAAAAAGGTGCTGAAATAATTCTAGTACAATTATTTATTTAGTTGTTCCTCTTTCACAGACGGCAAAATTACTCATTTGTATGCCGGCGGATGTGTCTTCCTACGCGACATTTTGCTTGATGATGCATACGTGTCCTGTATTACGATGGGTGTTGAAAAACTTTTTATGGATTTGAGGCGTGCAAAAAGCCCATGTAATCCCAACGAGTTAAATGATATCATTGAAGAATTAGATAATTTACTACAGTAAGTATTTTTATTAAATATGAAAAATTTTTATTATTATTTTTTTTTTGATTAATTATAGCAAAAATAAGCAAGTTTTTAAAATACAATTACTGGTCGAGCTATTTGGTAGCGAAGAGTTAGTGGCAGAGCTAGGCAATCAGCTACGTGGGTTGGTGCACCTCAATGATACATTTCTCAACTTAAATGGACATTTTCTATGTTTGGAGCACTTTCAAATGGATATTGGGAAAGCACGCATATTCGTCGAACACGATCCGAACAAGGAAGAATTAGCAAAGCAGTACGTGGTGCATTTTTATTTTTAAATAAATTAATTGTATAATTGACTGTTTAATTACAGCTGCCGTAACGAGGAAGTGTTATTAACTGTAAAATTATCAATGGATAAAAGTAAGAAGGATAGAACTAATAATTACTTCGAACTTCACTACTCCCCCTTACCGAGTGCATTCACTTTGAAAGTACTCGCCGCTGCACTGCATCCAAGTCACATATACGGTATAACTTCTGGAAATATGGAACCGCCAAGTTTACCCGATTATTTGCGTGCCTATTGTCGAATACCAGGCAAACCGCATTTGACGAAAAAAGTGTAAGTTTTTTTATTTTAATTTTTTTCAATTTCTTTGTTCAGAGAAAAAAGGTAAAATTTTTTTTTTTTAATGCCATCAGCAAACCACGTACAGTTAGCAGTGGTAAGCCATTATCACCAGAGAAGATCAGCCCTAACAAAGATACACCGGCACCATACTGTATACGCAAATCAAATTTCGAATATTTAGATGATGATGATAGTAATGATGATTCATAATTAGTTGATGCTTGATGCATGTAATGTTATGGTTTTAGAATTTTTATGCATTTTTGAATAATAATCTGTTTCGATTTGTTTCGACTATACTATTTATTTTCATTTGAATATACTTGTATAATACTCTTCTTCGAGATCATATAAATCCATAGCCATTTCATCGCGCAATTTCATTAACTTCTTATCGCATTCCATTTGTTTCGAACGGAATAACTGTGAATTGTTGGTGATCGCCTCATTGACCGAGTGAAAATCGTTGAGTATTAAATACTGTTTAATGTCCGAAACAAGTTTCATCAGCGACTCGCCGGCACGAACTGAAAATGTGTGGAAAAAAGAGGAAATTCGTTAGGAAAAATTATTATCAGATTATATACAGTATCTTCGACTGAATATCATGAATCCTACCTATATTCGCAGCCCGTACTTGCATTTCATAGGTGTCCTGTTCACATTGCGTTGTTTTGGAGATTTGAGAGTCGCCTTCACCACGTGCCAATTTCATGATTTCTAAAATAAAAAATATATATAATCTAATGTTAAAAAGGAAATTAAAAAAAATATGTAAAGCAACTAAGCAGTCAAAAATTCTTTAACAAACATCAAAAAAAAAAAGTTTTAAAAATTAATAGGAAATAGAAAAGTCCATATATTTATAAAAAACATTCAAAATGGGATTTTCCATAAGCAAAATATTTGAACGCTTGCTGGGTAAGGAAGAAATGCGCATACTTATGGTCGGTCTAGATGGCGCTGGTAAGACTACTATACTTTACCAGTTGAAAATTGGTCCGCTGGCTAACATCATACCAACCATCGGTTTTAATGTGGAGACTATTGAATACAAAAATCTACGCTTTACCATTTGGGATATTAGTGGTCAGCAAGGGATACGTGATCTCTGGCATCATTACTTTGCCAATACGGCAGGCGTGATTTTTGTAGTGGACGCTACCGATGTGAAGCGTTTACCTCAGGCCGCACTGGAGCTGCATTTGATGTTAGAGCATGAAGACTTGTGTAATGCTGTGCTTTTGGTGTGTGCCAATAAACAGGACTTACCGAATGCGCTGCATACCAGCGAAATTGAAGCGCAACTTGAATTACATAGTGTCAAACAGGAGTGGCATGTGCATGGTACTTGTGCCACACGCGGTAATGGCATTTACAATGGCTTGGAATATTTACGTGAAATGCTGAATAAACGCAAGAAGGGCAGTAATTAGTGGGGTGCTGCGGAGGCAAAACATTTTTATTGGTGTCCATGGCATATTGATGCGTCTGCAGTTTGTTATGCATTTCTGAGCAAACATATTTTTATATTTTTAGAAAATACATATGTACATACATTTGTGCCGTTTGTGCTTTGTGTATTATTATTTAATCGCGTATAATAACAAAATCGTTAGTTCAGCTGCTGATAAATCTGATATGCGCTTAAACATCAGATATATATGTATGGAATGTTATTGTTGTTATACAGATGGTACCGGCGCATAACAAAAGAACACTTGTACGCCCACCATATACTATGTCATTCACCAATCGCTGTCTGCTATACCATTCTAAGCCATATTCCTCGACACAAGATCATCCACATTATGGGCATTCGGTTGTCTAATTTGTTTGAACGCTGGTTTCCTAAAAACGAACCGGAACTGCGTGTCGGTATGCTGGGACTGGATAACGCTGGCAAAACCACAATCTTATATCAGTTGAAATTAGAACGCAACGTGGAACCACTACCAACTGTTGGCTTCAACGTGGAAAACGTACGTTGTGGTAAAATGCTATTGAACATTTGGGATGTTAGTGGTGACCGGCCGCGTACACGCACTTTGTGGCAACATTATAATCAAAATACGCGTGCAATTATATTTGTGATTGATGCAACGGATGTACGTCGTCTGCCACGCGCTATGGATGAATTGCATTGGCTTTGGTGCCGTCCAGAATTGACCGAAGCCGTTTATCTTTTATATGCGAATAAGCAAGATTTGCCAGGTGCATTGGGCGCTGAACAATTGGTTGCATTACTGCAATTACAAAGGTTGGCAAAGCCTTGGTCGATACAAGAATGTTGTGCCATTAATGGCATGGGATTGGCGGATGGTTTGCAGCAATTAGAGGAAATGCTTGGGAGTACACGTGGCAAGCGTATAAGCGGCACATTTTCAAATAAATTATTTTAAATGAAAAGATACAAAAAATTATTGAATTATAATTTACCTTCGAAATTTTCCAACATGCTGCGCACATCCTCCTTGAGCCGTGTGTTGTAGGATTTCAGCAGCGCTTCTTTAGATTGCGGTAGAGCTCGTACAGTGCCGGTATTGCTGCTCATTTTTTATAAATAAATAAATATAAGTTTTCGTGACTTTTTACAAAATAATTATCAACAAATTGCGAAACCAAAACAATGAACTTTTTTTTGTATGCACCACTGCTGTGTGACAGTTGACAGTTGGGAAGCCACTGTAGTCACTACAATGTGTTGCAAAGTAAATGATGAAATACGAAAATAAATAATTTTGTGCAAAGCTTATCAATAAATGTTATAAAAAATTTCCATTCTAAATAATTTGTTTACCTTTATTTTTTTTAAACAAATTGGTATCGTAACAGAAGCAACCAGAGAACGTAGAAGACTTCTATGTCTTCTACGTTCTCTGAAGCAACTACTTTATGCTACTTTATTATTGTGAATGTGCAAATTGTTGTTTCTGCTCTGCAGATTGCTATCATGCGTTCTAGTTGTTGTGTTTGCCTGGTTAAACAATAGTATTCCGGACAGCTTAGTTTCATTTTATTTCTATTATACAACGTCAATACAAATATCTGAGCATATTTACTAGATATAGATTTTAGAGTTGTAAATAAATTAACATCGTGCAACACTAGAACGCAATGCGTTCCATACTATACCTGTTATTGGTCCTGCTAGCCAGCGTTGCTGCGCAAAAGCTGGAGAAGATCAATGTCGATAAAGTGTACCACTATCAGCCAGAGCAAGTACATTTGGCGTTTGGTGGTAAGTACGAAACCAGCAATTGTAATTATCAAGTTAAGTTTATATATGTACATATACTGGTGTTGGGTTTTCATTTAAAATGAAATAATTTTTTTTTTTAAAGATTAGTTAAAATATAATGTATGGAGTGGACTTTTCAATATACTATATATATGTATGTATATATGTATCTACATATATAAAGCAAGTACTGAAGTGCATAGTATTTATATACAACTATTACATATAAATAGTAGATTCTTATGAATGTGTGCATGTTTATGGTTGGATGTTCATATATCTACAATCAATTGCTTTCTCTAGAGAACGCTTCCCTGATTTATATCCGAAACTTAAGTATACCTTATCACATTTACACGGGTGTACGTGCATTTGTATTGAGTTAATGCATTTATTGCAAATTCGTGGAAAATAAATATTTGATGACTAGGTTGTTGTTGTTGTTGTTGTTGTTGTAAGGTAATTATAACTGCTTTTGATTCATTGTGTCAACTATTAGGGGTTTTGGTAACATATTCATATACATATGTATGTATATATTTAAGTAAATTAAATTGGAAATTAAATTAAAAAAGTAATAAAGAGCCTCTCACGGGAAAGGGCATACAGATTTTTAAATTACTTTTAACTTCCTAGTATATGAGTTGTGTGTGTTTGTTTAATTTTGTTTTATAACATATTTTCGCACTTATTAAGACAAGTGTAATGGTAAAAGATGCTTTCTCTCGTGTATGAATGTGTTTATTTGTTTACGAAGTCTCCATATGTTGCATACATAAACTTATCATGATTGCGATAACTTGCATCTGTATATTCGAAAACATAACAGTTATTTCTACTTCCATTCCGTTTTTAAGAACAAACTGACGATCGTATTTTCAAACTACATACATATATGGCCTCGCTATACAATTGCTCAGCTCAGGTTGCAATATTTTAATTGCACTCCAAGTCAAATAACAAAAGAAATCCGTATCTGCGTAAATATATAATATAAAAAATATATGATTATGACCCCTTTTATTATATTACGAATGATTACTTACACTTGACGCCAATTTGCAATCTAAAACGCACACGATTGCTAGCACTTTGTGAAGTACGTTGATAAGCCGGCCCCAGCAGCGTACGCCATATGGCAGTCCTCTATTTCAAATTCTGTAGTTTTTTGTTAATAATAGAAGGAAAAAGGCAAATAATGATAAGGAAACAATAACAATGGCCAACATTTTTTTATCTATAAATATATAAATAATGCAAAAAATTATATGTTTGTATGTATGTATGTATTAATCATTATTTTGAATGTGGGGAGAATTTATGCATAGTTCTTTCGTTTCATTTTTTCTTAAACAAATATGCGTAAATAATATCAAAACCTTGTACACTTCCACACTTCTATCAGCACAAAATGCAAAAACTCATTGGTTTTGAACGAAGGCAATATCTCAATATTACCACTCTTTGCTATTTCTGTACTTACAGAACAGACCAATGAAGTTGTGGTAACTTGGTCCACACGTGACGATGCCATTGAATCCATTGTTGAATATGGTCTCGACAGTTTTACGCAACGCGTTAATGGTACTTCCGAGCGGTTTGTCGATGGCGGTGATAAAAAGAAATCCCAATACATACACCGGGTAAATGAAGTTATTTTTTGTAAATTCATTTAAAAATATGTTTGAAACATATGAAAGAACTTGGTGTGACCTTGAAATCGAGGAGCACATCCTCATTTGCCTAACGGCATCTCAGTTATTGTTTTCTCAATCACTAGTTTGCCTTTCTACCGTTCTCTCCTCTTTCAAAATCCAATAGGTCAAGTTAACGCAACTCTTACCCAATCGCACATACGTCTATCACTGTGGAGGCCCATTGGGTTGGTCGCCGCGTTTCGAGTTTCGCACAGTGCCTGCCGGTGATGACTGGACACCCACAGTGGCACTCTACGGTGATATGGGTAATGAGAATGCACAATCCTTGGCGCGTCTGCAACAGGATACGCAGCGTGGCATGTATGATGCCATCATACATGTAGGGGACTTCGCTTACGATATGAATACGGATGACGCGCGCGTGGGTGATGAATTTATGCGACAAGTGGAAACCATAGCGGCCTATGTGCCATACATGGTAGTGCCGGGCAATCACGAGGAGAAGTAGTAAGTACATTTTATTAAATTTGATTTGCTGAAAATAAAATAATTTCCTTTTTTCAGCAATTTTTCAAATTATCGCGCGCGTTTCAGCATGCCTGGTGGCACCGAGAATCTCTTCTACAGTTTCAATTTAGGACCTGTACATTTCATTGGCATCTCCACCGAAATGTATTATTTTCTTAATTATGGCTTGAAGACACTCGTCTTTCAATACGAATGGCTAGTAAATGATCTGCAAGAGGCTAATCGACCTGAAAATCGTGCGCGCCGTCCTTGGATCATTGTGTATGGCCATCGACCAATGTACTGCAGCAACGGTAATGGTGATGATTGCACACATACAGAGACGCTAACGCGTGTAGGCTGGCCCTTCTTTCACATGTTCGGTCTGGAAGAGTTATTCTATGAGCAGGGTGTTGATGTGGAAATTTGGGCACACGAACATTCGTATGAACGCTCATGGCCACTTTACGATTATCAAATATATAACGGTACACAAACGGAACCTTATCGCAATCCACGTGCGCCTGTACATTTAATAACCGGCTCCGCTGGCTGCAAGGAAGGTCGTGAGCCATTCGACAAAAATAGACCCAACTGGAGCGCTTTTCACAGTCAGGTGAGTTGCATTGCTGTGTAAATATTAAAATCGATAAGCGTGTAATGCCTGTTTTTCCTTTTATCCATCACACAGGACTATGGTTATACGCGCATGAAGGCCTACAATCGTACCCATCTCTATTTCGAACAGGTTTCCGATGATAAAAATGGCGCCATAATCGATTCTTTCTGGTTAATCAAAGACAAACACGGCACTTATGTGTAAATAATTAGGCTGAAAAACAACAAAAACATAAAGAACATAAAAAATAATATATTTTAGCACTCTGAGTCACCAAAAATACGTTGCAAGAAATATATGAGTTTTTGAACAACGCAACATTCCTCTTTAGCATTAACAATAATTGGCTTTAAACAGTATTAGAAAACGTAAAAATTTTACCTAAGAATAAAACTCAGCATACTTATAATGGAGAAATTATATTTAGTTGGACGTATGTGCGTTTATATGTACATATGTACTTGATATAAACATTTTCATAAATGAAACATGGCGCAGCATTAGAAGCATTTTTCTAGTTTATTAACGCTGAATTTTAAAGAAAAGCATTTTTATGTATATGTATGTATTTGTGCTTGATTTTTTTATTTTTTATAAAATATATATTCGAGGTATTTATGGCTTAGTGAATATTATTAAATGAACTTTTACTTGACAATAAAATATGCAAATAAACTAGCAATTAAAGACTTTTTTTTAAATTTATTTTATTTTCATTAACAAACAGACAAATACAACTATTTTATTTAATTCTCCATTATCCTGAACTCCCAATCCGCTTATTATTTTTTAAATATTTATCTGATATGTGCTAAATGCCTCGACGGTGGACGAAAACTTCATCTTGAGCTTAAAAAAAACCCAACACATTCGAAAGAAAGACATTGTAAACTCAAGCTGATAGTAAAAATTATGAAAGTCAGAATATTGAAAGTAAAAATAATATCTACAGTTACCCAGCGCATTTCTGAGTTGATCCTTCAGCAATTACGATATTACTTCTCCTTCATTCTCTCCATTCTACTAATTATTTCTTCAAAATCTGATATAAACATCACTTTGTAAACGAATATTCGCGCCAAAACTTAAAATATCAACACAGAAAGCACATGGGATAGCCAAAACCCATCGTCTTCTTCTTCTTCTTGTTTTTAATAAATTTAAGCAATTTTTTTCCCTTTGCTTCTGTAACTATTATATTTTAAAGAAACCACTCAGGACTTCGTTGTCACTTGGTCCACGCGTGATGATACCAAGAAATCTATATGTGAATACGGGCTTGAAGCATTTGAATTTGTGCAAAATGCACCAGAGCCACCAAAAAAGTTCGTCGACAGTGGCAGCGCACATAGCGTCCAGTATATACATCGGGTAAGTACTTTTTTTGGAAACCCTATTTCGCATGATTTCTAATTTTCACACCCCCTCAACAGGTTACTTTGTCGAATTTACAACCGGAGAAGCGTTACATCTATCATTGTGGCAGCCCTTTGGGTTGGTCACCGCAATTTTGGTTCCGCACACCACCTGCGCATGCTCAGTGGTCGCCCTCGCTCGCAATTTATGGTGATTTGGGCAATGAGAATGCACAGTCCTTGCCGCGCTTGCAACAGGACACACAACGTGGCATGTACGATGCCATTTTGCATGTTGGCGACTTCGCTTACGATATGCATTCGGAAAATGCCGCTGTAGGCGATGAGTTTATGCGACAAGTGGAAGCGATAGCCGCTTATGTTCCATATATGGTGTGCGCTGGCAATCATGAGCAAACTTAGTAAGTGCCTAACCGGCTGGGGTGTACAGTTTAAATTGCAACTATTTAAATTTTTTTTATTTGTCTAGCAACTTTTCGAATTATCGCGCGCGCTTCAATATGCCCGGCGGCACAGAGAATCTATTTTATAGCTTCGATTTGGGTCCCATACACTTTGTTGCCTTCTCAACTGAGCTCTACTACTTCCTTCATTATGGCTTGAAGAGTCTTGTATTTCAATATGAGT
Source organism: Neoceratitis asiatica (assembly GCA_030068015.2). Lineage (NCBI taxonomy): Eukaryota > Metazoa > Arthropoda > Insecta > Diptera > Tephritidae > Neoceratitis > Neoceratitis asiatica. Next base: position 96,574,632 of record CM061525.1, on the reverse strand, counting down.
GGTTAGTGCGCGACTTACGGGAGGCTAATCGCCCGGAGAATCGCAAAGTTCGGCCATGGATCATAACCTTTGCACATCGTCCGATGTATTGTAGTAATGCGAATGGCGATGACTGTTCGCATCATCAAACGGTTGTGCGTGCAGGCTTGCCTCTGCTGCATATATTCGGTTTGGAGCAGTTGTTCTATGAGCAAGGTGTCGATGTAACGATATGGGCGCATGAACATTGCTATGAACGTTTGTGGCCCATTTATGATTATAAAGTCTATAATGGTTCGCTACAGGCGCCATATGTGAATCCACGTGCGCCAGTGCATATTATAACTGGTTCGGCGGGCAATAAGGAGGGACGCGAGCCCTTCTTCAAAGTCATGCCCAAGTGGAGCGCATTTCACAGTCAGGTATGGCAATTTATTTTCATTTCTTTTAATTCTTTTTATTTACATACAAACATTTTTTTTCAGGATTTCGGTTATACGCGCTTAAAGGCGCACAATGGCACACATTTATATTTTGAACAGGTGTCCGATGATAAGGCTGGCCAAATAATTGACGCATTTTGGGTTGTGAAGGACAAACATGGCAGTTATGTCGAGACATGAGCGCAAACGTAAGACATGCCAAAGATAAAAAAATTTGCAATCATAACTGTGAAATACGCCAAAAATGACAAAAAATCTTTCCAAATACGATTTTGTAGCCAAAAGCTTATATACAAACATAGATATTCTCATTTAATTATTTAAAAAATATTTTTTTTTATTTGTATACACTTTTAATCGAAAAATTTATATAAATATATATTAAAATGTACGCAGATCATAATTTTTTCTATACAAAGCGCGAGTATTGAATAGAAAAATTATATTCAAATAAATAACGGTGGCTGTTATTATCATTCCAATACTATTCCATTATTATGTTAATAAAAAAATAATCATTAAATTGATTGAAATAATATAATATTAAATTTAAAAACGAAAAGTCCAAAAAGTGCCTTATTACAAAAATAAAATTAATAGTTTGTGTTGTCCGTTAATTACCGTCTTTTGTTTCAAAAAAAAAATTGTGTGCTTTGTATTTGAAATTTTTTATGATTTTATTTAAATTTTCCAATTTTTATCTTCATGTTTTTCTATAGATTTTTGCTTTATTTCGCTTATCCTATTTTATAAAATTTTGTACATTTTGTAATTACACACATATGTATACCTAAATATAATTAATATTAATATTATCCAATGCTTTGTATTAGAAATACACAAAAAAAATTTATATTTTATAAAAATATATAAAACTTATACATATGTATATCAAATAATTGTATAAATAAATAAATAAATATGTATATATATGTATGCACATAACAAAGCTGTTGTTGTTGTTGTATAAAGGTTGACTTAAAATGGTTTGAGGTTTTTTCCGATGTTTCGCGATGTGATGTGATAGCATGTGTTGCGTTTTGGTATTATACCCACTTTTTTGGAATCTATATACATATATACGCTTTTATATATATTCGTAAGACGACTTGATTGGATTTTTTTTGCATTATTTTTGAAATAAATTAATTTTATAATTTCATCATCATATGAATTATTCTTCGCTTTGTTATGACAAAACATCGTATGATATGACATTATATGACATCGCGTGATGTGAAGTGGCTTGTTTTAAGAGCGACTACGGCGATAATGGCCATTTAATGTTTTATATGATTCCGTATGATGCCACATCATATGATATGACATCATGTGATATAATGTAACGATGTGACTTACTTTGAAAATTTACTACACAACGCCGGACGACTATTGCAATGACACAGAATTAATGTTTTACAAATTTTATGACATCGACTTGGCTTGACACAACATCATATGATATGACATCGTGTGATGTGATGTGACTTATTTTAAGTATTTTCTAGATTGGATTTAGCGAGTATTGCAATTATTTCACAGTATGCAATTAATGCTTCCTTAAGCTTTATGACCTCGATTTAGTACGATACCACATCATGTGATATGGCATCACGTGATGTGACATGCGTGAAGAATATGCAAATTCTTTTGTTTTTTTAATTTTGCAATATATATCTAGCTGATATTTTATATATCCTATATATATCATGTCGCGATGTGATATCTGATTTTTGATTATTACATCCATCTCATTTACCTTCCCCAAATGCAGATAAACTAAATGACATTGTCGTCACCTGGTCCACACGCGATCCAACCAATCAATCGGTTGTGCTGTATGGCGAAAACTATGCGGATACTAAAAATCTAGTCAATGTGACTGGCGAGTCACATCGTTTTGTCGATGGCGGCAGTAAGAAGCACACACAATACATACATAAAGTAACGTTGCGTAATCTGAAGCCGCAAACCCGTTATGAGTATTCCTGTGGCAGCGAGCTGGGTTGGTCGGCGCGCTTCAGCGTCACTACACCACCCGCTGGCAGTGAGTGGCAGCCCCGTTTGGCTATATTCGGCGATATGGGCAATGAGAATGCACAATCCTTGGCACGTCTACAACAGGATACACAGCAGGGTATGTACGATGCCATCATACATGTGGGTGATTTCGCTTACGATATGGACACGGAAAATGCGCGTGTGGGCGATGAGTATATGCGTCAAGTGGAGACCATAGCTGCCTATGTGCCGTACATGGTGTGTCCGGGTAATCATGAGGAGAAGTAGTAAGTGTGGAGAGGTTTTCAAATTTTGTGTGCTTTGTGTATTTAATATTTTTTTTTACGGTTATTTATTGCCTTAGCAACTTTTCAAATTACAAAACTCGCTTCAATATGCCCGGTGGACGTGATAGCTTGTGGTACAGCTTCGATTTGGGTCCCGTACACTTCGTTTCCTTCTCAACCGAAGTTTACTATTTTTTGAATTACGGTTTCAAATTGCTCACCAAACAATTCGAGTGGTTGGAGAATGATCTACGCGAGGCAAACAAACCCGAAAATCGTGCACAACGCCCATGGATCATAACCTATGGACACCGTCCCATGTATTGTAGTGATGACAAAGAGTACGATTGCAATGAGAAGCTGGAGACTTTCATACGTCAAGGTTTGCCACTCGTGAAAATGTTCGGTTTAGAGGATTTGTTCTACAAACATGGCGTGGATGTTGAGATTTTCGCGCATGAACATTTCTACACACGTCTATGGCCTATTTATGATTTTAAAGTGTACAATGGTTCGGCTGAAGCGCCCTACACTAACGCCAAAGCGCCAATACAGATTATAACCGGTTCGGCTGGCTGCAAGGAGCAGCGTGAGCCATTTTCGGATAAGTTGCCGTCATGGAACGCCTATCACAGCAATGTGAGTGTGTCTGTAAAAAAGCTCGAAAACTTTTCATTTCTATTAATTAATATTTTTCTGCTCCCTAGGACTATGGTTACACGCGCATGAAGGCCTACAATCGCACCCATCTCTATTTCGAACAGGTTTCCGATGATAAAAATGGCGAAATTGTCGATTCCTTTTGGATAATCAAGGATAAGCATGTGGCTTATAGTGAAATGTGAATAAAAAAAAAATTGTATCAAAATAATGTGACACATACAAAAATTATGTTTTCGAAAAATGGCTGTAAAACTGCGACTGCTTCAAAACACTACAAAACATGATTCCATTGGCTTTAGGTGCATAATTTTTAACAATTGACATTTAAAAAAGTGCTTTGAAATGCCTAAATACTTTTATTTTGTCACAAACTTTTATTTTGCCAAGAAATTCGAGTAAAATAATGGAAATTTGAAACTTTCCTTTATCAATTTATTTCCCTTACTCTACTTTATCTCTATTTTCCATAACTGCATATTATTTGTAAATGATCTTTTTAGTGGGTTTTAATAAAAATTAAAAACATAAATATGTATGTTTTTATTTTAAACGCAGCGTAATTCACGTCCGCCTCCCTCTGTCCCACCTTTATAAAATTCAAATTAAAAGAAATCAAATTTCATTGGTTTTTTAAAAAATTCTATACTTTAAATTTATTTACGTTATTCAATCAATTTGTATTACAAAGTCGAAAAGTCTTGGCAGCATTATTTCGAACCAAACTCAAAACGTTTCTGAGTTTGCGCACAACTAACGCTCACACTCGGTGGTTGTCGTTTCACGTATTGCGCATTAGTAGACCGTACCCGAAATACCTGGACCGTACTGATAGCCAGCGCCAACACCAACACCACCCACCGGTGGCACTACACCAGCGCCAGCGTAACCGCCTCCTACAACACTATTGGTGTAACCACCGTAATAGTTGGATGGATAATTGTAACCGAAGCGTGAGTAGGGATAACCGCTGCCAAAGCGTGCATTGTAGTATGAGTAGGGACTGCCATAACCGCCATAAGGCCCAGAGCCGGGGTAACCAGCATAGTTGCCATAACCGCCGGAGCCACCGTAGCCGCCATAACCACCGTAGCCGCTGAGCCCACCTAAGCCGCTGTAGCCAGCGTAATTACCATAACCGCCATAGCCGCCATAACCGCCATAGCCGGTAGTGCCATCTTAACAAACAAACAAAAATAGAAAAAAAAGTAACCAAAAATCGAAAAAATGAATTTTTTTTGTAGTAATTTTTTTTATATTGTGCGCATCTTTTTTTCGCCTACCCAGACCGAGTCCTAGACGCGATGAATAGGGATCCCAAGCGCCACCAATATAACGCTTCTCTTGCTTGTGCGCATCTTCCAGCGGATTACTAGCTGCTGCCTCGAGTTGTTCAACGCCATTTGTGGACTCTGCGATCGCATTATCCTCTGCGACGGTGTCGGCATAAGTTGATCTTGTGACGGCACAAAGCACAAGCACGGTGGCGATTAAGGACTTTTGAAGTGGAGCAACACATAAAATTACACAAGCAGAAGAAACACATTAAAAAATAATATTTGTTGAACAGAAATGAGTTGCACACAATATTCCAAACTGAATCCTTTAAGGTTAGTAAAGACAAGCGTATCCTTGTTTTTTTTTTTTTTTTACACTTACAGCACACTTCATGTTGTTGTTTAGTTTTATTTAATACGCTTTTTTTTTTCTTCTCTTATATTTTGTCACACAAACCAAATCCAACGTTCGTTCTCCGGCCACTAAACACCTTTAAGTTTCAAATTTAAATGACTGAATGTCGTTTGCTCAGCGTTAATGGGCTTTTATATCTGGTGAAAATCTGGTTGTTGTTGTTGACTATCCGTCGACTTGGCGTGGCGTGGCAGCGCGGCGCTTCTCAGACTTTCAAGCTAGTGCGCTGAAGCCAGCGCATTTGTATGTCTAGTAAGCTCTGTTGTTGTTGTTGTTGTTGTTGTTTACAAAATTCGTACAATTTTTCGCATTTTTTGTTGTTGGTTTTTGTTTTTGTTGTTTTTAAGTTTATTTGAAACGCCGAGGCGTGAATTATTTAGACAATTTTCTAATATTTTTTCCAGGGATTTTAGTAGGTTTATTGGTGAGTAACGCACATTACAGAATCGCTGTCGCAAAGAAAAAAAATGCGAACTGAAATTATTTGGCTGCTATTACGTACGTATGTACATATGTATGTTGATCTTTCTAAACATTTTGGCATGTAAATATGACAAAAATTGGAAGAATTATGATTTAACGGTACAAATATGCATGCACAAGCTGCCACTTGGCTAAAAGCACCAGAAAAAAAGGGAAAATAATTAAATTAATTTTTTTGTTCTATGCAAAAATCAGTAAATAATATTATATATATATATATATATATATATATATATATATGTATGTATGTACGTGTATTTAAGGATTCATTGTACGCTAGATGAAATCGCAATTCGAAATTCTCAGCCAAAAAGCCGTAAATTCTAAATCAAAACTTAAAATCTCAACAAACACACAAATATGCATATTTTTTTAGTGTTGTTGTTGTACGCAAACATTTTATTTGTTTAAATTTGCGTGAGAATTTTCCACAAAATCAGCATTGCCGTTGCTCGTTTAAAAGAATATATGCTCATTTGGGCAATAAATATGTCCACACACACACACACACTCAAACAAAAAGGTTTCTAATTATTCTGTGCGCCACGAAAATTTCATACATTTATCTAGTTATGCATCACATACGTACATATAAATTTGTACTTAACGCATAAGCTACACATATGTATGTATGTACATAGCTTACAACTGTCCATGGTCAGGCGTACGCGTGTGTATTAACATTGGCGTGGCGTCTAGTAAAACAAAAAAAAAACAATGCTACGCTTTATCCTAAGCCGCATCACTATTAGACCCTAACCACCCCCCAACACTTCACTTCACTTGTATGTACACACATACATATGTATGTATGTATGTAAGCCGCTTTTATGTCAAAATAAAAAAGTGTCAATTTGCGGATGATTTTGAAATGCGAACAAGCCCAAAAAAAGTGTAATGTATGTATGTACATATGTATGTATGTAGGTAAATGTATATTGAAATTCAGTATTTACTTATTATACTTACAGGTTACCCAAACACAATGAGTTTAAACAATTTAGGCATTTGTTGTTGTTTTGGGCAATTTCTGAGGTGTAATAAAATAAAATTAATTTGCATTTCTTCTTGCTAGAATTTTTTCATCTTTTCTTCTTCTTCTTTCACGCAAACACTTTGCGACTAATTTCACCAACACAATGAAATGCTTTATTTTCTCCATTGTGTGTGTGTGTGCGTGCGTGTGTTGACATTTGTAAATGTGATTTTGCAAAATTTCCGCCAAATTTGAGTTCCCAACAGTCCGTTATATGTATGTACATACATGCATATTCATCCCCTCCCCCTTCTATATAACACTCAATGTTGTTATGCATAATTTGCTTGAGCTAAAAATATGAAAAATCGTCACATGGCAATGAGTTGCTGGACACGCATATCTTTACGCCCGCGGCTATTACTCCAGAGAAAACTCCACTCTCGGCTGTATGGATTTTTTTTTTTTTTTTTTTTGAGTAATGACATTTTTTGTGCGTACAATAAATTCAATTGTTCAGCGTTTGCAGTAAGAGATGTGTTAAATATATGTACAAATAGTAATTACGCTGGCCAATGGAAAGTACACTCATATATATGTAAGTATGTATATGGGGCATACAAAGATTTCAGTCACAAACATATTTATACATATATGTATGAACATTATCGTAAATTCAAAATATATTATAAGCGAAAATTGTAATTCCTTGAAAATTTATGTATAAAATATGAAAAAATGTCCTTGCATAGGTTAGGTTTACTCGTATTAAGGCATGTTCATACGCATTAGATGTGTACTCAGACTATTTGAATAGAATTAGGCAGCAAACAGAAAATGCTTAAAACTGACAGAATGCGATCTCTAAAGCACGCAAATATCATATAAAACATGAGTACTCTAAATGAGTAAGAGCTAGCCAAAAGGAATCAAGAGCTAGCCAGTTTAAGGGCGAAAACCAAAATTTAAAAATGAGCTAAATACATTTTCTTACATTTGCAGATTACTAGTAGTGTCAGGTGGGAAAACGTTGGTAATAACAATAATTATTCTTACTATTTCGATATTTTTCATTATTCTATTTGTTTTCTGAACAAATTTTAATTCCAACTGCACAAATTGTAATCAGCTGTTTTTCTCCCTAACCCTTTTTTTTGACTAATTAAAGTTGTTTTGAGTAGAAACCAAACATTTTCTCTCAAAATCAGTTTGCGCCTTAAATTTCACCTGATTCACTAGCTTTCGTCAGTTGGTACCAATTGTTACAGCGTGCAAAGGAACATAATTATTATCAAAATTCAGTTGGAATCAGGTTTTTTCAGTTTTTTTTTATTGTTAGTTTTATGCCTCTTGTCGGAAAAAATTAGGGTCGTTCCGGTATAGATATTTGACTGCCGTGGAAGCTTTTGAAATTTAACCACTTTTACGAGAGTAAATCTTTGAGCCCCTAACCTCCCTCCCTCCTGAGCCTTTTGACATGGAAAATTCAGTTCATGTAATTTCAGTTTCAACTGATTTCGAAATTATTTTATGCCACGCAACTAATTAAAAATTAATAAAAACAATTAAATCTGTTTTTCAATGCCATGTAATTATTATTAGCTCTGACAAATTAAGTATTTTTTTAATAGAAAACTCTCATAAATGCCAGCAAATCAAAGCGCAACCATTTTATGGTTTTATTATTTTTTATTTCACAATTCTTTAATTGAAGCAGAGCATATCAGCTAAATAGATTTAACTGAAGCTTCCACAATCATTTGTATATATATATATATATATATATATGTGTAAATCTATATGACACGTGCAGTGCTAAAACATTTATTTCAACGGCTGTGAAGTGTGATTTAATCGATTTTAGTGCTTAATCACGTAATTTCGCTAATAAAATTGTAACTAAAACAAATGCAAAGCGAGACAGTGTATTCCGAACACATACAAAATAACATAATTAAATAAAGACCATTAAAAAAAAATAGTCATTGAAATCCATACAAATATCTGTTATTTTGTATTGAAATCATTTTTTTTTTACTCTTTTTATTATATTATAGAATGTTTTGTTTTTTTAGTAGTAGCAAATATTTATTTTTATCTTAAATTTAAATAAAACATTAATTTTTTCGCTCCATTAAACTCCTTGCGTCGTGCATACAGTCTATTATTTGTGTCATTTCCTCTCCTCCTAACGGGGATGTGCGACAGAATTAATCGTTGGTACATACAAACGAGTATGACCGCCATTTTGTTGCGTAAACTAGTATTTCAAGGATCGAAATAAATGGAAAATTCGCCTAATTTATTTCGATTCTTTCGCTACTAATTATAATGTTAATTAATTAGCAGCATTTAATAGCTTCGTAGCGCTGGTAAACATTTCAAAATGAAACTTTTAGGAAAAGTTTGCAGCAAAAGTCTTTTGAATTTAAACGAATTCATCATCAATTTGAAGAAATACCAAAAAAAAGGGGACAACAAAGCGGAAATGGGACGAAATTAAAAGTGAAGGATCAAGCTGACGTCAATGCATTTGCTTTAGCTGATATTCCATTCATTTTTAAAAGAGTAAAGGAGATTTCTATATGTATTATAATAGCGTTGAATCATTTTCAAGCAGACCCTCTAGACACTCGCGCGCTGTAACATGAATCACCCAATCTATGGTTGTTGATCATTATTATTGAATTCAACCGCTTCATGGGGGAAATGGAAAAGCCAAAAGCGACAATGAAAGTGCTAAAAAAATTAAAGGGTGTTAAAATCTCCCAAAATATTTTGCTTTAAAGGAGAATTTGAACTGAGTTGATTTGGTTTTGTGTTTTTCCGACAGGGTGGATACTAGATTTATATCGGAACGAATTTCCGTCATCCCTTGTCAATTTTGGTTTAGTAACACACCGGTTTCGGCAAACCGCCATCTTCAGTGTTTGGTTTCGTTCTCAGAACACTTGTGTTACTAAACCAAAATTGACAAGGGATGACGGAAATTCGTTCAGATATAAATCGAGAATTTGAACATTTTCATACAGTTGAGCGGCGGCTTGCTGTCTAAGACATTTTTCTTTGTAAAATTTAATAGAAATTCATTCAGAAAATTATTAAAAAAATATAGTGGAGCTCAATATATCGCAGGGTATAATTACACAAAGGAATTTTAATTAAACACTTGAGAATATAACCATTTTCTATATAAACATTAAACGGAAATCAATTTGACGTCATTAAAAGCAGCATAAATACAGAAGGAACATAAATAAATGCAAAACAATGCATCGTAAATTAAAATAAAAACGTCAACATTCGAAAAAGACAATTCATTTCTAAGTACATATGTATGTACATAAGTTAAAACATATTTATATGAACATAATTTGAGGCAGAGATGTGGCCCAAGTGCTGTGCTTTTGAATAAAAAACTCTGCGTTGGCTATTGCTTTAATATTTGTGTGTGTGTGTGTTTGTGTGTGTGTATTTCTTACTTTTATTATTATTCTTACTTTTCTGCTTTAACATTGACATTAGAAGAATTGCTTGTGGGAATTAACCAAGTCTCAAGTTCTTTGCAAAACCAAAATTTTCATTTTCAATTACAAGTTCAACGTTAATAACAAACATGCGATTTACACATGTCTACATACGTGTTCGGCTACGTACATACGAGTACGTGGGGCTGCATTGTACGACATTTGTTAGCATCGCCCTACAAGGTTTCGATCTGCAAAATTCCCACCCCTCCATGCAAACATACCTAAATAGATATGTACGTATGTATGCACACACACACACACACACAACAAATGCTTATTACTGTCAGTTTTAAATTTTTCAATTTGCACATACATACATACATACATACATACATACGTATATAATTCAATAGCAGTCACTTGGAAAGTTATGTGGTTGCTACTCTGCCTCGTTCAAGGCTTTCATGAGGTGGGTGGCAATCAATAGGCAGCACGTCAATATGAAATACATTTTGAGCTGTGTTAACATTCTGGGGTTGGGTGCTAACCTGTGGCTTCTGTCTGTAAAATGTCAATTATTTTCTCGTGCAAGCGATTAACTAGAGTGTGAGTAGATTTTTCAAATAATAATAATAATAAATTTTTGCGGTTAACTCAGAAGTGAGTGGGCAATTTGTAAATGGAAAATAATTGCAAAAAAAATAGAAATAATTAAATACGAATAAAATTGCAAATCAAAAACAAAACTAAAATAAAAATTAAAAAATTAAATACAATAAATGAAAGCGAAATAAGATAAAAAACAATATACAATAAAAAATAAAAAACAAAAACAAAAAATATAAGATGAAAACAAAAAAAAATAAAAAATAAAAATAAGAAAAAAAATAAGAAAAAACAAATAAAATAAAAAAGAGTAAAAAAAATTGTACAAAAACTCCATTAATTAAATTGAATTAAAAATAAAAGCCGCCTTTGAATAGTTGATACCGATTTTTTCCCATTTGCGACAACAACAACAACTAAAAGGTTTTCTCAGCAGAAATTTTGCTGACAGTTAAAACAGAAATGCGTACTCTGTAACCCTTCTTGACTCAAATAAAATTAAAAATTGATTTTCGTTCATCTCTATGTTTATTCTTGAATTTTTCTATGTTTTGTTGTTGTTTGTGTATGTAACATATGTTATGAAGTACAATTAAATGATTATCTTATACATATAACTTACGCATATTTGCACAAATTTATTAAATTTAAATTAATTTAAATGATTTTTAGTGCACATACGTGTGTATGTATGTATGTATGTATGTAAGAATTCTCATTATTTAATAAATGCAATTACAAGTACGTATACATATTGAACTTACGCGTTAAGGGTACATGTATAGAGTATAATATTTGTACAGTTTATGCGTACATACATATATAAAAATGCCATACAAGACAAAATTGTACAATTCATTAACTACGGTTCTTAATTTTTTTTATTTTTTTATTTTTTTTTAATTTAAGTATTTTGTGATTACTGAGTTTGTATTTAATTTGCTGAATATGCACTCTCCTGCCGCGTTGGTTGTAAAAATGCATCCAATCCATACATATATTACACTTTCGAATACTTTAAGTCAGAGATGTTCCGTTTTGTCATGATGGCCGCTCGCTCAGGCGTCCGTCCATCTCTGCATTAAACAAAATACGCGGCCAGCTGTGCCATTTTATCTTTTGGCTGGCGTGGCCCACGACCACCACCCCGTCCACCGCCAGCACTGCCACCGCGTCCACCTTTGGTGGTAGCACCACCACGTCCACCGCCGCGGCCGCCACCGCGCAAATTCACCGGTCGCGATGCAACAGCACGATGTTTCTCCACTAAATGCGCAAAATCGTTGGAGCAGAAAACACAGCCACTCTTCTCTTCGCTGCCATCTTTGAATTTCGTTTTATCCGATTTGTAGACAGCATTGACTAGTTGAGCGCCGCATTCCTGGCACTTTTGTTCTGGAAAAAATGAAAGAAAATGGGATTAAGCATATTTTTTAAGGCAACATATTCATAGCCTCTGTCCCACCTTCCACCGTCACTTTGGTGGCACCCTTAAAACAATTGATTATGACATCGCAACGATTGCAGCCCAACTTCCAACTGGGCGCCAATGTGCAATCCAAAACAAGTATGCCGTGTTCACACTCTACGCAACTGGAGATACCAAGCGTATTGAGTGAATGTGGACATGTGGGATGCGTACATGAGTTGCAGCCGCCATTTTTCGGCATATCCCTGAATGGCGGATGATTGTAGCAGTATGGGCAGAAGGGATAAGAGCGTCCTTTGGCGCCGGTGGTAAAAGCCAACAATTCAAAATCATCTAGCGGGCATTTAAACTCGCGATAGACTTTGACATTACCTCCATTCGGTAATGAATATGTTTCGTCGCAATGTGAGCAATGCAGACGCGCTGGTTTTGTCTGGAAACGATTACGAACACATTATTTTTTTTTATTGGTTCCTATTGAAGGTTAACTGACTTACTTGTATGTATTTCATGTAGCGCCGACATTTACCGCAACGCGAATGTGCCTTACCCGCCTCGGCTAGTGGGGAGAAAGAGACCTCGAACAAACTGTCCATGCTGGTAATATTTTTGACAAAGTACAAAAACTTTAAGCGAAAAATTTCAATGGCATGCCGCAATACGGAGTGAAAATCGGCAGAACCTTTGGCAATGAGATTCAACATGCGCTCCACCTCTGAGCGCATAGTGGGCAAGACAAGTTCGGGATCAATCTAAAGAATATCAAATATAGTCTATTTTTTTTAATTCAGCAAAACCTCCTAATTGACTCACTTTTTGATAGCCATGTACCAGCACTATACCCAGCGTTGTCGGTATCAGTTTTCTTCCTGCTTCAATGCGTACATAGTTACGCTGTGAAATATTATTGATATGCACTGGTATAGAGGCATCAGTGCCAATGCCATGCTTCTCCATTAGTGTAATCAATTCAGCTTCGGTGAGGTAGTCCGGTGGTCCTGTTTGAGATTCCGCCATGCGAACATCGTTTATAGCTATTTTTTCACCCTCCACGAATGGTGGCAGCGCCTCATCACGTCCGAATGCCTGCCAGGTCATTACTTTTGTGAAACCCGGGTCAAGTAATACATTTGCGGTACAGGTAAACGTCTCCATGCCAACACGCAGCTTAGCTGTGGTAGTCCGATACTTCAAATCATGCGATACCGTACCGAGGAAATGTCGGCAAATGAAATCGTACACACGCCATGTATCTTTATCGAAATCACTGCGGTTGGCCAACTTCATTGGCGTAATGGGCGGATGGTCACCGGCGTCAGAACCTTTGCGTGGCGCATTGAAGTCACCTAAAATAGTGCGCGCCTCATCACCAAACTCGCAGGAGGGTTGCAGTAGACGTATAACGGCTCTAAAAGTGAAAAATAGAAAATGGAATGTTGTTAAATGGAGGTGTAATTAATGAGTTCATTTTTAACTCACTGCAAATCGAAATTTGCTGGATACTGATTGGTTTCTGTACGCGGATAACTGATATAACCTTGTGTATATAAGCGTTCAGCAATTTGCATGGCTTGGAAGGGCCCTATGCCTAGCCCAGAACTGCAAATACGCATCAATTCCACTGTATTTAAAGCCTGCGGCCGCCCCTTGAACTGCTCTTTTGAAGTTACACTCTCTACCCTAAAAGTATGCAATAAATATTAAAATTTAAAAATTCAAAAGTCTCAACATCACATACAGCGCTTCTTTGTGCTCCTTAACGCGCTGCATTAGCATTATGGCAATTTCCTTTTTAAATACACGTCCGCGTGCCCATTCCAACGTTACTTCTGGTTGCCCAGCAAGCAATTGTAAATACCAAAAGCTCTCCGGCTTAAATGTTTGTATATCGTCATGTCTTTTCACGCAGAATCCCAGCGTTGGCGTTTGACAAGGTCCATATGATATCAGCGATGAATCCAAATCTCCATAGCGCCCTTGGAAAAATTTCGTTTGAAAGCGTGTGAACGCGCAACCGATACGTAAATCCAGCTCTTGACGTGCATCTACAGATTTCGATTCGTTTTCATTGGGATACCCCAGTGATTCCATTGCACCTTTTATATCTTTTTCGGTAATGGCAGAGAAATGCGCACGAAAAGTTACATTGCGACTATGCACATTCGGTATGATACGCGACACTGCATCCATTACTTCATAGCAAATATTTTCGCCCTCTTTATCACAATCGAGCCAAAGCACTAAATAATCGCAACCTCGCGCTTCACCTGCTAGAAATGAGCGCATATGCAGCTTCGGATTAGCCTCCTTTTTTTCGGTGGGACAACCAAAAAGTTCAGCTGGATCGACGCGATCCCATGAGTTGTATTTGCCAACAAAATCCAAAGACATGACATGACCGCACACTGACGTCATCCGAAACTGAACACTGCGCTCATCACGGAACGGTCCAATCCATTCATGAGTTGAACAGGAGTTACTAGAGCCTATTAAGAAACAAAGCAAATAAATAAAATTATACTTTTTAATTGAATACTTCCCAAAGGTAAATTCAATTACAAAATGCCGTGCTAGTTATGTACCTTTTTTTGTCGTGCTGCGCCCATTCGATAAAATAGTGGCAAGTGAGGCCGCCAGCGACGGCTTCTCTGCAACCATCAGTACTTTCTTCATTGTTGTTGTGCCCAAAATAAGCAGGAGCCTTTATTTCTGCTATATTTATGCCTTTTTAAGGTATTTTTTTTACCAATTTTTAAGCACAAACGCTGAAAAGTGCCAGGCGAGGAAAACACACGCAGAACTGAAATGTCAATTCCAACAGTGCTAGCTAAACTGGAACGGAGAAGAAAGCAAGTGGTAGCCAAATGTTTCTCTATTTGATATTTAGTTTTTATTTGATAAATGATATTTTATATACGCAATTGTGTTTTATTACGTATAATATTCAAATAAAAATTATTAAAAAAAAATTATATTTTCCTCTGTCAAAATATGTGGCGTATTAAAAAAAAAATATAACAATTTTGTTCGCCTGGCAATCATGTAAAGCATTTTTATCCTAAATAGCTTTCATCACAGTATGGCAAGTTTTCATACACATGTGCTTGTTGATCGCGGATTGTTTCTTGGTTTTAGCAGAATTAGCACCAGCACCATTAAATAGATTGCAGAGGAATGAAGATAAAGTCTGGGAAAAAAGCAGCGAAACGTGATCTTACAACAACAGATGATGTGGAGCCTGAAAATAATAGCCCACCACCCGCAAAGTCGTCAAAGAAATCAAAACTAGTACCGAACAGCGAAATGAATGGATCTGGTGAAACGACTGCAACTGATGATAAGCCAAGAGTGGAAAAACCAGGAAACATCATGAATGTATCAATATTCCAACATTTTAAGGAGTTAACAAATGAGCAAGAAGCTGAACGCTTGAAAGCAGCACTGCAGTTGCTTCAACAGTTGAGTAAAACTAAAGATGTTGATAAGGTATAATTTTTACTTGAATTTTACCAAATCACGTTCTAACAATATTTGATATTTTCAGAGGCAGAAAGAGTTATCGTACACACTAAAACGTCTTGTACGTGGCTGTGGCGCTGCCACAAATGCTTCACGCGCTGGATTCTACACAGGCTTGGTGGCGCTATTAAAAGCTTTTGATGAAAATGTAATTTCACTAGAGAGTATTTTTGACACAATGCAAAAGGAGCTGAGTGTGGGTGCTACTGTGGGAAATAAGGTAGTTTTGTTTGTGAAAGGTATTGGCATTTTAATACACATTTTTCCTTTGTTACTTCCACAGGATGACGCGGATGCAGTTGTTGGCAGAATATTGGTTTGCAGCGCATTGCAACAAGCAGGTCGCTTGGATAACCTGCAAAATAGTGAGCATTTGGAACGTATTATAAACACCTTGTTGCAAGCTACCAAACAACGCAGTTATCACTCATCACTTGGTTACGCAGTACTCATCGAATTGGTCGGGAAGGTATGTTAAACGACTATGCATTTTATTATCTCTTTTATTTAATAAATTCTTGTATTAATATAGCTAACCGTGAAACAATTCGGCAACGTAGTTTGGCCTTTATTGCAAATTGAATTGCAACGTGCTTGGCCCAAACAAACTCTTCAAACTGTTCACTGTCTTATCGTTGTGCAGCGACTTTTCCCAAATATTGTGAATGCCAAATTTTTAAAAGCGCATTTCGGTAACTCTGATCTATTGCAACCGGAGAGTTACGTAAACCTCTATCGCCTCTTCTGGGAACACAATAATATACAATTATTAACACATCCAGCTTTTGAAGAATTCGGCACTTATATATCCAACAGTGCTAACCTTAAACATTTCTGGACACAACATGTTGATGCGGGTCTGGAAACGAGTAATAAATTGCGTGAATTAATTACATTGAAAATTTCCAGTGATATACTGAATAGTTGGCAGCAGACAGATGATGCGCAGAAAAAGCCAGTGGTAGCAGTTTCAGAATTATTAAGCGCAAATTTCTTGCACTTACTGGTGGAAGGTTTGAAAAATTTAAAACAAAAGAAAGATGAAACGCTAAAGGCCTTCTACGATGACTTCTTTGAAACTTTGATCACCTGTTGCGTCAAACTTGCTGACGATAAACAAACAGTAGCGGTTATACGCCGCCTTATATTGCCACCAGGCCTCTTTGGTATTGAGAAATATACCAGCACTCGTGTTGTACATCAATTAATTAATGCGCTGGGCGCATCAGGCGTTAAAGAGATATACACACTCTATCGTGACATCTTTCTCGGCACACGAACGAAGAATGCCGACAATGCAAGCGAGACATGGCTGAATTTTGAACGCATGAATGCTGGCTATTTATTACAGCACCTGCTGGCACACAGGGCCGTACGGCCAGAATATGACTGGCGTAACCAACAGTTGCGTTTTCTGCTCACCTGTGGCATATTTCATGTTAACGAGTCAGCGGAAATCTGCAAGAAGGAAACTGCATCTGCGTTTAGTAAAGACTTTGGTGATCAATGCAAGAATATGTTTTACACTAGTATGCAGAGTCGATTAGTGAACTTGCAGCAGGAGAAACAGTCGCTTTTGAAGATGGTACAGTTCTGCAATGAGCGTATTGGACAAAAAAAGGCAGCGAAACATTTCCGTATCAAACAATTTGACGAAACATTGCTTAAATACTGGAAACAAATGTACGAGGCTGTGAGCGGCACAGAGGCGAGCAGCAAGAAAAAGGCGAAGTCGAAAAAAGCAGCAGAGGGGGATAAATTGGAATTAGTTTTCCAAATTTTGATGCTCAGTATGGGATTGCAATTGTTCCGGGAACCGGAAATGGCTGGACCGGCGATAGAGGATTTGCTCAAGTGCATGCAACGCGTTAAAGAAAAGCATCATCAAAAGAAGAAGGTGAAAGAAAGCGGAAAAAACGCCGACAGCGAGGTATGTAGATTTGCTAACACAATGTGGGGTGCAAAAATTAATACATGTTTGTACTCCGTAAAGCAATTCGTAAATTTTTTTTTTTTTTTTTTTTTTTTAAATCAATTCTTAACAAAATAAATTATAACACAAAGCAAAAAGAACAAAATCTGAGAAATAAACGAATAAAAACCTCCTATGTACTCAATTTTGCAAATGCTAGCTCTCAGTAATATTTTCCTAGTTACCGTTAGCTCTTCTTTAGTCCAGCTATGAAAATTTTAAGATTACTTAGTGTAAAAAAAGTCATGAAGAAATTATCACGAGACATTGAGGACAGTGTTGTATGCATGACAAAAGCTTGTTCCGCGACTCGAGTAATAGCTAAGCAGTTGAACATAAGCCAATCAGTGGTTATAAGAGTCCAGAAAACGAGAAGTGTAGCCCCTAAAGGTCAAGTGAGAAATCGCCGAAAGCCTTTAACGGATTCAAATGCACGTGTCATGATGACACAGGAAAAAAGGGTTTAACGCCAAAGCAAGCATATTTAGCTATAAATAAACCCGTTAGCCGATGGACTGCAAGAAGAGCCCTTCGCAATATTGGCTACTTCTCTGTTGTAAAAATACCAAAAACCTGCCTTGTCGAAATGAAATGTTAATGCTCGTTTGAAGTTTGCCAGGGATCACGAAAAATGGACTGGAGATGACTGGAAGCGAGTAAGCATACAAAGGCACCATGTCAAAAAAGCGGTTTTATGTGGTGGCAAGTTGTGCTATTGAGAAAAGTCGACGGCATTATGAGGAAGGAGGATTATTTACATATTCTACAGATCCATCTTCCCGATTTCTTTTAAAATAGCCGCCTATCCTGAAGAAGAAATACTATTTCAACAAGATGGCGACCCCAAGCATACGTCCAAAATCGTGAAAGAATGGCTAGCTGGGCAAAACTTCAAAGTGATGCAGTAGGCTGCTCAAAGTGCTGACCTCAATCCGATTGAAAACTTGTGTTCAATCGTGAAACTACGGTTGGGACAATATCAAAGAGCCCCGGCCAACATGGATGAATTATTCCGGCGGATACAGTACGAATGGCAAAATATTCCCGTTGAAATAATTTAAAATTTAGTGGAAATTATGTAAAAACGCATGGAAAGTATACGTAATAGAGGTTTATGAACTAAATATTGAAAACGTACTCCAACATTGCAGTTGCTGAAATGTGCAAAATTGAGTACATAGCAGTAATTTTCCATTTATTCGCTTATATATTACTTTATAATAGTTTGTTTAAATTTAGTTTTCAATTAATTTTTTTTTTAATTTTTTTATTATTATTATTTTTTATTGTTGTTGCATTTTATGTTGTTTTATTTTACTTATTTTAATAATTTAACTTTACATTTTTTTTTAACTTCAGGAAGAAGAACCCGAATGGATCGAGGTTGTGGTTGATTTGTTCCTACATTTACTCTCACAAAATGCAGCTGCGCTGCGTAACATCGTCAATGCGCTCTTTCCCCACCTTTGCGAGAGTCTCAACCTGACAGCTGTACATCAAATATTGGCGGTGTTGGACATGAAGGACGGGCATAACCCGCTTAGTGTGCGCGGTGATGAAAGTGACGACGATGAACACGATGATGATGACGATGAGGAAGATGAAACTAATACAGGTGAAAATAATAAAAAATCTACATCGAAACTTACCAATGGCGTTGAAGCGCATAGTTGTGAAGATGATGATGATGATGATGAAAGTGATGTTAATGCAGAAGATGATGATGATGAAGACGACGACGATGATGACGATGATGACGATGATGATGATGATGATGAGGACGAAGAAGACGACGATGATGATGAAGATGGTGAAGCCACCGCTGCCGATAAACTACGCAACGCAGTCTCCCAAGCGCTTATGGCACATGGCGGCATGCCTACTGCGGGCGACGATGATGATGATATGGCTTCAATTGATTTAAATGATATGACTGAAGAGCAAGGTCGTAAATTAGACGAATCGTTGGCCAATGCCTTCAAAGCCTTACGCAAGTCGGGCGGCGGTGGTGGTGGTGGTGCCTCTGAGAAAAAATCAAAGAGTTATCGTGTCAAGGTGACCACTGTGATGCATTTCCGCATACGAGTGCTCGATCTGCTTGAAATCTATTTGCAACAACAACCACCTCTACTAATCGCCATCGAAATTATGCTGGCTCTGTATAATATGCTGCCGCACTGCGTGGGCGATGAGCTGAAGCCGCTGCAAATCAAAGTGGAAAAGGTGCTCCAAAAGCTAACAACACTAAAATGCAACGTCGAGGACGTGCAGGAGAATGATGTGGTCGCCTTCATACGTTTAATTGTTGAGCAAAAATCGCCGGCACCCGTTTTTGAGACCATGAATAAAATGCGCAACAAATGCATTATATTCCTCGTGAATAGTGCGTGCAAAATTGCTGCGGAGAAGAGCGCTGAGTGCCATAAAGTGATTGCCTTATGTCAAGAGTACATACAGGAGTTTTTACAGTCGCGTAATCCCAGTGTTAACATAACACTGTTGTCCGATATTTTCCGTCTGCGTTGGGCCGCTGTTTGGAACTTGGCTATGACACTAGCGCGGGATGGGCTCACCTTACAAACACGCTCTTTTCGACGAATACAAATCTACGAGATACTCGATGTCCTCTATAAAAATCACGATTTACAACGTTCGAATGTGGATAGTTCGAAACGGCTGCTAATTGAAATTGAAAGCGTGCTCTGCAGTCACATTAAAACACTAGCTGCCAACACGGCTGTCGAGGTGTCACTCAAGGAACACAGTGTGTTGCTGCAATTGCTGTTGCAGGCGCATAAAACACATCAGAGGCTACAACTGAAATCGGTGCTGGCTGATGTGGAAGTCGGACAAGCTGTGCAGAGTATGCGCTCGGATTCATCAGCTTTGCTTAAGCGTTACTGCACTTTATACAAATTTCCCATAGTAAATAAACAGATTTTGTCCAAATCGAATGGCAAGCTGGATGAGGTAGTCGAAGAAGCGGAAAAATCGGTTGAAAATGGTGTCGCGGATGATACACAGAAAAGGCGTAAACATACCGGAGATAAAGCGTTACGCAAGTTGAAAAAGCAAAAGAAAGAGCAGCGTCTGCAGGTCGCTTCCGCTGGTTTGAATGGTGGTTTCGCGTTTGTGCGTCAGGCTTCACCAGAGGGTGATGAGTCCTCCGAAGAGGATTAGTATGTATATCGAGGGTAGTTAATACGAAATGAGGAGCGTAAATTATAGTTGATTTATAACTTATAAATTAATTATTAAAATTTAAAATATATGTATTTTAATAGAATAAAAAAATTTTTTTTTTAATAATATTTGACTTTAAAACTATTTTTTAAGTCGATGGCCACAATTTCTCGAAAAGTTATGAAACGATTTTGTTCAAATTTGGCACACATCTCTGTAATACCTTATCTAGTCATTTAACGAAGGATTTTTTTTTCATTACAACTAATTTTTTCGAATCAATGCATGGCGAAAATTTGATCAAAAAATGTGTTTTTTTGTTTGTTCAAAATCTGTCAAAAATTGTAAAATAAATTTTTTTGCTTTTTCCTTCGTCCAATAACGAGATTTATCCATATACTAACGAAATATTTTTGGTTTTTTGATTTTAGATGAACCAATGCTCTCATGGCGAGAGCATTTTCTTTCGAGACGTCAAGAGAGATGAGACACCAACGACTGAGTTATCGGAATTTTTGAATAAAAATTTCACAAAACACTGTTTAAATATATATCTTTGATATGGTGAATTGTATGATTGTATATATGAAGAAAATTGTGAAAATTCCCTTCTTTTAACCTCTGAAACCCACCTAACCCATTAAAGCAAAAACTCAAGTTTACTAAGAGCTTTAACAACCCGTTTTTAACTTTCTATATGACATTGCTTTTACATAAAGATCGATTTAATAGTAATCGACTTAACTTACTGCCCTCCCTAACTGTTGTTTGTGATTTTTCCGCGCTGTCAAACCATTAATTGCATTTAGCGAGTTCGCATGTTCAAATTTTGCATAAAAGAAAAAAGTTCTTTCATTTAACAAGTTTCGTCATATACCGAAGTCTTAAATATAATGGTTGCGTGGAATAATTTACGCAACTTGGGCAGTATTGCCGTCGGCACCGGTGCCGGTTTGGCTGCTTATTATTACCAACGTTTGCGCGAGCCTAACAATCTGGTGCAGAACTCTTGGACAACTAGTGATAAACCGATTAATGAAGCCGCTATTTGGGATCCAAATTGGGATTGTCGTGATCCGATAAATTGCGTTCGTCCGGTACGCAATGACTCGCCACAAGAGCAGAATCGTTTTAATACGGAATTGGAGAAAATGCGTGTTAAAGCAACACGACACATAGTGCTGGTACGCCATGGCCAATACTTGGATGTAGGCGAACACGATAAAGATCATCATCTTACCGATTTGGGTAAGCTGCAAGCAAAGTATACAGGTAAACGTTTACATGAGTTGGGCATCAAATGGGATAAGATTGTTGTGTCCACCATGACACGAGCACAAGAGACATCAGAGATGATACTTAAAGAAATTAAATATGAACCGGAAAAAGTGATAAACTGCCATTATTTACGTGAAGGCGCACCTATACCACCACAACCGCCTATTGGACACTGGCGACCAGAGAAGTCTGTGAGTTTCATGACATTCATAACCTTTGTTTTTTTTATGTACCTTATTGCAATTTTTTTCGTTTTTTTTTTCTAAATGTTATTACTGCAGCAGTTCTTTCGAGATGGCGCACGTATTGAAGCGGCTTTCCGACGTTATTTCCATCGCGCCTATCCCGATCAGGAGCATGATTCCTACACTCTAATCATTGGTCATGCGAATGTTATACGCTATTTCGTATGCCGAGCTCTACAGCTGCCGCCAGAGGCATGGCTACGCATGAATATCAATCATGGCTCGATTACTTGGCTCACCATTAGCCCCTCGGGTAATGTTTGTATAAAGCACTTGGGTGAAAGTGGTTATATGCCGGCTCAACATCTGTCGAATCGTATACCGCGTGAAGTGAAAAATGTTGTTTAAAACAAGCAGAAGAATTAAGTGAAGAAAAAAACATATATAAGAATAAGTTTAAATTTTTTATGCAAAAGTCAAAACCAGTTGGTGTTGTTGTTGGACCAAGAGAGAGAATTGCAGTTTCTTTATTCAATGCATTGTTGGTGAATTAAATTCAATAATGAATCGAAAATATTGTAGGTATGTATCGAAGATATACTAGTATACTTTGTTCCTGCCATAAACATTTCACTATTTCCTCATTTGTACTTAATTGAAAACACATCATGAGATAATAACATTATTATTAATAATAATAACTCTTATAAGTACTGAAGAAATAGTTTATTAAGTATTTAATATAATTAAGTAAAAAATCTTTATATACATAAATATATAAATCCGTTTTACCTTTCCAACGTTAAATTATGAATATAATTAAATGATAAAAACTAAAATAAAATCTACATGCGGTCGAGAAATAAGTATTTTGCGTGAATAACAGCATTAAAATATAATTTATTGTGAGAAGAAAGGGGGAAAAAGCGAAAAGTAAAGGAAGATATTCCTCATTTTCGCATTTAATCTCTGTAGCGACATCCAATGAGTTGCAAATTTGTATAATATTATCAATGTTACGTCAGATAAGATACGAGCAGCGTTTGGTGGAGAGCAAAGAAAGTTCTTTATGCGCCTTGCAAGCGCTTTTGTTTAAGCAAAACCATGAAATTCGTACATTATTTATCATCAATAAAAGCGACGACCTTTTTAAACCAAAATAAATTGGCAAGCTCATCGAAAGCTTTTATAAAACAGGAAATTGCTTAGCTGTCATTTAAGCAAGCCCTTTAACACACACCATAGCTTTCAAACTGACAACCGTTATACTTTGAATGCTGCCGCACGAGGCTGATGTAAACTGTGCATAGTTTTAGGGGCACGTGTTTGCTTATTTATTTAAAACAAAATTCGTTTATAAAATATTTCAATATTTTATTTATTCCTTTTTTATTTTAATTTCCATGAGGGTATGCATGTATGTATTACACTACTACAACAAATATTTTGTGCTTGTAGAAATACGAAAAAATCTGTTGATTTTTGACAGGCATTGTGCGGCGGCATGCATATGCATGTTTGAGTGTTACATTGGCAGTGCATGCGGTTCAGTGAAGCTTAAAAATTGACTCCCTGCGAAATGTAATAACAAATTAGCTAAACAAATTGGAATATGCGGTTCGAATTGTAGCGTGTTGTGGGCAAAGAGGTACATACCTACATACATTTTGCAATTGGCTGTCATATTTCCTCTCTGTGACCTGGAAGAACATGTTTGCTACGAATTTTCGCTTTATTTTATTTTTCCCACCTACACTTTTCAATTAACTTTTTAATTTATTTGAAAAAAGAAACGGCTTTATTATTTATTTAATTATTATTTTTTACATATTTTCTATATTTAGTTTAACGCTTTAACTCACGGTATTTAATTTATTATTATTTCTACGATTCTCAATAATTTTGGTTAGCAACATCCAAAGCTCTGCAAAAAATGTAAGAAAATTGATAAAAAAAAAAGCAAAATTGCTGTTCGTTGTAATTTCGTTAAATTAAAAAAATGTTATATTTATAAATTATTATTAAATATTATTTTTTAAACTAATACATTTCAAATGTGGCTATATTTGAACATTGTTACAAAAAAAATAAAAAAAAATTGGGCACTTAAAGGCATATAATAAAACGCGTCCGAGACAACCCACTAGTAGTTGCCTAGTATTGATACCATGGCTGACGGCGCACCCATTGCAGGCGGTTGCTTGTCTGGTCCGAGCGTATTTTAATGCTAGCGCCCTCCGCTGCACGCACCGTCTCTTTCACCTGTAAAAATAAGAGTGAATAAATACAGTACAGAACACTCGACGCCACTCTTTTCCCACTTACACTCTGCATCAGATTCTGTGCATTGCCCACCAACATCTCCGTTGCCTCACGATCCTCATCAGAGCCTTGGGCACCCAACATAGTCGCCTTTACCGTCGATAAAATCTTCAACTGTGTACCAATTGTTGGTATGCGTTCGCACACTTGCAGCAGGTTCGTACGTATGCGTCGATCTGTGCATTGGCGTGCGAGTTCCTTGGCCAGACGTGTTACATCCTCGGACGCTTCAGCGATCTTCTTCGCGGTAGCGATCAATTCACGTTTGCTACCGCGCGAATCTGAAAGCACGAGTTCACTGAGACGCGCCATTAGTATGGCCATACGTTTGGCAGCGGCGATGATTTCGTTGTCCTTCGACGACCATTGACGTACTTCTTGATGTAGGCCGCGCGCGGCGATCTATTTTGTGGTAATAAGTGTTCTGGTTATTTGAGTTGGGCAAAATTTTGCATTTGGCGACTTACCAAAATCGGCTGGTTGGCATGTGGCATTGTGCGGAAGACACCTTCGTCCTCATCGTCGGTCTCGGGCGGTGGCGGACGTGCGGGTACTAGACCTTCGCGTGGCAATGGCGGACGTGGTGGCGCGCGTTCCGCATTCTGATTGGAAATGTGTAGCGCGCTAAGCTCCGGTATCGGTGGTGGCAGTGAGGTGGGCAGAGGTGGTGGTGATGGCGCAATGGCAGCGCGTACCTCTCGCACATCGCCCAAGAGCTGAAATGGAATTGAATGACAGACACGTCAGTTTTATTTTAATAAACAAAAAAGCTTGTCCAAAATTCACTTACACGCTGGAATGATGACTTCCATGCTTGTGCAGCGGCCGGGTCGTTGATGTTTGTGGCCACACGCTTCGCATCCCCCACCATCGCGGGCAAGGAGCTTTCCAGCCTATTTGCAGCTGCGTTCAGTTTTTGTGTGAACACCGGGTCTTCGGAGTTGTCCGCCTCCTGTTTGGCTACGAGCAACACACGATTGATTAAGCGCGCTATATTCGAGGTATTGTCCACCATCTTCTGTGGCTGCTTGGCGATGATCGCGTCCTCGCATAACTTCGCATACATTTGCATATGCTCTTCGGAGGTTTTGATGAAGTCGCTTGGGTCGGTGGCCTGATCGCAGAGCGTACGCATACGTAGCACTGTGTCGGCATATTGCTGTTTCAAGTTCTGCAAATGCTCATCGGCGGCCTTACTGGCGGGGTAATTCATACGTATGCGACCGGCATTGACAAGCTGTGGCGTCAAGGAGTCTACTTGATTTGCTGAGGAAAGCAGAATTTCGGCGATTTTCTTATTACCGCAAGCGCCACCGGCAGCCACCATGCGTGACGTCTTCGATGCGCGATCACTGAAAGCCTGCAAATTGTTCGATTTCTGGTTGAAGTTCTGTTCGCGTCCCGGCGTGCCTTCGGGCAGCATAACTGCTTCGGTGAATTGTTTAAGTGGCGTACTGACGTCCATGAAGTCTTGTACGATGCGATTGACCAAAGCTTTTTGCACGGCGGCCTTCAACTCGTGCAATTTGTGTGTCAACAGTTTGGCCGCCTCCTTAGCGGCCGGTGTATTGCCCGCCGCTTGACGTTTGAGACGTTCCACCTCATCGCAGAGTTGCATAATTTCCGCTTTTTGATGCCCCGGGCAGCCCTCGGCCACCTTACGGCCCTCTTCAACAATCAAATTGACGGCGCGTTCACCCAAACCGCCATCGTTTATCTCTGGATGTTCGAGCCACTTGACAGCCTGCTCTAGACGACCTTGTATTGTGTGCGCGGTCTGTTGTAGGCCTGCCTTGTCAACACCTATCACGGCATTGCGCACCAGCGATTGAAGATCGCCTAGTTTTCCGCGTATGGCACGCGCCAGTGACTCCGCTTGCGGTGAGGTGCCCTTACCATCCTGACGCAGCTCGCATAAACTGTTTGTCATAGCGGCAATCTCATCAGCCAAACGTCTGATGGGATATGCATCTTGTGGCAAGCAACGCTCCGAGATCTCATTCGCATTATCGATTATCTGACGTAGCGCCTTTTCGCCAACGCCACCCTTCAGTGCATACGGATTCGAAAGCCAATCATTGGCCAACTCGGATTTATTGTTAATGGCATTGCTCAGCTTCTTAAGCACCGTAAGATTATCCAGCTCACTGGTATCTTCATCGTATGTGGTCAACTGTAGCACACGTATGATTTCCTGTATTTCATCGCTCATGCGCGACGCTAAGTAATTGCGATTCTCGGCGGCCTCCTCCGTACCCTTACCCTGCTGCTCGACAATGTGTATGTAAACTTTCATACTGCAGATGAGTATGGGTGCTAATATTTTCACTTGCTCCAAGCAGCGCACCAAAATCTCGCTATGCACCTGATGTGTCAGCTCCTTCTCACGTGCGCTCACCTCACGCGAAACCTTACTCAGACACGGTGAGAGGTCCTTGAGAAATTGCACCAAATCTTCCATTGTATTTATCACTTCGGCAATAGCCAAATAGTCGAGCACCCTTTTACATTCCTGTATGATCTTACGCACCTCGGATTCGTCGAAGCAGAGCAGTAGCGAGGAGGTGCCTTGCAGTATACCGCGACTTCCTTCAATTAGTTTTTTACGCGCTGGTCCCGAATAGGGATCGGCTCGTAACATATCGGAAGCCTCCTCCAGTAACTGCGAGGCAGTCTCGACGCGCTGCAATGATGCTGGCATCTCCTGCTTCAGTATCTTATCATCCGAGCTGTTAATGGTTTCACGACCGACTTTGATGAGATTTGCCACAGCTGCAGATACAACCTGCACGGGACGACTGAGATCGGGCATGGCGTTGCCATCTTCGGCTTCTTCGTGTAGGATGACGAGGCGAGAGACCTGCGCGGGGAGAGAACAAATAAAATAGAAAAAATTAAATAAGTTTAAGAGCTAGAAAGGAAAACGAATTTAAACTTGGTGAATAAGAAGCTATGTACGGAGGGTTTTAGGAGGTACTTGAGAGCTGTTGTTTGGTCTAAACAAGTGCTGCTGAGAGTACTTTCTGCCAAAAAAAAAAAAGAATTTCTCTGTCCTCAGTCTCATTATGCTTTCTTACCAATTTGGCGGCAACCAGCTCGACACGATTACATGAAGTCTTATTGATCAAATAAAGCCCTTCACCAGGTATACAAGACATCAAAATTAATTTATAAAAACATATGCGAAATATACTATGTAGATATCTCTGAGCTCTGTATTGGAAGAAGGCAAATAAAGATTTCGCCTACAGGTTGCCGTACGTAAGAACGGCATTCACAGAGAGCTGGCAGAATGCCACATGAGTTAATCTCATCTAATGACACATCATTCAAAGCGGAAAAGGTCTGGTAATTAAAAAGAAATTTCGCTTTCTGTTCGTCAGCGTGTAACTGTCGGCCTAAGCATGATTCTAATAAAAAAAATTTAGTTTTGCTTAGGCATATATATAAGTACATATGTATGTCATCAACTTAAGAAGCACTACGAAGTGGGCGTACAAGCCAAAGTATCCGTAAAGATTTATGTCGAAGTACAAAAAAAAAAAAAAAAAAGGAAAAAGTAAAAAAGAAATTAAGAAAACAAAGTCAATATGCGTATTAGTCATCAATGGGGGAGAAATGTTGGCGCAAAAGAAAATTGATATAGAAAAGTAGTGAGAAGAAAAGTAATAATAATAATGAACACTAAAAATCACACATTAAAAATTGATACAAAAAAATCTAAAAGTAATTAAAATACATTTTTCCTGCAACAAAAAAAAAAAAAAAATTAAAAAAAAGAATTAAAAAAAAAGACATGAAACCGCAAACAACTTTAGTTAAGCCAATTTTTGTTTACACAATTTTGCTCTATGCGAAAAATTTCCAATACAACATTTGCAGCACATTAAATATATATTTATAATTTGACAAAATTACATATTTTTATAATTTCCTTTCGGCGTGAATTTTAGTGTTGCTTCGAATGTGTAAATATTGTTTTTGGCACTTACATAGTTTTTAGTTTAATTTTTGTTTTTTTTTGAATATTAATGCGCGCCTACGAGTACTATATAGAGAATATGTAGGCTGAATAGCTTTGTGCTTCTTCTTCGTGTTTTATAAACATTTCATTTATAAAATATAAAAAATATGTATTTTCAAGGTTTATATGGATGCTATTTAATTGACTTGAAATGTACGAGTATGCATGTAAGTGTGTTTCAATGTTAAATTAATTTATTGAAAACACGTAGAATGTGTAACTAAGAGGTGTGTAGAGAAATTGTATCGATTCGAGGGCAGGAAATAGGTTAAAAAATGTGACAGGGCCTCCGCCTGCAATATATAATATATTTACATATATACATACATCGATTATTGATATTAAGTGAGATAAACTTATATATATATATTTTACTTGTGTAGATATTGCTGTATCTTTCGTGCTATTTATCCATTAAACTATTTGCTTTATTTATACAATTTCAATTGAATCTTTCTTTTAAATCTATTACTCTTTTTGTATTTTCAAATTTTTTTTTTGAAATCAAATCGGATAATAATATATACTTTCTTTTTTTCTTTCAGCATACAATCAGGTAACAAACAATCCTCATATTTTTCTTTGGGAGACCAATATTCACAGTTTTCATTGACATAAAATTGCTTTTCAGCACATCAAGGCACTATTTGCGTATTTCGCAAGATCAGAAGTGGAATAAATATTTGTATAAAACTGTGTTTGAAATTTATAGCGAAGGTTTTTGAAAGATCCCGTAATAATATTTTTTAGACATAAAACCAATCTCAAATCGCTGCGATATATTTCCGACGAAGGTAGAATTGTGCCGAGGACGGCACGAAAGCCAGAAGGCGCCTATAAGTTAGAGATTTAAGAAGTTACCCACGTTAAGTCATGCCTGTTTCCTTTACAATCGGTTGTTGGTTTTTATTTGGCCATGGACTCTCACTTCCAACACTTACCTAAAACCCAATATTTTTTTCTGATTAAAACTACAACAACAATACAAAGGCAAGAATAAGCCTCATTTGATCGCGAATATGTTGAACGGACAGTGCCAACATCAATATATGACTTTACTATATAATACTACTTTTTTTTTGGGTTTTGTATATCTTTTTCTCGTTCAAGAATTAATTATCTAACAATTATATTAAAAAATATAGGATTTTCATAACCTTAAATGGCCTCAACCAAATTTTTTGGATCAGTATTAGTGTTAGGTAAAGAATAGAATGAAAAAAGCGTTAACTGCGCATAGCCGAATTTGGCAAATTTCAAATTCACAGAAAGTACAATAATATGTGTGAACCGCTCATATGGACCCGCCGCAAGTATCGATTGTCAGGTGTGAATGTGCTGTTCCATATGGGACGTACGTACAAGTGGCCACATTTCGCGGTCACAATCACTTGACCTACGCACATTTCCACAATAGCAGCTGGAGCGGAATTTACTATAAATGGTGGTGGAACTAGAAGCGCTGAGAGATGATAACAAAGCGCGGGCGGCTCAAATGCTTTAAATAGTCAAGTCACTACTACCTGACTACTCAGGTGGGCGTTTTTTAACGGCGTGAAAACGATGAAAAAATTGAATGGAGCAAAGTGAATGAATGCGGTAGATTTTTAGTTTTTGTTTTTGTTTTTTATTACTCACAGTAGACATTTATGGCGTGTATTAGCTGCCTTTTTTGTCAACTTTTATTACCGCATTTTTTTAACACACATTTAGAAATTCTAAACTGTTTTGTTATTGTATGTTTTTTTTTTGCCGCTGAATAAGTTTTGTGACGCAATGCGTAGGCGCCAGCTGTTGACATTTGAGAAAGGAAAACGGTAGTGGTAACAAAGTTAAATATGTAGATAAAAAGTGTAATGGATTTTTTTTTTTGGCGATTTAGAATCAACAGATGCCTTATGTTAAATCGCAGTTGTCAAATTTTGACATTTCATGGTTTTTTGTAGTTCTTTGCTTTTGGTTATTTATAATTTCTTACGGACAAATAAGCGAAAAACAAAAAGATCAGCTGGTTTTTGGATTGTTTATCAACTGACACATCTGGCTCAGGTTTCACAGGCATACATATGTGCATATAAATATAAGTATGTTATACTCGTACATCTCTACCATCCGCTTGTTATTCAAATTTCTAGGTTTCTGCAACATTTGCCATTTATACAATTTCTTGTTCTATTTTTTTCTTTTTGCTACAATATTGCTCTACGTAAGCATTTAAAAATAGTATAGCGCATATGTTCGAAAAATAATAATGTGTGCCGATGATGAAATATTAAAAAACCATAAAACGTTCTTTCCTCGTGGAGAAAAGCTAAACTGGTGTATAAAAATACTACTGCTGCACTTGTATTTAAATGATGAAATCATGCCGATTGGCCATTTGTTAGATTGTTGTTGTTAGATTCGAGATTCACGGTTCGAATTTCGATTCAGACACAATTTTTCATACTCATTTCTGTTATAAATAAAGTAGTATTTAACCAGTATGAAGCTGATGTATAATCAGTTAGTTGACATGTCGTACAGCATTTGCATGCTGCAAATATCAGTTGCAAATATATTGAATTGATAGAAGATGAACTAGAAGCAAACCAGTAACAATTTTTTTATCTCTTTCCAACTCTACATGTACATATGTGTTGATGATTTTATTTTTTGGCAATTTTTAGCAACATAGCTGATTTTATTTCGATTCCCCACTTCATCTTCTGCCACATGTAGCGGCAAAATGTAAACAAATCGGTGGAGTAGCCTACTTTCCTACTCACAAGCTGAGGCAAACAAGTGTCGCTCTTGTTATGAACTTCCACGAATAAAGTATTCGAATTTTCTTCAATAAATTTTGAATGAAATATTATTCAATAGAGTTTTGTTTTCAATAAAATGTTTTTTAATAAATACCACATACAGGGTGTTTCAGAAAACGCAATAAAATATTAACTTTTTTTTGTTGATAATTTGATTGAAAAAATATATAATAAAAACAAAATAAAATTAATCCGATTAAATTTTCATGAGCTGAGCTATTATTTGCCAGCATTATACCCGTATTACAGTATATTGAAGTGAACTGAGTGGGAGGTATTGCAAATCTGCCTAGAAAAGCCGAAAAAAGTTTCAAAACATACTTCTGTACATATGTATACTACAACAACTTTTGAAACATCTACCCAAGATTTCTGATTTTTTCCTGTTATAGTAAGTTATTCATATGTACATATTTAGTATATGTCAATACTTTAATTCAAAAAATAATATAATTTTTACTCACCTGTTGAGCGACAGGATCTAAAATGCTCTCAATAGTTTTCGTATGAAAAACAGGCATTTTGTTTTAATTTTTTTTTGCTTCGCCACACAAAATTGAAACTCTCAAGCACCGCTTTTGATCTTGTTTGGTCAGACGAGAATTTTTGTTTTCAATTTCTGTTTTTGTTTTTAACTTCTTAGCACTGTATAAAATTGAATAGCAATATTATGAAAATATAATGCGCTGTAAATGAGATAATTGAATATAGTAGACTTGTTAAATTAGAAAAATTTAATACATTATTTATATATATACATATATTTTTTTTAATATTTAAGTTTTTTAAATACACATATATTTCGTTTTTTTTTATTAATTGTAGTTTCCTTTTTTTTCTTTTTTCTTTTTCAAAATGCTGTTTATATATTTCGGTATTATTATTTTCTGGTATTTTTTTTTGCTTGAATGCGATTTCTTAACACTACATACATCTATAGGTATTTGGTAAATAAATGCCTTTGTTTTGTGGTTTTTTCTAAAATTTTTCACCGACTGATATCACTTGCTGCTGCTGCTACATACTCACATTAGTGGCACATAAAACATAAACAATGAGTTGGTGTAAGTTTTATTAAATTAATTTATTATTATTTTTTATTATTTTATATTATGCATTTTATTATATTTATTTTATATCGATTTATTTTGTTTTATTAATTTTTCTTTACTTTATTTAATTAAATTTAATTTAATTTAATTTTTCTTTACTTAATTTTTATTTTATTTTATGTACATTTTATAATTAATTAATTTATTCTATTTAATTTTACTTTAATTAGTATATTATTTTATTTTATTATTTTCATTTAATTTATTTTTATTAAATTCTATTTGGTTTTTGCTCCATTTGCATAATTTTTTTCCTTCCTTTTGGTACGAGTATATTTATTAGCAAATGAATTTTGTTTTCACATCGCCGCGTGACAGCTTTATTTATTTTTTATTGCACTTGTAATTCAAATTTTGAATTTTATTTTTATTATAGAATATTTTTCTTTTCGTTTCAACGTTTATTTGCTGTTTTTTTTCTTTTTTTTGGTAATTTGTGGCTATTATATTGTGTTTATTAATAGTTGTTATTGCAGAACTTGCTTATTTTCTGTATAAGCATTACTACCTGACTGCCTCCGAAGCAAAAAAAGAAAAAATTGCCAATTTAAAAATGTTGTTCATAAATTTTTGCCTAATAAATATTTTTGGTATTTTTATGTACTTCTGTTCTCCACTTGCAAAACAAAATATTTTCGAATATTATGTCATGCTGTGGTACATTCGTTGATTTATAAAATGAACAAAGAAAAAAGGGATTATTTTTCAAAATGAAATAAATATCTAAAAACATAATAAAAAAATATAGTAAAAACGAAATAAAAAAATAAAATTAAATTAAATGAATCAAATGAATTTAAAAATAAAATAAAATAAAATGTAATAAAATAAAATTAAATAAAATTAAAATAAAATAAATTAAATTAAATTAAATTAAATTAAATTAAATTAAATTAAATAATATAAAATAAAATAGAATAAAACAAAATAAAATAAAATAAAATAAAATCATATATAAAATTCTTCCAGTTTTCTTTTTATTAAATTTTAGTTAATAAATAATTTTTTCTATATTTTTATGCGAAATTTTTTATTTAAATTTTATTTTGTTAATTTTATTTTAAATATTTAACCGTTTTTTTGGTATTTAAATTTTTTTGTTAATTTTTATTTTTACTAATTATTGCTATTACTTTACTTGCTGCCACTGAACGCCAAGCAGCTTAGCTACCTTCACTGCAGTCCACACACAACTCACTAAAATTGCTCACTTTCTACTGGCTGGTCTGGCTGGTCTGGCTGGTCTGGCTGTCTAGCTGGTGTGTCGCCGTGTGATTACTTTCGCTGAATGCGCCGATGATGATTCAACTGAATCATCAGTAATAGGTAGAATTCAAACCAAACCAAAACACCCACAATTGCAAACATACCTATACAGCTCAGTCCTCCCCCAATGTGTGCCTTTGTTGTCATTTACCTCCTCCGACTGCTGCTTCAGACTGCAGTGTCGTAAAAGCAGAGGCGAAAAACAAGAGCAAACTCAATGCACAGCTGCTGAAATGCCATGATTTTATATATATATACATATATGCAGAGTAATGAGGTGGCATGTGACGTCATTTTGCGACAGAAATCGGCGAAGCAATTAATTTATTTATTACATGTACAAGTACATACATAACATACATACATAATTAACGCAATGCTCTTCCTTGTCGCCAATCTCAAAGCTTTGGCGGAAAATTAGTTGATTTTATTAAGTGATTAGGATTAATTGTATTTAGAATGCGCACACAAAAGCGTGTGTATGTATGTAAACACTGCTAAGAACTATCTATAAATGTGTTATATTCTAACGGTACATGCGTTTCTAACTGCACGTCGTTTCGTGTGTGTGATATCGAAAGCGAAAGCAAAAGTAGGCGCAGCGGTCACGGCAGTCTTTTGTTTACAAACTATATACATACATATATATATGTATATGTATTTACAAACGTATACATTGCCCACAATGCGATTTTGTGTCGATTTGGTCAACGCCAAACCCAAATAATTTATGAAAAAAAAAACAGAAGAAAAAAGCCCAAGCAGAGAAAGTGAAAAATTATTAGGCAACCAGTGAGTGACGCAACCGTTTCCAATCACGCTAATATTCATGAAATATTTTTCTATTGAATAATGATTCTACAAATTTATCGTATTTACACATATTTATACTCCTAGATGTATGTATGTATGTATGTATGTACTTGTATATAGTAATTTTTGCGGTCATGCCTGCCGTTATGTCTATCATCAGTGACTGACATATTTGCGGCAATTGATTGCGCATACAAATTGACACACATACATACATACACGATCGTATGTATGAGCATGCGTTAGCCATTTAAGCGCATAATTCTAGATCCACAAATCAAAATATTGAATAGGGAAGCCATATATGGAGGTGTGCTTATATACACATGCACTAAATGGTATTGAAAGCAACAACAACAACAACAACAACAACAACAACAACAACAACAACAACAACAACAACAACCAATATATATATAAATACAATATATAATAGACAGCACAATAATTTATGGCATACAAATTTTGCATATGAAATGGCAGTGATGACAATGTGCACAGTGGGGCGGTGTAGAAAATAGAAGAGATTCAAAATTTCACTGTTCAAAACTGTGCTTAAATATGCCCAACAGCGGCCATTTAAATATGGAAAATGCAATTTTGCTTCCTTCCAAGCAACAGCTGATTACTCCGAGCAAAATATGAATAGTGTTGCCCGGGTAGAGTAGAAAAACTTACTAGTGTCTAGGACTGCGCAGACTTTTTTTTTATTGTCCAATATTTACCCCTTTTTCTTGTTGCACTC
The DNA here is from genome assembly GCA_030068015.2 of Neoceratitis asiatica. Taxonomy (NCBI): domain Eukaryota; kingdom Metazoa; phylum Arthropoda; class Insecta; order Diptera; family Tephritidae; genus Neoceratitis; species Neoceratitis asiatica. The sequence goes on along the minus strand of CM061525.1, from coordinate 96,539,380 downwards.
ATTTATATTCAGTCGTGCTGATCGTTTTATGATTCTTCATGGAGAATTTTCAAAGTAAAAGCTCGTTGTGCAAGTCTTTTTTGAAATTTATGCAGAAAAACCCATCTTCCTAGCAATAAACTTCATGAAACCAGCACAGGGTGCCACATATTTCGCACATTTAAATAATAGCGAGTTAAATGATAAATATTTAAATAAAAATTCATAATTAAATTGAAAATTTCAACTGAAAGTCGTTCGCTCTATTTGTATAAACTCTAATCTCTCTTCACACCACTGTCGCCGGTAAATACTCAGTTTTGTATACCCATTGACATTGAGAAAAGCTTATAAGCGGAGACGCGGCGCTGTCATTTGTTGGTATGTTCCTTGTACAATATTTATTTATATTTATTTATTTATTTTATTTTGATTTTTTGTTTTTGCTAGTTTTTTATGCAAACAGCAAATTTTAATATTTATTTTCTTTTGTTTCTATTTTTTAAGTTAAATTTTTTCTTCTCTTTTTGAATAACTAACGTGCTAAATGGTCAGATGACTAATCTTCTTGGAAAAAAGGCTGAGCTAATGTCTACTCATTTCACATTTAATATGTGATGTTATTTGTTTAACACAAAATTTTGAAAGAAAAACCAAAATACTCGGAAAGCCAAACTAAAATACAAACACAAATACCTAAATATGTTCGTATGTGAAGGGTAAAACAACTTTTTTTGTGTGTAGGCTTTTCTTGTCAACTACAAGAAATATATTTGCATGGTAGATAAGAAGAAATACAATGTAATTTATACATTGTTAGAATTAAAAGTCTAAAAACAATCTTTTTATCATTTGCATAGCGACCCAGTTTACATGGAATGTCTTATCAGGGATTTAAGAAGTTTACTTTTGCTCTTGTAAGCCTCAATGTTATGATTTCTTTTTCACTGAAAGAGAATTAATTGCCTTCTTCTTTTTAACTGACACCACTTACGTGTTTATAGCCGAATAAAATAATATACAGCGGCAGCGGTTTTCTGTCTTCTAATTAGAGACACATGAGACACCAAGAGAGTAGTCCATCGAATACTTTCAGAGCAGGAGTGTTTTCGTCTATTCGGCCGACATGACCAAGCCAAGCTGTCTCTTAAATCGCTGAACTCATCGTTCCACCATCTGCGGTATTCTCCGTCATCCATACACAGCGGAGCATACATCTACCACAAAACACATCTCTCTAAAACTCCTAATGCCGACACATCGGATGTTAATCACGCTTGGTCACCATATAGCAGAACGCAAGTGATGACCGACTTTTAGAGCTTTGTCTTCCTTTGTCGTGAGAGGACTTTACTTGTCGATAGCCTACTCAGCTTAAAATGACATAGCGTCTCTTTGCGAGAGAGACTTTGCTTTGAATTTCTGCGGTGATATTGTTTTTAGTGATGTCAACGGTGACGTGGGACGAAAAGGCGCTGTTTGGGGGGTGAGGATAGTACACATTTCGTCTTGTCAGTCTCTAGAAATATTAATTTCCACATGGTTAGTCAAGAGAAGTTACAGGTACCTTGTCTGAGACCACTCTCAAACATCTCGCTGAAGTCACGCCGAATTGGAACGGAACTTATGGGGTTTCAAAGAATTGATATGGATTTACCAGGTCACACAGTACGTCAAGTAGGGCATTTTTTTGCAATATTGAGCAGAGTTACGAATGAATTGGGTAAAATGTACTTAGATTTCAATCGCTAAGTGTACCGCCATATTATGAAAGCAGTTAACGCAAGCTAGTACACTTCATCAATTCGGCTTTCGGACGCGATATTTGAAAACCGCCGGTAATTTAACGTCTCCCGCCGCTTTGCTGTACTTGAGGAGGGTATTTGTTATGCGAATTTCATCAAAGTTCGACAATGGAACGTCTTTTCCAACGTTATCGTTTAAGAAATCGAATTCACTATCTCCGGGTGTCGCTCTTTCACCGCAATTTAACTGCTCGGAGAAATGTTCGCACCATAAATTTAGTATGCTATGGTCATAGGTCACCAAATCAACTCCTTGGTGTACTACCAATTTAGATATGTATATTTCGGTCTCGAACCGTCTGAAATCATCCGTATCTAATCATAGAAATTTTTTTATGATAAACACAATAAATGCGAGTTTCTATCTCGCCACTCTTTTCAGAAATTGTGGGAATAGAAATTTTACAACTTTCACCTAAAACTTCAAAGTCCAACCATTCTTAAAACTCGGACACAGTCTGCACATTCAAATTATCATTACAAAAGCTGTATACACTTACAAACGATCACTCAGCGTCTACGCTATCCCGCGAGTGGAACTAAAACAGTGGAAGTCAACAATAACAAACTAAAAGAGCTCCCCTACATCAGAGAGAGAGAAAGAGCGCCAAAAAAAAGCTGTAGTAGTTGATCGGGAGAACTTTTGAAGCATGCGAGAGTCACTTGCAGAACTGTTCAAAGCAGCGAAGTCTTGTCGTCGTATGCGGTGCGGGTGATACCTACATACATACAACATGCATATGATACGAGTATGTGTAATGCGGACGAGTTTTTCGTCTACAAGTTTATTTTGGTATTAGGGGAGGAAATGCATATACATACGTATGTATGTCTGTATATATTTTTGATTATTTCATTAGCGCTGTGACTCATCGCTGTGGCTCATCTGTGTGGCCTATTGAGTGTCGCAAAGGTACTACAAATGTTTATCGTCATTGAAATGAGCAACAAATGATAAGCTCACCGTCACGCGGTAGGATGCGCGGTGTGACAGCAGCAAGGGCCCCGTCGACTGTAGACTAGGGCTAACAGTAGCTAACAACTAGTGGTTTGGAGGCAGCATTTGAAACGATCGAAATTCACGAATAAATATATATAGCAACTTACATACAAACATATATGTTTTTTTTGTGTGTGCATATATACATATGTACATATGTAGGGCAGTTAGTGAGATTATTTTTTGTATATGGAAATTATTTTGATGGTGTAGACACAAAAATTTCTGATTTTTCAGTTTCGGTAGCTATTTTTGGCATTTTTACGTGAAACATATACATAGGTAGTAGTGTATGTATGTATGTATATTTATGTTTGCTGTAATATCTCAAAACGTACGCGTCAATTGCTATTTTTAGCACACTTTCGACATTTTATTATTGTTTTTTTTTGCGTTTTTTATTTCTTTATTTATTTTTTTTTACTTTTTCTTTATGCTTCGCTTTTGCCATTTATCCACATTACATACATACATTTTTGCTTATTCACACATTTTACATAAAACCACAACAACAATGTAATCAACGAGTTCACATTAATTCTACTACACAATAACAACAACACCACCAGCCAGAGCAGTAGCAGCAGCAGCAGCAGCAGCAGCAGCAGCAGCAGCAGTAACGAGCACTTTAACAGGCAACGAAACTTCTTATAAATCTTTATTTAATTAATTTCAATTGGTTAATTTATCTCCCCCGTCATTCTTGTATTCGTATTTCATATGCTCTTTCTTTGCGCAAGCCTCTTCTTCTTCTACCAATCCAATTTTATGCACTTAATAACTTCCATTTATTGTACTTCACACAAACAACCTCAATCCGCGCAAAATCGCCCCACTTACATACATACGTACGTTCGAAACGAACCTGTCTGTATATGTACGAACTTACTCGCCCAAGCGTTCCAGTCAAACTGACTACTCAACGCTTGCAATTCATTTCATTTCAATACAAAATTCAATTTCAATTTCAATATATTCGCTTTTTCGTTATTCTTTACCTTTTCTACGCTACATTCTCTCGGCTATCTATCGCGGCTGGTAGGCTTTTAGGCTACATCGGGGGCTAATGGGCGGCTGGCAGGCGGTAAAGCCAATTGAATTAAGTCTTTAGGCTGCTGCTCACTCTCTCTCTCTCTCTCATTTGCTTCTGGCTAGTAGAATGGCAGCGTGGGAGCGCATATGAGCATTTTTATAGGTTAGATACTCCAATATTGCTTTTGGCGCCTTTGTTGATGCTTATTTATTTGATTGCGTGTATCTTGTAGAGTATGTATATTCTTCTTCTTCTTTACAAGCAACTGTTGCGTACGTTGATCTTTAACTTAGAGATTGCGTAGAGTGATGATGAGAGGCCAACTGAGGTAAATTTTTACGTATCTTTCTTTCTTTCTGAAGTATGTATCTTTAAGCTTTATCTTGAAATTAGGTTAAGTCACATTGTTTGGTTGCTACACCATAAATACCCTCGTTCGTGATCTGTAGTGCTGGCTGAAGGTTCGCTTTATTACGAGGTGAATTATTCTCCATATACATAGAACATCATAGATTCTGAAGATTTCTAAATGTCTGTGATGCGTTTTTGATAAGACCGCTCATAAATGAGGGACGGAAAGTTAGTTTGCATGCGATGCCGGCATGTTGTGGCCTGTGACTAGGTTTACCCTCGCTCTGCAGCTCTATCGAGTTAGAGCGCGACTCAAAATTAGGTTTATCCTCCTTCGCTGCCTTTACACATGGATCTTTTTGGTCTTGAAGTAAGATTCGACGTAATACATGTCGGCGCTCACTCTGTCAGCCATTTTAAATCCATTCGTAGAAATTTTTTTAAGTTCTGTTGGCGCAACGCATGGTTCTGGCCCGCGCAATTGCAACTGACAAGTCACGGTTGACACAAGAATTGATTTCAGAGTACATCTCTCGGTCAAAACTCGTGAATAAACTGAAAAGATAACTGCAAACTGCCAAAGGAAAGTTTTAGGAGGAAAGTGGTGATAATTGTGTAGGTAAGGACCAAACATGATTGCCTTAAAAAGCAATGAATATTGTAGAATCGCTTAAAATGTGATTTTCAACTACCTAGCGGTGGATTTAAAGACTAAATTCATATAACAACACCAACTTTAGCTCGAACTAACCTCCATCTCCATAGAAATAGATATTCTGATTAAAATAATCACTCTGATGTTTCTCCCTTACATTACTGCATTGCATTTCAATACGCTCGAGCTGATGCTAGTGCAATTCAATGCCATCCATCCATCCATCATTGTTGTTGCTATTATTAAGTAGATAATTCTAATTTGAATATATTTTACTTTATGTATATCTTACGCATTTGTTTTTGTTCCACATCAATGAATTTCTCTTTACTTCCGTTAGTCTCCATGCATTTATTTGTCTCAGCCTAAAAGTATGTTAGGGAATTTTTCATGTTGCTCTCTGTCAATGCGGTAAGGCATAGGCAATGCTCTGGTTGAATAATTTTGCTACTGAAAGCGGAAAATGGTAAGAAAAAATGATATTTAAGTGAAATTTCATTTGTATACGCTTTTGGGGGAATTTCTATCATTGCAGTTGAGCTCCTTTTTCGTTTGATATTTCTATATTTAATTTAATTTATATTTTTGCATTTCACTTGTTGATTTAGTTCAAGCCATTTTAGCCATACGCATAAATATGTATGTATGTATGTATGTATAAACGTAACGGGATTACCATAGCTAATATTGTATCATAAAATTGTTGCATAATCTTTACGGTGGATTTTTTTTTTTTGGGTTCTCGCAGAGTCTTTATTATATCATGCTGTTGCTGCTATTGCTTTGCGTTTTACCTTCCATCAGTATATTTATGTACATACATATGTATATTAATTACACATAAATACACAGCGCTGCTCGCATAGAATTTCCACTTTGGCCTTGTTGCTAATTTTGGCGTAAAATTGCTTTGTCCCTGAAGTGGCTGTAATTTCGTAGGCGACCTTTCGCCTTATTTTTTTAATTTTTTTTTTTTTTTTTGTCCAAGGCAGCCACAGACAATTGTTATCTTTCTTTCATATATACATATATTTATTTGCCTTACCTTTTGTTGTAGTCTATTTTGTGCATGACATACTAAAAGCTTTTAGCTAGAAATTTTACACATATTTACGCAAGTGCGTGTGCACTCTAGGAAGCGAAAATTTAAATTTTTAGGTTATACTTTGACAAGAAAATCTTAAAATGGGAATTTGTGATTTACATATATATTGAGAGTTTTGGAGAAGGGTTGAAATTGCTTACCGAAAGGCGTACGCAATTAAAAAAAATTAATTTTCTATAATTTTTAATAATGGTCGTGCCGGTACTCGAACCCTGCGAGCCTTTCGGCCATTGCGACCGCCAATTATGTGATTTACTTTATTTTTTTATATTATTTCTTTTCATTTTATTGTTTTTTATTTTATTTTATATAATTTTAAATTATTTTTCTTTGTTTTTCATACTTTTTTAAGTCAATGCGAGGCGTGAAGCGTTAGTGAAAATTCAATTGAATCTCATCCCTACTTTTCACTCAATTTTAAGCTTTCGCTTCTACTCTGAAATACTTCAATATGCTTAGTATTAGCTAAGAACATATTTAATAATATATTGTCCATGTACATATGTATGTATGTATGTTATGGAAATCAATAAAATTTATATTTATTATTCAATTTCAGTTCAATAATATTATAATTTGGTGCATGTCACTGACTCATCATCATACACTCGTATACTCGAATCAATGTTGGTTATATATATATATATATATATATATATTATGACACTTTACATTTTATTGCCAGATTAAATCACATTAAGCAAACGCCTGCCAAGTGTACATATGTATGTAAATTTATGTTTTGCAAGAGCAAACAATAGATATACATATGTACTTGTATATGCATGTACATATTCATACATATATTTCTACAATTCTCTTTTAACACACATATGTATGTATATGTTCGTATGTAACACGAAACAAATGATTGACATGCCGAATTGTCATAAATTGGTCTAAAGTCAAAGGCATGTGTGCGAGAGTAGCTCATCCCAGTAGGAAAATTTTGTCAACTCTTTAAAGTTTTAAACCTTGCCATTAAGGCTATGAAGTTTAATTCACATGAGGCTGGAGGAACCCACCTTAGCCGTAGCGTCGTCTTTTTTTTTTCAAAATCCAACTGAATCAGCTTTTAATCGGTGGTTGATTCTTCATTCGACGCAAAATTTCTTCCCAGCGAGCATACTTTTGAGATCTGAGAACAGCAAATAGGCGCTGGGGTCCAGATCTGGAGAATACGATAGATGCGGAAGCAATTCGAAGCCAAATTCATGGATTTTTGCCATCAATTTCACTGACTTGTGACCCGGTGTACTTTCTTTGTTTTTCAAATGCTGCCGTTTTTCGGCGATTTCGACCTTCAAACTGTCCAATAATGCTATGTAATAGTCGCTGCTAAAGGGTCCTTCCTTTTTCAAGGTATTCAATGAAAATTATGCCATGCGCATTCCAAAATACAGACGCCATAACCCTGCCACCCGACTGTTGCGTTTTTCCACACTTTGAAGCGGGCTCATCGTGTGCAGTTCACTCGGATGACTGTCGATTGGACTTCGGAGTGGAATGATGGAGCCATGTTTCATTCACTGTCACATATCGATGCAAAATCTCGAGTTTGGTATGCTTGAACATCTCCAAGCACTGATCCGCATCATCAACTCGTCGTTATTCTTGTTCAAAATGAGCTCGCGCGGCACCCACATTGCACAGAGCTTTCTCTTACCCAAATATTCGTTAATTATGTGATGTACAAGCTCAGGTGTTTCACTCCCTTTTCAATTTACGACCATTCAAAGTCATTTTGTGCATTTTTTTGATGCTTTCGTCGGCAACAACCTCTTTTGGGCGTTCACTGCGTATACCCTTTTCGGTGCTCATTTCACCATGTCTAAACTTGTCAAAACTTAGCATACCAATTCTTGATGGTTGATTTTCCTGGGGCAGTGTCCGGAAAATCGTTACCAAGCCAAGTTGACCTGTTACTGTCGCCTGAACTCAAATTTAAATGAAAAGTTTCTCAAAATAGTTTCAGCATACTTTATGCGAACAATAATTTATAGAACAACGCCATGAGGGTCGATAATGGCCGGAAAAATAGTCAAAATCAATTCATTAATCTAATTTAATGTGTAAAAGTGTCTCAGTGCCATAAAAAATTCTAATAGTGAACGATTCTTGTTCAAAATTCATCGATCCCTTTCACCTGTGTCCTATTACGATTTATGCTAAGAATCATATTTATTCCTCATTTGAGTGGAAATAAATCGCTAAATCAAATCCACTGAGGCTCTTCTTCTTCTTCTCTATGCTGCTGACGTTAAATGAATCAGACTAAAAAATCGAAATACATACATACGATTACATACGTATATGCATGTAAAATTTCTAACAGCCTGACAGCTGGATTTAACAGCTTTATATATATATAGGTACATACATACATATGTATATGTCTGCATTGCATGTATGTATATTTATAGCGACGCCATTGCTTAGGAGTAAAGAAACATTTGCTACCACAAACACACATTACAGAAAAGCAAAGCAAAAACATGCATATTCCTATATACATTGTTTCGTGTATGTACATATATATACAGATATACACACGTGTGTGTGCGAGCACGAAAAATGTGTGCCTTAAATCGCTTTAATGTTAGCTAAGCGTATAATTTTTGCAGCAAAAACACACGCACACACTTACAACCACAAAAACCTGCCCGCACTCAAAGCAAAAACTACAGAGAGAGAGAGAGAGAGAGAGAGAGGCAAAAAACGTTGCATAAGCAAAAGGCGCACTTGGCTTGAGTTATCAGTGAAATAAATAATTCATAGCGTTGAATAAATTGATGATGAAGGCAGCAGTGTGAACCGAAGAGCGGCTGTAAAAAGTTTAAATTTAAATAGATTTGTAACGGCATTAATACGAGTACATACATATATACTACTTGTATATTCATATATTTCTATGTGCTTATGTATATTTCTATCAGCGCGTTCTAACCCTTTTTTATGCATATTCTATATTTAAATATATAATTAGATGCCAGATATGTATGTATGAAGTGCCGTTAAATGTTTTTGCCGCAATTAAAAGGAAAATCTATTTATTATTTATTATTTTTACAGCTCATAATTTCATAATGAAGCGTTTAAATGCTTGTGATTTGGCAAGTGTTGAGCTCATAATAGTTTTATTGGCTTGTTAACTTGATTAAATATGAAATTCATGATGCATATTTAATTTAGATGAAATTTATAGCAATCGTAAACTCTATATATATATATGTACTTATGCATATGTATGTATGTATATAGCTTAGGCTTAACTGACATGTTTATTTAAATTATTTATTAGCAAATGCACCGCAAGTTTGTTTGCATTTGTAGTTGTACGATAATTAATATTTACCGTTTGATTAAAGCGCCTAACGCCATATACTTACATCACATATATGTAGAAATGTGGTTAACTGCATTTCCGGTTTTGCAAAGATAGCTTTAAAACTACTTTGCTAAGTCAGTGGGAATTTTCATGGATGCTTGCGTGCATTATATTTATATACATATATACATATCCGAACGGTTATTAATTGCATTCACCGGCACATATCCCAGATGAACCTTCCTCGAGATAGTACAGGCAAATTAAGGTTCACAATTTCTATTTACGTGTTCTGGGCTCCTCAATAGCAAAACATCTATAAATGAGGTCTTGTCCTGGTCGTGGATACAAAAAGCGCTGAATTAAGGTGTCATGTGAACAGAGTCGCCCTGGTTGGGGGCTCTTAAACAGCCCAGTCGGTAATGGAGCTAACGTATACTTGGTTTCCTCCGTAATATGTATCCTTAATTACTCAGCGGATACTATGCTGAAGTGAACCTATTTTTCCTCTCACTCCTGCGACCAAAAATTAGCACATCGATAACAAAAAACCAAAAACAGAGTGGAGTCCGGCTCTTTTTCTATCAAGCAGGATGGATATAGTTGCTCCGAAGCGAGAGCAGCGTAAGCAACGAACTCTAACGTGGCCAGCTCAAGACAGTTGCTAAGCCCGAGCTGAGTGTAAGGGCAAGTATAGCTCTCCGGCTGTAGTCAATAACGCAACATTATCCAGAGACAAGCCAAGTAAGAAAAATCTCGCTAGAAGATAGAAAAGAAAAGAAAACTCATGCAGTACCTATGCCAAAAAATGGCTAACCTTTAATCTCGATGGCCCGACGGCGGTTGCTAAACGACAAAGGTCAGCTGAAGAAGCATTTTACCAAAAGACCAAAAAGTGGAGGTGTGATGCCCAATAAATCCATTGCAGATGTAGCTCGAAATCGCATTTTCGTTGGTGCCTTCGAGGAGGGTGAAAGCTGCGCTGATAAACGTCGTACTGGAAGTGGTATCCCCTTACATAGATGCAGGCTGCTACCAGCGGCGGTTTTCAAGAGCAGAAGTAATCTTATCATATCAAATGCGCCCTAACTGGCCATGTAACAGAAGACCAGCTTGACTCTATCCTCATCCTGGCGTCGTGAGTCAATAAATAATAAAATTAGTTTCGAGATCATCACACCCAAAAAAAAATTTACTTCCTGGTGCGCTCTTTGGTTCGGAGGTGTGATTGGATCTTACTTCTTTGAAAACGAGAATGGCAAGACAGTCACTGTCAATTCGGAGTGGTTAGGTCGATTTTTTTTGGCCTGCAATTGAAGAACATAACTTGAAACTTTAACTAAGAGAATGAAGGAAATTTCGTTTATAATTTTTCGAGTTCTTCTTCTTTGCACACCATGAATTCACAATGCATAGCCGGCAACTCCTTTCAATCAGAAGATTTTCAAAACATTAAACTTTTATTTTTCATTATTTGTACAAAATAAAATTTTCGCTTCATTCGCACTCATTTTCGTTACAAAAATTCAATTAAAAAATTATACAAAAAAAAATGGAATTAATTTCGTTTCATTCAACAATGCCGAATTTCTCTTATAGAGGAAAATGAAGCGAACAAATTTCGTGAAAACAAATCTCATACAGAAATAAACGACGACAAATTGCTGCTTGCACTTGACAGTTTAACTTAATGCAGGCGGGGCGAGGAAAGTGTGAAGAAAGAAGAAATTGAAAACCAATATTAACATTTGGCAAACAAAAACAGGCCAAGCGGCAAAGGACCCTAAAAAATTTAGCAAAAAAAAAAATAAAAATGAAAATAAAAATGAAAATCATAAGCAACAGGAGAAGTCTTTAAAAATGTATGTATGTATATGTAGATGTAAAAACAACAACAAGAATTGTAAAATTTTTTTTGGGAAACGAACAAAGAATAAAGAAGCATAAACAAACGCAGAAGCAGTGAGCGTGTACCAAGCATAAATATACGAATCTACACACCCACACACACACACACACAACCCAAAGTTGTGTTGACCATAAAGCAAAATCAGTTGCTTTTGGAAGTAGTGAAAAATGGAATGAAATTCAGCGAAAAATAACAACAACAAACATTTGTAGCTTTGTATGTGTGTGTATGTATGTGACCATGTATGTAAGCTTGGAGGGGGAAAATTTGCACATAGTTTCCTTTTATGTTTACAGTTACTTCAACTTGCTTGCACTCCTTCAAGCACCCAAAGACGGGGCTGACAAATTTCGGCAAAAAAAGGGGTGAAATTATTGTTGTCGCCTGCGAAATGCGGCACCACTACAGTGCCATATAAACTGCATATGTGTATGTATGTACGAGTATATATTACGGGCATACTCACTTATATATATTTCCCACCATACGTGTTATGTTCATAATTTCTTCAACACAGCAGACTCTCTCGTGCCTTTCCCCTGCTTTCATAAGACACACACGTATCATATTTCTGTTGTTTTTTTTGCTGATTTCTTTTTGCTATTTTTTGACAGTTAAATGCCCGAAAGTGTTTTCCGTTCTTGTTGTCTTTCAGCGCTTGTGTGCAAGTCAAAGTCGATTTTAGGCGCAAAAAATAATAAAAAATAAATATACTTACACTCGCTGATCCAAATATTCTTGGATATGTAGCTTTGAGGCATTTTTCCGCGGTCAGTTTGCTTGAGCGGGGTTATTGTACTCTTCGTATTTTTGGAATTCTTTTTTTTTTTTACAATAATTTTCATACTTTAATATGCAAAATTTACTTTTGTTGCAGAAGAAAGCAAATTTCTTCTGAATTTTCCAATGCAGTAAACTCATATAATATTGAAAATTAATAGAAATAAAAGTGAAAAATTAAATTAATTAACTGTGATGTGCAATAAGTTATAAATATTTCGCAGAAATCTTAATAAATATTTTTCACAAGCGTGAAGGTACATACGTCGTCTGTTAAAAATATAAGGGAATTTTTAAAATTTCGCTTATTAATTATTGTAATGGATAACTTATCCGATTATTGATAATCGATTTTTTCGATAATCGATCTTCCAATTATCGACTCTTTTGATTATCGGTTTTTTATTATCATTTTAATTTTTGATTATCGAGCCTTTTGGTTATCGAACTTTCAATTATTGATTTTTCGATCATCGATTTTTCGTATATCGATTTTTTTGGATTACCGATTCTTTAATTATCAATCTTTAGATTATATGTTTTTCGATTATCTAGCTTTTGTATTATCGATTTTTCAATTATCGATTTTTCTATTACCGATATTTCAATTGTTAATTATCAAATTTTTATGTCTATATTAGTACACTCGCCTCGAATTCGGAATAGACATGTTCCACGATTTTTGATTGCCAGGAAAAAAATTGATCAAAACAGAAAATAACGAAAAATTTTCCAAAAAAAATTTAATTTACTAAAAAAAAGCATTCGAAATGTTGGCGTTGCCACACGGGAAGTGTACTCTGAGTCAAAAACATGTTTGCTAGTGCTACAAGCTTTTCAACGAAGGTCAAAAGAACTTCTCGAATGAAACGCAACGCTGTCCGCGGATGCCCCAACTGGTTTCGTGCAATTTTTACCTGTAGCTTGGCCATGACGCATTTGTACGCCGAAGTTCATTTCAAAATGTTGAATGAAGTATATAATGAAGTGAATAATGCTCCTAATTTGCTTAACAAGGACGTGTTTGGTGACGAAACCTCATGGTAAATGATTATGATCCAATCGTCTTACTGAAAGAGTCCAACAGAGCCCAGATCTCCAAATTCGATCAAATCTTGTAGATTGGCTCACCCTTTCATACGACGCTCACGCCAGTAGTACATTAGGAGCACTTACTAAGAAGTATTTCTTTGAGGTTTGAAGAAAAACGAAAAAACATCAGAAATTGTGAAAAATAATTAATTTTTGCTTTTTGCTCACTCATAATTGGTTGCTCATAATTATTTGGCTTGGCCAAAAACAACACCAGAATGTTGCCTCAGTCAAAATAATCACCAGATTTGTCCATCTGTGACATTTTGCACTCTCGGCACTACAGAGAGCTCTGAAAAAGGGCATTTTTCGATGTTTGAGAGAACAAAAATAAAAACACTGATAGAGCTGAAGAATGTATCGAGGATAGCGTGTTAGAACTGCCTCGAGAAATTAATAAAAAATACACGTTAGTCGAGTTTTCGGATGAAACTCCCGACGGTTACTCTAGTTTACTCTTCCAATTTCTGTTAAATTTCAACAATTTAATTTTCCCGGGCACACATTGTTGTGACTTTTTGTCTGTGTTTTCTTCAATGGTCCATTTCCCTGCGAGAAATGTAGTGTTCCTACTAATCTAAGCAAATTTGTACCGAATTTCAAGCAAATCAAACCATAAATACGATTTTTTCGAATAGGTCAGACCCTTGTCTTTGAAAAATAGATTAAAAAAAAACCTAACCGCAAACGATAACGAATATATATGTATATGAAATTTCATTAAAATCGTTTCAGTCGTTTCGGAGGAGTTCGGGGGCAGACACTGTGACAGGAGAATTTTATGTATTTAGATATGTACGAGTATATATATGTTTTAATTTCTCAAACTAGTAACAAGTAAGAAATTTGTTCACACTAATGGCTCTGCCGGTGGACTTGAGCGCGCACAAACACAATCAACCACAAACCACACACACACACACACACACAGAGCATGGCGAAGCAGGAGACTAAAGCTTCGATGCCAATCAAGCGTAAATGCTTTTACAAATTGTTTTCCAAGTAAAATAGCTCAGCAACAACGGCAGAGACGGTGCAACAGTCGGTAGCAACCCTGAGCGTATGTGAGAAATACATATATACATATGTTGAAGTTAAAAAGAAAGAGAAAAGAAAAATAGTAAATCAACAGAAATATAAAAGCCAGCAGCGTACGAGCAAAAAAGCAGCGATGTAAAATGAATTTTCAATATTTCTTGTATTCTTTTGAGGTTAGCTGATGTATATAAAGGAGTAAGAAGGCGGCAATCTTTCTTTTTTGTTGTATTTTTTTTTAAATATTTTTTTGGTATTTTCTGTGTACTCGTATGCTTTTTAAAATTGAAAAAGAAAACTTTTTTTTTCTATAGATTTTTTTTTGTTCTTCTATTTTCTTTTTCTTCTGCTTTTTCGCAATTTTTATTTTTATTTTTCTCTTTAATTCTTTATTTAATTTTTTTATTTGACCAATATTTTTCAGCGTTTTTTTCTACTGCGAAGTGCTGCTTGAATTTTTCTTTATTTTTTTGCAACTTTTTTTTTTTTTGATTACGTTTTGTTTACACTTCTTTAGCTTTTAATTTCGCTTTAGTTCTTCCACATTTAGCATAGCCAAGATTTTCTTCTTCTGTCGAATTCACTTCTTTCTCGGCATTTTACTTCAAAATAAGAATGAAAAAAGGTGAAATAAAAGATAGCAAAAATAGTTTTCGAAAATCCTTCAGCGCTTTACTCGGGCTCAGCTCAAGAAGTATCAAAATAAATCTCATTTAATAAGTGGCTTTTGTATCTTTTTTGCTTTTCATTCAAAAAAAAAAAAAAAAATTCTCAAATAAATTAAGAAGAGAAAATAATATAAAATCAAAGCAAAAAAAAAAAAAATAAACTAAAAAAAAACAACACTGCGAAGTGCTCCCAAGCGCCAATGTGCCAGTGCTCGCGCCTTGTTAATTCAGCTGATGGCAGCAAAAGTGCGCTTTTGAGTTTGCACTAAGATTTGTATAACGAAATTTTCAATGAAATTTGTAAACTTTTTCGAAACATGAAGGGCAAGTCAATTTGCCATGCAAATTTAAGTAAGTAACTGTCGAACAGACACACATACACACACACACACACACACGCACAGTACTTTAGTTTGATAGTTTGCCTTAAGTAGTTTCTCACTGAATTTCTATAAGCTCTTCTCTTCTTGCTATAAAAGCAAGCATTTCGTATTTATATACATAACATAAGTATGCACGAGTATGACTGCTCTGCTGCCTGCCTAAGTTGCTTATATGTACTCGTAGATATATATACTTGTATATATATATATATATATATATATAATTAAGTTTAGACTTTTGCGAATTTTAATTGACAAAAATTGTTAACTTTTGAACTGTTTAGCAATTCGGCAATGCATTAGAAATCGCATTTCGAGTCCATATGAGAGGCGGTGTTGGTGGCGGCGTATGAGTAACATTTGTGCATTCAGCAGTGAGCTGTGAGTGCAGCAATGCGTATGAGTTATGTACACACACACATAAATACTTGTTTGTAATCGACTTGCTAACCTCGAAGCCGTAAAAGTTTTAATTTTTGGGTTGAAAAGAAAATATGAATTGACTATCAGACAATGTGGATGTAGAGAATTTTTGGTTGATCAAAACTTCTTGTGTTTTTTTTTTTTCGGAATAATCGTTAGATTTCATTTTATGAATATATAGGTAAACATTTTTTATCGCTTAAGCACAATTATTACATATAGATTTTAATTTTCTGTCTTCTCGTTAGCTGCAGATTTTCAGTTTTATCCAGCAAAAATAATAAAATTTTGCATCAATTCAATTTTTTCTATTGAATATAGATTTTTCTTTAAAATGTTAGTGTTTTTTTTTCATAAAATAAATAATTGTTAAATTTGTAAATAATTTTAGATGATTTTGATTTAAAATTTTTATTTTTTGATTATGTGTTTTCCACTTTTTTATTTTTTTTTTAATCTTTTTTTATTGATTTTATGTTTTTTACTTTATTTTATTTTTTATTTTTTTATTTTATTTATTTGTTAATTTATTTTTTATTTTTTATGTTTTTTCGTTATTTATTTTATTTTAATTGTTTAATTTTATATTTATTTTTCCTTTATTTTACTTTTTTTTACTTTTTTTATTTAATATTATTTTATTTTATAAATCTATTTTTCAATTTGTTTATTTTTTTTTAAATATTTTTTATTATATTTATATTTTATTTTATTTTATATTAATTTATTTTTTATTATTCTCATTTTTCTAATTTTTTTTTTGTTTCCCTTTTTTTAAATTTTATTTTACCAAAATTATTAGACCGTTATTTGCGTAAAAGTCTTCGAAATAACTCTTAAATCGAAAAATCAAAATAATCATTATTATCGATCTCTTGAGTGCGAAACAATGCATGCCAGCTGAAGTATATTAGACGTTTTTCCATTTTCCCCCGTCACTCAGCCGTCGCATGCTCATATTACTTTCTCAAACAAAACCACAAATGGCACACTATGTCACCAACCCACCAATCCACAAATTCACCAACCCACCAATCCACCAATCCACCAACCCGCCAACCCGCCAACCCATCGACTCACCAGGAACCCACTAACCAAACTATTTATGCCTCGCTGACTTGTAGTCATTGTCAAAGCTATTTTCGATTTCTAATTGTTAGGCAGCAGCAGCAGCAGCAGCAGATTTTTGCTGCTTCTCTTCTTCTCCGTCTCCCCAAAACTTAGCCAACTTCTGATACTCTGCATTGACACCACACTGGTAGTTTCAGCACGAAAATCATTTAATTGCCTTGCGAATGTCCAAACTCTTACCGAATCCAGCCAGACAGCGAATATGGCATTGTGTTGCAGCTGCAGCTCTGCTGTCGCTCATTCTTTTTTTTTTCTATTCGCTGGAAATTCGTATGCAATTTCACAGTGACAGTAGGTGAGTAGGTGGTGTCGTTGCTATTGCACATGCTAACTGGGCTTTGTTTGCATTCTTGTCGTGCTGATGCCATCTGCGAGGTTTTTTTTTTGCTTTGGTAATTGTACACTCGGCATGCCAATCGATTCTTCTTCTTCTTTCTAATGCGATGCCTGAACACTCGTTAACTCGTCGGCGTTGCGTGAAAGTTTATTCAACGATGGCGAGAATAGATGTTCGTGGCCAAATCAGAAAAAGTCTCGATGAAGTGGGCGCACATATAAATTATTAGCGGAGCAGGAGGTGATTTTAACTTATAGAGTTAGAGAAAGCGTAATTAGCTGGTGGGTTAGGGTGGGAGAGCTTCGGTTAAGGATGCCGCCGCTTTGAGCAGCTATTTCGAGTAGGTTAGATTGGTTTATGTTAAAGGAATAGTAAATCAAGTTACGGTTGGCATTTAGGCTTCTTCTTCTTCTTTTTTCTTCTTCTTTTTCTTCTTCTTCTTAATTGGCATACTCACCGCTTACGCGATTACAGCGGAATCAACCATAGAACGCTTCTCATTTTCGATGTTCAACAAATCGTAAAAACCAAGTTAAGCTAGATTCTGATCTTACCAAAAGTGTGAGCATCTTCCTCTTCCTCTGCTTCGGTCGAATATCGAAAACTTTAACAGTTGGAGTGTCTGGATTTTTGCTTGTAGCGAGTGGACCTTACCTTTCAAAAGCCTACTATTAATCTCTCAACTTCCCATTAACCTCCTGAACCGAAGTAAAGCGACAGAGTAACCAATCTATAGCTTTCCGAATAACTTGAAGCACTCCACTAGGGCAAGTAAAGTCCAACTTTGTTTTTCATTTCTTCTTAAGCATTTTTTCGACATGCACTGTACCATAAAGAAGCTGCTCTGTACCATATGAGCAACAGCATTTGGTTAAATTGCACATCATGATTCTGCAATTATATATTTATGCTATTTACACTTGTATATATATGTATATATGTATATATATATACACTGTAATAGACTGTTGTATAAACTCAATTGTCACAAAGCTGCTGTTTGCACTCAATTTAGCATAAAATTCAAATTTCCAGCTGAGTGGCATATTCACTAGTAAGCGCCTGAAATCAGCTGCCATACACACATGCATACATACGAGTATGTACATACATGCATACATATCATATGCATATGAATTGCTTTATTAAAACATCTTTTGTAATTCACACGCTCATTCATATGCGTAATGATACTTAAAACAGATGATATCTGAACGAATATGTTCATGAGGGTCGATTTCTATATATTTTTATGATCTTTGCACTACACTTTGTCTACCGCAATAAGTAGCAAATATTTTTGTATATAATACATATAATACATATCTACATATTTAATTCTGAAGAATTCATTGTCTGAATGCGCTATAAATGCCACTCCAGATGTCTTTGCCTCGGCTGTCATTCAACTGCTGCTAACATCTTGATGTTCAGATGTCACAGTGTTGTATTTGAATTACACACTGATGGCAGAGTGCAGCTGAATTGATTTTCTATGTTGTTGAAAATTAGAAAATTAGAAAATTAGTGTCAATTTAGTCATGATTTTCCAATTTTACTTTTAATTAATTTGAAATTTGTGCGAAAGCGAAATTTGTTCTATTTGTGGATGAATTAAATTACTTTTATTGACTTGTAATTACTTAGTGAGCTTTAAAGGGTTGCTATGTGTGGTGCCTGGCAAATATCTTTAAAGTGAGAATTGAACTTGACTAAAGTAGAAATTCCTTGCTGCTGTTAAATATTATTTGTAGCTAATTTAAACTAAAAGTGTTCCATATTGAATTATATACATATACGAGGTGTGTTCAAAGGAAAAGGTGAATTTTGAATTTTTTCTTCAAAGTACTTATTTATTCATCAATATCTATTTTGTCCCCTTCAAAGTAATCCTCATCGGATATAATATACTTATGCCAACGCTTTTTCCAATCCTCGAAGCACTTCTGAAATGCGCCTTTCGGTATGGCCATCAGCTCTTTACTCGATTCTAACTTGATCTCATCAATTGTGGCAAAACGCTTTCCTTTCATTGGTTTCTTTAGTTTTGGCAATAGGAAAAAGTCATAGGGAGTCAAATGTGGTGAATGTGGTGGTTGAGGCATGTTACGGTTTGGGCTTTGGCCAAAAAAAATCACGAAGAAGCATTGTTGTGTGAGCTGATGCATTATCGTGATGCACAATCCACGATTTGTTTTGGGCAGGAACTCATGATTCAATACACCAGTGTAATCAAAGAAAACAGTGAGCAAAACCTTCACATTCGATCGAACGTGGCGTGCCTTTTTCAGTCTGGGCTCATCTGGCAGCTTCCATTGGAATGATTGGGCCTTGGTTTCGACGTCATAACCATATACCCACGTTTCGCCACCAGTTAAAACTCCATTTGGGCGAACCCAGATCGTTGTTGAGGTCATTCAACAACTCCTGCGCGATACTAATGCAACATTGCTTATGCTCAAATTTTAGTACAATCGAAACAAACTTGTCTGCCACACTTTTCATGCCCAAAAAATTAGAGAAAATTCAATGGTATTGGCCGATTGATATGCCAACATCCTCTGCAACTTCCCCAATAGTGATTCGAGGATTTTCAAGAACAATTTTCTTTCACTGTTTCGAAGTTTTCTTCACGTTGTTGACGTGGTCGCACCTCCAGGACGCTCATCGTCATCAACATCTCGGCCTTCTGTAAAGCGCTTGTACCACTGCTTAGCGTGCTAAATAATTACTGCCACAAACTTGAGCGTTACTCACATTCCATTCCAAGCACTTTACGCTCTAAAAATACTTATGAGGATATGAAATATTGTTTTGCTGTAAAGCAGCCCTAAATTTATTAATACTCATCGCACACTTTCCCAAACACTTTCATACACACACAGCGAAGAGAATAGCACTTAAGGACTTAGTCAAACGTTAAATTGTGGCTAAATAAAGCAAAATAGCTTTTCATTATGAACCCCGTTGTTAAATTAACTGGCATATAACTAGCATGTTAAGCACGGTCAACTAGTCTGCCAAATGACTCTTTTCTATACTGCACAAGTGGTATTTCTAACATGTGGATACCCTACGAGAGTTGGCAAGTTGTCAGTTTTTTGTCAGAAAAATACCCATTTCATACTAGTACCTTTCTAGTCAAGCAGCACAGTGCGCTTGATTCCCGGCAGAAAATAATATGTAATCAGAGAGGGTACTCCGGCCGGAAGCAATGAGGCATACACAGATGGTCCAAAACTTGATAGAGTATGGAGGTTCTCATTCAACTCTTCATTGAAACTCTCTCTTTCTCAAGCTATCAGATCATGACAGTGTTCTCTATGCAGAAATCTCCGCAGTCATGAAAACTATTAAACACAATGGAAACGTATATTTAAAGGGAGGAGAAGTCCTAAGTCATCTTCAGTGACAGATAAGCATCTATAAAAGTGCTTGACCCGAACATGATAAACTCTAAAATCGTACTGAACTGTTGCAGATCTCTTTAGAGCAGAACAGACCAATTGCTGTTGCTGTAGTAACCACTAAAATATTCACCAAAATGGCTTTCGGGGAATATTGCGGGAGTGACAGTGCTTGGTCGTATAAAAATCCGGGTCGTAATGATAAAAAGACCCGGCTGTCGCGGGAACTATCGGATTTGAGTCACCTCTTAAGGCAGGCATGCCTTACCGGTGGTAAACCCTGTAACCCCTAACTCGCAGGGTCAATAGACTATCCCGCGTTGGCATCTTTGACCAAAGAGACATAGAGCGGAACTGCGCGCAAGGTACGCTTAAAACTTTCCGGATAAGAGCGTATTATTACGCCTCTAACCACAAAACGTCGAGACAAATTTGACCACAATGAGATCGGAGAAGGTCGAAAGGCTCAAATTCTACGGAATAGTAGAATGTCTCTCTCCTAAGCCGAAGTAGACTTCTGCTGCATTTGTGAGTCACTTTTATTTACACCTTTGTGTGTGTGGCAGAAACTAAAACCAGCTGAGGATGCCTAAGTGATTTTTGTATTTTCTCTGACCACTTTGAGTGTCCGTCCGTGTGCGCTAATATATAAAATCAACAGAGGAGCGGGGTCCATGTACACATGGGTAAATAAATCACTAAACAAGTTAAATGGATATTGCCCTTTAAGTTATTTGTGGAATGTCTGAGAAAGTGTTGAAACGAAATTGTTTTCACAGCGAAACGAGCGAAACGGAAGCCACAAAAGAAACAATAAAAACACCACCACCACCACCACCACCACCACCACCATGCCACCAATGTGTTTAGTAAATAGCCAAATTACAATAACAATACCATTATGAGCGTTAAATTAATTACAAAAAGGCCTTTAATGACTTAAAAAAAAAAAAAGCGAAATTCACACACTCACACTTCGTTCCCAGCAATCTCCGATACAATGAAGCTCCATATTTTATTAATTTGATTAATTTTGCAACCGCAGCCAAGGCCAGATACAACCAACAACATTTCTTTGTGATTTACACACTTCAAAGTAGGAGGAGGAGGAGAAGAAGAAGAAGAAAACTTTTAATTTCCCCTGTCACGTGACCGAAACGCATTTGGCTTCTGTTGGCAGCAGAAATGAACTTTGGCCTTTAGCGCAAACTCTTTCTTCTTTCTTCTACATACACACATACACACATACATACTCATTGCACTTACATACCAACTATTATTCCCTCAACTCTTTGCGTGTGTTTAGCAGCGCAACAAGAAGAGAAGCAGAAAAAATAAAAAAAGAAGAAAAAAAGAAAGAAAAAATCATGGAAAGAAAGTAAACTTTTTGATTACTTCTTTAACTAGCCACTTACACAAATGGCGTGGCGTTCGCGTGTTCTTGGCACAGTGTGTTGCCAGTGAAATTTCGTCGGTACGAGATTTCAACTTTTCAATAAAACCAAAAAATTAAACCGAAAAATACTGAAATTAAAAGGAAAGTAAATATTTTCCTTGATGTTTAATGAACTAAACTGTTTTGCGTGTTGGAGCGATTTCATTACACTATGTACATACTTGAAATACACTAATTGCCTTGCATTTAAAGCAATTAGGCTAACGAGCGGACGCTAATTGTGGCTAGAAGTGCTTTTGCTATGGCAACTAACGGTCTTAATTATAAGCTAGGCTAGGTGTCGTGTTATATGCGTCTATTTATACAAAAAACAAAAAATGATTTGAATAATTCTGAAAACTTCTTTGAAATTAAGTTCCCTAAGGACAGCAAGAAATTCGTGTGGTCTTAGCAGCGCACGAACATCATTTTAGAAACGAAATGCTCCGGAATTCACTTAGTAGCTCAAACTAAAGGTAGTTTGAGGAGAACTTATTCGATTTAATTTTTTTTTTAATTGCTCAGTTATTGCACAAGAAAACTCTTTTATTCCAATCAAAAATTAGAACATTTCTAACCTTAAAAGAAATATTTTCAATATTTTTAATTTGTTCCTTTTTTTGTCTTCTTAAGCCTGCTTAACATAGCTTATATGGATAGATGGCAAATCTATTCAATTTTTCAACAATATTTTAATGGGTAATCCATTTCGTGACTCCCTACTTTTTTAAAGAAAAGAAAAAAACACAGAAAATTCAAATGTAATGGTAAATGTTTATTATCATTCGAAAGAACATTCTTTGGCATTTAGTTTTTCGAAGATTATCTCTTTCAAATGTTGCCCGTGGCTACGTTGAGTCCAATTTCGAACTTTTCGACTGGTAACTGGCGAATGACACGCATGATGTTTTGCTCCAAGTCCTGAATCAAAGCGGAGCTGTCCGCATAGACTTTAGACTTTACATATTCCCATAGGAAAAGTCTAAGGCGTCCTTGGTAGCCAATCGACCGGCTAAAAACGTGAAATTATCTACTCACCGAAGTGTTTTCTCAATAAATCCATTCATTAATGCGATGTGTGGTGGGAAGTGGCGCCGTATTGTTGAAACCAAATGTCGCGGAGATCATGAACTTCAATTTCAGGCATCAAATAGTCGGTTATCATGGCGCGATAATGGACGGTTACGTTCTCAACGGCATCATTTTTGAAGAAATATGGACCGATGCTTCCACCGGCTCACAAACTCCACAAAACCGTTGTTTTTTCTGGATGAAATGGCAGCTCTTGAATCTCTTCAGGTTGCTCTTCGTCCCAAATTTGGAAGTTTTGCTCGTTTACATACCCATTGAGTCAGAAATTTGCCTCATCGTTGAGCAAAATTTGGCTCGAAAACGTCGAATCTTGGAACTTTTCACCCATAGAGCGAGGCGATGTCGCTTGGAAAAGTCGAGCGGCTTCAGCTAGTGCACAAACTGCATTTTGTACGCTTTCAATTTAAAATCTCGTCGTAAGATGCGCCAAGTCGTTCCATACGTCAGTTCCAGTTGCTTTGAACGGCGCCCAATCGACTCTCCACCGTCTTCGTGTACACTCTCAGCTATGGCCGCTATATTTTCTTCACTGCGTGCTGGACGTGTTCTATTCGGTCGAATATTATCCAATAATGAATGCTGGGTCAGTAGACTGATTATGTTGACCATAAGTTGAGCGAAGCGCACGAAACACATTCTTAACCGAACGTGAATTTTCGTAATAAAATTGAATGATTTGTAAACGTTGTTCACTCGTAGGTCTTTCCATGATGTAATGCCAAGCAATACTGAACAAAAATTTGCATGACAGCTTGACACGACTCACGCGTGATCTGTCAAAAAAAGGCTATTCGAAAAAAGTACCCCTACTTGGATCACCCTTTAGCACTATCACAGTCGTGTGCTGCTCGTGTGCTTTAACTTGACAGCTGCCGCTGGTAGTGTTCAATGATTTATTTGATTTTATTATTATGGATTAAATTCATTTAATATTAATAAAATTTTATCATTATTGTGAATATATGGACGCTTACGTTAACTAGTTCAAATAAAGCGTGCATGAAAATATATCAGTTGTAAGGAAAATAGTTCCACAGCACACATTGAGATCCGTGCAACAGTTTCAGAGCCAGCTAATGACGAAGAAAAT
Organism: Neoceratitis asiatica; assembly: GCA_030068015.2. Lineage (NCBI taxonomy): Eukaryota > Metazoa > Arthropoda > Insecta > Diptera > Tephritidae > Neoceratitis > Neoceratitis asiatica. The sequence goes on along the minus strand of CM061525.1, from coordinate 96,515,342 downwards.
GCCTCAATATATGTGAATGATCCATATACGAGTATTCGCCAGCTCGTAAGTGCACTTTACGCATTTTAAAAATTAAATTGCTTTATTCACAGCTTTAAATGAATTCAAAAATTGCGCGCTCATTTTTTAAATTTAATCAAGTTAATAAATTCCATCACTCTTCCTGTTAGCCGATTTAATAATAATCCCGCGCGCACATACACACACACACACAGAGCGAGGTAATACGCTCAACATGTGATTTAATGAAATTTGTTTGCCGCTTAATAGGTAAACAAAAACAAACAAAAAAGTGAACGCTTAAAAATCAGTAAATCCCAATATAAAATGAATTTTTATTTTATCGCAGTGAAAATCGCAATTGACGCTGAGTAAATTAAATCACAATGCCAGCGTGGCACACGCTCGTGTACACAAGTACATAACTATACACACATGTACATACATATGTGAATGCCAGCACGCGCATACATCATATCATAACCATATGCGTAAATATGTATGTAGTATCATTAAAAATCATTTCATCAGTGTGCGCACACAAAGTTAATTGTAATTTCGCAACTGTCCGTTAGCTGCTGGTGCTGCCGTTAGCTGCTGGTGCTGCACATATAGCGTCATATGGCCGGCAGCAAGCGACGAAAGCGAGTGTCGATTACCTTTACGTTACGCCAAAAGGGCGCAAATAAAACAAAAACAAATAATAATAACAGAAAAACCGTTAGTTGGTGCGTCACTAAGTGTGAGCGTGTGTGCATGTTAGTTGTGCATGTGCGCTGGCACAAATATATTTATGCGCGCTTCACTAACCTGACCAACCGCACAAGTAAAAATTTTATTTTGTTGTGGTTACTCATACGCCCCAGGTGACCACTTACTTGTCACACTCCCGCACACAGGCAAACACACATACGCGCAATGCTAACTAAATGAGTTTTTTTGTTTGTTTTTGTTTGTTTTGTTTATTCGATAATAAAATGCGTGTTTATGGTTGGCAGAGCTGTATGCGTGCTGGTGTCAGGCAATATATATACATATATACCAATAAAAATGTATATTTTTTGGTTGCGGTTTCGCACACTCCATTATCATCATTTTGGACACCACAAACACACAACAGCAATATGCCAGCGAGCATAAAAACGCTTAACAAACTGAAAACAACATAAATCGCATAATAAACCAACAAATTAATCGGAAGCCAAAACAATTGAATGTGGGCTTGGCCGCACGACAGGAAATTTTGCAATTTCATACAAAAACAAATAAATAAGCGTAGAGAAAAGCGCAAAAAAAGCTGTGACAAGGGATAAAACTGAATACAAAATTAAAATAAATAAAAAATAAAAAATAAAATTAAAAAAAAAGAATTAAGAAAAAAAAATGTCAAAAGAAAATAAGCAATAAAAACTAAAAGACAAACAGTTTTACTCTGCCACAACATGCCCAAGCTTGTTCAACAGACAATGTCCTGCTTTATTTTCATTTTCTTCTCTGTGTGCCGCCGTTGCTACTCCCCGCCCGCCATACGGTTTTTCAAATTAGTTTGGCTGCGCAAAATTTGCATTTTTCAAATTAACCTCAAACTAGAAGAGCGTTGGCGGACAGGCAGTAGCAGCATCAACAGCATTGACAGCAGCAGCAGCAATAACAGCAAGGTCGCTTCAGTACCATCCTGGTTGCTTGTCACAGTGCGAAAATAAGGATAAAATAGAACCAAAAAAATACGAAAAAGTACATCAGCGATGAGAACTACTAGTACACCGGACACCAGTGCTCATCTCTGAAATATAAATGGTTATCCCTTTTAGTGGTTTCGGAAGTGCAGTGCTGTATTTTGATCTTTCAAACTTTGATCTGTCAAATCGAACATGTTTTGAAATTTGAGGATACTGGATCTTATACAGGTATTTCCAGGCCTGTGCATCATCGTTTTGCTCGTTCCACCCCAATTGTCGCTGCTGTAGGTGAAAGTGTAGCCGAAAACTTCAATGTGTCTATTTCTCGACGTTCTCAAGAGCTGCGACTTTCTTGCGACATTGAATGGCGTATTTTGGACTTGGACTCTTACACCAGCATCCATATGAAGTTCAGCTCATAAAACAACTGAAGCCAGCTGACTATTCACCGCACGTAGTTACGTCGATCGGTACCCCTGCGGGTTAGGTGCTCAAGAATTTAGCCGCGGTAAGGCATGCCTGTCGAAAGAGGCCACTAAAATCCAATAGTTCTCGCGACAGTCGGTCCTTTATACTGGAACGACCCGGATTTTTATCCGACCAAGAGACTGTCATTCCCGCAATATTCCCTGAAGCACAATTTGGGGATTTTTCTGCGATTACAACAACAACAACAACGTTGATTGGATGCTTGAGCAACAAGAAGTAGACCGCGATTCTTCCAAAAAAAATGTTCTTCAGCGACGAACCACATTTCTCACTCGCTGTACATGGGAATAAGCAAAATTTTCGAATTTGGGGTTCCCAGAACCCTCAAATAATTGAAGAGTGATCTTTACACCCAAAAAAAACTTACTGTCTGGTGTACTTTTTGGTCCGGTTGATTGTACCTCAATTCTTTGAAAATGATAACGGCGCGAATCTCACTGTCCATTCTTTGGCCTGCAATTGAAGAACACGACTTGGACAATATATGGTTCCAACCGAATGGTGCCACATGCCATACAGCACTGGCTTTATTGCGAGAGCGAAATTTGGCCGCGTAATCTCTCTTCGTAATTAGTCACTGAGATGGTGCCATTTGACACCGTTAGACTTTCTTTTTGCGGGGCTACGCGAAAGAGCGTGTCTATATGGATAAATCTTTAACTCTTGAACGCTTGAAAGCCAACATCCGTCAAGTTATGGCTTTCCATACTGCCCAATATGTGCCAAAAAGTGGTCGAAAATTACGTCAAACCGATCGAAGTTTTGCAAAAATTCACGAAACTTTGTGGTAAAATAGGAATTTCAAGAATAGAAATTATTTTAATGCATTTTATTTACGTTTATTTTAGAAACCGCAAAATGAGCAACTCTGTATTTAGCACGTCAGCACAATAAAGGACGTTCTATTTGTATATATGGACGAAGTTCGAAAACCGTCAGTCGATTTTACGTTTCTGTTAAAATCAGTTGAAGAAATATGGAAATGTGATTATCGATTAATCTGCCATCACTACTCAATATCGATTTTTATAATCGGCTGTTGCTTCTTATCTATATTTCCATTAGTGTTAGCAGCTCGACTGCTCGCTATACGAGAGTGCCATCGGGTCGCGTGCAATGTCGCAACCCAAATATTTTGTTCTTTCCTAAGTTTTAGCACACACACACATATTTATATTAAAACTATCATTCCACTTACGACGTACACACAACGGTCGGTCTCTTTTCAATATGTTGCGTGGGAAAATTTAAGGCATCTGGCACGTGTTTAAGTCTCATTCATGTTTGCTTGTATGTGTACTAGTCTATACATGCACGTATGAGTAGTTGTACGTGTCTCAATTTATTGTGCCAACCTTAAGACGTGCGTGGTCATCAGCAGACGTAGCTGCATAGCATAGAGAAACTTCAGAAAGCGCTGAATAAGAAATAAATTATTTTAGGTTAGAGATTGAGTGCATGAAAGGGAGAGTGAGTTGATAGTTTAGTACGGTTTTTACGTTAGTACGGAATTTCTAAAGCTTCTAAGGCAGATTAGATTCCCTTAAAATTAATAAAGTCGGAAAATGTGATTTCAGCTCATGTGGTGTGCCAAGAAATGCTAGGAAATATTTGAAAAAAAAACAAAAATAGTTTCATACACAACTCTTCATGGCAACTCTGCTTTCATAAAGCTTCAACTCTGCTGCATGCATGTAGAGCAAGCAATGACCCCAAACCGACTTTTATGTTATACAAATGCTCTGCACTAAAGTAAATGAATATATGCATATGAGTGTGTGTACTCGTATGTACGTCGTATATGTGTTTGCACAACTATTTAGCAAAACACGCATACCCAGGAATGCACATGAAAGGTATTCGCTCGACTCACACTCGCCCGTTGACCGTTTTGTTGACTTGTTCCACATTAAATCACAATCAAACACTGCTGTTAGCAGCGATTTGCCACGCACACACGCACACACACACTCGCACGCAAACACATGCCAAATCTAGGAAAAATATCCTCCAGCGTGCAAATAGCAAGTCGGTTTTATCTCTGCTGTGAAATTTGTTCATTCTAAAAATAAACTTGTTTTGCCCAATTCTATTTGCTCGAACGAAAAAAAAACCTACTTTGAGTGTTGGAGTGTGCGTCTGGAAGAGCGTCCATTTCGTACTTTTTTTATTTTTTATTTTGCTTTTATTTTAACTTAACAATCAGTAGTGGCAACCGTTTTAGTCACCAAAAAAAAAAAAAAAAAAAAAAAAAAGGATAACAACTTTGAATATAAATGTTTGTGCGCATATGTTGGGCAAGTGCCAGTTCGTTTATTTATTTAGTTCACTGCTCATTATTGTTGGCTTATTTGCTCAACTCAAATGACTTTATTATGTAAAATGTGAAAATTTAATTTATTTATTTTTATTTTTTATTTTATTTTATTTTTTTGCCACCGAAGGTCATTGCAAGGGCCTTGTGTAAGCCTTTTAATGTTGACAGACATTTAGTAACCCTTTAGGTTAGGTTAGGCCGACTGTCATTTGTCAGCGGCGCAGGAGACCTAAAGTTTACTCGAAAGGGTAGCGAAACGCCGTGGAGACTTTACACCACTCACAAATGGTTGTTGCTCCGAATTTGTGTGACCTTCTTTGTGTCCCTTTCCTTATATGCAAATTTTTTGTATAAAAAAAGTATATTTTATTGTTCGAATTCCTCCATTTGGAGCGAATCTTGGTTTTATTGCTACAAACAGAAAGCCACCCAAGTGACCACGTGCTTTTTTATTATTTGTAATTTTGGTGTAAAACTGAATTATTTCAAGTTTAACTCGCACTTCACCTCTTTGCACTATTTGTTTTTGATCTCATTTTCTTTCTTTTTTCTTTTCATTTCATTTATTTCCCTTTTTTGTTACAACTATTTTTCCACGCTCACAGCTCATTTCATAGCTAACAGCTGTGCTCCTGTAAACAAAGCAAAAAACAAAATGTTGCAGGGTGACAGTTGTCAATCGATAATTTTTTAATCGATTAATAAGTTTGCATACAACAATTAAAAAGGCTTGAGTTTTTTTATTTTTTTGCATAAGATTTGAAATGTTTTATTGAATTATTTAAAGTAAATATTTATGATTAAATTTAATTGTATTTAGTAATATTAATTTTTATGCTCACGTATTCTTTATTAGTATAATTTATGACAATTTTCTTGGCATATTTTTGTTTTTTTGGAAGCTTTTCTTCTTTTTTTCTCAAAATTTGCGTTTGAACTTTGAAAGAGAAAGTGTTTTTATTATATTTATGTGTGTTGCTGCATATATTTTATGGTAAATTTTTTGCTTTCTGGTATTTTATGCGTACTCAGATGATTTTGGTGTATTTTTTAGTTCCATTATTTCTTTTAAATAGTTGAAAATAAAAGTAATAAATTTTTTTAATTTCAAGATTATGAAAGCGTCAACAACTCAATATTCACCACTTTCGGAAGACATATTAAAATATTTGCGTTATTTTAATAAAAATTTACAATATTAGTAGTAATGACTTTGAAATTTTTTTATATTTTTTCTGAATAAACTTAAATATAAATCTTTAATTTTTTTTAAATAATATATTTATACTTAAGTATTGAATTTTTTTAGGTTATAAATATTAGCCTATAGACATTTTTTTAGCTAATTAGTGTTTTTATTAAATAATTCTTTTTTTTTTTTTGTTTATTAAATAATTTTCTACATTACGCAGTATGCAAATTTTGATTCTTGTCAACTTAATTTTAATTATTTTCTTACTTTTAATATTGCATTTCTAATTTAAAATGTTGCATTTATCTATGTATGTATGCCGATATTTTGATTATTTAATTTTAATTAAGAAATTTAGATTTTTTTCTTTTAATTTTTTTATTTTTTTTTATTTATTATATTTTTTTTTGTCAAAATTTTTATTTTTTATTTTATATACTTTTCGTCAAAAATACAAATTTATTAGAAGCAAAAAAAAACGTTTAGTAAAATTTGCTTATTTTCAATTTTTTTTTTTTTGATCATACATTTCATTTACCTTTGTATTTTCGTTAATCTTCGTTATTTGCGGCCAATTTACTGCCGTTTGAATTTAGTCATATGTCATTGAGACGACCGATTTTGGTGTTGGTAAAGGTGAAGTAGTATTTTCTTCCTCGATGTCCTCATCTAACTCTTGCGAGTCTTCCGGTTCGCCCAAGGCGTGAACGAACTCATAAAAATCGATGCGGCCATCACCGTCAACATCGACTTCCTTAATCATGTCCTCGACTGTAGAGTTTAAGGAATAGAATAAAATAGAAAAAGCGATATAAGCAGAAGAAAGCAACAAATCGCCGCTACAACAACAACAACAACAACAAATCGAACCAAACAATCGAAACAAATGTTATCGACTTCGATAAGTTTAGTACCAAAAATGCACTCGCTTTCATTACATTAAAAATTGCAAACAACAATTTCGCTGGAATATACGCGGGGTTAGTGAACCGCTACAACAACAACACAAACAACAACAGCAGCATTCGCGTGATAAAACTGCAAAGCTTTTGCATACACATATAGATATATTTCATATTTATTTCAACACCTACTATCTTCTTCATCCAGATCCTCGCCCAAGCACTGCAGCACCGCTCTCAAGTCCGATGCTGTTATGTAGCCGCGATTATGTTTATCAAATACGCGAAAAGCGTCCCGTAGCTCACGCTCTTCCTGATCAGCGGATGATAGGCCTGATTTGTCTTCATACGTCATATTGGATAATATGTCGACAAATTCCTCAAAACTAACGTTGCCATCGCCTGTGTGAGTGTACAAGAAGAAGAAGAAGAAGAAGAAGAAGAAGAAGAAGAAGAAGAAGAAATAATGCTTTCAACAAAGCTTCACGCTCATAAAATGCCATTTTCATGTCAATTTCTCAGTGTAAATACAAAATTTATTACATTCGCTTGCACATTTCCCGCATTTTAAACTCAAACTCACCATCCACATCGATTTCCTGCAACATTTCTTGCAATTCCTCAACGCGTGCGAATTGACCCAATGAACGCATTACGGTGCCCAATTCCTCCTTCGTTATACAGCCATCACCATCTTTGTCGAACAAACGAAAAGCTTCACGAAATTCTAGAAATTGCACGAGAAAATAAAAGAAATAAAAAGAAAAAAACATTATTGAGACAACAGCTAACGCTCGCTTGAAAAATTTCGAAAAACATCGAAAATGGTGGATAAAGACAAATGGCCAGCAGACATGTGGGAAATGGGATTGAGATTGAGATAGATAACTGTTATGTGCACAACTCATGCGGATTACTGTGGCACTACTTTGAACTAAGCACACACACACACATTTGTGAAAATTTCAGCTATAACTACTGGCAATCAGCAACAGTTCAATCCACTGGCAACTCACCGCGCATTTGTCCCTTCGATATGCATGGTCGTACGCTACTCTCTGTCGACTCAGTCGAAGCGGTGCGTTGTGAGAATTGACGTGTCGTCTTAATGCGACGTTTTCCACGCTTAGTGCCACCTTTCGCCGCACTTGAAGCTGCCTGTTCTTGCAGCTCGGTTTTTCTTTGTTGCTGCTTGCATGGCTGCAATAATCTAGCGCTACGCTGTACTGGCGATTCATCATAATAGTCATTCTCACCATCAACACCATCTTCAAAATCGTCTTCTTCATCCGCATCATCATAATCTTCCGTTTCTGCTGTCACTGGTTGGCTATAAGCATCCAAGACCAGTGCGGACACATGTCGGCTGCGGCGTCGCGTTGGCGCGCATACGGTGTCAGCGCTGTTTGTTTGTTGGTTTTGACTTTGGTTGGGTTGCTGGGTTGTCGTCGCGGCTACAGTGGTTGACGCCGTGGCATGCATGCTGTAGCTGGTCTGTTGCTCCTCGTGATAAGCTGTGCTTTCAAGCTGCTGCTCTTGCTGCTGTGCCTCTGCACTGGCGCCACCAATGGACGTGTCATCCACGCCGACAGTAGTGTTTCTCGTCTAAAGTGAATTTTTGTAAAAAAAAAAAAGAAGAGAAAGTGCATTAAAATTTTTATTAATTTTTTTTTTTTTTTGATGTGTTCGACACACCAACTTCGTACTCACTCACCATTAGTTGCCTTAGTTCCCGGGCAAAACTCGAACCGGCTAAAATATTATTAACAGCCCTGAATAGTTTTTTTCCTTCCAACTTGGCGGCGTTAAGTGAGTTTCGGCGTTGATGCAGAATATCAAAAAATGTCAAAATTAAAATTAAACAGCTCCTCGGCGTGCCGTTTTGTGTTTTTTATTCACGAATTAAATGCAAATATTCGTTGCATGTCATGCCTTCCTCTTCTAGCCTCAACACCCACTTGCTCTCGCTCTAACCTAGTGAAACTTTGTTTTTGTTTTATGGTTTTAGTCGCTTGCGTTCATGGTTGCATTTAATTGACAGCATCAAACGGATATGCACGTACTCGTATAATAGTAAAATGACATTTAACTGATTGCGCTAATTATGCACATGGATGTGTGTGTGTGTGTGTGTGTGTGTAAAAGCTAACTTTGTTATCCGGTCCACTCCTCCGCTCGCTCACTCGGTGGCATAAATTGTATCAGCAGGTCATTCGCATGTCAATTTTCGTTTACGTGTCGCAGCTGTTATTGACATTTGCATTTTTTAATTGAGTTTGTGCATCAGTATGTATGTCATACTCGTATGTATGGATTTGTTATGATGGTATGACTCGTCGGTCGTGTTAGTAGCAGCCTGCAAAAAGAGATTTTATAATTAAAGATAATTGGGCGCGTTGATTAAGCCGAAATGAGTGGAGTGCATGAAATGAATTATCAAATTGTCAAATTAAGTTGAGATTTGAAATTTTCGGAATGTAAATTTGTCTGTATGTAAGGATTTTTGTTAGAATTGCTACTACTGGTTATTGAGCTGGTTTGGTTTGTCAGAGAAGCTTGACGGGAAAGTCTTTGCCTAATTAAAGAAAAAAAATTATTAAAATTAATTTTTCTATTTATTTATCCAATTATCACCTAAAAACCGAATCGTATATGATTTTCATAGCTCTGCTTCATATTTTAAACTTTGACAACCAAGCCAAGGGCGCAAATTAACCTCAAAATCAACGCCTTGATATTTTCATGCCATTTTTTATATTTCTTTTTGTTTTGCATTTATAACGGGTGAACCATTTCAAGATTCCTTAATTTCTTAAAGAAAAAAGCATAGAAAATTCAAATTTGAGAGGGAATGGTTATTATCATTCGAAAGAACATTATTTGGTATTTAATTTTTGAAGATTATCTCTTTCTAATGCTGGCCGCGGTTACTTCGCAGATGGTCCATTCGTATTCGAGTATTTCGAATGGTAACTGCCGAATGACACTCGTGATTATTTGCCCCAAAGCCTGAATCGAAGCGGGATTGTCCGCATAGACTTTAGACTTTACATATCCGCACAGGGAAAAGTCTAACGGTGTGAAATCACAAGCTCTTGGTGGTCAATCGACCGGCCCAACACGTGAAATTATCTGCTCACCGAAGTGTTCTCTCAATAAATCCATTGATTGATGCGATGTGTCGGAAGTGGCAGTCTTGTTGAAACCAAATGTCACGGAGATCACAAGCTTCAATTTCAGGCATCAAATAATTGGTTATCGTGGCGCGAAATGGTCGCCATTGACGGTTCCGTTCTCGCCGGTATCATTTTTGAAGAAGTATGGACCGATGATTCCACCAGCCCACAGCAAACCGTTGTTTTTTCTGGATGAAATGGCAGCTATTGAATCTGTTCAGATTGCTCATCGTCTCAAAATGGGCAATTTCGCTTGTTTACTTACCCATTGAGCCAAAAATGGGCCTAATCTCTGAACAAAATTTGGCTCGAAAACGTCGGATCTTCTTAGAACTTTTCAAGAGTCTACAGAGCGAAGCGATATCGCTTGGGAAGGTCAAGCGGCTTCAGCTAGTGCACAAGCTGTATTTTGTACGCTTTCAATTTAAGATTTCGACGTAAAATGCGCCAAGTCGTTCCATTCGTCAGTCCGAGTTGCTGCGAACGGCGCCTAATTCTTCACGGTCTTCGTGTACACTCTCAGTCTCACTCGGCCGCTATATTTTCTTCACTGCGTGCTGGATGTGTTCTATTCGGTCGAATATTATCCAATAATGAATGCTGGGTCTCAAGATGGATGATTATGTTGCGAATAGTACGCTCCGTAAACCGATTATGTTGACCATAAGTTGAGCGAAGCGCGCGAAATACATTCTTCATAGAAAGTGAATTTTCGTAATAAAATTGAATAATTTGTAAACGTTGTTCAGGCGTTGGTCTTTCCACGATGAAATGCCAAACAATACTGATTAAAAATAACATGACAGCTTGACACGACTCACGCGTGATCTGTCAAGAAAAAGTACCTCTACTTGGATCACCCTTTATATTTATTTTTCTTATTTAGACACAATTCATGAACATCTGTTTGATGTTTCATATTACCATCACCACCATCAATCTATACCATTTATTCTATGTTAAAGGATTTATCGGAAAACTATCGATTTTACTTTTATGTAAGAGTAACAGTTACCTATGCGAAAATATCACTGATTAAGATCAAATTTTAATTATATCTGAATTTAATTTTGAGTTTTTACTCATATGCCACTGGACTTCAATCAGTTTTCAGTTCTTCTGTTTTTGTCTGCTGAAGTTGCAATGAACACGTGTTTTTTGGTGCAAAAATATCAGCTGACATTTGCAGCTCAAGTTTTTAAAATGAAAAATTGTCGATGCTAAATCATAAAACAATCAACGCAATTTAATATACATAAGTGAGTGCAACTAGAAAATGGAAAATACATAGACATTTATTGATTTATTTTGCTCTGAGTAATCCGCTTTTGCTAGAAAGGCAAAAAGTTTGCATTTCTTCATATTTAACAAAGTGAAGAGTGGACTTTTTAGCAAAAATTAAATATTCTAAATGAAGAGAAAATCAATATTCAACTAATAAAATTTAAAAGGTAAAATTTTTTTTCATTTCTTAACTTATTTGTGTTGTACAACTTCCTACCCAGCCTCCCTGCCTAGCTATCCCAGGCAATTGAACTCGGCTTCTTGCAATGACAAATTCCAAAACTATCGAAATTCATTCAAATATGAAAATAACTCTCTTGCCTAAGCTCAATGGCATGAAATGAATCGGTATTTAATTTTGTTGTCGTTTTGCCAATGATTTTTCTGCACACAAACTTCTACCGCACTTTTACACTCACTTTCCGACACATTAGACTACAAACTTTTGCGTTGCTGTTGTTGTTGTTGTTAAGCTCTTAAGTACCAGCTGCAAACTCAATTGCTATGCAAAATTGTTGCAACAACAGCCACTCAATACACCCACGCACGAGGTTGCGAATGCTTGAAGAGGAGAAAAAAAAGGAAAAAAAAATGCAATAAAAATAAAATGGAAAAAATCAAATTCCCAGTAAAGTTTGAAGTGCAGGTAGAGTAGCAGCAGGAGTCGCGGCGGATAAGGACGGAAAGAAATGATGGGAACTTTATTGTTTTTGCGAAAGATAAAATCGGCGTCAACGATGAGAAAAGTTTATAGTGAATAATGTCATAAAAGCAACTAAGCATGTGAAGCAACAAAAAAAAACGAAGAAGCGAAGGAAGGTTGGCTGCTCGCAAAGTGTGTATGTGTGTATGTGCATGTTGGTGTGTGTGTGAGCTGCAATGAAAATGATATGCACGTACAACAAAGTAATGACAGTGTTGATGACATTTTTGTGGACTCTTCAGCTTACGTTATGCGGGCTCTTTCTGCATTTGCTGCAACCAAGCGTGGGGCAACACGCATCGTAGTTTTGAGAATTTGGCAAATGCAAACATACTTTGTTGCAAAAAACTGTATACTCGTAGTTGAGACTTTTTTTCAATATATTTTTGAAACAATTTTGTATGTGCTTAAATTTTTGCTTAGTAGTGGTTTTAAGTGCCCAACGGATTTCTATAAATAAAAAAGTTGCAGTTGAAAATAAATAAAGCAAAAATATAAAGAAAAGAGAGGAGGAGAAAGGAGCAAAAACTAATCCCATATCTAACCAAAAAAAAAAAAAAATACAAATAAAAAATTATTTCAATTTTAAAAGAGCTTAATATGGGTGAGACCGAAAATTTCATAACAGTTATTAATATTTTCCAGACGGAATAATGAAAAAAGCGCACTTAAAACTTGAAACAAATGAACGGAAAGAGAAAACAGTAGTAAGCGAGATACTAAATCTAAAGAAAGGAAACAGAAAAAGAATACCAGAAATGAGAGACTGTATAGAGATTTGATAAAATCAGATGTGGAATAAAAAAAAGACACACAAAAGGCTGTAGTACTCCAACCTCATGTAAATGGATATTAAAATCAGTAAAGAAGCAGCCGAATAGAATAAGTAGATTACAAAAAAAATAATATGTTTAAAGCCGGATATTTAGTGGTGGAAACCAGAAATCCGGAGTCGGAGTAAAAGCACTAATATTTAAAGTACCGTTTCCATCTAAAATTGACGATATTTCTTAATTTTTTTTTGTGAATAAAAGAAAAAACAGAAAAGAACACAATTTTTACAAACTTAATACACCCTCAATGTACTTACAAGCAAACAATTTTCATGAATTTACTTTACACTCATACCATAAGTTTACAACTATGTATGCATGTATATATCCTTGCGCTTTATTAGCTTCCTGGCATAAAGCTGGGAAAGTTATATCTCATGCCGGAAAAATAAATATTTTGCTCAGTTGGACTTTGCTTAGTTTATGTAACAAACTTCTTGTTAATCTATATGATTTATATTACTCTAAAAATACTTGCATTTTATGCGAAAAAAAAGTTTTATTTATATTTAACTGCTGCTCGCTGTCATATTGTCAACATGTGTACGTATAATGTCGAATAGTTCTGAAGGGTGATTTTTTCAATACCCTTTTTTGACTGATCACGCGTGAGTCGTGTCAAGATGTCATGTTATTTTTGTTTAGTATTGCTTGGCATTATATCATGGAAAGACCTACGAGTGAACAACGTTTACAAATCATTCAATTTTATTACGAAAATTCACGTTCGGTTAAGAATGTGTTTCGTGCGCTTTGCTCAAATTTATGGTCAACATAATCGGTCTACTGAGCATTCTATTCGCAACACTATCACCCATCTTGAGACTCAGCATTCACTATTGGATAATATTCGACCGAATAGAACACATCCAGCACGCAGTGATGAAAATATAGCGGCCGAGTGAGACTGAGAGTGTACACGAAGACCGTGGAGAATCGATTCGGCGCCATTCGCAGCAACTCGTAGTACTGACGTATGGAACGATTTAGTGCATTTTACGTCGAGATTTTAAATTGAAAGCGTACAAAATACAGCTTGTGTAAGAACTGAGGTCGATCAACCTTACCAAGCGACATCGGTTCGCTGTATGGGCTCATGAAAAGTTCCAAGAAAATCCGACGTTTTCGAGCCAAATTTTGTTCAGCGCTGATGCGCACCTCTGGCTCAATGGATATGTAAACAAGCAAAATTGCCGCATTTGGGACGAAGAACAACCTGCAAAGGTTTAAGAGCTGCCACTTCATCCGCAAAAAACAACGGTTTGGTGTGGTTTGTGCGCCGGTGAAACCATCGGTCCATATTTTTTCAAAAATGATACCAGTGAGAACGTAACCGTCAATCGCGACTGTTATAGCGCTGTGATAACCGACTATTTGATGCCTGGAATTTAAAGCTCGTGATCTCCGCGACATTTGATTTCAAAAAGACGGCGCCACCTCCCACACATCGCATCAATCAATGGATTTACTGAGAGAACACTTCAGTGAGCAGATAATTTCACGTTTTGGGCTGGTCGATTGGCCACCAAGATCGTGTGATATCGCACCGTTAGACTTGTTCCTGTGGGGATATGTATAGTCTAAAGTTTATGCGGACAATCCCGCTGCGCTGCAGGCCGTAGAGCAAAACAGTTACCAGTCGAAATGCTCGCACGAGTCATCGGAAATTGGACTCAACGGATGGACCATCTGATACGTAACCACGGGCAACATTTGAAAGAGATAATCTTCGAAAAATAAATGCCAAAGAATGTTCTTTCGAATGATAATAAACATTTACCATTAAATTTGAATTTTCTGTGTTTTTTTTTTCTTTAAATATATAAATGGACCACCCCTTAGAAATTTACTTAATTTTATTTTTATTTTTATTTTTTTTTATTTAGCTTTATTTTTTTTTGCGATTAAATTTATCATATTTTGTTTGTTTTATTTAATTTGACTTAGCTTTTTTACTTTGCCTCCTTTTTTATTGAATTTTTTCGTATAATTTAAATTTTTTTTAATTAATTTTTTTTTATTTTATTTTTTTATTTTTTCTTATTTCGGTTTAATCTATTTTATTTAATTTATATTATTTTATCTTCTATTTTATTTATTGTATTTTTTTATATTGCTGAATTTAATTGTTTTTTTTTCTTTTCTTTTATTTTCTTTTCTTTTATTTCATTTTATTTTATTAATTAATATAAACTGTAGGGTGTTTATCGATAACACTACTATCGATTTTAATTACACATGCCTAATTTGAGTAATTTAGACATTTTTTGAGGGCTTGCAAATTTAGATACATCAACCGCATTGAGACAATCATCCTGTGTTCAATTTCAGTAATTTACACCGAAATTTGTCTTACTATTCTCTGTGTAAACTTTTTTCATTAAATTATATTTGCTATTAGTTATTACCACCGCGTATATTATTTTCCTCCATTACAGCTTACAAATGACAGACGAAATTTCTTGTTATCTCGTGTACACCCGGCGGCCTTCAAGCAAAACATATTTTTCGCTCCACACTTCAAATGCATTGTATTAATAATTATGTGAGGAAGCAGAAGGTTGGAAAATATGCTGGCATCATGTTCACATTTAATAAGCCTCCTTTGTGTATATTTTTTTTTTTTTAAGTAGTAATGGAAAATAATGATAGCCATTTAACAATAACAACAATACATACTCACTGGCAACGCGAAACACTTGTCGGCTGTATTATGGAAGATTGTACGCAAGCAAAAAAAAAATGTAAAAAAATAAAAAAAATAAAGAAAAGAAAACAGAGATGAAATTGGAAACAAGAAGAAAATCTAAGATATAAATGAGAATATAACAATAAAAAAATCCCATAAACCAACAAGTGTATCTACGAGTACACAGAGGCCTACCGCGCGCAATAATGATAATGGCGTTGGTGTTGAGGTGTTGGTTGGTACTATGGTTGTGTAATGGTGGCAAGGCAAAAAAACGCAATATATAAGTAACAATGACCGTGCGCTCAGCTCAAAATAAATACTTGCAATAATAACGTTAATGTGCAAATGGAAAAAAATATAAAGCAATAAATTCATGAAAGAAAAACCGCGTAAATTATGTATGTGGTTTGAGGCGAGCAAACATTCAATTTTAACATGTGTTCGTCGTATAACGTCGGAATGTTCGCATTATGTGCATGTTCTCGCGTGTGTATGTGTGTGATTTTTTGCTTTTTCTGGACATCATTGTTGATGCAATTGTGATTTCGCTGATTTAATTTCAGTTTCCCTTTTTTTTTCAAGTGAATAAAAAAAATATATCTTCGCTTGGTGAAATCTAAATTTAAAATGTTGATAAAACAATTGAATTTATTGAAAAAAAAAGTATAAAACTTTCAAGGAGTAATGTGTTGAGCAGAGCTGTGCAGCTTTTCAAAAATCAGAAGTGGCATACTATCGCACCGGATGGTTTTTAATTCAAAATGAATTCAAATTCAGATGTGGCACAATAATTTTAACAGGTTTTGGAAACAAACTGGCTTCAAATTAGGTCTAGTTAAGGAATGCAGTGAATGTGAGGGCAGGTAATCTGTGTATGCCCGCTGTCCTGTAGGTATATGCTGATCTATCTTTGTGAGACACCCCAAGGGCTCGTTCAATTCAATTTAATGTTGAACATAACAGAAATCGATTCTATGAGGTAAAAACACAATTGTTCACATGTAATGCGATGGTGGGAAAGAATTTTTTTCGATCTCTTCTTACTATAGCTACATATATCTACAGACATGATTTTTTGCTCTCAACTGACTGACCCACCCACGAATAAAATTGAAGTCTAATCTCCAACACAACCACTTTTGTGTCCACCACTTCGTTGTAAGACAGAAGTGGCAACTGAAGTATGCAATAAATAAAAAAAAGAAAGAAATTAAGAAAAAGTGTAAAAAGAAGAAAGAAAATAAAAGAAATTGTTGCGCCGTCGACAGTAAAACTTGTTAAATATGCATGCTAATCGCCATGTACTTGTAAGTTCGTTATAATACACTGCTTAAGTGCACACTCATGCTGCTTGTGCAAGACAAAATGTGTTAGTCCTTTGAAGCAGTATCGGTTTCCGCTTGCCGCTTGCCGCTTGCCGCTTGCCGCTTGTCGTCGACAACTGGCGGCGCTGCTTGCAAGGTCATTATAGCGTTGCGCGACAACTTTGTCGCATGTCAAATATGAATTTAAGTGCTTACAAATTTCATTTTTTTTTCCTTATGCTCCTCTCATTCTTAATTTATTTTCCTTTTGTTTTAAAAGGAGCTGTTCTATGCGTAGCTAGAGCACTCGCAGCGCATATGCATAGAAAGGAAAGGAAAGTACGCACATAAATGGATATTTATTTATTCCTCATTCGACACACTTAAGAGTTTTTTTTTAAGTTTTGGACAATTTCATTATGCTACAAAGTGAATGCACATACATACGTATTCAGGAGTGTGAGCGGATGTGAGAGCGGAAGAGCGCTATGTAGCTGCGCTTCAAAAACTCTTTAACCTAATTTTTTTCTATGTACTCTCACATACATACATACATATATGCACGTGCTGCTGCGTTAGTTGTGAGCCAACACATTACTCATTCCATTGCCACTAAAACTTTGGAGATGTAATCTTGCTAGTTGACAGTTGCTTCTGACGTGGATAATTTTTCAAAGCAGCTGTAACGCATTTTGCTAATAATAAAAGTAATAAAGGATGAAAGTGTGTGTAAAAGCTGGCGACTCTAGTTGAAGAAATTTCCAATAAAACTCTATAATAATGCTGAATGGAAAGGCGTGAGTACTGGGTGCTCCTTCAATGCAGGGGATAAAAGATTTAAAATCGAGTTCCGTACGAACAAATGCCAATTTTTTTGTTATTCAAATCTGCTACTGCCGTACAAATATTTGAGCATATGCGAGAAGTGTATTCGCTACTTAAGCTTATTAAATGCCACCTTAATTTGGCCGCTTACGAGTACACCCATTCGCTTACCACCATCCCCACTGTGTGGAATACACCCTAACACTTTAGGTGTTGAGATCACTAACAAAGTTGCATTAACTTAATAAAGTTGCCGACACAGTTGGCTGTGAGACCGGCTGTGAATTGGCTGCTGCAGGGTTGATGAAAGAATGATAGTTGATGGAAAAGCTGCCTGCTGGTGCATTTAAACGAGCGCGCTGTTGCTGTGGCATGCTTTGCTTATGTGTGTGTGTGTGTGTGTATTGTAATTTTTTTTTATCTGACATAAAATATTAGCTTGCTGAAAAGTATGTCACGTAGAATAATGAAAAATGTAAGTAGAAGCGAAAATGTAGTCACACAAACTCACACACACACACACACACACTCGTACAGTGTAGCAGAAGTATGCATATTGTGTTCCTGCGTTAAGTAACTCATATCCATGTATATGATCCAGGCGTGCTGCGACTCTTACTTACTGTTTACTACGCAAGCAGTTGTTTGGTAGTGTTTATATACTGCATAAAATGTGCATATGAGTATATGTATGTAGTATATGTATGTATGTACAAGTATGTTTGCTTGCTTATAGTGTCTGTAGTGTATTCTGTCGTGTCAATTTTGCAGCTATTAATGTCGTCAAGTGCTGTGCGAGATGGAAAAATAAATTTTATAGGAAGTTGTAAAGTGAAATTTTACTACATTGTGCACAATATTGCACTTAAATGATCCTCGCGCGCTTAATAACATCTAAATAAATAATTTTAGTAATAAAATTTGTATTATTTCTACGATGAAGAAAGCAATAAGTAATCAATTACATTTTGTATATTTAATGAAAAGTCCAAAGCTTTAAATCTGTGTCGAACCGAGTTACTAATGCTACATTTCACCACTAAAAGTCATCACGCGAATTTTCTTTTCTTTTCATAATTATTTGCCTCGCATAAATCATGATTGTACCATTGCGGATGTATCGATTAATCGATTAAATGCTGAAAAATCTAAAAATATTTCACAGAATGAAATGAAAACATAATACTTTCTTAAATAATAAAAAATAAAATAAAACAAAGACAGAAAAATTAAATAAATGAAAATAAAATAAATGGAAAAAAATTAAAATTTAATAAAATAAAATAAAATGAAATAAACTAAATAAAAATAAAAATAGCAGAAAACTAATTAAAATAGAATGAAAGAAAAATAAAATAAAATACGATAAAATAAAATAACGGGTGACCCATTTCGAGTTTCCCTACTTTTTTAAAGAAAAAAAAAAAACAAAGAAAAATCAAATTTAATGGTGAATGTTCATTGTCATTCGAAAGAACATCCTCAGATGGTCCATCCTCTGGGTCCAATTTTCATGATTCGTTTTAGAATTTCGACTGATAACTGGCGAATGGACACGCGTGATGTTTTGCTCCAAGGCCTGAATCGAAGCGCGATTATCCGCATAGACTTTAGACCTGTCATATCCCCACAGGAAAAAGTCTAACGGTGAAATTATCTACTCACCGAAGTGTTCTCTCAATAAATCCATTGATTGACGCTATGTGTGGGAAGTGACACCTTCTTATTGAAACCAAATGTCGCGGAGATCACAAGCTTCAATTTCAGGCATCAAATAGTCGGTTATCATGGCGCAATAACGGTAGCCATTGACGGTTACGTTCTCACCGGCATCATTTTTGAAGAAATATTGACCAACGATCCCACCGGCTCACATAGCACACCAAACCGTTGTTTTTTCTGGATGAAATGGCAGCTCTTGAATCTCTTCAGTTTGCTCTTCGTCCCAAATGTGGCAATTTTGCTTGTTTACATACCCATTGAATCAGAAATTGGCCTCATCGCTGAACAAAGTGTGGCTCGAAGATGTCGCATCTTGGATTTTCTTGGAACTTTTCAAGAGCCCATAGAGCGAAGCGATGTCGCTTGTTAAGGTTGAGCGGCTTCAGTTCTTGCACAAGCTGTTTTTTTTACGCGCCAAGTCTTTCCATACGTCAGTCCGAGCTGCTGTCTTCGTGTACACTCTCAGCTGTGGCCGCTATATTTTCTTTACCGCGCTATATTTTCTTACCGGTCGAATATTATCCAATAATGAATGCTGGGTCTCAAGATGGGTGATTGTGTTGCGAACAGTACGCTCAGTAGGCCGATTATGTTGACCATAAGTTGAGCGAAGCGCGCGAAACACATTCTTTACAGAACGTGAGTTTTCTTGATAAAATTGAATGATTTGTAAACTTTGTTCAGGCGTTAGCCTTTCCATGATGAAATGTCAAACAATACTGAGCAAAGATAACATAACATGACTCACGCGAGATCAGTCAAAAAAGGCTATTGGAAAAAGTACCTCTACTTGGATCACCTTTTAATATAAAATAAAAAAAATATAAAAATAAAATAAAATAAATAAAATACAATAAAATGAAATGCAATGAAATGAAATAAAACGAAATCGAATCAAATCAGTTCAAAACACAAGTAAATTAAAATCTGAATATTTTGAATTCACCAATGAATTAAAACTATTTTCATCTATTTTCCTCACTGTGAACTCTTAATATATTCCACAAAATGTTTAAGACAAAACCATGGAAACTATACGATATGCCACATGTAACACATGTGAGAAAACCGCAAGGGTTTTGATGTATTCAAAAAAAAAAAAAAAAAAAAAGCACTACAGATGCTGCGTTGAATTCACCTCATTAATCACTAAATATGATGGAAATGTGTTGTTAAGTTTGTTCACCCATTCCAGAAGCTGACAAATTTTGTTGCTTATGAGTATTTTTTATTTATTTTATTTGCCTACCTACAGACAGCTCAACATTTTACATGTTTGCACACGAAAATAATGGAAAACAACAACTAAAAAGCGGCACAAAGTTAATGAGCATTTGATACCGTGAGCCTGAGAGGTTTTGAATTAATCCTCCTCTCAGTTACGCTTACCTAAACGATGCAAATTTGTAAATAAATTTTGTTGTACTTTCCAACAACAATCACGTAGCTGCTTGTAATATTCATAAATATTTCATTTGTTATCATTTAAAAAGGGTTCGAAAACAATCAGCAGGTGTACGTATGTATGTATGTAACAAAGTATGTTTTACATGCCAAAGTGTCAACCGACACAATTGTCTGCATTTTACGAGCAATAAAATTTTTACTGTGCACAAAAATGCTATGAAAATGAAACTTTTCATTAAAAACGAGGTGAGATAGTTGAATTTGGGGATGTGTGCATAGCGGAGTGTGATAAAAATTGGTTATGTTTGTTGGTGCAGGTAGTAGTAGCCAAGCAAAGAGGTTAGTTACACTGGCAACAATTTCAATTTCTTATAGGCCCAAACCATCTCAACAACCACTTTGGATGTTATTACAAAATTCAATGAGTTCAACACACGAAAATATAAAGCTTTTAAATAGTTAATGAAGTGAAGGCGACTATGCATAACACGATCGTGTTATCGATAATAATCGATTGTATGATGGCGTGGGGTATTTTGTTAAGGCCAATGTGCACGTTCAATTATTAGGTACTTAAGCAGAAATAATTATTAAGGATAAATGAATAAAAACGCAATTATTTCTTTTAATGAATTTAATTTAATTTAATACAAGTAGAGAGGGTTTGAATACAAAATTTTATTAAAATTATTGCAAGCCTACAATTTACAGTTTAATTAATAATTAAATAATTGTTGCATTGCTGCTGTGCACACGCTCATAACGTAATTGCGGCTTGCTTCGTCCGTCTTCAAGTATGCACTTGAGGCATTGCGCATAATTGTTACTAAGAACGGCAAGCCACTCAATTACAATTTAGTTTGGTTTGTGCATCACATACATATGTATATTGTAACCATTAAATTGTTTAATGTTGTTTTCATTAAATTTAATTGAGTGTAATGTGTAGAACAACAGTTGTTTAGTCACATTTCGCTTACGACGGAGAGAGAGAGAGAGGCGAGGTTGCTGCTCACCTGCTGTCAAAAGTATTAGTACAGGGTGTACGGAGGCTATCTTTTCTATGCGCACAGCTAACTTTATAGCTGCAAAAAAAGCTGTGATCACAAGAAGTTTTACAAATTTTTTTTGCATTTAATTTTTCAGTTTTACGCTTTCATTTTATTGGAATTTCTGTTAAAATATTTTGTTTTTATGTGTCTTTGCAAAGCAAATGTTTATCTTGAATTTTTTCTTACACATAATTGGACTTTTTTTTCAACCCAGCACAGCTCTACTTCAATCAGCTTAACCTCTGCCCACACTAAGCGCCAGCTGCGGGTGTTTACCCACCTTCTGTCAGAGCTTATTGTGCTTGACGTTTCGTTATGTGCTGCGTACATATACATATGTATACTTATTGCTTTTTCTATACGCTTTGTTTTGGTATTTTTTTATTTTATTTTTTTACATATTTTTTGGCTTTGTTGTTGGTTTGTATTCAACTTTTAATTAGGTCGCACTGAAAAAAAGTACATAAATATACTTAGCGCTGGACAAAAGGTTGATGCTTGTAAATATTTTGCGGCGGAGAGATAAAAAGTGCTTGTTGAGGTTATGTTTTAGAGATTTATGGTTATGGTACTTTGTTTAATTTTGTAAATGAAATTAAAAAAAGGAAAAGGCCAGCTGATGTCAGTTATTGAATATTTGTACTAATATTCGAATATATTGGCATTTAAATTATTCTAAAATAATTTTAAAAGGTGATCCAAGTAGAGGTAGTTTTTTTCGATAGCCTTTTTTTGACAGATCACGCGTGAGTCGTGTCAAGCTCTCATGTTATTTTTGCTCATTGTTGTTTGACATTTCATCATGGAAAGACCAACGCCTGAACAACGTTTACAAATCATTCAATTTTATTAAGAAAATTCACGTTTTGTAAAGAATGTGTTTCGCGCGCTTCGCTCAACTTATGGTCAACATAATCGGCCTACTGAGCATTCTATTCAATCAACCATCTTGAGACCCAGCATTCATTATTGAATAATATTCGACCGGATAGACCACGTCCAGCACGCAGTGAAGAAAATATAGTGGCCATAGCTGAGAGTGTACACGAAGACCGTGGAGAGTCGATTCGGCGCCGTTCGCAGCAACTCGGACTGACCTATGGAACGACTTGGCGCATTTTACGTCGAGATCTTAATTTGAAAGCGTACAAAATACAGCTTGTGCAAGAACTGAAGCCGCTCAACCATCGCTTCGCTCTATGGGCTTTTGAAAAGTTCGCGACGTTTTTGAGCCAAATTTTGTTCAGCGATGAGGCCCATTTCTGGCTCAACGGGTATGTAAACAAGTAAAATTACCGCATTCGGGACGAAGATTAACCCCAAGAGATTCAAAAGATGCCATTTCATCCAGGAAAAACAACGGTTTGGTGTAGTTTGTGGGCCAGTGGAATCATCGGTCCATATTTCTTCAAAAATGATGTCGGTGTGAACGTAACCGTCAAAGGCGACCGTTATCGCGCCATGATAACCGACTATTTGATGACTGAAATTGAAGCTCGTGATCATTGGGACATTTGGTTTCAACAAGAACGCTTTTGTGAGCACATAATTTCACGTTTTAGGCCGGTCGATTGACAACCAAGATCGTGTGATATCACACCGTTAGACTTTTTCCTGTGAGGATATGTAAAGTCTAAAGTCTATGCGGACAATCCCGCTTCGATTCAAGCCTTGGGGCAAAACATCACGCGTGTCATTCACCATTTTCCAGTCGAAATGCTCGAAAATTGGAATCAACGGATGGACCATCTGCGACGTAGCCACGGCCCACATTTGAAAGAGATAATCTTCGAAAAAAAAATAAATGCCAAAGAATGTTCTTTCGAATGACAACAAGCATTTCCCATTAAATTTGAATTTTCTATGTTTTTTTCTCTCTTTAAAAAAGCAGAGAACCTCGAAGTGGATCGCCCTCTACTTTACCGCAATAAAATATCAAAATAAACTAGAAAAATAAATAGCAAAAAAGTCAAAAATCTACACAGTCAATTAAATTTATAAACACCAAAGGCTTAAGGCACAATTTAAAGTGACAAATAAAATGCACCAAAAACAAATAAAAATTTCAATTTTATTTTGCAAGCATAAATATGTACACATGTGTGTAAAACAATGTCACAGTCGGCTAAATATACAGTTACACACTGGGATTAAAATGGGAAAAAAATCCGACTAGATTAACGGCATTTAGCCGTAAGCTCTGTGTAATTCCAGGCAATCTGTGATTCAGAAAATCGAATGTCAAAGTTAGTTAGTTGACATTTTACTACATAACATATACATATGCACATATATATAACTGTACATTTATTTAATTTTGTTTGTCTTAATGTGTGTTAAATAAAAATAAAATTTTCAGTTCACTGTCGGCTCACTATTTGAAATTGAGAATTTAAATATTATTAAAGTTACCAGCTGCGCCAACTGAGTGGGCTGAGTAGACTGAGTAGACTGGAGCGTAGGTAGTTTAAGTTCAAAGCTGAGGAAAGCAAGTGAATGTTACAAATTACAGTAAAAGGAAATGTGAAAACTAAATCGGAAGGACGTTGATGTTTGCTATGCGGAAAATAAAAAAAATTCTTTAAGGCGGTGGAGGGGCAACCAAGATTGGTGGTATTTAATATCACTTTAACGTGACGCTAAATAAGACTAAATAAGGATGATGTGATGCATTCAGAATACAAAAATTTCATACATTTTTTGTATAAAGAATTTTGGAGCTGATTCTCAAAAGCTTATTTCGAATTTTTGATTGCATTAACAAATTTGAATTGCATAAATTTACGTAAATAAAATTTAAATCGGACTAACCATACTGAGGCGAGATGTTACACATTGAATCAGCTGATTAGTATATGGAAAACAGTTTCTCTCTGCACTGAGCGTCCATTGATGCTTTCAGCGCGGTACTGCCATTTATTTAGAATTAAATTGAAATTAATTTCTAATGAAACATAACCTAAAATTGGCTTTTTATAGGATGTTTTTAACTTTACTTTCGATTTTTTCTTCTTATCGGTATTGGTAAGGCGATAACGAAAGGTTTGTTTTTTAATTTAAAAAACCAACACTAAAACCAAGCACAAGACTTGATACTATGGGGACTCTACATCAACAAATTCACTGCTTAGGAAGTGGTTTACTGAGTTCCATTGTGGTTGTACCAGTACAAGTGATGCCGAACGTTCAGGCCGCCCAAAAGAGTTCGTCACGCCAGAAATCGTCGATAAAATCCATGAAATGATATTGAACGATCGAAGAATAAATGCGCGTGAGGTCACTGAAGCAGTAGGCATCTCAACTGAGCGATTATATTACATTTTACATTTATATTTGGACATAAAAAAGCTATCCGCGTGATGGCTGCCGCAATTGCTTACACAATACCTACCAAAAGCATGGTCGTGTAAGCAATTCAAAGGAGTGTTTGGCTACGTTCGACCGCAATCGAAATGAGTTTTTACGCCTTTTCAGATCCACTACATCACACTAGAGACCATAGAACAATCAAGACAGTGGATTTCTCCGGGTGAACGTGCGCCAAAGAAGGACAACAAGGTCTTGGCCTCAGTTTTTGTGACGCACGAGGTATCATTCACACCAATTATCTTGAAAAGGATAAAGCGATCGCCGGCGAACATTATTCAGAGCTTGCGAACAGATTCGATATCGATTTGAAGCAGTAACGACGGTATATGGCGGAAAAAAATGTGCTATTCCATCTGAACATTACCTATATTATCTGTGTCGTACCAGATCTTTTAAACCTGTGGATATTAATTAACATATAACCTGCCATGGAAGTGTTGAAATAGTTTTAAGTGCGCCACGACGTATACGCAATATTTCGTGCAATTATTGGCCAAAAATAAAATAAAACCACGATGGACGCTTTAAAAGAAACCCAAAAGATTTTCGGTCAAGCTTATGCGCCAATTTATGGTATTTTATGTAAAAGTCAGAGAAACTTGGGATCTTAAGCCGCCTTCAAACAGCTGATAGAAGAGTAGTTTTCCATATCTGAAGCAAGATCACGTTAAGATTTTTTTATTTTTTTGATATTGTTCCAAACACAGCCGCCAACTTAGTAATTTTTTTATAATTTAAATATATTAGAGAAGCATACTCACCAGAAAATTTATTTATAAATTTTTTTTTAATTATTTAATTATTTTTTTTTTACAATTTTGCACAATTTTTTAAATTGCAATTCTTTCAAAAACGTACAATTTAATCATACATAACGGTTCGCTTAAAACGGCTCTTGTTTTTGTTCATAAAATTAACACCACCGAAATTTATGTTTATTTCAGTAGTAAAATAAAACAAATCATCTGTACAATTCGTAAACAACAAGACGCGCCTTGAAGCTGCATTCAAGTCATTCAGGCACAAGTCAAAACAGACTCGAACACACGCTCCCACACACAAGTTAACCGCAAACGAAATGCAAGTACTTTTGTTCTAACGGAAATGCCAGCAGCAGCAGCAGCAGCAGCAGCGGCAGTGTTTACGTTCAACATAAAATAAAAACAATTTTCCCCAAGTTGTTTTGAAGTTTTGTTTCTTTTACGGCTCTTTGAAGCCACGCGCACTCATCCAATTATATATGTATGTATGTATATAGTTCCGTTTTATTTGGATTTCTCTTTTTTTTTATTATTATTTCCTAACCCACACTGATACTACTGTATGATACTGTTGCGTGCCGTTAGAGATACGTTCGTACCAAACGTTGGCTACCGAAGGACTAAACACGAATATTTTTTCGCTAAGTTGATTTGGTACATAACTGTAGCAAGCAGGATACTGTGAAATGAGCAAGAAGTCACTCATACGCACTGTACACCGTGTGTGTGTGTGTGTTGTGTGTTTGTGTTTATATGCAGTGCCTCAGTGGAGAGTGATGCCATTGTGCCTGAAATGTGTCGATTATCGATAACGTAATCGAGAAAGAAATTCATGAAATGAAACGAAATAGAATGAAAAAAATAAATTAAATAAAGAAAAATTAAATTAAATAAAATTAAATTAAATAAAAAAAAATTTAAAAAGTGAATAAATATAAATTAAATTAAATTCAATTAAAAAAATAAATGAATAAAATAAAATACAAAAATAATAATTTAATTAAATTAAATATAATAAAATGAAATGAAATGAAATGAAATAAAATAAATAAATAAGAAAAATTAAATAAGATAATAAATTATAATAAGGTAATAAATAAGAATGAAATATAGCGTAATGTAATATAAAAAAAACACATTTTAAGAAAATAAATGTTGAAAATTAATTAAAATCCTTTAATGATTTGAAAAGTTATGCCGATAAGAAATTTATCTCTTCCCGAATCAAAATTAAATTGAACTTAACCGCTATTACATGCAACACTGTTCAGCGGTCGAACAGCTGTGGCGTAGCGGTATGTAATAAACAAAAAACAGCTGTTAAATGGAATTGTTATGTCCACAATCACACTGTGACCGTAAAATTATTTTTTGAAGGATGTTCCGTAATATTGTCATTGGTATATCCGGTGGCGTTGATAGTGCCATTTCTGCACTTTTACTCAAACAAAAAGGTTAGTTAGTGGTTTATACATTTTTTCACAAGACATCACAGTGAATAAATAAATTTTCATGGCATCTTTTAAAAAGGTTACAATGTGATCGGTTTATTTATGAAAAATTGGGATGAATTTGATGAAATGGGCGTTTGTAGCGGCGAACAGGACTATCGTGATGCGGAATTCACATGTCAAAAGCTGGGCATTGAGCTGCATATGGTTAATTATGTGAAGGAATATTGGAATTCAGTGTTCAGGTGATTTCAATCGGTTATTTTATTTTTTAAGTTTTAATTCTTATGCTTATAATAGTGCATTCCTGGAGGATTATCAAACTGGGCTCACACCAAATCCGGATATACTTTGTAATAAATATATAAAATTTGATTTATTCTATAAATATGCAATGCAGGAACTGCAAGGTGATGCCATTGCTACAGGACATTATGCCAAAACGAGTTTTGGTAATTTTTTGGAGCACTACAATGCTAATGGTGGTATGTTAAACCACAACAACAACAACAACAACATAAATATAAACATATATAAATAATAGGTTTTTTTGTACAGACTTAAACTTGCTTATTCCCCGCGATACCTTCAAGGACCAGACATTTTTTCTCTCCGGCATACAAAGACATACCCTCAGTCGCACCATGTTTCCGTTGGGAGATATGCTGAAAAGCGAAGTGAAATCGCTGGCACGCAAATGTGGTTTTGAACGTCTGGCGCACAAGAAGGAAAGTACAGGCATTTGCTTTGTTGGCAATCGTGATTTCAAGCAGTTTATAAAGGAGTATATACACCCACGTCCAGGGAATTTCATAGATATTGATAGTGGTCGAATTGTAGGCACTCATGAAGGTATTCACGAATGGACTATAGGACAACGTTGCCGTTTAGCTTCCTACCTGCGTCCATACTTTGTGACGAAAAAAGATGTTGCCAACAATACGATATTTGTCGCATCAGGTCATGAGCATCCAAGTTTATATAGTGATATCGTATATGCGAGCACACCCAATTGGCTATGCAATGATCCACTGGCAGCAGGCGCAAAGGAATTTCGCTGCCGGTTTCGTTTTCAACACACAAAACCTTTAGTGGATTGTACGGTTAAAATGGCTGCTGTTGATGATAATTCCGGTGTGATTATTTCTTTGGATAAGCCATTGAGGGCGCTCACACCCGGTCAATATGCAGTCTTTTATAGTGATTTGGCTTGTTTGGGCTCGGCGCGTATCAGGGACGCTAGTGGAAAAGAGCCACTAAGTGAAAATAAATTGACGAGAATGGAGGAATGTAAGAGAAGTATGGAGCAAAGTTGACTGTTGTATTATTTTCGCCTAAAATGTTCGTAAAACTTTACAAAAAAAAACTAAAATCTTGTAAAAAAAGAAAAAAGAAATGTGTTTGTAATGTTAGATGGACGTTTGTATAAATAAATTTTCTTTAATTTTAACTCGTGGTAATTTGTAATAGGATGTCATATAAGATATATTCACATTACATTTTTCTTGGGTTTAATGCATTTTATGCAATTTTACGTCGTTTCCAATTCTAAAAAAATGCATTAAACAATTACAAAGTCTAATTATTGTTTATAAATATTACTAAAAATTTAAATGTAACAATCTTATCAGGTCATACGCTTAAATAGTGTTTACAATTAATTACAAATAAAACGTATAAAACGCATAATTTTTTACTTCCTAAAATAAACTAAATCAAAGTCAATTATTACTAGGCTAAAAGCACAGTGAGCGCATCTAAAAATTTCGCCATATCATTTTGTCTAATTTGTATCAACGAAGTCTCGAAGAAATCTTGCAAAATTACTGCATTGCATTTACTGGCTGCTTGTTCGAATGCTTTGCCAAAGAAATTTTTCGGCGAATCCTCCCGAACAGGTGGTATGCCTACCAGCAGACACAGGCCACGTTCCACATCTACCGGACAACTGGCGATAAGTGGCAATTCTGGCGCTTGACGACTACGCGACACTGCCACATGCCCATTCAAAATGAACTTCGCCAGCAAAGTCAAACCGTAGGGATAAGAGAAATATGTGTTTTCTTCGGTCAAAATATAATAGAAAAATGTGCCCGTTGAGAGCACTTGATGCGCCTCCAAACTGCTTTGTACTTGTTTAAAGATGGAGGAGAGTAGGAGTTTGGCATTTTCAATGCCTTCCAACATAATGTCGCGATGATTTCGCGATAGACTATCCAATGCTTCCAAAAAACAATCCTCTGGAGTTTTATCCTTTTTCACTGACTCCAGAATGGCTAGCATGCCATGGACGTAATCGGCAGCGGCATAACGATTACGATAGCCATAATTCAAGGTAAACGAACCGTACACTACGTCGGGTATGTCATATTTTTCAGCCAGTTTTTCCAACATTTTGTAGAATTCTTGTCGCAATACTAAATCCATAGCGTTGAACATCTGGCGTGCTTGTACCAGCGGCAAGCCCATTTCGACAAGGAGCTCATGCAAACGCTTCTCACCACGCAGCGTCCACAAACGCATTTTGCAAGCACAATACATGGAATAACTAAAGAAATAATTATACTGATAATCAACAATTTCGAAATATTTAAAAAGAAAATTCTCACTCACCGCATCGACTCCACCACACTCCAATGGCGGTAGAGCACTAAATGCAAATCGTTTTCAAAATTGATTTTGGATGCGCTCATATTACTCTGATCGTTAGTTTTATTTGTTAAACGCGACACATGAGACTGCACATGCTCTATTTCCAGCGTGTATGCGCTGCTCTCAATTTTACCCAAAATCAATTGCTCTGTCAGCCCCACAATGGCCCACCACAACAAATCCATGTTATCCTTTGACAATTTCCAAGCCAATTCAAATATGGTTAATGCGGTTGAGCGGCCATAAAAGCTGTATTGTGTATATTCAAACATAATGCGATCACGTTCATTCTCCCACGTGCGTCGTTGTCGTTGCTTTATGATACGTTGTTCATGGCGCTCGAGACGGCTTAATTTCTGGGCAGGCGGACGTTGTGCTCCTTCACCACCTTCCTCATCAGAACCACCGGCGCCACTATCATTGCCAGCATCATCATCTGCATCATTTTCGCTATCCTCATCTTCTGATTCGCAGAAGATTGTCTCGAAGGCGGGTATATTTTCTTCCAGCGCAGGATCGCCCAAGATGCAGACCTGAAAAATTTTGTAAATTTTTTTTATACATCACGGCTGCTAAGCATTTAACTCACCTGTCGATCGCTGTAAATGTTGCACACATCTAACGGCCGATGTGCATCACAAATGAAGAATGTGACATCCTCTTCGGGCTGAAGCAATTCGACTATATCCACACAACCGCCGCAATTGATAAGCAATACGAACTTTACATCTCCCTGATGTTCATTGTAGGCGCGTTGAAGACCAGCCAAACCCATTATAGGCACCACCGAATAGAGCATGTGGTCATATTTGAAGAGCGACTGTAAAATCTTGCTGGCACATATGGCATCGATATCATAATTCACAATTATAAGCAAGCGTTTGCCTATTAGTCGATTGTAGAAGTCCTGTCTGAGGTCCTGGATGAACATTGCAAACGTATTATTTTAATTGTGTACACAGTAGTTATTCGTCTCTTTGTTTTTTTTTTCTTTCTGTTATTTAAATATGCCGTGCTAAGACAGCAGCTCGCGATCAACACTTTGTGCACTACATAATTTTTGATCAGGAATTAGTTATCTTTTGTTTTTTCTTTTTCTTTTTAAGTCTAAACGTGTTGTCAATAATGCAGTCTAATTTAATTTTTTCCAAATCTTTACTTTCCCGCAGAGAAGTAAGTTTATAAAATCTTTGCTGATCGTCCAGTTCACTTTCTCATGTAGTTTTAAAAAGCGGGAAATTTTTATTTATGTGGTATGTTCAGTGGGGACAAGAGGAAATACAGTGTTGTATTTAACTA
This sequence comes from Neoceratitis asiatica, assembly GCA_030068015.2. Taxonomy (NCBI): domain Eukaryota; kingdom Metazoa; phylum Arthropoda; class Insecta; order Diptera; family Tephritidae; genus Neoceratitis; species Neoceratitis asiatica. The sequence goes on along the minus strand of CM061525.1, from coordinate 96,484,233 downwards.
CAAACACAAATTGTCAAAAGAAAAAAAAATTTAAAAATTAAAAATAAAAAAAGTGCGCAAAAAGAAAATAATAGATAAAATGTAATAAATATTTTTAACTCTTCTTTCGCCTATGCACTTACAACAAATTTGCACACGCCAAGAAAAAATTTATTTTTGGAACAGCGGTTGCGTATTATGGATTGTGCGAAGTGAATTTGAATTTAAAATTAGAACCCTACTATTACCTGTTTTGGGGTAATAATTAAAAAAAAAAGTATTTCTAAATTTATATGTATATAAATTTTTATTTTGTTATTAAAAACTAATTGATAAACCTAAAATTATACGAATTATTGATTTCTTTAATGTTTTTAATTCTACATCTTAAAAGTAATAGTCACATACATACATACATATATATATAAGCAACATGTCACTTTGTAAGAATTACAATCTTAAAACTAACTGAAAGAGGCACACATTTTTATCCTTTGTCAATTTATAGCTCTTCGAAGAAGGCTACACGCGCTTTGGTCGAACCTGATTTCAATTTTTTCAATGTTGAGTATTTCGTTTCGCCTGCTTTTAATAGCGCATCACTTAGAATATCTAAATTGCATTGATTTTCTTCGATTTTCAACAATTCAATTTGTGAGCGTAATGTCAGCAACTGATTTTCCATTTGCTTGGATTTCTTTAAATACTCCATGCGACTATTCGTGATTTGCTCCATTTCCGCATCAGTGAGTATGAATTCTTTCGTTTCGAAATCATCAATTAAATCGGAGGAGTTGTCGTTTGTATGCGCCGCAAGCTCATTATTGGATGTAGTCAGTTCGACCCCACCAGCGGTTTCTATGTCAATAGTTGAATTACTAGTGGTTAACGAGGGTGTACTGATGGCCGTATTTGTAGCCGAAACGACTACGGTATTCCCTGAAACGGCCACCAAACTATCGGTGGATGTTTTGCGTCCATGATTGATGAAGTTAAGTAGACGTGCTGTCGCCTCACGCTCAGCTAATTGTGCGCACTGTAGCTCTTTTTTTAGTTTTTCCGCTTCCGCTTCGCGTTTATCCTTTTCGAGTGTCAATTGGTGTACATAGAAATCAGCATCACGTATTTTCTTCTCCAAATCCATCTTTTCATGCTCGATTTTCATTTGACGCTCACGTAAACGATCCATTTCGGTTTTGAAGTGATGTGCTTTGCATTCGGTTAATTGCATTTGCTCCTCATTCACACGACTTTTCTCAAAATAAAGCTCCTTGGTCTCCTCAGAACGCCGCTAAGGTAGAAGAAATTATCTTTCACTTCATTTGTATATACTAAAAAGTTATTTAAGCTTACCAACGCATCATTGGCTATGCGCATCTCATCCTGCAGATGCTCATAACGCTGTTGTAACTCATATCGATCACGTTCTGCCTTTTCACGCAATTTTTTCTCACGCAGAAACTTTGCACGCTCCTGTTGACGTCGCTGCTTCTCTTCCTTCGCTTGTGCTTTCATTTGCTGTATTTCCATAGTGTCTGGCTTACGGCGTCGCATATACAGATCGTGATTACCTTTACACAGATCTAAAATCTAAACGGATGTAGAACAGTCATTAATAATGATAATTAATAAATCAAATTATTTACCATTTTATTAATGTGCAAATCTTGTGAGTAGAAAATAAAATTTGAGACTTTTGTGTCCACCAAGCGGATGGTAAATTTCTTATCATCGAAGCTCACATGCCTTATCTCATTCCATTGGAACGTTGTACGTGGCGAGAGTTTATTATTTTCTTCATAAATATTCAGACCAATAGCGGTAACTCCCAGCCATAATTTGGTTTTATTTTTATTCTGTACAAATAGAGGACTATATGCATTCGTTTTGATTGCTAAACAACTGAGCTATAGCTACTTACAGTAATAGGAAAATAGTTTACACCGTACATATCTAAATCTTGTGCGATCTTCAAGTATTCCATTTCAACCTCATCACGCGTCATGGGCTCATGATCCATGTACCTAAAATTGTGTATTCTTACTTTGTTTATGATTATAGTTTTCTAATTTAAAATGTGCTTACCATGTTTTTATACGTTCTTCCCACATTTCTGGCGTCATTTGATACTGATCAGTAACTTTTTTTGGCAACAAATCTGCACTTGCCAACATACCATCCTTATAGGTCTCATAGTCGTACGGCCCATATTGTACATGCACTGCATACGATGCTAACAATACGGAAGCTTCGGGGCGACAATAAATATCCATTGAGAGTATGCTCTGCTTCACTTGTAGGAAGAATAAATGTTGTGTAATTTCTTGTATAAGCTCTTCGCTAACATTTTCTGGGAAGTATTTCGCATAAAAATTGAAAACATAAAATCCATTAGCTTGCAATTGGATGCGTTGATCTTTAACCTTCTTATCCATTTTCAGCCAGGTTACACGTCCGCGTGCATCCACATACTGCAGACCAAAGTACCATGACTCACGTAAACCGATTGTGCGACAAACCAAATCAAAAAGTTCTTGCCCTGTCTGCCTATGGCCCAAATTGAATTCTAATTCTGAATCGAAGGTTACCACCTTCACTGGTAGCGAGCGATTTTTCTTCAAACGAAATGGACTCATTTTATTTCACAGACATTTGTGCTTATTAATTGTGTCGTCGATAATAAGCTTGTTATTGTTTTGTGATGTTGTCCAATTTGTTGCTGCACATTTTTCCAAAAGCAGAAAAGGTGTTTGGATTGATATTTTGTTACATACTCATCGCTATTTTGGCTCTTTAAACTATCACACGCTCTCCGTTTGACAGCCGTCAGTTCAATGATCACATTTATAGTTTAAATATAGTTTTTGTAATTTTTTTTATTATAAAATTTCATATTTTTTTCATTACAACGCGATCACCAAATTTGCAATTATCAAAAAATAAATCAAATATGTAAATGAAATGAAGAGTGAACAAAAGCAACTGTCAAAATACTAAGAAATAAAAACAAAGCAACAAATTGTTGTTGCATCTTTGGCGCATAATTAGTTGTGTAGGGCGCACAACTGAACACACCGCATTGCGTTTCAGGCGTCCACAAACACAAATGATATATTTTAATACGAGAGCATTTACAAACAGTATATATTTGGCTTTTGGTAGTATTTGAGAAGTATCTAAGTAATTAACTTTTACAAAATCGACTTGAATAAGACTAATACAAGAATTTGACGATTACTAACCAAGGCATTGCTGTCATAGACCAAAGTTTTGAAATGATTACAAATGTTTTAAATATGAAATTATGAGCGCATCATACATATATGTACATAAACGTGCATAGCTCATGAATAATCCTCAAATTGGACAATAGTAAACAAAAAAATGCTTAACATCTACACAGGTAGTTTTTAGATACATAGATACTTATATCATATAGTTGTAAAGTACAAGATAGTAGCTTATTGATAGTAAAATAAGCTTGCCATTGCTTATTGCTTCAAAAGCTTTGCTTATTTGCTCACATCAAACTTGTTTCGATTGTTATCTTGGTTTCTTTTAATTTTTCTACTCTATACAACACACCTTTTAAGTCGTTCAAAGTGCAATTCATATAACAACTTATTCTTAACATAATAGAATGGATTTTCAGCCTCATTCAGCTCAGGTGAATAACAATGCTGCTGATGCTGCATATGCAATTGTTGTTGTTGTTCATCAGTAATTGGAACTTGACTATGATGCAAAGGCATATTTAAAGCATTGTTATTGTTGTAATGTGCAGTTAAATCAACTTGTTTGGTGGGGCCATTAAAATGCATTTGTTGTATTGCCTGCTGGGGCTCATCCAAATTTGTCAAATGCAGCTGATTAATTCGTTTAGACAATGGTGTGGAATCACAAATGTCATCTTCACGACTCCTTTTTCTATGTCGAAAATATAAATATAATCCTGTTTTGAACTATAATATTTTAAATACCTTTTGTCTATTAATCCAGACATTATGATGAAATTTGTTCTTATTTTACTGCAGCAGCAACAATATTTACGTTTCCTTTCCGTACTTTTTCTTTCTTTTTGTTGCAAATGCCTAATCGGAGTAAAGTGGAGAGCAATTGATAGGGTGTGTTCAAAGAGTGCAACTAATAACAGTGTTGCACATACATGTACGATTTTGATTTCCAATAAATAATTTAATACATCTAAATTTATTAATTTAATATCAATCGGTTCAACATATCAATTCTATTCGATATTCAGAGAATCTGAAAGGAAATTTTTTTCCAAGGTTTTGAGGCTGACAACGGTAAATACCGCTGATGATAGAATCATGAACGAAAATTTAAAATTTAATCCTCCTGAAATTAGATTAATATAAATATATACATATCTGATTCCAGTTGTGAAAAGCACATATCCAAAATGGCACTACAAGTCTAATATCAATAATTTAATTTAAAAATATATTAGACAGAAAATAATGTGTCCTATTCTATAGCTCAAACCGCTTTGCTAAGACTAATATATTTTTTATATTGAATAAGAAAATATAAGAAATATAAGAAAACTCTCAGCTTTTGGAATATTATTTTTTCCAATTTCGCTTGTAATATTCAGTAAACATGAATTTTTCTTTTCAAACCCAATACTGTGTAACTCACTACTACTACACTCTTTTCCAAGTAAGCAACCCTATTGCTCATCGTCATAGGAGAACAAAGAAGAAGAAGCAGTATAAGGAAGCAGACGTGAATAAGAAGTGGACGAAATTATTTCATAGAGCCCAGCCCTAGTTTCAAATTTCAGATTTTAATAAAAAAATATGTAAGTAAATTACTAAAACTAGTGAATAATTGAAATTTTAAGTTTTATAATGGTACAAAAGTGCAGATCGTGTGACTTTTATGTATTATTTGCTTGAAAACTGAGCAAAAGAGAAAAGAGAAAATTCTTAAGTGTGAAAAGTGACGGTGCTGTGTGTGACTGTGTGTGGCACAAGGTGCAGAAGAACGATGACGGCGTACGAACGTACGAATGGTCAAAAGCAGCGGCGTCGACGTAGAGACAACTGCGCCAAACAGTGAAGTATTGAAAAGAATGTAATAAAAAAAAAAGAAAATATGAAAATGACAACAAACACACTCACGCACCGCGTTGTTCATTGCATTTGCAGCAAGTAAGGCTGCTGTGACGATGCATCCGTTCAGATATGAGATGTGCACTTAATGGAAAATGGATAAATCAAACCTATCGAAATATACATACATACATATGTATGTACATATATCGATGGTGTCGCAATATCAAAGAAAAATTATATTCCATTTCATATTTTGTATATTTTTATGCATATTTGCTTGCTACTTTCACGATTTGGCTACAAAAACAAAACGCGTCGTGCTAAATTCCAAAAAACAAGTTTTGGGTTGCTTGTACAAATAAAAACATGAAAAAAACTAAAATCAAATTGCTTTTAGGGAGCTGCGCAGTCGACTTCGCAGTCTGTTCCTTTTATATTTTCACCGTGATCGATGAAGTAAGATTTTAGTTATCCGTTTGCGAAATACAGGAAATTGCTAGGAGGAGGAAAACAAAAAACATTAAAATTTTTATTATTAAATTATATGTCTGTATGCGTGTATAGAAGAAAATCAACATTTGTAATGGGAAGGAGGCGAAAGCGTAGATATATTATCGTAGTTTTCGCTTATCAACATGCAATGCTTTCCCATTTGAGTCATACACGGTTCTCCAGTAGAGTCAAGTAGCAGCGCAGTCAAGACATTCGTAACAGCGATATGACATCGTCGTCGTCGTAGCCGTTCGTCAAAAGCGTAGACACTCACGCGGATGCCAAACATACACACACACACACACACGCGTGCCCAAATTACGTGCAAACGTTGTAAATTGACTGTTCGACTGTTCGACTGACAACACAGTTCATGAGTGTGTACATATGGAAGTGCAGACGATTAGAATAACTAGCATAGGCAAATTCGAATAAATGTTTAGCGGTTGAATGAATGGAGAATAGGACGTTGAAATACACACTTTGCCCGTTTACGGCAGCAAGGTAGTGCGTTGATATGAATGCATAAACAATTTTTTACAAGAATTATTATAAACACTAGACGGTGGCGCTGCAGGAAGTAGGAAAAGAAGAAATGAATTTTGTTGGTTATAATAGAGTCTTAATCAACCTACCATACCCAATGGTAGTAATATGTGTGTGTATGTTATGTGTTTAAGACAAAATATTGTGTAAATCAACCCTTTTTGTAAGTAAGCCGTTGAAGAAGCTAATACAACCAGATCAGATGAGCCTAATACGTAAAACAACAAGATCAGATGAGCCTAATACGTACAAATCTACTATAAATGTTTATATTTAACCGTATTTTATGCTACTAATTTTATCTTCAGTGAAATGTGGACCATATCGTTTATTTGGCATGCTCTAATGCTATTTACACCCGGCATCTGCTTTGATTTCTTCTCCATAAATAATGCAAAAGAAACGAAACGTTCGATCCCATCCACAAGAATACTTTCGCAAACAGCGTATGGTTCTAACCACAAGATTATTACACCGATTTTTTTTTAAAGCTGTCTCTCCTAGACTATTTCTATGTCATTTTGTCAGCTGGTTAGCTGCAGAGAGTGCTAGCTTTATGGTTGGGCTTATCATGCGTTACCTTTCACACAATAAAGTTTTGTAGCTGTATTTTTTTTTTTCAGAGTTTTGGTTATCATTCATTTCATCTATGCGCGCCCCAACTAGTTTTTAATTTCAAGTCATTTCGTTGATTTCCATTGCAGTTCCACGATTAGACGTCAACTGCGCTACAACGCAAACTAAGCAAAATCATGCAGACCATTAAGTGTGTTGTTGTCGGTGATGGTGCCGTGGGTAAGACTTGTCTGCTCATCTCGTATACGACCAATAAATTCCCATCGGAGTATGTGCCCACCGTTTTCGATAATTATGCTGTAACAGTGATGATTGGTGGTGAGCCCTACACTCTGGGTCTATTCGATACGGCCGGTCAAGAGGATTACGATCGTCTACGTCCGCTGTCCTATCCACAAACAGACGTTTTTCTTGTCTGCTTTTCAGTCGTCAGTCCCAGTTCGTTTGAGAATGTAAAAGAAAAGGTGAGTGACCGTCAAAAAAAAAAAAAAAAGCGTTGATAAGGAAAATCGTAAATATTTTTTTCTTTTTTTTTTTTGTAACATTTAGTGGGTACCAGAAATCACGCATCATTGTCAGAAGACACCCTTCCTATTGGTTGGCACACAAATCGATTTACGTGATGAGAGTAGCACTTTGGAAAAATTGGCCAAAAATAAACAGAAGCCCATTACAATGGAACAAGGCGAGAAGTTGGCCAAGGAATTGAAAGCTGTCAAATATGTGGAGTGTTCCGCTTTAACACAGGTTCGTAAAATTTTGCCATACAAATGAAGAATGATTTGAAAATAATAAAAAAAAAATTTACTTTAAAAATACAGAAAGGTTTGAAGAACGTTTTCGATGAGGCCATATTAGCAGCGTTGGAGCCTCCAGAACCATCCAAGAAAAGGAAGTGCAAATTCTTATAATTCTGTGTATTTATTTATAAACGACATTTAAGCAAACATTTTTGTGCAAGCAACAACAGCAAACACAGTAAAATAAACTTGCAAGCGCGGAAGATTTCATGGTATGCCCAGAAAAAATTTTCAATTGTAAACAATTTATAGAGTAGAGTCAAAATAAAAACTCACCATTTTGTAATTTGGAAAATGGTAAATACATATGGTGGTATTGGTAAAAAGTCGGAAATAACAGAAGAACAGATATAAAACGCAAAAAAACAAAACAAAATCAAATATTCCAACCTTGGCGAGAAAAAAGTTTGTATTTAAGTATGATAATGATAGGGGCCTGCCTATTTTGTAACAGTCGGTAATATGAATACATCGGTAGCACATACCCACACATAAACATACAAATAGCAGAAAAACAACTTCTTTTTCAAACAAACAAAAAATTCAAAAAAGCTAGATATTGAGATATCGCATTATATAATTCACGCCAACTGAATACGTACATATGTATATTTCAAAAATATACAAATTTATATATTCTATAAAAGTAAGAATAAAGTACTACAGTGATTGAATAATATAATTAAATGAAAAATAAAAAAACCAGCAATTTCAAAATATTGATATGCAAGCTACTGCAATTTTCTGCAATTTTTCAACTTTAAATAATTTAAGAAGAAAAAAAGCGTACGCAAACAACATTCACACACACTCACACACATCTTTACACAAAGGTAAAGCGTTGAAAAAGTAAAAAAGAAAAAAACAATTAAAATAACCACAAAAAACACAATAAAATAAATTCAAACAAAAAATGATTGTAGTTCGATATTGAAAAAATGAACTAATAATGCATTTTTTAATATTTTTATATATATACATTATCAATTTTTACATTACTTTAGTTATAGTCATTATAATTATTGATTTCAGATATTAAATATTAAAAAAAAAAATGTAATAACAACAACAAACAATAAAATTACAATAAAAAAAACTACTGTAACGGGTTCTCAATTAAAATTTGCGGTTTTTTTTTTGAGTTGGTCTCAGGTTTCCTTCCATAGTACAAATTTATTGCGCTGCCATGAGTGGCTGCTTTGGTTCATTTGTGGCTCGTCGCCATTTAGAAGCCTGTACCCACTTGCACTTAATACTCGCCTCGGTTACAGCAGCCAACATGTTTTCGCCCAGTGTTGCCTTCCCGCATATGCTCAACGCGTCATAGTCCCAACGCATGCAGTCTGGATTCTCCTTAATTTTTTCAATAGCATTCCACGCTATCATAACCCCATTATCCGAGCAATATTTCTTTGATGGCCTATAGGCTTGACAATCATAGTGCGCAGCCAAATGCGCAAGGTCGTTGAAAATATAATCGTTATTAGCCACACCGCCGGAAACCACAAGTGTACGTGGCGCATCACCAAACCATGGTAGCGTGTATTCCAGTGCACGTTGTGTGCGATTCATTAAATGACGGCTAACGGCAGCTAATAAACTAGCGCAAAAGTCAGGATATTGATAGATTATGCCATCTGGTGGAGTGCCTGTTGCGGAGAGATTGATATTTCTTAATAAAATGTAAGAGGAAATATAGATTTTTCATATAAGCGCACCTTCTTGCCGCTCTGCCGCTCGTATATTACGAAATGCATTATTTTTAATACCCGCAAAGCTGAAATTGCAGTTTCGTTCACGCGCCAGCGGTAAAGGAAACTCAAAAGCAGTAGGATTTTGGGCATGCTGCGCAGCATCTTCCACCGCCCGACCGCCATTCCAATGCATGTACTTTGGCAGTAGAAATAAGCGCAAGCGTCGTGCTATCTTATCAAACGCTTCGCCTGGCGCATCATCCAGCGTTTCGCCGAGTAGTGAAAATTGGCTAGAACTGCGCACAAAAACCAATTGGCAATGTCCACCGCTTATGAGCAAGCACAGAAAAGGATAAGGTATGTTTTGTTCCATGCGTGCCTGAAACGCGTGTGCTTCCATATGATGTATCGGCACCAAGGGTTTCTTGTATTTACGCGCTATATGTTTGGCGAAACGTAGACCAACGAGCAGACTAAGAGGTAAGCCTGCAAGCAAAAACTTATATGTATATACCGTTAATTAAATTTATTTCTCTATTTTAGCAAACCTGGTCGTGTTGTGACACCAATCGCATCTAATTGGTAAGGTGTCATTTCTGCCTGCTCCATGCAATTTTCAAATACTTCCACGATCTTTGCACGATGTAAATCTTGTGCGCGTGGCGGTATAATACCGCCATATCTGCGAAGTATGGTAAGTTTAAACTAGTCTGATTCATTATTTTCAGTTAATGGCACTTACCTGGTATGAAATTTCTGCTGTGAGTTCAAGACATTTCCAAGCACTTCGCCGTTTTGGTTCAATAACGCAATGCCAGTGTCATCACAAGATGTTTCAATACCAAGTACGCTTAAATGACGCGCTGTTGAAATATTCTTTACGCTGTTTCTTAAAACTCTCAACATTTGTGTATTTACAATTACTAGCAGCTATTTATCAATGAAATATTGTCAAAATACTACATAACACCGACCCCCCACCATTGCACTTGCACAAACAGCTGATAAGAAATCAAAACAAACACATGCCAAGTGCTGCCAAATTAATTTAATATAACAGCATTTGTTTTTCTTAATTGTTTTTTTGCGGCCTGTAATTGGTTTGGGTTTATAAGTGAATTAGCTTTATTCGAAAGGCCTATTTGGTTAGAATCTTTTGAATTGAATATTTTGTTATACAACAAAGAAAAATTGGTGGAAGTTATCACTCGGTTTCGGAGATTACAACATCCCCTCATCAGACTTCTTTTGCCAGGGATCGTGACTTCACAGGCGAGTGCTCTACTGTTGAAACAACATCAGCCGTGAAATATGTTGTTGTAATATTCAATTCATTACCAACCAACAACTATTAAGTGCGTTAATATTCAGCCGATATTTTACTTAATGTTGGGTTAGTGAATTTTTGCAATACCTTTAGACATTAACTGTCTGAGAAATGTGTAAGCAGGATTGATTGTGACGTTGGTTATCGCGGTCTGTAATCGTTTGTGGTTATACGCGAATGAGCTTCATTCGAAAGTCCTATTTGTTAGTATTTTGAATTGAATATTTTGTTTGTTGTTGTTGTCGTTTTTTTTACAATTAGTAAATCTAGATATTTATTTAAATTTGCACAATAACAATTCAATGCGGCACAGGTACTTGGCCATTTTTTCAAATTAGTGTTCATAATATATACGATAATAAACAGTTTTTGAACGGAAAAGGCTGTAACGGTTGCTAAATCGTAACAGGTATACTCCCTCTCCCGGATACGTATGTGAGCCAACGTAAACTTCATTGAAACAATCGCGCCTATACTCGGGCACTATGTGTGTTATAAATGGCTTGGAGGCATCGCCATCCTCTAATAATTCCAGATCCCTACTCACAGAGCCACTTTCTAAATCTTCGTTTGCCGAAAGGATATCATCGTCGAGCAAATCATCATCCTCACCATCGCTATCGTTTTGATGCACAATAACATCTGTTGTTGTTGGTTTACTCCATTCGAAAAATACACCGAAACCAATATCGTAATTATCACTCGCGAACTCCCAGTATATGCTTTTGCCATTCGGTATGGTTGGTACACGTACCTGTACATTAGATTCGAGTTAATAAAACTTTTTGCGTAACGAAAAAACATTAATTATAAACATACAGTTACACAATCACCATGGTCCAAATGAAGAACGCTGTCTCCTTCGCAGCGTCTCACTTGGAGTTTAAATTCTTCAATATCTGGACGAGTCCACATTTTTGCAGGTTCCAATATTAGAAAATCATTTTGACTGCTATCGTCTTGTTGTTGTTCTTCACTGTGAGCTTCGTTCAATGCACTTGAGTTACTTGCTGCATCACCAACTGTACCAACTGTATTTGCCAATGGTTTATTGCCTTCATCGCTCGACTCACCGCCAATACTCTTTTGGTCGACTACATCTTGCACTTTATTGTGCATGTGTAATTGTTGAATGTATTGATGATAATGCTCTTCCTGCAGTTGTCGTATGAGTACACCTTGCTGGTCGGGATTGCCAGGAAATTGTTTCTCAGCGTAACTCTATTTAAAATATTAAAGCGTAAATAGTCAATTCAAATTTTAAGAAATGTACTGATGATGAATTCACCTTGAATTGTACAAAGGTTTGTTTATTTAAAGCATCTTGCAGTTGACGCCGTTGCATTTCTTCTTTATATGCCTCTTCAAGTATTTCTTTTTGCTCTCGTTCCTTCTTCTCCTTCGCCAATTTTTCCTCTTCCATGTGTCTTAGCTCCTCCTTTAATTTTTCATCACGATTTTGTTTAACGGCCTCGACATATGGACGAAAAGCAGTACACATATTGCCCAGTAGATCGATGAAGCCCTCCATAGCCTGCTCCTTGGTTATGTTACCCAGAAGTTGCCAATGCATGCGCCGATCCCGTCCAATGACATCAAGTACACCCAATTCGGGTGCGTTTTTTGAATCAAACGCTCCCATTGTGGCTTGTTGTTTGAAGGCAATTAATTTTAAATTATCCTCATATGAAAGGTGTAATGCCTTGCCTGAATTTTCTATCATGAGAAAAGAAACACGTATTAGCAGCTGTTTAACAGTGGGATGTCGTCTTTATCAAGTCATATACTCAAGAACCAACACATCATCTCAACTTACGTTTGTAGAAATTCAGCGCCAGACGATAAAGTTCCAACAGAGGTAATCCCCATTTTTCTAATGCTGCTGCTTGCTGAACGCTGTCCATTTTATTTGGATTACGCCACGAATGTTTTTTATTTTAACTAAGTATATTTTTTATTCTAAATTATGCTGACATTGTAGTAATATGTAAAAGAATTTATGTATTCCCGAATCCAGTGTATACAAAAAACTGTTCAGAATAGTGTTGGAGGTCGGGAGAATGTCAACTTGTTACACGAATTTTGTTACACAATCTGTTTTTCCCACTGAACAAATTTTTTTGTTGGATTTTTGGTTTTGAAAGAGCATGTAATCTCATATTAAAGACAAAAGCTGTTAATATAAAGTATAAATTATTATTAGTGTATTCAGCATTAAATTGTTAAGAAATCTCTCATTACACAGGAATTTTTGACACTGCTTACATTTGAATGACTGTCAATATTTGAGTTTTATTTCGAAAAGTAAACACGGCAACCCATGCACAGGTGCTGCCTGCTCTCGAATACTCATTCATTCGTCATTTATTCCCCGTTTCGACTTGTTGTGTTTTGACTAGTGCGTACAATTTACTTGTAAATAAAAGAGCGAGAGAGACGAACAAGACAGTGTGTGGTGCAATTCTCAGAATTTGAAAATTTCAGTAAAATTATTACACGGGAAGTTGCTTTAAAATTAGAATAATTGGCGAAAAACTAATATGAAATGCAATATAATTTGAAGTGCAAAGAAAATACTGTTATAATGTTGTGAAAAAATGAACTTAAATGCATAAATGTGAATTTCTCAGAAAGGTTAATTTCTAAGAAAACGAATTTCCAAGAACTCGAATTGATCTCTTCTGCTGTTGTATATTGAATTGAGTTGTATGTACATACTATGCATGCACATACATATGTACATGCGCTAGAAGGACGTAGTGTAGATCATATACGATTTGAGTGAAACGAAACGGAGGAGGTGTGTTGCAAGTGCAAGACGGTGCTGCACAGCCTGCATATTTCCGCGAATTGGACGACTTGCTGGCGCTGCAGTAAAAACCAACCGAAAAAGGTGTACAACTTTAGTAGCTTGTGGGCTTTTTTTTTTTATATGCACGTTATACACATGACTTCAGTATGACTGAGTTACTTCGCAACGTATACTGTACAGCATTTGTGGTGCTATGTTTAACTCTACACGCAGCAGCTTTCCGGGAAGAGGATGTGGGTGAGATTATACCTGCGCGTATTGACATTAATGTGGGTGATAGCGTAAACATATCCTGTCTTATAAATCCACTCAGATTTAATATTCAAAATTCAAATGAAAAACCATGTGAAATGACGTTTATAAATGTGTTGACAAACCGACGTGTACCGGCTGAGGATATTGTGGTCATCAATAGTACATACATCATTTACACATTACGTCATGCACGTGAACAATATTTAAAACTGTATTGTTATTGTGATGGTGATGCGGTAGCAGAATCTTCTGTTTTTGTCGGTAACCCACCACGCGATGTCACCCAATTCAATTGTCGCAGTTACGATTTCGAATATATGGTTTGCAATTTTACACAACCCGAAAATCCAGTACTCACACAATACAATCTCACCTATTACATTAACTCGCCGGATTACGAAACGCCCGTTTACTGTAATTTCAATATGAAACCGTTGGTTGTTTGCAATATCACCGTAGATCACGCATATAGGCCACAAATCGAGGAGTATCACTTTAAAGTGCACAGCAGCAATAATTTGGGTAGCCATAAACAAGAATTCACAATTAATAATTTGAACGTGATGGTGCCGGGGCGACCTGGACAAGATTTTCATATTGTTAAATTGACAACCGACAGCATGGATGCGATTTGGAGTATGCCAAAATATGACTCATACACGCCTAACAAACATCGAGGCTTAAAATGGGAAGTACTATTACAGCCAGATGGTTTTCCTGTACGTGATATTTCAACGCAAGTGCGTGTTTTACGTGTTGATCGTGGTTGTAAATTATCATTGAGTGACCTACCATTTGCACACTACTCCTATGAGCTGAGTTTACGTGTTAAAGTACGTACGGCGGTAGCCGGCGAAGATATGTGGAGTCCTACATTTAAATATCGTTTTCGTACGCGCCCACGTATGCCAGATCGTCCGCCACGCACTGATAATGGTGGCTTCTATATAAATCCTCTGAAAACCGAAGTACGCCTCTATTGGGAACAGTTGGAAAAGTGGGAGGAAAATGGTGATAACTTCACTTATGTGATACGTGCGATCGAAAAACGTGCAAATGGAAAGAGCAGGTGAGTAAAATTTATTTTAAGTGATAATTGGACGGATTAATGTATATAATTCCAAAATACAATAAAGAAAACTACCACCGATTCACTAAGAATTAATTTCTTGACAGCTGATAGAGGTGGGTAAATAAACAATTTGTTGTCTTTACGTATGTACGTACATATGTATGCATATACATATGTGTCACCATTCACAAATAAGAATTTTTTTTATAAATGCAGTGAAAATAACCGGAATTTTATTTTACGCATTTATTGCACCTGCGTATTGATTCATGTAAGCATGTATTGCTATTACACTACATATATAGTATATAAAAAATATTAAATATAAATTAATTAATGAATAAATTATGTAGGAAAAGTTACAGTTCAATGAGTGGGTCAATGACAGGAAAAACCCAACCAAACACAGAAAAATAAAAAATTAATTAAATAAAAAAACATAGTGCCGCCGCCGGTGTTTTCTTTGTTGTTGCAAATATGGCAACGCATTTATAAAATACTGTACATGTGTTTGTGTATATACATACATAAATAGGATGTAAACCACAATTAAACACCGCAAAAAAAAAAAAATACAACAACCACAAAATGCCTGTAGCCATGTGCCGCGCTGTCTGTGCTTCCCAAGAATTAATTGTTTAAAGTGTTACGACATATACATGTACATATGTGCGTATATGTGTGCATGCTTATTTCAGTTAAAAAAATTTATACCCATGATTTCTATTTAAATTTGTTAATTATTTGCGTAAGACTCGCCGACATGCCGAAGTGGGGATGTGGTCTCACGTATTTACATACATATACTCGTAAGTTACACACAGGCATATGCATGTACATATGTATGGATTTGTGTTAACCGAAAACTCCTGGTTGTGGTGAACAAATTTGTGTATTTTTAAGAAAACAAACATATTTAAATATGTATGTATATGCTTACCGAATATTCTTCAATGGAAAAGCTATTATGTGTATGTATGTACATATGTACAAAATACAGATTATCAATAAAAATGTAATTTGCGGTTGCCAGCTGAAATTATACAAAAGAGAATAAAATTTTCAAAAGAAATTCGGAAATGTATGCAAAGATTATAATTTTACGAAATATATAAAAAAATAATTTCAAGTAAGATTAAGGATTAAAGTGAAATATAAAAAAAATTATTATAATTTTTTTTTAATTTTAGCTAAAAAAATTAATTTTTTAAATTTCCAAAAAAAATTTAATTTTCCAAAAAAATACCTATTTCAAATTCTAGAAAAAAATATTCGAAATATTACAAAAAAAAATATTTCAAATTTAACAAAAAAAAAAAATTTTTAAACAAAATTTTTAAATTTATAAAAAAAAATTAATTTTACAATAAAAAAATTTAATTTTACAATAAAAAATTAAATTTTACAGAAAAAATATTTAAAATTTTACACAAAGAAATATTTCAAATTTAACAAAAAAAAATTTTTTAAACAAAATTTTTAAATTTTATAAAAACATTTATTTAAATTTAAAAAAAATTAAATTTTACAAAGAATGGTTTTTTTTAAATTTAAACAAAATTTTAAAATTTTATAAAAGAATTCTTAAACTTTACAAAAAAAAAAATTAGAAATTTTACAACAAAATTTAAATTTTATAAAAAAAATATTTAATTTTGCAGAAAAAATATTTGAAATTTTCAAAATAAAATATTTATTTAGAGAGACGAAAAAAAATTATTTATTTTTTGGACGTGTAGTAAAATACATAAATATTTTTCTTAACCTCATTACAAGACCTTTGCTGCCACGCCAACTGGAGCCGAATTTCGCCATCTTTGAATGGCATAGTGACCTACACTACACATTCGAGATAAGTAGTCGCAATCATATGGGTGAATCTGCCAGATCCAGTCTCATTGCCATATATCCACAAACCAGTAGATCGGTGAAGCAACATACGCCACATTCCATACATAATGTATACCATCAAACGAATCGTTCGTACACGTTGACCTGGTTGCCACCGCTGGCACAGGAAGGACTTCAGAATTACACAGTTTATTGGTGTTACTCCAAGTTGGCCATGTCAACGGATTGTAGAGTGAGTAAACAATGAATTGTGGTAAATTATTTTCCATATAACAATAATTTCTCTTTTTAGGGTTCCATACATTTCCGTCATGTCAGCAGTAAGACACATCGCTTTGCCACCGAACCTCAGAAGGCCGAACATGATCATTCGATAACTTTCGCCGTTTCAGCTAATTATCTCGGCTACAACACTGGCTTGCATTGGACCTCATGCAGCGTTGATGTCAATGCCGATTTTGAACCTATGGAACCGGAAGTAATCTCTATTTCCGCTACCGATTTGCGTGTACAATGGAGTTCGAAAACTGTTTGTCCCTCAATTTTGAGTGGTTACAATCTAACCTACTGTGAAGTGGCCAGCATGCCGGATACCATTAGCATACCACCGCCCACCGTTGTTGGCGGCGGCATGTTTGAGTCATTTAATAGCGGCAAGACAGTGCCGGCAGAGAAAGCTACATGCAATAGCACGCCCATTAATATAACAATTGATAAGAATTCGAATAAATTTAATATAACGGGTCTAAAGCCATACACCCAGTATCGATTGGAGATGTTTATGTTCTCCAACACGAAGTCGGGCAAACCGAATGATCCGCTCTTGGTGCGTACATTTGAGGCGGCACCATCGCCACCACGCCAATTGCATATAGTCAAGTTGACGGATACGAGCGCGAACATCACGTGGTTGCGACCAAGCGAAAGTAACGGCCACATACGTCAATACATTGTGAAGCTGAATAATAAGGAGTACGTGAAGAACGCCACAGGCCTGGATGACACTGACCAGATCAGTTTCTCTCTGCAGAATCTCACAAGTTTTACGGCATATAAAGTTTTCGTTATTGCGGTTACGAGGTACAAATCGGATCCCAGCAATGATATACATTTCACAACCTATATGAGCGGTAAGTGTTTTTTGTAGCAATTGAAATTGACTAAAATACATTGAAATGAAGCAGCTAAGAAAAATATTAAAACTTAAAAAATTAAAAGCAATAAAAAAATATATATTATAAAAAATATATATATATATTAAAAAAAAATTTTTTTTTTTATAAATTTTTTTTTTAAATTTTATTTTAATTTTTTTTTTTTCAATTTATTTATTTATTTTTAATTTTTTAATGTTTTTTTATATTTTTTATGTATATATTTTTTTTAAGTTTTTATTTTATTTTTTGTTTTATAGTGTTTATATTCTATTTTACTTGATTCCATTAATTTTGTCAGCTTTATACGATCCCGTTTATTTTATGTCATTTGCATTTCAATATAATCCTAATCCCTCTCACTCTCGTTACCCTTACCACCTCAGCACCCTCTAAAATGGGCTACTCCGAATCGAATTATATGAATCCGAAAGAAGTGCAGCTGAAATGGGCTCCACCCAGTCTGCGTGGCGGTCGTCTGGACTATTACGAGGTCGCCGTTACTCAGCTACACGGTGATTATGTGGAGCGTCGTCACATTTCCATTGTTTTCGGCAACAGTTGTGTGTTGCGCGTACCCGACTGTCCTGATCCCGATTATCAAACTAAAGTGGAAGTGCGCGCCATCAATGCCGCTTCAATAGCGAACAACGAAGTGAGCTCACTGGAGGTTCTAGCGCATAAAACCGAGTTCGATCACGAAGCAGGGAATTATCACGGCAATGAAGAGTTGGTTTGTTGGGGTACAAGTAAAGCAGTGGTCGCGGAGCGTGAAAAGGCGAATTACGATCGTTATCAAGATAAACAAATTTATGTGCTCTACAAGTCGGATTGGCATCCGCTCACAAGCTTCGGTTGCGCCCAACGTCAGCTGGGTAAAATTACAGTTATCACCTTAATGGTCGTCTGCACCTCGCTTATGCTGATGGCGCTTATGTTCTTCTGCACAAAGAAATGGAAAATGATGAGCGATATACAGTGCAAGCTGCCAGCCGCTTTGGACGCGTACATCACCAAGGAGCTCAATGGCGGTGGTGGTGGTGGAGGCGGTTTCGGTGGCGCCATTGTAATCAATGATTTTCTGAATATGTCAACGATTCGCAACGCCAGCGCTCCACCACCGCTGCATGGCAGCAATGAGCGGCTACACAATGAAGAACGCCATTTGTTGTGCGCACATAAGAACGACTCGGGTTATATTGGCGAAGGTCCATTATTTGGGCGAAGCATTAGCGCTGTGGCGGCTAAGTCGACTGAAAACGAAAGCAGTGAGGAGGATTTTGGTGGTGGTGAAGACAGACGTAACTATGCACTTTCGGAAAGCTCAGCGGATTCGCTCATCGGTAGTTCGACCTGCAGTGGTGGCGGTGTTGCTGAGGTGGAGGCGCAGGGCGCAGTGCCGCTTCAGCTTATACAGGAGGGGGCTGCCGGCACAGGTTATATACAGGCGGGCCAGATACAACAAACTGCTGCATTGGGTGGCTATGTCACTGCCGCCGATTTTAATACCTGGGCAGGGCACGCAAAAGCGCCGCCTACACAATCAGCAGACGTACAACCAGCGCCGATATTACAAAATGGTTACATACAAGCAGACGCGCTAGTCGCGGCAGGAGCACAAAAGACATCAGCCGCAACACCGCCAGCAGCCGCTTTCAGCGGTTACATAACGCCCTCAGATTTGAACAAGTGGCAAACATCAGCAAATCCACCAACTGCAGCGCCACAAAATTTGAAATCCTCTGAAACCGCCTGTCATAGTGCAGGTTATATAAAACCCTCGGACTTGCTGGCGCACGACTTATTGCCGCCGCAAACACAAGATAATATTAATAATGCGTCTAAGGCGGGATATTATGTTAAGGCAAGCGATTTATGCGCAGCCAGATTTGGGCAGCAACAACAACAGAGGTCGACCAAAGCAACTGCCACGGTCGCAGCAGCACCACCACCACCAATAGCCAACACGAGCGGTTACATAACGGTTGACAGTCTGAAAGCGAACGCGACGGCATGTCTGTCCGCAGCACCAACACCCGCACAGCAAACCTTGACCGCAAAGACCAATATCGCACCGACACCTACACATGCTGCCGCCACCGCAGCAGCCACCGCCACCGCCAGTGGTTATGTGCAGCCAAGCACGCTACAAACCTTACTGTTTAACGCGCCCCCGCCGCCGCCGCCGCCGTCGTCAGAACAGAACAGCAGTGCATCAGCCACCAATGCGAATTTTACGAATTTCAGCGGGTACACGACTCTGGATGCATTGGAGAAATTAACGCCAACGCAAGTTTTGCCCACCAGCCATTTGCCTGAGCCGGCCGATGGCGCCAAGCATGGTCTTATAGGTTATGTAACGCAACGGGAAATGAATGAATTCGGGCAACAACAGCAAATGCAGTAGGATGGGAGAAGAGTAATAGTAATAGAAGAAGAATAATAATATTGAATTTAAAAGATTGAAGTTGCTAATTGACATTTTCGTGTGAACCTTAACCTCAAAGTCGCGGGTTGGAAATTCACAATTTTTGTAATTGTTTTGTGCTCTCAGTGCGAAATGGCAGCGCAAATTGGTTGTTGTAAAATTTGTCTGGATTTGTATAACCTAAATATACGGAAAACCGTAAAGTTCGCTATTTTTTTATAAAAAAAAAAACTTTTTTTAAACATATTTTTTTAAGGCTAAACGTATACGCTATAGTATTAACATATGACATTATGTTTTAAAATTTTAAATATATATATTATAAGCCTTTATTTTTAAGCAAACACGATTTTAAATGTTTCTAATTTTTTTTTTTTTAAATTTAACTTACAACAGTTCTAACAATTTTATATAGGTTAAGTTTTTAAGCAAATTGAAAGAAAACTTCTCATATCATGTTCCGTCGCAGAGTTGCTTGCACAGTGGTTTGTGTAGAACTTTATTGCTATTTATTGGTTAAAGTTAAAATTAATATATGAAATATTTTGAGAAATATATGTTATCCTAAAAACCGAATTGTGTCTTTTGGAAAATTAAGAATACATAATATTTTCGTTTCGATTTCATTGCGTTAAATAATGAAAATAAAATAATATTTTAAAGTTTTGTAAAATTTTTACTCAAAATAAATTTTTGATATTTTTTTTTTTTTGTTGCTTACCTACGTCCCACTGCACAATTCATTTCTGTACATTTTTATCAATTGCATGTGTGAGCGAGCATCAGTTTCATTAATTTTTGTAATTTCTAAACAACAAAAAAAAAGGTTTTAAAAATATGAGATTAACAGTACACACGTACAAATACAGCAACAAAAAGTTCTTAGTAGTAATGTAAATGCAAAAATGGAAGAAAAAAGAAACAAAAATAGTAGAAAAAAAGATAAAGATAAAGATTTATATATTATTTCTTATTTTGGCTTATATTTATATACATATGTATTTATGTATGAACAATAAAAAATAAAAGGTGTAAAACAGCCAAAAATCGAAAAAGCAAATATTTTTCAAAGAAAATGTAAGTAAATTGCATATAGTATGATGTGTATTTGTATATTTGAAAACTGAAATGCATTTGTTTATATGTTTATGCAGTAATAATACTGTTAAAAAAAATTATTGCTGCTTATAACAAATAAAAAATAAAAATAAAAACGAAAGAGAAAATTTTAAAAACTAAAAAAATGGTAAAATTTGACCAAATAATAAATGATAAAGTCAAAAAAAAGCAATTAAAAAATACTACATTTTAAAAATTATTTATGAGAAAATTAAAGTTTTGTGTTTAGCATGGTTTGGAAGCTACAGCTGAAAAAAAAAAACAAGTAAAAAATATTTAATTTGAATTAAAAATGCAAATTTTTTTAAGATTTTCTTCTTTTAAATTAAATAAATGATTTGTATGTAGTCTAGCTGAGGTGTTTTTTTTACAGTTTTTAAGCGATTTTTAATTAAACAAATTAAAAATTAAATTACTTATACATATTGATATACAATTTGAAGATAAGAAAACTCGCATTAATACATAAATATGTATGTTCCATAGAAATGTAAAAACTATACGATTTTCAATACTACACGCAATGCTTAGCTGCCAGTTTCTGTAATTAGGTTTAATATTAATAGGTATAATTTTTAAGTAAAAAAAATAGTTGAAAATTCAATTTTTTTTTAAATTTTGGCTGCTTGTTCATTTAATGCTTAAAATGGAAAAAAAATATACATAAATAAGAAAAATATATAAGATTAATATTATTTTGCAGAAATAATATTTAACTTTTTTTTAAATAAAATTCTGTTAGATATATAATTTACTTACTATTGCTGTTAACTATTTTCTTATTTACAAATTTTTCATAATTTTTTTTTTCATATGTTTTAATTTATAAATAATTGCTATAAACGCCACATTATGTAAACATACAAACAAAAGTACATATATATATATATATATATATGTATGTATGAACATATATTTCCCGCCAGTTGCCTATATTTTAAGTAATAAAAGTTGGAACGACAAGAGACACTACACTGTTCATCGTTATGTAATATAACATAGAAACATGCATGCGTGCATACATACATACAAACATTAAATGAAGATGTGTGCATGTGTGTGTAATTACTGTAGAAATATTTGAGTTCCAAGAAAAATAAGCGAACAGAGCAGTGGCGGTGGTTTATTTTTAACCATAGGTGACAACAACAAAAAACGAAAAAAAAAATATGTCAGCGCCGCTGTTTTCCAACCAACTATGTATAATATATTGAAATTACTACGTAAACAAACAGCAGCAGCAACAACAAAAGTATTACTAATAAAATTAATTATATTATTTTTATGAATATACAATAATCAAATAATTCATAACGGCATAACATATGCACATACATACATATGTAATACTTTTAAACAATTTACGCTATGCGACACTATTAGTTATATATGTACATATTTACATGTACGTACATACAAACATTATATATATACCTAATGCATTTGGCTTGATGAAATTGTAATCGTTTGCCTGTAAGAAGTGCATACATGCATACATTTGTACATATGTAAGGTAGTTTCAAAATAAAAAAAGTGTAGAATTTTTTTTTTATAAAGCTACCTTATCTCATCGCTCAAATGTTTTTTTTTATCATGTTTTATTAACAATTACCATTTGTAACTATTCAACAACATTAATCATCCTAACCATCCAATAAGGTTAATATGTACATGAGTATGTATGTGTTATCAAGCGGAAAGTCGATGGAATCTGTTTTAATATCAAAAAAAAAAATTTGTTTAAAATATATTTAAAAAAATTACATTTAAAAAATTTTGAGTACATATATTTGGTTGCTATTATTTCACATTTCCATTTTTTAAGTAAAAGCTTTATGTGCTTAAATTCTTATAGTTTTTGTTTATCTTTTTTTTATTATGTCTATATTAATTTATCTTTTCTAGCAAAATTTAGTTTTTTTTATATTTTATTTCTCATTTAAAATTAAGAATTTTAATGTTTTTTGCCACTTTTATGAATTTTGCATTTAATTTTCATTTTCTTTATTTTATTATTTGTTTATTTTTTAATTACATTTTTTTTAATATAATATTTTTATTCATACTTTCTTAAATTTATCGATTTATATATATTTTTAATTTTTTTAAATTTCTTTAATTACTTATTTTTAATTTTATTATTATTTATTTCATTGTTAGAATTTTAATTTATTTAGTAATTATTCTTCCTGTCCGTTGTTTTTGGTTTATTTTATATTTCACCACTTCCCTTCATTTTATATTTTATTCTATTTTATTTTTTAATGTACACATTTTTTTTATTTATATTATATATATTTTTTTTTAATTTTTATATATGTATATTATTTGTTTTTAATTTAAAAAAAATATATTTTATTTTATTATTATTTTTATTTTATTTCATCTTTATTGCTTTGTTTTAATTAAATTAATTAAATTATATGTATATTCATAATTTATTTTCTTATTTTATTTAGTTTATTTCTTTTACTTCCTTTTTTACTTTATTAAATTATTAATTTTTTCATTTAGCTTTATATTATTTATTTCATTTAAAAAAATGTGACTCATCCATGCCTACATAAATCTTTTTTTACACCTTTTTAAGAAAACTATTTTTTCTTCCAAATATCTTACCTTTTATTGGTTCTCTATTTATTCCTTGTGGCCTTGTGTTTTGCAAAACAAGCTTAAATATAAGAAACTAGAAATACAACTATTCTACATACATATAATGTTCTAAATAAATACATATATATATACCTATATATCTATATTTTAATAAATATGTAAACTAATTTTTATGATTATCATATATATATTTTACTTTGAATTAGCAATTAAGAGGAAAAAATGAAGAAATTTTTAACAATAAATGCGAATACTACTTATGTATGTGTATAAAAACAAGAATTGACCTTTTTTATTAATTTGAAATGTTTGGGTATTTTTTGAACTCGAATCATATCATATTTGGGGTAGTGATTTTGCACTTTTCTTTTGAAAGAAACATTTTTAGGTTAGGACGCTAATGCATGGTTTCTTGTAATCACTAAATGGCACTCCGTTACTTTTTATGCTCATTTTAGCAAACGTTATTGTGACGTCAAACAGTCAGCTGATTTCCTCAGAATAAACTCAACAACACGGTGGCGGGGACGTGTACACCGAAAGTTGATATTTAAAAATTTTTCGCTTTCTTTTTTCTGCTTCCGTTTAAGCATTTTATTTGCTTGACTAATATTCAAAATGCTTTTCTCCTAAATTGGATTCCCGGTAGCATTAGCATTAAAATAATTGCTTTTTTTTTTAATGCTCAATTCAGTTTCAGCAGAATTTCAAAGTATTGAAAATGTCAACTATGTCAAGCAATTAAAATTCCACAAATCATTTCATCGAATTTAACTTATCATGCCATTAAAGAAATGTGCATCTGCTCGTATTGTACACGTATTTCTACGGAATGTTTACGCGTTTGAAGTAAATTCGAAAGCGTGTTATCGATGTCAAAAGTTTCTACTGAAAACCTTGACTTTTTTTAATGGGAAAATATTCAGTATATTTTTTTGCTATAAAGTTTTTTTTCTTCATAAGAAATGTTGAAGTATCAAACTGAAATAACTGTTGTTTGGGGTATTTTTAATTTTCCAGTCAAATGCTAAAATTCCTACATTGCTTAGCTTGTGGATTTTAGTTGAAAACGTGAGCTTTTAGAATTTATGCATAATAAAAAAAAATTAAAAATATTTTTTCCATAAATCAAAAGCCAATTTATAGAAGATTTTTTGCTTTATATTTTATTATCATATATGTATGTATGTAGCATATTTAGCATAAATGTCTATAGGTAATATTGTTTAACATTATTTTTTTTTAATTTTGGGAATGTTTCGATTAACAGATTTTCGAAAACCGCATATTTTTCAATTTTCACACACATATACATATATTGCAGTCCATTATGCATGGGATTAACATTAAACATTTTTATTTTTATATTTTTTAATTAAATTTTTTCAAATATTTAAATTCGTTTTAAATTAAAAAGAAGACAAATTTCGAATTCGCTATTTTTTTTGCGATTAGTTTTGTAGCTGATTATGTGCACATTTTTATATTTATTTATGCAATAAATTCTAACAATAAATGTATGCATATATCTGTATGTAAGTGTGTTTATCTAGTTTTATTCTTCCAAAATATTTTCCAGTCGCTTAAGGTGAACGAATGATGGCCTCGTAGGCGGCGAATATCATTGGCGCCACCTCCACCGAACGTGACTTCAAACTCAACGTAGCATCTGGATTGCCAGGCTGCAACTTCAATTCGAGCAAAACCCAAATATTATTGGTCAACTTCAGCGATTGATACAACATATCCTGACCCTCAACATTACGCTTGGCAATGGTGAATACATTATTGGTGGTCATTTTCGAGGCGATGCCATCGGTTGTGCCAATTACACCGCTCAAACTGTATTGCACCTCATTGGCGGCGGGTATTTCCTTCCAGGTATTCAAGAAGACACGCTTATCGAGCTGACCATCCTCGGCAAAGAGCACATTGCCATGTACGAGACATGCAAAATAGAATATGTCAATACTATTCTTGACGGCGACTTGTAAATTATTTAGTGGTTCCATGCGCTGTACTGGACCATGTGTACCCAAGGGCAGTGTAGCCTCAGTACTCTGATTCGGTGGCAGTGGCGCAACTTGCATGGGCGAGGCAGGCATTAAACCGAAGCTATTCTTGTTCAACTGTACCGCAAAGCCGCTCATGGGCTGCATGGCTTTATTGGTAAGCGTCATATCCATGAAAATTTCGCCATTGCGACGCGAGAATGTGCCTTGTATTTCGAGACCTTTGCCCTTTTCCGCCGGCAGCCATACGATTTTCGGTATTTGTACGCCTACAGTAAGCGAGGCGCCGGATAGGCCGAATATATCGCCGAGTAGGCTGGTGGCGCCACCAGCAGCTGGTTCGGTAGGTCCACCGCCGAGCTAAGAGTATTTGAAGAGAGATTTATCAAAGATAACAACAAAGTGTAAAACTGTAAGCTTACCAAAATATCCAAGCCGCCGCCGAGCAAATCGACATTGCTCGTTGTTGGCGCAGCTGCTGGCATGGCAGGCGCATTAATGTCCATAGACAACAAATCGCCAATCAGTGACTCTTGATTTGGTATAACCATCGCTTCACCACCAGCCTCTGGCTCAGCAGTGCCGGCGGCAGGCGCACGATTTGGCAACGACTTGCGCACGCCTGCGCCGCGTCCTTCAACAAAAGCTGTTGGCGGTTTGTGATAAACGCTAGCCAATGAGCTGATGTGACAAATAAGCTCATCCAAAAGTGTAGGTTCCAACAAATCAGTTTCCTCCGAAATCAAGGGCTTGTCGGCCAGTACAACCTCCTTAGCGGCAGCTGGATCAGTGGATAGTAAACGCCAGTATATAAAACCACGATCACGCAAATCTGGATTATCAGAGTCTTGTGTGGCCAATGATAACACATGCTGTACGAGCTCTTGTGTATCTGATGGGCGTTTCAGGAACAGCTTGACTACAGCGGTAAGTAATTGTAACTGTACTTGGGCATTCTCATCTTGGAATCCCTCCAAGAAGCTGTCGAGCAATTCATCGGCGTTGTCTATGCGCTCAGCATATTCGCCAATAATCCAAACCATCGAAGCGCGCGCCTCAGGCTCATCCAACGTATCAAGATTTTCGCATAAAGTGCTAATGATACTCTCATATTTATTTGGATACTTGCGGAATATGTCCTTAATGACAACAATGGCTTCCTGCACAACATAGTTGACTTTGGTTTGGATTAAATCGAGCAAAGTGGAAACGCAACGCTCTGCAGAGGGCTCAACCTTAATGGCACAACGTCCAATCGCGCGCACAGCCTTTCGCACAAAATCAACATCTACCTCTGTGGCATATTCCTTCAATTCGCTCAAGACTTGTGCTATGTTGGTCTGATTAGCTAAACGTATCATAATATCTAATTTCTCCAATTTCACATAAATCGGATCATTATATTTGACAAAGAATACTTTCATCTCATGCTTTAATATATCCGGACGCTTTTGGACAATCAAATTAATGTTGCGTAAAGCTACATATTGTACTTCGGGCTCTGAGGAGAGCAATGTAACCAATGGTGGTGCCAATTTTTTGGTGAGTGTTGCACAAAAGTCACTATCATTTGAAAGCATTTCCAATAATTTCATCAACACCTTTACGGCGCTCAAAACAACAGCGGCATTGGCGTGTGCTAAACGTGGTGTGATACGTTCGCAGATCGATTGTGCTTCACGTTCATCCTTCGGACTGTAATTAGCCAGCGAATCGAGTATGAATACTTGACCCCATTCGGTGCATTCATTTAAAGCAGTGAGCAGTTTATTAATGGTCACAGAGTTCATTTCGACCAAAGGTTGACCAGATTGGCTGGCTTCATTGATTTCGCTAAGTGCGGCAACAGCGTTAGCAACCACCATTGGATTGGAATCGGATAATAAGTCCTTGAGTTGATCCAAGAAGCCTTGATCCTCAACCTGCGCAAAAAAAAAAATGTGTTAATTTTCGTATAAGCTGGGGCATTTGTACTGTATTTACCATTGAGGAGGAGATGTCATAAAGCTTGGCAACACAAACAGCCGCAGTTTTGCGTACATAGGGATCTTCATCCTTCAAACATTTACGTAGTGGTTCACATAAATATTCAGTTATCTTATCGACCCGTATGCAGCCCATTGTGCGTACAGCTAATGCGCGTATGAGTGGATTGGAGTCTTCGCAGTCCTAAAAATGCGTATTTAAAATTATTAAATTAAACCAATTTCAAAAAAAAAAATTAAAAAAGGGTATTTTCATCATTTACCTTCACAAATGTATTGACAGCCATAATTGCCATATCGGGCTGAGATTTCGCGTAGTTCATTAAATACAAATAAACTAATTTTTTCAACTCCAAATTATCCGTCTGCATGCAGTTGACCACGTCAGGAAACAATGCAGACACATCTTTGCCGACAGTCATACTGGCGATGACCTTAAATGATAAAATTTGCTTATACATTGACTACTAATGAGAATATTAGTCTTTTTAATTCATCATACCTTCTTTACCGCTTCCTTTTTCTTCTCCTTCTTGTCATTATTTAACTCTGACTTGAGTTCGAAGATTTCACCTTTTTTAGTGGTTGTAAAATACTTTGAGTCAGTCATATTTGTAATGTAACGATTTCAACTGCACTAAAAGAAATAAATTATTATATTCACGTTTTAATGATATTTAATAATTGTTATTGGGCTTAATAGTTATTATTCCCACATTAAACCAATTTAATCAATACCACTCCCACTTTTATGCCTAAAGAAACGCATATACAAATTTCGATGTCACTGAGTGCCAGCGAAGTCTCACTTTTCGCCAAAGGGGCGTAAAGCTATGCATTTTTCAATTGCTATTTTATCACTCTTTCAGCATATTCACGAAGAATTTTTATTATACACACAAGATTTATAAAGTTTTTTAGCGTTTACAACATATTTTACATAATTTTACCTATTTTTAAAAGGAAAATAATGTTTTTTAATGCGGACGCAAATATGCAATGCAATGCAAAAGTAATGATTTTTTCTAGCTGTGTTTATTGCTCATAAGTGAAATGTCATTTTGTATGCCAAATTAATCGATAAGTAATTGTATATCGATTATTAGGTTAGTTGTAATAGGATGTCATTGCTATAGTAGGAAAAGGAAATGAAATGGTGGAAACCGGAAAGCACAAATTTCAATTTGGAAATTATTGGAATCAAAAGTTTCACTAAAAATGTTAAATTTTTTTTATGAAAGACAAAATTTGTTCTTATTAGAGCACGATAAAAATTGTCGGAATTGTTACTTTGTAGTTCCCCCCACGAAAAACGAATATAAATATAAAGCAGAAACTCTCACTCATCCAACGGTAATGTAAATTTTTCTAAAAATTTTGCAACATTTTAAAGGCAGTAAAAAATCGCTAATGAGAGGTATATCTTTATTTTGTAAAGTTTGCAAACGTCAAAACTGTTACGTAGATTTGATTTTCTATAATTCAATATACAATTTTGACAAAATTTCTGAGAGAGAATAAGTCGTTATTCTTTATCTTGTTGGGCTCCCCCATTTTCAGAAAGAAAACAACGCGATAATTAATGTTAGCAAACAAATTTTTATTTTACTTTTTTAATTTTTTATTTTTTTCTTTTGTAATTTTTTTTTAATTTTAAATAGTAATTTAGGTAATTAATAATTTAAATCTTTTTTAAAATGTTTAAAGACATAAACCAAATAAAGACAAATGTACAATAACGAATTGAAAATACTCATATTTCGTAGTACTTTCTTAAATAACTTGTTTCATATGAATGCATGCACGATTTTTATAGATTTTATAACAATTTTCCAAATTCCCGTCTGATATATTTATATTTTCTCTCTTGTTCTTTTTTTTTCTTGTTTTATTTGGTTGATTCCGGTAGTTTTTTTTTTACTTTACTTTGTCCCGAAATACTGATAAATTCTTAAGTGGTTCTGTTAAATATGTTATCTATTTATTTATTTCTTAATTTTCTATGTTTGTATTTTTAAGTTAATATTTTTATGGACTTTAATTTTATCAATATTCGGTAATTTAAATACATCAGTTGATCTGCAACAAATTTTCAACTTTCTTGACTGTTATGCAATATAAGTTAATTACAATATATAATAATTAATTTTAAAAGTTGTTAAATACCATTTAAGTTGGATATTTCAGTTTGTTATTTGTTAGTACATTTTAATAACGGTACATATGTATGTACGGGTTATTTAGCAATTCCACACTATTTTTTACTTATTTTTTTACACTTTAGTTGCCAATGTTTCAAAATTTCAATTTCATTAATTTGATTACTTTAATTTTGATACAAATTTGTTTGTTTGTTTTAAATACACTGTGAAAAAATGAAAACATTTCATGTGCAACATTAATTTCAATAAAATTCAGTCTTTTTAAATAAATAAAAAACTTAGGTACATTTATTTCAGCAGAAAATCATTTAAATCAGTGTTGTACGGTTGTATTTTGTTATTTTTGTCTCTCTCTCGCTCTTCTGTTTTCTATGCTAGCCAGTGTGAGCTTTACTTATTTTAGATTATTTTAATTTTCAAAAATAGTTTCTACTGCATGATTTTTTTTTTACAGGTATTTATGTTTCGAGTGTTCCTCCTTGGTAATGGCTGTTTTGAAAACTTGATTCAGCATTTTCTTAGTTATTGTGATTATCGATAACTGTAGATAGTCGCAGTTAGACGGCTTGCCCGACTCAGCTTCTCACAGAAATAAAAATTAAAAAAAGTAGTATAAAAATAAGAAATCGAAAAATACAAATTTTTCTTAAATTTTTGTATATTTGTGTGTTTGGTAAAGTTTGCATTTCCTCATTCGGTTGCTGTGCTTTTGCTGTACGACTCCTCTTTATTTATATAATTTTTTGGTTTGTGTGTAAAAGTTATGATTATTTTCATTAGCAACATTCACAAAATAATCATTATTTTAGATGTGTAGATAGTTTTCTTTTCTTTAGTTACTTTCCATTTGTTTTGTGTTACAGGTGGTATCGACTTTTTGTTATGCACTTTGAGCATTTGAAAATGTTCTACTATGGAAGAACAAAGTTGTAAGAGTGAGTGTGTGTTGTCTACATTGTGGTAGCATTTGATATTGGTCTTGTTGCTTTTTTTTTTTTGGAAAGAAGTGAATTCACTAGCAACTATTTTGTAAAAAGATGGATTCTTTCATATGTGTTGTCAAATGCAGTTATTTATCGATATTTGTAGTCTGCAACTAAACACACCACAGTCTGCAAACATCGAAAATTTTAATCGATCACTCTGCTAATGGCGGTCCATTACTAGCTACATCCGGAAAATTCGACGGAACGCAAATTGAAATTATCTTCAGTTATTAAAGAATAAATTAAATTAAATTAGTGTAAATATATCAAAGAATGTTCGTGTATAAAAGTGTGCGCACTTGTGTACCGCTTTGCACTGGTGAAGTTTGCTTATGTTAGTGCATATCAATTAGCAGCAAAACGTATGTAAATACTGAATATGAACTGGAATTGTTTGTTTTAATCATTTATTTAGTGGAAGAAGCAATTAAAGAAAATTAGGAAATTTCTGCTCGTTTGTATATCACGAGCCAAATTATATTTCTAAAAAAAAAAACAACAACTAATCAAGCAGAAATTCGTCCGCCCATTCTCACATTCTTATTAATCCGCATTTTCTTCCGTACTACATAAGACCACAGTCATTTTTTTTCATTTGTTTGCCAAAAAAGATATGTTTTGTTTCTATTTGTTGTCGTTTCAGTTATTAAATACTTTAAGTTCACATGTTTTTATTGCGATTTTATGTTGGGCAACAACTGCCTTCTTTCTAACTTATTAATTATTATTTTTTGTATGCGCGTTCAAAAGGAAATGTGTATAAAGTTAAGTAAAATGGCGAAATTTAGTTTTCTTTTAAGTTAGTGCATGCACCGAATTGCATACATAGTATATGACATACAAATATACATGCATGCATGCATGTACGTATGTATGTTAGTTTAATTTCCTAGCAAGTTGTAATAAAATTTTCTTATGCATAATTGAGAGACGCTAATAAAAGTTCAAAAATAATTTATAGTGTCGACGTGACGTGTCGTATTTTTAAGTTGTTTTTAAGTTGTTTTCTTTTTTCTTTAACTCATGTAATGTTTTTTTTTTAATTATTATTCCGTATTAATCAATTTGAAATTAATACCAAATAATTATAATTATTTAATATTTTTGATTTTTAAAATTGAAAAATGTAAATACATACCTATAAAAGTGTGTGCAGTAACTGTTAATGTACTTGCATAGTAGTATAAATATATTTATATGTATGTATATTAATAAAAAAAAAGTTATTTTGGAAAATACATACTACATATTTATATGAACATATTACACCAGCAGTGAAAATTTTTTTATGTTTTCCGTTACATAAATACAAATAAAACTTAGATTTTACTATATATATTTATGTATATCTATGCCTTTTTCCAGTCGCACAATTCCATAGATCAAAGCTGACCCAATGGCTTTGATCAAATATGAAATTGTGTTTCAAAAAAGTAAATTGAAATCATTTCGCTTTTTTTTGTTGTAAATATTTTAAATATAAAAATTTGATTAGTAAGCAAAATGTTTGTAAATATGCACGTATGTATGTATGTATGTAAGAGCTCAGTATAAAAATTTGTGAATTAATTAGGTAATTTACAATAATATTCAGTATTATTTATAGGATACATTCGTATGTATGTACTTTAGCATTCAGCATTCTCAAAGCATTTAACATATGTATTTAATAATTTTTTTTTTTGGAAAAAATGAATTCATATACATGACTGTGAGCGACGGCGTCTACAATTGTATTTTTTTTTTTAGTTATTTTACATTTGAATAAGAAGTCAACTGTTTGTAATTGCTTAAATAGTATAAATATTTTAAAGTACAATAGTAATGGCTTGAAATTAATAAAAAAAAATACTCCTTGCACTTCAAGCAACTCACTTACAAACAATGAACTGCCTCGCCTTCGCTGATTCCGCACGCTAAGGGAATTTCTAAAATCTCAGCACTTTAATTAATTGCTTTTTAATAAATGAATTGTGTTTTTTTTTACATAAATATTGTTTATCAATGATAGGGAGGTATATTCGGGGTCAAACGAACTGATTTTTCCTTTAAATTAGTTTTTGCTTGTATAATTTGTAATTTTTATTTTTCTGTTTTCCTTTTAACTATTCATAGTAAATATAATTTATATATTTTTTAGGTTTTCAGCTATTTATTTCATATTTGGTACATAGTTTTCGTGTTTTGCTTTGGTATGTGTTGCCTTGTTTTTGGTTAGGATATTTATTAATTAGTATTTGTTAGTTTTTTTGTTTTTTATAAAATTTTCCAACTTTTCTTTTTAACATTTACATTTTAGCTACTTATACTATATAAATATAATAATATTTATATGTATAATGTATATTTTTATGTAACATTTTATTTAATAACTATTTATGGCAATAAAGAAATTTAAATTCTGTATAGATTTCATCAAAACAGCACGTTGAAGATAACAGTAATAATGTTTATATGTTTAAAGTATGTTAATATGTATGTTAAGAGTTATAAATTAATTATTTACATGAATAGTGATGCTAAAATGAAAATCTTATACGCGTATTTAAGTATTTTTGGCTCGAAAAGTGTATGTATAAATTTATTAATTAAATTAAAAATTAATAGTATTAATAGTATTAATTATTTAATTCATTAAATTAATATTATTAATTTAACTCTTATTACTTATATATATTTATTTAAATAAATTAATAACACCATCAGAAACTCAGATTCGTATGAAAAATTTGAAAAAATTTGTCAAAAACAAAAATTATTTTATGTTTTTCACTCTCAATACTCTTCCTTTTCATCACTATAATTTTCAATAATAAAATATTTGATTTTTACTTAGGTGTATTTATGGCTTTCGGCAAGTCACGCAAATATAAATTTTTATTTACAATAATATGTGTATGTTTGCGTGTATGATGATCATATGTATATGTATAAATTGTCACAACAAATTAATTTACTAAGTAAAATGCGAAAATTTATTTTCATTCGAAATTTTTTAATATTTAAATTTCGTAATAATTATACCATCCAATAATGCATATACATATACATATACATATATATTGTCCAATTGGAATATATATTCTGTATATGCATGTAT
Source organism: Neoceratitis asiatica (assembly GCA_030068015.2). Classification (NCBI taxonomy): domain Eukaryota; kingdom Metazoa; phylum Arthropoda; class Insecta; order Diptera; family Tephritidae; genus Neoceratitis; species Neoceratitis asiatica. The sequence goes on along the minus strand of CM061525.1, from coordinate 96,450,189 downwards.
AAAACATGTATGTGTATGTAATATATATATATATATAAGTATATATATGTATAACTAGCTGCGCAAACGACACGTTAGTAATATTAATTTATTTAAATATTTTTAACTATATTTTTAATAATAATTATTAATAATGTTAAAGACAAATTTATTTGTATAATATATATTTGTATATTTGCAAGTTCAATATTTGTTTGTATGTATATAATATACATGTATTATATTTTAATATTTTTGTTTGTTTGTATTTACACGTTTGTATGTATTTAATTTTTTGCGTTAAATACCTAAACACGAATCACAAAAATTGTTTCATCATTCCAAAACCAAAACCAAAAAAAAAAAAACGCTTTAATTTCTAATATTCTTTTCACATACTTTCTACTGTTAAATTTTAATATCATAACAAATTTTAAATTTTTTTCTTATAATTTTTCTTCAAATTAATTATTTTAATCTATATCCTTTTTTTTTTCTAAATCATCATTACTTTTACGCGTGTATAATACATTCCTAAGTGCATTTCACCTTTTTTTTTACAACTAATTAAGTGTTTTTGTTTGTTTTGCTTTTCGTTTACTTGCATTTATTTTTTTGCCTATTATGAATGTACGTTTTTTTTGTTTTGTTTTTTTTATCTCTGATACTTTTAATCGTCCCACGTGGGAAATTGTGTCTCATCGATAAACATGGTAAATTTACCATCGCCAGTTGATGTTGTTGTGGAATTCGCTGTTGTTGGATTCCTTGTACTTGTGGAATTTTTCGTTTGTTGTTGTTTTTGTTGCTGTTGTTTATTGGAATTGCTTTCGGTTGCTTTGGAATAACTTGTGTTGGAACGTTCTGTAATGTGAGAAAACATTTGTACATATGTATACACATATACTCACATATATACATATACCCATAACCAACTCACTTGTTGTTGCTGCTGCTGCTGGTTTTGTACGCGTATCCTTTGTAGCCCATACGGGCTCATTGCTTTGATTCATATATGTGGGTTGATCCCACACGGCTTTCTCTTCGACATTTTTACTCTGCAAAAGAATAGTTTTTTTTTTTTGTAAAATTTCCTTGCACTGATTTTTTCATTTGTTTTCTTTTCTCTCTTTTATTCCCTACAGTACTTACATAATCTTTATCAACATGCAGCTCTATCTCATCGGTCGTCTGCTCGAGTGTACTGTGCGTAATGCCGTAGTAGAAGTACATGATGAAGCCCAATGTCATCCAGATAGTAAATCTAACTAATGTGAGTATGCTTAATTTAAATATTAAATAAATATTAACGGTTATGGCTATTGCAGGTATAAATGGAAGTCCCGGCGTAAGGAATGCGAGCGCGTATCTAAAGCAAACAAACAAACAAACAAACAAACAAGAAATAAAAGAAATAAAAAGAAAAAAAATCCCATTTAATTTCAACCACACCACATACTTATAGTTATTGCAGCAAAATTCATATAAAAAACTATCATTTACCTATTTTGTGGTTGTCTTGATATAATTAATAGTATCACAAATATGCCAATGAACAAAATGAAATAAATGAATGCGGCTAGGCCACCAGACCAGCCAATGGCCGCAAACAGGTCCAAGAAGAATATGAGACCGAACATGATTCCAACAAGTTTGGTGACATACATGCCTATTTGTGAAAATTACACAAGTAAGAATATTAAAAAATCAACAGTTTTCCTATAGTTAATGAACAAATTTTGCGTTATACAAAATTCTATGAAGATTTTACATACAAGTATATGAGTGAATAAAAAAAGGAAAACAAGTCAAATACTCCAAAGTACATACCACTCTCCGTCGTGGCTTGACCGGGATTAATCCATGGGAAGAAGCCGGGACACAAATACGCATAATCATGTATTTTACGTGACACGAAATTTAAGCCCATAGTATCGAAGGCGGTCGCCTGGCCAGTGGGTCCGGTAGGTGCGCCATGTACGCTGCCATAGAATTTATTTTCTGAACGGTCGGACACAAGAAATTGATCATCCCGTCCCAAATAGCCCTCCGGACTCTCGTCGATGAAGGAATCATCCGAATCGGACATGCCACGTGTTACCCGTTTTATTGTTAGTTTATTCGTTGGCAACACTTCAGCGGTGGTAGCACTCGGATCTGTTGCTGTGCCCGGTGCGAGCGGTGTACGTAGCTGCGCTGGCAGCAACTCAACCAGTGACGTGCTGTGCGGCTGATAGCGTAACACCAGTACACAGGTGGAGACTAGCGTATAGGCGAGTAGTGTGCCAATGGACATCATTTCCACCAGAATTTCCAGGCGTACGGTGAGCGCAACCAGGGCAGCTGCAACACCACTGCCAATGGTCGCCAAACCAGGCACATTAGTGCGCTGCCACAGTTGTGAGAGTTGTCTTGGAGGAATAAAACAAAGGAGAAACAGTATTGTGCAAATATATAAAGATTTGGACGTGATTGTACTACCTGAATATGAGTCCATCTTGTGCCATTGCATAAATCACACGCGGCATTGGAAACATCGAGCCAAACATGGCAACAGAGAGACCCGCGGTGGCGCCAACTGCGACTATTGCGCGACATTTGGGTGCGCCCACATATGACCACATCTGAACCAATGCCGCGCCAGAGCTAATATGATCGTAGGGCACTACAATTGTGAAAAAAAAAACATTTGTAGAAATCTTTGAACTACAATAAAAATCCGCACTGGATTTTACACTTACCAACTAAGGTTAATATTAAGCTAACGCTCACATACGCAAACAAAACAATCACCAGCGAACCCACAATAGCTTTCGGTATGCTCTTTTGTGGATTGTGTGCCTCCTCACCAGTGGTAGCTATAATATCGAAACCAATAAAAGCATAAAAACAAGTCGCTGCACCGGAGAATACCTTTAAATAATAAGAACAAGTATAATATTAATAAAAAATTCCATGAATTTATGCAAGCAATAAATGCTCCGCAATAACTTACGCCACCCCAACCGTATGGCAGGAAGCCTTGATGTTCTGTCCAAGTGCTGCTATCAACATAAAATAAACCGGCAGCCATCACAAATACCCAAGTCGCCAGATTTACTGCATTCAATATATGATTGAATATCACCGATTTACTCGCGCCCATCGCCAGCACACAGGTCATAATCAATGCGATGCCGAAAGCTATAAAATCAGGTGGCTTACCTAGTATGTGGAGATATAGCTGATAATTAGTATTTTTTACACGTAAAAGTGTATGCAGACTGAGGAATACTATAAAGAGATAAAAAGGATTCACATAAGACATACCAAATATAGTGCCGATTGTATCGCCAATCGCATTCGCTATTGCACCGCCGGTAAGTGAATCAAAACTAGAGCTCAAAGCACACGCACAGGCACTTGTTCCTATCGAAGAGACACTCGTTAATATTTATTTATTATTGAACTTTTACTTTGAGAAAGAAAAAAAACGCTCTCACTCACTCACCGATTAAATATTCCAATATCATATTCCAGCCAATAATAAACGCTACAAACTCGCCCACCGCCACATAGGAGTACATATAGGCTGAACCGGAAGTATGTGGCACGCGCACACCGAATTCCGCGTAGCAAGCACCTTAATTAGTAGAAACAAAGGATTGTAAAGAATTGCAAAGGTTGCAAAATACATTCGCACATACATACATACATACACGCATTAAATTATGCTTACCTGAGAAAATGCTTGCTATCGCTGCGATGATGAAACTAATTACCACACCGGGTCCAGCGAGATTTTTCGCCACCATACCAGCTACCAGGTACATGCCAGTGCCACAGCATGAGCCAACACCCAACGATGTCAAGTCGAGTGTGTCAAGGCATTTCTATGCGGAGAAGAGGGTAAAAGGTATGTAAAAAAGTAGAAGAAGAGTTTACTTAACCGTTAACTAGCTCATTATATATGTATGTATATGAAAAGTAAAATTTAAATTCGAAAAAGTGCAAAAGTCGACATTACCATAGAATTCAGGGAGCGCCAGTGAGCTTAAAATCAGTGTTACGATATCGAAAAAACTAACTATGTAAGTGTAGTGAGTGTGACTTTAATTCAACTGAATGCCCGCCCCCACTCTGCATGGACCCCACTCTGCATGGACCCGGAGTATGGTTGTCTCTAGCACCAAATTCCAGCGGAAGAAAATTCATCATCAAGCCACATGACTGACTGTCTCCAGCGTGTTGCCATCACGAAGGTCAAGGGTTCGAAACCTGGTCAGACAAATACCCAAAATTATAGAAAAAATTATTCTTGGGCTTACCCCTCAGCAGAGAATTTCTACACTTTTCGAGTGTAATTCTGTCATTAAAAAAAAGCTCCTCATAAAAATTCATTAGCCCTTCGGAGGCGGCTCAGAAAAACTGCAGATACCCGTAACTTCAATTAGAAGAACATCAATCCGCACACCACAAATTGCGGAAGGAGCTTGACCAAAAACTAAGAGGAAGCACCAATCATACTTTGCTGTCTCCTCATCGAAAATCACTCAACCAAATCGACTCGGTGTTTTAGACCTGCGTATGCTTCGAGCATCTAACATCGGAACGAACCAATGTCTTTTCGCAGCAAAGATACGTCTCTGGGCCTGCCTCTGTGTACTAAAGAGAGCTCGTCAACATGCACAAGGAAGGTTCAACATGGGAAAGTTGTAGTTACAACATACAGCCAGCCGGTTCTCTACTTGAAGGGCACTCCAATTCTCTGAGCATACTCGTCTGCAAATCGATATAAGGGAACGAGAAACAACACCAAAAATTCTATCGGAATTGTAAAGAACCCTTCGAGCTGTTCGATACCATACAAGATTTCAGACAGATTTCTAACAGTTATTTCGAAACAATTCTGGAAAGCGCTGAGTCTAGGACCCAACGCAAAATGCAAAAGAGAAATGAGGCAGGCTTCGAAAATCGAAAGCAATACCCGCGGCCACTTTACATAAACTCAACACTGTGTTTATTTTGTATTTTTTTTTACCGTTAGTTTCGGCTTTGTCGACTGCGTATTGCCATCCTGCAGCTGTTTAACATCCTTCGTGCGTATTAATTTTGGTATTAGTGTTGCTGTGCTGACGCTGGACGGTAAAGGAATTTTGAATTTCATCTGTAAGAATATGAAGAGAAAGAAAATTTTGAATAAAAAGTGATAAATATTATGTTAAAAAAAAAAAAAAAAGTTTCACTTAAAGTACCAAAAAATTACACAGCAGTCGGCACGGCAGTGCGTATGAGTAACCTCAGCATGCACGAACCTATATATATGTACGAGTATGTGCGTGCATATGTATGGATGCGCAAAATACTTATAAATTAAAAAGTTATTAACAATCAAGGACCCTTCAAGTCATTTGCCATTTGAGAGCATCATTTGCAGAAGCCCACGCACACAGAAAAGCACACGCATACACACGCGCGCACACACACATTGACAAAGCGCTAAACACTTAACACTTTTATCAACACTTCAGTCAATTGGCCCACTTGTTGTTGTCGACGTTCAGAGCGAGAGTAAAGGCAGTTTTGCCTTTTTATAAATACACGCATACACGTATATATGTATATAAGTATACATACATATGTACATATATATAGATGTAGTTATATTTATAGTTATGCGCCCATTTCCTGGTGGGGTGAACAAAAAAAATGTGATTTTACAACTATAACAATGAAAAGCGCCAACAAACCAACACACCAACACATACATACATACGAGTACATAACTAGTAGAAAACTAAAACTTGCTCACACACACATACATATGTATGCCATGTGTGTTTTTTGAATGCACGCCAACTTGAATGTCGTTATGTTGTGGAGTTTGCCCATACGCGTACATATGTATGTATAAGTAGAGTAAAGGGTTATGCGCTTAGTGGTTTCGAAAGTGCAGTGCTGTATTTTGACCACTGTCAAACGTGACTGTCAAAGCAAAAATGTTTTGCTTTAGTTAAAAATCAGGCTCATCTATGAAAATGGATCGCTTAACAACCGCACGAGGCGTTGAAATTGTTGAAACCAAATATGAAAATGCTGTTTGAAACGTAACCGCGTTTTGTGTTTTAAGAGAAGTTTATGCTGGACATAATCGTCCAACTAGTCAAGAAATTGGCAAAATTTTAAAGAAATTTGAAGAGACTGGATCGGTTATAGGTACTGCAAGGCGTGTGGACAATCGTTTTGCTCGTTCCATCTCAAATATCGCTGCTGTAAGTGAAGATGTGAAGTGTAGCCGAAGACCTGAATGTGTCTATTTCTCGATGTTCTCAAGAGCTACGACTTTCTAACGGCACATTATGACACATATTAGTAATTACGCCTACATCCATGTTAAGTCCAACTCACACAACAACTGAAGACAGCTTACCATTCACAATGCCGTAGTTACGTCGTCTAAATGCTTGAACAGCAAGCCTTCGACCGCAATTTTTCCAACAAAATTTTCTTCAGCGCAGAGGCACATTTCTCACTCGCTGGATGCGTGAATAAGCAAAACGTTGCATTTGGGACTCCGAGAATAGTCAAATGATTGAAGAGTGGTCTTTACACTCAAAAAAAAAAATATCTTACTGTCTGGCGTGATTTTTAGTCCGGAGGTGTGCTTGTACCATAATTATTTGAAAACGAAAGCGATGAGAGTGCCACTCCCAATTCGTAGCGTTATGGTCGTATTTTAACCGACTTTTTTTGGTCTGCGTTTGAAGAGCACGACTTCAACAATATGTAGTTCCAACGAGATAGTGCCACTTATCGTGCCAACACGAGCGAATATGGCTTTATTGTGAGAGAAATTTCCCGGGCGCGTAATCCTTCCTCTTGGCGATGTCAATTGGCCACCGAGATCGAGCGAGTTGACACCGTTCTACTTTTTTGTGGGGCTTTAACTCTAGAGCACGCACTTGAAAACCAACATTCGTCAAGTTGTGACCAAATTTGTGCCAAAAACATTGTCGAAAATTATCTCAAATGGATTAAAGTTTTTCAAAAATTCAAGGCGGTCATTTGAATGATGCAGAGTTTCACATGTAATGCCAATGTTCAAACATTTCTTGAAATACAATTATTTTAAATGCATTTGATTTACGTTTATTTTGCAAACCGCAAAATGGATGACCCTGTACAATTTGTTTGTATAAATACATATAGACATATAGACATATGCGGTGCTTTAATCGATATTTGCAACAAGTACCATTCAACATAAATGGCACTGCTCCTGCTCCTTCTCCTGCTCCTGCTCCTGCCGCTGCTGCCAGTTAGCGCCCACGCAGCGACCTTTACTACCGATTGTATGTGTGCATGTGTGTATGTGTGTATGTGTGTGTATGGCTGAGTATCTACTTTCTTCTTTGGTTGCGTGTTTATACCCTTTTGCGGAAAATGTCAGGGTTAGTTGGGCGCCGATTCTTGTTTTCAGTTTTTGTTTTGTTTTGTTGTTGTTGTTGTTGTTGTTGTTGTTGTTGTTGTTGTTTGTTTTTGCTTGAATATGTGTCGCAGTACTTAACAGTTGTTAAGTCAAGTAAGTCTTATGAATTTTCATGTTCGCGTTAATTAGAAAAAGCCAATCAGATAAAGTGCACACATACATATGCCATATTTGCAGAGGATTTTAAAATGCTTCTCATTTGGAATTGATATAAAATGCAAATGTTCAGCTGGGTTTATGGTATTATCGGCGATTATTATTAGTGAAGAGCTAAACTAACGGTTATCCACGATTTAAGTGCCAGAAAAGATTAATCGTTTGAGAAGGAGTAGTAAGAAAATAAAAAAGTCTTCTTCTTCTTCTTCTTCTTCATATCTATTAGCGTAGCGAGCGCCTAGGCGATTATAGCCGAGTTAACAACAGCTCAGGTAAAGAATCCACCTCTTAGCTGTTCAGCGCCAATTAAAACCTAGCCATTCTTCACCTAAACTTTCCAACGGAAAGAAGGTCTTTCTCTGCCTTTGCTTCCACTGGCGGTCACTGTGTTGAGAACTTACAAAGCTCGAGTGTTGTCACCCATGCTGATAAGGTGCAAACAGTTGGACTATGGGTTTTAGTCTTTCACATAGTACGCTCTATAAAACCCTATATGGGATTTTGAGTAGATAATTATCCCTCGAGTGAATTGAGCACTTTTAGTTTGAAATCGTTGAGCATGCTTTCGTCCGAATATTTTCTTATGCATGCACTCGTCAACTCTACGCCCCCTTGCTTGAAAAGCTCTACCAATTTCGGTTTCTCATTTTTTCTACCTTCAAATACGGCAGGTATTTCTCTACAACACCTCTCGGTACTTCTCCTCATATCGTCGATTGGGAGATAGACAGTATTTTTTCTCTCCACTTCGGTAGGACGATCGTACTGGTGTGCTAGTCAAATAGAAAACCGTTAGACTGTTTGTTTTCTTTGCAGTTCCTTAACGTGAAAACTTCCTTGCATTTATTAACGGCATTCTTTGCTGCTACAAGGTTGTGGTGCGAATCTATAGATACTGGAGTCTTCATCTCTTACGAGTTTTTCGATCTGGGGGTAACCAAGTATCTTTTCTTTCGCTTTTTTTCTGTAATTTTCTCGTGCAGGAGTTGAATTTTCCGACTGCTGTGTCGAAAATACTTCTTTTGCCGACCCTGGCATTGAAATAACCGGGCACAGTTTAGAAATCATGGCGAAACGTGTAGGACTCGGCGACTAAATTTATCTCCCACCACGAATTCGACGCCAAATTTGCTCTACTTCATGTGGTCGTCCAACGAACATTCCATGTGCATGTCTTCAAAACGTAGTCTTTAGTACTGGGTTCTCTCATCCTAGGCAGTTGTCCTTTTTATACTGCGGGTCGAAAACTCACGTACAGTATTATAACTTTTTCACTCCTCGCTTGCTTCAAAACCGACGCCGTCGCGCTGCAGCATCCAAAGACTTTGCAAAAAGATTTCAGTTAACCCTTAAACTGGATAGGCGGAACGGCTGCTCCCGACGCTCTACACGAGTTGGTTACCATAATGGGCCAAGGGTTGCTCAAGTGCTCGAGGAGTGTGACGAGGACGAAAGACTAGGAATTGGTTATAGCCTTGCAACATCGCACTCCATTTCCTTTTTTCCACTCAACTCAAATGTGAAGAAATTTGTGGTTTGTAAAATTTTTCACAGACAGTTCTCTTCACACGAACTCAGTATTTATAATATTATCTGCCGCCAACAGAACTGGCTGACGCGCTGTCAAAGTACGCTATCCAATTGCTTTGCATCGAAGTCGCGTGTTAATCCCTAGAAAATGATTTTTGCCTTCTTCTTTTCTATATTCCACTGTTAAAATACTAGAGAAGGCAAGAAAAAAAATGGAAGAAGCATTAAAATGAAATGAAATAAATGGAAAATAATAATAAATCATAAACCTACAAACACATTGACGTACATGTTAAACATACATACATACATACATACGAGTATGCAAGTAAATCTTTTCAAATATATTTATCATGACATTTTAAGGCCAGCAATTTTTTCCCTTTGTATCTGCCTCAACCACACAGACTGTTCCCAATCAACTTTCACCATCGCCAGCAAACACTACGAATATAAAAGCAGCAATAACCACAATTGATGGCGCTTATCTTCAGCTTCGTTGGTTAAGCGACCATTTACGCGAGCCAACTAGCCAGCCACACAGCTGTTCGTTAGTACGGTCGAATGCACAATTGTTGCTGTCGGGTGTAGGCAGAAAAATAGTGGGTGCATGAATGCTTTTGTTGGAGCTGGTAGCTGGTAGGGAGGGCCTGTTTTTTTTTGATTCAACTGTATTCGATGAGGTGGGAATGGAACTTTTGTTTCTGATTGATTGAAGCGAGAAGTTTCCACTTTCAGCTCAGAACTACACTCGGAGAGGTTGAAACTTCCTACCTAGAGGCGACCGCAGTTTAGGTTAGGTTGAAGTGGTTGCTGAGTTTGGAACATGGATACCTTTAGACGAATAGGCTCTCATCCTACTATTACTTTTTTTTTATCGATTTGGACTCTGTTATGAATTCTAATAGATCGCCTTTCTTCAGCTTCTGTGTCACATGGCAAAGGCTGTCCGTGAAAGCGACTTCAATATGTCGAATTCTACTTCTACTTAAGAGAGGGAAAATCCCATAGCAATTGGAAAATTATCTTCCCATTCTCATCATTTTCGTGGGCACATCAGTACTTGACCGAAAAAACCGCATTCCGCGCTACATAGAAGATCAAGAGCTCGAGCTGCATTGCAAGCCTATTTTTCTGAACATACTTACCACAGACCTGTATGATTTTAGAGTTAATTGCGGGCGAGTCGAGGGCTTTTATTGCTGTCTGGTTATAGATAAATATATTTCTACCTAAGCGCTCTGCTTCAATGCGTTCCATAGCTTCCATATTAGCGGACATTTCGACCTGAACTACACTGCAGTGGTTTGATAGCTTGGATAAGAGAGAGTGCGAGAGTGCTCTAATCAAGGACAGTGCGAGAAAAAATTCCTTTCACATACTTTACCGTCCGTCTAGTTTGAAACCATCTCTACCATGCTTACAGCGACCGTATAATGAAAGAATATTCTAGTTGGTTTGGTCAGGGCTTGAATACGAAGGCACTCTAGCTCGTGTTACACACTGCTATTCACTTGGCTACCGTGACCATGGATTTCGTAGCTATATAGAGTAGATTTTATAGTAATTCATACACTTCCTGTCTCATTTAGCGGCCCATACACCCGTTCGCCCGTACGATCGCTTGACCGGAAAAGCGTCACCATCACTCTTTTCCAACCTTCCCTCTCGTAACTTTGCACACACACGTCCCAAGCATAATTGCGCACCGTCGAGTTCGTTATCTCATCGGAGCCATTGGCTTCAACAGCATACAAACGTCATATCCGTTGCACTCATACACTTTTTATATAAATATTTGTACTTCTCATCCGGTTCTTTGTTGTTTCTTTTATTATTATTGGTTTTTTGTTGTTGTTGGCTTATGCCTATGACTTTTGCGTCGTCAATGCACGGAAGTAGAAGGATAAACTGTTTTGCAATTTCGCATTCTAAATTTACACACTCCAAGCTCCTGGGTCATTTCATTTTTACCATCCATGGCAGGCATGGCGGTCTACTTTCGTCCACCTTTGCCTTTCTGGTCCTTTTCGTATTTTTTATGTCTGTTTATTGAGTGCAAATATCAGCTCCGTTTCAGTTAAATTGCTCTTTTATTTATAGAATTTTGAGATTTTTTTTTGTCCTTTTACTAGTTACGCTTTGATTATAATTTCTTTCTTGTTTTGCTTTCTGTGACGTTCACTTTCTCTTATCTCTCTTCGATGGGATGTGAAATAAATTATGTTTTTGTCATTGCAATGAGACAAAACTTAATTGAGTTTTTATCAATTACAAGGCATCGCTGTGGAAATAAATGAAATTTCAAGGATGCTACTAAAGAGTGGGAGAGAGAGAGAGAGAGGGGTTGAAGGAGAGTGTAGGAGCGTGCGAGCGTTGTGTGGCCAACAGAAAAATGACAAAAAGCAACAGACATTAGCAGGCGATGTAGACGACGATTTTAACAAAAAAAAAAAAAAAAAAATTCAAAAAAAAATATAAAATTTTTTTTTAGAAAAATCTGCATTAAGAAAAATCGAAAAGACAAAATGTATAAAAGAAAGTTCAGGGGCGTGTTTGGTGCCATTATGCATGCAAACTGTCCGCATTTGCAGCAGCAGCGGAGCAGCGGAGATTAGAAGGTCAATGGTGGTCGCAAACATACACACACACACATACACACATAGCTACGTTCATTCATTTGAATTAAAGATGAGGGCATGTATGCACTTGTGGGCCATTCGCTGTGCACGGAGTATATGTAATCGAACATAGTATAGACACACATACATACATACACATTCACATATATATCTGTTTAACTAAATGTCCTTCAATGTCTCGAGTGGACAGTTTGCTTTCATTTTGCGCACTCTTTCTCTCTCTTTCGCTCTACATTGCTCCAAGTGGTGCCAGAGCGGGTGCTGGGCGGCTCGTGTGTTTCGAGGTATGAGCCTTACGCCTTAATTTGTATGTATGTCCTTACATCGTCTGAAGTGCCCTCACTTAATTAAATGTTGCTTTCTCTATAGAGATTTTGTATTATTTTAATCGTCCAGAAATTGCTCTAATTTGATTATGCACTTACTACTTACTCATGCATACGTATGTACATATATATATATATACATACAATGACTCGAAATTAGTTATGCAAGAAGTGTAAAGTTGTATGTAAAAGCTCGGTCCTTCGATAATTAGTTGGTGAAAAGGATGCTAAGCAAACAATAGAGCGATAGAGAAGTACTCTAATCGCCACATTGCCTCATCAGTATGTATTGAGGATGTGCTCTGCAGTCATATTTGTTATCGATTCTCAAATAATCGATAGGCGTAAAGAGCAAGCAAATCGTTTTGTGGGCTCAGTTGGTTGCTTCGGTTGGTTGGTTGGTTGAAAGGCATGGTTGAGGACCAAAAGGACCGCACATAGGCCATTGTGCTCCTCTGCTTAACCCTACCATGCTTTTGCGAACATTACGTTGAATTTAGAGTTTTAGTTGCTTCCAACCATGCATGCTCGCCTCCGTAGGACTGGAGCTGAGAGCAACGCGAAAGGTTTGACGTCTCAAACGGCTAGAGGCTGGACACACACAAAGGTGGTGCTCCACCGTTTCATCCCTTTGTGTGTTCGCTCTGCAAATTCAGCTAGTTCCACTTTGTCTAGCTTGTGGATATCCTATCTCAAGGGTAGATGTCTCGGGAGTGCAAGTAACTTTTGGGTCTGTCTATTTTACGTCCTACATTGGAAGTGTTCCAGGATCTTAAGCGCTTCAGTACTCCAGTTACACTGCTTAAGACAACATTTGAAGGCGCTGAAGGAGCTGAAACAATCGCTGGTGACAGTCTAGCTATCACGAGCCAGCTCACCCGCCTTTTCATTGCAATCGGTGTTCTGGTACTCAAGTGATATTCACTGCGGTTACACGGGACAGCCTCTTACCTATGCATGTTGCCTATTTTCTAGCAAGAAAAAGGTTTATATAACGGCTTTCCGCGGTAATTCCATTCATTTTCAAATCAAAATAACTTTACACCTGAACGACGAGCTACAGAACTGTCTTCACAGAAAATAGTACTTTAAATGAGAGCGCTTTCAAGCGCTGCGAAAGATCGGAATAACATTCGTGGTGCCCGAAATAAGAATCGGAGAAGATATATGCAATAACTTTTTATTCGAAAGCGTTTCGGTATTTAGAAAAAAAATTTAAAAAACATCAGAGCACACTTAAATACTCCATCAAGAATAGTTAGAGTGTGACCTAACCTAAAATTCTGCTTTAAATTACTGCCCAACTAAAATACTAAGTTTTAGTAAATTCTCCCGATAGCTATGTATGTATATACGAGCATTATGTCTCATTTCTAATTCTCCACGTTCATTTTACACTCATCCGCACTTGACTATTCAGTCGTGATGTGCTTTCATTATTACTTTGGCCTAAAAGCTGCTAAACGGCGCAAGTGACCTTTAGCGGTGGCACGTGATGCTTTGACAATTTAGCTTATTTTCGATATACATATGAACGAAAAACACATATATACAAACATTAATGAATACATATCTACAAGTATTTTCAGTATATGTATGCGCTGGTACAGTGGTGGTTAAAAAAACTTGGAATAAAATAAAATAAAAAAATAAAAAAAAGTTAAAATTAAAACTTTTTCTGAAGCTGAAAGTCATTGCTGGCAGACATGACGATTGGATGTAGCAAATTTAAAAATTTTCCATATTTTTATTTATATTAAAAATTTATAATTCGACGAAAAGTGGTACTCACTTGTACGCCCACCACTGTTTTCCCCTTCCCAAACGTACCGTGCATACAACAGAGAAATGTCAATAGCAACAGTTGCTTGTACAGCTTTTTCTGCTTCCGCAATTCCTTTTTATTGCAAAACTATTCTGGTGTGCGAAAATGAATATTTCAAAAAAAAAAAAATTCAAAAATTTGAAAAAAGAAACAAAAATTTGTGAACCTGACAGTTAAGCACAAGGGAGACATGATGCAGTCGTAAAACAGTAAATACATGCACACATACATCCATTGTGTATATATGTATGTGTGTATGACTGCAAGTGGGGAGCAATTGCATCTAACATTTAAGTAAAAACATATATATGTAGGTATGTGTACTTAGTAGAACTTTTATATATATATATGCATATATATATGCATATTCAAGCAATGCACATTTTGTATCTAGAAACAGTTCGAACGTGTTTAAATATGTATGTAGCAAGTAGTGTGCTCGTATAAGTGTACCACTTAAGGCTTCAATATGCAAATTCTTTTCGAAATTCATAATGTCATAGATCTGTCAAGAGCAAAAGCAAGCAAAGTAAGTCTTCGTGTAGTATGGCAAAGCATACTTGAGCCAGCCCGAGAGTAGGATGTTGACAAAAATATATGTGTGTATGTGACAACTAAAGAAAAGTTGATAAACAGAGAAGCTACAATATAAGGATATTCTCGAAATTTGTTAAATGGGTGTCTCTGTCTCTTCTTCTTCACTAACACATACCTTCTAACACACATGGAGACCGAATTTGTAGGAGCCCGGAATGCAATAACTCGCATTCGGTGTTCTATAGAGACAGTGATGCGAATGAGTTGTGAATATTCGTGGTGGAGGAGACACTCAGACGTGGAGCACTGGAAATCACCACAGTGTATGAACTAATGCTAAGTTCTTGATCATATAGCTCTGATTTGCACCCTCCTCGAGACACAGGAGAGTGGAGAGCTGGTACGAGGAGGATCACCGTACCGATGGGGAGAGAAAAAAGACTGCTTACCTTGCAATGAATGGGGAAGCAAGGCACATTTGCATAAAGTGAGTATGAGCTTAAGCTGGCCGGCCACCGATCAAGTTAATACTAGAAAAATCTATTAACAAAATAGCGGTTTCAAGACCGGCTCATACTCATACAGAACCCAAAGGGGTGATCTAGCGACTAATGCTCAGAATATACTGAATTCAGGAAGGGAAAACTTCACCAGCCTGTTGGATGGCAGTGAATAAGAAAGAGTAGGTGATGACGAGCCCGATATCCGATAGACGTTCCATCATAAGTCTATGACAAAGTGGTTGAACAACAACAAAGCAGCGAGAGCCGATGATTTGCCGACCGAACTATTCAAATAAGACGAAAAAGTGACAGAATATGATTGGACGAAGGCTAACGCACGATTAGAACCCAAGCGTGCGCTGCCCAAATCACAAAAAAGTATAACCTCAATTCTCCTGGGATAAGCCTCTTCAATATCTCTAAGACTAAAGTCCATGGTTAACAAACTGATTGGACCTTATCAGTGTGGCTTCAGACGTTCAGACCATAATGCGCCAAATTCTGAAGTAGAACCGTTAGAAAAGGATCTACACACACGCTTCTTCTACTCGATTATAAAGCTGCCTCCGATAGAATGAAAATAAGCTGACTTTTTGCCACTATGTCTGGATTTGCTATCTACGATAAACTTTTGCGGTTGTGTAATTGGAAGCGATCTCTCCGAGCTGATTTGAATGTCAGCCTTAAAATTCTACGCAAAATCACTCATACCAACAGGTACTACACAGGAGTGAGTAGACAATTGTAAAAATAAAGACACATCAGGAATGGAGCTCTTGACTATCGCGACTCCGTACAGCAATACCGACAAGAACCGCTGGACTTGACGGCATATCGAGAGGCTTTAAACACCATTCACCGAGAGTCCGTTAGCACCTTTGTTAACTCTCTTCCTATCGCAGAACAAAACCTCGAGCTGCCTCGAGAGACCCGCGTAACCCTGGCACAATTAAGGTCTGGATATTGTAGTAGGCTTAACTCCTACTTATCCAGACTCGATCCTGACATACCCAACATATGTCCGCACGAATGCAACGAATACCCGCACGACATTAATCATCTCTTTGTTTGCCCACTCAATCCGACTCATTTAACGTCCCTCTTGCTCTGGTCCGAGCCTGTCGAAAGAGCACATTTCCTGGGCCTCCCATTAGATGACCTCGCTAACTAAGACTAGAGCTACCTGACCCTAGGCGGGGTTAGCTAACCGTTACAACAACAATACAGCAAGCGATGATTGGCTTTGGAAGTTTTCGAGAGAAAATTTTTGTAAACGGTTCATGGCCATTGGCATATTGACAGTGGCGAATACCGCAGACGATGGAAAAAGGAACTTGGCGAAATATACAACGACATTGATGTAGTTCAGCGAATAAAGGGTCAGAGGCTACGCTGGCTGGGTCATGTCATAAGTATGGCGGATCCAAACATTTCGGCTTTGAAAGTTTTGAACGCATTACCCACCGATGGAAGTAGGTAAAGAGGAAGACTTCCGAGTCGTTGGAGGGAGCCTTTGTGTCACGTGGTGTTTCCCATTGGCTTCGAACGGTTAAGAGAAGAAACGAATTTGCGCGTTGTTGAACATTACAAATGAGAGGGGGCGAACGCGCACAGAAAGTCATTTGTTGCTTCCACGCATAAAATGAATTACTACAAATAAACATTAAAAACGCAGAAAAAAAAAATAATAACAAAACAAATGTCAAAACAGAAAGCAAAACTATAAAAGTAATAACCGCAATAATGGGTGTAAAATATACACACACACAATTAGATGAGAGTGAACCTCGACGCCCCCCATACGGACAACAATACGGACAACAATAAAAGGTCGAGATACGCTTTGCTGGCATTACATTGTGCTTTCTTCAAATGATATAATTTCCAGCTGGGTTTTGAATGACAGCATTTGCCACCAATTTGTCAATTTCCACGCCTGAGCGAACTGTCATTGTTTGTGACAACCTCACTTTGATGTCACTGTCATCGATGACGTTTCGTTTTGCCGCTGTAGCAGCGGTGGAGCTTCTGCTTCGTTTCGGCTTATAATTGCTTTTTGCTCTTCGCATGATAATTGTGTGAAGTACGAGTTTATACATATATACATACATATGTCAGTGTGCTGCTTTTGGCGGGCTCTTTTATTGTTGTTATTGTAAGAAATGTTGTTTATTTTGCACTACCGTTATAAATGAATTTTGCATTTTGCTTCAAATATTGCGTGTTGGTCTTGATGTTGGTTGATGCGGCAATGTCACGCGAAAGGATGTTCAAGCAGAATTTAACATACAATACAATGCATACATACATACATACATATTTATGCTTACTCAGCTAATACAGCATGTCGCATGAGCACCAGCTACCGCACTACTGCTTATGTGGCGCACAAACTTTCGCTGGGGGAGGCGGAGGGGGGCAAATTTTTTTTGGGATAAAAACTATCTTCAAGTCTCAACGAATATTCGGAGACAGCTTTTTTTTTGGTCGTTATGACTCTGGGTCGAGGCCAAATGGGTCCCATGAAATTTTTTTTTTCGGAATACAACACTGCTCTTCGTTTACTGTGAATGCAGAAGGAGTTAGAAGAAGAATGAACAAATGTCAATAAAAAAAATTCAATTTATGAGAAGAGAAAATGTAAGAAAAGTGATATTTTATAATCGCAGGGAAGCAATGAACGGAACCAGAAAGGATCAGAATGGACAATGGCACTCTGTGTACATAGAAAAACTGGCCATTCACTCGACTCGTCTGCCATGTCTGCCACTGTTATTCTCTATTACTGGGCAAAAGCCATCGCTTTCGCATTCCGATGATCAGATGGGGAAAAATCATACTTTCCATATGCCATGCCTAACTCATGGTGTTCTTCCTGAAAACTTTTACTTTCCTTTTTGCTCCACAATCCAGCCAAAAAAGAAAGAAAAGCAAATAACGGCAATTATCCAAACCAAGCAGTCGAAGCTAACTGACATAATAAGCTCTTGCTTGCTGTCGCTTACTCATCACTTTCAGGTGCGCAAAGTTCGGCGTTGAAAGCGGAGCGGTTGTGCGGGAGCATACACAGCCCACAGCCTAACGGTTTTAAATTCAACACCAACGCTAACACAAAACACCATTGCTAACGAGAAAGCGCGCACATATCTAACTAACGGTATTAAAACGTCAACAGGAAAACGTTAACGGGCAGTGAAAAGGAAAAGCACAAACAAAGAATGCAGAACGCAAGCACAACAAGGAACCGCATAAAGCCTCGTAGTGGAGTGGTGTGGCGCGTGCAAAAGGCAGCGAAAAAGTCGAAAATTGTGGGGCGTCGTAATTGAATGTTTTCATTCTTTCAATTACAAATAAACACACTCTTACATACATACATACATACACATATACATACACATATCCATAACAAAAAGTCACCCACAAGTAGTGGCCGGCCAACTCTCAGTCACGTAAAGTTAGAAGAATTCTGCGTAATTTTTGATAGAATAAAAGTGTATTTAGGGCGGAAGAGCGGCCTGCTTGAGTACTGCGTTTATGTAATGGGGAAAAAATATGAAATTAAATAAAAATACTTGCTGGGAAGACAGTAAAGTGTTGAATGAATTGAATTAATTAAGAATTTAAAGCGAAAAAATACAAACAGTTGTCGATGGAAAAAAACAAAATATTTTCTTCAAATACGGCGGCGGCGTTAAGGGTTTTCAAGTTAAGAGTTCTTTTTTAGTTTTTTTTTTTTGACAAAATATCGCCCTCAAAATAGTCTCCATTAGAGATTAAGCCCTTATCAGCCATGTATTCTTACAATCTCCGAAACACTTCTCAATCTCCCTCAATATTAAGGGCGTAGAACTTCTAGGCCGGCGAGCGAGAATGACTGCACTGCAATGATTGAGCTGTCATATCTGTCAAAAAGCAACTCTGTCGTAAAGTGGGGCGAAACTCTTATGTCAACAATCAGAGTTTAATCAAATATTATTTTTAGTTCACAATAGCATCATCATCGGTGAAAGATTTTCTACATTTTATTTATCGGATGATCCATTTCGAGATTTCCTACTTTTTTAAAGAAAAAACACAACACAAAAAATTCAAATTCAATGGTAAATGGTTACTATCATTCGAAAGAATATTATTTGGCATTTATTTTTCGAAGATTATCTCTTTCAAATGTTAAGTCTCAGATCGTCCATCCGTTGAGTCCAATTTTCGATGACTTGTTCGAGCATTTCGACTGGTAACTGGCGAATGACATGCGTGATGTTTTGCTCCAAGGTCTGAATCGAAGCGATACAATCCCCACAGGGAAAAGTCTAACGGTGTGATATCACACGCTCTTGGTGGCCAATCGACCGGCCCAAAACGTGAAATTATCTGCTCACCGAAGTGTTCTCTCAATAAATTCATTGATTGATGCGATGTGTCGGAAGTGGCCCCGTCTTATTGAAATTAAATGTCGCGGAGATCGCGAGCTTCAATTTTAGGCATGAAATAGTCGGTTATCATGGCGCGATAACGGTCGCCATTTACGGTTACGTTCTCACCGGCATCATTTTTGAAGAAGTAGGGACCGATGATTCCACTAGCCCACAAACCACACCAAGCCCTTGTTTTTTTTTTTTATGAAATGGCAGCTCTTGAATCTTTTCAGGTTGCTCTTTGTCCCAAATGCGGTAATTTTGCTGACTAAAAGTTGAGCGAAGCGCGAGAAACACATTCTTTACAGAACGTGAATTTTCGTTCGAGAGAGTTTAATGATTTGTAAACTAAATTTAAAACGGAAAAATTAAAGCAAGTTCTAACTGTATTAAAAAATTTGAGACATTTCAACATATTGACATTAAAAGTATTGCAAGAAGGACAGAGAGAGAATGAAAAATGGCACAGCAAGTGGAAAAATCATCCAAGTGGAATAACCAACTACTTGCATTTGAGTTTGTACCTCTACGAGTATGTATGTATGTATGTACAATTTTTACAAAAAGTGCAAGGGAAAACTTTTCCGATTACGCAATCTGCATTACACATAAATCAACATTTCTTATCCCGACTTACCACCCTTGCGCCACCCTCGCCCGGCCCACTGTGTTGTTGTTGTTTTGCTTGCTAATACAGAATATGCTACCGCAACGCCGCAATGCCACAGTGAAAAGCAGAAGGATGTTTGTTTGTATGTCGCATGTATATATATATATATGTAAATAGCAGTGTGGGTAAGAGAGTAAAGTGCTGCACGATAATTGACTAAGTGCGGAGTGAATGAGTGGGCGTTGAAATGCAAACAATGACAGTCACGAAAATAAACATACATACATCTACATATGTATGTACTTACTTACTCGTATATGCATGTTGGCATATATAAATAGGTGTACATATGTATTTACATACAAGCAAGTAAGCATATGCACATCGTCTCACTTAATACTCGCGCTGGGCTAGAGCCAGTCATTGAAGGCGCGTGTGGGGGCGGGCGGTCGATTTTATTTATAATACGTGCTTTATGGTTTCTAAGCATGACATATTTGTAGTGACTATTCGACCAATTTCTTTGGAAACTGTTATGAATTGCGAAATTCCTGTACTGCATGCATATGAAAATGGTGTTTTGTAAGCGGCTTAAGCGTTTTGCGGCCAGGCTTCTTCTACGAGTTAGTTGGTTATTGGCATGAACGGGATTTAAACTCACGACCGACGATGATGCATATCACTCACTAAATACCCAGTTAATGCTAGCGCTTACGAAAGTGTGTAATTTAGTTAATTTTTGGCTTTTAATGCAAATCATTCATTCTTTGGAAATACTTTTGGCGTACTTTTCGAATTAAATAAATTTTTGTTTTCAAGCAATTAAGTTTCATAGGATTTAGCAACAAATGTGTGACTTCCGTTTTGCATTGGAAATTAGCGTAATTGAATTTATTTGATACGGCTGTAGTTCATAGTGACAGCTGATGTGGTTTCATGAGCATTTGGCACCGCCGGTGGCATTGATATCGATTGGCATATCGATAACAATTTGGTTAGCGGTGAAATCTCAAGCTAAGCCCAATTAATTTTTATTTTTTGTACCTTAATTTTATATGGATTAATTTCAATTTTCGACTTATAGTGTACATATATATTTAAAATAAATTAAACAAACATCCGAACTCGGAAAATTCCCATGTTGGGAAGGCTTTTTTTTGTTATTTTTCTGGCCTCAATCGCATAATTTTGTGCGCTATGATGGTATTTCTCGAGTGTGACGCTATTTATATTGGAAGCTGCGCCATCTCTTTGACCCATCCCATATTCCGATCAAAGTCTGTCACCACTATTCCGCAGCCGTTTGCTCTCAGTGGAGCTTATCATATCATAATTTATTAATTTTCTGCATTGTTTTTGTTTCAAAACGTTGTCTTTACTCGTTTTTTTCTTCTAAAAATAAATTTTTTCCTTGACGTTTACACCTTCTTCTTATTCATTCACAATAATCAATTTTAAAAGTATCATTAGCGAATTATAATCAAT
Organism: Neoceratitis asiatica; assembly: GCA_030068015.2. Lineage (NCBI taxonomy): Eukaryota > Metazoa > Arthropoda > Insecta > Diptera > Tephritidae > Neoceratitis > Neoceratitis asiatica. The sequence continues at coordinate 96,428,713 of CM061525.1, read as the reverse complement.
TTTGGTTTAATTTCACTAGTATCGAGATTTCAGGTGATCAGGTGAACTTTCTATTTATCTGGCTTTCAGAAATCAATATTTCTTTTTTTTTTTCTTTTTTTTTTCTTTTTTTTTTGGTTACATAGCAATACTTTCAATGGTAATGCATTGTGAATGGCATACAAAAAAAAAATTAATTGAATTCTAAAAAGAAGGAAATTATTGAAATATTAAATTTTGAAATAAAAAATTTATGGAAAGTATAAAATTATAATTATATATATTTAACACATACATATATACATATTTCACTTGCTTCAAAGCCATAATCAACTGTTTCTTGGTATTTAAATGAAAATAAATTGCAATATTTTCTTTCGATTTAGAATAATTGTTTTTGAAACTTTTCTAAATACTTAAAATTCATATTAACAGTTATTTTGACATTTTGCGCCCAAAAGTATGCTTCATTTAACCATGTAGGCGCCTAATAAATATAGAAGAACCAGCAAAGCATTAGGGAAAAGGTTTTTTTTTGATAAGTACTCACCCCCTACCTCCTCCCTTAACACTCTCTCATCGCTTTCGGCTCCATTTCCTGTTTCTTCTTCTTCTTTGTTGTTATTTTAATATTGTTCCCTACACTATGTATGTGCATTCCAAGCGACATTAGCACGCCTAAGGCAGCAAATAAACATGAGCTTTGTTCGAAAGGGTAATAAAGAGTGTATACATGCATACATACATACATATAAGTACATACACACATATGGATAGATATAAATAAAGCTGCGAGTATTTGTTGTTGTAGCTGACGCTGCTGAAGTGCTGATGCTTCATTATAGCTACACGCCAACTGGCAACATAACGCACACGTAGAAAATACACACACACCCACACACACACATATATGTATTCGCCCCGACGAAATCCCAACACGCCTGCCAAGATATATACATACAGTATATATATACATATGTATAAGTACGAATGTATGTGCGTGTTTGGGTATAAGTGCCTGTGCGTTGTGCCTGTTGAGACATTCCATTGTTGGATATTTTTCTAACCGAAAACTGTCCGCAAAAGGCGGCAGGCAGCAAGCGAGAAGCTTCGAACGCATAATTTGTGAATGTTGCGTATACGCCATGGCGACCCGCTCAAGAAATACAAATGTACATACATACATATGTACATATGGTACGACTATGCACTGCTGGCAACTGACAGACTTGTCAGTCCGACTGGATTGACTTTGTTTAACGGCTGTGCCTTGTTGCTGCTGGCGTTGGTAGGTGATGAACCCACACTTGGGATCACAGTGTGATGAGAAGTTGGATACGTGAGGGATGTGTCGCTGTACATACTTATGTTGGTGGGTCTATTTTCATATAAAGTACTGTATATACATGCACATTAGACACATATATGTAGATGCGGGTATACGCCTCCTTTTCTCTAGCGCTAATCGAATGCATGAATGACTTTGAGGAAGAGAAATTGACTTGCATAACTTTAATGCCTTGAAAAATGACTGACTGACAGCCGACTAACGGTTGTCTCTTCTTTGTAAAGACTTCAAATTTTTCATCCCTTGGAGCATTTGAAATAATAATAGTTCTCAGGGGAATTCTGTGCTCAATATCCCAGTGGAGCAAACATTAAATAGAAGAATCTTCGAAGCTTTACTCCGGTCGACCGTTTTTGCTGCTTGAACGAAGCAAACTCTCCTGTCGACTACGCCATACACAAAATTTGGTTATCTGTAGCACCAGATTCCGGCACAAGAAAATTCATCGAGTAAGATGGCCGTCACCGGCTCGAAAATCGAGCAACGAAATCAATCATGTTGTGATAGGCGGATAGCGTATCTCCAGTGACCTAGACGTGCGTCCACTCCGAGGCCCTATCATCGACTCGGATGTCCGTTTAAAAATACCATGAAGCTTCGACGAGGAATAGATGCGATCATACCATAGAACAAAATGGTTTTCGGCTCAACTTCCACTCCTGATAGTACACATAAGCAACTCGGTATAACGCTTTCTACGTGCAGCTGCAAACGGACTAATGGTTTTCGTCAAGGTCAAAAGAAGATGAACACATTTGCAGTTAGGAAAAGCAAAAAGCCGAGTTGTGTGATTAATAAGAAAGTTTTCAATGCCGGGGCTATGCAAGACCTAAAGCGGTTATTTAGCGACTAATGCGCAGAGATACTGAGTTTTCGGAGATAATGCTTCTTGAGCCGGCTTAATAGCAGTTAAAATAAAACACCAGGAGATGGTGAACCCGTTCCCCAATCGATGACGATGGAACAGACGTTGCATTACCCGAAGGCGGAGGCAGCCGATGACATACTGACGTTAATCGACATAGACAGCGGCTATGTTGGTTCCAGGTCATTTTGTCGCAGTACCCGCCAGTGGAAGCCAGTGGAGAAGACGAAAAGGATCTTTCCGTTGGAAACATGAGGTGGAGAGAGACCTGGCCTCACTCGGTGTCTCTAATTGACGCCGAACGGTTTAGATAAGAAAGGACTAGCGCGCTGTTATCAGCTATAAATGTAATCGTGGAGGATATATTTGGCTGCGCGTTGCTTCGAGCTTAACTTTCAAAGCAAAGCAAAGTAAAAGTTGTGTAGCATGTGAAAGGTGACAAAATGAAGTGTTTAGCCAACATCCTCCGATATAAATAACTCACACAGTAGAAGTATGCACTCTCCTCTATAATTCAAACGATTTATGCATGGATAAAAAAGAAATCTAAATAAAGTTGTTATTTACCCTTTCCGTTAATTGCAGCAAATCCGATGGCTTCATTGTGCCACGCGTGTGGGGTCGGTCGTCTCTCGGAATGTGCTTTTACCAGTGGCTTTACCAGCGAGCTGTGGCCGGTTGACTGGTTTTTTGGTTGGTTGGCTGGCTGCTGCTGTTGTTGCCTGTTACTCGTACTGCAAACTGTTGGTGTTGTTGTTCTGTGCTGCGACTCGCCTGTCGTTGGAGAGGTTCTTTCACCTTGCTAACGCTGATTTTCCTTTTGTAGATGGCAAACGCAATTCTGCTGCTTGGTGGGTGTAGGTAAGAGAGAGTTTCACAGCAAGAGCAGGTCACCGGGTTTTAGTTGTTGTTTTCGCGTTTTTATTTTTACAAATTTTCCTACACTCTAGTATTTACCACTCACTACTGTGGTTGCTTCCAAGAATATCACGGTTATTTTCCTTTCTACCACACTTCTCTTCTTCTTTACTTCAATTTTGCGTCCCACTCAATTAGTATGCTGTTTCTTCGTGTTTTTTTTTCCTTCTTTTTTCACTCTTTCTGTGTATGTTTTTGCAATATCCTGTCTGTTGCGTGCTTTTGCCGCCTGCAATCCGCAATCCGCGCTCTACTACCTACCACACGCTCTGCCTCTGCTTTTGGCTTGTCTCTGCTACTCCTGTCAATGCTTAGCTCCTGTCCCGGTATTGGTATGTTGGCGTGTATGTATGTACTTGTATGTGCGAGCTTGTACTTCAATTGATTTTATATGCAGCGGGGTAACGTCATTGGCCGTATTCAACAGTTCTCCTCCAACAGCATTTGGCGCCCGAACACCATTACCACTGCCACGAGCAGACGCCAACGAAGGTGTGGAAGATTGCAGCAGAGCAGCTGTGAATTTACTTGCCAAAATGATGGCAGTGACGACGACGTTGTTAGGTTTGTATGTTGTTGTTTAGCGTTGTTGTTGTTGTTGTTCTGTTGTTGCTGCTACTGCTGCTACTACACTTTCTCCAAACCAGCTGTTGGCGTTAGCGTTGTTGTTGCTTTTGTGTGTGTTGTCGAGCTTTTTTTGTCGTTGGGTTTCTTGTACTTGTTGTTGTTGTTGTTGTTGTTTCGGTTTCGATTATAGCATGTGTTGGCTTTGTTGAGCCTTAAATTAATCATTTTACATTTCGCCGCCCATTGCCAATGACAGTTCACTTACACACTTATGCACTTGTATATATATATACATATATATATTTCGCTTTGCATTTATTCTTTACACTACTATATACAGACACATTTGAAATGGAAAAACAAGTTATACACCACTCATATACATGTATGTATGTATGTATGGGCAAAGGTAAATGCAAAATTAAATTAAATTCAATTTCGCTAAATTGAAGAAAAAAAAAATTTTTTCAATAATATATTTAAAATTTTATTTTATTTATGTTTATTTTTTTTTAATTTTAAATTTTTTATAATAATTAAAAAAAAAATTTTTTTATATTAAAAAAAATTTTAATTTTTTAATTTAACATTTTTTTTTAGTATTTCGTTAATATTATTATTTTTGTTTGACTCTTAATTATATTTTTTTTTTTAAATTTTTCTTGTTTTTATTATTAAATTTATTTTTTTATATTTTATACACAAATTTTCCAATTGATTCCAAGAATTCTTTAAACTCAAATTCGTCAATTTACAGATTATGAAGTTATTATTTTTGTTTTTTAACTTAATTAAATTTATTTTCAAATTTGAAATCTCACGTAGAAGAGAAAAGCGAAAGGCATGAGTGCAGCAGGACGAGGAATTTCAAATTACAATTATTTTAGAAATAACAATTTTGTCTATTTTTTAAATAGAATTTTATGCTTTGGGATTTAAAAAGTCACTCAAATCAGCTAGTTTTAGAAAAAGCTGCGGAATGCCTTATTTGGCCGAAATTTGTAGCCACCCAAAGCTGGCTCTACAGCTAACAGCAACTGCAGTGCCTTTCCAGCCTTGCCGTATTATTGGTTACGAAATTTACTCAATTTTGAAGCTGAAAGTGTTATTCGCTCAAGCCGTTGATTTAGCAGCACTTGCACATCAGCTGTTTGAAATTATATTAAATTTAATTAAACATATTCAGATGAAAAAAGTAGAATTAAGAAATTAAATTGAAAAACGAAATTGTGAGACCAACCGAGAGACCAACCAACATAAATAGAAAATTTGTTTGTTTCACCATTGCTTTTTCTGCGTTGTGAACCCTAGAAATCGAAATAAGTGGTCTTCTCGACGACCTCAATTAAAACCACGAAGGGCAATGATCCATCCAACACATCTAAGCCTTCTTATCTTATCCAAATCCCTAAGAACCCGTGTGAAATAAGTCAAGTGAAGACTCCAATTCAGATTATAAGTAGAGAAAAATTTAAAATGATAATTTTTGTTGGATAACAGATTAGGCAACGCGTGAAAGACCACAATCTTGTCAAATTAAAATTCGACTTAAGTCGAATCCAAAGCTTGATTGTCATTCGTCTTTTTTTAGGTAATTTCATAGGCACAAAGAAATCCGATGATTCCAAACAAGCTGGGTGATTTTAGTGAGAAGTAAGGCATAAAACGACACAAGGATCTTCGGACAGTTTAAGAAAACATTATCAGGGCGGTAAGGCTCATGGCAAATTAGTGATGCAGCTTTCAGTAATATCTACTTTAAGACGTTCACTGTAATGATTAAAATTGATTTTTAATTGCATTGAGTAAAAATTTGAAATAAAATTCCAAAACTAGTAATTCAGCCTTCTCTTAAACAAATAATTGCAGAAAAAGTTTGGTTATGTTGTATGCAAAATGTGCTTCTTTCAAAGAGTTGTTCGCTCCAGCTCATAAAAAGAGCGGAAATAAGTCAGGAACTTCATCCACTCATTCACCATAGAACAGTTTTAACGGGTCTCTAACAGCACGCATCGTTTTGTAAAAGGATTTCAAGCAAGTCGGTTATTTTAGTTTAACTTGGAGAGTCGTTTTGCAATTTTTTTTTTCATAAAATATTGTCGTTAATCAATTATAAAATGCAAATCGAATGAGAAATCTTGGTTAACACCTAACAAAGACGTAAGATCTGGTATACAAATCTAAGAAAAGGAGAATGTGCTGGAAATGTCATATCCACATCAATCAATAGTTCCGAGTGTATTTCGGTCATAAAATGGAAACTACTTTTCGAAGGCAGTTTAAAACTGTGGTTACCTTCATTTATGGATCAAACGCCGGAAAGCGGAGAAAAAACTCCGCGAAAATCGCTTAGGCTTTTATAAAACGATAATTGAATCCTTATTTCCCATTTCAATACTTCATTAGCCTTTAACTACTTTATTGCTTTTATTTAATGAATTTTTTTTTTCCTATATATATTTTTTAATTGGACGCTCCACAAAAATGGTTTATGGGATTAGAGGGAGCGATTTTTTGTATTATTTTATTGACATTAAATTTAAGTTAAATTCTATATTATATATCATCAATTTTTAATTTTTATTTTTTATATTTTTAATTTTTAAAAAATTTTAAGTTTTCAACCATTTCAAAATCATTTTTGTTTTAGTTTTTCCACTTTTCACACGCATTTTCAGTTTTCCATTAAATTTTCCCTCATAAAAAATAGTCATTCCCGAAAATTTACATAATTCTCCCACCAATTGCGGACCATCTGACAGGTGTCATTAATTTTCGTCATTTAAACTTCAGAAAAATATGCGCTTTAACGTTTTTCCCCACATTTTATACGCATTAAAATATTCCTGCTTTGGTCCTGTGCGCGTGTGTTTTCCTGCTAATTTTTTTTTTTTTTTTGTGGATATCTTTTGTCCAGTAGTGACGGCGGGTACACACGCAGTTGCGTCCACCTTCACTTTCATTGCCATTTAACGTGTTTTTTTTTTCATCTCAACGAAACGAGGCACAAACTTCAATTTCGTGCCTTTGCATCACCGTTTTCGGCAGTCACAGTCGCTGAGTTATTGGTTTTTGTGTCTGTCGCTCATTTTTTGCTTCCTTTTTATATGCTTTTTTTTTGGTTAATTTTTCAATGCATATGTATATGTATATATATACTGGTGTTGCATTAAGGCGGGGGCGGCACTTCGCAATCGACCAGTGTTGTAAATTTGAGGGCAAAAATTAAAAAAATTTTTTGAAAATGTATAAAATTTAAGAAGACTGGAATGAAATACAAGTTTGCTATCGCGAAATCTCTATATTTTAGTGGCGAATTTCCGCTTTTCAGAATTTTTTTCCCAAATTTTTATAAATTTTATTCTTCACTAATTTCCACCTTGGCCAACAAGCGTCGTCAACAAACCAAGCTAATCGTCTAACAGTTCGCACTAACCACTGTCCATTTAATTTCTACTCTATTTCACTAACTCGTACGTTTGAATTGGTCCTTGTTCACTTGTTCAATCACTCGATTTGGCTAACTGCACTTGGCGCACTGACTGAACGGTCTCTGTGAATGATTGCAATTCACCTTAACCAATGTCTATAACTTCACTCACACAGCGAAGCTGCGAACTTGCTACACTCCAACTCAGACAGCTGGCTGAGTGTGCTTGTTGGCTCTCCCTCTGCAAGTAGAGAGTCCTTTTGGGTTTATTGCGAAAAGCTTTCGTTCATGATGCCACCAGCCGATGGCGAACCGCGCGTTTGACATTTCCCAATGCAGCGACTTCAGCGATTTCAGCGATTTGAGCGACGAAGTGAAACGAAGTATTGAGACTAGTCGTTAGCAAAAAAGGAAGAAAAAAATATATGTTTTCATCTATGTACATATGTATATTTGTAGGCAAGCGCCATATTTTTTGTGGTGGTGTCTTAATCGTTTTCGACGGCTGTCGTTGCTTTGGCTTAAGATTTTTCAATATTTTTTATTTATTTTCATTATAAATATTTCCTCACTTACACATACACACACACACTTTTCGCTTGATTAGCAATTGAATATAATTTTCACACTTTATGGTAGAAGTAAAGAGTTTTTCCGTTATCTCTACACCATATACCTTATATATGTATGTTATGTACTCGTATACACACTTGTAAGTATTTAGTCTGCTTAACATTCGCTTTACTTATCCGCAACTGTCATCCTTTTTCTTGTACTCTACTCAGCAAGTTGCCAATTCAATCTGCTACTTTGGCGCTTGGCGTTTCAATGTCGCCAATGCCATGTATTTGCTCTGACATTGTGTTCCGTTTCCGTTTGTTGTACTCTCTTCTATGTGTGTATGTATGTATGTACGTTGGTAGACCGTTATAGCGAGATTTCCTTCCTTTTCCTTACTCTACTGGCGTGAGTACCGCTACACTCCTATGAGTATTATCCAAGCGTGCTAGTGTGGTGTTGTATGTGTATGTTTGTGTGTGTGTGCGTTTGAAAAGCTCCATCGGCAGTTTTGTCATATTTTAAACCACTCCATACTCCCAACACTCATTGGGTTGCTCAAAGTGAGTGAAAGAGTACAAATACTCCTTTGGTGTTGCCACATGATGATTTTGGTATTTTGTTAGTTTTGTTAGTGCTGCACGATTCTCTAACTGTTCATCAAAACCAGTACACCAGTACCGGAAAAATATTCAGGTGGTTTCTCGAGAAGTCGGGAGGGGAAAGATGAGAACCAAAAAAATTTATGAAATTTTCAAACATTTTTATTATCTCTGACACCTGTAATTCTGACGATTGTTTTATATCGAAGAATTGAGTTATCGAATGTGGAAACAATATCGATTGCTAAAAAATGAAGAACGAATTTGAAATATGATAAAAATTTTACCAGAAACTGAAAGAAGATCTTACCGGAAACAGTGTCTTTGAAAAAAACAAAAAAATAAAGAAAACCAATACAGAAATAGGACAACGGAGAGAGGATACTGGAAGAAGGTACTCTAAAGGGAAGCAATACATTCAAAGGAGACGACTAGAAATATGTACCAAAGAAAATAATCAGGACAATGAAAATCAGAAGTTCCTACGTGAGCTGTCCCTAAAAAATTATTTTGCTGAGAATATCGGTGGGCTCCGGCCAAGCAATTACTTCGGAAAATTTCGAAATGAAGTGTTTGTTTGGCTTAATTTTGAAAAGAAAAAACCGTCTTCTGAGCAACGCTTAAAAGGGTCAAATTGTCTCTCTAAAAGAGCTCAGAAGTGCCAAGAGCGCAATTTGTGAAAAAAAAACAAGACAAAAATTTCATATATATGTATATAGTCCTTTGGACCTACCGAAATTTATGATAAAATTAAATGTAAAAATTGGCAACCCTTCACTAAGTAACTCATTGGCTCTAACTCTCTCTCACTCTCTCCCTCGCTTTTCTCTCTCTAAGTATCTCTCGGGGGTTATCTTTCTCATTGTAACGGTTTTCTCATTATCCTAGTTGTTTTCGGTGTTCATATATACATACATACACACTCTTCGCTTGTGTATATGTACATTCGTTGTACTTGTATATGTATGTATGTATGCATTTACGTTTCGTGTTCAAAAAGCTTTCATTCATTCATCGCTTACGCATACGCGATGTATGTATGTGTGTGTGTGTGTAACATCGCACTGCCTTCCTTTAGCGTAAGCACCTGTTATTCACACAGCCATACAAACACAGACACACACAAATACTCGCAACCTGAGTGTGTAGGTGTTTTACAAATTATATTATGCACGTAGTGGGTACAGACATGTTGCACCTCCTTTTCTCCTTCTTCTTCTTCTTCTTTCTTCTGTTGACTTTGTCATTAAAATAAAATAAAATAAAATAAAATGGTAGGAAAGTGGTTGCCACCTGTTCCTATTTGCATGCGCGACCAAATATTTGACATACGTTAAACAATTAAATTAATATACATGTGTGTGTGGGTGTGTGTGTGTGCGTACCGTGCGTGTCAGCTTATTCCGTTTATCCTCATTTAAACTCACCTCACGCGACACACGCACACTTGCACAGTTACGTTTGCAGACACTAATCTGAAGCACCATATTTTGCCCCAAGGCAATGAAAACTTATCCTTATGCCGTCACCTCTTGATTTGAGCCAATTGTCCTGACAACGCATACATGCACGTATCCTTACACACACACACACACACACACATATGCATGTTTATAATCCTATATGGCGTCCATATGGACGGATATGTCAACGCACATTTTATTAGAAAAAAGAAGAGAGGAAAACCTGTTGTTGCTCGCCTCTTATCGCACTTGTTTAGCCGTCAAGCCATGCTGAATTGAGTCTCTCGTCGAAAGCGTGGGCAAGCCGTGCGTCCGCTCTTCCACCAGCGGCGACAGCTTGTCAGCTTTTAGCAGACGTTTCCTTTCAAATATTTATGAATTCAAATATTTATTCAAACCAACTTCATGTTATGTGCATGGGTGGGCAAGGTGGATGGCAACGAACGCAATGAACGGTTTATTTACTTATTCATAATCGTCGGTCTTTCACCTGCTTTCACACATGACGGCAATGTAGACGACATGGGAAAGCAATAAATAATATTCCAAAAGGTGGGCACTAACTGTCGTCATCAACATGGATTAAATGGGGTGAGAGGCAATAAAGGACATAAATGGTATATTAATAAGCCAAATATTTGTTAATTTCAAAATGAAAGGGGGATATAAGAAAGCTTATAGCTTCTTCCTCTTCTTCTGCTTCTTCTTAAATCAACAATAACATGCCACAGTCATTTCTTTTCTACTACTCGCCGATAATTGGAGGGGCACCAATGTAAGCTAGGCTCTTGTGCATCTAATATTTTCCAGGATGAAGAGGCCTATACTTCAACCAGCGGTGTTTTCGTCCATTCGCGTGCTATAGTCTGGCCACAATAGCCGAGTGCTTAGCAGTGCGTACTATCACGCGGAAGATCTCGACTTCGATATCCTGGCCCGGCCAACATTCAAAATTATCGAAAATAGATTTTTCTTACTACGATCGCCCTTCGGCTGGGAATTTCAAGCCCTTTGAATGTAATTCTGACATAAAAAAAAGCTTCTCAAAAAACACCATCGGCCGGCCGTTCGGTGCCGGCTTTTTGGGAAAAGTGATAAAATTACAACAACAATCTGAGCGGTAGAATTTATAGCTATTTCGGAAACCGCCAAGTTTCCTCATCAGACTTCTTTCCACACATCCTTGTTTGAATTGGATTCAAACTTGGGATGTCCACAGCACGAGCCTCCTGCATTGGTTGGTAAAAAAAACATTAAGCCGCACACCTCATACATACTCCTGCAGCGCACAGCGGAGCGCCATGATGAGCGACTTGTAGAATTTGGTCTTCGTTCATCTAATGACGACTTTTCAATTTGATACAGTTCTTGGAGCTGATCCCATATCGAACATTATCTTCGACTTCTAAATGATCACTGCCACCAAAGGTGTAGGAGCTAAGCGCGACTCTGACTGCTTGTTTAATATAATAACAGAAGAAGATAATTCGTCTTGTCCTCGTTCACCACCTGGCCCACTTTGCTTCGCTTTTTAATGCAGTCTGGAGTAAGCGCTACAAATGGTGGGATTCTTGAGATCGCTAATATCCATACCAACCGCATGTGCTAGCAGCTGCACGTTCTTTTAATAGATTGTAGCCTACTTCCTCTGTTGGATCTAGATCAGGTATGAACCCCCATTGATAAGGTTCGATCAGTTCGTTGATGTTGGGCATTAATTTTTCACATAATAAGCTAGATACTGAATGGCTAATCCGATCATTTGATGGGCCGTCGATACCCCTTGCTTTGCTGTTCTTCAGACGTGCAATTGCTCTTCTTCGGATGATGGCACGTCTTTACCATCGTGTTCGATTGGGTATTCGGGTCCATAACCTCTCTTTATGCTCGGATATAATACCTAAATCCATATTTCACTGATATTATTTCAAAATGTTGCAGACTCCTCAAGTTAAAAGCTTTATAAATCGTTTTCGAAATTAAAAAAATTACAAAATAAAAATTCTTTTCGAAAACTTCAAAATTCCATTCTACAATCTCAAAGCAGAGCTAACCAACTAATCTTTATTTTTCCAAAAAAAAAAAAAAAAAAAAAAAAAAGACAAAAATTATGAAATCCTATATATGCACGTACATTCCAACAAACGTACATCTCTCGATACAAGATGCTTATAAACGTTCTTTTCACGCGATTCTACGCGTTGAACAGTCAGAATTTTTCTTCTAAAAATAACTCCTGTAAATTTCGAAACATGGCAGAGCACAAAATCAAATAAAAATGCTCTACATTCGTATCGAAAATGAGTAGGCACATACATATGTATGTATGTATGTATGCATGTATGTATAGAGAGAAAATACGAATTTACGTTCAACAAGCAAGAATACAAGTATAAAATCGTAGAGCCGGTAGAGCCAGTAGAGCGGCGAATGACTACATAAAATAGCAACAAAAGCAACAATAACAACAATAATAACAACAACAATAATAATAGCAATAAGCACGGCATAAAAATGTTTTATGCTTATACATATGTATGTACATATGTAGGTTTGTATTGCAAATGAGCATCAATCGACGCATGCAGCGCAACAAAGTAGAAGTAAAAGGAGAAGAAGAAGAAGTAAAAGAAGAAGAAGAAGAAGAAAATTGAGTAAACTTGGTAAGCGCGCCTGCAACAACACTGAAAAGTGCAAACATTTGGCGCTCAGCTGCTGTGAAATTGATATAAAAATATCACTGTCTGTCTGTATGTCTGCATGCCTGTATGTACATATGTATGTGCATACTAACGATTAGAACAAACGGTGCAATATTTAACGATAGTTTGTTGCACTCTTGTTGGCATGAGTAGTATGTACTTATATATACATACATATGTATGCATTGGTATGTAGGTGCATACGTACATATGTCACTATCTATGGCATATCATTGCATTGGCGTTACTTGTAGTTATAGTTGCTGTGCATTTCCATGTACATACAGACATATGTACTTACATATTTGGTTGCATTGCTTCGTTACATATGGAAGTATACCCCAAACAACTGTTAAGACGTGTGTGTGTGTGTGTGTGTGTACTCAAATTTCCATCTTCGTGTGCACTGTAATACATGCATACATATATACATATGAATGTACAAACATTCTACTCTTAAAAATCGAACGATGTTTTGCTCTTCCATCACCTTTTACAGCAGTTGCCAGGAGCAGTTGCAATCTCCACTCCGCAATCCCGTTGGACTTTTCGCAAGAAGCTCGTAAAACGTCAGAATATTCCTGTACATATGTATGTAGATATGCACTAAATAAAGAGTTATCCATTTTGTGGTTGCCGCAATACACGTATGTATGTAAATAGAATGAATTTAAAATTATTTTTTTTCTTTGAAATTCCTTTTTTCATTCATTCAAATGACCGCCTCGTATATTTCTTGCAATCCTCGATCCGTTTGACGTAATTTTGACCACTATTTGGCACATATTTGGGGGCATCTCAGCCCCAATTTGACGAATGTTGGTTTTCGCGTGTTCAAGAGTTAAAAGGTTTATTCGCATAAACGTGGTCTTTCGCGTAGCCCCACAACGCCAAGACGTGAGATTACGCGGCCGGGAAATTTATACAAAAAATTGCTCGCAATAAAGCCATATTCGCCCGTGTTGTGTGACATGTGGCATCATCTTGTTGGAACCACATCTAGTCCAAGTCGGGTTCTTCAATTGCAGTCCAAAAAAAGTCGGTTCTCGTACGACCATAACGCTCCGAACTGACAGTGTCAGTCTCGCCGTTATCGTTTCCAAAGAAGTAAGGAACAATCACACCTCCGTACCAAAGAGCGTCCCAGCCAGTCCCAGAGCAAAACGATGATGTACAGGCCTTACAATATCTGTAACCGATGCAGACTCTTCAAATTTCTTTAAAATTTTGCCAATTTCTTGACTAGTTGGACGATTATGTGTTACCATGTTCTCCTCTTGAAGCCCGAAACATGACCATGTTTGAATCACCATTTTTGTTGTAGGTTTCAAGAAATTTAACGCGTTGTGCGGTTGCTATTTTTTATTTGACCTTTGCTATTTCTGTTGTTGTTGTGTAATGCTTCGGGGAATATTGCTGCAGTGATAGTCCTTGGCAGGAAAAAATTCCGGGTCGTTCCGGTATAAAGACCCGACGGTCGCGGAAACTATTGCATTTTAGTCGCCTCTTACAACAGATATGCCTTACCGTGGGCAAATTCTTGAACCCCTAAACCGGCGAGTGGTATTTGTCGTTTACTTCCTCTAACTGATTATTCATTCACAACAAGCAGGCTTCGGAGTTTTATACAAAAATTTTAAGCAATTTCATTTAAATTTCGGTGGAATTAAATTGAAATTTCGAAAGCCAATCAAGGCGGTAGTGCAGATGCTCTACTCAATCTAACCATGGGTCCAAAAAATTGGGATGTGTTGTAAATTTTTCGTACCACTCAAGACGCTTATATCGACTGAACTTGCTAAATTTTTTTTATTGCTTTCTCTGTATGTATTTCGATAACCAACTAGTTGTTCTTTTGTAGGTTAGGTGCAAAAGAATACAAGTAGTATTTATTCAAAGTCAAAATGCGCTGCGTTTGTATGATTGAAGAAGTTTCTTTGAAGAGATCAATGTATGTTTGTTTTTTGTATGTATGTATGTATATCGTACATTTCGAATACATTTATGCGTGTAATCACACCTTCTAATGCTATTTTTAGTCAAATTTTTATTACTTGTCCCCATTCCTGTTGAGTTTTACAACAAATTACACACACATATGTATGTATATACATATGTGCATATGTATATACAATTAGGAGAGAACTATGTATGTATGTACGAATATTTTCAAATATCTTTTACATCCTCTGAACAAAATAAGCATACGGTTGCAACATACTTATATATGTATGTATGTATGTATGTATGGACGCACATAGATACAAAGTAAAATTTCGGCTATAAAGAAAATGACCTAAAACTGACGGTAACATGACGTAATAAATCATAGCATCTTGTACATACATACATACGTGTGTTTCAGTACACAATACATATAAAGATATGTAAATGTGTGTACATACATATATGTATGTGCAAAAGTATAATAGTAGACGCGTTTCTCATTGGAAAATCGTTTAGAATATAATTCTTTTTTTGAAAATAATTTTAATTTTCAATGCATATTTACATGCAAATGTAAATATGTATGCAGGTAAATATGTTTGTAAATTTTTCTGAGTTACCGCGTAAAAGGCGAATTATTTGCTCTTCTCTATAAATTTTCAAAAATAGTATCCAACGTTAATGAGACGCTTCTACTGCGCGTATGTATGTATGTATATATGTGGTATGTAAAAGATATACACTTTGATTTAACGACATGTGAACATACATACATACATACTTACATATAGACGTATGAATAATTCTACGATCTACGAACCAAAAAAGAGCACTGTCATCGATTCCAAGGTAAAAATGTACCAAGAAAAAAATACTTTAATGAATATTCAAAAACAGAATATTTCCAAGGAAAGTAGTCTAACGAAATACATATGTACATACATACATACATCTGTATGTTACGAGTACTTAAAATGCAATGTACGATTTCTTAAAGGGCGTAAAAGGCCGTACAACGCACATACATATGCATCTACAAGCATTCAACAACAAAAATTCGTTCATTCATATACATACATACTCGTATGTATATATGTACATACGTATATAACTAAATATATTTCAAAAACTCTGCATCCAATATATTTCTCTAGTTAGTTTTCATATTAGATATATACATATGTATGTATGTATGTATGTATGTATGTATGTATGTATTTAGTTAGCACACAATGTGTGTGTGTGTGTGTGAATTTCAAAATGCGAGTATAAACAAATCGTACTCATTAAAGTATTCAGTTCGTAGCTACTAAATATCATATGTACGTAACATACATATCTACATACATACATACATTTCCGTTTCAGAAGAGCACAAACATTATTAAGAGAGAAAGCGAAAGTTCTCATTCATACAAACATACATACATATGTACATCCATACACGTCTTTGCAATGGAAAATCTGTTGTTACGATCAAAGGAGTGCGAGAGTACGAGCATGCCTAAAATACATATGTACATATTTGTATGTATGCATGTATGTATGTATATGCATGTATAGTTTAAAATATGCCTAAAATCGTAATTTTCACTTTTTGGCGCCATCAGCTGGTTTAAGCGTCTTCAAACCCATCTATTTCGTTAGGCTGGCTCCGTAGAGCAAAGCTCATGTCAAGCCCTGTGAAATGGTTGGTTGGTTGTTTGAAAAGCGAAAGTCGAGGACTTGACCGTCAAAAAGTAGGCTTATTGTGCTCTCCTGCTGAACCAAACACAATGTTTTATCGAACAATTCGCACATTTGCGTCATTTCCGTTAGGCTGTAGCTTGACTCATCGTCGAAGATACGACAGCACATGCATGTTCTCTCATATTTTGACTTTTTGTTGACGTATTTCATCGCCTTAATTACCCTTTGGCTATCAAAAAGAACCTGCTATGATCGTTGAATTCGAAGTTCCCTTTTTTATTGGGAAGATCACAGAAGAACCCTGCTACTGTGTGCACCTCACACTTAGACCCATAAATATCTTCATAAGTATTGATAGCCTTGCGATCCACCCGATTATCTCTGCTTGGGAAAGAGTAGATAGCATCCACCCGGCAGTTGGCTTCTGTTTCTCGGTTGCTTTGGACGTTGGATGGTACTATTATTATGTTGCCTCTTAAAGATGGTAACCATAAATGGCGAATTTTTGTCTTTCGCGTAAAGAGGGGAAACTCAGAGTTTTCGGGGCCGAAGAGAGCCCAACGTCTCTCAGCAAAATTATCGCTGCTAGTACACTCTATGTTACCCATGATGACGATTGAGATGCTTGCCCGCAGATAGCAATACGAGGACATCAACTTAGCCGGCCAGGCTATGTTGTCCGGATGGATGTAAGCACTTCAATTTCCAAAGTTTTCGATACTGAACTCATCTGTAGAAGCACATAAAGAAGATATCCACTACGTTGAAAAGATTAGATGGGGAAGGACGTGGCCTCACCAGGGATCTCCAGTGGGCGCCAAACGGCTAGGAGAAGAAGCGAATGGCACACTATCGTTATTTCGGCTATAATCACCTAAGTGGACCCTACACCAACAAAGATGAGACCCCTAGAAACTGTGAACATATTCCAGATGCCATAATATTCCGTATTTTCCTGGAAGAATTTCTTTTACCTACTTAACATCGCAATAGAAGTGGCAAAGTTTAAGAAACAAATAAGCAGTTCCCATCTCATGGACAGTCGAAGCTACCAAGCATCGCGTCTACGCAACAACAACAAATCTACGTTCTATAAATGGCTGTACGTACGTTCAAATGGAATTCATATGCAACAGCTTACTCTCACAGATAGAATAACATACAGAGGCAAAGAGTGCGAGTGAGAGAGAGAGAGAGCGCACACAAAAGACGTTGGAAAACATTTCGATATTATTGTTTTCGAATGTGAGAAATGAAACGTAATTAGATGTACGACTATTTTTGTCTTCGGTAAATAAAGTGGCGTTTCGGTGTTAAAATTCACAAAATATACAATTTTTCCGAATCTGAGGGAAAAGCAGCGAAATAATTCAAACCGAAACTTGAGCGAAAACTACACGAATGCAAGCAGGGGGTTATTTTTGGGATACGCTTTTCGAAACGCCAACAACAACAGCAAGAACATCAAAGTTGTGAACGAATACCAGCATGCGGCCGACCAAGCGACCGACTACCGTTAGCAAGTAGCTACGTAGCAAAACCGCAAAAGCAAAGCAAACTGCCGTTCATCGGTCGGTCGGTCCATCGGTCGATATGTACATAGATATGAGAGCACTAATAACAATCGTAGTAGCCGCGCAAAAACAAAAATAAACTACAGCAACAGCAACAGCAATGGCAACAACAATAAGCATAAGGAAGTGTAGAATAAAAACAAAAATTTGAAAAAAATTTTATTCTAAAAAGCAGAGCATGAAACAAGCGAGCGAATGAATGAAACAAAAACTACGTAAAGTGACAGTACGGCAGGCGGTAGTAGCGGTAGTAGCGGTACTGAGGAGGAACAAGAAGAAGAAGAAGAAGAAGAAGCAGAAGACGAAGAAGCAGTAGCAACTACGGGCAAACTGTTTCGTTGGTTGTAGCGGTATTTGACGAGTTTAGCGAACGCGATGATCGTAGTGTTGGTTGGTAGTCGTAGACGTAATGTTGGGTGGGATCGACGGTAAATTTTTACCAATAACTAAATATAATTAAACAAAATAAATAGAATAAGAAAAACAGGAAAAGAAAAAAACAAAAACAAAAAAGAATAAAGAGCAGAGTGCGGTGCGGTGGTGGCGTTTGTACATACATATGTCTTTTGAAACGGTAGCGAAATTTTCTAAAGAAAACAACAAAAACAAAAACAAAAAACGGATATAGTGGTTTCAAGAGGATCAAACCAAAAAAAAAAAAAAAACTGCAACAACGTGTGAAATACTGTGGCGGCAGGAATTTGCGGAGCAAAGAGGAATAAACGAAGTATATATACATACAATGGTGAGCAATTTTAAAGTTTTTAAATCTATTTGTCAATAAAAAAAAAATTGTATTAAGCATAGGAAGTATTTGACAATACTCAAAAAATACATATGTACGTGCATATGTACATAAAAGCAAATGTGCGCACTTTAATTTTGTGTTGAAATATATTTTTAATCTTTTTTAATTCTTATGAATTCTTGGCAGTGTCTTTTTTAGTTTATTTTTCAAAAAATAAATAAATAAAAAATTAAAATAATATAATCCTAAAATGAGATAATTTTTCTCTTTTTATTTTTTGTTCCTTTTCTATTTAATTTTTTTTCTTGTTGTGTTTTTATTTTAATTATTTTATTTTGTTAGTTTAATTTATTATTATTAATTTATTTTATATTATTTTTTATAATTTACTTTTAACTAATTTTCTATTATTTTTTTCTTTTTTTCTTAAATTTTAAATTATTATTTTTTTTAATTAATTTAATTTAATTTTTTTCTTAATTCATTTTATTTTTATTAAAATATTATTTTGCGTTATTTTGTTTTGTTATATCATTTTTTCTTTTATTTTATTTCATTACTTTATTATTATTATTTATTTTTATATTTTTTAACAATATTTTATTTCTTTTTTTTTATTCCATTTGATTGATAATTTTTAGTTTATTGTAAATATTTTACTTAATTTGATTTTTCATTTATCTCATCCTCAACAACAAAAAAAAAACCTAGAAAATAATTAAATAATTTACTGGCCGGCGCTTCTTCGATGAGGTGTTCGCATTTTATTGTTATTTTTTGTTTGTTTCTTCTACTTCTGTTCTACTTGTTCTTTTTGTTTTTGTTTTTGTTGGTTTTTTTTTTGCGCCATCACTTTCGCTATCAATTTTTTGCAGCTAATCTAAAAAGGTTTGGCTTTTTTGCGCTCAGTATTGATGAGATGCCTATATTGACTTAATGGGCAGACAGCACGTGATGTGTTATGATGTTGTGGGATGGGGGGTCAGTGGGCAAACATGGAAAATTATTTCATTATGTATGTGTGTGTAGGTGTAGACGAAAAATCCTGACCGACGTCCACCTTTATTATACCAATCTATAACAAGACCTAATGGGGCATTTTCCAGCGATTTGTCCTTGGATGATGGTAGTTACGATGTAAAATCTATTCTGCATAAGTAGGGAGACTACAACAAGCAAGTAAAATGTACATTTGTCCTAACTTCTTTATGGGTGAAGCACTAGCGCAAGTAGGCGATGAGAAATGTGTAGAAAAGAGCGTCGCAGTAACCTTTGTTCAATAAATTTTTTATTTTTCCTTGTTTTTATTTATTTATTTTGAATTTATTTTTATTGTTATCTATTCTAATTTATTAATTTAATTTATTGGAACTTGTTCTTTCAATTTGATTTTATTATTTTAAAATATTTTAAATTTTTTTAAATTTTGTGATTTAATTAAATTTTTTTATTTTTTATTTATTTTTATTTCTTGTTTTATTTTTATTTTGCTCATATTATATTTTACTTAATTTTTACTTATATTTTATTGTATTTAATTTTTATTTATTTTTATTTTTATCTATCTTTCTTATCTATTTTTTATCTATGCTAATTTATTAATTTAATTTAATGTAATTTTTATGTTTTATGTTTTTTTTTTAATTTTTTTTTTTTTTAAATTTTTTTATTTTTACTTTTTCTTTTATTTTGTTCAATTTTTACTTTTGTTTTTATTTTAATTTTATTTTATTTATATTTGATTTTAAAGTTAAAGCTAAAAAAAATATTAAGAGTGATCCAACAACAATTTTTTTCATTCATAAAATGTTTATAAAAAATTCCAATTAATTCCGTTTCTTCTCCCTTTTTAATAATATTGCTCGCTTATGTAAATGCGCATGAATATACCATCTATGTATGTACACTTATGTATGAATGTATGTTGTATTAAAAACTATAACAATTATTTGCATACATACATGGTTATATACATACATATATGCATACATATCCACACGCAACTAACACTCTATGCAGCTCTGCATTGTTGTTTTATATTTAATTTACATGACTTTTGCAATAACATTTACATACATACATATGTACATACGTCCATATATGCTCGTACTTTCGCACAGCAATGCAATAAAAAACAATGTTTCGGTATTAAATACTCAATCAAACAGACATACATACATACATACATACATATGTACATATGTACGAGTATGTATGTATGTAAATATGTGCATATAAATATTTAATATAAATAAAACATTAGAACCTAATGAAAAAGCGCGTCGCATTATAATAAAAAGTAACGCTTCAAATTGAGCAAAACGCAAATAAAAGGAGAAAAAAAAAAGAAAAACAACAACAACAACAACAACAGTCACAAATGCACAACCCAAGGGAATGAGTGCCAAACAAACAAGTAGTATGAACATCTGACCTGATATTGTAACATACATACATATATAAATTAAAAACATATTTACATATGCACGTACATATATGTACATATGTACATATGTATGTATGATCACTACTCTATATGGTTATGTGCTGATATAACTAACCGATTTAGAGCGCTCAATGGTGATATATTCGTTATGAATATGCATAGGAAGTAAACTAAAGTACATACATATATATATATACCGTATTTAAATGTATACATTTATAATGCATAAATACCATGGAAAGCCTAAGTGCTATAGTCAAATGCCAGAAATTCGACTTAAAAACTGAAATTTTTTAATAAGTATTTAAGCCGGCATGCCATTTTAATGCTTATGTAAGTAGTTAACTTTAATTCTTTCTCAATTTGAAGAAAAATTCAAATAATTTTTTTTTATCTCATAACAATTCTTCAAATATTTCAATTAACATCATTTCAATTTTTTAATTTATTTTATTTTATTTTATTTTATTTATTATTTAATAATTATGAATAATTAATTAAATTTATTTTGTTATATTTATTTTTTAATTGAAGTTATTTAATTATCTTCTTCTTCTCCTATATTTTTTCATTTCATTTATTTTTAATTTAAAACCAAATTTTTAAATTTATTTTTTATTCAATTATTTTTATTTTTATTTTTTCTTCAATTTTTTCATTTTATTTTTTATTATTTTTATTTTTTATTTAATTTCATTTGAATTTAATTTTTCTTAATTATTTAAATTTTACTTTCTTATTTTATCTTATTTTGATTAAAGTTATTTTTATATTGTTTTTATTCTAATTTATATTTCTTTATTTTATATTCCATTTTATTTCGCTTAAGTTTTTAGTTCTTTTTTTTTATTTTATTTTACTTTCTTTTCTCTTTTTTAAATTTTATTTTTATGCATTTTTTTTTACTTTATCTTGTTTGATTTCATTTTATTTTACTTTATTTTTATTTCTTTTTTTAATTTTTTTTGTGTGAAATTTTTGTTTAATTAAAATTTATTTATTTTATTTTTATTTTTCAATTTTATTTTAATTAACAAAATTTTATATTTCTTTTATTTTACTTTATGCAAGTTTTTTTTTCTAATTTTAATTCAAATTAAATTTTATTTTTAATTTATTTTTATTTTATTTTATTTTTTCATTTTATTTATTTTTTTGTTTTCTACATTTAATTTAAATTTAATTTAGACTTATTTTAGTTTTTCTTAAATTATTTTTTTGTTTTATTTTAATTTGTATTTTTATTTTATTTTTCATTGTATTACATTTTTTATATTATTTTCTTCATTCAAATTATTTTAATTTTTTTCAATTTTATATTCATTAAATATATTAATTTTTTCAATTTTATTTTAATTTATATTTTTATTTTGTTTCATTTTATTTAATTTTTTATTTTTATTATGTTTCATTTTATATAATTTTTTATTTTTATTTTTATTTTTATTAATATTTTTTATTTACACATTAAATTAAATCTAATTTTTTGTATTATTATTTTCTTCATTTAACTTAATTTCATTTTTTTTTAATTTATTTATTTATTTATTTTTTTTTTTCAATTATTTTTTGTTTACTTTTTTACTGTTCCAAAAAAAATATATATAATTTTTACATTTTTTTTTGTTTAATTTAATTTAATTTAACTTTTTAGTCTTTATCACCCAACCAACATGTGCACATATATATGTATGTACGGGTATATGTGTCCAATTGTATGCATTTAAATATCACCTTTTTTTGCTGGCTGATATTGCTTCTGTCGTTATTTTGTTTTAAAATTGTGTGTTTTCTTTGTCGTTAAAGGCCAAAAAGGTTAACTTCTAAATATTAATAGTGTCCGGTGCTGGTTGTTGTTATTCTTTTTCATTTCTTTTTTTTTTTTTTGTATGTGTACTTTCGTAGCAGAAAAAAGCGTAAGTGAGTACAACGAATATTCTTTTCAACGTTCTTGCTCGCCTATGCACAGACGCATTAACATATAGACATATGTACATATCTACATATGTATGTATGTATGTATATAAGTATGCCTATTATGCATTAGTAGAAATAATATAATTTTTTTGAAAACAGTAGTCAGTTGTTGTACGGTATTGATTCCATTCCCTAGCAACATTGTAGTCTCAATCGTAACATTGTTAGTAGCAGCAGGTCAGCAAAGATCACCGTCAGCAACCGCTATCAGTTAGTCATGTACACATACGAGTGCATACATACATACATACATACATACATACATACATACATACATACTTCTATTAAACAACGCTTTTAACGATCACATATTTACTACTAAGTGTAATTCACCTAATCCATTGAGGAGGAGGTAGGGTACAGAGAACAGCTGTGGGGAATTATGTCTGTACTTAAAAAAAAAACATAGAAAATCATAATAATAATAATAACGGTGCTAGCATTGATAAGCGCCATGTGTGTCTCCTGTGTGTGTCCTACATTGATATACAAATTCTTCTTTCTTCTCGCCTATGTGATCTCTGACGCCAAAATACTCGTAGTATTGGTATTTTCTGATCGCCGAAATATAGAATAAATCTTTTTTGTTGTATTTGAACATTTTTATTTTCCTTAGATGGAAGTAGTTTTCGTGCGCTTGGTATCTTGGAATCAGAGTTTGAAACGTTGGGGTAGATCTGGCTCAGCGCAACGAACATATCTCCAGTGGAGCTTGCTGGGGGAGCCAATGGCTAAGCTATATCCACTTGCAAATAGTTCTTCAACCTCCGCTCTCAACCAACTCGCCATAGTCGATAACCAATTGGGACGTTTATTCAAAAAACTCACCCAACGAATTCTCCATTGGGTTGCTTAATTATTTAAATGATTTTCCCATAAAGAGCAGCTTCCGCCATAAATAGCAGCGTATCTTCCGTGGCAGTTAGAGAGCAATAAAGAATGCAAGATCGTTAAGTATATTGTTGTAACCGCAAAAATATTCCCCAAAGTGGTTTTGAGGGAATGTTGCTGGAATGACAGAAAAATTCATTTCGTTCTGGTATAAAGTCCCGGCTGCAGCGAGAACTATTACATTTCAGTCGCTTCTTACGTCAGGCATGGCCTACCGTAGGTAAATTCTTGAACTCCTAACACCCAGGGGCCTCATAAAATACGTCGTAGAGGCGGCTGAACCAACGGACTCATAAAAATTATTGATCACAAGCACATCGAGAGAAACTTCAAGGCATACTCTATTCTATTCTCAAGCCTGCAGTCGAAAAACGATACCGCAGTGAGTTAAGCTTACTGCAATATCCAGACTATAGTTGTGACAGGATTACACGAGGTTAAGTTGTCTTTGACTCTCTTACTTCTTCAGAAGTCTCACATAGACTTTACCATGGCTATAGGTTACCAGCGACACTAGATGTGAAAAAAGCCCTATACTGCTCCTTGTGTTTAGCCGACTTGAAGATCCATTAACTTATCCTCGACGAGTATGATCCGCCTCTTTCTGTTGAGTGCTGACGATCTCACGATAACATTATTTTACTAAACTGGGAGCATAAATGCTTGACAATGTAAATAGTGCATCGGAGGCAGCAGGAGATATCCACGGTTTACGGTTCGGGATGCGATATTATGCGTATTGCTAGTCCTTGGCGCCCAAAATGGTGCTGCGCATATTATGACCGGCCCGCCAATAACTTTGGGCGTTACCAACAACGTCTCTTTGTCTTTGCCCCAAGTGTTACTGTCAAATCGACTTGAAGATTTTGTTGCGGCTCTATCCTCTAGTGGCAATCACTGTCGTATGCGAAGTGAGGTAGTGTAGGCCTCGAATATCACACCCCGAAACTTTTTAGGTTATTGACAGTCGGAATTTCCATTTCCACGCCGTTGATGTTGAGATTCAAGCGATGCTCCTACGTTTAGCTGGTGAAGAGAGTCACGGGTGGGACTCAGTTTAAATAATTTGGCTCGCTGGAGTCATAGTGTTTGACTGAAAACGGCTTTAGGCATCTTCGGCAGAATCTCTATTGGCTTTGGGTATTTTCTTTTTACTCCTTTAGCGTGTTTTTATTTATCTCTCTTTGCCTCTCTCTCTCTCTCTCTCTCTCTCTCTTTCTGCTTCCATAAACGTTTTGACCCCCAGCCCACGCTCGAACGTACATTTAGTTATAACTTGGCTACGATTAACATGCATCCGCCATCCGCACATACGCGTGATGATACGTGATTTTTCATCGCATTTCGTATGATGTTTGCTGATGATTTTCTCTGTTTCGGGGTAGAAAAGCTGGCAAGAACCGAGTTTTCTTTCTCTGCTTTGTTAAATTACTAAATGGTAAGTTATTTTTAAGTATTTCTCTACGCGATCTACATACACGTTTCGTATGCATGTATGTACTTATATGTATATGTATGAATGTAGACTCTCTGTGATGATCTTACTTGCTACGTACAAATGTATCTACATCAATTTTTCTATAAATATAACTACACATATAAGTATAGGCAGAAGTAATGTAGTCAGTATGTCGGCCGTATATATATGTATGTATGTACATACATATATAGTCTACATACAGCCATCATCATCAACATCGTAAAACAGTACCGTAATAATGAGTAAACCAAAAGAACGTACCGTAATGTGCATACGACGATACGACGATACGACGATACGACGTATAGTGTGTTGCCGGTAGTGGTCGATTTGAGAGAGGGCTTGGGCGCGGGTGAAGTGATGAGTAACTGCGTGTGTGGTTGCATATTCGACGGTTAGAGTTGGCGTTCAAATTGACGAGTGGGGCTAGCGTGGGGAAGTTGTCAGGAAATGAACGCGACGGTGGAATGAATAATCCCCACTGGTAGTCAGGCAATCAGGCAATCAGCCGGGGATTAGCTCAGTTAGCTGTGGGAGATGTAATCTTTTTGGTTGGTTGCAAAAGAGTGATCTTTCACATCGCTGATTGGGTTGAGTGATGTGTGCTTGCCATGAAGTTATGAGTTTTTTAATCCTTTTACATACATACATACATGTACATACATATGTATAAAAAATGCAGTTTTAAAAATTCCATTTCATGGGAGTTATGTATAAGCATATTTCTCATATGTATTTCATGCAATATAACACATTTCATAGTCTTAGCTTCTTGAATTTGGTCTGTTTTGCGTAAAAAACGCATTTCTGAACCTTTATTTATATGTCAGCTATAGGTTATAATCCCCCGATTTTTATTATTTTCTCCATCATAGTTACGCGTGTGAAATATATGTAATATAACAAATTTCAAGTTTTTAACAGCTCAACTGATGGAGTTTTGAGTAAAAAACGCATTTTTGAACATTAAATTGTATGGGAGCTATATCTTTTAGCCAGTCGATTTCTATTATTTTCACTGACAACATTCTACAGGTGAATAATATGCATAACACTAAATTTCATACGCTTAGCTACTCGAAATTGCATATTTTAAGCGAAAAAACATATTTTTTAACATTAAGTTACATTGTGGCTACATGTTATAATGCTCCGATTTTGATTATTTCACCCTATAATCGCTTTACACCTCAAATGTATACAGTGTGTTAAGTTTTATATTTTTAACGACACGACTGATGAAGTTTTGAACAAAAAACACATTTTTGAACGTTGAGTTATATGGGAACTATAACTTTTTAATAGTACCTTTTCTATTATATTCACTTACAATATTTTATATGAGGTTTTTAAGCGAATATACCAAATTTCATACGCTTAGCTGCTCAAAATGTCATATTTTGATAAAAAAAGCGTTTTTGAACGTTAATTTACACGGTGGCTACATGTTATAATGCTACGATTTTGATGATTTTTTCCATCATGTTGCCACAAATGAAAAGTGCGCAGTGTGGCAAAAATTTTAAAATTTTAACAGCTCAACTTATGGAGTTTTAAGCGAAAAACGCATTTTCGAACAATCAATTGCATGGAAGATATACGTTTTTGACATCCGATTCCTATTATTCCAGCTGTCGAATGTTTTAACCATACAAATTAGTAGAATTTAGCGAAATTATGGCACAAAATCGCCGAAAAACTCGAGAACTAATTTGTCTTCGCACAGACAGCTGTGCTCATCTCATTATCCGATCATATTGGTAAAGATTTTTACTACATACATATGTATTTAGTAGTAGTTAGAAAGCGAAAATTATATACATCTTATATATACATGCATATACATATGTATATCATTATAACCGTTGGAATGTACATATGTATGTATCTACTACATGGATCTTCAATCACTTCGATGGATCGCAATGAAATCGTTGAAATCGTACGGCGATAAATAATCTGTATAGTTACATACTCGTATTGTACATATGTATGTATGTATGTACATATTTATATATACTTTCTTCTCATAAATACTTATTCTCTTTAACGTCTGTATAGAGATTCTACTTGTACTTGGTGAATATTACATAAACACAGTATATGTATGTATGTGTGTATGTTTGTATGTATATATGTTGCTGTAGGCCTATGAAAGCGTTACGTTGTCTTCTTAAAATCTGACTATTTTTAAAACAATGAAAAACACACACACACACAAAAAAGTGAACAACAAAGAGGAGCAACTAAAGAATTGCAGTAAAAACACAACAGTCAGACGTTCGAAGTACCCCCAATGGGAAGTGCATACCTACATACATACATACATATTTACATATGTATATACATATGCATGTTAAATGTGGATAATGCAAAAAGCAATACTTCTACATATGTATGTATGTATGTATGTATATGTGCAACATACTTATGTTATATACTCGCATGTATAACCGCCTGTCCATATCCACATACGAGTACCATACATACATACATACGAGTACCATACATTCTTCAAAAGCAGATGTTCCAACTGACATTCCAACTCAAGTGTCTCGTGCACTTAAAGATTTCAATAAATTTAACTGTGCTCACATATGTGAAAGTAAAAAAAAATTAAATGAAAAAAACCAAATTTTCAACCCTCGAAAGCACTTTGTATGAGCGTGATGTCCGCCCATGCCGCAAAACCGATCCTTTCGTAGAGCTTTGTAGGCAGTGGAAGCTCTACGGAATCTACGGACTTGTCGATCTTCGTAGTAATGGTCGATTCTAGCACGTGTTTCGACAAGGATTGACACCTATACGCTTCAGCAACCTCTAATTTTTGCTTTGCCATGGACAGAGGTGCACTTGCTGCGTGTGCATGGTTTAATGTTGTTTGAAGAGCCCCTGCTACCGCTATTAATTGAGAACAACATAGAATGGATACAGTGGATACCACAGCCCACTTTGTCTTCGAGTTTTGAGCCGCCTATAATGGCTTACGGCCGCTATGGCTCTCTCATCGAGGGCGGTGGACCAAGAGGACCAATTCCACCAAATATCGGATAAACTATACCACATAAACCTCTTGTCATTGTAACCGCAAACATATGCCACATACTGATTTTCGGAGAAAATTACGAGAAAGACTCGACTCGATCGTGGGAACTAATGAATTTAAAATGCCCTAGCGCAAGAAAATTCCTGAACCCCTTCAATCTTCACACCTCTCCCCCGTAGAGTTCGCTTTTAAAATGTTTTGCAGAAGCTGCAGGCAGCTGACGCAGAGTGACTGCTGAAATTTAACTAATTTTTTGTTCAATTCTCGACTATTATTTTGCATACTTACATAGGTCTCATGTCTTGCCGTTAGGCGCTTCACAAGACTGGAGTCATCACGTCCATTTTGTGGTGTCGGTTAAGTTTTCTATCTGGGTTCAGCTCGAAGTATTTACAAGTAACTTCGGCAGAGAGATTAATCTTCATGGCTCTAAAAGAGGTTGGTCTTAGAGGATTGAACCATCTCAATGACTTCGAAGTGTTTCGAAACCTTCATTCACAGTCGCCAATATTGATGCCGAGATCTTTTCTCCACTTTGTGTTAATACATATATTTCCGCTTTCTCTTTTCCAGGACATCAAAACGCCCATGACACCCGTCGTCAACAATGGCAACGCCAATACCAATGACAGCAGCACACACAGCAGTGGCGGCAATCACAACGGTAGTATCATCAGCACCGGCAGTGGCTATCATCATCATCGTGCGCCACGCACACCAGAAAGCTACTTCAATGTACCCGAATCGATTGCACTGCTGAACATCGTCAAATCGGAGCGCATACAAAGCGCCTTTCAATCGAATCGCAAGAATCATGCCAGCGTTTGGGAGATGGTCGCCGAGGTGTTAAATCGATTTAGTACGCGTAAACGCTCCGCCAAACAGTGTTGCAATCGTTATGAGAATTTAAAAAAGATCTACACGCAACTGAAGAAGAATCCCGAACGCCATGTTCGCCGCAACTGGCCCTATATGTTTCTCTTCAAAGAGATCGAAGAGCAACGCGGTGAATGTTGGGGTTCAGCGAATGGCAAACGTTTGGCTTTGATTGCGAAGAGTCACAAGGAGCTCTCCTACTACCAGCGTAGGCGGCAGGCCGCTGAGCTGGGCGTCGCGTATTTGGGCAAAGAGGCGGCCGCCGTTATGCAACACAGTCTACTGCAGAGTCTCTCCACCGATTCGAGCAGCAATAATAGCAAAATGGAACGTTTCCTGCCCAATCATTTCGTGGAGGCGCAATTGGGCGATGGACTGGGTAACGGTATGAGCATGTACGATGATGGACCTCCGCTACATTTACCGCCTGGTGTAAGCGCAGCAGCTGCAGCGGCGGCAGCGGCAGCGGCAGCGGCAATGAGTGTGACCATCCAAAAGGAACAGGAAATGCGTGAAAATCACGGTGACGATGGATTGGGTGGCATGGAAAACGACGAGAACGCTGTTGCGCCGCCGCCACATGCGAGTGAATTAAGCGGACCGTTGCCATTGAATGGCGGCCCGAGTATGCCTAATGGTGTTGGTGATGTGCCAGTTGGTGGCGGCGTAGCGAATTTACTGCCGCCACATGCCGTTAATGGTATTAAGGATGTCCTGCGACCGCCATTCGAGAAGGAATGTACTAATGGTGGGCCGTTGGGCTTGCCAAATGGCGAGAATAATATGTCAATGAAGTGAGTTAGCAGTTTTCTAACACAAAAAAAAGTTGTTGGGTGAAGAAAAGTTTTTTTTTTTTTTAATTACAGATCCGAGCCAATGTCTGAAGGGGAATTTAATCCAGATGATATACAATTGATGCAAACGAATTATAATGGGTTGGTATATTAAAAAATAAATTCAGGTAGAAGAAATCGATAACATTATAGGAAAATAATCAGCTGTTTATCGATTTTAATAATCGATAAAACTCTAAGTGAAATCGATTTTGAATATCGATTGTAATAATCGATACTATTAAAAGCCTAAATCGATTCATAACATCGATTATAATTATCGATAACATTGTAAACTAAGAATCTACGCTTATTATCGAGTATAATAGTCGATGACGCGATTCTTAAGATCGATTATATTAACCGATTATATAATAAATCGAAATAGATACTCAAGATCGAGTTTAACAATCGATGACATTATAGAAAGAGTTATGGAAAAAAGTGCTATCGATTACAAAAATCGACAACAGAATATTAGAAGTAATTTTTAGTAAAAACCTTATTTTTAACCAAATTATTTTTCAATTCTACTCTTTGCCAGCTCCCAAAACTACTACACACACAATATCGAGCACAATATTCTGCATCCGGACGTTATTGTGGATACAGATAACATATCCGATTGCAGCAGCGTGATCGGCGGTGATGTTATTGGCGGCTCGGCAAAAAGCAAACGTAAGCTTTCCACATCCACCGATGGTGGTGACAGTACAAATTACGAACTGATCGAGTACTTAAAGCGACGCGAGAAGCGTGATGAGGAATTACTTAGACGCATGGATGCGCGAGAAGAGCGTCTGCTAGCGCTGCTGGAACGCACAGTGGTGGCTATTGAGACTTTGGCGGGTAAAAAGCCGACAGAGATTAAGGAGTGAAATCATTATGATTTCAAATTGAAGCAATCAGTGTGCCTTTGGAACAAAAAGAAACCAGTCATTTAGTGATTTAAGCCATATTAGGAGTAAGTTAGTTACGTAAGTCTTTACAAATGCGCTAACAGCGGTGCCAAAGAATAATTTTGATGAGATTTTTTTTTTTTTTACATTTTACATACATACATAGTCATACTTAATACTCAGTAATCGATGAAGGTTTTTACAAACATATTTATATTTACAACTTAATAATTATATACAAGTACATATGTATGTATCGATGTATGTATCGATGTATGTATATGAAGAATTTTGTGCTTAATTACTTTTGAAGTGCAACGTTGAGGTTATGGATGCTATTTCAAGTAACTTGGAAACTTACCAAAAAATCTACTTAATTTTTTTAATTAATTTTTTTACAAATACTCAGATAAGTATTTGAATTTTTGTAACCATTTTGTGCCATTTTAATTTAAATGAAAATGAATTATATGTATGTACGTGTTGAGATGATGATAGGTAATAAGCTATGAGAAGTGGATTTGATTGTGTTGAAAAATACTCCAGAAATGTAAAAAAAAAAAGTTCAAGTTCTAGTTCTGGATAATTATTAATTACAGAATAATTATATAACAAATACTTTTTGAAAACAATTTTTTGTGAAATAAATTTTTTTTTTGTGTTCAAACGGAAAATACTATTTTTGTTAATTAAAACAAGAAAAAATGCTTTTTGTAAAAATATTTATTTTTTCATTTCAAATATACTTACATAAGTCAAAATTGTTTGCAAAAATATTTACGAATTTAAATTTCCCTTTTGGCAGAAAATTTATTAAAAACATCAGTATGAATATTCAACGGGATAAAAATCAAAACGAAAACTAATTTAATTGAAAACTGATATTTTTTTACATAAAAACCAATACTGGTCACGATTTGCTAAAAAAAAAATTATATTTAGAGAAGAATGGCCGCACAAGTCGGCGGTTTAATGTTCAAAAAATTATCAGCCCTTTTTCCACCAACACCTGCCTTCCCTGTTCGACAAAAATATCAAAATTTTGCTAAGGAAATTCTTAATTTCAATTAAAATAAAAAACATATTAAAAAACACAAATATTCATTTTTCCGGCCACCAATTCAATGGCGCCCCTTTATTCTCCTCTTGTAGCCTACCCCGCCCCCGCTATTGGCTACCAAATTCTTTTTTGTCTTATTAATTTTACTTCTAATTAACAATTTCAAACGACTGCGCACCGCTTCGTAGTCTTCTTCGGGTACATCCTTCTTTTCGTATCGGAAGAATTTGGCGCCTTCTGCAAAGAGAAAATGGATTGATTAGAGCTTAATTTCACAGCTATACGTCTAAAGCATCTCACCCTTTAAGCGTGCATCATTCCGTGGTATAAAGAAACTTTCTAATAAAATTTTATTTTGTTGTTGTTTGGACTTCTTTTGTTTAGCGACTTGTTTTGTCTCATTTTCGCCCTCTTCATCCGACGACGAGTCGTATTTGAAAGGGTTCATTGTGTTCTTATCTAGTTTATTAACAAGTATTTTTGCATCTGAGACTTTTTTCAGCTCATCTGCTCGCTTATCCTGCACCTGCGCATTGCCGAACATATTTAACAAACTGAAGCCATCGCCACGCGTTTTAAGCGATTCGGCTAGTGTATCGGTAACGACATAGAAAACTTCTTTGGATACTTCGGGACCGGCATCTGTAGTTGGCAATTCCTCTTGTTCTGTATGTTTCTTCTTTTGATTCTTTTGGTCCGCTTTCGCATGCGTGACGTTGTCATCATCTTTCTGTGCTTCTTTGGCAGTACGTAGTAACTT
Organism: Neoceratitis asiatica; assembly: GCA_030068015.2. Classification (NCBI taxonomy): domain Eukaryota; kingdom Metazoa; phylum Arthropoda; class Insecta; order Diptera; family Tephritidae; genus Neoceratitis; species Neoceratitis asiatica. The sequence continues at coordinate 96,396,055 of CM061525.1, read as the reverse complement.
TTGATGCTCTTCATTTGCGGGATCATAGCGCAACATACGTTTTTTTCGCGCCGCCTTTTGTGCACCATCGGTGGTGTCGAATTTAGTGCCCACCACCTGTTCCAATATGCCCATTTGCCAGCTACGTTCGTTAAGTTCTTCAGTGGGCTTGTCAGTTTTGGACGCTACTTCTTCCACGCCCTCGTTTTCATCTTCATCGTCATCGACGAATTTGGAATCGATACGGAAACGTGGATCGAGACTCTGTTTACTTTGCATTTGCACCAGCTTTTCGCCTTTCTTGCCAAACATTTCCGGCTTTAGTTGCAAATTTACATCTGTTTCTTCGCCATCTTCCGTATCAGAGCCAAAAATATTGGTTGTAGATTTTTGTTTTAAATCACTTGCTGGTTCATCGTCTTCTTCTGCGTCGCTAAATTTTATTTTATTAGGTTTTGGCGCTACCTTTAAAGAGAAATTCCATAGAATATTATATTGATTAAAAACCATTTTCAGCACCCACCATGCCAGATAACGCCTGCTGTATCATCGATTTCTTTTCCTTATATTGCTTAGTCATTTTATTTTGCGATTCCTTGCGCTTTTTTTCTGAAACAGTTTCCGTGCCATCTGACTTTCGCTTCTTATTTTTCGAACCTTCGATGACATGCAACGGCGTTGTTTCGTAGCTTTGTATGACAATCTGCGAATATTTACAAGTTTTTTTTATTAATTACTAAAACAACAAATTTGTAATTCACCCACCTTTCCATTGTGCAGTGATTTGGCTGCGCGTTTTTTGCTTATCAACAAGTCAGCCGAAATTTCATCGTCATTTTCTAAAGCCGTCAAATCTTCCTCTGTGAATTTCTTACGCGTGTTCTCAGCGCTACGAGGCAACACTGCATCTGCTTGCTGCTCATTCCACACAACTTTATTATCCGCCGACTTGCTCTTCTCTGCTTCTTCACGTTCACGTTTTAAACGATCCAAAAAGGATTCCTTGGCCACAGATACCTTAATTTTTGACCCTTGTATCTTTACCCAATTGAGTGCTTCAACGCCTGTAAAATAAATTATTAACTAGTAATCTTGGCTGATAAGAAAACTTTTTTGCAATTCATACATTGATCCACGTCGTTTGGACATATTTTTAGCGTTACAAACGCTATCACTTTGACATTCTCTGGCTCAAAGCAGTTCTCTTTGGTCTTTAGCTCAACACGTTCGACGGTGCCATAATCCTCGAAAACTTCTGCCAATTGTTTTTCTGTGACATGGGTTGGCAAATTAGCCACGAAGAAACGGTTTGGAGCCATCAATATGTGAAAATTTACGATTTTTCCGGCCAAAATTAGATTCAAAATACAAATTCATACAGTACACGTGCGATACTAATATCTAACAAAAACAACACACTGGTAAATAAACAATTGTCAGTTAAGTAGTATGTTCAGTGAAAACGAAACAGATGACTTTTTCTTTATGGAGTTTTTTGTGAGTAAAATCAATGAACGTATACGTTTACGTTCTTTGGTAAAATTGCCTTTACAATTTGCCAAAGAACGTAAATCAATTACGTTCTTTGGTGATGTAAAAGCAGAGAACGTATAACAAACTTCTCCGGTAAAAGAATATAAAATAAATTATTTGAAATTTTTTTATTCATATTTATTTTTGATATATATTTTGAAATATTTCTTCTATGTTCTGTAGCTAAACCAGTTTCCGGCCGAGCTAATCCTTCAATTTTAAATAAAATAATAAATAAATATTTTTTTATAAATAAGTTTTACAAAAAAATATTGTCGCACGACTCTTTTTCGTTAATTTTTAGTTAACTTTTTTTTTCTCTTAACAATTTACAACACTTATTAACTTCAAAAGCAACTCTGCGTATTTGGCTTTTTGCAATGCCATGGCTCAACGAAATGCGACACTGTTTCGTCAATTTTTTTTCTAGACGTGTGTGTGTTTAGTACTGAAAGTGACGAATTAGTTTTTAATTGACAAAATTTTTCAATCTATGAAAATTACCGCAACATTATTGCCAAACAAAATACAAGAAATTTGTGGAAATCCATATTAAAGTCAAGCTTAAGTAAAATTTCATAATAAAACCTTTGTGAAACTCAACAAAAATGGCTGAAGGAGGCAATAGCAAGCGTATCGTTGTCAACGTAAAAACGCCGAAGGAGAAGAAAACAATTGAAGTGGATGAAGATTCTGGAATCAAGGAAGTTAGTGTACTTTGAGCTTAATTTAGAGCTAAACATATATTTGGGTGGATTTTTGCACTTACCACTGCATCGCTGCATAAGCCACTCATGTGACCACACGCGTTAGAGATTTTATTGCAAAGCATAAATATGTCTTCTCGTTACTATTGTTTGCGTGTTGGCAGGTGATTGGTGTTATGGTATGAGCTGTTAATGTAAGAATGCATAAAATTTACGAAATAGACGAATGCTCAAAACACATTGAAAGTGCAGACGCGGTGGCTAGACCACATTTTTTTTGTTTTACTTTAAATAATATATATGGTTGTTTTATATATTTCCTCTATATTGTCTTTCGTTTATTGCAATGTTTGCGGCGGCGATGTGGTAGTCGGCAACAGCAGTGGTGATTGTATAGTCCTACTATATGTAACACGTCAACAATAATACCACAATGAATAAGCAATGTTTTTACTTATGACGTACATATGTATATAATCAATAGCAAGGTTTCTGTCTAATGCTGTATTAATGATTACATATTTTTTTCTCAGTTCAAGCAACTTGTGGCGAATAAGTTCGACTCTGAACCCGAACAGCTGGTACTGATTTTTGCTGGTAAAATCATGAAAGATAGCGACACACTGAAGACGCACAACATCAAGGATGGACTAACAGTACATTTGGTTATTAAAGCCCCTACACGCGCCGCAGAGCCAGCTCCTCGTCCAGCAGCAGATGTACGTCAAACACCATTTGGTTTGAATCAGTTGGGCGGATTGGCTGGTATGGAAGCACTAGGTGCTGGCACCGGTTCTTTTATGGACTTGCAGGCGCGCATGCAGAGTGAATTGTTGAATAACGGTGATATGTTGCGTTCGGTATTGGATAATCCGCTTGTACAGCAAATGATGAATAATCCGGATATTATGCGGTCGCTCTTTACATCTAATCCTCAAATGCAAGATTTAATGCAGCGAAATCCAGAAATTTCTCATATGCTTAACAATCCTGAATTGCTGCGTCAAACCATGGAGCTAGCACGTAATCCCTCTATGCTGCAGGAGCTAATGCGTTCGCACGATCGCGCTATGTCCAATTTGGAATCGGTGCCTGGCGGCTACAATGCTTTACAACGCATCTATCGTGATATACAGGAGCCGATGCTGAATGCAGCAAGCGATTCCTTTTCACGCAATCCCTTCTCTGGCTTGATGGATGGTTCTGGCGGTATGTGTGAATAACCTTAAAGTACGAATTTCCACGCATAATTCATACATTCTTTCCTTTTTTTTAATTCAATAGGCGGTAATAATCCACAGCAAGGCACGGAAAATCGTCAACCATTGCCGAATCCTTGGGGCGGCAGAGGTAATGCCAGTGGCACCGGCAGCGGCAGTAACGCTGCCGGTGAGAATCCCGATTTGCCACCGCGCGGTATGCTTAATACGCCCGCTATGCAGAGTCTTATGCAACAAATGTCTGAAAATCCATCACTCATGCAAAATCTTCTAAATGCACCATACACACGCTCCATGATGGATGCCATGGCACAGGATCCTGATATGGCCTCACGTCTGCTAAGCACCAGTCCGATGCTGGCTAACAATCCCCAATTGCAAGATCAGGTGCGTCAAATGATGCCACAGTTCCTTAACCAAATGCAAAATCCCGAAGTACAGAATATGTTGACAAATCCCGAGGCATTAAATGCCATCATGCAAATACAACAAGGTATGGAACAATTACGTTCAGCAGCACCAGGACTAGTGGGTTCGCTGGGTATTCCACCACCACCACCGGGCAACACAGAGAGCACCACCGCTACAACAAACTCAACAACCAACACCACCAGCGGTGGCGGTGATACTACCCGACCTGCGACAGCACCCGGTGGTGGTCCGAATGCACAACTCTTCAATGATTTTGTATCGCGCATGTTGAATGGCATGAGTATGCAGGCAGACAACACACAACCGCCAGAGGTGCGCTATCAATCACAATTGGAACAATTGGCGTCAATGGGTTTCGCCAACAGGGAAGCCAACTTACAAGGTAAGTGTGATAATGGAAGTTGTAGAGATTTCAAAATGTAATGTATTAAATTCTTTTAATTCGTTTACTTACAGCGCTAATAGCCACTTTCGGCGATATCAATGCTGCTGTGGAAAGGTTATTGGCATTAAATCAATTATCTTTAAGTTAACATCCTTAAATTGAAATTGTTTATTTAATAAAAACAAATAACACGAAATTATATAAACAAAAAACAATTTAATTGCTATTGCTGCTGCTGCTGCTGCTGCTGCTGCTGTAGTACCAACAACCTTTCGGCCTAGTTAGTGGCAAACACTTTCGCTTCTCCTTCAAAATATTATATGAAACGTAACTGTATCGTGTCTCAAAAAAACTAAAAACAAACGGAAAATGAGAAATTATACAAAATCGTATATAATTATCATCTGCTGTCTGGGACCGGCGCAATATTTCGTAAAATTATAACCTATAATGTATACCAAAAGTAAAATGAATAAATTCAAAAGATTCAAAAGGAACCGGTGGGCAAATGTAATCGAAGGGTAGAGAAACAGAAATATAATAAAATAAAATAAATAAAGTCATTTAAATATAATTTTTATTAATATTTGATATTTTAGGCCACATACAACTTTTATTTAATAGTCTAGTCCATGAAAAAATATTTTTTTTTTGCTATTATTTGTTTAATAATATTCAAAGTTTGTATTGAAAAATTCAACAAATTTCTGAAATTAAATTTTAACATTTTCATCAATTAAACTATTGAAAAATTGATAATTTAATACTTAATGCAAAAAAAAAATTTTTTTTTCAAAACAAGAAGTTTCATGAATTGGACTATTAAATTGAAAGCTTTGTAAAATGAAAAAGAGAAAAAAAACAAATATTTGTAAAAAGGCGCTAAATTATTCTTTCAATTAATATTCCAATTGATACTTCAATTATTCCAATATTTTGTTATTACCACTAACTAATAGTCATAAAAATAAGTAGTTGAACAAATTTTGTGTCGGCATTAGAAATTTACCAAAAAAAAAAGAAGTTATTTTTGTTTTTTCTTAGTTCAGGCCTCAAAGGATGTAGAAGGATGTTTCGATATACAAAAAAAAAACGGAAAAACAAAACCAATTCACGTAAACTTCTATCGAAAGAAAAAATTATAATGAAAACAAACAAAAAAATCATTTTTAACTACTTAGTTCTTATAACATAAACGTTGTGTTATATGTGTATCTTATTATTCCTTTATTACTATTATTATTATTAACTAACTACGTATGTATATACATGCGAACGGATGTATATCAATATCTACTATTATTAGCTTACAATATAATATCTACAAAGCTGTTAGTATACATACATATACGGTACATACACATATAAATACATACTTGAAACCACAAACATATTTACATGCGAGTTTATAGAACAAAAACAGAGAAAAAAACATCATGAAATGGAGGAAAAGAATTTTCACTAAATATACAAAAACAAATAAAAAATGAAAAACACTAAAGTATGGGAGGGTTCCGCGTAAAAAAGGAGTGTTTTAAATTACATATTAGTAAGAAAACATATGTATGTATGTATAAATCACTAAGATAATATTAGAAATGAAAAAAAAAGGATTTAAGATAACATGCATATAATAAACGGTGTCACATTGTGTTGAAAAATTAAATAAAGTTTACTTCTATTTTAAAGGTAAAGAAAATATTTTGTGTTTTCAATTTTGTGAGGTTACGAATTCTTTTTTCGAAAAAATTCAGTATTTAGTAGAATTTATCTTTTTCGCAATAGAAAATACAGCTTCACGGTACGGATATTTTAAATCTACCGTTACAACACTTCGGTTAAGATTCTAGAGCTACTTGTCTCTTAAAATAAAAAGAATTAGAAGACTAGTCCATCCCCAAGAAGATCGCTCAAGCTTTACCTGTCGCGACAAAGTAACCGGTTCACTAGTCGGAAACATTTAGGACAAAAAAACATCGCTGAAAACTTACAATTCAATCGACCAAATGTACATAAATTATTTTGCATCCTTCTGGAAGCCGCTGACAAGTGATACGAAGGTGAGGAAATTGCAAATAAATCGAAACTACCATAATGGTTGATAATACGCTTTGCGTGCAGTATCGGCTGTGGTACTACCGATACTTCCCTTAACTCTCTGTGTCCAGTAAGGCCAGATTAAAGTTCCCACTGCTTATTCCTGAGGTGAGGTGAGCCACCCTCGAGTACATGATTATACGAACTTATACAGAAATATTAGAAAGAACAGCTGCATACAATGTGTTACAGCAGAACTTGAACATCATTTATAATGATTCTATAAATTCTATACTCAGCCCTCATCTAGTGAGTGATGTTATTGAAACTTAACTACAACCGATTGTTGAAGAAGAAACTCACTCGTATGTTCTTCTTAAACCGATTCATCTACAAACTTTTGGTCCGAACCAATATAAACAGTCCCAGAGGCACGCACCAGCTTTGATTGTTTCTTAATGTGGTTGAAAACCGTTGAAATAAAGGACAAGGAAGTGAATTTTTTTCGGACTATCTCTTCCACAACCAAATATAGAGCAGTAGAAGCATTGTAATGCGTCACAAGCTAACTTCGATGCTCCGAATATTTTAGAGCACAAAATGCTTCAAATACACATGAAACTAATATTTTTCTTTGGCTCTAAAATTTTAAGTAAGAGAACATTAAGTGCTCACTTCGTAGCCTGCTCAAGAGCTTACACAAGAAGCGCTGGTTTTGAGTTCGCTCAGATCAAATACACTTCAAGCACCGGTAATACCAGTTTGCCAGATTTACACTCAATGGACCAAAAAGATAGAATCGCGTACAGAGTCGCGAAAACGCTGAATACGATAGCGTGCTTGTAAAGATAGAATACAATCATGCATATGTACGAGTACATAAAGACACGGCCTATAGCAATGAAAATTAAAAACTCAAGATTAAATGATTGGAAAGATAGTCTTAATGTTGTCGGCCTGTCAAAGAGACTGAGCCACCAAGCAAACAAATAGTCGATCGCTATAGCAAATGAGCCGCAGAAATATGTAACTGCCAAAGCTGTGTACCATGCATTGACTAACCGGTCCCGTCAACATTTTGCAAGAATGTTGAGCCAACAATTCCCTTATACGACAACAAAGTAACTTCAAAACTGCATGGAACCGAAAGCCTGAAAGGAAGAGCAGTTGAATGCATGCCGAGTTGTAGATACCGTCAATACGAGTACATATTAGAAGAAGAGCGCGAGTATTTTTTAAATTAAATAACCGACAAGGTGCCAAACCACTACTATGACATATGTATTTACCTACGAATATGTATATCCTGCATATTATTCGATCGATTGTATGATTGCGTTTTAGAAGGAAATGCGCCAGCGAGAGCGCCGAAGTTGCAGAGTTGAGCAGCAACGCAAAGTTTGGATACGAATGGTGGTTGCAACCGTGCCACTTACTTCGTTGTTGGTTGATGCCTGCTCCCCGCACTAAACGTACAGCTGTTGGGGAACGATGATGGTGTCGATGAAGGCAAGGGAACGTGCCACAAATAGGTGCGGTGAAAGGGTCTTATAACATACAACGTTGACAACAACAACACCAACAATAGAAGCAGACATAATTGATAGCGACAACAACAACATCAACCACAAGACCATACCAAGGAGAGGAATGCGGCCCTGCAACTACTACAATTTCAATACATTGCTACGCTTGCTGTTGTTGTCGATTGATCAGGTTCATATGTATATGCCGTGTAGATATGTGTATGTATGTATGTATGTATGTGGTGGGTACATTTCATCCAATGCCCATTCAGCAATAGCGCGCAGATACAATTACTAACAATTTTTTTTGTTTTTGCTTTTACTTTTACTTACTTTGTTTTTGTACTATTACCTTTGCTTTTGCATGTTTCATTTGAATTTTCTCAATTTTTTCTTTTTATTTCATTTATTTTGTTTGCCTTTGGATTTGACTTGCTTTTGTCGTTGTATTGTTTTTGGTTTCGCTTACTTTGCCACTCGCCACTCAGACAGTCAGTCAGGTTGAGAACGTCATCGGGAATTGTCGCGTAGCACTGCTGCATACGGCTAGCTGTCGATTTCGAATACAGAAAGGATAGTTTTTAGCGGACGTTGAACATTTTTCGCGAGTTCAGTATTGCTACATGTATGTACTATGAAGACATGCTTGACAAATCTACATTACGGTGCAGTTAAAATCTAAAAATTCAAATTGCCAAATAATACAAAAACATCAAAATAAAGCGATTTGTTACTTTAAAATTAACGAAAATATCGAAAAAAAATTCACTATGTGCTCATTTTAATAAAAAAAAAAAAAAAATTGTGTAAATTTATTCGCTTGCTGTTGAGGGCGCTTGTTTTGCAGCGATTAGTCCGTTTTTTATATACATATGTATGTAGCTGCCCAAAATTATTTTGCTCAGGCAACGGACAAAACAAACAAAAACAAACACAATACAAACAAAAAATCCGAAAAAGAGCATTGAATAAAAAAATTGGCCGCATATTTCCGCACGGCTTGTGGAACACGATACGAGGCAGTAGCTGTTGGACGCGCACAACATACATATTTGCTTATTGCTGTGCGTGTGTATGTCTGTGTTGCACAAATAAGCACGCGCACGCGATTTAAAATAAATTGTATGTATGTGAATATCCACGAAAAAATTTGCAAATAACGACTTTCGGGTGAAACTAAATTTTTGTATAAAAGGAAGATGGCAATGCAATATTGCGAAATCGAACATATGCAGTGATTGATTGCTATCGATTAGTCGAGCACTTAATGCACACTCCCATGCCATAAAAGCTGAAATGCAGTTTATTTAAATATTTAAAAAGCTGTTAAAGAACAAACAATGTTAATAGTTATGTGTGTACCAACAGCCATATGCGTACGTACATACATACATATGTATACAAATGTGTAAAGATTTTCAACAGTTGAATTTGCGCATGTGAAAATTAGAAAACAAGCAATAACTGAAACTACCACCGGCCATCGGTGCCAACACCTCGACAGGTAAGAAAATTAAATAAGGCGTGATTTACCAGACGCCAGTGTCAATGAAGCGTGAAAAGGATTACCTTTTGTCGTATGCACCTTTTGAGTATAAGGAAATAGCGAGCAAGAGAAGTGGAGTGTTATATGGCACTTGACATGTGCGTTGTTGCATTACTTTTTTCCAACTAAGGTGTTTGGAAATAATAATACATATTATTTTGTATATTTGTAAAAGAAATTTCAAGACAAACTAAATAGACTGACTTTCGGCCAATTACCTACATATGTATATACCAGCAAAGTTACTATCCAATCAATTAACCTACGCTAAACTATATGTATGCATTTCAGAAATGTTCATTAATAATTTTTTTATTTTCTAATTATAAACAATTTACAACTTTTTTAATGAAAAAAATTATTGAAAAAAAAATATATTAGAAACCTCCTTCCACCTGTAAAACCTCAACGTCATTACAACATGCTTGTTCTTTAATACATACATATGTATGTAAGCTTATAGATAGAAAAAGCCCGCTAAGGTCACTCGCAAACGGCTCGACAGTCTATTTGAGCGCATGCTCAACATTCCCAGCATCGCAAACAAGTTCTTAACTGCAATGAAGATCTTCAAAGAATACCCCTGCAACGGCAGTGAATAAGCGTTGAGCTTAAAAGTGCTCACAATGTTGTTGAAAAAAAAAACACATTTAAAAACATATCTAGTTAACTCAAACGAACAGACAGCATAGCAGAAGTAGAGAAACAGCCAGTAAAACCAGTCATCTTTGGTTAAAATTGAAATAAAACCCAAAGTGCGTTGCCATTTAGTTAATTTGTTTGGTTTTCTTGAATTTTTTGTGTTTATTTTTTGTGTTTTTTGCCTCATTCTCGGCACTTGTGTGGAATTTTCAAAGTTACCAACGGTCAGTTTTTACTCCCATGCATGTACTCGTATGTATTGATCCTACTTGAGCGCCATTTAATTGGATAGCAATTTTTTTGACTACAGATTTCCACCGCAATAGAGTTCTTATAATCTTTTTTTTACGATTAGAAGCGTGTATATGTATATCGATAGATTGCAATGAATGTCATCACCACTAAATGCAGATATGATAAACGAACTGTCTGGAATTTGATAAAGTTTTCGAAAATGAATGCAAAGCTAAGTGGAATTGTTGAAGCTTTCTGCAAGGCCACCATAAAAATTAAAAAAATTTGAAATTTTATGCAGAACGAGGATTTTTATTAAACCAAGATATGAGTTGAGTGAATATTTAAAAAAAATGGTGGCAGTGTGACGTCGCCTGCAGTGAAGTGATGGCCCTGTTCCATATAAGTAATGGAGGTACCAGTCTCGATCGACTGAGGTGTGGCATCGCCTGCAGTGAGGTGATGGCCCTGCTCTATATAAGTAATGGCGGTACCAGTCTCGATCGACTGAGGTGTGACATTGCCTGCAGTGGAATGATGGCCCTGCTCCATATAAATAATGGTGGTGCCAGTGTCGATCGACTTAGGTGTGACATCGCCTGCAGTGAAGTGATGGCCCTGCTCTATATAAGTAATGGAGATACCAGTCTCGATCGACTGAGGTGTGATATCGCCTGCAGTGAAGTGATGGCCCTGCTCTATATAAGTAATGGCGGGACCAGTCTCGATCGACTGAGGTGTGACATCGCCTGCAGTGAAGTGATGGTCCTGCTCTATATAAGTAGTGGTGGTACCAGTCTCGATCGACTGAGGTGTGACGTCGCCTGCTTTGAAGTGATGGCCCTGCTCTATATAAATAATGGTGGTGCCAGTCTCGATCGACTGAGATGTGACGTCGCTTGCAGTAAAGTGATGGCCCTGCTCTATATAAGTAATGGTGGTACCAGTCTCCATCGACTGAGGGGTGACGTCGCCTGCTCTATATAAATAATGGTGGTGCCGGTCTCGATCGACTGAGGTGTGACATCGCCTGCGGTGAAGTGATGGCCCTGCTCTATATAAGAAATGGCGGGTCCAGTCTCGATCGACTGGCCCTGCTCTATATAAATAATGGTGGTATCAGTGTCGAGTCACTGAGATGGTCAACTCCATTGACTTTCCTACCTGGCCGTACTTGAAAGCTTCAGTCCTTAACCGATGTGTTAATCGACCAAAGGACTTTCGTTTTTATACCTCGGATCATACACATTTTCTTCAGTCAAATTTCTTAATCTACACGCCGGATTTTCATGCTACACACATACATATGTATATGCATACATAGTATATGTTTACTCTTTACTTAAAGTGTTTCTACCGCGTTGTTTGTTGTTTTCTTGTTCGTGGCAGAAACACCTGTTCATTATTGTCGCCACCCTCGCGTAACGTGCAAGCCGCCCCTAAATAATAGTTTCTGTATCGCATTTGCTGTTTGCTCCGGTTGTAAATATGTGGTCTGTATGTACGCATGTGGGCATATATTCTACCCCAAGTACGTTTAGTCGTCGTGCCGGTTGTTGGTGTACCGTCTGTGGCCTGTGGTTTCAAATAAAAAAGAGACATTCAGTCTACCTACCTACCTAGCTACCCATATAATATGTTTTAGTGTACTTCATTGAGTGCATACATACGTACGCATACAAACTTTTTATACTCGCAGCACTGTCTTATTGCTCGCTACCAAATAGTGGCGACTTGGCTGCCGTCAATGACACGTTTGCATTCATAACGGTCGTTTCTTGCATATAAAAAAGTGGCGCGCACGCGTCCAAATCGCTCAAGATACGATGTCTACTCCTAACACTCATTGCGCAGTTTATTTTCTATTTTAGTTTTATTGGTAAATAGTTGGCGCGCTTTGCGATATTTTTCCTTCTTCTTCTTCTTCATGTGGAAGTTTCTTAGGTTCTTCTATTTGCGTTCAATTTTTGTGTTGTTTTTTGCTTAAGGATTCACGGATTACATTTTGTTAGGACACTGGTGATGAATTCTCATTATTTTTTGATAGTTTATTTCTCTAACTAACACAATCCTCTCAATAAATGTGTGGGAAATGGCGCCGTCTTGTTGAAATCAAATGTCTCAGAGATCACGTTTACTTTCTCACCATTCACGCCATTGACGTTTACTTTCTCACCGGCATTATTTTTGAAGAAATATGGACCGATATATCTACCGGCCGACAAACCACACCAAAGCTTTTTTGTTTTTTTTGAATGAAATGGCTGCACTTGAATCTCTTCAGGTCGCTCTTCGTCCCAAATGCGGCAATGGAAATTTTGCTTGTTTACATACCCATTGAGCCAGAAGTGCGCATCAGCGCTGAAGAAAATTTGGCTCGAAAATGTCGGATCTTCTTCGGGAACTTTTCAAGAGCCCATAGAGCGAAGCAATGTCGCTTGGGATGGTCGAGCGGCTTCAGTTCTTGCACGAGCTGTATTTTGTACGCATTCAATTTATCTCGATCTCGAGTAAAATGCGCCAAGTCGTTACATACGTCAGTTCGGCCGCTATATTTTCTTCACTGCGTGCTGGACGTGATCTATTCGATCGAATATTATCCAATAATGAATATCTTGGTCTTACCAGCAGTTTATCCAACTCAAAACGACTACTTTAGTAGCTAATTAGATAGGCGCCCATTGAATGTTTTTTTATTTTCTTTGAAGATGCTTGAACTTTCACTGCGGTGAAAGAACTTCTGGCAGTAAAATAAGTTAGAGAAATTCAACAAAATCGTAATTACTTATGCGCAGCATTAAAATGCAAATGAAAACCAATAACAACAACAACAACAACAACAACAACAACAACAACAAAAGAGTAAAATATCGTTATATCAGCGGGAAAAGGCCGTTGGGAAGAGAAGCAACAATGCAATTAAATGCACAAATTGCATATGAAAGAAATTTGCATTGGATGAGATTGTGCATAAAGAAAGAAAAGCGCAGAAATGGCAACAATAACAACAACAACAACACTAAATCAACCATTACAAACCTATAAAGACATGTACATATGTATGTACGCTCAGCCGGTGCACTTGAGCAAATTGCATTTTCTCCCAGTTCAAAAGCTGCCAACACTCGTTAGGGCTAGCAGAGATATTGATAGTGGTTAGAAAGGAAATTGGCAAACTACACGATGAAAGAACTAGAATAGGCTACCGAGGGAGTTGAGAAGGGAAAGTCTTTACTGTTTGAATTACTATGTACATACAAACATGCAAGTGGCGAAAGGTCACACAAAGCTGTCAGCCAAGATCGTGGTTAAGCAAGTGAGGAAAGGAATTTGAAGAGATGAACCTGCTATGTATGCATGTATGTATGCATGTATGTATGTACGAGTATGTACACAGCTCGCTAGCATTCATTCAGTTTCAGACTTTCAATGGCGCTGCAAATCTGAGCCCTGCATTTTCTTGCTTTCCCTCTTTCTTGGCGTGAATTTATGGTACGGAAGAAACTGTTGAGCTTGCAATAATTGTCAGCTGACGTCTTTCTAGAGATAGCCAACCAGCCAGCCAGCCAACCAGCTATGGCTTAAAGTAATCAGTGTGAGGCAGGCTAATCTTTAAGTTATGTACTGTTTTTAACTAAAAAGAAAAAAAAAAGAAACTTGTAAATATGTATGAATTTTTAATCAGAAAATCTTACGATGTGATAAAAGTTAGTGCACTTACAAATGTCTTTACAAGCGTAAATCGTACGCTTCGCTGGGTTTCTATTTCCAGCAGAAGCACGATTTCAAAAAGACTCAAACGGATGTAATGAGCCATGTGAGAATCATATGTAATACAGCGGAGGTATAATTAATAAAGGAAAATGGCTAGAATACCATTAAATACTGAGTAGATAAAAAAAATTCTACTGTTGATCGTTCGGAACTAATTATATAAACTGGGTGTTTGTGTGTGGTGGAGATGTTGCATATTCTACAGCTTTCTGTGGCAAACCGTCTTCTAAGGAAAATACATTTTTAATGTAGAAACTATTAAAATGACGGGCTGAAACATCATTTGATTCTATGAATGAAGTTTAAATATAGTAAAAATCAGTTTCCTAACCTCAATACTAGTTATAAGAGCTTAACCACATATATTTAAATATATACATAAATATTTATTATTAATCCCTCTTCGATATTTTGTTTACTTTCTCTTCCCACTCCTCAGCCTTCCATGCTGTCTTAAACACAATGTGATTAAAAATTGCGCATGCACCACCCACCACCAGCAGCAACGACGACGTGTGACGTGTCACCTGCGACAAGGACATACCATGTTAAAACACACCTCAAACGCGGGTGGCAGTGTGGCTGGACCAGCGAATGGTCAATTGCGTAATTCCAACTCTACGACTGCGACTGCTTCTAACCGCAATATACACTTGCGGCCGCAACAACCACTCAATATCTCTACCTTAAGTACCAGCACACAGAATGCCCTTCAAACGTCTAGCACTTCGGCGACATTGAATGGCGGCCAACGCATACCAACGCTATTAAATATCGCTTCAACACCGATTTCAGCTGGCACAATGAATACTAATGCCTTAACACCGTTAACACCGTGTGTTGGTAATGTGACGGCGACGACGACGACAACTGCCACCACGCCGGTTACACCGCTTACGCCGAATGGCATTGCAAGTAATTTACACACATATACCAATCAACATATATTGGCTTGTAACAATAATAATAACAACAATCACAATCACAATCACAATCATAATATTAATAATGCAACGCACAACAACACAGCTCCCAGCGCAATAAACACCAATAATAACAATACGGGACATTATAATAATCATAATTATAGCAATTGCCATAACCTAACGGCCGGCATGCTGATAAATCAATCAAAACATGGTCCTGGACCGAGAGAGGCATTAACGAGTTTGGGACTTTTGTGTTTAGGTGAGTTAAAGTACATACATACATACAAAGTTTCTCTGAACTGTTATACTAGAGTAAAATTGGGAAAAGTTGAATGTTCGATTGAATTGAATATTTCAATATATGTACATAAGGACCATTTAAACAGTGAGTATTTATTAAATATTCAATGGGCTATTCCTAAGATCTCAGGAAATCCGTTTTGAAACTGCATGAAAATACTTTCCGTTCAACCACTCTTCATTCAACAAACCGCTTAGAGCAGGTCACACATCTGCAAATCTGTTTATACCAACTCCCCTAGACCCTCCGTTCTACCTTCGGCCAGTGAATCCTCGCTACCTTAACAGCAGCAGCTTTCGCTGAAAAACGCTACAATGTTTTATAGATAGTTCCTGGTAGAAAATTTCCGGATCGACCTTTCCATAAAGCTTCGACCCATCCGTGACGAAATTTAGTGCTCCTTTCATGTGATTAATTCTATATCACCAGTCTTCTTATAAAGGAATTATGATAGAGAAGTAGGCTCCTGGTGCCAGATCGGAGATTCAGTGTCCACGCAGCCGGGTATGAAGTCGAGTCCCTCAAGAACCGTTGAATCGCTGAGTCCAACCATGGCGTCCAGTGCCAAGTTAACCCGCTGCTGGGAGAACGAAATTTATTTACTTGTAAGGAAACTGATACATCCGAGTTTAAGGTTCACTCATCCCTATAAAAATGACCCCAAATGTAATCATTCAAAATTGTTATAGTGGCTCCAAGGGAAACTTTGCTAACTTTCCTTTGAACTAACTTTTGGCTAACACTACTCACTCTGTGATACATAAGCAATTACGGTAGTCAGTGGTTTTACTCTACATTTGTACTTAATTACCTGCATTTTAACAGCTTACAATTTTTTCTTTTTATTTCTTATATTTTTTGTTGCAGTTTCCCTGCTATTAGCTTTACTGTCGTTGATTTTTCTGCTGAAAATTTCACCAAACGCCCGCGAAGATGCTTTAACGCGCAGCTCTGCTGAGGATTTCGTAATTGTCTATGATGTGACATTAGCGCTCTGTGCACTTTCGCTATCGCTGAATCTCTGCTGTCTGCTGGTGTGTGCGATACAGTTTCTATTCGCCGTGAAATTGGTGCGATCGCCAATGTTCGATGGCAGGTAAGCAGGGAGAGTGCGAATTCAAAATGACAAATTAGATTCAGTTTTTTTTTTAGATATAATTGAAGTTGATTGACCATTTAAATTTGTAATAATGTTTTCCACATTTTCAAACACTTACAGAGACAATAAATACTTGGAAAAATCAAGCGCGAGCCGCACCTGTGCAGTCGGTGGTTTCTTCATATCCATACCGATTTTTCTCACTGGTAAACCGCATTTTGGCAATTAAATCTGTTTTTTTTTTTTTTTTTGTACATATGTATGTGTATATTATATCTTCTCATAATGAATATTATCTTCGGCAGGCATTATTCTTTACACATTCAACCATTTCCACTCAACACCAGCCATCATAACGAGCGTACTAATCGGCATTGGTATCGTCTTTTGCGGCGGCGCAATGGTACATAATGTTTTCATTTGGCAAAAGGAGAAAACTATTAGCTATCGCAGCCCGCCATTGAATATGTCGATGATATCGCACATTGGACCTATAACACCGCCTGCGCAATTTCTCAGTCCTCAGCATACGCATCACTTCATGAACAACTATGCACCGCACATGTATACACCACATACACACGCACACGCGCAACCGCAATCACAAACACAAACGCAACTAGGTGCGGCGGCGGCGGCGGCGGCGGCGTCAACATTACATCCGACCTCCGTGACACCGGTCTCACCAAATCATTCACATGGCAGTTTCAATGCATTACTCTCAGCCGGTGCACTAAATTCGCCATTTCTCATACGACCATCGACAGCGACACCGCCCACACCAAAACCACTACCGCTGCTGCCACAATTAACCAACGGCGGTGGTTGTTTGACGTTGAGTGCGCGTGAGGCTAGCGGCTCGGTCAGCCCGGGCATACCAGGTGCATTGGATATGAGTAATATAACGAGCCCATCACTGCATGAGCTGTCGACGTTGGTGTAGATTTTGTAGTATTGTTGTTAAATCACTAACAACAACAACAAAAAATGCTAGAAAATAGTTTTCAAAACTTAGATGAGATGTGTACAATATTTGTAAAATGCACTTAATTCGTAACAATAACAGCCGGAAGTGAGAAAGTTATCGATAAATGGAAAATGTTAGTGCCGTTGAATTGAACTATTCGATTAGATAACGAGTACATACATACGTAGGAGTAACTAAAAGTAAAGTAATTAGAATTTAAAATAATTTTGTAAATATTTGGAAATTTGCTTGCATAAACCATGTAAATATTAGTTGTTATAAGATTTATTGTTGTAATGTGTGCTAATTTAATTATATTTAATACTCGTACGGTTTTTAATGTAAAATTATATAAATACGAACGTTTTTGCATAAATACAAACTTGATTATATATTTTTTATATAGTAGTGTCTTCAAATTATGTAAATTTAATTGCAATTGTTTTGTAAACTAAAAAAAAATGAGATAGACGCTTGCCCGCTTGATTGCTTTGCAACACTACAAATATTTACATCGATCGTTTATAACGATATACTAATTAATATTAAGCTAGTTGTATGATATGAATACGAAAGGTAATAAAAGAAAAAATATTGAGATTTTCAAAAAAATGTTTTACTTACCATGAAGTGCTGTAAAAAGTACTTTTATCAATGGAAATCAAGTAGAATATTAACTTCAGAACATTTTTATCAACTGTTGAGGACTACATTAAATATAAAAAAACGCCATTTTTCATCTACCATTGAAACTCCAATCGGCTTAAACATACATAATTCGTTTATTTCGTTCATTCTTTACTTCGTTTATAATATCTTAGTACAAAATTTCTAAAGAAAAACTTACATAATAATTTAAAATATTTATAAAAAAAAAACATTGCAAATTTTCGCAAATAGAAACAATTTTAAAATTCAAAAATTAAAATTAACATAGCATTTACGCCTATATGCATATATGTTTATATATATATTTATATAATCCATAAATTACTTTCATATATATATATATAGCTAAATATGTAATATCGTAATTGTTTGCGGGTTTGCGGGAATTATACTCTGACCTACACATTTCTACAATGGCCCGTCGATCAACCACCACCCCCAAGCAATGTTTATGTACATACGAGTGAGTATGTATGTATATAATTTAGTATTTATATTTGTAACATTTCATGCTGCCCAATAATTAATTCGCCTTTCATCTGTATGATTACAATGCTAGTACCAACTCCCTTTGTGGTGCAATCTCTCCGAACAGTATCGGCAGTCCATACATACACACATACATACATACATACATACATACATTGAAGTCTTTAAATTCAGGCTGAAAGAATTGAGAATGAGGAACACCGTTAAGTAAATTTGAAAGGAAATCGCTCATTAGAAATCTCTACTCACATTTCTCTACATTTGCTTGCCCATCTTTTTTCGCCGTTGGTCACTTTTCGGCGCCAAATAGATGTGTTAGGCCCGCATTTTGCGTTATATCGACAATATCCGTATTGGCTTTCGACGTGCGCGCCTGCATTGGTGGCAAATTTAGAATTTCAATTTGACGACTGAACATCTGATTAACGCTGCGCCCCACCAGACGTGCTGTCATTTTCTTGAACATATCCTTCTTGCCTTTGTCTACCTTATTGCCTTTTAGCGGCAGCACACTGATTTTCTCATCGAATTTCTGTACGTCCGCCGCATTTACATTGGGTATGCTACGCAGGACTTCGCTAAGTACGGGGAATTTTGGACGTAGCAATTCGTAGAATTGTACGCCGAGCGTAATGAGACCGGCCTGATTAGCTTCATGCATGCCATGTACTTGTAGGCCCTGCAGAACAGCTTGGAATGCAGTTGTCGCCTTGTGTTGGTCCAATAACTGTATTTCGCTGGTGGTTAGGAAACGCATCACCGGCGCTATTACATTCACAGCCTTCATGCTGCAGGCACTGTCTTGCCAGGAGAGTGCAGCCATGAGCGTCATAAGTATGTAATTGCTGGTGGCGTCATTCCTAAGTAGCTTAGCTCCCAAATCGCTTATGATATCTGAGAGCAGTGCTGATTGTGCTGCACGCGAATGTGTTGTGCCATCCATGGAGTGTTCTTCCGCCTCCATGGCTACATCGGTTATATTGGTGGCCGCATGTACACTGTCAGGACCGGCACCGACTAAGGCAATCTTCAACACATCCAAATATTCACGTGTCAAGGATCGATTTAGCATATCTTCCAGCACCTCTTGGGTATCATTCGACTCCTCGTTGAGTTGGCCCGATTCGTACAACGATGATATATATGTCCAACGCTGTAGGAGGTGATAGCACATGAATGGTGCCAAATGTGTAAAAATTGGCACCAGCACCGAATCGTAGAAGGCGGGTGGGCAAGAGTATACGAACGGCTTAAAAAACACACGCACAATTGGTCGCAATCGATAGTCGGGCACATCTTCCAGCGATGCGAAAACGCTATTGATGAGCGCATCGGCAATGCCTTGCAGTTGATAAAGGTCGCGTCCGAGCGAAGGTCCTGCTGAGCCCATCATATGGTAGCAGCTTTCGTAAAGTAATGCCATGAACTGCTGCATGCGATCCACAGTGGTCGCCATCTTTTTTACGCTTGGGTCCAACGGATCAGTAGGTGGTGTGCAGACACCCATTAAAGTTTTCTTTTCATGCTCTGGCATGGTGTACACATTGCGGAAATCTTTCGATAGTAAGCCCATTGCCTGTGGCCGATAAAGCTCGTTGAGCACGCGCATCAACGCAAGTATATGCGGCAGCAGTGGTATGACATGTGGTGTTGCTGGATTGCGACTGATTGGATTACCGTGTTCTGTGAAGCCAACAACAAAGCCACCACGAGACGCACGATCGGGATCATCTGGCCATGTGCAACGTTTTATAACAGCCAACACCACGTTGAGTGCATCCAAGATATGACCACGACTCACGCTATGCGGATCCGATTGAATGGGCGTAACTGCAGGCTTATCAAGACCTACAAACTGTATAAAATTATATGGCGACTTGAATATCTCGGCGAAGGTTGGCCAGTGTGGCAACGTGTCCTTCATAATATTTGCTACAAACACAGTCTGTCGCTCGTAATCACAAAAATGGTTAGATATCAATAAAAGAGCCTCCTGTAGAGTGGTACGTTCCATTTTTCCAAGTATTTGTCGGGGATCATCCAGTAGCACCTTCACATGCGAATCGATTTGGTCGAAAACTGGTAGTAGCAGTAGTGGGTATTTATGGCCCAGCTTTACCATCAATGAAGCGGCATGGCGGTGTAGATTTTTGGTGGCTTGCGCGCGTGTTGGATCGACGTTCAGATTGGTTGGATCCTGAAATACGAGCGCTTGGAAAATACGCTCCAGCACACGTGGCAATAGCGATACGCCACTCATGGCTACGCAATTATTGGGCGTTATTTGACAAGACGACATGCTAAGGAATACAAAAAGAGCTGAAATGCAGGAGAGCAAAATGGAAAGTATTAGAGGATTTGTGGTTTCCACTTTCAAGCATTCTTCCAGCAAACGTAAGCCGGATTGCACCGATGGCCGCTCAGAAACCAGCAATATGCGACTGAGTACCCCATCAATTACGCACACCAAAGCCTCCCACTCCATATAGGCAGGATCCTGAACGGAACAGTTCACATTGTTGCGTTCGGTATGCGCTTTGGCCAGGCGTGCATTGAGCCATTGCTCGCAATATGTAAACGTAACGATAGGCTGAATAAGCGTCGACTGTCGAAATAATTCGAGAAAATCTGTACGGCAACGGTAGTAGAAGACGGCGAATTCCTCTTCGCTATCATATTCCAGACATATATACGCTGCAGTCGAGATCGTGGTGGGCAGAGTTCTTGTGCTGGGATATAATGTTTTAATTATGCGCGGTGCTATGACAGCTATCAACTTTGGAATGTATGGTATCACTGTTGCGTCCTTAGAAATGCTATCGTGTTTTAATAGCACGTTCCAGATGAGTGTTGCACCATGCGCCACAGTAAGCGAAGGGTGTCGTGCAAGCAGTAACAAACATTCAAGAAATATTTCAAAATTTGGCGGTCGCTGTATGTTGCCATCCTCTTTTCCCCATAGTAACACAATTTGTTGTGCCAAACCGCCTAGCATATTCAACAATTTCTTCAAAAAGTTGTGATTCTGTTCTAATGTGCTGGGATTACCTGCATCCGGCAACATTTGGCTAGCCGTGAAAATGTAACGTATTGGCTCTTCACCGAACAACATCAGCAGCGGTTTGCGTTCTTTCACCTGACCCTTGCGATTTGTAATTTGTGAGAGGCACTCAGCAGCATTGCATTGGAATGATTTATCGTTTAGCAAAATGCAAAGTATATGCAACAACTTGCAATTATTCGAAGTGATATGATTCATAGAGACCCATTCAACAAAACCGGTTAATGTCAGTAGCACGACTTCCACAACGCGTCCATGGGCGCTTGCCTTCTGGAAGTTGCCAACTGCTGTAGCTTCACGAAATGACGTTACATGTAATTCGATAAGACGTTGAAAAAATTCAAATATATCGTTCATGTTATTGGTTAACGCTTGATACATATCCTTACGTCGCTGATTCGATTCAATGGTCTGCAGGAGAGCAACATCCTCAACGAGACGCAGAAAAACTAAAAGCACAAGTTCAGTTTGGGGCTCGCCTTTGTTGCAAGCGTCTGACAACTCTGATAGAAGTGTGGTCCATTGTTGGGGCCATTCGCGTTTAATCATTTCCACGATAATGCGTGACAATGCATCTTTCAAATGCGCTAAACTGGCATCTTCTGCCGGTCCAACTCCGAAGTGTAGGAGTTTCATTGCATTCTCTTTTATGAAAAGTTTTTCTTCATGTGAAATGCTGTTCCACTTAAATTTTATTGTATATTCCATTAATTGTAATCCGAAGTGTTTGACATTTTGACCGAATTGTTGTCCGCTGGCTAAGTATAGACCAACTTGTGCACATAACGGTGATTCTTCTTTGAAACGCTCACAAGCCATATAGGCCTCCATACGTGACTGTTGTGCAGTATCTGGCCGCATAATTAATTCGACCGCCTGTGCAAGCTCTTCCCCAAGTGCAGCTACATTTCCACGTTGTGTCATCCTAGTACCTGTGATGAGCAACTGCCAATTGCTTATTTTTGAATATTCTATGGATGTGAGCTAAACAACAAATAAATGCATGTTGCAATTTCAATGTTAAATTTCATAAATACTCACTACTATTTCATGTATTGTATGCGAGTACTCCACATACACACTCAAAATGTTTGCTAATTTCCTTTTTTATACGTATGAAAATGCGGTTTGTGATTGCCGTCCTTCGTATACTCCTCTGCCAACAATAAAACCAATACGGTGCAATCTTCTAAATTCTTTTCTTTTTGCTTTTTCCCTTATTTCACGCGTGTAACTGCTACGTCTCCTTAACCGGCGGACCTTGTTTTTATTATTTATGTTTTTTATCGTTTAACAGCTGATTTAATACACGTCTTTTTCATGCAAAAATTCTCTTGTATAAATTTTTCATAAAAGAGACTTTTCAAAAATGTGCTAAATTATTTTGATGGAATTTTTACACGGCAGAACACAGTAAGCCCGTCTCACCTTGTGCAGTACAGGGTTGGAAATGTCGATAAAGGATACTCCCCTTTTGACACATAGGCAACTCGTAGCTGTCTATCGACAGCCGCGTTAGAACTAATGTACAGAACATCTGTTTAAAAAAATTTTAACTTAACACAAGAAGTGAATTTCACACAATAAAACTGAAATAACCGCAATTTTTAAAAAAGTTCTTTTTCTTTGACACACGGCGCAAGGTGGTCTTACAAACCGCACTTCAAAAATATATGCCACTTCAGTACAACCCTGCACGTGCACCCGGTAGCGCCAAACTTAAACAACACACAAATTCGCATTGAACATACGCTGCAGGAAAGGAATGCCAAATACGAACAGAAAACATTAATTCCATATGACATCCGCGCGGTTGAAAATAGTTTTTAGTTTACCAAAACTCAATTTAGAGCAATAAGATTTCGGAAATCTCGTATTATTTTAATTTAATCTAACTAAATTGTGAAAATGATACGAACGGAGTGGTATGAGCTTGCCGTGGATGGTGGACGCACACTCAAATTCCCAACAAGAGGTCCACAGCCGGGAAGACAAAAACATACGGAACAAAGTGATAATACTGCAGCAACTGAAGAAGATTCTACTGGTAAATATTATTATGGGAAGTTACCAAGTCAAAGTGGCCAGCAGAGAAATTTTTTTTGACAACCTTTCAGCACCTCAACAATACGGCGGCATCATAAAGCGAGGTGCATGGTGTTGGATGTCTACAGGTAATGTATTAGAAATTACAGCATTACGTACTGGGCAGACCATAGCCACTTATGGATTTGTGGAAACGCGAGGCTATGATAACTGTTGTATACGCTGTGTAGAGGAATTATTTCCGCAGAACAACGAAACAGTACTTTTAGCTGTATGTTTGGAATGTTTCAGCGCGGCTGATAGTGTTTGCAGTTTTGTAGCAATTTATTCCATAGAGCATAATAAGGTATTGAGCTGCTTGCAATTGCCGCTACATATTACGACCGCAGCTTTTGTCAGTACAAATTGTTGCCGACGTTCGTTGTTGCAAAATTTTGACGGTTGTATTGCAGTGGGCAGTGAAGAAGGTGTAATTTTACTACTGGATTTAAATATCAACAAAATAATGGCCACATGTGAAGAGCGCTTAAAAGCTCCAACTGGACAGCTAACAGATGACATAGTTAAATGTCATTTTGTTGACTATAATCTACAACTGGCAGAGATTCATCGTGCATTTAGGGATGCCCGACAGGATGGCGTACATTTTGGACTGCAAGTTGAAGGTGAGTACTGAAAGTGTTATTTAGCTATTTTATGTATATTAACAACGCTAAAACGATGATTATTTATGGGAGAAATTGAGAGGCGTTAATTGTTTTTGAAGTTAACTATGTATTTGTTTCTTATAATCTCTAAAGCTATCATTTAAGGATACAAAAATCTAGCTTTTACATTCCTGAAGTAAAAAAAACAAAAAAATACTACAAATTCGTTTTCAAATTAATAGAAAAATTCAGTATTATTAAAAAGAAAAAACGATAAAAAAAATGCATAACTTAACAAATATTCCATTAACCAAAATAATGGGAAATTTTCATTGCTGCTCCATATTTTCCAACTGCACATCCAACATACCACAAATCATGTAGGATAAATCATCTGTTGGATCGCCGGCATCCCACATGCCGGGCTGAACTGTATCCTCAAAATTATCGTAATTGAAAGTCATCGCCACCTGGTTGCTGCTGTTCTCATCTAAATCCACAAGCTCATTCCGAACTGGCATATCCAATACATCTGACTGGGGCATGCGCAGTAATATAATAGTCTCCACATATTTTGCTAGATTTTCCACCAAGCCATGTTGTGTACGCAAATGTTTCAAGATATTACGCCGATGCAGCTGCATATAATTGCAGAGCGTGCAGATGCGCATTTCAATTACATTAGTTCGGGTCCGGTACACATAGTCTTCGAGTAGTTTACCACGCTTTCGACAGGGTAGATTTATGTGAGATATCATGGATGAGCGCGTTGCTTTGCGTATATGGCAGCCGCTGCAGCGATAGGCATATTCGCCGGTATGCATTGAGTAGTGCTGGTACCAGTAGGGTATTTTGAAGCAACACTGCCTATTGCAGAATACACAATATGCTGCATATTGCTCTTGTCCATTCATATATGGACGCATTTCCAAAATTTGTCCGCCTTGGTTGCGCAAAAGCGCCAAGGTCGCGCTAGGTAGACGTGAACTATATACTTCAGCGTCCGGATGCATGCTCACATAGTGCAGAACGATACGTTGCACGTTCTTATTGCAAATTCTACATCGATCGTTGAGCGCGTGCCAATTTGGGTTAGTGTTTTTGGGAATGGTTTGGTCTGGTGCGAAAAGTAGCTCATCATCAATGCTTGTCGATTCGCCGGACGTGCTGTCGCAGGTGATTAACTCGCATTCGTTCGATTTTGCGTCTGACTTGCCATTAAGCGATTCTTGCTTGCGAGGTCGACCACGTTTCGCCCTTGGCGTATCTTCGTCAATGGCATTGGAGCTGTCTGATGTTGGTGTCGAACGCTTCGGTGCGGCAAGCAGCCGTGTAGGTACCACTTTGTAGATGCGATGAGAACGTGGTTCGCCATCTTCGAGGCTGTCTTGGTCATCGTCGTCAATGACTATGTGCGCATTGGCCGAGGTAGTGGCTGGTGAATCTGTGGAAAGTAAATGAAGAAAAGTTTCAATATATGTACATATTTTTTAATACTTCATATAATGTGCATGCCAACTTGCCGTTATGCGTTGCGGTAACCGTCGCTTTGACATTTTTGCAACGCAAGGTATTCGCAAACATTGCCAGGTAGGCACTTTCAAAAGACTTCACTTGTTTTTGTCTCTGCCGCTTTGCCTCCAGTCGCTTCTCTTCCGCTTTACGCTGCACCAAAGCTAACATTTGCGCATCTTGCCCCCTTTTAGTCGCGCCTGGTTTTGGTTCGACACTTGCCGGCTTTTCCTCTTCCGTTTCCTCTTGCTCATACAAATACGTTTCATCGTAGCAACGTGTACGATGTTGACGTAGCGACTTACGACGTTCACCCTGATTTACCGTGCTCTCCTCCACTTTCTTTTCGTAATATTTCGCTGGCGTGTACTCTTCGTCTTTTTTATTACGCTTTCGCTTATCATCTAGACCAATACCGCCGCCATAACCGTTGCCAATTCCATATTTGGCGAGTAGTTCGTCGTAGGTGTTGGTGCGCATGGTTATGCGACCCGTGTGGGCATCGGTCATCAAGGTCAAATTTTTACCAATTTGTGTGCAGGCATCAGAACAAAAACGCATAGCTTCGATCGACAGCCGGCAGACACCGAGGTAAAAAATGTGGTTTAGCTCACGCGCCAGCTGTGGATCTGTGGTACAATTGCTGCTGTATGCTTTGGTATTGAGCGCCATTCGAAGCTCTTTGATTCGTGCGAAAGTCTTATATTTGAGTGCAGTCTGAAGCAGAACCAGGCATGTATGTGATGCGATCTGTTGCGGATCAGCGAAATTGTTGATAAATTCATTCAACCATTCGCGGTATACCGAACTAACAATCTGTTGCGACGATAAGTTTTGCTGTGTAGTGGTAGTGGTCGACTTCTCAACGAGTCCCGAAGATGAGGTACTCTGCTCAGCAGCGTCACCCTTTTTATCTGTGACGCTTGTACGGCGATTGGCATAGAATGCATTAGGTATGATGATATTTTTATCCGAAAGCTTGGCTGAAAATGCAAGTGGATTATCACCCGATGTAGCGGAAGCCGGTAATAAATTAACTGCATTCAAAAAATTAGATTGCGGCGTGGGCTTGAAAAGCGAAACAGCTTTTTGTGTACTTTTCGACGCCGCCGGTGGCGTGTTGCTATTGGAGAGTATTGCGCGACAACTTGACGACAAAATTCCGCCGGTCAATCCTTGATTTGGCTTAGTTAATTTCGCTCCTTGATTTACTGGCAAAAGTGTGCGTTTTTTACTCACAGCCGCACTTGGCATTCTCACCAAAGTCCTTGTGACGGTTGGCACTGCAGAGCGCCGACCACGACGAATTGACTGCAATGATTTCTTGTTTTTGCTGCTTGCGCCCTCCTCATCAGAACTGTCTAGCAGATTTATAGTCTCAGTTATAGAATTAATTAATTTAACTATTTGGCCAGGAATAGTTCGTGTATTGGTATTCTGTGTGTGATGCCCTTGTGTTCGTACGGCACTGTGTTGTGGCGTAATCGAAACTGTTTTCGGTCGTATTAGTACTTTGTCGGCGACGGGCGTTTCAGTGTCCAACTTTTCATCCTCATCGTCGGTATCCAAACAAATGGGGGAATTACGTGTTTCAATGATCTCCACCTCGTCGTCATCAACCATCTGCTCTCTATTTCTTTTAGATGCACCATTTACACAAGATCCTGAACCCGTGGTTTCTTGAGTGTTTTCGCTAGACTCTCCACTTGCTTCATCCATTTGCTTATTAATCGCTTCTATTTCGTTATCAAACACGCTGTCCGCTTGACTAAGTGGATCGTGAATATGTGTTGTTTCTTCGACTTCGGTCGGAGTTTCAATTTGACTATCCATTTGGATAGCAAACTCGACGGGCAAAGGACTATTCTTATCTATACTGTCTGCGATTGTATTATTACTCTCTTCATTCTCGTCCTGTTGCGTTTTCGCTTCCTCTTCAGCACTACTATATGTCTTATAATTGTCAATAGGTCCTTGCGAGTCTTCCATATTCTTACTACTAAAGGTGTCTTGTGTCACTTCTTCTTGTTCGTTTGCATCATTTTCACTTCTCGTGCAACTCTTTGAAATGTTATCTTCAGTTTCAGCTACAACGGTGTTATTATGTTCTTCACAATTTTTGCTTTCATCTCCTTGAGCCATATCCTCCTCGCCTTGCTCGCCCTCTTCTTCATCACTAAAACGTGCGTTGTATTCAGTTTCATCTGCTGAATCTGGTAAGATCATTTCTTCTTCGGCAGTCTCTTCTGGAATTTTGATCAGTTCAACTTCTTCAAATTCCATCTCTTCAGGATCGTCCGCATCGCTCGGAAGTTCTCTTGCCGGTGTATGTTTTTTGTTTTCATGTTGCATTGCTGTTTTTTCAACATTTTCAGATTTTTCAGAATTAGGCGCAGAATTCGATTTTTCGGGAGTATTTGACTTTATTTCGCTTGAATCCGCTTGAGACTCACTTTCTACGCATAGTACTTTAGTAGTATCCGATTCTGAGCTTTCATTTACTTTTTCTGCGCTTACACTAACGACTTCTTTGCTTTCTGTTGTACTTTCTTTTTGCTTCCCAGACCTTTCAGTTGGCTTTTCCAAAGTTTCTGTTGATTTTACAGAGCTTTCACTTTTCTTTTCAGACTTTTCAGGACTTGAACTTTCATTTTCTTTTCCAAAACGTGAGCTTTCACTTTCCTTTTCAGTACATGAGCTTACAGTTGTTGCACTCGAATTTGCTTTTTCAGTTTCTTTATCTTTTTCTTTTGAAGTTTCCATTGCGTTTGCGCAAACGGTATTTACCAATTTGATGTCATTTTCACAAGTTTCACTTTCTTTTATATAGTTCTCGGTATTTTCCTCGCGCTTTGAATTGTTCATTACTGAACGAACCGTAATACTTCCTCTCTTTTCAAAGATTTCACCTTCTTTTTCGGTGATTTCATCTCTTTTTACTAGATTTTGAATTTCATTTGCATAGCTATCTTTTTCAATAGTTTTTTCTTCTACAAAGCTTTTAATTTCTTTTTCGGAGTTTTCATTTAGTCTTGTCGAGCTTTCGCATGCATTTGTGGAGCTTTCATTCTCATTGGTGTTTGTTTGACTTTCACTTGCTTTTACACAGCTGCCCTCTCCTTTTTCCACGTTAGCACGTTTTGTTGAGCTCTCATTTATAAAAGTGTCATTGGTTTTCTCAAAGGTTTCTAATCTTGTGTTATCGCACAATTTTTGAAATTCTTCGGCTACGGTTTCAATGCATTTTATATTGTTTTTCCTTAAAAGCTTGTCGGTGTTTGCTGTGGCCTCCAGATTCTGATGAATTTTTGCATTATTTTCATCCACATTTTCTTTGGCTTCCGAATGGGCCGGCTCACACTAAAAAATTGAAATCAACTTTATTAAAAAAAAACTCCATAGCAAAATAATTAAAATGCTTTAAATAAAAATAAATAAATCGATATTCGCTGGATAAGAACAAATAATTGGTTAAAGTGGAAATTTTGCTTCTTATTTGAGTTCCTACTACCTATAAACCTAATCCAAAAAAAAAAGACACATACTATACATACATGCATATCTATGTATGTGCATACTATATGTGTTTATACGGGCGTATTTACCTTATCATCTGTAACATTAGCAGCAAACGCAGCAGTCGCCATTTCTATATCCGCTGCGGTCATCGTTGTCGCCGGCGACAATCCATTCTCTAGTAGAGTCGCATATTTCTCGAGTTCCTCAAGAGTCAAACTTTGGAAAAGACCAAAATTACATTTGGCATTTAAATATATTTGTTTACATTACACTACCCTACCTGTCATCGCCAGCAGCCTCCTGCCCACTCAAAACACGCTGCAGTAATTTCAATTTGTGCAATTCTTCATCGTTTTCTTTTTCTACAATTGCATTTGCGATGCGCTGCTCCAAGCGGGGCAACATTTTTTGCATTTCATTGACTTTTTGCTCATACTTTGGAGCTTGTGGTTGTTTTTGTAACTCCGCCGGCTCCATTGTGATGTTTATAATAAGTGCATATATGTATGTATATGTGTATGTGTGTGATTCTTCAGGTAATCGGTTCACTTGGCCTGCGTGCTTTTGTTTGTAATGTGTTGTTTTTATTTTTGCTGCATTCGGTTCTCAATATACTATGTTCATATATGTATGTATATACATATGTATGTTTTAAAAACATAATCAATTAAAAATATTTATTTTTAATAATTTTCTTATGTATGCATTTGCATGCGGCTGCTTCTAAAATTTATTAAAAATTTATTAAGGGGTAACTATAAAGGCCAAAAAAAAATGTGTCTGCCATTTTAAATTTGGGAAAGGCAAATTGCTGGGTCACTTTTAAATGCATTCGAGAGGGTAGTGTGCGCGAGCAGGGTTACATTGGCAGATAAAAAAAAACTAAATTGCAAACAAAACCAAAAAAAAAATTTTAATTGCAATGGAAAATTTTTAAAAGATAAAAAAAATCTATTTCATTAATAATAATAAAAAAGGTATATTAATTTTTTTTATAAAAATAAACCCACAAAAACTTAAAAATTACATCAAATTAAGCGAAAAATTGTTAAAAAAAAAAATTGAAAAAATCGTCAACTTGAACAAAATTGTAAATTTTAACAAAATTCGGGAATACATGCCATAACGAAAATTGTACCCAGCACTTTGCCTTCTAATAAAGAAAAAATATAAATTTGAGCATACACGCAGAATCGCAGCAACAACAAGCAACGCACATCGATGCACATACAAACACACACATCTTTACGAAAAAAAACTATCGCAGCGTAGCTAGAGCTACACACGGCTTGGTAGTATCCCCCTTCCAAAAAAAAAAAAAATCTACACTAGCGCAGCGCCGATATTAATAAAGCCCTCTTTCTATGGCGCCACTGTCGAATTCACTCATAAGCATATATAATTTTTCCTGCGCTACTGCTGCCACAAGGCTTATATTTTTTCGTTTTTGCTATTTCACGTTCAATTACCAACAACTTTCTATTTGTATTTGGCGCGTGATTGAAGCGCGTAAAGTTAAAGTTAGTTTTACACTTTATAAATTTAATAATTTTTTTTTTTTGCTCAATTAAAACCAACACATTACACTCTGCACGCACAACAACCAAAAATATTTGCCACCAGTCTAAAATTTTTTCAATAATTTACCGCTGACAGTGCTTGGTTGTGCCACATTTTAAAGCGTAATGTACTAATTGCAAAGCGTAGTTGAAAAAAGTAGTAAATTTAAAAAGTAGTATTTTTTTTTTTTGGAAATTACTTAAACTAATTTAATTGATTTTTTATTAAATAAATAAAAATAAATAGGCAAAATCACAATTTATGAATTTAAATTAAAAATTCAAATTTAATTCTTTTTAAAATTTCGTAATCAAATATGCATATTAATCAATTAAAAGAGGAATAAGTAGTATTCAAATATTAGTGGAGTAGTAGCATACAAGCTACTAGTGTACGCAAATGCCACACTGTTTAAACATGAAAATTGTGCACACGGTTGCATTTAATATAAATGCCATTTAATATAAGCAAATGTCAATGCTCTTGACGTAAGAAAAAAAGTAGAAGCAGTGGTGTGCTTTCGGAAAAAAATTTAATTTCTTTTTTAATATTTCACAAAAAAGCGAAAAAAAATAAAAAATATTTGCTTATACAAAAATAAGGAAAATTAATAATTAATAAAAAAAACATTAAAATAAAAAAATTAAAAAAATTACCTAACACAAAAAAAATATTTCCAAAAATTTTTCAGATAATTTTAAAAATTTCAAGATAAGAACTAATTAACCAAAATTAATATAAATTTGAAGAAAAAATTAATAGAAAACGTATTTCCTAAATTTTTATAACAAATTGTATTAAAAAGAACAAAAATAAAAATCAAATTTAAAAAAAAAGTTAATAAATCCAAAAAAAAAATATAAAAAAAAATCCTAAATTATAGAAAAAGTTAAAAAAATATACGTATATATAACATATGGAAATGCACAAATACAAGCTTAAAAATTTTAATAAATCAAGAAAAGATAAAAAACTAAAAATTTCAAGAAAAAGAAATAAAAAAGATAAAAAACTGAAGAAATTAACCTAAAAATTAAAAAAAAAAAAAATTAAAAAAATTTAATTGAAAAAAAAAAACCAAAAAATAAATATTACAAGTTTTAAAAATTTAAGTAAGTTGAAAATAAGTAAAAAAAAATTTAAAAATTTAAAAAATATAATTTTTTTTTAATTTCAAAACTTTAAAAAAAATTTAGCAAAATGGAAAAAAATTTAATTATATTAAAAATTTAAATAAATTTAAAAATCTTAAAACTAAAAATATTATTTTTTTTTATAAAAAAAAAACACAAAAATTAAAAAATTAAATGGTAAAAATTAAATTCAAAAAATTAAAAAAAAATTAAAAAACAAACATAAAAATTAAAAAATTAAATAAAATTTAAAAAAATTAAGATTACAAAAAAAATAAGGCCTCAAGCCTCAGAAAAAAATTAAAGAAAAAATAAAAAACTAAAAACTAAAAAATACGAATTCAAAATCAATGATTATTTTCAAAATTTTAATAATGGCCGTGTAATTTTTCTTACATACATCTATGTATATGTACATTTTTATGATAATTTTTTTTATTGGATTTATGTACATATGTTTGCATGCTTACTCTAAAATTTCTACAAATCAAAAAACTATTTTCCTTTCCAGTCATCAATGATCCTTGCGCTATACAATCTCTGCTGCCCATAGACTTGACGCTCGGTTTGGCTGTCGGTACCGAAGATGGGCGTTTAATACTTTATGATTTGGGCGAACTGCAGATAGTACACAATAGTGCACGTTTACCACAACCTCAAAGAAGATTGGCACCCATAGTGAAAATGTCCTACATAGAGCCGGTAGATGATCCACGGTGTTGCCTCTATGTGTGGGCATTGCATGATACTAATGTCAATTTGACCGCCGTAATGCATTCGGTTGTGTATGATAATCGAGTAATAGAAGATGATGGTTTCTATTACTTCGAGGTAACGGATAATGCATATTAAATGTTAATTGATTACTTAATTTTAGTTTTTTTTTTTCTCTTTTATTTTCAGTGCTTTTGTGCGTCCTCTTCACGTCTCGTACTGCCGTTAGAGGATAAAAAGTGTGTGGCAATCGATTGTCAGTCAATTAACAAACTTGCAACGCCAAATACTCATAATGTCAGCTTAAATGGTAGTCTTTTCAATAAGACAGCAGCGGAGGAGAGTGGCTACTGTTTGTGTGCAATTTCATGGTATTCACTGCAAGAAGAGAAGAACAAGCTACTCATATTCGATTTAAATCAATGGTATAGAGAGGAGATGCGAAATTATTATGAAGATTCAACAACAAATCCCAGTTATTTAGCGGGTTATGTGTTGAGTAAGCGAGAATGTGCTTTGAGCCTATATGTGAATCCCAATAGTGTGGCGTATTTCAACACGCTGCAACGTTTTGAAGAGCATTTCTATCCGAATTCGCTGAGTTTTGGTGCGTATATTGTGTTTTATACTAGATTATAAAATTAACTGGAAAAAATATTTCACTTTTCAGATTGTACTCTCTTACACACGGACGGCTCGTTGGGCTATACTTGGCTGGGTGCGCAAAACATCCTCATCAGCATGTTACGCGCTAGTAATTCGAGTATTTTCCTAGAGCCGGATATGTATTTTAAAGAGATTTTGCGTACACGCCTACTACCGCAATTCTGTGAAATGAATGTGGACTCAACTTTTTCGCGGGTCCGTAAAATATAAAAAAACGTATATATTTGAGCACATTTTTTTTTTTTTTTTTTGAAAATCTGGTTCGATAAATTATAGAAAAATTAGGTCACAGCTCGTATCATATTTTTAAATTGTTTGCTGAAATTTTCGGGTTCTTCCTTCACACAACAATTTTGGGGTAAACCTAAAACCGACACTAAAAAGTTCAAAAAATCAATAAAATTCGTAACCGCCTAAGCATTTTAACAAATTTCAAACGGCTATTAAACTGTTTGCTTGAAAATATTTTTTAAACCCTAATTAAAAGTTTGAAATTTTTTATTTTAATATTTTGTAGCTAAAAACTTTTCAAAAAAGTTATTATCTATATTTTTGTAGTTAAAAAATCCATAGTGCTTCGTTAGTTCTAAAAAAAATGACTTGAAAATGCTCTACCAAAATGTAAAAAAAATAAAATTTTGAAAAATATCTAAGGGCCGCAAGGACTAACAACTAAACTCACTATTTTGTACTTTCGAAATTCTAAAAATTTTTTTTTTTCATTTCCAAATTGTTTACTTTTGGATTAAGCTCTTTCTTTAAATTTCAGCTCGCCATCTATGAGATCATTTTATCTGTCGCTTTGGAGCATAACTGTTTTAGCCTGTTGCGCGATTGTGCCAAATGTTGGGCTGATGGCAGTTTTATGGGTTGTAATTTCACTGCGACTACGGGCATTTCGCTGTCAACCCTCACCGAATGGCTTTGGAAACGTGCCACGGACATAAAAAAGCGTTCAAATGAATTATCGAAGCGTCTCTTTGACTATAGCGTCTTTCCCTTAGATCAGCGTGAGCAAAAAGAGTTTGGTACCCTGACACGTCAGCTCAAATTATTGACTGATTTGTTGCAAGAGGTGCTGACCACAGGCAAACGCTATATACCCGATAACGGTGAGTGAGCAAGTATATTTGGTGCTCTAACTGTTTTTATTTTTATTTTTTTGATTTGTATAAATATTTGTTTCCCTTCCTACAGTTTTCCACAATCTCGAGACACAATACAAGTCCCTAAAAATGCTTACCGAGTATCAGGAAGTGTTGCTGTGGCTGGTTAGCATCGGTCTACTACCTGAAGTGCAGCCTCGCATCGATAGCTATAATTTCCATAAAGAATTGCGCAATCGTAAACGTAGCAACGCTATGCCAAAAGTCAGAGAAGAAGACATACGTTATCCATATGAAGATTTGAAAAATTTATATGCGCGCAAGCGCGCTCTGTTCGAACGTGACAATGAGAATTTCATCTCCAAGAAGACTGGTAGCTGTTGTTTGCTCTTCATTGATGCACTCATTGCACACCAATGCAACAGTGATGCTCTACGTGAATGCTGGTTGGAGAATGGCGGCAATGGTCTCTATCCACCGCCGTCCATTGAGGCAATGCTACGCGTTATGCTTGTGCCGGAAGCGGTGTTTGAGAGTAAATGCGCAATTTTGTTGTACTTCCTTTTGGATTTGCACATGACCATGGATGAGCAGAGGCATAAAGGTATTGTCGAGAGCTTTGTGAAATTTCCCAGCGTCTTCAAGCTGACAGCTACATTGATTAAGACAGTGCAAGCGTTTTGGAATCTCGACCATGGTCTATTTCAGGTAAGTGGTGTGACTTAAGTGCTAAAATGTATGCTCTGAATTTTATATAAACTATAATTCAAAGAAATGGAACGAAAATTGATGACACTTCCTTCAAATGTTGTCTGGAATGAGCGAAATCGCTAAGCCCACAATAAGATTTTTACATGAAAACATAGAAACCGCTATATTTTAGTAACAGAAAAAGTGGAATTTCGGGCATGGCAGCGCCCACTTTGGAGAATGTCATATTTATGTTTACCTTTTTTTGACTGATCTCGTCGAATCTTCCGTTTATGTATTGTTAAAATCTTATGGCTGAGCTTACATTCGGTGACTTTTTGTGCCAGAAATCTTAGTTTGTAGAGGAGAGGGAGACGACGGAGTAGTCAACAACAACAACAACAACGAAGAAGGCAGCGTACCGAAATCGTTGCCTCTCTCTCTCTCTCTCTCTCCAAATAACTAAAAGTTGCAGCAACAAAAGTAGCCCTCTGTAAACTCTGTCCCCCTTTTACGCTCTGTTTCCCTCCTTGAATTGGGATACCAATGTGAAAAAGATCGACGGAGTGAGAAGGTGGTTGCTGATGTTGACCCGGGATTCTTGGCTCGCAGAATCAACTGATTTCATCTGCAATTGGTGAATCTTCCACCTCCTCATTTACTGAATTATAACTTATGCTTTAAAGCATTGCACTGCCTCACGGTGAATGGCGTTTGCAGCCTTTTTCTTTGGGCTATATGTAGATAACTCATGTCTCTAGCACTTGCTTCATTTGGTATTTACATTCCATTTCTAGCCCGCTGTCGAGGAGTTCATATCGCCTTTCCACAATAACCAAACTTACAGTCAATGGATGCTGGAGGTACTTGTAGAATCTCTGCTTACGCAAAATGCCGCCGACTACGCATTGCGTATCCTGGAAGCGCGTCCCATGCTCATTTCGCCAATATTAAAACTCAAGACGCTACTCGCTAACGAACTAACTTCGGAAGCTTTTCATTTTGCGCGCACCAAACAGGATGACTCACTGCTGGAGCTCTTCTTCAAGTGGTGCCTTTGTGCTGGCAAATATGGCGTCATACGCGATTTGGCGCTGAACGAACGTGAGGGTCAGCTGGTGCAGCGCATATTGCGTAACAGTAAAATGCTCGGCGCCGAGAATTTACATTTCGTCTATCTGCTGCAGAAGTCCAAGTATATTGAGGCTGTCTCTTATTTGGATGAGCTTTCTTCGCGCTCTAAGTCACAGCGTCATTGCAGTAATGAGAGCAGTAACATGCTGCGCGCCCATGATACGCCGAACTTGGTGTTGTCCGCCTTCAATACGACCATGGCGCCGGTAACGCAGGGCTTGACAGACGTCTACTTTCGTATTAAGAATAAAATCAAGAAAAAGGAGGCGGACAATCGTTCACCAGTGCCACTGAGCTGTCAGCTAATAAAACAGAACGCAAATAATTTACTTGGCGGCATTTACCACAGCTCAGCATTGAGCGCCCACTTTGCCACCTACTACTGGGGTGAAATGCACGACGAACGGCGTGCACGCGATGGCGCATCCGTCAATTCTCTGCTTAGCGCGAATAATGCGCCCTTCTTACGCAAACCGCAAGTCGAAGCTTGTCATCTACAGTTGGAGCAAGCACCACAAAGTGGTATCTCGTATCCGCGACCGTACATGGCGACTGAAAAGCGCACGCTAGCGGAACGTGAACTCGACGAAGTGGACGCGTCGGCAGAAGTGCCCAACTTGGCGCTGCATACAGGCACACAACCACGTAAACGTCGCCGTCTATTGGGTGAGGAGATCGTTGAAGATCTAGGTCATTTCATGCAGCAAAACAAGTCGGCCAGCCAGTTAACGGCATACGGATTTGATCTGCAGGAGGCGTGCGCTACACCCAGCAAAACGATCGGGTCTACGCAACAAAATGAAACAATCACAGCCGCAGCCGCAACCGCAAGTACGGAGTATCTGACGCAGCCGTTGATGACACCGCGACGTCGCACAACAGCGCTAAAAGACAGCCGCGCTGACTCGTCTGTCACCACAGAGCTACATAGCATATTGAAAACGAGCAATTTACCGGAACGTAGTGCGCGGTCGCAAAGTGCCCGACGTGAGTTGCACGCTGCAATGGATGACGGCAAGAATCTGCGCTTCGCATTACCGGTTGTGAAGATCACAGAAGAGGAGGAAGAGAAGACGGAAGACAACGCGAAAGAACGAGAAGCAACGGCACATAATGAAGAATTAATTGACAGCGAGAAACTCGGAATTAAACGCAGTCGACGGCGGCAGTCGACAACAACGGTAGATGATGATATTGAAAAAAATGTGGAATTGGATGAAACGCCGTTGGCGATAGCCGCAGAATTTAAGGCGGTGACGTATGAAAATGTTGAAATGGCAGAAGAGGACGTGATTGACGAAGTACTTATTGAGGTGCACCACGAAAGACCAGATTCCTCCACGCCCTCTCCTATGAAACACAAAAAGGAGACGCGAGCCGTCTCGGTGAATTCGAGTCCTTACAGTGAAAGTAATCAAGTGTCTAGTGCGGAAAGTGAGCAGGACGAGGGAGAAGAAGATTTCTATTCTCCATTGTCTTCGCGTAACAATTCTATGCTAACGGATAATCTGCGTTCGCCGCCAATGTTCCCTACATCAGTCTTCGAGTCAGCAACATCGAAAATATTCCGTTACAGTGGCCCACAGCCACGAAAGCCGCTCGCACGTCTTTCAGCCGAGCGTAGTCAAAGTTGCTCGCCAGAAAAAGAGCTACCACAGCCAAGCCAGAAAAATACTAATGACGAAGAAACAGAAATTAAACAGTCGCTACAACAGCAATGTGTGGCGCCGAGCAGTGGCTATGCTACCGCCAACGCATCTAGCATCTCAACAGCTGTCGCCAATACCATTGCAATGAGTTCGAACATAGCCACACTGGCGACTAAATCCGTTATGTCGTTAGCCAGCACCGAATTTTCGCCCCGCAGCTCGTCCTCAAAACTAAACACAGTGCAGTCGAAATTCAATTTAGACGACGTTAAAAATCTGCCACACCCTGGTAAACTCTCCGAATGCAGCACGATGGTCGGTAGTTTCACTGTGGAAGAAATCGATTTGACCGCAGGAACCAGAGGTGAAGTGAACAAGGCAGAAGAAGAACAATCGGCACCGATTTACGCGCAGCTAAAGACAACCACCGAGTTTGCGCGTCCCAAACCAACGACAGAGATTTTCCATGCCAACACCACTCTCGGCATGAGCTCATACGAATTCACGTTACCTGAGACCAAAACGACAAGCCCCGGGGTCACTGATGACAAGCAAAAAGCAGCAATCCTAAAAGTTATGGAAACGATGGAAGTCATGGATACAGATGAGTCTGAAGAAGTCAAACTTAACGAAGCTCAGCAAGCTACAAGCTCAGTGCCCGTTGTCGCCACAACCGAATCGGACTTGTACGCAAGTGCATTGGGCATACCAACGCAGCGAACCGACGATGTGGAAATTACGGATAGTAGTGACTCGGACGAGGTCGTCGCTTTGTATGGGAATCAGCGCGAAGCAGTGGACAAGCACAGGTATCAAGCTAACGCCGATAACTGTGATAATAGCAGCAGCAGTGTTATTATCCTGTCGTCTCCCGGTTCTTCGGAAATGCGCAACAACGAACCATTCTACCCCAG
This sequence comes from Neoceratitis asiatica, assembly GCA_030068015.2. Classification (NCBI taxonomy): domain Eukaryota; kingdom Metazoa; phylum Arthropoda; class Insecta; order Diptera; family Tephritidae; genus Neoceratitis; species Neoceratitis asiatica. The sequence goes on along the minus strand of CM061525.1, from coordinate 96,357,235 downwards.
GTCCGAAAGCGATGATGAAGATAATGACGATGACGAAGATGAGGAGGACGAAGATGAAGATGAAGAAGAAGATGAAGATGAAGATGCAAGTGATACAAATAGTGGCGACAGTTCGAGCTCGCCCATTGAAATTATTTCCGAAGATGATGAAACTGAAGCACCAAAAGTCCGTACGACACTAGCCCCACCTGCTTTGAAAGTCATAAGAGAGGATGCGGAAAGTAATGCCAGCGAAGATACCTCTTTGCATAGCGTACCTGCATCTCTAGAGAGTGAGAGCAGATTGGTGATTGAAGAAGTAGCTTCGGTGTGTACTGACATTGAAGAGCTGGTAATGCGTGAAACTATTACATTCGAGGATTCTGATGAAGACGAGCAAGAGCCATCATCATCCGGTGGCAAGAAGAAGGAAATGTACTTCAATAAGAGCGTCTTTATCCAAGACGATGCAGAGATTACAATCGAACAATTGCATGTAAGCGCTTATAAGGCATTCTCGCAGGAAGTTTATGAAGATCTCGGAGGCGATGTGTTCTATTGTGATGCTGAAACAAAAACGGAAGGCATGGAAATATGTGAAGAGCGCGAAATCGAAATAACAACTGAAGAACCCAGCACTCCGGTCAATATCTTGAAAGAAAGAGCAAAGGATGCCATGCGAACGTCTGGTGAGATACCGGCCGGATCACCAAAAACTGAGGTGGGAGTAGAGGAAAATAATTGCGAAAAAAAAGAATCACATCAAGAACAGATGTTGCAGTCCTCACCAGCGGACGTTGTGCTTGGTGGCTCTGGTGAAGCTGAGAAAGCAGTTATAAAGTTGCCGATAGTAAGTACAGAAAAACAAGCAAAAGCCGAGTCTGAAGATGAGGAACTAATCAAGTTGCACGTGGAGGAAGGTGACCTTAGTGAGGCCGAATTCATCGAAACCAAAGCGAATGAATCTAAAGCCAGCACAGAAACTAACTTAACGCACGGGACGACTAAAGAAAGCTCTTCAGATAGGAAAATTAATGAGTCTCAAGTGGAGCAAACTGAAAAATTGGTTACCTCGTCGGCAGACGTGTTGGAAGAGACCACATGTTCACCAGCAACAAAAGACACGATAATAAATGAGACGGAAAAGGTAAAAAAATCCGCCAATTCATCGCAAAAGTCAGTTGAAGTGGAGCAAACTGAGAAAGAGGTTGCCTCTGCGCCGCAAAAAACTTCGACAGACTTGTTAGAAGAGTCCACAGGTGCACCATCTTCTTCGACCCTCGTTCAACCAGCTTCACTTAAACCCACACGATTAACTCCACGCACAGCTGAACATGAAACCAAACCCCTTACAAGCATCCCAACACAAAGGCGTTTGAGCCTGCGTGGCACCTCCGTACCACCATCTCCTGCCGACACCATTGCCAACACGTCGATTGACGAAGCCGGTGTAACAGACCGAAGACATAAGCGTGGCATTTCGATGCCACTACAAACTACAGCACAGCAAGAGCAGGAGGCCGCTGTGCACACGCCGGAAACACGCTCCAGCAGTCGGCGAAGTGTACGCGCAAGCTCAATGCAACCCAGTGACGCCGCCGTCGCACAACTTGGCACACCGCGTGCCAGCCGCAGCACACGTGGCGCGTCAGTGCCGCATGAAGTTGAGGAAGCAGCCAATACTGGCACACCCGTGCGCATAGGACGCGGTACTTCGGTACCGCCAGCGGCTAAAATTTCCACACGACGCCGTTCAAATGTGCTCGATGCCGTCAACGAAAGCACACCAGTGGCAGTGGACTCACCATCAACGCGTACACGGTCGCGCATGCGTTTAAATTCTGGCGATAGCGAATTGGATTCATCCATTGTGAGTGGCAGCGAACATGCGCCTCAAGCGAAACGTACACGCCGTGCTTCCATATCGAGCAGCGTCTCAGAACAGCCTACAACGCCAAGCAGCAGGCGCGCACGTTATAGCGTTGCTGCTGCTGCTGCCGCCACAGTATCTACCAGCGAGTTGGGTACACCCAGAAGTCTACGCCGTACTACGCGCACACAGAATATCGATGCGGAGAACTTGGACGCCACTCAGGCATTAGAGGAGCGCGAACAAGAGGAATCGCCGAAAACGAATGAGCCAACCACGGAAGCGGCATTGTACTCGTCAGCGCGCCGCTTGACGCGCACACAGCTGGCAATCATGGAGAAGTCAGCGGCACTTAGCAAAAATACAATTGTGGAAGGATTGCGCAGTGGTGCATCCATATCGCCACCTACAACAAAGCGTGGCAGAAAGCGCCGCAGTTCACGTTCCACAGTGCCCGATAGCGATGATGTCGAGTCGATTTCTTCCCACCTAAGCAATGTTTCTGGCGCACAAAGGCGCCGCGTGACACGCAGTTCTACGAAGGATAAGGTGCGTGCCTTTTTTCTTTTAATTTCGTTTATTTTTTTATTTATTTCATGTTTGACTTAAAGGAGGAGAATGACGACGATTTGATGAGCCTTACCAGTTCGGTAGGTAGTGAACGTAAGCAAAAGCGGCGTTCTAAAGAGACCAAGAACTCGCCGAATTCCACATTAAGCACTATTCAGGAAGATGAAGCTGAAGGTGGGTTGTTTTCAATATCTAACGGTTTTTTTTATAAATAACTCCGAAATTCTACAGAAGAAGCGGTGCAAAAGAAGCGTTCCAGAGCTCCTAAGAAACGTTCAGCTAAGGCTAAAGACGATGTCAATCCATAAATCAATAATTTTCAAATACTTTTTTTGTTGCAATGTCAAATTGAAAGATGTGTCAGTTGGTGTCAGTTGGTGAAATAAAACTTGAAAATTTTCTATCAATAAACAGAAGATATCGGTTTTTTTGGCATTATTTTTTAATCTGTTTTTTTTTTCTTAATTATTTTTATTTTTTATTTTTTAATTAATGTTTTTCATTTCCTTTTTTTTTAATTTTTTTTTTTTATAAATTTTTTAATTTTTTTTTTTAGGTTAGCTTCTAAGTAGCCATTTCTAAAGTGTTTTTTTGTGTGTTTTTTCGTCAGTTCTCTTTCGTTAAAAGCACCATTCACAAGTGTTTTCGCAAATACAACAAAATGTAAAGTTTTTATAGGTTTGTTTTTGTGTCAAGTGTTTATTGTTGTTTATTTACTGTTTTCATATGACTTGCAAACTTTCCAATTGAATTGAGTTTTTCCGTGTGAATAAAAACATAAATTTATTCAAAGAAGAGTATTAATGTAATAATGAGTATAGCAATGGGCACAGAAAGTCAGGAGTTGCCTTTTGAAAGTCTTTGTCGAACTTGTATGCATGAAGTGTCCCGAGTAACGACACGTGCTACCAACACCGATCAACCCACACAGCCACAGTGGCAATACATCTTCAATACAGTGGATGAATGCGACTCGATGCGCGTCGTAGATCTGCTGACCAGATTAATGCCACAGCTCCAATTGATTTTCAATGAGGAACTGCCGCAGCGTATTTGCAAAATATGTCTGGAATATTTGCTGAACGCGTATCGCTTCCAACAAATGTGTTTACAGTCCGAACAACAATTGCGTGACTTGGTGGCCAAAAAGCAAAGCGATGGAAAGTTAATAACAACCGAAACAGATAAGGAAACTAAAAGTTCAATATTGTCAGAGCCCATAATAGAACGGACAAAAATTGATGCATCAAATACGCCAAACGAGGATCCACTACAAAACAGTGAGGAGATGGTGGCACAAACAGAGTCAGTTAGAGCTTCACACGTTAACATCGAAATGGACACACCAGCTGATGTGCTGATAATTGAGACAAAATCAACAACAAGTGACGAAGGGTCACGTAATGGAGATACTTATGATAGTGATTGGGCAACCAATGAAACCGTAATGCCCTCCAAACCTAAATACAGTAACGGGGAGAACGCGGCTAAGACAATGCCGTCGAGCGAAAAATTGGACAAAGCGTAAGTATAAATTGTTAACAACGCAAATCCTAAATATGGTTACAAGTTCATAATATTTTAGAAGTTCGTCCACTTATGTTTGTAATATATGCAAGAAATCGTTTAGCATACGCGGCTATCTCCTGAAGCATTTGAAGCGTCATAAAAAATCAGAACAAAGAGGTTCGGTGGATATACGTCTGTGTGAAAAAACGGAGGAAACGTAAATATTGAACCCCCCAAAGCCAATTCTAAAAATGCGTATAAAAATTTATAATATCTTTATAGCCCATTATCGTATGATTGCAATATATGCAAGAAATCTTTCACCTTGCGCGGCTATTTACTGAAGCATTTGAGTCGTCATAAAAAAGCTGAAGAACAAAACACTCCAATGGATAAGCCTTACAAATGTGAATTCTGTGATAAATGTGAGTGTTGTTTCTGTAAAAAAGAGGCTATTCAGAATCACATATAATATTAATTGAAATGAATAATTTGTAGCTTATAAGCAATATTCCACACTAACGGATCATATACGTACACACACAGGAGAGCAACCATATCTATGCTCGGAGTGCGGCAAAGCCTTTACCTCCTTCAAGTATTTATAATCCTATTAGTTGCTCAATTCTATATTTATCTATCATCCAATTTTATTTCCATAGCAATTTGAAGCAACATCTGCTACGGCACAGCGGCGACAAAGCTTACGAGTGTCCAGTTTGTCCAAAGAAGTTTTCAACCATTAGCGATTTAGGTTCACACAAACTCATTCACCGCCAATTTAAACCGCATGTGTGTGATATCTGCGGGTATGCCTTTGGCACGGCGTATCAAATGAAAAAGCATAAAATGCATCATAATGGTGAAAAACCTCACAAATGTGATTACTGTGACAAACGGTAAGTTGAAGTGAGCAAATTAAAGTAAAACATTTCTTATTTTAACTTTTTTTATATCACGGCGAAGCTTTGTCTGTAGGGACCATAAGTCTCGACACATGCGTACCCACACAGGTGAAAAGCCATACAAGTGCAAGTATTGTGAACGGGCTTTTGCCCAAAGTAATGATCATATTAAACATTTACGCACACATTTGGGTGAAAATGTTTATAAATGTGAATTATGTCCAAAATCATTTCGGCTGGCGACAGAGCTACGAGTTCACTTTGCTGAGCATAAACATGACGACGAAGAAACGCGTTCGCTTAACATGCAAGCACTGGCTGATGAGGAAATTTGTGAACCAGAGTATTAGGGAATATGGGAACTATCAAGTGATTTCTAGAAACCGCTAGCATCTGTGAACAGAATGTGCATTGTATATTTTAAAAGAGGAAACAGGAGTTGAATTTACGTTTTGTGAACTAGGAGATTGAATTTTATGTGGCCAAAGTTCGCTTTAATATTTTTTGAAAAGGTCGATGGCATCAAAGATTAAACAGCTGTTTTATAAGGTAACTGTCGGTGTTTACAATTCCAGAGAACTTAGAATAGAATATGTTATTCTAAGTTCTCTGACAATTCGGAAAGAATGTCAATTTATCGACCAAAGGTTCTTCGGAGACCCATTTTTTTGGGATTTTCGCTTAAATATTTGATAAACAATTTTTATATATACATATATTATATTTCTACGAATTTTGTAGATGTTTAATTTAATAATATTATTAAAAATTTCTAAGAATATTTTCGTATTAAAAACTAAAAAATTAGCAAAAGTATATTCACGAATGCAACTCTGTATAATTTTTTATGATTTTGTTTCCAGTGATTATTATTGTTGATTTGCTATTTTCATTGTAATTGAATTGCATTATGTGTAAAAACACAAATTTATTAAAAGAAAAATATTAATGTAATAGTGTGTACAACAATGGGCACAGAAATCCAGGAATTGCCTTTTGAAAGTATTTGTCGAACTTGCATGCATGAAGTGCCTGACGCAATTACAATTACCACCAACACCGAACAGTCCGTACAGCCACAGTGGCAATACATCTACAATACAGTGGATGAATACGACTCGATGCGCATCGTAGATCTGCTAACTAGAATAATGCCTCTGCGAAAATTGAATTTCAGCGAGGAGCTGCCGCAGCGTATTTGCAAAATATGTCTGGAATATTTGCTGGACGCGTATCGCTTCCAACAAATGTGTTTACAGTCCGAACAACAATTGCATGATTTGTTGGCAAAGAGACAACTGAAAGTTAGATTGATGACAATCGAAACTGAAATGGATTCAAAAATTTCTATATTGTCAGAACTTGTTTTAGAACCGGGAGGAATTGTAGCATCAACTACACCAAACGACGCTATACACGCTGAAGATCCACTACAAAACAGTGAGGAAAGAGAGAAAATAAGTGTGGTGCTGAATAATCTTGACGTATATCTTAAGGCAGAGCAAAGTGATGACGAGTATCATAATTCCAACTATGCCATGCAGCAAACAGTGGAAAAAACTGAGACAGTTAAAGCACCAAACATTAAAATCGAAATGGATACACCAACTGATGTGCTGGTTATCGAGACAAAATCAACAACAAGTGACGAAATGCCAAATCATGAAGATGCCGATCTTAGCGATTGGGAAATTAAAAAAACAACAATGCGCTCAAAAAAAGAATACAGTAATGGAAAAAAGGAAAAGTCGGCTAAAATTCTGTTAAACAATTTGCTGACCGAAAAAACGGAGGAATCGTAAGTATGAGCTGTTAACAAAACTAATCGCAGTTATGCTTAGGAAAATTCATAATATTTTTATAGCTCGTCCACATATGATTGTAATATATGCAAGAAATCTTTTAACATACGCGGCTATCTATTGAAACATTTGAGACGTCATCAAAAAGCAGATGAACCAAATAGTACTCCTAAGCCTAAACGTTTCGAATGTGACACTTGTGGGCGATATTACAATAAAAAGGAGTCCTTCGAAAAACATAAACAAGCTCACAGAGAGCATGCAGAAGAGGGCAGTTCGACTGTATTAAAAGACTTTGCATGCAATCTTTGTGAAATTAAATACGGTTCACGGCGTTTACTGACACGCCATATGCGACAAAAGCATAGAGAGCAATTTTTAAGAACTCTGGATAAGCGTTATACGTGTGAAATCTGTGATAAATGTAAGTTTTGTTTCTGTAAAGAAATTTATTTATATAAAGATATGATAAATTAGATACTATATTAAATGAAATCAATGAAAATTATTTGTAGCTTATAAGCAATCAGCCACATTAAAGGATCATATGCGTACGCATACTGGAGAACAACCATACCTGTGTTCGGAGTGTGGCAAAGCTTTCACCACTCTAAGGTACTTAGTGATCAACCATTTACTAAAAATCTTTATTTATCTATTGTAAAATATTATTTCCATAGCAATATGAAGCAACATCTATTGCGACACGGCGGCGACAAACCATATGAGTGCCCAGACTGTCCGAAGAAATTTCCCACAATTAGCGATTTGGCTTCCCACAAAGTCATGCACCGTCAAATTAAACCGCATGTGTGTGATATCTGTGGAAATGCCTTTGGCAAGGCATATCAGCTGAAAAAGCATAAAATGTATCATAATGGCGAAAAACCTCACAAATGTGAGTACTGTGAAATGCGGTAAGTTGAAGTGAGCAAAATTGATTCAAAACATTTGTTTTTTAACTTTGTTTTTATAACACGATTAAGGTTCGTGTGTAAGGACCACCAACGTCGGCACATGCGTACCCACACTGGGGAAAAGCCCTACAAGTGCAAGTACTGCGAACGCGCTTTTGCCCAAAGTAACGACCTTATCAAACATTTACGCACACATTTGGGTGAAAATGTTTATAAATGTGAATTATGTCCAAACTCCTTTCGGCTGGCGTCAGAACTGCGCGTACATTTTGCTGAACATAAGTATGACGACGAGGAAACGCGTGCGCGTAATATGCAAGCGTTGACTGATGAGGAGGCCAAATTGCGTATAAATTTGAAGACACAGTGTCAACAGACACCTCAAGAAATGTCGCCGCAAAAGTAAACTTAGTCGACATTTTTCATACAGGGATTATGAACAACTCTCACAACAAACGGTTCAACGCGCCGGAATTGACTCGGATTTTACACGGCCAAGAGCTGTCACTTTTAGGTGATCAGGTAATTCTAGGGATTATAAATTGATTTTGTTCATAGGAAAAAAAGGCAATACAAAAGTACGAAAAGCAATTATGTTTAGGCGATTTAATTTATATTATTTTTTAATACAATGCTGTAGGGTTCATACGGAAAATTATTCCTACGAATATAATATAGATAGATTAGATTATACGGGTCGGAGACTCTTAAGAAGAAAACCAGTGATAAATAAAAAGTTTATAATATTAATTATGTATATATATCTCTTTAGAATTAGGATGTTATTAAGCATAAACCGAAAAATTAAATAAATATATTAACTAAGACTTCAACCTGTTGAGCGTTTATCCGCCAAATTAATCCAATCAGGCACGTGATCATTTTTCACGTACGCCTCCTTAGTAAGGGAGTGTGTTTGTATGAGATCAGTGCCACCACAAAGAGAACCACCTAGCCATGCGGTGAAGTTTTCTCGACCAATTGTTTTATGAAATTTAAATTTAATGTCACCACACAATTTTTTCTTATACTCTTCATCCTTCTCAACTAAATACTGCATTTCGGTTCGGAGCCGTGATAATAGGCCCATAATGATGGCACTGCCACCTACTACAAATATACTTTCAATTAATGAGCGGCGCACATCCACTGGTGAGCTTAGTATAGCGCGTAGTATCAAATGTGGTAGACTATCGCGATCATTATTTTCTTCAAACATTATTTCAAAAACTGTCTCACGTAACTTTCCTGGTATGTTAATAATTTCCTCTCCATTGATTGGATATTCGAGACTGGGTGGCGCTTCTGGTGGTTGCCCCTTACGGTAGGCTTTAGCGCGTTCAAAATTTGTTACAAAACATGTACGTACTTTAATGTCTTCCAATATACTTTCAGTGAGATGTTTCTCATGTACGCCTTCTTCTAATAATTGTCGCTTAATCTCTGCATGTACAGCACGCCCACCATACGCCTGATCTTGGAATGCCTGCATAATTTGCACACGGCTATAAACCGGCATTACAGTTATTTCGGTATAGCCCATATCGACTACCACACCTGAGGGCACAGCGAGCGTAGCTAATGCAGACATATGCAATGGTACAAACATGATAGATGATACCTCAAAGTGTCGGAAAAGTACACGCGCCAGTGTCTCACGTAGCACCGTTTGGCCGAATACATTTTCGACAATCACAATTTTTCGCTCTTTTGGTATTACTAGCAAATGCCTAAAGTGTTTTTGGAAAGAAGTGTCAATAGAAAGTAATTAAGATTTGTATGTATGTATGTACTTACTTGAAGAAGATCGTTTGCAAAAAGTCCACAAATTGGTCGTACAAATCACTGATGGTTTCATATTGCAATAGGGCTTTCGTTTGTCCATTGCTCGAGAGTATCACTTCCGATGGTATGATTTTACGTGGATAAGCTTCTGCAGCAAAACCAAGCCTAGAAAAATGAAAACATGACGTCACTTAAATTGTGTGACAAATACTTAAATTTACACACTTCGTATATGCAGAGCCAATGTCCAGTACTACAGGCGGTTTCTCCTGCATTACAGTCTCGTAAAGTGGCATTTTTCTTCAATTAATATTTACAAATCATTAAAAAAAATACTGTTACTGAAATTGGTCACCGTAAAAAGATTATTGTTAAAATTATTCACCATTCACAATGATATTGAAATATTATTTTTAAAACCTCCGAAATCTAGAAATCACATTTAAATTAATTTAGTGCAAAATTTAATTTACAAAAATAAAAATTTTTATTTTAGTAATATTTATATTAATTAATATTATTAATTATTAATATATAATTATTATTTATTGCGACTGATATGTTGATCAGCTGTTTAACAGCCGATAAGTTGACAGAAGCCATATTTTAGAAGTAGAGTTTTATTTGTATTATTGTGAAATTATTGAATTTTAATAAAATAAGTGAAGAAATCAAACATATAATTAATTAAAGTGTATCTCTAATAAGAAATCACCAGCATGGATTTCGTGAAGTTTGAAAGCGCCAGAGAAAAAGAGCGCATACGCCAACAGCTACGTGAGGCGCGGGATCAAATGCTTGACCAGGTACATTTGTATAAAAAAACATAATTGGACAATCTATAAACAAATTTCGCAATCTTTTTACTATGAAGGCTAAATTGCGTAGAGAGCAGAGACTTCAACGGGAAGCAGCAAAAGAATTGCGTGGCGAGGCTAATTGGATGCTACCCACTGTGGCTGCAAAAATTGATAAGCTTAGTAAAAAGGCAAGTGAATCTAAGAGATCTAAGAAGAAAAAGGAAAAGAGTAAATCAAAGAAGTCCAAGAAAGGGGGGAAACATAGCAAGAAAAGCAAGAAATATTCGTCTTCGGAGTCTGATCCAGATACCTCAGAGGTAGACAGTGATGATAGTTCGTCTGACGGGGATCCCAGTAGTTCTTCAAAAAAGAAGAAAAAGAGGAAGAAGAAAAAGGAATATTCATCTTCCGGTTCCGATTCGTGGGATATGCCCAGCGATCAAAGTACATCGGAGGATGAGAAGAAAAAAACGGGAAAATCAACATCAAAAAATAAGAAAAAACGTAAGGAAAGCTCATCAAGTTCTACTTCGAGTACGGATTCATCCGATTCTGATACTGACTCCAACAGTTCTTCCGAAGAAGATGTACGGAAAAAAATTAAGAAGGAGCTCAAACGTATGCAAAACGAATTATCAGCTTCAGATGAAAAAAGTAAGAAAACGTGTACTCAGAAACGAACTCATGAAGATAGCGACAGCGACGAGCTGGATAAATGGGTTGAAAAACCATCTTCCACTTCTGACGTACCATTAGCACGGGATAGCTGGATGACAGATCCTTTATTGCTGAAGACGTTCAGCAAGGAACGAAAAGATAAGGAGCCTACGGAAAAACAAAATTATGAAGTTTACGATCCAGCTAAGAGTAACCGTGAATTAAATCCATACTGGAAATCCACAGGTACAGGATTGCCCACTTTTAAAAAACCCAACGAGGACAATACCAATGATAGTGATGATGAACGTTTAGCAAAAGCTTTTGAGTTCTCCTCTAGCAAAGCCGGTAGTAGCGGTGCGGCAAAAAATTGGCGTAAAAAAACGGATGAACTCTTATCAAGCAAGAAAGCACAGGCCTCCATGTCAATCTACAGTTCAGAGAGTAGCGGCGAGGAGGTGGAGGCGGAGAGATCACCTGCAGTCAATAAATTCCTTACGGATCAACAAATGAATGAACTTGGCGCAAAACTGTTGAAAGCAGAAATTATGGGTAATGATGATTTAGCTGCCGAACTCAAGAAACAGTTAGAGGAGGCACGACAGAATCGTGCTGCTTTTAAGGACCAGAAACTTGTATCAGATAACAAGAAGTCAAGAACGAAGTCCCCATCTGGAAATGATGAAGAGGAGCACATCCTACTCACCCGCACAGATGAACGCGGAAACACACGACCACTTGCACAGGCTTCAAGGTGCCTGGATGAACGCGAATTGTATGGTGGACGCAATGCACGCAAAAAGCAAAGACGTCTCGAGACTCATAAGGATGGTGAGCGGATGCGCTACTTCCCAGACGATGACAAATACGATATAAAGCAAATGGTAAGAGACTTAGTTTTTATTTTTTGGCGAACTGAAGAGATAACCTGACCGCCTGGAGATAAAAAGTTCAAATATGAAATATAACTATTTTCTTTTAACAGTTCGAACGAGAAAAATATACTAGTGCTAGTGATGCAAACTTGGAGTTTGCAAAAATTGCCGGCAAGCATAAGAATCCAAACGACGATTTGGATGATATATTTGCTGATGAAGTGAGAAAGGACGTCTCGCAATCCTCTACCGATCGTAGGGAAATGCAACGTGCCATTAACGAGCATCAGCGACTTGCCGCACAACTGGATAACTGTAGGCATTGCTTTAATTCACCAAAAATGGACAAAAGCCTTATGGTATCCATGGGTGAACAAGTGTATCTCGCTTTGCCATGGTATATAGGTATGCAAACGGGACACTGTGTTATCAGTACAACACAACACGTTACTTGTAGCACCCAAATGGATGAAGATACCTGGGCTGAAGTGAACGATTTTCGAAAAGCGCTCACACGCATGTTTGCCGCACAGAAAAAGGATGTGGTATTTTTTGAAATAGCCACACGATTATCACATCGACCGCATATCACTATACACTGTGTACCCATACCGGATGAACAGGCCGAAATGGCGCCATTTTACTTCAAGAAAGCAGTCGAAGAATCGGAGCATGAATGGAGCGTCAACAAGCAGCTGGTGTCATTAACTGGTGGAAGCAAAGGATTAAGGAATTGTATACCTAAAGGCTTACCATATTTCTGGGTTAATTTCGGTATGGATACAGGATTTGCACACGTCATCGAAGACGAAGATAGATTTCCACAAAATTTCGCATTAGTAAGTGTTGTTTTCTGATCCATAAATATTTTTTGAAATAATTTTTCTTTTCCACAGGAAATTATTGGTGGTATGTTGGAACTGAATGCAAAAAAATGGCGTAAACCACAGAAGGAACAAAATAGTATAGCTAAAGTTAAAATGTTTGCCGATTGGTGGAAAAAATACGATTGCACTAAATAAGCTGGAAAAGTAATACATATGTATATGACTCAAAAAAAAAAAAAGGATATATAAAAAAAATTTACTACATTGTAAGATACAAGCATGAATTGTAATTGAAAATAATAATTTTTGTGTGGAGTTACATGCGTTGATACTAATCACTATGCTATCGAGGATGGATATAAAACTAGCAGAAAACAAGGAAATTTTTAAATTAATGGCAGAAAACAAGGAAATTTTTAATTAATAGAACAACTTTCGTATTCAAATTTAAAAAAAATTTAACGGTCACTGCCATTCGGGAAATGTGCGGGTGGGTGAAAGAACTTTTTAAGAATATTTTCAATTTCCACTTATCCTTAATTATCTGGTAATTTGCGTCCTATTAGTCATTTGAAAAATTTTGTACACTGAAAAAAAAAATTTTTTTTTAAACCATTCACAATAATGGTACTTCATAAAATGGCATCTCCACTACTCGTGAAATGTCAAAAAATTTGCTGTCATTTTTAAAAGCAGCTAACTTAACTTGAAATGTTCTTTCTTCCGGTTAACTTTGTCACGCAAGGTAATGTTGCTGTCAATTTAATTAAAATTTATATTTTTATTACAAATATGAGTGCATTTCCTCAATGAAATACATGTCTTGAATTTCCAAAATGTGTTGACATTAAATTGATTCGTTTGTGTTGTTTGCAAATTTGTGAAAGGTGTTGAATTTTACTGAGGAGCTTGTCTTCATATTGGCTATTACACTTGCAACGTGATTACTAAATGTCAACTAATTGTATACTTCTTATTTTCTAAACAGATGCCTGGTGTCACAGTAAAGGATATTGATCAACATGCCATTGTAAAGGCTGTAGCTGTCTTCTTGAAGAAGTAAGTTTGCAATTCTATTATTTGAATATACTTTTACTTATCTCGTCATTTGTTTTCTTTCATCTATATAGGACTGGCAAATTGAAGGTGCCCGATCAAATGGACATCATTAAGACTGCCAAATACAAGGAATTGGCACCATCCGATCCCGACTGGTTCTACATTCGTTGTGCATCAATCTTGCGCCATTTATACCACCGTAGTCCAGCTGGTGTTGGCTCCATTACAAAGATCTACGGTGGCCGTAAACGTAATGGTGTGCACCCATCACACTTCTGTCGTGCCGCTGATGGTGCTGCGCGCAAAGCTTTACAAACATTAGAGCATGCCCGTCTTATTGAAAAGCACCCTGATGGTGGTCGCCGATTGACACCTATTGGTCAGCGTGATTTGGATCGTATTGCCAATCAAATTGTGAGCAAGCAACGTGATGCGGCGAAACTCTCCGGACCTATTATAATTTCCAAGTAAATGTATTAAAAAAATACGCAGAATGGAGGATAGAGAATGAACTAGTGGCTAGCGCGAAGTTATTGCGATGCTACTTTAAATTATAAATTACCTTTGTTTACGTGAATAAAAACAGAAAACAAAACAAAACTTTTTTGCTAAATTTTGTTTAGACATTTGTATCAAAAGCCGTAGGTAGAGAGCCAGACCTTATTAAGCTCGGAAAAAGGCTAAATTCTGGGGTACTTGGCTACTTTGCAAGAGGAATGTTGTTAGGAATGAACAAGCTTCGGTCTGGCAGATACACGCACGTCTTAATGATTTTCGAACAATTGGAGAGATTTGAGAAATCTTTATAATCTTCGCCAGGATTCGAAACTGCTATTATGAGGTCCTTTCAGTTTTACTCTAAATGTTATTCAATTTTTTTTTTATATTCTTTAATATTTCTTATTACAATTTTCTTTTTATTCTTTGCATGTATAAATTAAGATGAGGGAATAAGGTAACTAATGTTCTAGTCCTATACTCTATCAAGCGCTTCCACCATAACAATGCTGTTGCCTCGTATTACCTATGAGAATAATTTAGATTATGGACATTATTAGCATGTCTGTATAAGTTTACACTCCTCGTAACTTACCACCATACCAATATTATTCCTAGTACTATCCTTGCACTCTTCCACCGTCTCGTCTAGTACAACATTCATGAAGGGATCGAAACCACGTAATATTCCAGCTACCGACCGGCCGCCGTTTAATTTCAACAACATACGTTTATCCATATATCTACATCCGTACATTGTATGGAAGAAATTAATGAATGTTAATTTGTTAAATATAACTTATAAACTCATTTGTACTCACTTTTTCAACTCTGGAGGATGAGCTTTGGACATTTTTGTATTTCTTTATTAATTTTATAACGAAAAATGTGTACTTTACTAGCAAATCTTTACAGAACGTAGCAATGGCGGCTACATAAATTCACAGAATCACACAGCAGTGTTGCCATATCCGGTGTCAATTTCTGGGAATTTTAATTTAATTCAATTTATTTATTTGCAAGTAATGAAGAGTACAAAACTTTTAGCAATTAAGAGCAGGATACATGTAAAAATAATCAATTATGCAGTTTTTAAGTAAAATATATCGGTGTTTTAGCAAATAAAATGCGTTTTACATTTCTTGGTAAACTTTTCCTATCACACTGAATTGCTAGCTACACTGAACACACCACACATTTAAGCGCTGAAATTAACATGTAAATCAAGTAAATATTTACAAAAGTTTTTGTTTTTGCTGCCTGGTTTTTATATTTTATTTACTTAAGTAATACTAATGGATTTTGAATTATTCAATTTGGACGAAGATGATGATTTATTAAGTACAGCATGTATAGTAGCTACACAAAATCATCTCGCAGTACCCCAGCAAACGCAAGTATTGAATAATATAGATGAGGAGTTTGTGCTGCCTCAACTGCAATGTAGTGGGGAAGACTCCACTCATGCCCAATTTGCAAGTGATGGTTTTGTTAAATGTAGTTTTATGTTGAATCGAACTGAGCAAACTTGGCGCCAAGTAAGCGGCGAACAAATTTTAACTGAATTAGAATTTGGTATTGAACAGATGCGTGGATACGGTAATACGAACTATCTCTTTGGCACTGCTTGGTAAGCAATTTTTTTTATAGACTTTGAATTGAATAAGAAAAATTTCACTTACTACATAGCATGCATATACAGCATTTATGGACTAGTGTACGCCAGCCACTCAACGCAAGTGACGCGCATACTGACAACCAACAACGCCGGCAACAAGTGACATATTTGCTTTATTGGCTGCTGCAACACACTTCTGAAGAGCAGTGGCCGCTGCTGCGTCCGTTCTTGGAAAGCTTACGTCTTTTGATAAATCGCCTCACCGAAGCAGATACCTGGAAGTCATTATATTTCGCAAATAGCTGTAAAGGTAATGATTGTAATGCAGCGTCTTATCATATGTTACACGGTGCGCTCGAGTGGAAGCTTTTGGATTTGTGTATACTTTATAAATATGAATTATGTGCGCCAAAGGCACATCTTGTAGGCGATTTAAAGAGTAATAATACATTTGTTAGCCAGCTGGAACGTCTATTCGATGACTTGGCGACCTGTTCCTTGTATTTGTATGCTAAAAAACGACCAACTGAACTGCTCTTTAGCTCACCTTTTCCATGCACTTGTATAAAGGAGTGTTGGTTGTATTTGCAACTTGCGCTGGAAAAGTGGTCACTCGCCTCACTCACGCTGACTGGTGAGCAAATCACATTTTGGCAAATATTTAATGAGACAATGGCAAAGCTGCGAACAAAAATGGGTGAGTCTTATACTTATTATTGTACTTAGATAGTAAATAATAATGATAAGCCTAAATTTTCTCGAACGCCAGATAAATTTTCACTTAACGCCCTGGCGTTAGCTGAGTTTACAAATTGGCTGTTGCATGCGTTGGTGCGGCTCTTCGGTTTTCGCTCTAATGGCCAGTTCGTTGGTCCTACATATGAGCGCGCTTTAGCTGATACGGCCGAGAATGTGGAAGCGTTGGAAAAATGCACCCAGCAATTCCTCAATTGCACACCCAGCGAAGAGCAGACGCGCGTATTTATTTGTTTACTGATGCCAACACTATTGGAATGGTGGCGTCCACGAGTTGGCATACTAACAATGCTGTGGGAACACTTCCATAAGCGCCTTAACACATCGTTCTATGCATCCGGTTCAGCGCCAAGTAATTTAGCAGTTGCTTGCGCTAACGGTAAAGCGTATGTGGAACGTTATCGCACACTGCTAACGCAGGATGAGCTTACAAACGACGCCAATTTGTGTAGTTATACGCTTTTTATACTGTTAATGGGTAGAAATCTAAAGCGTTTGTTGGCGACCACTGCGACACGACATCAAGCACAGAAGCTACTCGGTCGAATTTATACAAAATTTAGCACACAAAAGTTTCTAGCGTTAAATGAGACCGGCATACATCACTTAATAGAGCTGTTTTTAGCTTTAGCGCTCTGTGGTGACTTTCAGGAGTTGGCACCGAAGTTGAGCGCAAAACTGCTTTCCATCTCCTTGGACAAAATACCAGCTGTACGACAAATCGCCGTTACTAAAGGCCACTTAGCGCTGCTAATACTCTACACGGAACGGCGTTGCGATATCAGCGAATATGTGTCGAAGTTACTGCAGCAGCTCGCCGCTATTAATAACGAACTCATTGTCTCAAAGGTGCTGGCGGATGGTTTGTTGGAAATTTTCATGCACGCAGACGACTTTCGGCGTGGCGAACACCTGCTTATCGATACCTGGCTACCAAATTATCTGCAATCCTGCACGCCTGTTGAGCAAGATCGCAGCCTGGAGGCGCTACATCTCATATTCGGTAAGTTACAGCGCAATGAAGCGCTCATCGAGTCCAACTCGGCACTCTTTAAGGCACTTAATGCGCACATACTGCCTTTTGTGATGCAGCAATTCGCGAGTGGCTACAGCCAATGGCTGCCCCAACTCGCCGCGGATTTTTGTACGCACGCCTGCACTGTACCCGATACTCAGTCTTTTCAGAAGCTTTTCAACTGTTTCATCGACGCGCCGGTGGTGTGTCGTCAAACGTTGCCACAGTTTCTAAACAAAGTGCTGCAAACGGATCGCGCTGCACTAGTGGAGCCGAACGTCGTCATACATGTGTGGCTAAAGAGTTTGGTGCAATTGACTGCAGTCAACGAGGATGTGGCGCAATTAACGCGCTACGTAGTAAAATTACCGGAATTCGCCACGATGACCGACAATTTGAACGCGGACGAGCTGATGCAAGCCAAGGAGCCGCTTTGTGTGTTTGTCGCGTCGGTCGGCAAACATTATGACGCATGCGTGGCAGCGCAACAGCAACAACGTTTCCACATCGCAGACAATTTGAATGCGTATCTGCGCGATTTCGATAAATGGCTGCAGGCGGACCTAAAACAGGAGAAGACCGAGGTGACATTCCGTTTCTACAGTTTCCTAGCGATTGTGATTTACAATTGCGTGCACATTGTCTACACCAAGTCCAAGGTGAGCTGCTTTTTTCACGTAGTCATGACGCGCTTTGTGCTGCCAACCAACGTACAGATGGGTAAAGCGCCGGACGTCAAGCTGGCGCAGTTAATACATAAAATCTGGCCTGTACTCGTGCAGGGTATTGGTCGCTTGAATTTTAAAGCCGATCCATATATCAATAAAACGCTCACCGATCTGATACAAAAGTGGACGCCACACTTTAAAATCTCGCCAAATCCAAAAATAGTCGCGCGTCCCTTTGTCAGTTGCCTACAAAGCGATAACAACGAGCTGTCACTATTCGTCTTCGAGAAACTAACTAGTCTCTTTTTGGCCACACAGCGTCGCCAAGCCGATCCGAACGCCTGCCTGGTGATAACCATTTTCCAAGAAGTAGTCGAATCAATTGACGAAAGCAATCACAGCGCTGACACGCTGGCTATACGCCTCGAAACCTTCATGAAGGCCACATCGCTGCTGATGCTCGAACACATCATGATGGTGGATGAGGTGGTGCCCAGTCGCGCTCTGCTATTGGACCTGTTCAAGCGCATTGTCAAAAGCGCTACTTTCAAGCGCTCCAACGCGCTACAGACGCTGTTGGCCGAACATTTGCGTCTGCTTACGAAAAAGCATCTCGCCTACTATACGTTCTTCTTCTTTGAGCTGCTACAGCGATTGGCGCAATTCACACCCGAAACGATCACGCAAATTATGGACTTTTTACTCGCCGAGGTACGTGTGGTGGAGCAAAAGCGTGGCGCTGGCGAAGACAATCGCATCAGAGGCTGTTTACAAAAGTTACAGCAGACCTTAACAGGTGGGCGGAGGTGTTGATGGCGATGATCAAGCGTATAAAAGCAGAGAAGAGAAGAATTGTTGAAGCTGAGCGAAAGCAGGGTAGAACCTAGTTGTAGTATTGTTTTGAATTAAGTTTAGTTGTAATAATCGAAAAGCACAGCAATCAGCTCTTTTCGAAAACTTCGAAAGAAAAAACGCATGCTTATTCTTTAAGTTTAATCAGTACATACATAGATTGCAAAATTATTATATAATAGTTTTTAGTTTCGATAAGAGTGCCAAAAATGTTCGTACATGCTTGTAAGATTTGTTTAAGAATTTTCGAAATTTTTTAGTTTTATGTAAATAATCCATAAAACTGTTTTTTCTACCGTTACCAGTATTTTAATTGCATGCATTTTGCATTTTCGAATTTTCGAAAATCTCCAAATAAATAAACGAATATTCGAAATTGTTTTTAATTATAATAGTTAAGCGCAAATGATTATTTTTTTTTAAATATCGAATTTTCGAACATTGAATATTATGCGAATTTCAACTATTTACGCTTAGTTTAATATTTTCGACCAATTTTGTTCAAAAATACAATTTTCGAACGTTGAAAAGAGCCTTGAAACTGCAACTAATCATAATTTTAATTAAAAATTTGCTGTTATTTACGTACTTCATGCATCGCGTCTCGAAATTGTTTTATTAAAAAGGCTGCACTCGGAAAGCGTTTTCGAAAAAAAGAAGATATTTAAAGAAAAATTAAATAAAATTAACACTGTTTTCTCTAATAGAAATCAAAAACTATGTCATATTTATTCGATGTATGTATGTATGTATGTATGTTAATGTGTTTAAACATATTTATATGTAAGTAACTGCATATTTTTATTAAATTTACGTACGTATTAATATTATTTTATGTATACATGCATATGTATGTATGTATGTATGCATGCATGCATGTGTGTGTGTGTGTGTGTAAGTATTTTTTTTATACATAAAAACAGTAAATGATGTACAAAATGCACTTAAACTAAGAATTAAACTTAATAAACGGTAATGCGAAAGGAAGAAAAGATATATGTATGTATGTATGCTATGCAGTGGTGGGTGTGGTACACGCATGCATGTAAACGTGCATGTGCATTCTTAAAGAATGTACAATATTAGAAGCACACACACAACTACACGCACATTAGTTTAACATAACTTTTTTACGAACGACTTATAATAAGTATATTTTTTACAGTAAAATAATTTTTTGTTTAAACAATTCTTTTTTCACAATAAAAAAGTGTAATTTTCTTATAAAAAAAAAATTAATTAATCAAGATGTTTTGCTTCTAATGTATAGGAATGTATTGATTAAAGATTTTTTTCTTTCGAAAATTGAGCAAATTGTCCGGAATATCGAATACGTTTTTTTTTAGCTTTTTTAGTTTCTATTTTATGCGTTTAACAAATGTTTTTTAATTTCTGTTTTAATGTGTTACTAAGTACTACTAAGTATAAACAAAAAAAAAAAAGGTGGTTCGTGAGCTAACTTTTCGAGCTTTCATATACATAGGTGGCCATGTTAGAGAATAGCTAACGAAAAAAATGTTTCTTCATTCAATTCTTGACTGAAAACGAATTATTTTACTTAAAAAATAATTTAATGTGTCTTTTCTATACAAAAAAAATTATAAATAAATATATAAACAGCAAAAAATAGCCCGATTCGAAATTTTTAACTCAATATAGAGGATCAGCGGTTTAGAGTTACGTTATATGTATTTAAAAAAAATTTGAAAATGGTACATTTTTTTACTTTTAATTTTCTTGCGTTTTTTATGAGCAAATTTATTGTTGTTGTATTAAGTATGCAGCCATTTCGGACATTTACCAAATGATTTGTTTGGTTTTTTAAACTCGAAATTTGATTTTACTCATTATATTAGTGTTTTTTTTTTTTGGAAATTAAATTTAATTTACAACTTTCAATACTTAATCAAAATAAGTTTTCAAAAGATGATTTTTTTGTAATAAAAAATTAAATATGTAATTTATGTAAATTATAAATATAATTTTAAGTATTTTTAATGCAATACATTTTTTTGTTGAAACTTTCTGTTTATGAAATTTTTTACTCATAATACACATATTTTCGCAATTTTAAATTTACGTACAGCTTACAAATATACATTTGAATGTAGTTGCACATTTGTATATACATATATGCTAGTAATACATTTTAATTAATATACAGTATCTAAAGCTTTTACATTTTCCAATATTAAATTTCCATTGCATTAACTTTCTTACGAATGTATATAAAGACTGTTGCTTTCCAAGACTGTAAAGCTTTTTGTTTTTTAATTTGAAATATTTTTTTTTTCAATACTTAAATCACTTAATTTTTATTTAACTAAATTTTTTGTTTTTGTATAATTCCAAAATTGGTGTAAATTCTACGGCTGCCTTTTTGGAGACTTATTTTTTTTAGCGACGACACAATAAAACTGCATCAACGAAGGGAAGGAATGTTTTTTTTCGCTCTAGCTCTACTTAAGTATATAAAAATGCCAAAAATAATTAGCAATATTATGTTTTAACGGTATTTTCGTTTTTTTTTTGAGTTTTAGGTTATGGAAACTAAATGAAAATAAAAAGAACGTTACAAGCGCAAAACAAACTTAAAAAAAGAGCAACATAGTATAATTAGACATTAAATTATTGCAATATAACAGTACATACAATACAAAAAAAAATCTAATAACTCCAAAAGACTTTAAACTTCAAACCGCTTAAGTAGTTGCCAAAATATACCTGCGCATTCAAGGAAAACATATCTATGTATTGTGTGTATGTGTGAATATTTGGACTGAGATGTATAACAACGATAATGATGATGATGATGACGCCACTGAAAAGCATATTTTGGCCGCCATTTATACGAATTTCGTCAATATCTATATATATATTTCAATTTTCTCTCCATCAATGTTGCCTTGTATTGCGCATTAAAGGCACTAATAACGATGGTGGTCCCGCTTGCCGTAAGAATGGATGCGCCAATAGTTCAGCGGCTGTCGCACGTTGCGCTGGATCACGTACCAGCATACGATCTAAGAATGATTGCAATCGCGGCGACACCTTATGGGCATTTTTCAAATTGGGCGGTTGCATATCGCGTATACGACGCATCGCCTGCAGTGGCGGTTCATTGAAGAAGGGCGGCTCACCGTCCACCATCTCGATAACCATAATACCGAGTGACCAGATATCGACTTCGGGACCGTATGGCAAACGTGAAATAACCTCAGGCGACATCCAATACGGTGTGCCAACGAGTGACTTTCGCTTCGGCAGCTCCTGTGAGACTTGCGCACAAAAACCGAAATCCGAGAGCTTCACACGTCCATCAGCTGCCAAGAGTATGGAATCGGATTTGATGTCGCGATGTATGACGCCCTGTGGAGAAATATTTTTTGTAGTGTGTTGTTATACAAAATAATAATTGAAAAAAAAAAATGCAATTTTGTGTGAGTGAAATTTGAGGTATTTTAAGTATTCGAAATTCAGTTTACGCCGTCAACGCCCATTAAATTTTGTAATTAGTTAAGTAGAAAATAGTAAAGATAAGCGAAAGTGTATAATAATGAAAAACAGGAAAAAGAAATAATAAATTTAAGCATTGAAAAGGTACGCACACAATCTATGCGCTGACTCATTGCTTATGCCAAGCACGTAGCGCCGCTAACAAGCGCTGCGGCATACATACCTGCGAATGCAAATAGGCCAACGCTTTGAGACATTGCTTGCACACTGTTGCGATTTGCTCCTCATCCATGCGTGAATGTGTGACAATATCGGTAAGCGCTCCGCCTTCCAAATACTCCATAACCACCCAAAGTTCATCGTTAACCAGAAAGCTGGAGTAGGTCTCGACAATGTTCGGGTGGTGGTAGTCGCGCATAATGACGACTTCGTTGAAAAGCAACTCACGCCGCTGTTGTTTGCGTAAATCCATCTTTTTGACAGCCACTTGACGACCTGGGGGGGAAGAATCGTATGCAAAATAATGCATATAGCGGTTTGTTTGTACTGAAAAACTACAGCACTACTCACCTGTTGACTTGTCAGTGGCTATACACACGGTGCCTGTTGAGCCTTCACCTATTTTCATGAAATTGTCTAGATTTTCACGTGGATCACCAGCTGAAACGACCATTTGCAAAGCGGCGCGGAACTAAAACAATTTAAACGAAATTTTCAAAATAAAATCTTTCTTTTTGAAATTGATTGCATTGTTGCACTTACCTGCTCGTGCGTCAACCGTTGTTCTTGTTTGGGTGGCGGCGCGGCGCCAAGTCCTCCCGCACTGCCCGCGCCACTTCCCACACCGCTGGCGCCGCCACTTGAACTTGAAGCACGCGATGCCGATTTCGCATGTAGATGCGGATGCGTATTATGCGGATTTTGGTTTTGGTCGGCCGGAGTGCCCAAATGCTTAGCGGCATGTTGTTGTAAGGCGCCTGGTTGATATGGTGTGAAACCGTTGCCACCGTTATTATTATTTAAATTTGCATTATGTATATGTGTGTGGGCCGAGGAGCCATGTGAATGTGTTGACCGTGATCCGCTGGCCACAGAACCCACAGGCGACGTCTGTGGCGGTTGTCCACTAACGGCGAGATGGTGTGGTTGTGGCCCACTACGGTAGTGTAGGCCACTTGTTGCCGCCACACCACCGTGCGGTGGTTGCGTTTGACCTGTATGTGGCTGTTGTTGTTGATGACCTGTAGCGAAATCGGTGCGAACCGCGAGCGGTCCATGACCACCGCCACCATTCTGTATGTTATGCGTGGGGTACATACCATGTGTTGACTGCTGTAAATAACCCTGTGTGCCACTTGTTGCTGCACCGAGTGTTGGTGGCTTATAGCCACCATAGGGTAGTGTTTGACCGGGCACTGGTGTTGGCGCTGACGTCGATGAACTTTCCTCTGGCACTGCGGGAGGTACATTAGCGTTTCCTCGCAAGTCACGCCGTACACGGGGTGGGCTGGAGCTGCGCAAAGAATTCGAACGGGCTACATGTGACGTTTTTGGTAGTATAATGCCACCTGTTTGATGTCCTATTCCACCTGTTGCAGCGCCTGGTATAGCAGAGGCATTATTATGCTCGGTAAAGTAGTGCGCATGCGCTGTTTGGTGGTTGCCTAGTACAGCGCTGGCGTTCGGCGCAATGCTACTATTTAATGAAGTTGTATCCGCTTTGTTGTTATTGTGATGCGGTCGCACAATTGTCTTTAAGTCGAGAATTTCTGTCGGTGTTATTTCAGATGGATCAACCAATGGTAATGGCCTATTTGTTGACTTCAGTATTTGATTGTTGCCAACGATGGAGGCCCATTGTAGCGGTAAACCGACATACCGTCCCTCACGTTTGTCAAATCCCGTGTGCACGCGATGTTCAAAATTACTTGGCATAGAAATTAATGGTTTCTTCTTCTTCTTTGAGAACATTTTGTTGCAATATGTGTACCAACTTTGCGGCACTAACTGCTTCTATATGCTACAATAAAAGGTGAAATTCGTGAAATTCCTAAGCGAACGATGTGAATTTCCCGTCGCAGTTTGTTGACTTTATTATTTACCTCCGCCCAGTGCTCACACAACCCGCTAATAACCAGAAAAAAAAGCAAAAAAAAACTCTTTGTTGTTACACAGCTAAGCTCCACACCCGTTGTTTCTGGCCGTTGGTGGTGCTGCTTGGCTTCCTCCCTTCTTCTTGAATACGTTTTATGGTTTTCAATGCTTGCTTTGATTTACAAACAAGAAATCATAATTTTCATCACTTTTCACATTCACTTTACACGAAACACATAAAATACACATTTCACTACACGAATAAACATAACTTATAAATTAATAATATAATTAATAATGAAAAAATTGAATTAAATCAAAAGGAATGTCTGAGCGCACTAATTTAATATTGCATTTTCTCTTTGCGATGGCATTTATGTACTCATTTGTGCTCTTCTTTTGCGTTTTTTTGGCCACCGCCTTTGCACTCATTTTCGCTGTCAAAATATACGAAATATGGCGTCTGACAGTGTTGGTAAACATATGGAGGAAATTCTATAATTAATGCAATTTTTTAAGTTACGATTACTTAAGAAAAATTTTCATCCAAAATTTTTATTAATTTTATTAATTTCAGAAAAGATATACGTAAGCCCAGGTAAATGAAATTGTCACCCATAGACAACTTGCGCTTATAAACCTTCGTTCGGTTCTTGCTATTTAAGCGAATTTAACGCCGTTAAGTTTCATTTTACGTCAGCGCTCCACCATAACAGCTGCTTGTCATCGCCGGTGTTTCTGACAATTGTCTTTCTTTAATTTTCTCTAAAAACACTTTTTTACCTTGGACTAAATAAATTACTTAGAATATTTATTAATCGCTGCAAAAATGTCAAATAATACTAATTTATCAGTTGCTGTGGTCTGTTCCTCGAACATGAATCGCTCAATGGAGGCACATCATTTTCTAGCGAAGAAGGGCTTCAATGTGCGTTCCTTTGGTACTGGCGAACGTGTAAAATTGCCCGGCACAGCCATTGACAAACCAAATATTTATGAATTTGGTACTCCATACGACAGTATCTACCAGGATCTTTTAACAAAAGATAAGCAGTAGTAAGTTTTTGCGTAGTGGATATGTATACTTGCATATGTATATACATATATGCTTACGATTATATTGAATTTGACTAACTTTCTGATATTTAAAATTGCAGTTACACACAAAACGGCTTACTACATATGCTTGATCGCAATCGTAGGATTAAAAAATGTCCCGAACGTTTTCAGGAGTGCAAAGAACAGTTCGATATCATTGTGACTGTGGAGGAGCGTGTATACGATCAAGTGCTCGAACACATGGAATCATGTGATCCCATCGACAATCGTCCAGTGCATGTCTTCAATGTCGATATCGAAGATAATCATGAAGAGGCATTAATGGGCGCTTTTCTCATAACGGATATGATAAATATGGTAATATGGATACGGATAGCTGTTTCAATAATCATTCTAAAACTGCATTTGTTGCTACCTGTTGAGTATGAGACGAGGGCTATGATGCTCGTAAAAATCTTGTCATACTTTGTTAATTGTCGTAAAATATTAAATAATTTAATTTGTTGGTGGCCTAAATACAAGACACACACTCGAATGCAAAATGATCGATTTATCTTATTTTATATTTTTATAGCAGAATTGAGAGCATATTTTTACGTCGAGACTGTAAATATCAAAATAACAGGGAAATTTAATTTGTTTTGGAGGCATTTAATTTATTTGAAAAATTATTTTAATGTGAAGGATTTAAATAATAGAATTATTCTCATTATCAACAGCTGTTATTTCTTGGAGGAGTGAAATCAGTGATATGTAGGGATAGAATCGAAAATCTATTGGTTTTATAAATTTAATTAAGGATTATTCTTCAAGTTATGTCTGGAATAGATTCAATATACCATTTACGGAATTTTTCGTGAAAAATTTGCTATTTTTTAATAGTAGTCTGCAAGAAATATAGAACACTCTTATGATATCCTAATATCAAATCCTAACTGAACTCATAAGCAATTTATCCCCTAATAATACCTAATTTTTATTTGAACTTCAGATGGCGAAATCTAACGATCTGGATAATGATATTGACGAACTGCTGCAGGAATTTGAATCTCGTCGTAATAAAACTGTTTTGCATTCGGTGCTTTTCTACTGACAATTGTTTAAATTGTAGACGGATATCCAAATACAAGTATGTCAACGTCGCTTGTAGTAAAAAAAAAAAAAGAAAAAAATTTAACGGAAATTACTAAATGTGTTGTCATAAATAATTTGCATTGTTAGGGCAAAAATGCCAAACGGTAAACAAGTTATCCTATAAATGTATGAAATATTACTATAATACTAAAATTAACAAAATTAAAAATTAAAAATTGAGAAAATATGCAACGGAAAGGAAATGAGAATTTATGCAGCTGGGAACAGTGTTTCAAAAACAAGCAAAAAAAAAAAACGAACTGGGTAGCGAAAGTAATATTACATTTATAAAAGGACAAAAAAAAACTCAAATAAAAATGAAAAATATGTTAGAAATCGTCATTATTATAAGCAGATAAAATAATCAAAAGTAAATAAGTTTGAGAATCCGCAACTTATTTCAAAGACGATACAACATGCTTATTAAAAATACATTCATACTTATGTTTACGTACTAATATACATATTTATAAACTTATACTTATGTACATGCATACGCATGTGCAATTGTATAAATACAATGTATGATATATTGTAAAATAAATAAATAAAATTATCAAGCATTATTTTTACATTCATTATATTTATTTGCATATTTATTACACACATATCTTTTACTTCCAATAATTTTCGTTATAGCCAAAGAAAATAAAATATAAATTATTATGAAATATATTTAGTTTTATTGACATAAATGCTCTGCAGTTAATTAATTTGTATTTGAATAAGTCTAAATAGCTCAATTTTTTTTGTTATATTTAATCAATTAATGCGATAACCACTTAAAATATTGGAATTTATTTGGTAGACTGTATATAATATTATTTTTAGCAGCTGAACATTTTTCTGCATATATAGTTGTTGACGAAGGCCTGAAATGACTTATAAGTTGTGATGATTAAATAAAATATGATGTAAAAAAATATCTTCAAAAAGAAGCCATCATTTTTCATTGATTCACTTTGTATGTGCGTGTTATTTTATTTAATTTATATTTAGATATTTTTACTTGGTTTCTGTTTTTATTTGTCATTTATGTCACTTATTATTCTTTTGTTTTAATTTATTGAATTTTATTTTTATTTAATCTAATAATATTTTACTTCATTTTATTTCGTTCTATTTAGTTTAATTTATTTTTCATTTAGTTCATTTAATTTTATTTTATGCTATTTTATTTTATAACATTTTTTAAATTTAATTAATTCCATTACATTTTATTTTGTTTCAGTTAAGATAAATTTATTTTATTTATTTTTACTTTTTACTTTTATTTTCTATTTTTTTTTTCATTTTATGTTTTTTTTTTAATTTGTAATTTTTTTCTTTTTTCTTTTATGCAATTTTTAAAAAAAAATTTTAAATTTAATATAATTTTATTTTATTTTACCTTTTTTATAATTATATTTAGTTCATTTTATATCATTTATTTTTTTTTTAAACTTATTTCAATAAATTTTATATTTTATTTTAATTATTTTTTTATTGTTTTTTATTAATTTAATTTAATTTTATTTTTTAATATTTTTTTTATTTTTTATTTTATTTTTTTTTTAGTGTATTTTTTTAATATTTTATTTAATTTTTTTAATTCTTTATATATTTACTTTTTTACTTATTTTTATTTTTAAATAATTTTTTTTCACTATTTTATTTATTATTATTTTAATTATTTTAGTTTAGTAATTTTCTCTTTATTTTTATTTATTTTATTATATAATTGTGTAAGTATTAATTTAAGAATTTTATTAGACTTTACTTTTTACGTTTTTTTATTTTAATTTTTAATTTTATTTTAATCCATTTTAATTTTTCACAGTATTTTTCAACGGATTTATTTTTAATCTTGTCTTGACTGTAATGACTCAACAGTGGGCAATCCGATCTACGCGCTTCAAACATTTTATACGCATGTATTTCATATTTATGTATGTGTGTATGCATACGTGTGTATACTATGTATTTGAATTTGTATGTTTTATTGCTTTTCGGCATCGTCACAGACCGCTGGCTCCCCACTTACCGGGTCATGCTGTTTGCACGCCTCAAACATTCACTTCGAAAGTGACATACATACATATACATATATGATGTATGTATATATGTATGAGCATATGTGTGTATGCAAGCGAACGGATGTACTTGGACTAATGAAGTCTCAATTTGGATTGGGGCATTGCAATCGAACGTGATTTGACCTTGACACAGAGTTCTGCAAATTGGCGAGGAGTTTGGTTGGTGGGGGAGGTAAATTTATCTTTGCAAATATTAAACAAAATAACATAAATGACTTGAGAAAAAAAAAACGAACGCCTGATAGCCCCACTGAACTCATGTTTGCTTGTACGTATGTATGTTATGTATGTATGTTATGTATGTATGTTATGTATGTATGTATGTATATTAAACTACCGCTTTCCGTCTTATGCGCTCGCTCGCGTGAGGTGTTCGAATGGTCTGATATTGATAATATTGTTGCTAATATTATTTAGTATAATTATACTATATATACATATGTATGTCATGTACATACACTGGCACATAGCATGCTTGTTTTTGTATGTTTCAAAATTGTTATCATTAATAAATTTAATTTTAATATGACACAAATGCTCCCTTTTTGCACACATGTGTTTCTTTATTTTTCTTGTTGTTGTTGTTGTTGTTGTATGCCCACGCGCCAGCGCACAATTCTCACGTGGAATTATTAGAATTTTAGTTGGTTTTATTTACAAAAAAAAATAGCAATTTTTTTCGTTTTAATTAAGAAATTAAGTTTATGCTCTTCGGCGGTTTTTTATTAATATTTTCTTCTTCGCCGTAAAAGTAGGAGTCAGCAGCGACAAGCAGCTTCGTCCTTCAAAGGTCAGATTAGAATAAGAGCGAAGAATTTTAAATTGTAAATTAATTTTCAATCTTTTGCTTTTTGCTTTTTGTAGCTAAATACAGGATTAAAAGCAGTGTTATTTAGAAAAAAATTATAAGTGTGGAATATTGAAAAGAAAATAAAAAAGTAAAAAAATATAAAAGACAAAAAAAAAATAAATTACAAAAAAATTAAATATAGTTAAATGAAAAAAAAAATATAAAAAAATATTGTAGAATAAAATCAAATTAAAAAAAATTAAATAAAATACATTTAAATAAATTAAAAAATGCCATACAAAGAATAATAATTAACAGTTAATTAAAATGAAAAACAAATTAGCCTTAATTTTTTTTAAATTTTTTATCATTTCGCTAATATTATTTTGATTTATTTAAGTAAAAAAATTATAATTTTGCACATTATTTACTGCTTAACTCAGCATATGTACATACATATTTAAATAGACAACCGTTCATTTATGCACTTCAACACATAAAACACGCGCTCACACACACATTTACAGGTGTTTACATGAACTTTTATATGGAGTTTTTCATTTCCTTTCGGTTTTCGTTGAAAAATTTAAGCTTTTTGCCATTTGCCAGGGTTTTTATTTTATTTTTTTGGTTTTTTTTTTTGTATTTACATTTTATTATATTATAGCTAAATTATTTGTTTTGTTTTTTTCTACGCCGTGTTGTATGCATTATTTTGTTGTTGTAAATTACAGCGATCATCGCGCCTACATACACACATACATACATAGTTGTTCTGCACTGCACTGAGTAGAATAATTTTAAAATCGCTTTTATTGCTAACAAGTTTTGGCTAAGTGCTCATGCGAGGGCAGAACTATCGAGTTTTTGGTGTATATAATAAACTGAATTTTTTTTTTAGATAATTTAATTAATTTCTTTTAAATACAAGTACAAGCACATACATTTTTAAAGATTTATAAAGATTAAAAAATTAAACACAAAAAAAGGTTTAATGAAAAGAATTTGTGTTGTCTTTTTAAATATTTTCCATAACTACTCAAATAGAAAACACGCAAGCACACGCTCGTAAGCTTGTACATACATATATACACTCACATACCTGTTGCGCGCGCTCTTTGTGCTTCTCCCATGTTGAAAACGCTTTTCGCTCAGCCAACCATCTTTCAGTTGGCTCCGAAACCAGCAGTTGGGGTCTGGTTGTAGCGCTGTAAATTAGACAGTCTTCAATTTGCATTGCTTGCTTGTAGACGGTTTGGTCTCGCGATTACTTTGATCGATCCTTTCACTACGAGTACATAGATAAACACATATCTGTACATTTGTGTGTTTATTAAAAAGGGCTAAGCCGCTAAAGCACATTGGCGATCGACAAAAGTTTCACAAATCGCATATTTCTGCAGCGTAATTGTGATTTCATCGCATTTTCTATTTGTTATTATTATTCATTAGTTTTCAATACGCCACGCTTTTGTGCTTTTGTTGTTCTAGTGTGGAAAAATACATACGTTGTTGTATATTTTTTTTTTAATAAAGTAAACATTTTTATTGCATTTTTCGCATAAAACGTGTTTTAGTTACAATTAACTTTCGAAGCCGCAGTGATCGTGGTTGTGGCGTTGCCGGTTGAGACCTTGTCAGCGCATTAGATATACGAGTAAACATTTGCGTTTATACTCGTACATACATACATACGTCCGCATCGAGTGTGTAGTGGCGTGAAGAAGCTTCAAATATAAACAATTTAGGTGGGAACTGAAACCGTTTTAAAGTGTAAAAACAAATTATTTGAATTACTGCAAGCATGGCCACTAAACATTTCACCAACGGCAGCGGCAATGACGATGGTAAGTTAACCGAAAATAATAAATAAATATGGAGATGTCAAAACAAAAATTAACAATCGATTACATTCATAAAATGATAATATCATTTTGCGATGAAGCCATGCAAAATTACACTACTGATGAGGTAAAAAAATATAAAAATAGTGAAAAATATGTTTAAAAGAAGAAAAAAAAGAAAAAAAAATGAAAAAAAAAATTAAAAATTAAGTGAAAAATAAATAAAATAACATGAAAAAAAATGAAATAAAAAAAATAAAAAATAATAAAGAAAAATAAAATAACGTGAAAAATTGAAATAAAATAAATTAAAATAAAATAAAACGAAATGAAAAAAAATAAAATAAAATAAAATGAAATAAAATAAAATTAAATTAAAATAAATTAAAAATTAAATATAAATTTCTCTGACTTGCAATAAATTTTTTTCAAAGAAGAAAATTTAAAATATTCATATATCCGTTTCTTAGAAAAGTACCTGGAAATACATATTAACAAAAAAAAAAAAAAAGGCCTGAGAGCAATTGTGGGTGCAAGAAACTTCAAATAAAAATTTTTTACGAATTTTATATCGGAATATGGTTAATTTAATTTATTTGGTATTATTATTCTTAATGAATATTTAAATCTCATAACAATTTTTAGACTTTCGATTTCAATACCTTTAGAAAATGAATATCTTTAAGCAATAACAGTTTTCTCGCATGCCATGGCGATGTAATGAAAGCTTTGCCTTTGTCAGAACTCTTTAATTCTAGCCATTTCATCTTGATAGTCTAATTACAGCAACTTAATTGACAAGCTGTTAACAAAGTGTTTAAAAATGTATAAATATGCATGTAAACATACATATACACAACAGGCGTAGTAAAAATTATAACCTTCTACGATCGGTACAGACTTTGTGTGGTTGCGCTTATCTACTGGCTGATTTTGAGAATTTTTAATATATAAAAAGTATTTGAATGCATGTATGTATACCTGATTAGGTAAAAATCTTACGATTTTCTTATCAGCGCATTTATAAACTATGTATTTAACCACACAGTTTTGATGTGTCATAGAAGCAAGTAGTTTTACTATGGAACTCGTATGCACATACGGGCATACATATTTACTTTTGACATTCAAAACCGACAGAAAGTTATCTGCGTAACATCTAAATATTTCGATTTGGTTGGAGTAGCTATTTGAAAAGACAGACGGTGCGTTTGTTGCTTTGTTTAATATAAAAATATTTAAATCGAAAATTTATTGGTAATCAATAAATTTTCATGTCATTTTCATTTTCCGTTAACGTCCCCCCACGACCTAACAAAAGAATATTTTAATTTAATTAACTTAGTTTTTTTTTAAATTAAAAAAAATATATGTTAGTATTGGGCTTATAATAGCGGAGTTATAAGCAAAAGCTCTAGAGGTAGGGCATATTTATAAAAATAGTATTCATTTTTTAAAGAAACTTCAATGACTTACATGAAATTTCACAAAAATAACGCTTAATTAGTATTTTATAGTATTAGAGGCTAGTAGCTATGGAAATTACCGTTGTTTCTGCACTTTCCCTATTTTTTTATAATATTTTTCGAATTTTTTTCGGTTCTTACTTATTTTAATCTAATTTATAAATTTATAAATTCTACATGCGTCTAATTAAAACCTGAGAAGCTTTAAAAAATTCCGCCAACATCACTGAAGTTGGTTAGGATGAAGAACAGGGTAACACAGATTCCAGAAAAAGGCATATTTTTTTAATAATATATTTCAATCATAGAATTACTTTCTCGCTGCTAAAAGCTTGCAGCTATGTACGCATACAAAATTGGCTTAATTAGATTTTTAAAATAAAAATTTCGTGAAAACATTGTAATTGATTAAACATTTATCTAATAAAAATAGTTTCCACTATTGTAAGGGCGAAAAATGAAAAAAAAAATTGATTACTTCGACTTTAACCTTTATCGTTTGCCACACGTTAACCTCCTAAACCTCAACTTATCATATGCAAATACTCGTACTAAGCGAATACGTTTTGCTTGTCATTTACAAACATTCACTTAAATACATACATACATACTCGTATTTACGCAAGCCACCAGCTGTTTTTTACAGGGGCATACAATTCCTATCACTTTCCATTTACTCTTTATAAATTATATACATACATATGTTTGTATGTATGTAACAATGGTTCAGCTCAACTCACGTATGTATGTATGTATGTTTATGCATTTACAAGCCATTCACCGCAATAGTTTGCTATGCGCATATTTCAAGATCGCGCGATCACTTTTGCATGACAGCGCCGTCAATGTCACTGTCAAGCGCTTAGAGGAGAACTTTCACGAAAGCTTTGGCCTATAAGTTTTTGAAGGAAACGTGAAAAAAAAATTCTAAAGCTTGATTTTGGTTTTTGCACTTTTGTTTTTATACAATTAATGACATGATAGTAAAGTTGTTGCTGTATGCAAACGAGAAATTGTACTTGATCGTACGAGTAGCTGACTGAGCACATCAGGCGATGTTTGTCAACATGTTCTGAGGTTTGTTATCGATGTGAAAATGTTGAGTGCTCCGAGAGAGTTAATGCACCGTGTCACAACTCAGTGAAATCTATGGTAAAAATCCATGAATTGGGCTTCGAATTGCTTCCGCAACCACCTTATTCTCTAGATCTGAGGAGGTTATCGCCGAAAGTGAGGCCTATTTTGAAGCAAAGGACAAATCGTACTACAGGGTCGTTAAAATCAGTATATCACCCTTGAAGTGAACTATGTTGAATAAAATAAATGAATTTTGCCAAAAAAATGTGTTTTATTATTACGGCAGGCCAGGGACTTTTCAAATGACCTGTTAGGAAAAAATTCTATATCTCTCTAAAATTTTGCCGAAAACGTCATTACGATTGTTTCAAGCTTATTACAGTTACGATAATAAAAGTGAATTCGAGAATATGAGGAACACATATCCGCTTTTTGCAATCAAACAATTTAGAAAAGCATTCATATCAGCCTAAATGTAGGCAACGTTATTTTGAAGACATTAAAATTTGCAATTGAACTATAAGCGTGCATGCATGTACATATACAAGAAAAAATATAAGTATGTTAGTATTAAGAAATACCCTGCAAATAAGGCGAGTACTCCATGCACGCGTGAAATATATAATCCACGCGGACAATAGAGTAATCCAAAACCTGCCACAATCCATACGAAAAATATGGTCCAATTAACATTGTGATGTCCTAGGGCTGGACCATGTAATCCATCTCTGCATAACACCCGAGTAATCCATGGAGTACCTACAGGAAAGTAGTTTTGAACCTACTCCATAAAATTAATCCATGGAGTACTTACAGGGGTTATATTTTGGAGTATATGTGAAAAATTACAATCGAACATACTCTTCAGTTTCGAATAGCATTTTCTATGTTGAAAGTTAGTAAAATATAATATTTTTTATATAAATTTATATTAATATTAATAGACTACTGTTAATATTAATATAATATATATTAGTTTGCGTATTTGTTATACGTATTTTCGTTCAAATAATAATGAATTAAGCACTCCTTTTGCGTACCATCACAGCTCAACCAACGAAACGAAACTGACTCAGTTTCATTTCCACACATTTTCTGTATACGGGTATAGAACTTATTACGCAATTGTAACTTCGTGTAGTGCTTGCGATCGGTATAACACGAAGAATGGTCGTGACGCACAAAACTAGTGTAAACACATGAATTGGTCCAAAATTTGCCACAGTGGAGTATATTTGAAGGTAGTCCAATGGACCATATGGTCCATAAATATTTGCAGGGTAGTGTCGCCAAGAGCTTTCATATCAGCCTAAATGTAGGCAACGTTTTTCGTTACTCATTCATCACATTTGTCGATTCATATATCGATATTTACATACATACGAGTATGAATATATTTGCTATACAGCTGTGCGTACTACCAGTCCATATTCACGCTGTATGTTTGTAAATATATCGCGTGATCAAGAAAACGTTTTACTCATACGTTTTGACATGTAAATGTAATTTCGCATGTACATATTTGTACATATTTACACATGAATGTGCAGACGACACACTTGCAGCGATCAAAAATCATACAGGTGTGCATGTGTGGATACAAAAAGCGTGCAAGCACATGGTAGAAAAATGGAAGAAACGCAGAAAAAAATACAAATATAAATATATAAGAAGACAGGCATGCCGTAGTCAAGTGCAATACTTTTTGGTCATATTTAGTCATTCTACACTCATACAAACCTGCATACACATCGGTTCAAGCAATTTAAAGCTTCCGACTCGCTTACCACCAGTGCACGATCTAAGCATGCGAAATTTACGCCAAATTATTATTAATAGTATTATTATAAATAGACGAATATGTTTGGTAGGGTGTGTGAATTTTATTATTATTTAAGTATAAAAATTATTAAAAACTTGCGAGCTAACAAAAGGCAAAAAATTCATTATTATGAAATTTTTGTGTAAAAAACACCCTAAATGAAAGGTATAAGACTTCAGCACGGCCGAAAACAGCTCTTTCTTTCTTGTTCAAATTAGTTTTGACAATTTTTTATTTGCATTGTCATCGCCTAATGCTTATTATAATTAATTTGCACCTATGTATATGTATAACTCAACGATAAGAATGCCCACTCAGCGTACATATGTATGTATGTATGTACTATGGAACACGATATCTATAAACACTTTATCATTTAATAAAATATTTTTTCTTTTTTTTTTTTCTTTAAAATTTAAGTAAATGGCTAATGATAACATTTAAAATGCTATAAATATTGTATTTACCTGTTAGGGCAGTGGGATTATTCGATTACTCAAGCGAGCTAGATTAATCGATTTTCCATTTATCCAGTGGCTTCAGTAAAAAACATTTTAATTATATGAAATGTTGCTTAAGCGCACATTTAAACATTTTTTTTTTGTTAAAATAAATATATATTTTTGCGCTTTACGATTTTAGTAGTGTTCTTCCATATATTTTGTGAAATAATTAATATGTGAAATTTGTTTGAATTGCGTTTGAGACAGGTTTGCGCAGAATGTGGTTCAAAAGGGCACATAAACAAAATTTTTTCTTTTTATTCTTTAATTATTCGTGTCCAAAAACTGGGTTAATCGAATAATCGATAAATAATAATCGATTAATACAACATATGATTATTCAAAATTTTGAGCAACGAACTAATTCCACAAGCTTTATGTCTATATATATAAATATAAAACGTTACCAACGATATGTAATTTTATACAATTTTTCAAGTATTCACTTTGAATTTATAACTTATAAGTATGTCCATAGATATATATGTATATATAGTTATTTATTTCACATCTAAAAGATGCATTAAATGCAATCAAAGCCATTAGACCCTTAAGTACAGTAAATGAATATAAATTGCGCGATATGATTTGCAAACGGGAATGCAGTGGACAATTTTAAGATCAAAATCAATAACAAAAATTATTTCTTTATATTTTTATTTTCTTCGCAACTTTTAGTTTTTTTTTCACTGTTCCATTTATCATTGATTATAGAAAGAATATTCCACTTCGAATTTTTTTTTGGTTTTAAATAATTTTTTAATACAAATATGTTATATTTTTAACATGCTTTTCGAATATATTACAGCTAGTAGTTCTGAAATTTTACTTGATTTCTCCGCACTACAACAGGCAGCTTCTGACAAAATGGAAACTCATTTTCTCTTAAAATGATGCACCATTTTCATCTATTTTTGAGTTAGTTTACACTTTTAAATAAAAATTGCGGAGATTTTACGCAGCAAGACTTCTATCACTTACGCCCAGTTCCACTAACACTTTACGCATTAATGAAACTTTAGGAAATGTTACCTATGGTAATAATTGATCGATTTCGATAAAAACAATAAAATCGAAAATCATGGCTCTTCACCGTCTTTACGTCGATATTTTACTACTTTTCTTTTGAAAACTTATTTTATTTGTATAAGTATGTAACAAAGTATATTTGATTTCACTTTTCACTAGGCAAAATTATTTTTTTCTTTGATTTTAATTTATTTAATTTGTAAACAAACCGCAATAACTGACAGAAGTATACCAATGTGAAGAGCCCAAGTGAATGTAATGCCCAATAGCGCACTCAGCCATTGAAGACGCGTGAAAATATTAAATTAAAAAATTATTAAATTTATTTAAACGTTAATTTAAGTTTTAGATGACAGTGAAGGCCTAACGCAGTTTAGAATTTAAATAATTAGAAATTAATTTAAGGGACACAGAGTCTAGGTGTAATATTTCTAAGCCAATAACATCGCTAGGGGGATATAGTAGAGGAAGTGTCAGGCGTTTTAGCCTCTCCAAAAATTCCTATCGAAAGATAGTTTTTAACTACTTTTTTTTAAACTAAATTTAAAATAAAAAAAGGTCTGAAGTGCATTTAACACTTGAGTGAAAAGTTCATGAGCAACTATGTATGTAAATATTGTATAATGTACGAGTACATACATATGTATATGTATATATGGCAATAAACAGCTAAAGTGGCTGGCAATTAGAGGCTGTGTACCGACCAGTTAATACTATTCTATAGTTAACGGAAAAATTGTTAAAAATATTTCAACTTGCAATTAACAGTGAAAATTAACCCCCTCACCCCCACCGTCGCATAAATGAGTGGCGACTCTTACGAGTATTTGCCCCCTAAAAAGGCTGCGCCGCTAAAACAGCTTATGTATGTATGTACGAGTATGTATGCGCTTAAGAGCTTTTTGTAAGCAAAATAGATATGTATATATATGCGTATGTATGTATATGTATAAACAAAACATATTAAATACTATAATCATGTGTAAATGGCAATAGCTAAATATATACAAACACTCTCATACATACATAACACAAACACGTGCGAGATCGACACGATCGGCGTGCGTTCGTTCGCAGAGTCAAGCACATTGATTTTTCATTTAGTTTTCAAAATACCGCCAGTCGGTCAATTTGTTTGGGACACATGTAGCTGGAAATTGAAAAGTGCGCAAATTGAAATTTTTTTTCACTGAAAGTTAATAAATTAAATAAAAAAAATAAATAAATAAAGTTAACAATAAAAATATAGCAAAAAAACCTCGTGCTGTAAAAATGAAAATTTTTTAGTGATTTTTTTTAAATAAAACTTTTTTGATATTATTAAAGTGTGGTACGTGCTTGTCAGAATTTTCTATAATATATCTAAATCACATATTTTATGTGGAAAAAAGCAGTATTATTTTTTCAAATTAAGTTCAATCGTAAAAACTATAAAATTATTAATTTTTTATAATAAAGATTTCATCATGTGCAAAGTGCAATAAATTTCAATTCACTCACCTCTTCAATAATGTATCGTACATATGTTTGTTGTTACAGGGGAGACCGCACTCGAACATATCATCAAATCATTGGAGAATCCCACAATGAAGTGCGAGGGTACACATTTCGATTCGCATGTGCCGCACACGTTTGTCATCTTTGGCGCTTCGGTGAGTGGAACGAAAAACAAAATAAAAAAATTAAAAAAATTGGAAAAAAAAACCTTAGCAGCTCTTTACAAATTCATTACATATGTATATACTTATTTCGCCTACACGCAGGGTGATTTGGCCAAAAAGAAAATCTATCCGACTTTGTGGTGGCTCTACCGTGACAACTTACTGCCGAAACCTACAAAATTCTGCGGTTATGCCCGTTCAAAGTTAACGATTGAGGAGTTGCGTGCGAAGTGTCATCAATATATGAAGGTGAGTGTTGAATACATATATATTTACACACTTACTTAGTACTTAATAAACAAGAAATATTTCCTTTTTTTTCTTGCCGCCCACCCTCAGGTGCAACCGCACGAACAGTCGAAATATGAGGAATTCTGGAAGAATCATGACTACGCTGCGGGCAGCTATGATAAGCGCAGTGATTTTGTTGCTTTAAAAGAACGTCTGGGAAATTTGGAGAGTTGCAATTGCAGTTGTAATCGTATATTTTATTTGGCTTTACCGCCGTCCGTCTTTGCGCAAGTCACAGTGAATATTAAGGATATTTGTTTGGCTGAACGGTGAGTTGCTATTGTTGTAGCGATTTTTATGAGAAGCTTTTTGTTACAAGTGAAATAAGCACTCGAAGGCGGAGGCATTCCCTGTAAAGATCGTATTTAGGGGAAAAAATCTATTGCTTGATGTTTCCTGGTTAGATTTTGAGCCCATGACGCTTCGCAGCCATAGCCATTAATTTTTATTGATATTTACCTAGTATCACATTTATTTTATTTTTTCCTTTCAGCGGTTGGAATCGCGTCATTATCGAAAAGCCCTTTGGCCGTGACGATGTCACATCAAAGAAACTGAGCGATCACCTCGCATCACTCTTCCACGAGGACCAAATCTATCGTATCGATCACTATCTGGGCAAGGAAATGGTGCAAAACCTCATGACCATACGCTTTGCCAATAAAATTCTCAACTCTACTTGGAATCGTGAAAATATCGCCTCGGTGTTGATCACATTCAAGGAACCCTTCGGCACGCAGGGACGTGGCGGCTACTTTGACGAGTTCGGCATCATACGCGATGTCATGCAAAATCACCTACTGCAGATATTATCGCTGGTTGCCATGGAGAAACCCACCTCTTGCCAGCCGGATGATATACGCGATGAAAAAGTTAAGGTATTGAAAAGCATTCCAGCACTTACATTGGATGACATGGTTCTGGGTCAATATGTGGGCAATCCAAATGGTGTGGGTGAGCAACGCGAAGGTTATCTCGATGATCCAACAGTGTCGAAGGACTCCAATACGCCCACCTACGCACAGGGTGTGCTGCGTATCAATAATGAACGTTGGGATGGTGTCCCGTTCATTTTACGCTGTGGCAAAGCGTTGGACGAACGTAAGGCCGTTGTGCGCATACAATATCGTGATGTGCCTGGCGATATTTTCGAGGGCAACAGCAAGCGTAATGAATTGGTCATACGTGTGCAACCCGGCGAGGCATTGTA
Organism: Neoceratitis asiatica; assembly: GCA_030068015.2. Classification (NCBI taxonomy): domain Eukaryota; kingdom Metazoa; phylum Arthropoda; class Insecta; order Diptera; family Tephritidae; genus Neoceratitis; species Neoceratitis asiatica. The sequence continues at coordinate 96,316,762 of CM061525.1, read as the reverse complement.
TTTCAAAATGATGACCAAAAGTCCGGGTATAACATTCGATATGGAGGAGACTGAGCTGGATTTAACCTATGAGCATCGCTACAAAGACTCTTACCTGCCAGATGCCTACGAACGGCTCATATTGGATGTATTCTGTGGTTCACAAATGCATTTCGTGCGTTCCGATGAGTTGAGCGAGGCGTGGCGTATCTTCACGCCGGTCTTGAATGAAATCGAAAAGAATAAAGTGAAACCCATACCTTATGTATTTGGCTCACGTGGTCCCAAGGAGGCTGATCAGAAGACGTCAGAGAATAATTTCAAATATTACGGTTCCTACAAGTGGATTCAAAAGAAATAGAGTTTGTGAGGACTAAACGTGTGGCAGTGGTGGGGACATACGTACATACATATGCACGAGTATGTATGCAGTGGACCAATGGATAAGATAGGCGCATAGAAAAGACAAATACTTAAGCAATTGTGTAAGCTGGTTGTGTACATATGTATGTATATGTATATATGCATGTACATATTTGTATATATGTAAATGTACTCGTAGCTGATAGTCAATCGATGTAATGAATGGATTGTGCGAGCGAACGCTCAACTTTGTACCAGAGCAACGCATATACATATGTACATTAATAATTTTTATTTAACGGCATAATGGATTTATAAATAAGTTTTTAAGCTAATTTTTTTTCTTCTCAAAATGAATTAATCAAAATAAATCTTGATGAACAAGTGTATCGAAAATTGTTTAATTTTGTTTCCGCAACCAACTCGAAGGTAGGTTTGAAGTTAAAATCCGTTAGAAAAGTCTTACCCCAACAAACTGGAAGAGGAAACGCAAAGAGACGCACTCGTTCGTGTAACAGGAAACTCGCTGTGAAAAAAAGCGTTGCCAACCGCCGCGAAAATTCCTCATTCACTTGCAACGAGCTCAACTCTGTTTGGGGCTGCCAACGAGAAGCAGTCAAAGGACCTTCGTGCTTGATACAACACACAATAACGTTGTGGTGCGGTAAATTTCCAAATTTTAACACAGAATTTTGCGTGTGTGAGGTGAAGGGCGCAGCAAAAAGGCAAAAAATGTGAGAAGATTACTTTTAATTTAGTTAAAAAGCAAATAATAGAAGTAAAAAAGGGTTCGAAATTGTCAAGTGAGAATAAAATGTGATTTAGAAACATGAAAATTGTTGTTGGTAGAAAAGGTTAGAAAAGAAAATTTTCTCTAGTGAAAAGCGAAAGCTGAAAAGGGTGAAGTAAGTAGAAATTACAGTAAAAGAGAATGAGCGAAAGGTGTTGTTTGGGTGTTGACCCGTTGGAAAGAGAAGTTTGTTTTGAGTAAATAAAGGTTTAAAAGCAAAAATTGAAAGCTTAATAAAACTTTTCAAGTAGAGTGTTTAATTAAATATGTAGCAACAACAACCAATACGTATTAAGTAAAAAAATTATTAATTAATTTTAAATGAAAATACATCTCGATAAATAATAAAAAGAAGTTCTAAAGAAAAGGATAAAGAAAAATAAGAATAAATACTGAAAAAACTTGAACAAAAGAAAAAATAAATAAATCAAAAGAAATAATAATAATAATATAAAATATGCAATAAAATAGTTTCGAAGAGATATTAAGCATTTGGGAAATTCAAGAAAATTTTGATAATCAAAATAGACAAAAGAAAAGATTAAAGTATATTAAAATAAGAAATATCCGGAAAAAAAATACAAAAAAAAAATTAAAGCAAAAATATTTTCATTTAAAATATAAAAATAGTTTCGAAAAAAATAGAAATATCAAGAATTGTTGGGAAATTTAAGAAATTTTTTATTAGTAAAAAAATGCATTCAAGGGAATATAAAAAAGTATAAATTTTTTTTAAATTTTGAAAAATTTCTCACTAAAAATAATATTTAAAAATATTGTATTATATAAATATATAATTTGTGAAAATCGTTTGAAAAAAATTAATAATAAAAATATGGTTACATGAGATTTTGTTTTAAGACTTGACCAATAATATTAAGAGTAAAAAATAAATGAAAATACTGGTTAAATTAAAATAATTTTTTTTCTTTCCAACACATAAAAAAAGATTTGAAAAACTAGAAAAATAGAAAAAAGTGCTTTAGGAAAGTACAAAAAAAATTTAAGAATTTGATAAACTACGTATAAAATTTTTAGAAAAAATTAGAAACAATTCGATATAAATAAAAAATAAAAAATAAATAAAAATAAAAAAAAGGATAAAAAAAATAAAAAATTAAAAATGAATAATGAATTGAATGCTCAAAAATCAAATGTTATTTACAATATGCCTTTAAGGGCTTTGAAAAGTACTGAGAAAAGATTTATAATAATAATGTGTTATTTGCTATTTTTGTAAATTAAGAAATATAGAAAAAATGTAGGAATCTTCAATAATTTTAGTTCTGCTATGGTTTTTTGTTTTTCAAATATGCAAGCGATTTCGAGCAAGTAAAATTTAAAAAATGCTATTTTATGCACGTAGAAATTTTATATTTCCAGCAATCAGTATTTCGAAAATGTGCTTCAAAGCTTACTACTAAATTGTTTTAATGAAAATTTTAATAAAACAAAAAATCTTTAAATTACAAATAAAATAAATAAAAATTTTATTAAAAAAAATAAATACAGAAAAGTGAACGCGTTTGCGCACAAATTAATTTTTATTTTATTTTTTAAAATTTCAAAAGTAAACAAATTAATTATTTATCAAAATTCAGTTTTAGCAAAAGTAAAAATAAAAAAAATATTTTCATTACTTTAAACAAAGTGTTGTGTTACAATATCAAGCGGGCGTCTGAATAAATAAACTTACATACATACATACATATGTAGGTATGTCCCAACTGAAACCACTTCCCATAAACAAAGCAGGTAAAAACTCTGAAAAAATAAACTCTTCCTTCCTGCATGTGGTGGTTGTGTTTACAAAAACAATACGTCCAACAGTTATTAAGGAATTTATTTGCCCAAACGTCCAGCGGCTATACGCTGCTCGCCTAACTTTGCCGCTAATACTTCCACTTTTGGTTTTAATGCTCCTGCATTTATTCGTTCCTTTTGTTACACGTTTTGTATTGTATTTCATTGTATTTTAATATCATTCCCTTTTCGCATTCGTTCAATTTTCGTTGTTTAGGGTGGAAAATGTGCCACTGACCGTACCACAACAATATCAAATTGTCCCTGTAATCGACGAGTAGAAGAAGAAGAAGACTTAGAGTCGTTCGTTTGCAGTCGCAAAAGGGGTTTGTGTGTGTGTCTGTTTGCGGAATTAAACAAACGAAAATGTAAATGAAAAGTGAAAATAAAAATTTTAAAGTTAAAAAAAAATTGAATAAATAATTTATTAAAAAAATGAAAATTGTATGCCATTAATAATCGCACTTTGATAATTTAACGTGTTTTTTTTTGAAATTTCATTTTCTATGTGCGTGCGTGTGTGCGTGCTTTGTTCGATTATGCACAAGAATTAAAGCTGTAAAAAAAAAAAATGATGACATATAATAACTGTAATCATCAGCTGAATAGTGCGCTCAATAATGAGGTGTTTAACTGAAAAAAAAACTTCAAACAAAACCAAAATTGGCTTAAACAGATTTTTTTCTTTGTAAATATTGACTTTGTTGTGCAGCGGTGGGCGTGCTGAGGTCGCCATCAGCGCCACATTATTTCCTTTTTTTCCATCGCTCCCTCTCACTAAATACTCGCTAATACGCCCTGTTCAAACAAAAAAGCAAAGCTTGTCACAAGCACAGTTACTGGCAGAGCTGTAACGGCCGTCGCCGCAGCATCGCTTTATAGTCGCTCCTAAAAGGAGGCCAATTGCTTTGGCAAACATCAAACGGCAAGAAGAACGCAAGACAAATACAAACAACGCAAACAGCGACAACAACAGCAACAGGAAGAAGAATTTTTAGTGTGACAAGAAAATGCATTCCGTGGACTTGTATGAGAATGAGGATGAGCGACGACATGGCCATGATGACACACGCGAATTGCAGAATGTGGATTGGCCCTTCTTGATAAAGGTGAGTGTGTTTATAAACATACATACATACACATACATATATATATATATATACAAATGTGTTTATCTACATGCATACCCTGCCGTGAAAAGCTTAAACATTCTCTTTTTGAACTATTATTTTGAGGTGTAAGTAGTACCAGTTTGTAACTAGTTGGTACATTTGGAGCAGTTCGCTAGTAATGTGTATAATAAAGAGTAGCGGACAGCACGCCACTGATACTCGTATATCGCGTTTTTTTGGTTAGATTTGGCGATCTCGCTTAGCCAATTAGTTAGTTAGGGGTTGAGCGCCATAACAAAACAAATTCACAGTTTGAGTCTCGCTCTAGCTAAGTTTTTTACTTTAATTTCTGTTAATATGCATATTTGAACCAGTATTTTACTATTTCGAAGCTGTTAATAGTACGCCGTGTTAAAAATATCCGTTGCTCACATGAAATTTTTTTCATTTTTTATGTAATAAAGGATTTTAGTTCACAACCAGCAACTAGTCTCTATTCCTGCAGGGTGCATCTGTACATCTGTAGAGACTTATATGTTTACTTGCATGTAAAATTGAATGCGCCAACGAGCTAACGAACGAGCGCGATTAGGCCATGACCTGGCCACCACTGCATTTTGGAGCAATCCTTATGTGCACACTCATACCCACACTCGTACCAACACTCTTACATTCATGCATGCGTGCATTCACTTGCTTACTTATGACTTGCACTCGTGTATGAATGTTGAGAAAAGTTCCTCACTATCAGCTATGATGACACAGCGTACTCGTATGTAGGATGTGAAGTACGTGCGTGTGTGTGTGTGTGTGTGTGAAAAATATTGCTTACAGCGTCGATTGAAAGGATTAGCAACTTTATAAGCTGCACAAAGTCAGTTGGCTTATTAACTTTTGAATGCGAGGTTACTTGCGTCGTCGCCTTTTCACTGTGTAAGAGTCTCGTGTGTCTGTAACATGAGAGTATTGAAAGAAATGTAAATTACTTTTCAAGTGACTTGCGATGAACATGAGGTTATATCGAGGACGAATATGGAATGTATAGAAAATATCTCCTTCATGAATTTTCGCTCTAAAGACGTAGAGATGTAATTACGTTTCGTTACAGTTAAGTTCACAATAATGTGTTCTCGAGGACATACTTTAGCTCTCACTAACTCGCTCATATCTCCAATGTTGCCGTTATAGAAATTTATATCTACCGCTTCACAGTATTCCTCATCTCGCCTAAGCGGACCCATAACCATGAATATCTGGATCTATTTAGCTGATGTCCGTTAAGTAGACACATAACTAAGAGAATATCTGTACTCTATTCAGTGCGACAAATTCACATGAACTTCTGATTTCTAAATTTTATCGCACGGTCCTGGTTTCCTTTCAATAATTGAGTCCCTTCCATATGAGTTAGCATCTATATACAAGTACAGAGCGCGACTAGTTCATTCCGTCCATGAGGAGGAAAGTGGAAGGCAAGCGAGCGAGTTTTACTTCAAAAGCTCATTATCAAAACCTAGTCAGTTTCATTGGGCTGAATGTTAATCCGCCTAAAATGTTAACAGTGTAGTGAAGTGTAGTATTCCCTCTCAAAAAGATCTTCCCTTTCATAGGCTTCCAAGGACGAGGATATATACTGTCTACCTCTAAATATTTCCACTCTTTTCCCTCAGAGCTATACTGATTAAAGAGAAATACCAAACAGGAGGTGGGTTAACTGCTATATGACATCCACTACACGCTCTCCCCTTTATTCGTGCTTCCCATAGTCAGGAAAGCCATTCAAGTTAAATAAATAAAAATTACAAAATACAAAAAGAACCACTCATTAATCACTATGTACATGGATATTTGCAATTTAAATAAGAATACAACAATGTTGAATTTATGAACAGCAGGGTTGCTTCAGAACACCATGTGATAGGCGCAATGAGCTCACCTTTCGCTTATTTGCAGCGGCACACATTAGCATTTGATGCACTTGGATTCAAAATGGAAACGAGAAATTTGTCAGGGCGATAATAGTATTATGAACTGTGAAAGTGATATATGAGACACAGAAATGGGCACACTGCCCGATGCGATAAGAGCATATGTTTACAATGAATTATTGAAAAAAGTCCCACACGATTTGCTTTATTCTTTTTTTCTTCATCTTCTTCTTGCATTCCTACTCTCCATTTTTGGCAAGTGAGTCTATTTGCTCATAGCCGAATTTCCTTTCTACATTGGATACCATTATGTATATCTAGTTTTGAGTGCTAAGCATTTGCATCCCTGTAGCAAATTTTATCCATTATAGTGGAAGTAAATAATGTAAATTTGAAATAAAAATTCGAAATTTCACTTAGGTTTAATTTTTGATTGTTATTTTATTGCTCATCGCTTCTCAGATTACTTTTTTTGTATATATTGGAGATAAGTGGCATCACTGAGATTGTCTCTTGAAGTTGGTTGCTCTGAACACGTGTTTTTACGGCAAAAATGCTAGCGAAAATTTGCAGTTCCGATTTCTATTAGGAAAATTGTAAAAAAAACAATAGAATTGTTGTTGTGGTTGCTTGAAAGGAGGCAAGATTATATTTTCCTGGAAAAGATGAGAGAAAGTGCATAATGTTGTCAACGGTGCCGTTGTCAGCCAAGTATATGACGTTTGCCATTCACAGGAAGTGCATAACAAAAAAAAGCGAAAATATAGCAACAGACAGATTCGAATTATTGTGCACTTAAATCAGAAGTGGAATAAAATTATTCTAAGGTTTTGCAATGGAAAATTGAAGTGTCTGCTTATACAAGGCGGCATTTATAACTATTTATTTATATTAAACTTCCCTGGTATAACTGAAGTTCCCAAGTTTTTCTCTCATTGCTTTTATTAATGTTAAAATTGGAATGAGCGTAGAATATCTTTTTAAAGTTGCAAATTAGTTTTGTTTTTGCTATTTTAGCTATTAGTGCTCCATTTACTCGTATATTTACATTGCCAACGGTTATATTATCAGTTACCACTGCGCTTGTGTTGATTTTTCTCTTGTAAAACCAGCGAAATGCATTTGGACCATTTTTTTTTAAATTTGTTTTCCTTGTTGGTGTATTGCAAATACTTGTAAAATGCACACAATATGTATGTACATAATTGCTGTTTACATTGTTGGTCATATTTTTACATATTTGCACATATGTATGTATGCCGTTGCAGCTAACCACTGCGATGAGTGCTGCCACTGGCGTTGCTTGATTACGAATTTTCAAGTATCCTCCTCCTCCTCATCCTCCTCCTCCGACGACCTGTTTGCGCTATAACACTTGCCATAGGAATTGACCCACTTTTCGTGTGTTTTATATACATATGTAAATGACAAATGTAAATAATTATATATATATGTATACTCGGATGTAAGTGGCCAGCATTTGTTGTTGCCTGTTGTTGTCACCGTTGCCGCCAACTTTCTCGACGCCAAAAGTCCTGTATTGACTAAAAAGTATTGTTTTTGTTGTTGTCAGCTGTTGGTCCGCATTTAAAATGGTTGTTGTTGTTGTGAATGCTGCTGGCATTTCGCTTTGAATGCATTTAAATGCGGTTATGACGCACTTCTTATCACTTACATACTTACTAGTAAATGTTTGTACGATTATGTAGATAGGGATATTTCCATATACATATGCAGTTATGCAGATATGCCACTTAACCCAAGTCACTCACGAAGGAAAACAAACTGCTTCACTATCCACATTCTACAAACACAGGTCAAGTTGTAAGGAATCCAAAGTACCATACGGACAGCTTCTGGTGGGTATTTGCACAGCGTACAATAACTACGTTATCTTAGGGTTGTTTGTATTCGGTTATACATGCCTTATTCAGTTTTCAGGACGCTCAGTCCAAAGTAACTCCTCATATTGTTCTTGGAGAGGTCCTTCCCGATTCTGACGAAGCTCTTGGTGCTGCTTAGCGTAAGTTTTGTGGGTAAGTTTTGTGGCCAACTCCTTTTCATGCTATCGAAGGCTCTCGTTGACTAAAAAATCTTAATTTCTTGTCTGTTTGTGGATTCCAACATTAAGTTTACTGCATTTTATTTACTGTTAACCAATCTGTTACGTTTCTTACATGGTCTCTCTGGTTTCAGAAATTTTTGCCTAGTATTCTGCACTCCACTAGCGCCTCTTGCCTTCACTTCTAATTGGAACGCCATTTCGAACATTGTTCTGCGCTTTCTAGGCAGCTGACACTTGTCACAAATGGTAACCCTCAAACTGAGGTTCGATTCTTATAGCACTTAACTTTTCTTCTTTACGTCTTCTTCCCCTCTTTTTACTTCGCTAACACGTTGAAATAAATAAGTTTTTAATTGCAAATAGTTACAAGTGCAAAGCATTCCATTTTAGCATATTGAATCTGTGTCAAGTTGATTGATTTGATGTAGTTTTTCAATTACGAAGTCGCACGGATTGGTGTTCCAATTGAACACATACATACATGAGTACATACATTTACATTGATATTGTAAAATTATATTTTTTAATGGATTTCCTCTTTTAAATTTCCTCAATTTCTTAATTTCTCAGGGTATTCTCGAGAGCCCATCATGCACCACAGCAACACCGGATACAGTGACCGCATTGCTATGGACAATAACAGCAGTTTTTGGTATCGTTTATGCGCTGCTCGGTAAGTAATTAAAAAAGTTTAAAGGATTATTGCTTGCTGAAGAAAATGTTTCAATTTCTCTTGAGAAATATACATATGTACATATGTGTGCCGTAGAAGACTAACTGACAGAATTGCAAATATTTTATAAAAAATTTAAATTCGTTTCGAAGAACCAAGTGTATTGGGTTCGCTGATATTAAAGCTATAACTAGGCGTTTTCTTGTGTGGCCGCCCTACAAAAGAACATGATGTAGGTTATCGAATAGCATGGAAAACAACAACTCAAAATAAGCAACTTGAGTTAATTTAACCGGTTTGAGTTGAAGTCGCTTAAACAATACTCGAACTCACTAATAGTGTTGTAGGGTGAAAAAGTGGTACTATTGTGAATGCGCCACTGAAAAAACTCGGGTCAAATTCCCGTTAAACGTCAAATTATAGGAAATTTTCGGTTACACTTCAATATTCAGTGACACTTCAGTTAGTAAAATGTCGGCTCATGGTTTATTAAATAAAAGTATCAAATAAAATATTATTAAAATATTAATTCTGAATATTCATCATATCATTATTTTAACCTCAACATATTTATTAATCAAATTAACAAACAAACTTTTCATATTTTGAGCTAAGACCAGTGTTGTAAAGAAAATGCAAATTACAAGTCAGTCGAAAATAAGCCAGCTGAGCGTTCTTTTGCAGGTCGGGTGCCAAAAAAGAAAAACACCTACTATATTAACTAAATCGGTGTTTAGGTCAGAAGACTATAAAAAAATTCAATTAGCTTACTAGAGAGTAAATCTCATAACAATACTAATCATAACTCCAAGTTGAAAAATTTCCATTGATATATTTAGACTTACCGACTTTTTGGACTCAGCTCTGCACAGTTCTTTTTTCTTTTTATTAGTTTAATTTTTACAACTTTTTTTTTTACCGTAATATTTCACTTATATTATTGCTCTACACTCTCTCCCCTTCATCCCCTTCACAGGTTATCGCTGCCTACGCGCTGTTGGCTTTCTAAGCGGTCTGCTCGTTGGTGCAAATTCAGTTTTTATTTTGCAAGACTTTCAAATCACATTTCTCGGCAAACCAGCTGATTCAGCATTTGCTATTGTTGCTGGTTTAATTGGTGCGGTAATTGGCTCTACGTATCCGGTGGCATCGGTGCTAATCAGCGCATTTGCAGGCGCGTTGGTTGCCGGTGCAGCAATGGCTGTTTGTGTGGCCACAATGCCTGATAATGAATTTGGGGTAAGTGTGATTGATAGTATGCGATAATTGAATGAATAAACACCTCATATATGTATTAATGTATGCATGTATGTATGTATGTAAAATGGAAACGTCTTTCTTTCCTTACTCACTTTCCTTTGCAGTATCGCGAAATTTATGTAGCTGTTGCTGGCGGCGCTGTAATTTGTGCGGTGTTGACATTGTGCTGTGTCAAATATGTAACAATATTAACATCGAGTATTGTGGGCAGCGCGATGATTATTGCGTCTATCGATTTTTTTATGCACAGCCTAGATACGATAAATTGGGTGAGTATTAATTAATCGGTAAAATAGGAAATTTAACTGCTGGAAAACAATTAAAAGCTGTTAAAATGTGAATTTCCATTTCAACAAATAAATGTTTGGATATTTTACTAATTTTTGCTCTCTTCTATTCTTTAAGATTTTAAATATGAAACCGAATCCGTCACCACCGCCCTGTTATGGCGGCATTTTGATATGCTCTTGGCCGGTTGCGATAATTATCAGCATAATGGTGCAATGCTTCATCACAGCCTGGCGTGTGGATCATCGCAAGCGTGTCTACCTACGGCATCATCATCAAATGGCGCGTTGTGGCGCAGGCGGTGTAGCAACGAATCGCATGAGTGGACGACCGCGCGAGACGCGTGAAGAGGCAAGTCAGCGCAAGTATCGTTATCTGTATCAGGTGCGCACAGCGCGTGGTGATATTATTTCGCAGGTAAATCAAATGTTTTATACCCCCTTATGAGCTACATTCGAATTTTAATTGGTGATCGAATGAATTGCCCTTTAATATTCGATGAAGAATTGCACTATTGTGAATTGCAGTTCTTCACAATAGCATATTTCGGTCAGCTGTTATGGTTTGCTGGTAAAAAGCGTAAACTAAAATAAATTCCAGACTGAGCATGAACTAATAAAATAATTAAAAATTTGTGTTGAGGCACTAAAAAGTGAAAAACGAAGGATAGATTTCAGCAGGATTGAACTGCTCGTAATATCAATTTTAAATTCAATATTCGATAATCAGCGAAAATTCGAGTAAACTCCTGCGGACTTTTTCTTGACATGTACACACACCACTCAAAATCGTTTATAAATTATATTTCTTTATAGAATTTCGTCTCCGCGTTACAGAAACGCATACAACTCGGCGGCACGGAAACCCCTTCAGAACGCTCCATTAAAACAAGCTCAAACGAACGTAATACATTTCGCAGCGATCGCACACACTTCACCACTATACCCGATTCTGAAATGTGTGATAAAATCGAAATTGTGCGTGATCTAGGATAACAAACAAGCAACAGTTATATGTAAATTGGTGCAAGATGTGAGATGATGACAAAGCAGTGAGGGAAAAGGAAATAAAGAAAGCGGAAATGAGTGATGAATCGGAAATAATATAATGAATGGTTTACACACACACATTTGCGTTTCCGTGTGTGCGTGTGCGTGAAAGAGACAAATGGATAATGCTTGTGGTTATCTTAGAAAGCGCGTATGTACAAAATGTATATGCGTGTGCGTGTGCGTCGATCGTTGAGCGGAAATGTAATGGCCGCCATAAATAACTTCAAGTGATACAAAATACAAGGATGCATTTAAATGGAATGTCTGTTTGTAAATAGCATACGACCAAGTTGAATGTAATAGTATGTAAAATTGTAGGAGATGTGTGCATTCGAAAGAGAATGTATGAAAGTGATAAGTTGAAATGAAATGTGTTGGTTTCGCGCGCAAAATTAATAAAGTTTGTAAGCTAAAAAGATTGCGAAAATTAAGAAGAAAAATTACATAAAATTTCATTAAGCTAAAAATTTGTAAATGTAACAAAATGCTGAAATAAGAAACTAACAACTTCGATGACAAAAAAAGGCAGAGCATACAAGTTTTGGCGGAAAAATTAGAAAAAAAAATATTTTAAGTAAAATTATCATTTTTGTTTAACTTTTCGTTTTAATTACAAGAATAGCATTCTACTAAGTTCCTCTTCGGAAAGTACAGATAAACGTAAATTGTATATACCTATGTATGTATGTACGTTTGTATACTATTATTAACAAAAAAAATATGACGAGTGATGATGAGTGTAATTTTATAACAGGGTTTTACAGGCTTTAACTTACAAAGTATTCGATTCTTAGATATGACATTTTGTTGAAACACGATAGTATTTAGTATAAAATTAGTTTACGTGTCTGCATTAATATGTTTTCGCAAAAATAATATTTAATTGAATTTCTAAAATATTTCCAAAACAAGTTGTCCATATGATTGTCAAGTAATCAGCATGTGAAAAAATAATTTCGAAACGATGTGCAAACATAATTAATTGTGTTAGAAGTTAAGTGCAACTTTTCAAATTGTCATGTGAACACAAAAAAAATGCTCTTGTAAAAATTTAAGAGTCAAATAGACATTAAAGAAAAAACACTAGTCAGTCCGAAAACAATTTTTTTAAATGTATTACGTTAAAAAACAACCAATTTTACTGAATACAACAATGAGTGGAGTTAAAAATCGATTAATGCGCTTGATTTGGCATATGTAAAGTGTTTTCTCTATCGAGATACCTTAAATCTAAAATAATTTTCATAGTTTGCCTTAAACAATTGGCTTTTAGTTAGCTTTGGCGTGTAAATTATGTCAAGCTAGCTTGAATCAGTACTATTTCCATTACGGAGTAATATATATTAGTTGAAAAATGACCAGAAATGAGTTGAGAGTTCCACCGTAATGCACCTACAATTTCTTAAGGTTCATTTTATTTGAACACTGCCAGCATAAAACTGAACATTTTAATGCACAAAAATGGTAAAATTGTTAAAAATATAAATTCTTTTTAAAAAAAAAAGTATGTGTTTTCTTTTTTTTAATGAATAATTAATAATAAAATGATAAATAAAAATAAAATGCACTCGTACCTACTATTGTGACTATTTTTCAAGCTACTAGCACCGAAAAGCGTATCAAATTTATTTTAAATAATTTTCCAATATACAAAAGTACACTATTTTATTGTAGAAAAATTAATTTTAATATATTAACTACTTTGTGAAAAAAAAAATATATTAAAATATGTATGTATGTACTAATATTTGTATAGACAAACAGAAATGCATATTCATGTCTAAATCTCAGTTATCATATTTTTATTAAAAAAAAAAACAAAAAAACGTCGAATCCACTATGAATTATTGTGAATCCTTATGAAAGTGTTAAGCTTTCTATGCATATACATTTATTTGACGACATCTGCATACATACAGACATACATTTCATACCACATTATCATCATACTAATTGATGTGTAATAAAGCTACTTGATTCTCAATATATATATGTGAATATGTTAAAAAACCAACTAAGTTAACCTAAATATCTTTGAAAATCTATAAAAAAAAAAATAATAAATTATTTTAAATATAAAAAATCATATATTTGTAATCGGCATTTATGAGTACTATAGTCTTAAGCCATCAAGTATTGCAGTTTGTCACACTAAAGTACTTCCATGTATACATAAGTATTATAAAACGATAAAAAAATATAACTTAAAACTATGTTAAAAAACGTGAAAAAGTCTAATTTTTTCAAAATATTTAAAATTAAAATATATTAAAATTTTTTCTAAACCTATTTTATTGGCAATTTTATTCAAAATTATGAAAATCTTTTGCTCACTAGTGTTTCAGTTCCTTATATACTCGTAGCATAAACATTTTTAATTTTTTTTATAACAAAAAATATCTAAAATATATAAACTTGTATGCATGTATGTTAATTGCGTATATTAAAGAGTTTAAAAAAAGCGTAATTAAAAGTTAAATAACTTTAAATGATTTTTTCGCTAAAAATTAATATTAAAAAAAAAATTATGAAATCAAAAATATTTTTTCAACTACTTTTTCCTTATATCCATGTACTCTTTAATACATTCATGCATTTAGTTGTTAAGAAAAATTTGAAATTAATAACGGTCAGCGTAAAAAAAAGTTAAGTATTCACTCTCTATGATGAGTTATATAGAAAGATTTATAAAAAAAAGTTTAAATTTAAGCAAACACTTTCCATTATCGTTTTAATATCTACTTTTTTGTGTAAACCAGCTATGTATGTACATACATACAGATATATTTATCAAAATTATAAAAAGCTATGAAATTTATTTAATAAACGAAAATACTTACATTTAACTGCCAAAAAATAAAAAAAAATTGAAAATAAATATATATGATGAGCAAAAATATGAATATGTAAATAATATTTAAACACTGAAAATTATTGTGAGTAAAAAAAATAGTTGCGCGCAAAAAACGGTAGTACAAAATGAATTTCAAATAATTCAGTTGTGCGAAAAATGTAAACTATCTGAGCGAAATGTGTTAAAAGAGTAATAATTATTAATTGAAAAATATAAGTAAATAATAATTTAAATAAAATAATAAATTTCAAATTAGAGAACGTACATATATATATTATAATTATGCGGTTTGTAGTCACTTTGAAATTAAAAACTAAAAAGTATGCTTCTAATATATTTAGTTTCGTTAATTTTTGTTGGAAAAAATAGATTTTTTTTTATATTTTATTATTTTTTTCGTTAATTTTTATTCAATAATTTGCTGAAAAGCTTTGCAAATTTTTTTATTAAGAATAATTTTAATGCAAAAATTCAAATGTTTTCATTGCAAATAACTCTTAACTATTTTTCATGCAAATATGTTATTTTTTATCGGTCTGCATTAAAAATAAAAAATATTAAAAATATAAAAAAAAATCATAAAAACCAGTAAAAAAAAATTAACTCAAGATGTGTATATGAAATTAAATAACATTATATGTGCATATGTACTAAATGTAGCCCAGAAGAAAGAAATATTTTTTTAACTAAAAAATGCAATAACAACAACAACAATGTGAACAAAAATTAAAGGAAAGGCACAATAATTTATAGCAAGCCAAACCACTTATAGGTGTATGAGAAGTTAAGAAGAAGAAGAGTTCCATAAATATTAACAAGAACTAAGTTAATATGCCGTTTAAAACTAATAAAAAAAATTACAATGAAAAAAAGTAAACTATAAAGACAAAAAATTACAAAGAAAAAAACCAAAAAGAAAACAAATAATTATAAATAAAATGATAAAAAATAACTACACAAACAGCATAAATTTGGGGAAATATAAAATAATAAAAACAAAAATATGGCAAAGTTGCAAATATAAAACAAATAAGTTAATAAAAAAAATTATAATTTTTTATTTTATTTCTTTTTTTGAGATAATGGCCGAATAAATATTTATGAGGCGAAATTAATTGAATATTTATTTCGTAGAGTATGCTGAACAAAAAATTTAATCGAAACTTTTAAAAATGAGAATGAAATAAAATTATTTAAAAAAAAAAACCAAATAAAACTAATTTTATTACCAAAAGATTTAGCTGCGAAGCGAATATGAAAAAAAAATTCAAATCTAAATGCAAATTTTGTAACAAACAGCAGTTAAATGTTTTGAATTTTAATTTTAAAAATTCATTTAAATGAATATTTTCATGTATATCTTCACAGCATATACGAGTCCATATGTAGTTGTATGCTTGTGCTGCATATGAGGAAAACAAAATAATAATAATAATGGTAATAAATTTAATTTTAAGGCATAATAAGTATAAATAGGAAAAAGAAAAATTGAATGAGCGCAAGAAACACACACAAAAAATTATAAAATACTGAAATAGCATTTAAAGAAATATTTGTAAAAACAAACACTATTTAAATTTTTAATTACGAAAGCAGAGAATTTCGTTAATAAATACACACATGATAATAAAATAAAAATTAAAAGAAAAGAAAACATAAAAAATTCGATTTTCAAGTATATTTATTTATTTTAATTTTAATTTATTTATTAATTTTTTTTTTTTCAAAAATAAAACGTTGTTTTGAATTTCTGAATTACAAAAACACCTGTTATTTATATGAATTTAATTTAAAATTTTGTATTTATCAAAAAATAATGCCAAAATTAGTGTAAATATATATAACTACTTACACAAATACATACATATATTGTATTAACACAATATTTATAAGTGCATATAATAAATTGCACATTGCACGCTTAATGAGTGCTGAAAAAAGAAAAATAATTACAGTATTGTTTATTACAAAAGCTAAGTTAATTGCGAAACCTAAAATGTGACACACGCCAGTAACTAATAAAGCATACAAACATATATTATACTAAAACATAATGGACATTTGTTTCTATCTTTAATATTTTGACATACAGACAGGCTTACATATATTTTAAATATTTATTTTATTTATTACAGATTGCAAAATATACATATTTTTAAGCAAGAAAAAAATTAAAACTTTTTTACTTTTCTATATTTGTTGCAAGTCAAATTTTTATGAAGGTGAGAGCAGGAGAAAAAAGCAAACAATTACCTTTTTTTTTGGTTTTTCGTACCGATCGCCAAAATCATGGAAAGTTCATTGGCTTTTAAAAATGCACAAACTTCCTGATCCACTATTTCTCTGCGTAAACCACAATCGCATTATCACAATTTTTAAGATTTTCAAGCAAACAAAACATAAATTGAAAATAATTTTAATGATCTCTGCGAGCAATGAACGACTTTAGCATGCTTCCTGAATGAAGTAAGTAATTATACTTAGAAATGAAAGGTACATGTATATATATACATATATTTAATAACTTTTAAGGCTTTACAATTATTTGTCATCAAATGCAGATATAAACTAAATTGTCACGAGTTTTGCTCCCACACACTCTCCTTGCATTTTACGGCTGATTACTACGCGTTGGCAAATAGAAAAATTTCCGAAGAGTATAACTCGATATAGGCATCATAACCTCATTCTTGTTGCCACGACGTTCGCTAACCTTGCGATTCACAGCGATTAATATGTCACCAATATGTCGCCTAAGTGAAAAACAATTTTTTTTAAATACAAATGATAATTATTTATTTACTTTTATATACACATAATTACCTATCACCATAACGGTGCACGGCATCGCATAATTCTTGTATGAACCAAGTGCCTTCGATAGTATGACGCATTGCCGAGTAGCCGGGCACGGTGGACATGGCCTTCACCAAATCACCGAAACGATGCGGATCCACGTTCAGTTTGCGTCGTTCCTTTAGGTATTTGTAAGCATTAATTTCTTACTCATAATTTATTATTCATAATTCATTTTCAATTTCTTACATTTATTAGTGATTCATCCTTTTGGCATGCTTGTATGATAAGTAATTTCGGTTTGCCTATAAGCGTATCACCAGAGATGATATGCTCAATTTCAACAATTTCCACGGGTATGCTGTTACTGCCGTATACCGAACCTTTTCGAGTAAAAAAATTATTTATTCATACATACATACTTACACAATATATACATACTTATATATAAATTTATAATTCATTTTTATACTCACCATCAATGCCATGCGAAAGTATGCACACAATTAGCGAATCGAATTGGAAAGAAAGCTTAACGGTTTCACGTATGCGATGCATCATTTCGAGATGTGTAAGATTCTCGAAAACTTGTGACCTATAACCGAACTGCGTGAAAACTTCTTTCAAGCGTTCTTTGTCCATATTCGAGCCATCGCGTGGTAATAGCGGATTCTTTGGCAAATATTGCTTTATGAAAGTAATTGAAATAATGCAATAATATTTTCAAAATTTTCTCAATAATATGTTGCTGAATTGAAAATTTATCAGCAAAAAAAAAATTTTTTTTTTTTACGAAATTTAATTAAAAAACATAAAACAATGTATCCTTATCAAAACCGAATACGGTTCATCAAAAAATTTCGTGTAATAGATATGTAGTATGTGGCAAAGTAAAAATTTAAATTAATTAAAAATATATAGCTGAAAAAAAAACAATTATTACCTTTAATAAGGGATCAGTTTCCTCATAGAATTTGAGCTGATTGATAATGAGTAGAATACCCGCTCTTTCGTATCTCACCTCATATCTATCGCCAATTGTTAAATCACAGTTACGTATTGAGGTAGATGGCATGTGTTCATTTGCATTCATTTGCGCTACACTCTTTTCAGACTTGTATATTTGTTGACTGCCCGACGACGCAGCGTTATTATCGGTACTGGTAAGGTTTGTTTCCGTTTCTCGCATGCCACGATTATCGGCGTTATTTGCAATAGTTTCAAGGAGTAGCGATTTTAAAGCATCCAAATCATTAAATTTGAAAAATTCAAGTAAAACATCAACATTTGCACCATTTGTAAGGCGATCACCCAAAATGATGATGCGTCGCGAGATCCAATCCAATAGAAATATTTCTAAATATGTAAAATCATAAAAACGTAAATGATCGTCGGGTCCTTTACGTTGCTCGTT
This sequence comes from Neoceratitis asiatica, assembly GCA_030068015.2. NCBI lineage: Eukaryota > Metazoa > Arthropoda > Insecta > Diptera > Tephritidae > Neoceratitis > Neoceratitis asiatica. The sequence continues at coordinate 96,298,385 of CM061525.1, read as the reverse complement.
GACACGTAACACTAATTGGCCAGCTTGTGCCGGTTTCAGACGTTCACATACGCGATATAAAGCTTTCAGCAGTGGATGTACATGTAAACTCAGCTCGCCAATATGTGGCAGATAGTGTTGATGCAGCTCATTCCAATCGAAACCCAATTTGCGTAGCACACGTCGTGCTCCAATAATAGCCAAAGCTTCCACAAGCTGAGCACGCCAATTTCGTGGATTAACGCTAATATATTTGGTTAGTAAATCAGCGCCACCGCAGCCACCAGCTTTGTGCGTGTTGGAAAGTATTAGCAACTGAATAAATAAACATAAAAAATATTAAACAGATTTATCGAAAGCATTGTATTACCTTTTGTAGTACGAATTCAGCATTTGCGCGTTCATCCCCGAAGAGTAGGAACCCGAGGGATACCTGTTGATATCAATAAAGAGATGATAAGCATAACGTCTTAAAAGGCCTTTACCTAGTCTATCCTGTTTTGTTCGGCAATAGAGTTGCTTGCAACTCACCAGTTCATAAAAACACAGATCTTGTTCAACATATTGCAAATCTTCTACATGAATATTGTTCAATTGAGTTATTAAATTAAAACTTTGGCGTCTCGCAGATGCCATTAAAAAGCAATTCAAATTTTAATAAACAATATAAAATTGCGAAAAACAAAGCACTAATTTGCGATATGTTCGTCGAACGTCTTTGACCATTTGACAATACTTCTGTTCGCTATGCTAACACTTTGTACAAATTTGTACAGATTCGGCCAGTTCTGGAATCAGAATTCGATCGGAATCGGAATTGTGAAATCCGATTATTTAACGAATTTGGTGTTCTGTAATTCGATTTATTGTGAAATTTCAATCGGGAAAGCCAACCAAGTCAAAGAACGTATATACCAGAGAACGTAGAATATAGAGAAGGTCCAATTGCGGACAGTCGTGTGAGCTGCCGGAATCGACGAAAGAAATAAGAGACTACTCACCACTGCCGCCAAAATTTAACAGAATTGTCTCTGGTAACCAACATTTCTGAGCAGAATGAGCAATAAAATCAACGGCCATGTATGTTATTGTAACATAAGCAAGTTAATAGACACTTTTGTATTCTTGCTTTTATTCTTAAGATTTCTAAATGTGATATATGTAGCAAAAACATAGATTTACAAAAAAAAATTTTTTTTTAGTGTCAGTTATGAATGACTTCTAATAATTGCGAAATTTAAATAAATTTTCGATTTTCCATATAAATACTGTTGTATGTTCATTCTTCATAGTTGATTTGCCGTCAGCATTTCGAATAACTCCTTTGTTGTCGGCGTTTCGATAATAAAAATACCATACATAAATTTTTGGAATTTAATATATTATAATATTATTATAATAAATTTATATTAATAAATAAAGAATTAAAAAAAATTTAAATTTCTTTTTCTACATCTACATTCTAGAATCAGCAAATATATCTGGCATGTATATGTATGTAAAAATTCATAAAAATAAATTTTGCCTTCGTCGGTCAATATTGCTTCTTGCAATATTTGAACCTGCGTCAAAAGTAGCAAAAATTGGTTTTACGGAACACTATACGACATGCGCCATTAAACAGTTGACATTTAGTGCACTTAATTGTGTACTTATAATAAAGAAGAAGAATAAAGAACTAATAGAAATAGATTCTCATTTTTTCTTCATTTCAGCCTCATATATTTATGATTTGTATGTATGTATGTATGTCGCTAGCGTAATTTGCTTCGCTAGACGCAATTGAAAATAACGGTACAGTAGCGTATGGACATATTTACATACATATATGTATAAATAAAAATGTACATATGTATGATTGAAAATATTAATGCATTTACATTTACGTAAAATGTGTTATTTTGATAAACCAAAAATACTATTTAACGAAATCATAAGTAAATGCACATGCAAAATATACATACATACATACATCATACATAATAATCGCATGTTAATAATCCTATTCAAAACCAAAATATTGGTTAATAATAACAAAATCATACATCAATGACCACAATAAGACATCCATATACAGTGACGGACAGAAGTCTACATACACCCCCTATTTTCGTTCTATTGAAAGAAGTTTATTGGAAAATTTAACGACATAGTCTATTTCGACTATTTTCCCTTCATTTAAAACAAAAAATTTCATCAATATCAGATAACATGATCTTTTTAGTATTTAGTTGTTAGAGGTGGTGAGTAGTCTCTTATTTTTCTCGTAGGGGGAACAAATGACAATCGGCACGCCATGGACCTTCTCTATATTCTACGTTCTCTGGTATATACTATATAGTATTTACGTTCTTTGATGACAGCCTCGTAAATTTTTTTTTTGGAACGACCTTAAATTGTAGAGGCAATCTAGGGTTCATTTTCTTCTTCACATTTTTTTTTGGTTGGGAGGGAAGATATAAAAGCGAATTAGCTATGAAGCGTATCAAAACAATAAAAAAAAGGCAATTGCATGAGAAATAAAATAAATTGTGTGAATGAGGCTGTCGCAAATGAAATAAGTAAATTTTTGATAAAGTCTTGTCGCTTCTTATTCATAAACGTACATTGCTGATGCCCTTTCTGTTGTGCTCTTTTTTCTAAAATTAATAGCATCTCCGATTTACGCGATCTGATTTTAAACGTCTAATTTTCATCGATTAGTGCTATACCGTTATCGATTAACAAATTCTTATTCACATGTCCCATCCATCGTATTCGCATTTCTTACATTCATTCATTCACTCATTGCTCAATTTGTTTATAAACAATTTATTACATAGAAAAAACTATTTAAATGTGATGTTTACGGAGGAGGAGGTGGTAAATAGTTGTCGAGTTTGCCGAAGCCCCAATCAGGATGGAGATTACGAGTGTTTATATGCTGTACAGGTAATAGAGGAAGATGGTGTGATGCAGTCGCACACATGGCAGCTGACCAACACGGGTAAATTATATGAGGACATGCTCAATCTTGAGGTGAGATTTTTTTTCTTAGTGATTTTATAGTTAAGTGTGCATTTCCATTAATTCTCGCATTCAGATTGATGCAGCAACGATGGAAATATACCCACAGTATCTCTGCAACAGTTGTGACTTACAAATGCGGCTATTTCGTAAATTAACAATAAAGGCACGCCGCACGCTTGAGGAGTTGGCAAAAATATATGGCCCAACTGAGATAAAGAGTACCACTATCATAGACGAACTTGAAGAAGCACAAAGTAATACATTGGAAAGCACAAATTCTAATATTCTAGACGAAGAATTTTTGGAAAATGAAATATCGTTATTGGACAATGAAACTAATATGATGGGGTCACTGCTAGCTGAAACAAATGTGCAGGCACAAAATAACTATGAAAGCGTTAAAGATAAATCTTATGGCGCGACTACAATAGAAACAATAAATTTTACACAAGATATGACGTCAATGGAGTTAACAGTGGAAAAAGCGGATTCAAAAGAATTTTTAAATGACATACAAGCAGTGCCTTTGGATATTAATGAAATGCAATATTTTGAAGAAGCTCAAGATGCGTCAGAGCAACTAACTACAGTTGATAATAATAAAATAAAGCAGCAAAAACGCAAAAACATCGAATTTGTTTCGTTGTTTGAAGAGCGCAGTGTTGAAGAACAAGCACAGCAAGCAGCAATAGAAGAGCCAGTAGAATTCTTCGATGTACACTATTTAGAAGATACAAATAATGGGCTGCTGGAGAGGAAAAAAGTGTTTGATGATTGTAATCTCGGCAATATACGACGAGCCTACGAATGTAAAGCGTGTAATTTGGAATTCCTGCGTCGCACAGATTTTCTGCAACATCGGTTAGTAGCTTTTGGTGTTTAATTTTTTTATAAATTTATTTCAATATTTATATGTTTGAATATTTGCAGCAAATCTGTGCATGACAACAAATTTCCTTGTCCTCTTTGCTCGAAACTGCTGCACACTAACGATGCCTTGCGCGTGCACTTGCGCCTACATGGCGGTGAACCGGCTTATAAATGTGAAATTTGCCAGCGTACATTCAACCAAAAAGTGCATTATCGCTATCACATGGATCGGCACAATAATGTGCGTAATTTCAAGTGCATGCAATGTGGGAAAGGATTTCTATCCAAACACGACTTGACAGTGCATACGCGCACTCATACAGGCGAGAGGCCATATGAATGCGAAATTTGTGGTATGCATTTCCGACATTTCAAAATACATACATATTTACAAATATACCGTTTTTTTATACACTCATCCACAGGAAAGGACTTTCTCATATTACAACACCTGAAAATGCACCGCTACTCACATACAAACAAATCCTTTGAGTGCCCTGAATGCAAGCAGAAATTTATATCCCCTTCCACGTTGCGCATACACCAACACACCATACACGCGACTGAGCGCCGCTTTCAATGTGAATATTGTGTGAAACGTTTTCGCCGGAAACATCATTTGATTGTAAATACATTGGGATTTGGCTCTATATTCGAATTTACATTGTTTTCGTTGTCTACTTTCAGGCGCATTACAGAGTACATCAAAAACCTGAAACCGATGCAAACAATTCTGATGACTTCGTTGAGGAAGGCGAAAATGATATCGATGTGGATGACTATCAAATGCCAGTTTCTGAGGCGCAGACGACGCAACAGTTAGAGGTGATAAAGGATGAGTGCGAATTTCTGGAAATCAACGTCGATGAGCATCTCGATAATATATTAGTTGTTGATGGCGATGATGAGGCGGCAGATAGGCAGGCGCTATATGGCGCTGATTACGTGATAGGTGTGGCAGAGGAATGCAGCGCCAATATGACGTTTTAATTTATATACATATATATACAAACATATAATGAAAAGATTAAAAAGTGGCAAATAATTATATTTAATTTAAGAATAATCATCGTGTTCTTACTTGGGGGGGAGGGGGCGGCTTAGTAAAAGCTTGCAAGTGAAAATAGAAAGTTAATTTTGCTAATATTGAGGTTAGGTTGCCTTGGCTTCGGTGGGAGTCTCTATTCGTTATGCAATTTAACGGCATGGACAAGAATAAAACTAGCAGAATGCACAAATTAGGTGCAGCTATACCGTTAACCCGTTCCCTGCTACTACTTGTATGGAAATGCATCTCATTCGATAGCAATTTTTTGTTCAGGGTAATTTACCAGTGCAGAAAAATTCAAATTTTGTGCCATTATAAGTTGCATGAACCCGATTTGCTGCACAATTTACTACTAACAACCACTTCAGTTACGTTTCATTTCTTTTCCATACCCCTTTTCAAGGTAAAAAAGAGAATAATTAAAATCTACGCATTTGTTCTGTTAATTTGTTAATTTAATTTTTTATTTTTTGCTTTTGTTTCGTTTTTTTTTTAGTTTTTACGTGTATATATAATTTAAATATTAGATGCTACTAAATACGTTTTTCATTCAAATTTTGTAAGAATTCTTCTTCATCATCTCCTATTCAACTTCATTTAATATTTATTATTATTATAATTTTTTTTTGAAGCACTTGTTCTTTTCTTTTTCTTTCTTTTAGATGTAACATAAATTTTTTTCACGCTAGACGCGTTAAGCTTAGGAAAATCAACAATACGGTATATATATATATATATTTATGTAGACTTGTTGCTGTTGCTGTTGCAAGCATTATTTTAAACATATATATTTATGTATAATTGTAGTAGTAGTTGTAGTAATAATTACTCTTATACATATTACATATTTTTTGAAATTTTTTCAAATTTTGCTATTCTTCTGTGTGTTTTAGTTTTAGTGGTTTCTTCTTCATCATCTTCTAACGCGTATATACTAGTAATTGCGCGTGCAGCTAGCTTAATATACACGAATATGTATGTTTGTATGTATGCATGTTCTCTATATATATGTAAAAAAAAAAGAAGTTAAATACGCTACTCCTCTTTTATTAATTTTTTGTTGTTGTAATTTTAATATTTTTGAGCAGCTGTGGTTTGAAATGGTGGTTTTGTAGTTGTAATTGTGTTAGTATTGCTCTGGTGGTGTTTTTTGTTTGTTTGTTTTGATTTACATTTACTTGTTGTTGTTGTTGTGCTAACTTTTTCTTTTACATATTTCCTTCAAGTGTTGGAAAGTAGAATTTTTGAGTTTTTTTTGTGTGGAAATTTCAAAAGTGTACATCAGGCAGCTATGTGTATGAAGTTTGGGGTATAGTGCGCTATAGAAACAGCGATAATTACACGCAACATACATATACATACACATATAGTTAACAAAACAGTATTTTAGGATATAAAAAAATAAAATTCAACAATAAAAAAATTTAGAACTAATTATGATTAGAATGAACGCTGAATAATTTGCAATTGTGTGTGTGTGTGTGGTTCGTTGTACGGAATCTTTAAACAGAAAAAAAGTATTAAAAAAAAAAGTAAAAAATAAAAATTATTTTAAGAGTATTAAATCTTTTACGACAAAAATTTGCATAGCTTAGAGATATATTAATAACATTTTGAAACAGTTTTGTGGTATAACGTGGTTGCTAAACGAAAAATTTGAAAATTTTGTAATCTGCAGTTTACAATTATTGAATTTTTTTGAGAATTTTATTTTTTGTTAGCAACTTTATAGCAAACATGAAAATCTATTATTTCTTAAATTTGCTTGTAATTAATTTTCTTTATTCTTTTCATTAATTACAAAAATTTAATTATGTGGAAGCTTTGTAAGAAATTTTTAAAGTGCTTGAAATATTTTTTTTTTCTTGAGAATCTTAAATTAGATTTTATTTAATTTTTTGAAAGGAATTCTGATTCTTCCTATTATGCTTAATTCACATTTTATTTTTATTTTTTTTTAAACTAATTTTAAATTTGAAAGAAATAATGTTGCTTTTTTCCGAATTTCCCTAAACAGTTTTCACAGTTTTTCGTTCACTGCAAATTTGCATAATGACTTTTTAATATATTTTCATTCATAAGTTTCTTTTTGCACCTTATGCATGCATGTGCCGCCAGCGTTTGCTCCAATGCGTAATGAGCAAAATTTCACTCGCCAAGGCGCACACTAATACTTTCTTTTAATTAAACAAAAAGTGTACAAAACAAGTGTATATGAAAAGAAACTTAAAATAATAACGGTTTCCTTTTTGTTGTTTGTTTTTTTTTTTCATTCACACAAGCATTTATGTATGTTTGTATGGAATATATATATGTATATTAATAATTTTTAAATTCAAAAAAATAAATAGCTTAGAAAGAAGGTAAAAGACAAAAAATTATTATTAATATGATTATAATAAGCATTCAACTTCAACATCATCATTATCATCAACACTATAAATCAACGTCTGTCGTCTACACATCCACACCGCTAAACGCACAGCAAAACGCTTAGCTCTTTAGCTAATGTGGGCAGTAATAGCAATGCTGTTATTGCGTTATATATGTATATATGTGAGTATAAAAGTGTTGAGTTTGATTGCTGCGATGTGTTGTGAAATGCGCGTGTACGCATGCGCGCAATGGGTTAGATGGGATAAAAAAAGTAGTATGTAAGCAAGGGATGGCGAAAAAGAAGTATTGTAGTGCATGTGCAGGCGTATTATAGCGCATTTTTTTATTTTTTTGGTTCAGTTTTTTTTTAGTATTGTCATGATTTCAGTTTCAATTTTATCATGATGTTAAAATGCTGCTCCTGCTTACTGTGATGATGATGATTTATAAATGTTTAGTTTTTGATGTGCCCATGAGTATATTTAATATCTCCCTCTCTCTCTCTATCTCTCTCTCTTTGAAAAGACCACAATACAGCATTACGTCTATCAATCTTGTTAGTTCTCCCTTGGAATGGAATGGTGTTTGGGGGGGTGTACAAATACATTTTTTTTTTAATTTTGCTTTTGTATTCATATTGTGGGGTGCGTTAGTTTTTAAAGGGAGCATTTTTTGTTTATATCCTGCTTTCTGTTGCGTCTACATGTTGCATATTGTTGTTGCTCAATATTATAATTTTTTTCTTAAATTTTCTTTTTTTTACTTGCAACCATTTAGCACTGCTTGGCTTGTGCTTGCAGGTTTTCTAGTGTCTTCATTTATATTAAGATCTTTCAATATATGTATATATGTGTTTTTTGTTGTTGTTTGCTTTTAATTGTATACTGTGCATGCATATCAGTTTGTATTCTTTCTTTCATATTTTTTTTTTGTTTTTTTTTTTCTGCCACACATTTGCACTCGAATTTCAACGCTTAGCGCTTGCCGATAGTCGGTTTAACGGTGCATGACAACATCTCCTCCTTGGCCATTTTTGCACGAAAATCAGCCATCAAGTCTCGACAACCGGTTGCCAATTCGGCAAGTTGTGTGAAAAGCGCCTCGCCCTGCTTACAATATGCATCTTGATCGTAATCAACATAATTGGTTAGATCGTAGAGACGCAGCGATTCAGGCAAAAATTGTGACAAAAACTCATTGGCTATTCTATGTTGATCCACTACAATTTCTTCGGCTTGTTGTAAATCGGAAATGGCTGCGTGTTGCACAAGCAATTCATCGGACATATCGTGCTCCTGTAAAACCAATACAAATCCAATATACATATGTACATAATTCCAAATATACAATTACAGCTAATATACTTACACTAAGTGATCGTAACAACGCCAAATCATTCTCTGACATCTGTCCATTGTTCTTATTGTTGTTGTTATTGTTATTCACATTATGATTATGCGAACGATTATTCTGTACGACCATTTGATCTTCGTCCTCCTCCATAATGGCATGCTCACCATCACCTTCACGCATCATATCGGGCATATCCTTAACCACAAGCTCCTTAACACGATCCGCATAACGTAGCGTATTCAGTGTGTGTTCGCATGAACTTAAACCCGGCGATATCATCGCAATCATGCACGTCTTACTCTTCTCACCAATAAATGAGTCACGCAATACTTGTGTCAATTTCGAAACACGGAATGGCAAATGTGCCGACTGTTTGCCCAATGCGCGAATGCATTCCTTGAGCGCAAGCAATGATTTATTAATTTCAGCGCCCTCCATGCGGGTCTGACGATTAGCCGAAGATGTGTCAGCACCACGCTCATTGCCAGCCAAATCGATAAATGAGAATTTACCGTGTATTTTAGTTGAACCAGGCGGACGCAAAACAATCTGGAAAACAGCGTGCGAACGTGATGAGTTCGAGTTGGCTGACGTTTGACCAGAGGTACGCGCCGTATTGCCATGTTGTATAAGTTTGAGCACTTCCTCGACGCTATCGACCACCTTCTCAGTCAGACCGACAACCTGCACTTGCTGTTTACCATCTTCGAGTACGCGCAATTTTTGTTTGTCGGAGAGTAAATCAAAGACCTGGCAAGCAAGTGTGTATATTTAATAAAAATTATTTGGAAATGTGAAATATATGGATGTATAAATACCTTGCCACTGTAGATCTCAAAAAAGCTAGCGGATACAACCAAATTGAGCGCACGATAACGCGGACTTTTCAAGTAAGTGAAAACATCGCGTGCTGCCATTGCATAAATACCATTCTTACAGTCCTGCACTTTACCATTGAATTCACCGCCCATGGTGTGCGTTTTGCCAGAGCCTGTTTGGCCGTAGGCGAAACAGGTTGCCATGCCGCCATCGAAAATTGTCTGCACTAAAGGCTTAGCAGTGTACCTGGTTCAGGAAAACATAACAAAAATGGCATTAAAATTAATAACTAAACGAATGTGCGTTTTTAAGTAGGCGTATAATTTCATAGAGCTGAATGGCGACCGCAATAGTCGAGTGGTTAGCATTACGTACTAACCATTTGGAGGGTCACGGTTCGAGTTCTACATTAAAAATTATAGAAAATTATATTTTCTAATTAATTCCATAAAATAAATGCTACTCATAAAAACTCATCGGTCCGTCGGGGGGTAGCTTAGAATGAACTGTACGTCCCTCCATTTGTTGGTAAGAAACACCAAAACGCAAAACCGGAGGAAGAGGAAAATCACTTCAGTGGCTACAAAGCGCCAAATTTTTAGCCTTGATTCGTTTGTTACTAACTAGTTTGATTCTTTGCTGAATGCAACTATGTGAATGCAACGGAAGTAATATCTGTATATTGAGGTTATGTACCAATTGATGTGTAAGGACTATTAATGGGTGAATGAATCTTCATTAGAAAAAAAAAATAATGATAATAAATTTTTAGTCACTGGCTTACGTATATACGAACATTTGAAAATATATATACCACTACCCTACACTGCTCTGTGACATTTGAAAAATCTTTACTTACAAAAAAAAATGTTTTCAACTTTTTTTTTTCCTTTTTAATAAATAATGTATGTGTACATGCATTTAAAAACTCTTTATATGTACATTTATAACGAAAATTTGCCGGTTGTAAAGGCGCATAGTATATGATCTTGACATCATACAATAACAACATTTATGACTAATGAAATGAGCAGTTCAAGTCATGAGCCAAGTAACACGAGAGTGTAGAGCCATTTTTGCGGTGGCAATGCAAATACAAAACACATACACATTTTAAAAAACAAAAACAAAAAACAAAAAAGCAAACGAAACATTTTTTCCGTAACCAAAATTTGCCGCAAACTACGCTAATGGCTAATGTACTTTTCGTTGCTCTTTTACATGCATCAACTTCAGCAGCAATAACAACAACAAAAAAACTGTTTACGTTGCCAAGAAGAGCCCAAAAGTTATAGAACTGGTTAAAAGTGGTTTTAAGCGGTTGCTACGAAATACATAGATATGAATAAGTATGTACATATATATAAATGTACGATTGTGCTGCTGCTGCTGCTGCAGTAATGGCTAAAAGCCACAAGCAAAAAAGAAAAACGCTCGTCTATTGGCCTAGTGCAACCCTATGAACCCACCAAGTTTTTGAGCCTTGGAAATTGAGCAGAAATCTCGCAAGCCAACCGAAGCATTCGCCAAAAAAAAAAAAAACGCAAATCAAGAAATGCACACGAACTAAAATAAAATGTTGGTCACGATGGCAACAAATAAACAATATTTTTAGCATTACAACTGAATTTTTTTATAACTTCTAGCTCTAAAAAATTAAAAATTGTGAAATGTCAGCGGCTTTAAACCATTCTTTTTCCTTTGCCTTATTATTTCCTTATTCTGCTTTTAACCAACGTTCTGGCTTTCACAGTACATTAACACGCCCAAATCAAAAATAAAAAATCTTCAACTGCCACACAGATGTACCTATCTATGCGCATAGATGTATGTATGTATTTACTACGGGTGGAAAAGGAAATTTTGGAAAGTATATAAGTTGAAATAATTGCTTTAAACCCGTATGCCTTATTACATTAAAAAAAAGCAATAGAAGAATGTAATTTAAAAGATAAGGCGACGCAATGAGACAGTTGGTCGATCGGTTGGTTAGTCACAGCCATTATGGCATTGGTAAACAAAGAACATATGGAGATGTCTGCGAAGTAAGCTCGACTTGAAATAATCACAAACACACACACACACACCTGCACGCAAACACTCATATATAAAAACATTAGCTTGGCTGTTTTGCTATTGCGTGAAGGCGCTGGTGAAGTCAGTGCTCCGGCCCAGCTGGCTGGCTAAACAACAACACTTGCTACGGAACTCAGCACAAATACGGAACAAATGCACATACATACATACATACATTCATATCTAACTAAGTGTGTATATACGTTTGCTTTGCGAGGGCAAGCATTCAAAATTGCAAATGTTTGATATCAAAGCTAGCAGCAGCAACGTTCGAATAAACACAAAAATACACAATAAGCCAAGCTAACACCGATTGGCCGACTTATATGACAACATATAATGCTCAATTGACTATCGAATAAGTGTTAGTAGGTAGTGTATGGTACATACACCTATAAATAATTCAGTTTTTATACATACTTGTAGACCATGGCATTGTCGCAGCGATCATCGAATGCATAATCGAATCGGAATTTATGATTTTCCAGGAATTTCGTTAAATCGACTTTGTTGCGTGGCTCATGCACGATGAGCGTGTCCTTGCGCGGCACCGAAATAACATCGATCTCTTTGCGTGTAACCTCTTTGCGGCTTAATGGTCTCTTACGAACACACACCGTTATTTGATGATCCTCGTACACTTGCCCATCGACAAGTGGATTAAATTCTAAAGTACCCTGGTATTCACGAATCATTTGTGCAGTCTCCCAATTGGGATTGCCCGGGTCCTGATTCATGAGCGCATTCTTTTCCTCTTTGATTTCAGCTTGACGTGCACGACGCTTCTCACGATTCTCCTTCAGTCGTTCAACTTCTTTGACAACATAAGAACGACGTGCGCCCACATTGCCTGCCACCGAGCTGGTTGCTATTGATGATGAATTGCCGGCGCTAGTACTCATTGCAATGCCGCCACCACCACCACTGCCGGCTGCAGAGGCCAGCCTTGTGGCATTGTTAGTGGTGCGCGAACGTACTATACCCGTTGTCGGTGGTGGCGGTATATTTTCAGAGTGTTCTGAAACAGCGGATGAAGAGAGCAGACTGGTTGCGTTGATGGTTGCTCGGTTGGTGCGATGCCCAATGGCTCCTTGGGTGGCATTGCGTGCGAGGTTAATGGGTGCAGTAGCTTGTTTCTTTGGTTCAGGTGCGGTATTTTGTTCTGGTTCAGGCTCTTGAAGAAATTCCGGATTCAATGAGAGAAAAGCTTCCAGTTCGACTTCTTTGCCTTTGGTTTCGCCACGTTCATACCATTCTACGGTGATCGATTTACCCGATTCGTTAATTTTCGAAACTACTGCAGCATGCACACGACCATCTGTGCGCTTAATTTTAACACTTTGACCAACTGAAACGAATTCCATTGTGGGAGTTTTCGGAACTTGTCCACTTCTGCGGCTGTGCAGCTATGCAAGTTTAATCTTAACAGCTATTGCTTCTACGGCCGACTTTTCGGTTTTTTAAATGTTTTACTTTGCTGTTTAGGGCTGTGGTGTGAACTTTTCAATGTAGTGGAGCAATTTTTTGCTTTTTTTTTGTTTCTTTTTGGTATTTCGTATGCGTTGGCTGTTTGACTGCAAATGAAAGGGCACTTCTTGATACTTGACAAACTTTTTCCTTCACTACTTCAATCCGATTGCCAAAATTTTTCTCTTGTTTTGTGTAACTTCTACCTAAATTATTCCTATTCTAAATGGTTGATTCTATAGGAATTATTTCGTTTTTTAACACCACAGCGTGGGGGTTTCACTAAAAAAAATTTTTCCGTTGCGACGATTACTCACTCACTAAGCTCGACTATGCTTCTTTGGCAGCGGTTGTGTATGGCTTTGCAAGTAGACGAGTATAAACAGCTGCGCGGTGCGCGGTGATCCGGCGGAATTATTCACTCGTTAAATAGTTACTCGTTTCCAAGTGCTCGTTGCTTTTCCGTATCGTTCCTTTTCCTGCCTTTTGTTGTTGCTAGTCTGGTAATTCGCTAAAGATTCGAAATCCAACTGACATTTGAGGCTCCCGGCGACAAATTGGCACTCGCTGGCCGTCACTTATTTCGCTAATTCTCTCTGTAACTAGTGTAGCTGTTTTATTTTTATTTAAGTTTTCTTATTTGACGATTCTGCCAATAGTACTGCTCAATCCTAACGCACACAAATTAATGTTCGGAGAAGTCGACGATAATGAAAATAGAAGAAAAATGCAATAATTAAAGATTTTTTGTTAATTTTTTTCAGAAATCTTTCATTAATTTTGAAGCAAAATGCAAAATATTTTTTCGATAGCGAAAAAGTTGAATACTTTATTTTTAAATGACAAAAATTTTCATTTGGTGTCAATAAATTTAAAAATTTGTTGCTTCTAATAAAATTTACACTATTTCGACAGAGCAATGTTGGGTAGCGCAGTTTAAAAAATTAATTGGAATGTTATTAAGATTTTTTCAATTTAAAACAGCAAACAAACCAATAATGAATAAAGCCTAGTTATGTTAAGAAAAAACACAATTTTATACGAAAAAGCACATTAAATCAATGCAACCCCTTTTGATGCCACATTTGAAGGAATGCAAATGCATTTCGCTTTCGTTTTCATTCCTTCTCGCTAAACTGCACTTATTCAGCTGATTGAATTTCGTAAAAGCATGAAACAAATCAAAAATTTAAAAAAAATACAATCAATTCAATTACGAACTTTTAATAATATGATTTTACTGTGTTCAAATCATTTAGTTTCCGAGAAACAAGGCCAATATTTGAATGCAATGACGGCACCCATCAATAACAAGTCGTTAGCAACGCGACTAAAAAGAAGAAAAAAAAGATTTCGCAGGCAACGAATGCCTATAATTAAACACCGGCTATTGAGAATGAACAAAGCACATTTCACTAACAAAGTAAAATTTTTAAAAATGTATTTAGTTTTTATTTACAACGAAACTAAAACGTTTTAAACTCACAATTGTTTTTAAATGATTTTCACCATAAATATGAACATATGTCACTGCAAATGTTGCGGCGGTTATGGCTGACGAAAGGTAGACATAAAAAATGTACGAATAACTTGGAAAGCAAAAACAAGACGAATTCAAATAAGGTGAAGTTGGCAGCACAATTCTTTTTTTAGCGACTGCTGGATTTCCAGAATGTCAGGCAAAAAGAAAGAGTGAAATGTAAACAAAACATTGCACTGTCGCAAAATAGTTAATGCATCTTGAATTAATTATTTTAATAAATTATAAAGTATTAACATTTATGAATTTCCTCAAACTTTGTTCAGTTAAGGTGACAATTATTATTTTGGCGCTGTTTTTCTTTTTTTTTTTCTTTGCTTATGCTATGACATTCGGGAATGCCAATATTCGCCCAATGCGCCACTACGACCATCTTTAACGTATTCGCCATGACCAAAAATCAACAGCGACGCAGGCATGTGTGAAATGACAGTTAAGTGATTGAGCGAAAATTAAAAATCCAAGAAAAGCATAAAGGGGTTTTTTAATATCCTTTACTCATTTTGCTGTCAAAATTTTTCAATTTTGAAATTTGACCACACTGAAAGTAAATTCTGAAAATAAATATCAAGTTATTGCGGATATAAAACTTTCAGTGTATGGCAGCGTTCCTTTATCTGCAATTTAAATTCTGAAATTAGATTTAAAATTTATTAATTTGAGTATTGTTAGAGAAATGAACCCTCGCAAAATAGCTATTCAGAGTAATTTTTTTAATTTTAAGTTTTTTATACTTGACTTTATTGACTCTTAATCTCGAAACCTTTAATTTATTATCCCCAAAATATTATTTAAAATTATTGCAATTTTTGAATAGTATTTTCATGCAATATTTTTTTAATATTTTCTTTTTATACATAAATTAATTTTCAATAATATTTGTGTAGACTCCATACAACCCTGCAGCCAATGCATTCGCCTTGCGCAATTCTCTCATTTTCTATTTCACTCGCTCATAAACTCTTTCGTTATGGCATTTTGACATTTTTGTTTTGTGCTAATATTCGCGCCGTTTCGGTATTCGCTTGCCCCCCTGTACCAAACACTTCTTGTTCTCATACTTGCACTCAATACTTTGTCGACATCACAAACACAAACACAAACACATACACTTCACTTTACGTTGCCTTTTTCACGCAATTGCGTTTTCCCCACAAGTTCGTAACGAAAAATCAGCAATAAAAAGAAATACCTGCGTGGAAGGCAAAACGAGAGCAACGAACAAGAAAATTTTCATTTTCCAAATTGGTGTAAATCGCTTTGTTTCCTTTTTGCAAATTTCTAACGTGAGTGTGAGATTTTCATTATCAAAACAGTGTGTTATTATTGATAAGGTGTTTTTTCGTTGTTTTTCATTGTAGCACACTTGCTACAAAAGGCTAATTTCAATATGGATATTATGGACATACAAGCCGTCGAATCCAAATTGAGTGACGTCACGGTGACCCCAATACCACGTTCACAAGTACAAAACTTTTACAATTATCAGCAACAACGCGAACAGCGTGAACAACAACCTCAAATACAAATCTCCGCCATACACCATCCGCCGCGTGACCGCAGTGGTGGTGCATCTTCGAATTCTTCAAGCGCCACCACTTTACTTGATCTGCATCATAGCGTACTAGGCGGTGGCGGTAGCAGTCATAAGAATAGCAGCAGCACCCGTGACCTGTATACTAAACGTGAAAGGGATTATCACCAACAATCCACAAGCACCTCTGCTGCAGCAGCAGTTGCAGCATTACAATATACACAACAATTGCAAGCCCAACTTGCGCTCCTTCAACAGCAATCGAATACCATTGCCTCACCCGCCTCGACGCAACGTATCAACAGCAGCAACAACAGCAACCATAACAATAGTGTAACTATAAGTAATAGTGTACGGAATGCTGCTGCTGTTGCTGCTAGTAGTGGTGGCAACATCGGGGTTGTTAATGTTGGTAATGGTGGCATGAATGTTGGTGGTGGCGTTCTGGATGTTAGTAACAGCAATGCAGCAGCGATATTAAGTGCAGCACAGTCACAATTAAAGTACCCACAATCAACGTCGCCTTTAGTCATAACGACACAAACATCGTCCAACATAACAACGCCAATGACCTCCACAGCCAATTTGCCTACGGCGGGCACGTCAACAGCCAGCAATGGTTTAACTAAATATGCGCAACTGTTGGCGGTGATTGAGGAAATGGGACGTGATATACGACCAACATATACAGGATCACGTAGCTCTACAGAGCGTTTAAAGCGTGGTATAGTACATGCACGTATACTGGTACGAGAATGTCTAATGGAAACGGAGCGTTCAGCGCGTCAATGAGACCAGCTTGTTAACGAAGGTGGCGGCGGTGCTGGAGGTAGCGTTAAAGATAGTAACAACGGTGTTGCTTTAGCTACTGATGGAAAAAGAAATGGAATTGACGAAAATGGTAGTTGTGGCGACACTGTTAATTAGTTGTTTAGTCAGTTAGGATTTAGTTTAGTATAATTATTATTTGCAGAATTTCAATGGGTATGAAATGTTTCGTTTATTTGTTCACAAGAGAAACCACATCTAAGATTAGATTACTTTTCAAATAATTATAATTGCATGCATATAACTTTTGAAAATTGCTAAATGATTTCGGGGGAATTGTGGTCTTATAGTAGAAAAAAGTAGGACAAGTGAGCCTCTAAGCTTTATAACAAAGAAAACGTTTAATGTTTCATTTTTAAATCAGTTTTTTTTTTTAATAAATATCAAACAATAGTTGAAATTCGAATGAATGTTTTAATTTATAATTTTAAAATAATTTATATACATAAATTTTAATAAACACTTATTTAAATTTATAATTTGTGTTGTGTTTTTTATTTTAATGATTTATTTATGTTTTCTATTTACACATATTTTTGTCTTTTTCGGTTAAAAAAATGATTAGCTCAGGTTCCACTTGTGTAAATATTCAAATTCAACAAGTCTAATACATATACTTATGTAGTTGCATTACATGTTTACATATACACTAATTATTGATATAAATTAATAGTAATATTTTTAACAATATATAGCAAATATTTGAAGTAAATTATATAAAATAATAGAAAATATCGAACACAGACAAATACTAACAATAATAAATCCGAGCAAATCACAGATGAATAACAAAACAATCGATAAATCGATATGCTGCCATGTAACGATCACTAGCACCAATGATCGCTAAGTTAAATTTTGCCGGAATCAGCTGTGCGAAGTGTGAAGAGAATATTTTTGACAAAAACAAAATAAATCACATTAATTTAATTGTGTACGACCAGTTAACAAAGTGTAAACAAAAACTAGTTATTACCTCGAAACAGAAAGTAGGGAAATTCATAGTAAATTATGCAAAAACAATAAAATAGTCAAAATATGTGTGTGTGTGTGCAAAGTACAGGGTGTTATAGAAAAACCCAAATCCATGACTAAATACAGCCGTTTCCGTTTAACGACGGAAGAGGAAATATTATAAGCGAAATTTACATATTAATGTAGGCAAACCCGACATTGAAATTCATTAGGGAATATAAAACATTCACGCGTTTTAGTAAAAAAAAAGAAAAGAATATATATATAAGAATATATATATAAATATAATATATAATCGTTTATATTAGCTGAAGAGTAATTAATAAGTTAAACATACAACACATATATGTATGTATATATATACACATATAACCGTACCTACGATATATTTCAGATGTTTATAATACAAAAAGTCATGTATACGAGTTTATACACAAATTATATGTACGCCTAAGAAATTTATAGAAAAACCGATAAGAAATAAAAATAGCAAAAAAAAAAAATTGAAGATAGGCTTTCATATGATTTATTTTTCAGCGTTTTAAAACATAAGTAATTAAAATAAAAAAATATATATTAAAAGTGTTAACTAGATTCATTTAGCAATCGTGTCGTTTACAACAGTCGGGATATAGCTTAGTGTTATCCTCCGGTATGATAGCGCAATTAGGTGGCGGTAAAGAAGCTGAACAGCTAAAATATAAAAAAATAAACTTATTAAAAAAATAATAACGTTAAATTAGTGGTATTTAATTGCTACCTTTTAGCTGATATGCTCCCCTCGGCATCACAATGGTAGATCGCACATTCGCCAGGATTTTGAAAGCTTTCGCCGATATTTAATTGATGTTCACCGAATACGCAGTCGGCTGTGAAGTGAAACGTTTTGAAATACACATTAGCGATATGTCAAATTTATTTTAGTACAGAAAAGAAAAAAAAAACATTTATTTTATCCCACACCTGCAAAACTCATGCTGCAGTGCACCAATAATATAGCAACGAAAGTGAAGAACCGCATCCTCAATACGCTATGCATGTCCGCGCTGTGCAAAATCCTAAAAGAAACTGTTCACTTTATGGTACTTTGGTAATTAATTGTTAAATACAATGTACATACTTAAATCAACTTGTTGATATAAGACAAACGATAAAATAACAAAAAAAAAAAACGAATTACGTTAAGCAGGGAAAAATAATCAACAGATGTGTGCAATTAAATTCGTTTGTCTGCTGTGGAAACGGTATAACAGGTGCTAAAAACAGAAATATAATTCTTTTATGCTAATTATTTTCACATGAGTGTCGTTGGTAGAACAAGAATTTACAGTTAAATATTACAAATGAGTTTTAATAAAATTATGCAGTTCTAAAGACTTTATCCACATTAAACAATGATACAAAGCAAACACGTTTTAAGAAGAAAAAAAAAAACAAAAAAAAATAAATGAAATAAAAAGAAAAAATCACTTGTAGCAGTACAAACAACAGGCAGTAAGTCAGCACAGGCTTGCTACAAGGTAAAGTGTATACCGGGAAGAGGGAATGGCATGAAAAAATATCTATTTAACAGTCAATAAATTCTCTAAATAATATTTATACGAAGAAGATTAATCTGTTATCATTTAAAAATTATCGCCTTTTTAATTTTTAATTTGTGGGTCAATTGCTATTATGCTGAAGCTCCTTCAAATCAATTTTTGTTGGCTCTCAGCCCAATTTTTACAGATAAGATGCATATATAAGTATAACTTCAGCAATTAAGGTCACATGATTGAAATAGGAAAAGAGTAAACCGCAATTTTGGTATAGTGTTACATTTCGAATTCATTTCAACCGCATTGCATTGCCCGCATAATGTCAATGCACTTTGATTTTTCGTTGTTATACAACTATACAACGCATTTAGACTTTCTCGACACCAAATACATTCATATACATATGTATGCGCTTACATACAGACTTCACTATACATACACATATGTATATAGGCATATTTGTATCAGACTGTGCTTAACAAATGCTGATGTCTTTTTTGCTTTCTTTACTTTGTTTCTTATTAAGTATTGAGTTTGGAGGCAGACGCACACCTGCATACGCTGCGCTCCCTTCCTTACCCTTCCTTATGCCATGCGACTGGACTTTATGCATTTTTACAAATCACAAAAGCGTAAAATTCGAAAGTTTTCACTTTGTTTTCCGCTGCCGTTACAGTTGCTACTGCACTGCATTTTATTCATACATATGTGTGTGCTGCATACATATTTACAATTTGTTAATGTTACCTTTTTATATCCATAGCCGTTTGCTTTTTTTATTATTATTTATAAATTGTATTTTTCATCACGCTCATTGCGTGTTGCCATTGCACTCGCATTTCTGCTATACTCTCATGTACATGTGCATGTATGTAGGTAATGCCGCGGCGGCCGCATAAGCTTCGCATTTCATTTAACACCCATTCGTGCGTTCACACCCACATTAGATATGGTGTTAGTTGCTTTTTGTTGTTGTTTTTAACTAGCGCTCTTTATCGACTGACAAACTGTTCGATCAAGAGACATACATACATATGTACGTAATATCAGCTTTGACGTCGGCCGCGTTCAATGTTGCAACATGTGCGCCACGCATTGCATAAATGCGTTGACAAGATACGATAAAATTTACGCAAACACACGCACTTAGTCGATCTACAAAAGGTACATAGTAGACTCCCAACGATTGCATGCATATAGGAAAATGAACTTAAATGGACAGGCGGGTGCTAAGCGGGCAGTTGTAACGCATAAATGGCAGCAAAATTATGTGAGGACCAAAAACTGTAGTATTTGTGTGGCAGAGTATGCATGCGGAAGTGCAGTTCGAAAATCCCAAGTTGGAATGATCACAAATGCTATATTTGTGAAGAAATTAAAATTTAAATGGAACTAAAAAGTTATTGCTAACAGAAAAATTAACCAATTACCTACTAGTTCATATCTTCTTCTTAATTGGCGTAAACACCTGTCACACGGCTATATTCGAATGAACAATAGCGCACCAGTCGTTTCGCAGTACGACGCCAATTCGCGAGTGAAGTTACGTCTTTCTTTACCTGATCTCTTCAACAGAGTGGTTTCACCAGTGGGGAATGGGTATTGCATGCGTTGAATATTTTCAAACCTGGAGCATTTTCGTCCGTCTGAACAATACGATCTAGCCGAACCAGCTATGTCTGTGAATTTACTGAACCATGGCAATACCGATCGTACATCTCGTATAGCTCATCGTTGCATTTTCTTGGTATTCGTCGTCGCCTATATATCAAGGGCCAAAGATCTTTCGCAAAACCTTTCTTTCGAGAACTCCTTTAGTTGACCTACCGGGTGTTTTCAACGACCAGGCTTCTACATCATAGAGTGGGACAGGAAAGATGAGGGCGACATGTAGAGTTTGCTCTTTATTTGCCGAGAGAGGGCTTTACTTTGCAATTGACTACTCACCGTAAAGTAGAACTTTTTGAGAAGAGTAATTTTCCGGTGGATTTCACGACGGGTATTGTCGTTGGCAATTTTCAGCTTAAAATCTCTACCCTTACGTCGAGGAGTTTCTCTGAGACTTATGGAACGGTTTTGTATCGCTCAGGATTGTTGTATTTCCTATTTTATCTGGTTCTATGGCCAACTACTGAGCCGAGACCTTTAAGTAGTCAGAAAAAATGAGAATGGGAAGGGAAACGGTTGACTGCGGAAGAGCCCCATGCCGCAGCAAGTCGCCATTACTCTCGGTGATGGACTAGTATCTTCGGGCGGCTTCGTTAGAATACTTCAGGACACCTCTGACTGCGAACCATCCCTGGTTTAGGGGGAAAGGATATGTTCGACACCCTCCGCCACGATAATTGACTGTGAGATTCTCTTTTTTATAGGCTGTGCAGATCACATACGGTTTACAATCGTTCGGCACGCCTTCGTCCGATCAGTTTTTGCTATCAAGCTGATACTTGTAACTTGCCATTTCTAAGCTCAGTTCAGCCATTATTATTAAACTGCATTGCTTATCTATCTCTAGCGTATATAAGAAACAATTTCGCTATTTCTTTAACACACAAAAATCCAAAAAAAAAAAAGAAAAGCCAAATCATTGTCGTAGGTATGCGAAACCCATACCCAATGACATAGAAAACTCTCTTTTCGAAATTAAACACCAAATTCGTTGCACGTTTTACTGAAATCCAATCACACACACACACACACATCCTAAAAGAAGAAACGCAAAAACTTTGCAAATAGAAATTCATGTAATCTTCATGCTATGCAATTGCAAAATGTAATTTTTTTTTTCACAAAATAATTATACAGAAACAAACAAACACATACACAGATACATTACCTCCTCAACAACAAAAAAGAGCACGCTTCCAGTTGAAGTGTGCCAACGAGCTAAACAATCAAATCATCACCACTACGCCACTAAGCTTAACTACGAAAAAAAATAATAATTGGAAAAAATAAAAATTAAAAATAAAAATAAAAAACAAACACAAATAAAGACTTGACATCTCTATAGCAGCAGCTGAGCACGGCACATCTTATAAAAAAATCACGATCTTAATCTAAATTGTCTATTTATTTGCTAGCAATGCCCGTAGAGTAGTGAAATTGTTGCTAAAGTCAAATTGAAAAAAAAAAAAATAAAGAATTTATTTATATTGAATTGAATGCCATTTTGAAGATGAAAAAGTTGAACTTAAATAAATGTGCGATGATTAGAATTTCTTTTAAATACAATGTGCCCTTATGTGTGATAAGCTTTAGTGGAATATGATCATTAGTGCATCATTCCATCGATCGTATCCATTTCGGGGTTCCCTACTTTTTTAAAGAAAAAACACAACACAGAAAATTCATTTTTAATGGAGAATATTTATTATCGTTCGAAAGGACATGCTTTGGCATTTATTTTTTGAAAATTATCTCTTTCAAATGTTTGCCGCGGCTACGTCTCAGTTGTTTCATTCATTGCGTCCAATTTTCGATGAGTCGCTCCAGCATTTCGAATGCTAACTGGCGAATGACGCGCTTGATATTTTACTCCAAGGCCTGAATCGAAGGGGATCGGCCGCATAGACTTGAGACTTTACATATCCCCACAGGAAAAAGTCTAACAGTGTGATATCACACGATCTTGGTGGCCAATCGACCGGTCCAAAACGTGAAATTATCTGCTCACCGAAGTGTTCTCTCAATAAATCCATTGATTGATGCGATGTGTGGGAAATGGCCCTGTCTTGTTGGAACCAAATGTCGCGAATGATCACAAACTTCAATTTCAGGCATCAAATAGTCGGTTATCATGGCGCGATTGACGGTTACGTTCTCGCCGGCATCATTTTTGAAGAAATATGGACCGGTGATTCCACCGGCCCGCAAACCACACCAAACCGTTGTTTTTTCTGGATGAAATGCCATCTATAGAATCTCTTCAGGTTGCTCTTCGTCCCAAATGCGGAAAATTTGCTTGTTTACATACCCATTGAGCCGGAAATGAACCTCATCCCTGAACAAAATTTGACTCGAAAACGTCGGATCTTCTTGGAACTTTTCAAGAGGCCATATAGCGTAGCGATTTCGCTTGGGAAGGTCGAGTGGCTTCAGTTCTTGCACAAGCTGTATTTTGTACGCTTTCAATTTAAGATCACGACGTGAAGTGCGCCAAGTCGTTCCATACATCACAACGAGTTGTTGCGAACGGCGCCGAATCGACTCTCCACGGTCTTCCTGTACACTCTCAGCAACGGCCGTTAAATTTTCTACACTGCATGCTGAACGTGGTCTATTTGGTCGAATATTATCTAATAATGAAGCTGGGTCTCAAGGTGGGTGATGCCGTTGCGAATAGTACGCTCAGTAGATATTAATCGATAGTAGGGACAGCGTGAAAAATTTTGAACTCTAAGAGCATTCATGATAAGCAAAATTCTCGGAAGTTCCTTTCAAATCACAAGCAACAAACTTCCCGGCGGGTAATTAAACGAACTTGCGCTGAAAATACAGCTATCGACGACGCTCTCTTAAACTTTCTACAACAATTGAGCTACTAAAATATCTTGGAAATTTTCCAATGCATAAGAAATAAGGAAGGCAGCTAGTATGTGACTAAAAAGAAGGGCAACAAGGCAACAAGGAAGCATTTTCTATCGAAGGCTAATGCATATTTTACGCTCATGAAACGAATCAGTGAAACTCAACAACAACCTTTTTGTAATAAAAATTTTCTAAATAAATTTTACGACAAAAATGTGAGAAACAAACAAACAAGCGAATACTTTTCCCCTTCCAACTTCAAATCGGTATGGCGGTAATGGCGGTAGAGCAACAGGTTGGGACATGGATAAACAGCCAACCATTGACAACTGTTAAAACACACATTTATACAATACTTATACATATGTACATACATACATTCATATTTACATCGCAACAGGTTTGGCGGGTTGAGATGCTTCATGTAATTTTTTTCCTTTTTTCAAACCCCTGCGACAGATTGGCACATCGTCATGATCGACGTCCGTTCCAGTTTTAAGCTCCAGCTCTAGTTTTTAAGCATCGCACGGCGCAAACAAAATCGTCAACAACTCATCCATAGCTAGAGGATAGATGATCATCATCGCTCTTGTCGTCCACAGCTTTGCACCGTGAATAATTTCCCGAATTGCCGCCGCACCGCGTGGATGGTGCGCACATAGTGAACACTCTGCAGTTGGGTCAGCACGTACGGAATGTGCTTCCAGCGAATTTAGCGCAGCTTTGAAGAAGGAAAAAATATATAAATTTTAAATAACTATGATAGTCGTTTGCTGGCAAGAGCTCCCCGCACAGATGCTACCTACAACTATCACACACACACACACGCACAACATACAGGCGATCGTGCGCAGAAGAAACTCGTTGTCGATACGCGCGCACTTTTAGTTAGACGCTTCAATGGTCACATCAATAATTGCCATGCCGGACCGAGCGGGACCGGATTGGTCTTTTGTTTGCGTTTGCGGAGCTTCAGCGTTGTTGGAATGTGGTAATGCCAGCAGCAGCTATCAGCTAGGCAGCCAACCAACCAGCCGATAAGCAAACAACAGTGGCACCACATTTTTGTTGTAAAACATCCACATATACTCATACATATAGTATGTATGCATACTATCGGCATGCCTGCAGCAGCATTCCAAATTGCTGTCCAGCTCCTTAGGTGTTTGTTGAGAAATTTTTATTGATGTTTTGATAATTTAAAAATTTACGATGAAAGATTTACATAAGATGAAAGGAAGAAGTAATTTGCAACAAATTTTGCAATATTTTTCCTCTCGTAGCCGCAAATGATGCTGAAGACATGAATTCTTTCAGCACAAGCGTAGATAAAATGGCATAAAATAATTTTTGAGCATAATTTTTGTAAGATAATTAAGAATATTAGTGGTTCGACGCATTTCTGGTCTCCGTAGAATCTTTTTTGGTTGGAATTTATGTCGTGCTTCGATAATGTAGAGCAAGAGACGAGCAGCCTTGGGGCCTTTTTGCCCAGTACTTGATGGATTTCATATTCTTTGTATTGTTTTCGTTATAATATGAGCTCGGAAAAGTACTGTTTGTCGAAAATTCTGTTTTCTGTGTAATTTAGATCCAAAACTCAAGCAATTCTGTGGCTTCGTTGTTCCTAATTCGATGGTTTATACGCTTTTTTGTCGCCTTTGATATATTAGGACCTCCAAAAAGTTCTCTTCGCTCAAAACTCGGTTTTTTGAGCAGCGCAGATGCCGAATTCAGCAACTTTGCGGCCTCGTCGCTTAGGACTCGATGGTTTTTATGTTTTTCTCTCGTCTCTCCGGGCAGATTTGTAATCTCGTTGTTCAGAATTCGCTGTTCTGAATGTTTACTGCCTCGTTTTCACTGTAGTAAGAGTTCAGGAAATTGCTCGTCATCCAAAACTGTGCTTTCTGGCCATACCAAGGTGAAGTTGTCTTATTCGGAAATACGTTAGCGCCACAGTCAAGCGTAACAGGCATTACCTCATAATTTTGGAGCTCTCAATGAGTAAAGCCGGAACCGTAACAGCTGAATGGTCATCTATAAAAGCAGAAATCACAGCCTGAAACATATTGCAATAGTATGGAAGTCTGAAATCCCGCTGCTGAATAATTCCCGACGGAAGACTACCTACCGATCTTTCCATCGACCCATCCGTAAAGAAGTTAAGTGTTCCTTTCGTCCAGGGTTCTGTTCTTCTCGGCTCCAGTTCTCTTGTGTAGCAGTTATGGTGGAGAACGAGCCATTCGCCCTCTGAACGCGACGATATTTCTGCAACAATCATTTCATTCTTTTTGAATATTTGCCAATCTCATCGTACAATAATATTGTGGTTAAACGCTTCCCGCATCATTTGCGTGTGAAAAATAATTTACAATCCACAAATCAAATACCCACAAATATCGCCTTGACTGACTAACGATGGCGTAACGCTCGTTAGAGGTCAGAGACATCACTACAAAACAAATGCTTAAGACATACATACATAAGTGGGCTTGAGTGTGTGTGCCATCATTATCAACGACATACGCGCTCAGCAATTTTCCCACCAACAAACCGACAGCGATCAATGAAACCATAAATATTCTATTGCGACCACAAACGGGCGGAGGCGGGAAGCCAAATCGCATTTAGATGCATAGAAGCTCACGACGGAGTTGCGATTTGAAGGCGTCATTGCAATTGAATTTCAGTCGAGTCACACGAAGCAATTTTCAGCCTGCGCAGTTACATACATGTGTGCACATACATACATACATACATACATACATTGCAGTCAAACAAGCAACTAACCGTACAAAAGCGCAAGAACTACTTACGCCGTTGCGGTGCTGACGGACGAGGTGACGATCTCACCAGAGCTTAGCAGGGCGATGGGCAAATGCGCGCACTCGAATGTTAGACATTGAATATTGAACTCATAGATGACGTATGTACGTGTGTTTATGTGTGCATGTTCTTGGCATGAGCCTGAGCGGAGTCTTATTGCAACTGTGAATTAGACCAACGAGTTGGCTCGCTGGCTGGCCGTTTGTTTACTTTGAAAAGCAACTGTTAATCGAAAGACCGTTGGACGATATGAATGATTGACTGGCTGGCTGGCCGGTGGACGAGCGGAAAAATCGCTAACTCCGTGAAAGAGAAGGAAGAAAAACAATAAAACGCGAATGGTGATAAACAAGAAGCAAAATATGTAGCTGGATTGCAGAGCGCGCACTGTTGGCGGGTTGGCGTCATCTGCTGACGAGCCGAGTAAAATTGTAAAGTCACGCGCAAACAAATAATGAGTACAGACTTCATTTGTTATTGTTGCTGTTGTTGGATGTTACGAATTTGCATTTATTGATATTTTGTCAAAGTTGAATGGAAGAAGCAGTGCATAAGGCACTTTTCTTCATTGCTATTGCAGAGAAACTCTGTTTGGTATGTGCTGAGACGCGTTATTCAGATGACGCGCCAGCGCGCACCCACACTGTTAAGCAAAGTGGACAAAGTAAGCAATCGGAGGATTAAGTAGGGCAGGCGCGTTAAGCAGACGTGCCAAGCAGCGCCAGTGTGCGCCGCGTCTTGATAACCAAACACCTTAGGCACAGCCAAAGTAAAATTACTTCAAACCAGCGGCATGCACGACCACCGCGAGCTGCTCGTGTAAGAGCACAGAGCAACTTCGCCAGCGTATACGTGCAAGCAAGTCTGAAGACTGGCTGTTGACTTGAGGTATGTGGCGCACGTCTGTAGTGAGGTGGCGCATTCGCGTGAGCACTCGGGGGGGGCCAAAGCGCGCGTTTTTCTTTACTTTGTTTCTTTGCTTTTCGTTATTCGACGTCTTCTCAGCGCTCAGCGCTCAGCTTGAAAGTATTCAACGCTACAAGCGCTCAAGCAGTCTTCGATTTGCACGCGACTAACAAACACCGTTCGTCGTCGTCGTTAGCGTGATCTTGGTTTAAATCATCTTACGAAGTGTTGTGCGTTAACGCAGTGCGTTTATATCATACATACATACATACATACGTACGTACGTACGCCCGAATATACAAAACAATCCGGTATTCCGAGACAAAATCCGGTATTCCGGTTGCACTTTGCATTGCTCGCCCCCCCTGAAAATCGAGTTTAGATTGAGCGCTGCAGTCAAATGTAAATACGAAACAACCTTTCGAGGGATAAAAAAAAAAAAAAAGAAAAAATATTGAAAATAAAAGCGATAAAGTGGAAGTGGTTGAAGTGGTCAGTCAGTCTGTTGGCGGTTTCTTAAATATAATTATAAATTTTTTGATTTTTTATTTTGTTTTTAATTAGTGTGTGTGTGTGTGTGTGAATGTTGTCTGCTTTTTTGTTGTTTTTTTGTTGTGTTTTTAAGTTAATTAAACTTTTTCTCTTTCTTTTGCTCTTTTTCACTTTAATGAAATTAGTTTTTATCACACACACACACGCATACATATGTATGCGCATATCGCCAAAATACCTTTTTCGTTTGCCCAGTCGCGTAAATATGTGTGTTCGTAGAGCCAACCGCGCGCACACACCCTTTCGGCCAATAATAAAATATTTGATAAATGAGCGAAAAACTTGGCTTTTGGATTATAATTTTTTTTTTTGGATTTCTTTTTGTTTTTGTTTTTTGCTTTGCAGCGTCGTATTTCGAAACCAAACTTTTGCCATTCGCTAACTGCATACATACATACGCAGATCAATTTTTTTGGATTTTGGAGTTTTGGATACGTCAACACACCATAACCAACCGCAAAAGGTTATAGAAAAGGTAAGTGGGACACGCATGCTTGTGGTTGGGGGCTCTGTGAGCGCAATAAAAATTTCAGCCGTCGGCTTTTGCTAACTGTGTCATAGCCTGTGCTGCAGGCAAAAGTTCAAAAGTTCCTGTGTGGACTTGGGATCACCGTTCTTATGCACACTAAGGAAAGCGATGGTTTTAAGCTCTTAAAGATCGCTAAAGGTGGTTTCTGTTGCATGGCAAGACATGTCAGCTAAACAGTTTTTTTTTGTATTTTATATTGCTGTATATTGTTTCGATCCATTTGAGGTAATTTTCGGCCAGTTTTTAGAACATATTGGGCTCAAGAGTTAAAGGTTTAACCGCATAGGCACGTCCGGGAAGTTTCTCTCGCAATAAAACCATATTCGCTCATGTTGTGTGGGCTGTGGCACCGCGTTGTTCGAACCACATATTGTCGAAGGCGTGTTCTTCAATTACAGGCAAAAAAATCGGTTATTATGCGACCAAAATGCTTCGAATTGAGAGTGACAGTCTCACTGTTATCGTTTCCAGTCCAAAGAGCGCACTACACAGTAAATTCTTTTTTTCAATTATTTGAGGGTTCTCAGAGCATCAAATGCGACAATTTCGCTTATTTACGTATTTATTACGAGTGAGTGTGCTGAGGAATGTGCCTCGTCGCTGAAGAAATTTTTACTGGAAAAATCGCGGCCCGCTGCCTGTTGTTCAAGCACCCAATCGACGTAGCTACGGCATTGTGAATGGTCACCTGGTTTCAGTTGTTGTGTGAGCTGAACTTTAAATGGATCTAGGTGTAAGAGTCCAAGTCCAAAATACACCATACTATGCCGCAAGAAAGTCTCAGCTCTTGAGAACATCGAGCAATATACACATTCGGTTCCTCGGCTATACTTTCACTTACAGCAGCGGTGGAACGAGCAAAATGATTATGCACAGGCCTTAGAATATCTGCAACCGATACAGTCTCTTCAAATTTCTTTAAAATTTTACCAATTGCTTGAGTAGCAGGACGATTATGTGCACCATAAGCTCCTCTTAAAGCGTTTGAATCACACTTTTTGTAGTAGATTTCAACAACATTAACACTGTTAGGTGATTCATTTTCATAAATTCCTGACTTTGAACTAAAACAAAGCATGCTTGGTTTGACAGTTAAGTTTGACAGATGTCAAAATACAGCGCTACACTTTCGAAACCACTAACTGGATAACCTTTTATTAGGATATTTGCACATGGGTATTGATATACTTCTTTCTGTGGCACACAAGCCCCACAGAAATGGCATAACCAGCAGAATGTGGAAGTGCGAGTGCTCGGCAGGGCGAACAGTACGAAGATAGAAAGTTCTTTTTCTGTGTTCTGCAACGTTTGCAGGGAAGTAGAGTTTTTTTTATACATTTTGTCACATTTTCACTAAAAATAATTGAAAAAGATTCTGAACATTAAATATTTAAGCAATATTTAGTGCAGCTCTTGATTGGCAATTAAATGTACGAAATTAACTAATTCACTGAAAGACTAATTCACGATTTTTCAACCTACAACCTTGAAAACTTGTTAAAACTACAGTGTTTACACGCTCAAAATGCCTTCGAATAATAATTATTTATTATTACCAGCGAAAATTGATTATTATTTGTATTTATAAACAAATTATTTGCAAACTTTGGCTTTGTTGGTAAACAATTTGTGTCGATAACATGCGGCTGAGCTGGGCGGCATAGCGACTTTGTGTTGTTTGTGGTTTGAGTGAGGCAGAGAGTGTTTCATGGCAAATATTTATTGGCAAAATGCAATAAACACATAAATATGCGATCATTTTTAATGGCTTGTAATTGGTTTGAAATGCCAACAACAACAACAACAACAACAACAACAACAACAGTAGCAGCTTGATTTAAGTAATAAAACGAAAATTATTTAAAATACCCCGTTCATACAAAGTAATTTATAACAGAAGAATATGTGTGTGTGTGTGTGTGCTACCTAGGTAGGTGTGCACTTCCTTTCGCAATGAGCTCATCTACGTATTAAAATATTTTTCAAAATTATATGCGTCATAAATGCATTTCTGTAAGCTAAAATTTGATGATGCATGAAAAAACTCGAAACAAGAATCGATACTATGTACTTATACAGTCTAAGCAAGCTGCTTTGGTTAAAGGCAAATTTAATACGATTTTTTTTTAATGAAGAAGAAGAAGAGTGTTAATTGCTTTCATTTGTAGGCGTGGTCGTAGAAAATACATTTTTAAATTACTACCAATGACGGCGGCATGATGGCATGATATAGTATGGTAATCCCAGTGCACATAACCTCACTTTCTCAGCACAAAAATTCAATATATTTTTAAAGCATGCTTCTTCTTGTCTAATTTTTCATTGAGAAACAACAGTATCTTCAATTTTCCTAAATTTTTTGTCCACAATTTAAGGAGTCAAAACTTTCCGACGACACAAATTTCTGAAAATGAACTTAAAATGTGGCTTCTTTTAGAAAAATTATATGAGAAAGCATCGCAAAGACTGCACAATATCGTTGTTGTCAATTTTACAACAACCACCCACATAGCGACTACACCTCGTACGCATTCCAGCATGGTCATAGCGTCTAATTATTGTCTTAAATTGCGCGAGAAGCGTTTATTTAATGATTTTATACACATTTATATATGTATATATATATTTATGTGAATATGTCACATACTCAAAAGCATTCGAAAAACATATTGACATCAACATTTTATGCTGTCATCCATATTGGCATTTATGAGGCACGACTTGATGTCATTTGGAAATCTACATATTTACATATGAGTGTGTAAGTAAATACCTGGCCGGAGCGAATGAGCTAGAATTAAGTTGTTGAAAGTGAGGTTAGCAATGAAAAAATGTTGGAGACACACCTTAAAAAAATAAAAATAAAAATTTGAAAAAATTTAAAAAAATGCGCACTTCAATGAAGATACGCGCAAATTGATGTACATACATACATACATACATAGATATGTACTTGTATGTAGCTGAGAAAATATTTAATAGAAATAAATATACAAATGTGCAATAGCAAAGGTTTATACATACATATTTACATGTAAGAATTCGAGTTTCGCTTGCTTGCATGTTTGCATATTTTTTTTAATTTTAAATATTTTAAATTTTTTGATTTTGTTTTTATATTTGTTCTTTACATACATACATACATATATGCACACAGCTTTTTTTGTGCTTTTTGCTATTCTCTGACGCTTTCGGCACTTTTTTAATACTTTTTAGCGCATTTTTACTGCTCTTTGTTGTTGTTGTTGTTGTTGTTGTTGTTGTTGTTGTTGTTGTTGTCGTCGTCGACGTCAACTTTTCAAGTGGTTCATCTTGAAACACAAATGAACCTGTCAGACACTATCTGTTTTATGCAAAAAAAGCTAAAATTAAAACAAACGAGTTTGCACAGTAATGAAAATATCTTAATATATACATATGTATATATGTACATATGTATGTAAATATCTATTACTGAGCTTTTAACTCTCGGCGACACAGGTTTTTTGCTTTTTTGCTTTTGCATTAATTATTTTTATTTACATTTTGCTAAGCAACGCTGCTGCTGCTGCTGCTCATATGAATTGCAAATGTTGCAGGTTTTTTAGAATATTTCATTAGTAGATATATACGAGTATTTATGAATATTTGATCGGTTTTAGTTTTTTGCGTAAAAAAAAAATATGGAAGAAAAAAAAAATTATTTGAAAAAATTATTTTTTCATACATAAAACAGAAATTATTTAATTTTTTCATATTACTTTTATTTTAATATATTAAATTAAAAGCTTTGAGACCGCCCTCTACGACTGCAGGTCTGGTCATACAAAGCAGTAATAAGCCCCATACAATTTTACGGAGTCCCTGTCTGGTGATCGGCACTAGACAAATTCAGGAGCGAGTTAGAGGCCGTTAGGTCAGCGGACGGTCTTCATCCTCATTACAGGAAAGCCCTTGAAATTCTCCTTAATCTTCCCCTGTCAGAAATGTTTGGAAAACTTCATGCAACGCCATCAGGCTAAATGCAACTCAACCAGGGAGCAGCCGTAGTGCAGGACTCGCTCTTCTACCTTTCTCAGAATTTAAGGATTACACTAGCTCAGTTTTTTGTTTCGGCAATACTTTTTCAATGAAAATTCGAGAGAAATCCAGAGAGGCTCGAAATTGACATGAATAAGAAACTATCTGAGCACCGCAGCGTTTTTTCCAAACAGAACTAACTTCAATAATAGAAGTCGCATCGTAATCACTTAACTCTTAAGGGCAACTCAACCATTCACAATATATTCTGACAGCCAAGATGGCACCAGATCTCTACAATGCTATCATTTTACCTCAAAGGTGGAAACAAGTTTCAGAGAAGCTTTAAACAAACTGGCGTACCTTCGTGGACACCAAGACATTGCAGTAAATTGTGAGGCCCCACGAGGTAGCCAACTAAGGAAAGTTCCGCCAAAATTTTTTTTTTACTGGTGGAGCCTAGTTGCAGATTGCAGGATGAAACTGCATAGAGTGCAACCAGACATATCTGACCATTGTTCGAAGAGAAGAGAACAAAGTCTCTACTTTTTTCGACTTAAACTACATTGGCACAACAACTGACGTACTAACGGGAAACTGTATGTTGGTTACTCATGGTAGGATGAGTTGAGCTACTTCTCTAAGGACTTTAGTCGAAGCTGTACTGCCATGGAAGTGGAAGAATTGGTGCAGCAGAGGTCGCCGCCAGCCTTCACTGCCAGCTCGACATCGTTTCCTTGGTAATCTTCATTTCGACTGTCTTGCTATACTTGCTACAGCAAGCGTTCACACTCTTGCAGGTACCATAAAATTCACCAAATGATTTGAACAGCTAGGAAGGAGATGAGAGGTACCTCATTACATACGATCACCATAGGTATCACAACAGTTCAGCAGGCCAAATACGCTTGATAAGAAGGTTGCATGCGAATTTTAGTTTCCCATACCTTTGAAGCGCACCTGTGACACAAGAAAAAAAAATCAGAAGTCCAAAAAATCAAAAGACGAAGCGCATATGAATAAAATTGATAAAGTGCAAGCAAAAAAGTGAACTCAAATGGTTTTCAAATTCTATTTTCAACAAACGCCTCTTTTCAACTGCATATTCGTGTCTTCTTCTTCTTATTTGATGCTTCACAATCACCACACTCCCATACCAGTGATATCTTCGCTTTGAAACTTGGCGCCAATCGGAGATAATACAGTACATACAGTCAAATCTCCAACCATATGAACTTTCCAACGAACTGAAGACTTACCTCTGCCCCGCTACCAACAGTGGTTGTTGAAACGAGCATTTTTAAAGCGCAAACGTTTTTTTGACTAAATCCTGATAACTCCCAGCAAACTCTACTGATGTTCCTAGCAATTTGCTATGCTAACCTAAAAGCCGAAATAGGTTGAAATGAGATTTGTTGTTTAAAGATTTGCGGATTTTAAGGATTTTTTTCTTTTTATTTCTTCAATTTTCTATATTTTTAGCTTCGAATTATCACTCACATGCTAACTTAAGATTTATTACAGAAAATTTTCTCTTTTTAACACCTTTCGACACGACTTCTTCTGGCCATAAGAAGGAAAAAAACGCAATTTTCCGCGCAAATTTTTCAAAATTAAAAACATAAAAATCAATTGACATGCATTGTTGTTTTTGCTCGCTTACCGCTTACTTTTACGACATTTTTACGGTGAAAAATATACACATATATACATACACACTCAGCTATGAGTACTGTTTCTTTGCCAACAGAAGAAGAAGAAGAAGAAGCAGAAAATGCAGCTTCAACGTCTGCCAACACTAAACTCTAACTGCATTTCGAGTGTTGTGAAGTGCAACGAAGCTAAACGAAAATTTACAGCAAATATTAATTGCTGTTTTCTGTAATTATTTTCATGTTGTTGCCTGCCAGTTGTTGTTGTTGCAGCTACAAGCTACACGTATACGGCGGCGAGTGGCCATTGCCGTTGCACACGTGAAGCGCTGCGCACCATTCAACACTGAAATTTGTGCCACTTTCGACTCATTGCGGCGATTCGATTTCGTTTGCGTTGGTTGTTGAATATTTTTTTTTCTAAATTTTTGATTTTCTAATGTATTTTTATGATTGTGAAATTAAATTAGCTGCATTAGGTAGAAATGCATTACATATTTTTTGGAATTTTTTTACTGTTTATTTGTAATAATTTACCATCTGTTAATACATATTGTTTACGCTTGCTGGCAACATAAACGCTGAAAATTGTAGCAAATAGAGCCCACTTAAGCGCCAATGCCTCTTAAATGTGCTTACATTTGGCTGGCTGCGCATAGATTTCTAAAAAAAAACACGCTTCAGACGATCAAACAGCCCACCAGCCAGCTAGTCAGCCAACCAGCCGGCGCATCTTTCACTTTCTTCGGCGTTTTTGTTGGAATTGGAAAACGCAATTGATTGACTTTCTTTTATAATTCTTTTTTTTTTCTGATTTTCTTTGCTTTTCCGCGCGCGCTCGCCCGTACATATCTTTGAACTTTCTGTGTCGAGGGTGTGTAAGTGCTGTAAATGCGCTAGCACAAACACGTATTTTTCACAATTTTTTACTTATTCTTGCATTAAAGTTTTTTTTTCCTTTTTCTTTCTCCATGCCCGCTACGCTGCGCAAAATGTTGACTCAACAGACGCATTGGTACATGAACAGCTGCACAGCAAGCAATAACATAAATTCCACTAACAACAATTGCACATAATTTTTGGTTTGCCAATTGCAGTGACATACTCGTACAATACATACATACATGACTAAAATCATTAAATACATACATACAAACATTGCATAGGTATAAGCCGAATTGCATTAGGGAAAAAAATGCCATAAACATGCTAGTAGTGAGGGCAATTAGATTGATTAGTTCAAGCTGACAGAGCTACAGACATACATACATACACACTTCCATATGCACAAAGATTTATTATAACATTTATTTTATATAAAAAAAAACCAAAAACAAAAGAAAACATGAAATAAAATGCATCACTCACCGCGGACAATATTACTTTTTTTTTCGTCGTTGCACAACACTGCAAGGAACGCCGGCTTGACATTTTGACAGTTGTCAGCGCCGCAAGCGAAATGCGAAATACAAAATTATGTGTTTGCAATTGAAAATTGTTTGTTTTCCATTCATTCATTCGATTGTCAAATGCATTGTGCGAATATCTATTTAAATTACTCTATATACATACATACATACATACATATGTATGTGTGTGTATAAATGACGAAAGAATGCGATTGTTATGTCGCTGTCCGCTGCGTGGGTGCCGTGCGTTGATCGCGTTGAACTTTGCATGCGAGCGCGCTACGATCTCGACAATCGCCAGTTGACCCACATATTTGTCGCGTTAAATGCTGCAACGATTGTCGGTGGTGGCAGTTTTGTCGGTGGTGGCGTGGCATCGTGTTTGTTTACAATTAATCCCAAGTGCTTCTAAAGTGTATGCAGAATAAAAGAAATGAAAAGAAAAAAAATTTGCGGCTATCTCAAGCCGATATTCTGAGCTTAAAAGGATTATGGAGATTTATACTCACATCAACCTCACGGAAAAAAGTAAAGGAAGACTCAAATATCTTCTTCAAAGATTTTCAACCGTGAGAGCATAAAGCTCAATATTCTTAGGGATGACGTGAGTGGAAATAGATGGTTTCTAGTTATGAGTAATTAAAACTCGCATAATTGCATATGGACAAGGACTCTAATGCAGATTCTTTTGGCAAGCAATGAAAGCAATTTGCTAACAGGTCAATTGAATGGTTCCCGGCCTGGCACATAGATGGTACTAGAATTAATTAAATAATGATTTTTAGTTAGCCCTAACCTTCAAAAAATGCATATATAAATTTGACAGCTGTCGGATTATTAGCTTGTAAATTAAAGCATTTTGAGTAAATCAACTTCTGTTATAATGAAAAAATGGGTAAAAAGAAATGTAGCGTGTTGATAAAATACTGCTTTTTGAAGGGGAAAAATACGGTTGAAGCAAAAACTTGGCTTGATGACGAGTTTCCGGACCCTGCCCCAGGAAAATCAACCATCGAAGACTAGTATGCTACGTTTAGACGTGGTGAAATGAGTACCGAAGACGGTGAACTCAGACGTTGAACACCTTTGAGGTTGTTACTGACGAAAACGTGAAAAAAAAACACCCAAAATGATTTTGAATGAACGTAAATTGAAATTGAATGCAGAAGCAGGCACTCTAAAGATATCAACTGAATGTGTACATCATATCATTCACGAATATTTGGGTATGAGAAAACTCTGTGCAAAGTGGGCGCCGCGCGAGCTCGCTTTTGACAGAGATGTTCGGAGATGTTCAGGCGTAATAAACCCGAGTTTTTGCATCGATATGTGACAATGCATGAAACGTGGCTCTACCATTTCACTCTGAAGTCCCATCGACAGTCATGTGAGTGGACTGCACACGATTAACCCGCTCCAAAGTGTGCAAAACCGCAACAGTCGGCTGGCAATGTTATGGCGTCAGTATTTTGGGATGCGCATGGAATAATTTTTATTGATTACCTTGAAAAAGGAAGGACCATCCACAGTAGGAAGGAGCTATACTCCGTTAGAAAGATCCGATGGAGAAGGAACTGGTTGTATTTGCAATTTCCAGATGGAGGCAAGCCGTGAAAAGAAGGACGGAATTGTAGTTAACTCGGCCGCAATCCCGTAAGCGGTGTCTACTTCAGTAAAAAAAAAAAAGAAGAAGAGCAGAAAGGGATAAAGTGGAAAGCCCATCAATGACATGCCGTTGACCATTTCATCTTCGAGAATATTCCTTAGCTAATAAATAATAAGATACGAAAAATTCATAAAAATTTCAATTTTTCCAAAATACATTGAAGCACGGAAAAATTTATTTAGCTTTATAAATTTTTTAATATGTAAGTTTTGAAAAATTTATAGCTAATTAATTATATAACACGCCATATGGCCATTATGCACAAAACAATTGAGGAAACAGAAGACAACACAGAAAAATGTCAACAAACTGCAAAGAAAATTACATAAAAAGAAAAAAAGAGAAAAACTGAAGAGACAAAGACTAAAACTCTGGAGGCAACAAATAAATACAAAAAGATAAAAATATGGAAAACATTCAATGCGCGTCAACAATGGGCCAAACAATACCACAAAATCGAAAAAAAATGAATTCCCACCGCAACTAACGTCGCGGCGCAGAGATAGACAGACAATGATTGTGTTAAAGCGACGCTTAAATCATATTAAAATAAAAATATTACAAAGCATTATTTATGCGCACAAACAAATTAAATCTCAGGCAAAACAAAATAATAAATTCAAAATAAAATTAAAATAATAATACTTGCAAGCGCTTTGTTGAAAAGCTCCCAATAAAGGGCGCTAAAATAGGTTTGCAGACGAAAAATTTCAAATTATGTGCGCACAAAAACAACACTGTTGTTATTAACCATTTATAAAATCTTATAATTTATCTACGCACAGGTGTGAGCTGCCACGCGTCGCAGGCATTTGATGCGCGTCGGCGTTCAGGTGTGGCATGGCTGATTTGATTAGCATAATTTTTGAATGAAAATAATTTCGTGCGAAAAAATGTCAATGACTTAATGCTGTTTAAAAAAAATAAAATATAATAAAAAATTCAAATTATTTCTGGAACTTAGAAAAGTGTGACTTGAAATGGCTTTTTTCGCTACGAATATTAACTGCCCTAACAAAGGGGTGAAGAAAGTGAAGAAATCTCAAGAACTCAGAGCTAGGAGTGACAACTGTGTATGAAAGTTGACAAAAGTAATGTTCTAATGCTCATTTTTATAGTGTCTACCACGCATTCGCTTTCATTCTTCCCAAGAATTTATGCACCACCAGCATGAGCAGACAAAAGACTTTTGAAACCAAAAACTCCGCCGAGTGCATTGATCTCACGCGATGACGCCTCATTGTTTGCAGCAAATAAAAGCGTGTCTAAACACACAAAGCGCTCCAACATCACTGTGCCTCCATGATGTGGGCGTCTGAAGAGTGATTATAGCGCGTACATAAGTCAAGTTTCATTATGAAAACAGCGCGGAGTTGAGTTCAACCACATTCATTCATTTATGGCTGCAGCCGTCTTTTGTAGCGTACATAACTGAACTTGAAAACTCTACGCGCACAACATTCACGACTTCCTCTCGTACAAAGCGGTCGCGCCACAGCCGCAAGCTTAATTTTCTTCACCTTGAGTTTTGTGAAAATCGCATGGCGCACTGGCAAACCATTTGTCGGCTAATGCACTCGCAATCTGCATAATAAAGATAATGAACGACGGAGTAGATTGCAACGACAACACGAGTACAGAGGAAATGCAGAGAAAAAAACAGGCTGACACGACGACGGCTTACTTAAATTGACAACAATTGACAGACAAATCGCGTAGGAGTTTGACGGCATTCATGCGTGTGGTCTAAAAGAGACAATTGTCAACATTTATTGAATGCAATTAAAATGCTGCAAGCAAAAAGAAAGAGAGAAGAGAAAAATAAAAACGTTTTTATGCTGCTAATAAGCCAGCAGCCTCGTAATTGTTTGTTTGTTTCATGAAAAGCTATAAATTTACCAGTGAATGCGCGCGTTTTTCATCAAACGACAACAACAACAACAACAACAACGACGTCATACTTTGCCGTAAACTGTTATTTGCGATCTTTTAACGGTGCTGCGCCTTCATCTCGGCGCTTTTGTTGCTGCTGCTGCTGCTTTTCACATCGTGTGTATTTTTTTCTTTTTATTTCTTTTATTTCTCTGCGTTCACATTTCCCATTCAGCTGCTGCACAAGCACTTACCAACATACACACATACATATGTACAAACCAACTTACCATTTGTCTAATGTCATGATCAGCGCGAAATGCGTTCACTGCTCTTGAAAATATGAATGTCTTTCCAACGGCAACACGCCGTTTGCGCAATCGCACAACAACCGGAAAGTGACGCCATTTCACTCACTTAATTTTCAGTTCCGTTTCAGGCGCAAGCCATTTCCATTATGTATGTTATGTAGCGTGTTTTGTTGATATTTATTATTATTTTCCTTCCAAGTGCATTGACAGTCTGCGCACTGGTTAAACATATAATTTTTTCCTAACCTTAAAATTTTGTGCTCTCAACTAGCGCTTTTTCGCTTGCCTTTGCGATGTCGTAATCACGCGAAATCAGTTTTAAATTGCAAATTTGTCAACAAACGCCAGCAGCAGCAGCAGCAGCAGCAGCAACAGCAGACAATGCATTTGTGCGCGGTCAATGACGCTTTTTTTCTATTTTATTCAGTTATCTCTTTTTTGTTTACAAGATTATGCGAATTATTTAAACATTTTTCACACCATCTGCCATTTCGTATTTTTTTTTCTTATTTGATTTTCTAAAAATTTGCCTAAAATGTTGGCGCATTGTTCGCGCGCTAAAAGCTTTGATAGCGACTTCTCGCACTGCGACATATGCTAATGAGGTCGACTTCACGGCGCAGCGTAAAGCGAATAGTAAAAGAATGGAATGGCATTTCGTGAAAAAAACATTGTATTATGCATAAAGTGTTGGCATTGTCTTCTATACCTCTTTTTTTTGTTACATTTTTTAGACTGACTTTGACAAAATAGTGGTCCATTGTTCTCCGCGGTGATTTGTATGTGTTGTTGGTGCGTTCTGCCGAACAATGTGGTTCTATATGGAATTTCGTTGTTGTCATTTCACAATTAGCACATTGAAAAGACTCTAAATTGTGTGATAATTGATGGGGAATTTATTTCAAATGTTCACGTTGTTTTTGGCCCCATTGATAGTCCCAATTTCGAAATCGGAGACAAATTCGGTTATTTTGTCTGAGTTTACAGCTAGCGACTTCTATTGCTGAGTTCTTAGTTTGTAGAACGTGACGATTTCGATGCACTGCCATCTTCACCACCGCCCTTTCCTATATACACTAAGAGTTTCGGCAAAAAAAAGTCGCTTTGCATAAACTAAGTCTTAGAAAGTAAAATTAACAGCGAACACAATGCCAGTCTCGATCTCCAAAGCAGAATAACTCTTATAGTCCACATTCGACGAAAAAAGCAAAGCAAACAAGCCTTAAATTTGCTCATTATTCGCGTGCGGTACAAAAAGGTTGAAGTTATTAGATGAGTCGGCTTTAGAAATGTTTGATAAACAAATCGTTCAAGGGACTAAGAGACAGGATGAACGACTGC
This sequence comes from Neoceratitis asiatica, assembly GCA_030068015.2. Lineage (NCBI taxonomy): Eukaryota > Metazoa > Arthropoda > Insecta > Diptera > Tephritidae > Neoceratitis > Neoceratitis asiatica. The sequence continues at coordinate 96,257,380 of CM061525.1, read as the reverse complement.
CTTCAATCTTTGAAAGTAGAAAGTATTCGATACAGCAAAGGCTGGTGGAAGCAGAGCATGAGGAAGGCTCAGTCTCAGTCGGTTTACCGGATCGTTTATTCCATCGCCATGTACTGATAATACGGGTTCACCATCTCAGGATGTTGCATTTTCACTGCCATTCAGCAGATCGGAGAAATTCATTAAGTTCCTGACTTTTGACACCAGATCATCTCCTTGGTTCCTACGTGAATATGCTCCAGCCTGGAAATCTTCGAGCCATGTCATCTTGTCTGCAAATTCATCTCGTTGACCTCTTTAACTTTCGGTTTTTGTCCCATAGGGTACGTGTTAGGATCGTTCGCAAAGTGGCGGAGCTTTTTTTCTCTTCACTCCAGCTCGACATTAATTTTCGCAACAGCTCGAGTAGAATTTCTGCTTTTCAATGTCGAAAGTTTCTTGTACTTGTTAACGGTCTTTGCTGTGGCGAAATCTGGCCATCATATTTCGAACCCCGGCGAAATCTATCACCCTTAGCTCGTTTTGGATCCTTGGAACGTTTGCAGTGGAAGTCATAAAACGAGGGTCTCTCACACGAAACTTATTGTGTTTTTTTAATGCAGCGGTTTTTTTGTAATAGGTCCTCAACTCAACGAGCAGCCCCACGGGGTCTGTTTTCTCACTTTAGATCGCCGGATGTTTGTTTGCTACCCAGTGTATACTTGGCCTAAGACTGGATGCCGTGAGCTACTTGAACCATATGCAAATGGAATTATTTCTGGTTAATCCCAGGCGAATGGTTGTCAAATTGTCCCTGCTTTTATAAGCTCTAACGGTCATAGTAGATCTGATGATTTTACTTTTTCTTATAGAAGGCAGTATTTTTGAGGTCTTGAGGAAGTGATATCTAACCAACGAGTTATTTTATTTATTTTTTTTAAATCAAAATTCAGCAGCAGTTTGTAGGTTAGATCCCCCAAGCTTACCACACCACCAAACCAGCATATGTATAGCGTAAAAATATCTAGTTTAATAGTAAAATATCGCTTCATTGGGGCTTTGAGAAATATTTTATACATATTTACACGTACGCACATGGCATCTGATAACAGTGAACGTATGGAAAAGTGTCTTTGTCATTGTTAAATTGCTATTGCGATCGAAAAATTTTGAAATTAAAGCACGTACACAGTAAATTATTTGAAAAAAAAACAGAGTATAACTATTGAAATTGTCTATTGCCAAGGAAATTTCTCAATTTCTCTTTTTCAGGCACACAAAGCCACTGCATACATGTGTGTGTACATATGTGTGTATGCACATATTTCAAGATGCTCGCACGCAAATAGAAAAGCGTGAACTAAAAAACTAACTAATATTAAAGACAAACATACAAATGAGTCTATGTCCAGCTTGAACTTATTTCTATTTATTTTTTATTTTTTATTTTATTTTTTAACAATTTATTTTTGTATAAAACTTGGCAGCTGCCATTTATGCAAATGTTACCCAACCAATGCGACGTGATCGACCGCAAAAAAAGGCTACACCGACAATTCGCGCAGGTGAATATTTATTTACAGCACACATATGGACATACATATTAACACACACAAACAGAGTTGTACTCATTACCAATCAGGGGAGCACACATACACACACACGCACAATGCGTTCACTAAAAGCCAATGTTGAAGGCATTTCGGCGCAGTTTGAGTGGTTGGCGCGTCATTGCGCATAGTTTTTGGTTGGTTGCGAGCAAACAAAAAAATAAAATTATTTTGATGAAAAATTGATTGTAGTATTGAGTGAAGTGCGTATGCGTGCGAGCCGTGGTGTTCGAGGCAAGTGTTAATGCGAAATACACTTGCGCGCCTTAATTTGTTTGAAAATTAAATTTCTTATAATGTTTAGACATTTACATACATACATATGTACATTAAATTGAAAAAAAAAAAAATTAATTTTAATTCTTTTTTTACGAAAAAATGTTTTAAAATTTTGTATTTCTCTTATTTAAAACGCGTTCATTAAATTTATTAAAATTTTAAAACTGGTAACATTCGAATTGCGTAGTTTTGAAGTAAAATGTATTAAAAATAGTTGAGTCAGCGTTCTCCCTACAGGTATTTTTAATATTTTTCTTTAATAAATTATAAAAAATATATTTGTTTTCTTCTCTTTAATTATGAGCTAACTCAATCCAAGTATGTTCATAACTCAATTTGCTGCTTCATCAATAAAACCGTTATAGCAAAGCTATAGTTACTCTTGCTCAATTAATTATAGCCAAATTAATAACTGTGTGTCGTAATAACAGGTAAAACGTGAAATATTATAATTTAAAATACATTAATCGTATTGATTTACACAATCCAAACAGATTTCTTTACTTTTTATTTTTATTTTTATATTTAAAATGATTTAAAAAATTTCGTTTATGCTCGTCACTTAGCTTTGAACACTTGGAAATCGCTGCCATAGTTGTCTTTGGCGTGTAAAAGCCAACAAGTTATGTAAAAAAAAAATAGTAAAAAATAATACAAAAAAATCAATAAGTTGACAGTCATAGTAATTTTTATTTCAAATTTTCACACTTTTTAAGCATTTTGTCGGTATTTTAGCTTTTTCTCACACAAAGTGCTTCACTACAATGTGGCCGCACATGAGTATGCGAAATATTTGTTAATTGTTTTGTGCTTAAAATAATATGTGGTCATCTGCCGCCAACACATAAAACTAACCGCTATTTACTTTCAATATACATGAGAGCTTGTAATTATTATGGAGTTTTTTGTTTTTGTTTTTGCACATACGACCACATTACAGAACATTGTCAATTCTCTTTTATTACAAATTTCTTACAACACCTGCGTGCACGATTCTTATAAGTACACATGCCTATAAACAGTATTATTAACGGCTTATTTATAGCTTTAAATAATATATACATATAAATATAAGCCGCCAAATATGTACAGAGAAGTGTATTTATAGTATGTATGTCACTGTTGTGATGAACTCATCCTGTTTGAATAAGTCGCGTATTTACACTTACATATTTGTTTATAATAAGCTCGGCGATTTTTTTGGGCTTAACTCAATTTCTTATTTGTTTTTTCATTTTTTTCCATTTTTTTTACTGCGTTATTTGTTTATGCCAACACCACCTACACTTCACCGCGTTTATATGGCTTTGCGATCACCGCACACAATCAACCACTTGTGGCTGAGAATAGTATGAAGACACTCATAAACGCTTTTTAAGTGACACTTTACACAATTTGTTGGGCAGGTATTTATTTGATAATATCTATATTAGCATTTTTAATGCGACCAAAAATTTCTTTCTTCGTTAGCAAAATTAATTGAAGCAAATGCACGGCAAAAATGTTAGAGATTTGCGCGCAGATGCATCATCGATTATTTATATCGATTATTTGTAGTTATTTCGCCGCATGTTATTTAATTGAATTTAACGTCTTATATTTAAATTGAAAATGAAAGAAAATAAGATTTCGAAACAAGAACATGCACAGCTCTTTTTTATAACTATTTTTATAACTATTTTTTTAATAAAAGTATTTTGTTGATAATGAAATGAATACTTTTTTGACGTGAGCATTTTTATAAAAAAGCAAATGAAATTAACTTAATCAAAATAACATATAAAATAAGTGTGAAATCATAAATAAATGCCCTAAATTAAGGTGTTACCACTTCCGTTTTGCATATAATTGAATAATGAATTAACTATCGTGATATTCTCAGCAAACTCTTATTATTTAGAAGCAGAAAGCGGTATAAGCAAACAAACCGACGCTACCTATTGACAATGCTAATGACTATATACAAATGTATGTATGTGTGTAATTGCAAGAATAAGCACACAAGGAAAACGGATATGGAAATTGCGCTTTTAAACAGCTGTTTGTGTCAAACTATTGACTATACGGTAACTATTGTGAACATGCCCGTTTTTCGCCTTTCCGCTTCCGATACACAACAATCACGAGAGTAATTGCCTTGCATTTGAGCGGCGGCAAATAGTTTTTCTCACATTATAAACAATATTTTTGCAATCGATACAGTTTTGCAAAAATTCTTAAGCAACATTCGAGAAATGTTCTCACGCAAGAATGAATTGCATATGCTTTTGTAGGCAGTGTAAGACCGGCTGTTATGCAAACAAATCAACAAAATTATGAAAGAGTGGTAAAGAAAAGAAAAAAAAATGTAAACACTTGAAAATTAAAGAAAAACAAACCGGATTACTAATTAGTGAATGGCGATTGGCAAATCACACGCGCGGTGGCTCATTTGAGGCCAAATTAACATTTGCATGCAGGCCGAGAAAGAAAAAAAAACTAAACAAAATACCATGGCCGGCGGTAAATGAAGTATTTTGACGAAAATTTGCAAAAAATGCAAGTAAGCAACCAAAAATGTAATTATAATCATTTGAATTTACGCCAACTGCCGTCGCCCAACTTGATTCGCGCTGTCGCAACTCGAGTATGCACAAAATAGTTCAACTTGGTTGTAAAAAAAAATGCCAGTGGACCTGACTGACTTAATGAACAACATGCAGCCATGTGAAAAACGCTCAAACAAATATGTATAAGCGGACAAACATATATAACTACATACATATGTACATATAAGCAAACGCAAATCAAGCAACGCGCGGTCTAATTTGTAAAAGCGTAAAAGTGAAATTCCAACGACGGTTTGCGGTTGCGATGGCGCATGCTTCGGTGTCTAATTTTGCAAATCAATGTTGTGCTCCGTTTTGTTCAAAAAAAAAAAAATGAAAAATTTTTTTTTTGCTTGGCATTTGCTCAACGCTTTTCACGCTCAAGTGTAACATGCCAAACGCATACAGAGAAAATTTGAAATATTGGCAACAATTGTTTTAAGCAAAAACGCTTTTCGCCAGCATGCAAGCAAGATGAAGAAAATCGCCATTGGTTTTTGTTGTTTTTTTTTTCGTTACAAATATTTTTGTTGCCAATTTAGGTGTTAATTACAAGCCAGTAATTGCACATTTTTCGTTTTTTTTGTGTGAATATTTATGTATTGGAAAATGATTGGAAGACAACATTTTTAGGCGTGGAAAATTGTAAGAAATATGAAAGGAGGACTTTTGCAGTTGGAAAGCATTCACGGCATTACGTAACCTTATTTTTTGTGGTGCTAAACAAAAAATTCCCGTTTTTTGTTGACAATTTCAAACACCTTGCAATGTTGGTGTTGAAAATCCACAAACTACCAAATCTTGATTGCATTTGGCGTTACACGACCGCTACCCGTGCTATGCTATGTTGAATGAGAAATATCAACCAATTATTTTTCGTATCTAATTTTGGTTACTGCACTTGCTCGTATTTTATGGCGAATGCGCGCACGTTCGCTTTGCTTTACTTTGTTGCGTCGCGAGCGGCGGAAATGCGCGAATGCGCGCTCAACTGCGGCCATAGTGACCGTTATGGCTGTTGCTTGCCACATAATAATTATGGTGTTGTGTATACACTTTAAATAGTAACCCACTGATTTGTAGCGTTTTTGTTGTTGTTGTTGCTGTTGCTGCTTTTTTCGAGTTACGTATACGCAATGCGGTGCAGCGTAGTGGTGGTGAATGAGTGAGTGAAGGAAAACGGGAGTAGGCGTTGCATAAATATTTGGACAGCTATATGTATGTATGTATGTATATGTGCGGGTATATAACGGTTTGCGAAATATACATAAATTTTACAATTAAAAATTAAAAGCTAAAAAAATAATTGAAAATTATCGAAAGTTACTATCGATTGTTAAAGTAGCATAAGTCTGAGTTCACACGGCAACATTTGCAGTCGAGAAGAGAAATAATTTTTTTCTTTTTTTTATAAAATGCAAATTTTCATAAAATATGAATTTGAAAAAATAATGCAAATGTAAGCTAAATGAACTTATGTGATTTAGAAAACTTGCTCGAATACGTATTTGTTGTGAGCGATTTCTTTAAAGTAAAAATTCTTCGTTAATAAACTTGTATAAATATTGTATATCTTTAATAATCATCAAAAATAAATAAACAAAATAAAAAATCATATTGCCTTTCCCGCTATCTCTCGTCCGTCTTTTGGCTTGTTTCGACGCATGCGCGAAGTTTTACTTAATCCCAACAACCCAATAACATAATTTCACGAAACGTACAACAACCCGGGAACCCGGTGCACAGTGCTGCTAATTAAATTCACATATTCAGAGCGCGTCGCCATAGCAGTGATGCGCGCACGTACATATAAACATATAAGTAGTTTTCAAATTCGAAAGCAGTTTTAGCCATAACAGCGAACGCATATCCGCATTACAGCCAAGAGATGAGCACAAGCCACAGTGCAACTTTTCTTGCATTCACTCTGCATTCATTTGCCGCCAGTGTCATGCATCAATGTTAATATCTTGACGTATGTATATATATATATATGTATGTATGTTTCATTTGCTTGTCTAACCTCTTAGTAGACAACACTCTACTCGCTATGTCACTTCTATGCTTTGTACTTTCTACGCCATCTTTTCTTGTACAGTTTCTTTGTGCTTTTCTTTCATTCACAACACATTCGCAAAGCAAAGAATGTGGTTTACGCACTCAACTGTGCCATTGGCAATGCAATAAACGTGGAAAATTGCAGTCGATTGAAATTTACGCACGTACCAAGTGTAGATGACAGCAAGCGCATGAGCACATACATATATGTAGATATATAAACATACATTTATATGTATATGTATGATAGTATAGAACTAAACGTGCCGCGAGTTTATACGCCTAAGAGGCCTACAAGAGACTGGGCCTTACCTATAGCAAGCAGTATGTACATATGTATATAGTTAGTAGAAACATTTTTGTGCTATTTAGAGCGTCCAAGTGACCTAAATACGGTTGTTGTTGTTGTTGTTGTAGAAAATACAAGGTTAATAAGAATGTCACAGTCAGAAGACATATAAACAAGCTGTATGCGCATGAGTTGTTAAGCTCAGAAGACTTAAGTTTTAAATACTTTTATATACATATGTATGGTTAAATATATTTGATTTGCGCGTGTTTTTCTTTTTCTTTTTAATATCATTAACATTTCATATCAATAAAAGCAATTTTTAATTATTTTTTGTCACACTCAATCATTTAACCTATTAATCTGTCGTGTATGTACACCCTAAGCAAGCCGTAGCCATTTATCGCCCATTAGTTATCGATTTTCGATACACTAGTTCATCTATCATCAATTTGTGCGCATATTGGTAATTTATATTTTCGTCTATTGAACTCATTAAATTGTCGCTTCTAGGCACGTGATTTTCTATTTTTCATTTAACTTAGTTTGGCTTCTACATTCCTGTTCTGCTTGTGCTTGAGTAGAAATGCCGGAATTAAATTTAATTGCGCGTGTTAATAAAAGCGTTTTAAATTCATTTTTTCAAACTCTTGTGTGTATTTAGTTAACAAATTCCGTCAGCCATAATTCAAGCAAAGCGTGCAATTGTAAAGCATTTATTGCCTTCATTTAAGTAATGCCATTCTCTTTGACATTTTTGAGTATTTCTAAAAAAAAAAAAAACTTGAAAACATTCAAACGCGCAAGCATTTGAAATATGTGGAATTGCCTTTAAAACCAAATTTTTATGCAATATTAAGTTTTTTATTTCCATTTTATTGTGTGCCTAAAGAAGTTTTGTATTTTTTTTTCGGTAAATACTAAATTTAGTTGCGATTCAATTAAATTAGTAACTTTTTGTGTGTGTAGCTGTTGATTTAATTAATACCAAATTTGCGCAACGCAAAAAAATATATGGATGTATGTGTGTATGTATGTATAATATATCAATTAAGAAACTACATATGTTGCAATCTACAGAGACGTTGTGGTGTCTCGGGTGATAATTTTATTTGCGGTTTCAATGCGAGCATTTGCGCTCTTGCTATTAATTGCTTGTTTATTTTTATTTAAAAAAATCGTATTTTTTTTTAATATTTTCTTATATTTGTGCGTACATATACATATATTTTTTTGGGTAACGTTTGTGGAACTTGCTTTTTTTGTACTTTTTGTTTTTTCGATTAATTTGCTAATTAAACTCAATTATTTATATGTCTGATTGCATGCAAAAACATTAAATTGTTTTTTCCCTCTAACATATCTCAATTAAAAATTAATTTCTTGTTTCTAACTTTCAATTTGAGCTTTTCAGTTTTATACTTGTCATTTTGGGGTAGCTTCTTTTTCAATTTATTTTTCATTTGCTTAATATCTGGCTTATAACTTAAATTTTTGTATTTTTATTGCGCTTATAAAGAGATTTTATAAATTTTTTACATTTTTTTTTCTTTAAATTCGACCGCCAAACCAATATTCAAAAATTTTTTGCTTACGTATTTCACTTAATATTCATATTTTATATACATTTCTACATCAAATCACTTGACCGATTTAAGAAAACAATTTTTTTTTATGCCAAGTCAATGGCAATGGCGTGCTTCACAGCGAAGTGTGCTTAAAGTAAAAAATAAAAATAAAAATTAAAATATATAAACATAAATATGTATGTATGTATGTATAAACGCTCTCCAAAACGTCCGCACAATATTTCATTATTCATTCATAAATTATTTCAATAAAATACTCAAATAAAAACTACATTTTGGCTTCAAGTGGCTACAACAGTTCGTTTTTACAATTCGTATAAATTTATTAATATACCACAGTAATGACCACTGTTAACTTGTTCTATGTTTGTGTTTGCATTTTCGTTTGTAATTTGCTTCGTTTTTTTTTTGAACATTTGCTTCAGTCGCGGGGTTAAGTTCAATGTGATCAACATAAAAAAAAGTATGAAACTTAATTCACCTGTCATAAAAATTATTTCAAAAATAGCTTAATTGGTTTTTTCTTAATTTTCATTTTTTTTTTACAATACCTACATATATATGCACATACATGTGGTTTATTTGTTAGATTAATAAGCGCTCATTAAGCCTTTCACTTTTTTGCTTCCACACACTCTGGCACGCAAAGTGCTCTTAGCGTGTGATAGTCTGGCACATGAAAGCTGTAAACTGCTTTGCGTGTAGCAAGATTAAAGAAAAATAATAATAATAAAAAGAAAAAAAAAACATATAAAAGCGGAAAAAAATATAAATAATTCTAATCCAATGCGTGATTTGGTTTAATACTCCATAATGACTTGGGTTTAGTTAAATTGAGTGTGATTGGGTTGAGTGGAGTTGACTTAGAACGAGTTGAATTATTTTAACTTAGGTGAAGTGAAATTAAAACTGACTGATTCATTTTTTCAGAGGTGTCTTGGAAACATTTTCAGAATGTGGAATATATATAACCAATAAAACAAGCTTAGAACGTGATTACTAACCGTTTTGAGCAAGAATTACAAGTTGTGATCTGTCTACGAGCCGAGATTCATCTCCTCTCAATAAACTCGATTGACTGTTAGGCGCTTCCTAGCAGCCGTTATGTATACCATGGGTCGGAAGTTCATTGGTTCGAGTTTTTGATACTTTAATATGTAAACAATTTTCAATAATGTGCTCGCATTTAGCTGAGAAAACCATCGGGTGCATTAATAAAGTGGCATAAGAAACTTGTCATAAAATCTCATCATCAACCGTTTAGTGGAGACTTAAAGCTACATTTGCAGGACAGACATTAAGACTTTCACCACAAATCGGAGGAGAAGGTCTGTCTAAGAAGCTTCAAATAACTGTGCTGCCAGAAACCACTCAAAAGAAAAAAATATTTATACAAAGAGTAAAAAAGAGAAAAAAATCATATTCCCAACATCAAAGTAACGAACGAGCCCTCGTTATGTAATCACATAAAAAACACAGTGCAATCAAAAAAAAAAAAAAAGAAACCCACTTGAAGGTCCGCTCAACTCTGCCAAAGCTCATTCTACCGCTGCATCATGTGCGGCAACGCACCACTTGTGGTCAGCGACGTGTGACACGGTTTCTGCTTTTAGCATCGCGGCCACAGTGTGTATGCTAGGTACTCGCAGTGTAGGCGACTGTGTGCTCGTAAGGTCCAGCGAATTTGCATCATTTTTTGCACTTTTACATTTCTTTTCTTACTTTGGGTTGGTTCGCTGTACTTTATGATTTATTGGCAAATACCGAGTTGCTGAATTAGATGCACGCGCGCAACTTTTTGCATAAATTTTATCTTTCTACTACACCTTTCACCATGTGGTTACAGTGCTGCAGTTGTAAAGGCTCTTTTTTTTATTGTGTGTGTTGCGAAACAGTTATGTATGTGCATGCATGTGGTGGAAAGTGCAAAGATCTAACTCGGCATGGCGCGATTTATTGCTTCTAAGAAACATAATATGAGCTCTCGCTTGCACTTATTTTAATCATATTCCTCCACATCCAGCTTTATCTTATCGCATGCTTTTGCCACATTTCCTTCAAACTTCCGCACAACGCCTCGCCCTATTCCAGTCCATTATGCATGCAAAACACGTCTTTTATATTCATTAATAGTTCTATCTACCGACTGGTTGATCGCCGATCGTCTACTGCGACTGTCCGCCCGCCGCGAGCTGATGGTCCCACCGCAGACGTTTGAAATTTTAATGAGTTTTGCCATAATTGCTGGTAATAGATTTTTTAATATTCATAAAGTAATGTCCACTTAAAGCGTTTTAGTTGTAGCAGCTGTAGGAAGTGCGGAGGCGGAAATAGTATTTTTTTAGTTAGCTCGAAAACGTATTTGACGCTTTGCTAAGAAACTATTTCCATTAAAAGTAGGTTAGGTTATTATCATTTGGCTGCCCGGACGACGCTTACAGGCTAATGAGCTTCGTTTGGGAAGTTTCTAAGAAAAGTAAGTTGTTCTCGGCGCTAAAAGTAAAAGGATCACGAGCAATTGAAGATGTCGGATAGCTGTGCTTTCTTTCCTGCTATGAAATTGAACTCTCAAAATCTAATCAATAAAATATGAGTTAAGATCTTCACAGAAGTGTTGATAATATGAATTTAAAGTATGATTTGACGTCTTAGATGCTTACTTAAGCTATTTTGTTAGACCTCAAGGTCTTCTCACTGCTCATTTTAGCTGTGCGACCTTCGACACCCTTTTGTGTTGGGCGTTAATTAAATTTCAAGTGCGCGCAAGAGCCTAAGCTGGTCTCGCGGCCAACTATTAAAACGTGCGATGCTTATTAATGAGAAGCTGGTAACTTTATATATGTATTTACCTGTTCTTTTATCTTTTGTCAGTTATTTGCCAAATATTTAACAATAAATTTAAGACTCTTATCCTATTTTAAGCCAAACTTTTAACAAATTTCCTCTCTTTATCCATTTCCGCAGCAATGACATAATGGAACCGATGACCGCATTGGTTTTGGCCTTCCAGATATTCGCCCTATTCTCCATCGCCGGCGCGCTCATCATCTATCTGATATGTAAGGTGCGCGACGACAATGCCGAGGTGGCTGAATCGCAACCGAGCACAGTGCTTGTGACGAGCGCCGATACCGCGCTTGGCCTCCAACTATGCACACATCTCGCCAATAAGGGTTGTCGCGTCTTTGCCGGTATGCGCGATGCGCAGGACTCACTGCCCGCTAAACTGCTGAATGGTTGGTTAAAAATGCGTGAATGTAGTGAGGAGCCTGTACGGGGCGCTATCATACCCATGCAATTGGATGTGACGCGTGAGGATATACTACGCGAAGCAACCAGCGCAATGGGCGCGCACATGAATGCAGGCGAACGCGGCATAGCGGCAGTGATCAATACGAGCGGCAGTCTGTTTCGTGGACGCGTTGAAGTGCAGGAGGGACAACAGTGGGAACATATGTTGAAAACGAATATAATGGGCTCCTTGCGTGTGGCTAAAGCGTTTGTTAGCTTCCTGCGACCGACGCGTGGACGACTCGTTTACTTGGGCGCCGGTAGTAGTACGGCACAGGAGGGCGAACATGGTCTGGTGGCATTCAATGCAACGCGCGCGGCCGTCGAGAAGTGCGTGGAGGAGTTGCGCAAAGAATTGCAACCGTATGGCGTCAGAGTGGTGTCCCTCGACACAAGCGGTTTGACGGCGGAGGCGCTCTACAAGGCGCCGGTGCCGCATAGTAAGTTGCAATGGCGTTGCGTCAGTTCTCTGTAAGAGTGTGTAATGATTTTTTTCTTTCTAATTTTTTTCTTCCTCAGCCGCCGCTGCCGAAACGGAGGGCACACCGACACAGTACACAGCGGATGTGTTGAGCGCAAGCGCCTTACAGGTGATCGAGCGCGCTCTGTGGGATTTGGTGCCGCTGGAACGTTACCAATTGGTGCAAAGTAGCAAATTGAATTTCATGTTGCCATGTCGTTCATCGTTGAGAATGACTAAGTTGGGTGAAGGTACGCGCCGTGGCGTGCAGCGGGTTTAAGCGACGAGGCGGTGGCGCGGGAGAGAAGGGAGGTTATCAAGAGACACAAGTACAGGAAAAAAAGGGGAAGCGGGAGAAGAGGAAAGCGCAAGCGTTATAAACGTGCAAAAAAAAAGGGAATTCCACGTCACAGATCAGGTGTACGGTGCATCTTTACGGCAATTGAATAACAAAATTTGGGGACACTCCAAAAACTTGTTTTGAACAAATCTACAATTTTATGTAATTTTTTTCGATTTAAGAAAATGCAAAGTTTACATGGAAACTGCAAAAATTCATGAAAAAAGGAAAGAATATTTTCTTCAACAAGTGAAATTAGCAACCGATTAACAGCTTGTTATTCATAATTTCGAAAGGAAAGAGAATAATTTGAGGTTAGTTTGAATTTTGTGTGCGAAACTTTTTCGAAGCGAACTAAAATAGGACTACCCTAGCACTTCCCATGTAAACTGTCGTTTTATATTTTTATTAATATATATATACTATATGTATGTGTACGTATGTAAAGTGCAACTGCATATACTTTATGTTAATTTTTGTAAATAATGAAATTTATATTATAACCTTTTTGCTGCATATTTTATTCCATTTTATTTGTTACAAAAAAAAGTAATAAAATCGGCTGCCAAAATTAACAGATTTTACAAATAAAATAAAATGTTTGTAAACTTTTTGCAAGATATATATTTAAAATATAATTTTTTTTTCAATTTTTTTTCAACTTTAGAACTTCATTTTATTAAAATAATAATTAATAGTGCAATAAGGCCACACCCCTTAGGAAATTGTTGTGCATACATACATATGTATGTTAGTGTGTACATTTTGTATGCACTTCTATTCGTATTTCGAGATAAAATCATAGCGTAACACCGAAGCGCGGTACACATCGCCGGCCATAGCGCTTGGCTTACTCGCTGTGCGTCCAGGTAAATGTACCAGCACATCAGCGCCGACTATGCTCTGCAAGCGGCTGCTCATCTGCAAGTATTCGAGACTAATAAATGCTAAATACCGTTAGTAAAGCAGAAATATCTTACTTGACTGCCATTGACCGAAGCGTATAAGCGACCATTTTTACTAGTCACTGAAGCGCGTACATACTCCGGCCGCGGATCGAGCGCAATGCTATCGTTTTGTAGCTGTGTGAATGGCGGCGGAAGAGCAGATCAATTGGTAATTATGTTGATAAAATGAAAATGAATATGTAATAATATGACACTTGACATAAAGAGTCTGCCATTATTAAGCTTTTAAGCGTTAAGTAAATATTTTGTTAACTGATAAAGCCTACTTGAGTAGTTGGTATTTTTAATATAATAATAAGAAGAAGAACTTACAGTTATCGGCAATGACGCCAACTCACACTTGTCACGCTCCCAACCGGCAAACCAACGTATTGCCGGCAAAACAAACAAATGAAATGTAACGAAAGCGGAAACTGGATTGCCGGGCAGACCAAAGAAGTATTGCTCTTGCTTGGAGGCGAAGGTCATTGGTTTGCTGCAAGAAATTTAGGTTTTTTTTAAATAACCAGAAGAGTCTATTAAAGGACATATGCTTACCCCGGTTTCATGTTAACTCGTCCGAAATTGAGCGTGAAACCCAAAGCTTGCAGCGCTGGCTTGATATAGTCCTTATCGCCCATTGATACGCCGCCACTACAGATGATAAAGTCCACGCTTTTGAATAATTCTGCAATTCTTCCTTTCACAATTTCAAAGCTGAAAACATGGATATTTTTAAATTTTACAAAAAAATCTTATCTTATAAGCTAGTCATACTCATCACTCAGCACCATTTTTTGTGCGCATTCAAACCCGAAATATTGCAGCAGCTCCTCCAACATGGTTGTATTGGAATCGTAAATTTTACCCACTGCTTCAGGCTGCGAAGGCGCGAGCAATTCACTGCCCGTGGAGATAATGCCAATTTTTGGTTTGCGCACCCCAGCCAAGTGCTTGCCAACTGATGAGAGTATAGATTTGATCACCACGGCTGAATGATCGGCAGAGGGGAAGAGTTTACTGCCTTTACTTAGATCAGAACCAACGGGGCTTTGCGAAATTCAGAAGAAAAGTTATTAAAATATAGAAATTTCTGAATTACTCCACTTCAATCTTACCGTATATCCAGGTTCGCCTGTGGCTCAATCAAAATCTCAACTAAATCCTCTTCGCCAGTCTTTTTTCGCTTTAACAATTTTGTATCTTCAATTTGCACAATGCAATCAGCATAATGTGGTACTGGCGCACCTGTGTTGATCTTATAACATTCGTCCTCTTCCAGATCATGCACTATAACCTATAATAAAACTTAATTATTACTGGAATATTAGGCCCAAGTATTGATCATTTCACCTCATCGCCTGCTGATATGTAGCCCAGCACTTTCTTGGTGCCCGAAAAGCCCGTAGATTTCATTGCGTAACCATCTTTAATGGAAGCACGAAATGGTGGTATATCCACCGGTGCCACAAAATCATTTAGTAATTGCGCGACTGCGCGTTGTTGTTGCACTGTTTGAAATACCACTTCAAGAGCTTGAACTACAGATATCATAGGAAACGGCGAGTTTCTATCGCTATCATCACCTTTACCGGTATGATGGGGACACACATGTCCACTTGTCGTTGCATTGGCACCACTTCCTTGCAACTCGGCATGTACACGCCGTACTAAGGGCAAATCGTTGCCTATTAATTGTAACGCATGTGGTAATAGGTCACGCACTACTTCGAAACATTCCGTTACAGCTTTTTCGCTGCCTGGAAAATTCAGTATCAGTGTGCTGCCTGCAATGCCGCACACACCACGAGATAGTGCGGCGAATTTGGTTTTCTGAAGTGACGCTTGCGCAATGTACTGTGCCAGTTGTGGGCATTCTTTGTCTAATAAAATTTTAGTTGCTTCCGGTGTGACATCTCGTGGAGCAAAGCCAGTCCCACCTGTGGTTATGATTGCACTAACGCTGGGATTTTTCTGTGTAACAAGTTGTCGTAGCTTATCGCTGATCTGTTCACTTTCATCCGGTAGTATAGCTGTTAGAATATGAGCATTTTGAAATGCTTCACCTATGAGTGCGACCAATCGTGGTCCACTGCGATCTCTGCTGGCATCCTGGCTGCAGGTGTCGCTTACTGAAAATAATTGTTTACTTCAAATGAATATATTTCAAAATAATTCAAGAACTCACTTGTTAATATTGCGAAACAAATTTCACCAGCCATGTTCACGCTTTGACGATTGTGGCTTTAATACTTACACAAATATAGTAGAAAAACATGAACAATTTAATCGCAACAAAAAGAAAAAATAACAAAAACAATTAAACGAATTCAGATATGAAAGACAGCGATAACGATGAGTGCTGTCTTATCTGCCGGCGGAATTGATGTCTGCTGCAGACAGAATTCATTACACAGCCTCTGCAGCAGAGACCGGCTGCAGCGCAGCATTGACGGAGTTTGAAAATTTAGTAATTTAACAATTTAGAGTTAAAGATTATTTTTTATTTATATAAATACCAATAATTAGTACGGCTATTAATAAGATTCATGATTTTAAATATTATTATTATTTTTCTATAAATCATAAATTGTACCAAAATGTTAATAAGCAACCCTGTAACAATGCTTTAACAGAGAACGTATGTTCTCTGGTGTCAATTGCGATTCCACTCTTTTTTTTTAAATTTTGACAATCAATTGTTTATGATCAGCTGTTCTACAAAACAAGTAAGAAATCTAAAGATCTTAGTTATTTCAAATTCATATATAAAATAGTAAATTAACTGCCATGAGTAATCATAGTTCATATGACAATGTTCCGAAATCGGAGGTTGGTATGATTAACATATTTCATACTTGAATCATGATACATTTAAATTCGTTTTTTTTTTCAGGAGTCGGCAAAGCCTCAACCCATCCCATCGAACAACAATCGGGTTAATAATAGTACAACAAATGCTCCTGTACCGTCCGAGTTAACGCCTGGACGTTGTAATCTACAAAACTGGCTTGGTCACACATTTCGGGTCGTCATAACTGATGGACGTGTGCTTGTTGGCTACTTCAACTGTACAGACAAGGATGCGAATGTAGTACTCTCGATGTGCGCGGAATATTTAGAAGAGGGCAAAGATGCACGCATATTGGGAAATGTAATGATACCGGGCAAGCATATAATTTCAATAGCAGTTGATATGCCCAAGGATCCATTTTCTGTTAAACCTAATGCACCTTCAGCGCCGGAAGTTATGGAATAATTGTATAGCAAACCGGAACCGACATCCAGTCAATAAGCACCCATAAATATGTATAATTTAAGTGACAACTTTTATTAGTTTAACATTAGCAAACATAAAATAAATTTAACTAAGAAATGAACTAAGGATTATTTTGTGTAGGGGCTTTGATCTTTTCCTGCAGAGGATCATAACCTTTGTCCATGCGTTCCTTAAATTGCTCATAGGTACGTTTGCGATCGAAATGTTTCACCCATTGCCGTGGACACGATCCCTCGAATGCTTTGCGTAGTTTTAGACAGGCATCCGGCACTTTTTCACCACTTGTCGAACTGTGTTTAGGTGCATTCTCATTCAAACACTGCCAGAATTCATCACGCGACGCCCAGCAACGCGCACGTTCGTCTTTGGTGGGGAAACTCATTTACAATTATGTTAAGTTTAAACTAAAGTTTTTGTTAAAATAGTTAAAAAATCATGAAAAAGATTTCACCAGCAAATAGACGCAATAGTTAGTGACATAACCTAAACAACTGTCAAGAAAACAGCTGATTGCCGAATGCGTGCAAAAAGACATGATAAGAGCGAGGGTTGCAGATTCTACTAATCAAAAAGTATTATTTTTAGTTGAGGTAAAAATTGTTTAATCTTATAAAAATTTAAATCAGCTGGTATAAAAATACATATATTAAAAAGGATTAAGCATAAATTAAGTTGTTCGAAATAGCTTACAGACATACTATCAGATATTGCATTTGATTTATAAAATTATTGTTGTTCCATACATACATATGAATATGTAAAGAACTATCTTAAATTAAACTATGCTATAAAAAATGGACGTTAATTTTTAAGTTTCCAAGCCAAGTATGTAGCTCCTTACTACCCTATCATCACCTCAAAACCACTTGTTTCACATGTACACTACCATGATCTGGTAGAAGATGTTTCGCACCCGCTACACAAGTTTTCTGCAAGGATTTCTCTGGCGGTCGCTTGGTGCATTCGTCAAAATAACACTTTTCGACATTGTGCAAAAATTCCACTAGCATTTTGTTATCTCCACCATTTGGGCCAACAAAATATTCACACTCATAACTACTCTGCTGCTTTAGGTCGCGTACACAACAATCAATAAATTCCGCATTCGCCGAGTACCAAGCATTCAGATGCTGCACGTTTATTTTCAGTTTCTCACGTAAAATACCTGTGACCCAAGTGTCATCAATCCAAAAGAATGGTGTTTCCTGTGCCTCTTTCACTAAACGGGAAGCTGTTTTCGGATTTGTTATATACAACCAGCCAGATAGATATGGAGGATATGTCGATCTGGACCATTCTTGCTCTGAAACATACCACTTATTGGCATTATTACGCACAGGTGGACGTGCATCGAGCACATAACCAGCCAAGTATGCTCTTGACGCAACTAAATCCGCTCGTTGCACTTCCAAGGATTCCAAGTACCGACGAAAGTGGAAAACATCAAAAATAATATCATCGTCTACTTTTATTATAAATTTTGCGCTGCTGCAGTCGGTGGCCGCCCAGCGTAAGCCCATTACATGTTTATAGCTTAAATTGCGGTAGGCTTCTTGAAAGTTGCCTTGGAGTAGATCACCAAAACGCTGCTGTTCGTCCAGCAATTGCTTTTGTGTGATAAATTTTTCTGTGGATGGAATTTTCGCTAATAAGAAGATGCGTTGCATACCCATTTCGGCCAGTTTTGTTTGTGGTATGGCTAAACGATGGGCCGCACGCAATTCATCATGTCCGGCATATGAAGTAACTATAACGATGGCTATGGAAAAGAATAACATTTTTAATTGGCATATACATACATACATATGTACAATTTAATACACAATGTCTATGAGGCACATACCTAGCAGATCCTTGTCATATTTGCGGCATATATCATTCGGAATTTCATACTTAAAATTGGTTAAATTCACTAACCGACTTACACTCGGGTCAGATTCTAAATTTTTACTTGTTGTTTCTTCCTTAGAGACATCTTTCTCCAGCGTTGGCAGCAGCGTTAGAAATTGATCTCGTTTTTCACTGGGCACAAAGTAGTCGATACAAATTAATAGTAAAATCAGCACAAATAAAACTAAAGTTAAACATTTATAAGCAATACGGCCGCGGAGACGCATTTTGTAGCATTTTTTGTATAAAAATTAAGCAAGCAAAGAAATTAAAACAAGTTTGTGTCAATAAAGAAATGTAAACAATTGCCGTAGAGCGCGTCCAATAAGAAACGACAGAGAACGTCTTCTACGTTCTCTGGAAAAGACGCGTCCAATTCACAATCAGCGCATTTACAGCGATTTATTGTGAATTATACGTTTACCGGCGGAGATTTCTTTATGGGCGCTGAGGAATTTCTGATTGACATCAAACATATGTTTTTTGTCGGTCTGTTTTTGGCTATTATCTCGATTTCTACAAAAAGTTGACGGCACGTGCATTGCCTTATCGGGTCTTCTATTGCATTTTGTGGCAGCAGTTGTTTGTTTTCATTAATAACGTCGGTTTTATAACAAAGCGTGTGAGCGTGCTAATAACTTCAAGTCTTGTTGTTAGTGTTGTTTGGTTCAGCGCCAGAGTTATAAAGTGAAATTTCAATTGAATATCGTAAATAACAATGGGCAAGAATAATAGAAATAAAAATAATAAATCTGCTAATAATAAACAACAGCAGCCAGCAACAAATGCACCCGTCAATCACGCACAAGATGCACAATCATCTACAAAGCAGCAACAACAGCAGCAGGTGCCCAGTAAACGACCAACATTGACATTACAAAAACGTAATGAACTCAGTGCCCTCATCTCAACATTACTTGAGATTGGCTTTAAACAGCCCTCAAACCCCAAAGAGGAATGGGATCAGTACATAGAAATACAAACACTGTTGCACCGTGTGCAAATATACGAAGCGCCGTTACGTCGCCACACTTGCAAAACGAATGCAGAGGCGCGTCTAGCTAACATTGAAAATTTCTATCGTTGGGCAACTGACAATGGGCTACGCTACGATGGTGTGCGTATAGCGCAATTCGAAGGTTACGAATTGGGTTTAGAAGCAACGCGTGATATCGCTGAGGAGGAGGTACTCTTCAGTATACCACGAAAACTGATACTCTCCGAGGAGAATATGGATTTGGAAAATAGTCCAGCGCAATTTGGTTCAATGACAAATTTAAAATTGTCTTATGCTCTAATGCTTGAAGCACTTAAACCAAATAGCTTTTGGAAACCCTACATCGACTTGCTGCCGGATAAGTACAACACTGTGTTATATTTTACAACCAAAGAAATGGAAATGCTGCGCGGCTCAAACGCCTTGTCATCCGCACTCAAGCAATGCAAAGCAATTGCACGCCAATATGCATTTCTCTACAATTGCACCGTACAAGCGCCGCGTAGGGATAAATTCAATTCAGTGGGACAGACATTCAAGGAGCAGTTCAATTATGAGCTGTACCGGTGAGTAGTTAGCATAGGTTTGATTAGAAAACATGAGGTGGACTGAGTGAAATGGAAAAACCGCATACATCATTGAGAAACTAAATTTGATTTGTTAAGTGAGGTTAAGTTGCTTTTTTTTTGCAACTTAAAAGGAAACGGAAATGGAGAAAACGGGAAATACGAAAAAAAATGTGTGTGAAACAAAAAGTTTGTTATGGTGAATGTTGAGTTTAGATATGCTAGTTTTTTACCTACATACATATATCCTTTATGTACGTACGCAATTTGCAATTTGTACATTAAAATGAACGTTGTTGATTTGCTCATAATATTGTTAATCAGAAGACTCACGCAAGGGTTAACGCTAGTTAACGCTAGTTGTCATATTTTGCTATTCCTCTTCGCATTAGCGCTGAATTAGATTTACTTAGATAAATCTGCTTATATTTGTATTTGATTTACCGCTCCCGCTTTCTTTTACCGCTTATGTTTACCGTTCGCAAAAAGTGTATAAAAAATCGCAAAATTGCTTCAATAAAGTTTAAGTTATACTTGTACACAGGAATACTTGCGTGTGTTGTCTTACAAGCTGTTTTTCCACAAATTGAAAGAAGTCGCTATTGTGTTTTTAAAGAGTGTAGCCGTGCTAAATATTTACAAAACTAAATATATTCAGTTAAAGATCGCAACCGCATTATTACGTTAAAATCGCTATTAAGCTTTGAAACGAAAACGTATCGCGCACTCTCTTGTTTAGCGATGAAGCGCACTTCTGGTTGAATGGCTACGTCAACAAACAAAACTGCCGCATTTGGAGTGAAGGTAATCCTCAAGGTGTGACCGCCTAATTTCACGTTTTGGACCTGTGTTTTGGACCTGTGAATTGGCCTCCAAGATCTTGTGATTTAACACCGCTAGACTACTTTCTGAGGGGCTATGTAAAGTCATTGGTCTATGCGGATAAGCCACAATTGCTTGACCATTTGGAAGACAACATTCGCCGTGTTATTGCCGATATACGGCCACAAATGTTGGAAAAAGTCATCGAAAATTGGACGTCCAGATTGGACTATATCCGCGCCAGCCGTGGCGGTCATATGCCAGAAATCATATTTAAAATGTAATGCCACAAGATTATCTTTCGGATAAATAAAATTCATGTCAATCGAATAATCCATCGTTGTTTTATTGCAACTTAAAGTTCTATAACTCTATAAAAAAACACCCTTTATTTCGTGTACTCGTACACCGCATCAATGATAGTGAAATAGTGAAATATTACGCTTTCAGTGGAGAGGGAAAAATTTAAAATGAAAACTCATTATGTACTAAAACATCTCCTATGTATGTGCAGCCGATAAACACTTTTAAAACAAGCTACATTAGAAAGACAAACATTATATACATATGTGCATATGAATGCTTGCCAATATTTTTTTTTTTAAATATTTTGAAAAATTTACCCGCATCCTTTATGAAAAGAATTTTAAAGTTGCTTGTTTTTTTTATTAAAAGTATATGTTTTATTTATAATTGGTATCAATATAATATCAATGTGTTGAGGAAATAGGTAAATCTATTTAAATATATTTATATAATACACATTTTGTAAAACCGCTTTTGTATAGCTTAGAAAGAGTCTTTTTTTTAACTATTTTTATTTAAATATTTATTATTTTTAATTAAAGAAATCGCAGTACATAAATAAACTAATTTATATTTTATAGAAAAATAGTAACAATTGAAAACTAAATTTTAAAAATAAAATATTTTTCTTGTTTACAGAAAACTTCTTAAACAGTTCGTCTAGTACCTCCTCTTTAAATAATAGATTTTTAATTTTTTCTGTACAAAATGTGTACGTTTGTGTTTTTTAAAAACGTTTTTAAGTCTGTAAACTCTAGTTTTTGGGTAGTGCATTTGTGTTAAATTTTTTATTTGCACGTTTTTTTTGTCGACAATTCTCTTTTACATACACTTTTTATTTTTTAATAGATTATTGTCATTAAAAAACATTACTTGTTTTATACTAAAGGTTTTGGTTGCGCTAAATGAAGTATTTATTTTTGAAGTTGTTAAAATTTTTTTAGTTTTTTCTTGGGTTTTATTTTTACTAAAATTTATTTATGTTTTTTTGCATATCTTAACCGCTTTTGTTTAGTTAAAAAATGTTTTTTAAATTTTTCCTATTTATATTTTTTATACAGTATTATTAATTTAATTTAATTGATATCAAAAAATTTATTTTATATTATTTGATGTTGATTAAATTATTTTATTTCGCTTTAATTTATATTATTTTAATTTAATCTATTTTATTTTATCTTATTAATTTTGTTTTTATAATATTTAATATTTATTTTTATTTTATAATATTTTATTTCATTTCATTTCATTTTTGTTTTTATTTTTGTTATATTTTTCATTTATTTTAACTTTTAAATTTTTTTATTTTTTATTTTTTCTTCTTATTTTAAAATTTTATTTTTTAAATTTTATTTTTTTATATTTCTTTTATATAATTTTATTTGATCTTTTCTATTTTATTTTATTTTTATTTTATTTTAATTTATTTTTATTTTTTTAAATTTTTTTTTAATATTTTTATTTTTATTTTTTATATATTTTTTTAAATTTTATTTTATTTTATTTTATTTTATTTTTTTAATTTTATTTTATTTTATTTTTTTAAATTATATTTTGTTTTATTTTATTTTTATTTTATTTTATTTTATTTCTATTTATTTAAGTTTTATTTTATTTTATTTATTTTATTTTATTTTATTTTTTTCTCATTTAATTTTAATTTTTTTATTTTTGATTTTTTATTAATATATTTAATTTGTATTAATTTAATTATATATTTTAATTAAATTAATTGTTTTAATTTAATTTTGCTTTCAATTTAAAATATATAAATTTAAAATATTTCTTTCTAAATTATCTTTAATTTCTTCTAATTGAAAATTTAGCTTTTTCGCATCCGTTGTGTTTTTGTAACCGCACCAAGTTGAATTTTCAAAATTCACGCTTTAATTCCACTTGTTTTGTATTTGTAATTTAAATTTTTAGTTATTATTTTTTATTTCTCATATTTTTTATAACATTTTTAACAAAGAAATTGTGTTTTTTTTTTGGTTAAGGTTCATGTTGTTTACTCGCATTTATAAAATTTATTTAAAATACAAATTTTTAGCTACTTTAAAAATTTATTTTTTACAGTTATATGTATATATATATATATATATATATATTTAATTTACTGTGTTTTTGTTATCTCTTCCATTTGGCAATTCGTTTCGATATTCATTTGTTTTTCGTTTTTTTTTTAACTTTAAAACTTACAAAAAACTTATTCTACCGCCGATTCTTTCTTCCCATAATTGCCTCTCGCCGTTCGTTGCTCGCCGCTTTAATAAGATTTTCGCAGCGCATCAAACAAGTACTCTTGCACTTCCGGCGAATTCGGATCCATTGTATTGAGTTTGTTGGTGGAGCTGTTGTGCACACTCTGCAGCGATAACGCCAGCGATGTTGTACTGCCCGTGGCGCTGCCTATGCCGCCGCTGTTGCCCAAACTGCTACGCTTCGATTCGTGCGCTCTTTTACTACGTTTACCAATGCCGCCGCCGCCGCCGCCGCTCAACTCATCCACATCCATACTGTTGCAGTGTCGTGGAAAGAGTAGAGAACTTTGCCGGTGCAGCTGATGCACCGGCGACACCGACACCGTGGACACGCCGCCGACCAGTTCCTCCATGTTGCGCAAGGATGAGCGCCGCGATGAGTTCGTCACAGTCGGCAGCTTGCTCTTCATGGCGTTATATGTTTTGGTATAGCTGGTTTTACGCTGACGTCGCTGCTTCCAGCGACACACAACGAATATGACCATGAATGTGACGAGCGATGTGAGCACAATGGCCGCGCTGGCAACAATGGCGGAGCGTATGCCCGCTGGCATATTGCTGTAGATGTTGTTCTGGCTGTTGGCTGTGGAGGCGGCGGCAGCTGCGGGGCTGCGTTTGAAGCCGTGACCGGAGAGCTCGAGATCGAGCAAGTCGTGGGCGCGCGCCACTTTGTTTTCAATCGCCTCAACGGTGTCGATTTCTTGCTGCGTAGCGGTCAGCTCTTGTTGTTGCGGTGGTTCGATGTACATGTTTGTATTTGTTTCGTTGTCTAGCAAAAAATCGTTCTCGTCCAAATCGGCGGAAGTGTTGTCGAGCAGCATTTGGGGTGGTTGCAAAAAGAATGGGTTGCGTTTGGTGGACGCGTCGTTGCGTGTGCTACTGGCTAGTGAGGCAAGCGCCAAAGTTTTCCAGGATGGGAAGAAACCTACAGATTTTTCCGTTCGTTGTGGTTGTTGGTTCGTGGTGGAACCTGTGTTGAGTGTGAGAGGGAGAGGGGGAGAATGAGAGAGACAAAAAAGGAAATATCAAAAAGACGTAGCACTTTGTCATAGTCAAATATTTCAGCAGGGCGTGTTGCGCACGCACTTACATGATTTGTGGCAAGCTGCTGAGGTCGCGGCTGCCGGTGAATATGCGCGCACGAGCGCTCATGCTGTTGGACCGAGGTTTGGTACAAGGCTTCTTTCTCGCCTTCCGCTTTAACTCAGCAATTCGCCACAAATCTTGCCGGCGTCGCTTGCACGCGCGCCGCTTAATGCCACTTGCGCCGCCTATCGCCCGTGTTACTTTGATAACGCGTAGCGCCGCGATATTGTCGGCGTCGCCGCTCTAAACGATTACGTTCGTACGCACCTTTGCCGCCACTGCCGCCCGTCTCATCCTTGTATATTTCATCTGTCGGCTCGATATCGATGATGGAGGTAAAGTAGCTGGCGCCTTGTGAATCCGTCTTTATGTCGTCCGGCTTGACACTCTTCAGATCCATCAGATTGAAATGCGGAAAGTTTTCAAATGCTGTAACAATATCCATATTGTCGTGAAGAACGACTTTCTGGCCGGGAAAAAATCGAGAACGATTTTGTACAACTGTTGCCAAGTGTAGTTGGCTAGAGCCACGTTTGCGATGCTCTATGAGCTCCTCGAGCGTCATATTGCGCTGCTCGAGCACTTTGAACAGCCGATTGCCGGAGCGACGGTCCTCAATGAGCTCGAGTAGGTCGGTGCGATCGTCTACGCCGTCAAAGTCGGGCACAGAGTCCTGATAGCTGTAGCTATCGCCAGGTATGGCTGGTTTCACGTGATCGATGCGTGGCGTAATATTTTCCACGACGGCGGTAGTTGACTTTGTACGCTGTTTAATAGCGGTCGTTTCGGCACCGAAGAAATTTTCAAATCCATCCTCTTTGGCGTTGGCATTTCGCGTGTGCCCACGTGTGTCGTCCGCTTCAATGGAGTTTGTTTTGAGATTGGATTGTGGACGTAGGGCGGGTTTTGAGCGCTCACCAGTCGAGCTTCTGCTCGTCGTAGACGTGGCTTGGCTGCTGGGTGCCGTTGACGCAGGCTTCGTTACTGTAGTGAGCTTGGTTGTGGCAAGCGTAGTCGGTTCTTTGCTGAGCATGGTGCTGATGTTAGTCTTCGGTGACTCGTAATATATGTCTTCCGGCTCCGCATAGTCAAGCTTACTTGTGGGCTGCACATCCGTTTCCTCTTCATCGCGCAGATACTCCTCCTCTTGCTGCTCCTCTGTGTCTGTGCTGTCTGTGGTAACCGCCTTCACATCCGGTTTGACGTCTGCAGCGAGCTCATGTTCGTCCAAACCCTCACCGCCTACCGCCGTCGGCTCTCTATTGTATCTATTGTTGACTATTGTGGTGGTAAGTTTTTCCTCAAAGTTTGTCTCGTCTCTTGTAGTCGGCTCCGCACTCGACGGCGCTGAGGCCATAACATTCTTCAACATAAATGTCGGCTTCAGCGTGGAGCGCATCATGAAATTCTTCTTATAAATTGGCAAACGCGTTGTGGTAGTGGTAGCCGTGGTACTAGTTGTGGTTGTGGTACTCAGCGGCACGCTAACTCGTCTCGTTGTACTACCCGCAGCGACGTAGCCATGTTGTGTCGCAGCGGCGCGTGTGGAGCTGCCGAAATATTTTAAGCGCTGCAATGCTGGCATCTTCATTTTACTACGCAGTCGCGTATCAACGTCCGCCGCCGTAGCGTCTGGTGCAGCGCGCGACTCTACACTCAATTCATCATCGTCCCCTGTAAGCGTTTGTTGCGTTACGCTGTCAACAGTCTCCTCTACACTGCCGAAATACGGCACGCGGCGTATGGGCTTAATCGGCTTACTGTCCAGCGTCTTGGTTGGCGTCGGTTGTGGTTGTGGTTGCGGTGCCGCTGCCGTACTCTGCAAAACCTGCAATGCGTTCTGTTTGCCCTTGAGCAGATCGTCCAGCGATAGATTCTTCTGTTGTAAAATCT
The DNA here is from genome assembly GCA_030068015.2 of Neoceratitis asiatica. NCBI lineage: Eukaryota > Metazoa > Arthropoda > Insecta > Diptera > Tephritidae > Neoceratitis > Neoceratitis asiatica. The sequence continues at coordinate 96,230,849 of CM061525.1, read as the reverse complement.
CACTCAAACTCAGGCCGCCTGCGCTCTTAAGTATATGTTTCAAGTCGACGGCTGTTTTGCCACTCCCCGCGGACGCACTTAAGCCAACTGTCAATTCAGCATCCTTCTTAGCTTGTGAGTAAGGCCGGCGATAAGATTTATCACGTCCGCTGCCACTCGGTGGCACAGTCTCCTGACGCTGCTTATCGCGTAACTCAAACAATTTCTGCTCTTTTTCGAGCGCAGCTAATGGTTCGCGTATAGCCGGTTGTTTACGCTTGCGACTACCGCTGCCTCCGCGCAATTCGTCACGTGTTTGACTCGGATTGCTGGCGGTATTGTCATCTTCCACTCTGCCACGCCAATATTGTTGCGGACCACTCTCATCGCCGCTCACTGCTGGTCGTCTTGTGCGGCCGCGCATATTGCTCGCGGATTGCCGGCGGCGTGCTGATGCTGATTGCATGCCCGCTGTATCGCTGTAGTAGTTGCTAGGGTCTTTTGATTGATTTTCATCGTCGACGACAAGCGAAACGCCAGTGCGGATTATCTGAAAGTAAAGGGCAGAGGAAAAATGGGTGTTAAATGGTGTAGATGAAAAAAATGAATCAATTTTTATTGAACTGATAATATTAGAAACATAAAATGTATTGAATTTCAGAGTATTGCATCCTTTCCTCCTAACGAAAGTGAGCGAAAAAGATTTGTAGGTGAAGAGTGTGCACTGCAAAGGCAAAGTGATCTAAAACAAAAACGAGAAGGAGCTCCTAATACGGAATAAGGTTAGAGAAAGTATGCAAGGAAAAATGATTTGAGGAAGCTTCTAACCACTTTGCTGTGTAGGCAGTTCGAGGGAGCATACATGGAAGATTAGCGTCTTTTGCTAACCTGGGTTAAATCTGCCTCGAAGAGTAAGGTATTTTTAATCCCCGAATTCGAATCGAGGTTGCTCTGCGTTCGTGTTGTTCGCATATTATATTAGTACACTGTCACAGTACAGCACGTGCTTAGAATCACTAGGGTTGTTCCCCACTGGATTTAGCTTACTACGCTAAATGTGGAAAGGGGTCAGAGAACCGACCTTCATATTTAACTCGCGACCACCAATCGTAGAAAGTGCGGTCCTCCCAGAGCATCGAATTTCAGCAAAACACTCTTTGGAGATTGGGGGACGCTCTGCGCTACTGCTTGATGTTCTCTGCTCTGCTGACGTATAGTCTCTGTTCTGAGCTCAATTTCTTGCCGTCCTTTCCATAAATGGACTTTTTTTTGATCATAATTTCACTTAAATCATAAATATTTGTTTTTTAATATTCCAATCCTCGTCTTTGCTGTCTCCCAATATTTTCTTATTGCAAATTCTGCATTTAAAGTATGCAGAGTTGCATTTACACACATAGAAAACACTAATTAACATACCTCTGCCCTCCGGGAATTCAATAAACAAGTAGTTACTGGGCACATGCAAAAATACTTGAGTTCCCTACACCACCTCACAGAAGCACGCCTACCGCCTTCTCAGTTACTTATCTATTTAGCATTTGTGAATTCTGTCTTTTTCTTCTTTCTGTTCGTTAATTGTTCAATGAAGCGTGAATATGAAATGCACTTAACGGCTTTTTGATTGATTATATTTTTCACTTCACTTTTCCTCTCTTGACCTCCATTGGGGGCCGGCGTTTTTGCTCGGAATTGTACTACACTTGTCCTGTCTGTCTCGGTGCAGAAGTTGCGGAAGTGTGGCAACACAATAAATTAAGTATTTGCGTCGTGCACTGATGCTGAAGATTTGAAGTAGCAAAAAAACAAAAAAATATATGAAAGGTCCTTTCTCTGCCAGTGAGTGTTCTATCTCTAACTCAGTTGCATGCTGCCATACGTATCTATCGCTTATTTGAATACTTTCTCCAGGCTTACTTATGTTTGAGCGTTTTTCCCTCTTCTTTTCTGTTTGTTTTATATTTAGAATATTGTAAATGCATTCTTGCAATTTCCCGCGGGTATTTTGTGTTCGAAGCTGCCAATCTACCAACTCCCTGGTGTTCTCATTGCGTTTGTTTGCCAATTTTCTGCGCCTAAATTTCATTGTTCGCTTGTCTAGTAGAGTAGAGTGCTTATAATCGCCGTCGCAATCTTTCTATTTCTTTTGTATATATATATATATATATATATATATATATATATATATATGTATGTATATAGTTATTGTTGTTTATTTAGCAATCATCGGCTCTAAGGGCTTTCGCCTGTAAGCACTGCCGCACTTTATCGAAATCTTACTTTTGATTACATTCTTTGTGCTGCTTCGATGTATGGGTCCGTGGGGAGTGATTGCCTGCTTGACCAGCTTATAATTCATAATTCAAAATATTCAATAAAATTATTTGCATATTTCACTTCTGAATTAAATATTCCTATAAAAATTTCTTCTTTTCATTTAGATATTGGTCTTGCTCTTCTCTTGTGTACCATTCACGGTGAATAACCAGTTTGGTTACCATTAAGGCGTAAATTTTTTTTTTTAAATAATTAAAACACGAAAAAAAGCAAATTTCGAAGAAAAATCTTCATTAAATCGCGAATATTATTGCATTATATATTTCTCGTGTTTGATTAGCAATAAAAATCACACGTGACTTGTCAAATATGCAAAATTCTTCCTCTCCACTAGCACTTAAACGATAAAAATATCGATAAATTAGTTTAATAAATCAGACTGGCGCCAATTTAGCACTGGAAACAAAATTAATTAAATTTCCATTAAATTTCTAATAAAATTTGCTATAAATATATTGTGCAATATTATTGAGTGTCGAGTAGAGGTAATTTAAAAAAAAGTTCATCGCAAGCCATCAGCAAAGAGTGATTTTTAAGCGTGGACAAATGGACTCAGTTTACATTTCCTCTCTCAATCACACTAATCAATCAATCAATCAATCAACCAACCAACCAACCAACCAACCAACCAACCATAGCAATAGCAACGCTGCATTGGCAATTGGTGTTAACGGCTCTTGAATGTATGTACATAAATATGAACCATCAGCGATATTCAATATAACCTCAAAAAAAGAAAAAGAAAAAAGAAATTCAAAATAGAAATGAAACCAACAATATTAACAACGCTGAAATGAAATAAAATTTCTAAAAAGAAAAGTATGGAAATTGAAATTTTTGGCGGCAAAAAAGAAAAAAAAATGATATTGATTTCGCCGCCCCTTTTGGTGTGTGGCAAAATCGTGAAAATTGAATTTTGCTTGCTTACTATTGAGTGTATATGTGTTTGTGTGTGTATGTAAATATTGTTGAGCGCAACAAATCAAATACTGCTTGTTTGCCATCGAGTTTTTGACTTTTCTCTTTATCCATTCGTGTTTGTGTTTGTTTGCTTGCATCGTTGACATTTTGGAGTGTCGATGACATTTACGGCACGCAGAGTTGATGCTGCAATTTCTTTTTACCGCTGTTTTTTTTTGTTTCTGTAGCCGCAAAGCCAGTGAGCCAGTTGCAGTGTTGAGTGTTTAAAAAATCGTCAAATTTTTTTTTCCTATTTCATTTCATTTTGGCTGCAAGCGTGCCAAAAGTAAAAAAAAAGTTTAGCGCGTATGTATAACGTGATTGATGACGCTTACTCGTACACGCTTGACACAAGTGTACTATGTGTGTGGGTTATTTTGGAGGGCATAAAGTTGGCGTTTGCTATTTTATAGGCGACTTTTACCGGCCACACATGCGTTTTTGATGCGCATACAAACATCTGGATGGATGTGTGTGATTTTTTTTGTCCATGGTCAAGCAACATTAGACGTTGGCCATCAATCAAGTTTTTCTTTTTTTTTTTTCAAATTAAAAAATGTTTTTAATTATATTGAATTTTCAGTTTAATGAAGTGCGTGTGTGTGCTTAGCTGTTGAGAAAAAGTTTGTGAAACAAAATTATGAACGAACATAAAAGTGAATTAAGTAGAAAAAAAACGCTCGTAATATCTTTATCGCGAGTCATAATTAGTAAAAACGTGTAAGCGCTTTATATCATTTGACCAATATAACACAATTGATAATGCGCTGGTTGGGAGATAGAATGAAAATGGTTAAGAAAATATTAGAAAAGTTAAAATTTGCAATTTCAGCAACAAATATGTGCTTTTATTTATAATGTGATTGCAATTGTCGTCTACCTACGCGGAATGCATGCATTTCGTATGCATCGTTAGTAGTAATCGATTATCGATATCATTCATACGGCAACGGCACGTCTCAGCATTTTCTTACTCTTGCATTATATTTGTGAATTGAACTAATTAAACGATTGTTGTTGCAATTCCAATACAGATTTGTGCGTAATTTAAAGAGAAATTGGTAAATTTTAAGTAAAAATTACTATAAGTATAAAAGCAAACATTTAACTCGGAATTTTCTGTAACAATAAACAATCTTACGGCTGCAAAGCGAATAAAGATGCGCAAAGGCAGCAAGTGACCATGAAAAATTCAAAGAATTGTACCAAATAGTGTGCAGAATAACCGTTAATATAAGAATTCCATTTTGTGAGCGCAAATAAGTTTCGCCAAACTTATTTTATACACAAATTCGTCGGAAATTTAAAGAAAATCATAGAAGTGACACTTTAAATTGCTTCAACTGAAAAATTAATACAGGAAAAAAGGATTAAAATGCAATCACACACACACACACACGCCATGTGCAGTGTGTTACAGCATGAAATTTAAATATTTGCGCCTAGAAAAATGTCACTACCGCACCACGCGACGTTGGCACATTTCAAATGCAACGCTGACAGATTTCATCGAAATACCAACAATGTGTTAAAAATGTTTGCGACAGTGTAAGTGAGTGAAAGAGCGCAAAAGATTAGCAGGCAAGTTGAAGAGGAGCTTAAACGGCACGGAAGTGCAAAGTTGAGCTGAGCTGAGCTGTGCTGAGTTATGTGGCGGCGCTGAAACAGCTAAAATCAAATATGCAGTGTAGCGATAAAGTACATGAATAGTATTTTAGTAGCGTCGAGCGTGGCAGATGTTACATATTTTCGTTATTGTTTTTTTATATATTTAAAAAAAAAAAATTTTTTTTTTTTTTTTTTGGTTTTGTGAATGTAAAAAAGTTGAACAATAATTTCATGGAAAATGTGCGCTGTAAAGTGCAAACAAAGCTACTTTTTTTCTTGCTTTTATTCGGCTTTTGCGCAAAAATGCCACGTTTGCAACAATACTGTGTTAAGAGAAGTCACAGCAACGCAACTGTTGCCGCGCAGTCGACCAATGCCATTGAGGCATAACTGGTAACTAAAAATATTAAAATTTACGTGTGTGTGTGTGTATGTATGTGTGTCTCAAAGTCATCAAATCAATCACTTGTGACCCGCTTGAACTCATGCGTTTGGTGTGATGTGTGTCTCGGGCGCCGACTCACTGACTAGGCAGAGTGTGAGCTGCAGCCTTTGGTTTTGGCACATAACTCGTGGAAACTCGACATATTTCTGTTGTCGCGCTTCACTTTGCTTTCGTTTCATGCCTGACACCTGCACGTGCTTGCAGTTTTCCATTTGCATTAAATTTTGCTATTCTTTTCTGTTGTCTTCTCAACTCTGCGTCCATTGTACATATATCGTTGGGCATTTGCGAACTGGCAGTTATGTTGTGTTGTCTGAGTTTGCGTTTTTTTTTTTGCTTTGCGCTCAACTTTCTCCCATACTCTATACTCTTTTGCATTTTGATTGCCAAAGGTTTTTGTTTTTATTTCAATTTTTTTTTTTTACTTTTAATTATTTGTTTTTAAAGAAAACTTTGTCTGTGTTGAAGGATTACTGGTGTTGTTAAAAATATTTTTTAATTGAATAAAATTATTAAAAAGAAAAACGGAAAAAATCTATGATCTGAATAAAAAAGCTGTCGTAAAGTGTTGCTTCAAAACATTTTTACTCTTTATATCGGCCCAAAGTTGTTCTTCCGTTTTTATGCTCGATCTTTTCTTTGGGGTTTTAGTTGAAAAAAAGCAAATAAAAACTTTTCGCACTTAATTTTTTAAGGAAAAACTTTGCAAGTCAATGCTCTTCATCAATTTCTCAAAGCTTGAAAATTTGTCTGTCTCAAATTTCTTTAAAATATTCAGCGAAACAACAAAGTTATAGCTTTTGTAAAGAAATCTTCGCCTGCAGCAACTTGTGTCGCCTTCGGATATGACTTTCTTTGCCTATATATAGCAAGAGCATTGTGTGCAAAAGTTTTTGAAGCTCTTTGTTATTACAGCTGCATGTCGCCTGCATTATTTTAACACTCTCTCCACCGTCTTCACTTGACACAAAGTCTCTGTACCAAAATTCCCCCAACAGTCATTAACCTCTTTTATATATGCTTCAACGGCGACATTAATTTAGGTCAGCTTTTCATTACATAACTTATGGTTTGACAAAAATTTCTAGACAATGCACATCTCTCTCTCTCTCTCTCTCTAGCTATCTATCTTTTTCTCTCTCTATCTATCTATCTATCTTTCTCTTGGTAACTATTCACTACTCAACGCATAGCTTAATACTTACTACTTTCTTATCAATGCACTACAAGATTCACCAAACTGTCTTTGCTATTATATGCTTTCAGGCGCCTGCAAATCTACCAGCAACTGGCGTGCCTTTTGTCGGCATCGGCTGTGCTTTTGGCATCTTTTCATAGCAAGTTTTTAAACGAAAATGGCGGCGGAGTTTCAAAGAAAAACAAAAGACCGCACAGCATGCAGCAGCAGCAGCAGCAGCAGCGAGAACAGTAAAATAAAAGAAATAAAAAGAAAAAATTAACAAAAGCGAAACTTAAAACAAAAGCGGTAACTTTGCCTGGGTGCAGGCTCGGGCGAACGAGCTCGAGCTGAGGAATGTAGTAACAAGAGCGACGGCGCTAAAAGCTCAGCGCCGGCAAGTTGTAAACGCTATAAGCACTTGCAATGTCGCTCTTGACTTACGTACGGCCGTTCGAAATAATAGCGTTGTAGTCTATGGCCCATTCACCACACACTAAACATTGTCATGTAATGAAATCTCGTTCACGGCGGGCGCATATTGTTGTCTATTTAAGACGGCACCAGCCTCAAACTGCTTGACTATGCGCCTGCCTACCTGCCTATCAGCCACCCACGCTTCACGACAGTTTTCATTTACACCCAACCCACTGCAAAAAAACTTTTTGTTCCATAGTTTCGCCTGCCGCCGAGTGCATACTCCGAGCGGTAGGAAAGCGCAAAGTTCTACGGCTTTTCTAAGTCCTCTTTTTTTGGCTGCCTTTTGGGCCGGTTCCACTTTAATTAGCGGTGTATACCACAAACAGCCTTCTTTTTTTTCTGCGCTGCCTGACTTAACAAAGTACAAATTTCCGCCAAAAACGTGCACCGAGAAAGTCAAATGAGCGCAATAAAAATTTACACAAAGCACATAATAAAAAATAAAAAAAAGAGAGAAGAAAATAATATGCAAAATTTGGCACGAACAACATTTATTCTAATTTTTAGTTTTCATATTTGTTCGCTTGAGACTCGCGCGTTAAATATGCATTTTGTTGTTGTTGTTGTCTGCATTTTCGGCTCTGTGCTTTGTGCTCGAAAAAGTTTTTATATGAAATTTCGCGGTTAATTTGATTATGAGATTTTTAGTTCGAAAAGTTGTTTTTTTTTAATGAAATTTGGCATTGGTGTAAACTATTTATTTATTTATTTATAAGTAGGTTTGTGCGCAGTGAGAAAAGTTTGCCAAAGTGTTGGCTTAAGCGTTTAAGCGCCTTGACTTCTTAATAGTGATTTTTTAGGCCAAATGCAGTGTGTTTGAGTAGAATTTGCCACAAAGGAAGCTGTTTTCGATGGGGAATTGACGAGAGGCGTAGCACAAGTGAACTTTATGTAAATAAATGCGGACAGGTTCTCACACTTCCCAAGAGCGACAAATGAAAGTTGAAGTGCTAGCGCTTGAGCATAAAGCTTAGCGCTGTCGAAGCCTAAACTTGGTGGGAAAAGTAAATAGTTGAAGCTTATGAAACTTCCTTCCTAACTGGGTTCCTGTGAGTTTCCTGAACTGCTTTATCATATCTCAATATGAAACTTTACTTCTCCCGTCTTTCCACATATCTTCTGGTTCTTCCCACTGCAACAATTTATACCGCCGAGCTTCGTGGTAGAGTTTAAGATCTCATTCGCGGAACTTGGTTTTCGTTCCAGTATTAGTGTTGTGAGAAGGTTTCTTAAGCCCTTGGTTTATAGCTGAGTTCTTATACTGTCTAGAGAGCTCTTTTCGAAAGCCTATAATATTCGAACACCACCTCGTGTAAGCAACTTGAGCACCATACCAACCTAAATTACATTTTCATTCTGAATTCAGCCAGTCTCCACTCGAGTGCATTAAAACAATTCGTCGAAATTCTCGCAAAATTAATATGAAATTTTTATATTCTAATTAAATTTGCCGCACTACCCATAAACAAATTGATCTTCAACTCGACAAATATTTTCACATCGAAGCATTTGCTTTGTGTTCTAACTGAACCCAAAAAACCAAGCTAACGGTGCAGCAAGTGCAGGCAACCGCGTTGGCGGCATCAATTTCAGTTTTCGCACAACTTTCTCTTTAACCTCCATATCTGCTCTCTCCCTACTACACCCTCCGAATATTTTTCGCTATTAAATTGTTATTAGAGATTTCTGCTGAAATTTTGAAATTTTCAATCGTTGCCCACAACATCCGTTATCATGAAATTCTCATTTTTGTTGTTGTGCTGCTCATGCGGAAATGGCAAACAGAAAAGGCAGCTAACGGGAAATCAAAAACAGCAATAAACCGCAAACTAAACAAGAACAACAACAATGCTAGGCTTTACAAAAACGAAATGTGAAATTGTTGCGGCGCATTGTGTGCGCTGATGAACTGATGAAGGTGTGGTGTGGTGTGGTGTGGTGTGGTAGGTGTCGCTGAGCAGCTACTCTGTGGCCGGATAAGGTTGGGTGTTGTGGTGAATGTGACGTGTGTGTGTGCAGAAGTGCAAGCTGCAGCCACATTATAGTCTTTTTTGCCAATATCTATTATGGGAATATGAAAAATAGCTTGTGGCGGATATTTGCATTTTTTTGGATACAACCTTTTTGGTATTGAAAATTTTGAAAATCATTTTATTGAGCCAGTTGCTTGCGAAAATTAATATTTGTGGTAAACACCACACACACATACGCATATGCGCTGTAACTAAATTAACTGTTAACCTGCGTATCTCACTAGAAATAGCAAATTTATTGCCTACACCTAGGCGTACACGCGCGTAATAATGTTTTCACTTAATTTACATGCATTTGTGTGTATATAACGCCTCAATTCTCTCATCTCACACACACACCCCTCTTCCTTAAAACTCTGCCTCTCCCTTTATTCTCTCACACCCTCCAAACCGATGCTCTGGCTGATAAGCGGGTAATTATATTATGCAAATGCTTTGGTATTTTGGGCGAAATTTAATTGCGTGTAAAGTGCAAACATTTAATCAATGCAACATTGCCTTGACTGATGCCGTTAACTACTTGTGGCAGTGCTCTGCGCGCGTTGCCGTGTTGTCCACAATTGTGCTATTTTCATTAGAGCCACCGACCGGAAAGTGTTTGATTGTTGATCGACGGCCTGCCATGCGCTAGATGGAGAGTGGGAGAAAGAGAGAGAGAGAGAGAGATTTGTGGTTTGTGCCGGTTTTACACTGCAATTGGGAAATCCGCTGTCGGATGTACTCGTGTGTAGCAATAAATTAAAGTTTGTTTGCAATTAAAATATGTAATGGCATATGTGGTAGTTACGTGATTTCGCCGCTTAGCTGTCCTAGTACGTAAAATAGGGGTAAAATGCGCTGAAGAAGCTTAGAAGTTTCACTAAACCCGCCTAAATCTCTTCCAGCTGAATTTTACTACCTAAAGTTTCGCAGCGATTGCCTGATGTCTTCAAGTTTGTATATTTTTACGGTAATTCACTGAAGAAAATGTGGCTAACACGGTTGTTAAGCTTCTGGGAGGCTCGTTAACGCTGGATTATCCGTCGATTCGCTTATTGAACCTCCTTGAGGGTATCGATTTGACCTCTGGCTGCTCTAATCGCCTCCAAAACGCCTTTCAGATGCATTGTTCTCCCTATTCATTTGAGAACTGACTAGATAGTACGAAGTTCTGAGAAATGTTCCTTGCATCTAGCGGAATGGTATGTTATCCGTGAAGTTCTCGGCTGAAAATTGCATATATTCGACTTCTGTTGGCGCCCCTAATAGTCTGTCAGCATTGATTGCCATTTTAATGACTTAAAACTTTGCTCTAAAGCTGCTCATGAGAAAATCTAAATTCCTATGGGACGGCCTGGATTGCAGACAGATCAAATTGTTATTCGGTACACATCAGTCTCATCCAATTGAACGGACTCTTCGTTCGGGGCATAGTAAGGAAATCCAGCGTAATTAGCATAATCTATGTATATCTGCTTAGCTACGTCTCCTCGCCAGCAAGCTCTTCATATCTCCTTTCAACTAACCATTTACTCGAGTAGTAGCCAAAAACCTACATTCATTCGCCTGCGTTGGTAATCTGAAGAAAGACATTTGTGCGGTGAAAAAAATCTCACTTTACTTACAAGAAGGCTACACAGTTCATTACCCACACACACACACACACACACACACACATTGCTCGCAACTAAACTTAGACCTCACATGTCTGGCACAAGCTTTCTTTCATTCATTTGTAGTTTTGATTTCCTTTTTTTCGCACTTTCACACCTTGCAACGCGAATTCCAGCATGCAAAGTTGAAATTCAATTTAATTTTGTCGCTTTCGAAGAAGCGGCTACAGCACTCAGGTGTACATATACATAGTTTATGTATGGGGCTTATGAAATTCACAAATATACATGTAGATATGTATATATGTATTTATGTACATAATTTAATAATCGAGAGTGTGCTTATGCTCTCATGATCTTCCGCTGGCATGACTTACGCTTGTTGGCAAAAGTTTCTTCTTTCATAATTTATTTATGTGTAATTTACACTCGACTTGCTAGGCACAAGTGCAAGTAGATATGTATTTACATACATATACATATGTATATATTACATTTGTATAGTTGTTTGTGCGCCAAAATGCTACAAAACGCGTTGAGACTCTCCGCAACACGCTTATCGACAGCCATCTATACATATATACATATGTGTATGTAGGTATGTATGTATGTAGACATATTTATATTCATAAACATTTTCCCTGCATGCTTGCATTTTCATATTTATGTATATGCATTTCAAGTGTTTACACGCTATATTAGTTGCGCTTGCATGAGCATGTTTGTGCATGCTCAAGTGGCAATCATTGCTTGAAAGCCATTTAAAATGTGCATCTGTATGAGTGTGAGCACTTATAATTGTTGTTATTTGTATTTGTTGTTAATTAAATTTGCATTTGTTTGGTTTGATTTTCGGATTTATACGATTTACATACATATATTTACTTGTATGTATGTACAAATGCTAAACTTGTAGTTTACAGCGCATTACATACATTCATCTGCACACTTACACACACTTTGAATAAAATTACTTTTTTTTTTGCTATTCCCTCTCACTTGCAACACCAATCTGTATTGTTTTTGTTTGCTCTTTCCACTCTATTTCACCTTCGATTAATCATGCTTTTTGTTATTCGATTATTTTGCTATCGATATCTCTTCAAGCAATTCAATTGAAGTTTTTTCCCACCCCAAGCAGCACTGCGAGTGCGATTTATTGCTGTCCACGTGCTTGGTTGTGTGTTCATTTAATTTCAATTAGGAGTGTGTGAAATGCCAATGGCAATATTCATAAATAAATATGTAAATATGAAAATATATATTTGTTTTTGTTTTGTTTTGTATTTTTTGCTTACAACAAATAATAAACTGGCATAAATCAAATATGTAAATTTATGCGAAAATCCTGAATTAATTAACGATTGGAAAATATGCATTTATATTGAATTACAGACCACATTATCTATGGCAAATAATATATTTTGTGCGGAGAAGAGAAGAGACAGAGAGGGAGCGAGAGTGAGAATGAGAGTGCATGATTCGTAAATGTAATCGCAATTGAATTAATAGTAAAAAAACAGTTTCAAAATAGTAATAAATTCATAATTGCAACAAAAAAAGAGAAAGAAAATTAAGTGAGCATCCAATTAGCCTTGTTTTATGTGCGTATTAAATAGAATTTTATTGACTTCTTTTATAATTTTTAGTATAGTATATAGTTTTCCGCTTTTGCGGTGCACTCTCTTCCGTTCTGTTGCCTTAGGTGGACCCCATATTTTAGAATTTCGTTCTCACAAGCATTTTAGACTCTACTTGTAGACTACAGCTTGATCAAATTTCGAGAATTTTAACTCTACTGTTGCTTTTTGGCTTTTTTTTTAAAGTATTTTTCTATGCAACGGCAATGTATAGGTTATGTTAGGTTTGGTGAAAATGGTTGCTAGGCAACAGCTTACTTAAGCTACCGCACAAGCTCATCGGTTTTTCGCTAAGTATCCCTAGAGCTCCCAGTCGGTGGTCTAACCATTGCCTGAAGTTGGAAAACTTGCACAATCGATTTTTTTTGCTCCCAGAGAAAGATGAAGACCTCATTAATTATACAAAATGAATTTATTGATTGCAGCTCGAGGGTGAGGTTTTTTTGTGGAGTAAATTGGAGAACGCGTGAAACGAACATTGGCAAAGCGAGAGAATGAGCTCCGCGTCTTTTTCAAGCCTAACTTACAACACTAAGGAATCCTACGCCTCTCAATCATTTCTGATGCTGATATGATATGATGTCATGCTTAGCGTTTTTGGAAAAGCTACATATCGCTAGGTAGCATATCGAAAAAGTTTCAGCCTTTGCACTACTTCCCGCGATTTCCAGTCTTAATATCTCAACGATTCGAATTTTTAACCGGCTCAAAGACTGTCACGCCCGCAATATTCCTTCATAACTGACCTGGGAAATATTTTAGCTGTCAGAAGTTTTTAAATGAAATTGGATTGTGAGGAGTTCCACAAAATTCGAGTGAGAAAATCTTTGTCTGAATCATTAATGGCGTAAGCCACTAGCAGCTGACGCCGGTATCGAGCTGATTGTGTAGAATGACCTCTCTGTGAGCGCTTTTTTAAACTCGGGAAAATTAGTATGGAACAATTTTTTAAATTTTCTGGGTAGTTTTCATTAGACAAAAGTTTGCCGAGTTGAGAGCTTGAATGACTTGGAAGAGAGATATTGTGTGACGGCTGTCAGCTCGTAGTTGCCAGACAACATCACATCTTCCTCGTCCCTCGCCCCTCGTCCAAAAGTATTCTGGGAATATCGAGGCATAAAGCGCTCGCGTACATAAACTGAATTTAATACATCTCCAGCCTCAATCTCAAGCTCTCCATCTCCCCCTTAACATTTTCATCTTTCGAAAATAATTCATTCATGTCCTTTTTCAACTAAAAAAAGGAAGAGAAGAACATTTAAGTAGCATCAAATTATACGCTCAGCTGTCATAAATTATAATTTACTACAACCGTACACATGTCGCACTCCAGTTCATAGACGCTGTCACACGCGCTGCCAACAAATATGCTGCACAAATTTGCTGTCACATATATTCAAATTGTTTTCAATGAGCTTCCCCCAAGGCTTACGACGTGCACGTGGCTACAAATCATCGCTGTCGCAGTCTAAACAAAGAGTAAAAATAGAAAAGAGCCAAAATGGTACGAAAAGGAAACAAAGTTCAGAGTTAAGTGAAAGACCGAAGGAAAAAAGAAACAAAAATTAAATAAAAAGAAACAAAAAGAAAAAGGAAAGAAAAGGAATTGTTGAAGTTTTTTCGCAACGCGTTGACGTTTTCACCATTAAACGCCGAAAAGTATGCCTTGCAAGAGCACGCTCCTCCTCTCTCATCCCGGCTTTAGTCAGCGCTAAAATACTCTCACATATTTGAAGCTATAAATATATATGTACATTGGCCGCTGAATGAGTGTGCGTGCATGTGGCGTCATAAATCAGGCGGCAGGAAAGTGAGTGAGATAAAAACGAGCAAGAAAAATCTCGTAAAAAAATATAAGAACTGAAAGTTGGAACTTGCGCGCCTTAAGGTATACCTTGTGTGCTTAAAGCAAATAGAATTAAGATAGAATGTGGAAAAAACACAGCCAAACAGTTTCCTGGCGCATCATTGATGCACACAGAGTCACATAAATCAATTTACGACATATTTATGTATGCACGCAGCAAGCAATGCCGTGAGAAAAACAGTGAAGAAACAAAAAATATTTTAAATATTTGCCTTTGTGAATGCGCGTTGCCTACATTCAGGCTGTCATTGCAATAACTGTGCACGCATGCTTCCTCCTATGACTGCGCTATCTCTCTTTTGCCTACTCACTGCACTCAGTCTGCATTTTACTGCTACATTTTAATTGGAAAATTCATGCGCAATTTAATTAATTTAAGCTTGCAAATTATGCGCCACCCCCACATTCCAGCATTATACTGTTCATCAGCAGGCGGCAGTAGGTGGTAAAACTGATTTTAATGAGAGTCTTTTATATCACAGCTTTATACTTTTGCGGATTTTCCTTTGTCTTTTTCTTTTTAATTTTAAACTGTTATTTATGCACTTTATTTATCATCACTCTGGCATTCTCTATGTGCGAGTATTGGCGCGTGTGTCCCTCGTTTTTTTTGTTTCTCCTTCCCGAATCCACCCTCTCTTTGTGGCTTTACTCGCCTTACTTGTGGCTGACCCAGTTTTAAAAACAGCGCAACGTCGCTTGCGGCTAACGGTAGTCAAAGATATGGTTAAGTGAAAGTTGTAAAGCGGCTTGGCTTTTGTAGTTTATGGAAGAAAGATATTTGTGAAGGTTTTGCACGCTTAAATGGTCAGCTGAGCAGGCAAATAAAAGACGTATAATGCCTAGAAGGAGGGTAAAAGTGGGATATAAACGTGAGGAAGGTAAGGTTGTAAATAAAAAGGTATAAAGTGCGTCTAGATAAAGTGTATACTGAAATAAATTACTGACTCGCTCTTTTCGTAAACCTAAAGGCAAATGTTTGTACTTATTTTTGTGGTTTGTTTGTGAGAATTTGCAAGGATTTTTCGGTGAAGCGTGTGTGAATTAATACACTTTTAGCTTGTAAGTAATATTATGATATTTAAAGCACTTTAAAACTCTTTATCGCTACAAAAAATACACTAATAAATCACTTAGAAACGTTTGTGACCAACCTTTTCTTCTTCTTGCCCCTTTCAACCAACCAGCTGGGCCGTCTCCACCGTCATGACTCGTGAGAACATGATACCACGCTCCTCAGCTATAAAAAATGTGTCCACTAACGGCGCAACTGATGCTAGTCAACATGGCGATACCATTGCCGCACTTATACCCTTCTGGGATATGGCAAACCATAAACAAGGCCGTGTCACTTCCTATTTCAATATGGTCACAGATGAAATGGAAAGCACTGCTCAATGCGATTTCAAGAAAGGCGAGCAAATTTTTATATACTACGGCGATCGCTGCAATGCTGATCTCATGATACATAATGGGTAAGAAATAAGTAAAAGAAAAGAAAAGAAGAAAACAAATTTGAAAAGCAACATTTAATCCCCAATACTTTCTTTTCTCTCACACCCTCCCTCCAAATAGGTTTATCAATCCTACCAACCCGAAGGATTATGTCTGCATCAAACTCGGGCTCGGCACTTCTGATCCGCTTTTCGAGCAACGTGCTAAACTACTGAAAATGATGCAGATCAGTAAAAATACGGATTTGAAATTGCTCCCACCGCCTGCTTACATCTCACCCGAACTGTTGGCGTTCGTGCGTGTTTTCAATATGAACGCCGAGCAGTTGGAACACTGGATTACCTCAGAACGTGCCATGGATATTATGCATATTGATTGTGCGCTAGAAACTACGCTCGAATCGAAGACTTGGCAATACTTGCAGACACGTCTTATGCTCTTGTTGCGCGTCTTTTCTACCACTCTTGAGGCGGATGAAGCGCAGTTGGCTGCGTATAAGAAAGGTGAACTCTATTTATGTTATGTCGAAGCAATGGTGTTGGAATATCGTGTGCTGGAGAAACGTATATTGGCGGCAGCGCTCGATTATGCCAAGCAACGTGTGAAGACTTAATTGGAGCGATTGTGATGGATAAAGAGAGTTGTTGATGACCAAAGGTTGACGAAAGTATGAGACAAATACTAACAACATGTGCAAAGTTTATGTGGCCATTTTTAAACGTATAATGCTCAGCGAAAATACTTACTTATGCTATATGCATATTTTTAAAAAGTTTTTAGATGTTTTCGAATAACAGTTTTTGAAGTATTTTTTTTCTTTAGTTTATATTATATTTTGTAGCGCTAATTTTAGTTGAAACTATTTATGAGAGAGCCTTTCGTAACTTCAATTTATGAAATACCACATTTCTGTACTTTAATTGAATTTTTTTTTTGGCAAATTGTTTAATGTTTTCTAATAAAGTGAAAGTTATCATTTTTGCAATGTTCCTGAAGACTTTTTAGTGGTATTTCCTTGATTGGTAATTTAGCAATAACTGGATAACGGTTGTGTGCCGTATGTACTGGCTATAGCCGATGATTCTCAAAGTAAGTAAATGTAAAATTGGCTTAATTTATTATAAGTCAGAAGTGGAATAATTTTTATTGCATATAATGCGTCTGTGCTGAAATCTGGCGGCTTGCTGCAAATGTGAGTAATAACATTTGTCAACTGAATATAATAATTTGTTATAGATTAGCTTATGGTTTAGCTTTTGAATATTCAAAATAGAGAAATATTAATATTTACTTGATGAAGGCATTGCAAAAACAACAAACAAATACATGTCTATTAAACAAAATTTGTTTGTGTTTCAACGACCTTCATACAACATGTGCTAATGAGTTAATTAGTATTCATACATGTGTATAATTTTGAAAGCTTCATAAAAGTTTGCCTTTTGTTGAAAAAAAATCAAAAAAATTAATAGTATATTTATGTACACAAATATTTTTCGCAGTTTTGTTATTTTGTTGCACGCTCGGGCTTTCTTCGGTGTGAGTCTGCGGCTTAAGGTTTTGTTTTGCCGGCAATTTTGTATAAAAGTTTCAAGTTGACCGTTATAAATTGTTGATGAAAAGTCGTTAAGGGATTTTTGTACCAAAAAATTTTAATGAACGGAATATTACTCAAAAGATTTTTTTTTTTTAGCAATTTGTGGTTAGATAAGCTGTTGTTGGTCAGACTTTTTGCTTTAATTAAACTAAGTAAATTCATTTATTAAAAATTAATAGGAAAATGTTTCTAGTGAGATTTAACTTTCGCCAAGCAGAATGAAATTTAGTTAATTAAACAACTTTGGTGCGCCCAGTAGCGTGCAATAATGCTTGAATGCAGTTTCTATAGCATATTTAGGAGCGTTCGCATATTTAAAATGTTAAAAAGCTATTTAAACTCGATTTAAAAACTAATTAATATTTAAATATTTAAACTACAACCGGCCACTACTTGAACCATTTAATGGCATTATTTTTAAATCAAAGTATCACACAGTCATCTGAAATATTTTTCCATTGCTGCCTGCCAATCCACAAATTCCTGTCATCCCTCTATGTAATCAGTATGCTTGATTAATGCATTACATTTATATTATTTTTTACTCGCATGCCGCTTTTTTCTCTCGTTACTCTTAAAGCTACCACGTTGTTGGGGTAAAAGAAAACCACACTTCAATAGCATCAAAAACGTTGATAATTCAACGGAAATTTTCGGTTATGTAAGGCAGTAAATGGAAAAAATCAGCATTACAACGTGTTGTAAAAGGGCAGCAGGTCAACGAGAGCAGCACCAGATGGCGTACAATCCACAGAGGAAACGACGTGTTAGCGACATACAAACTGAATTGATGAGTGACACAAAGTGAATGAGGGCACTTACGTCGTTGGCATAGCTGGAGTTGAAATGCCGAAAGCAATGCGATTGCCGTTATGTACCTTTATCTGAATGTACAGTAGCGCTCATTGATATATGAATGGGCGGTGAATGGTGAGGAGAAAATGTCGATAGGGGATAGAGCATGTTTGCCAGATCTCATGCGCTTCGTAAAGCTTACCTCTAAGCTATTGTAAAGCCCAGTGAGTGGTTTAAGATAATTGGAGAATTGTTTTCAGCCTTTTTATTGTTATTGTCAACATGTTGAGGTACAACACTGTAGTTTGTAGTAAACCATTGATGGGGGGATGGACGATTTTATGCTTGAACCAAGGCTGATGTGGCTTGCTTTGTGCGCCTGTATATGCTTATTAATTTTTAATGCCGCTCTGTGAGTGCTATCAAGAACAATGTACTCCTTTGGCTTACAACTACATGGATTGAATGTATATTAGTTTGATGCTAAGCTACATTCCAGCCTCTGCCAGCAGTGTTTAACATACAGACACTTATTGTATTGCGCTTAGCTCTTTCTTCGTTGCTTTTGGCAAGACTTTTTTGCGTGGATTGGCAGACATGGATACCACTTTGTCATTTTCCAACGTCCGATTGAGTGGAATGCCCTCTTCCTATAGATTTTTCTACCAACTCTCATATATTTTTCTAAATCTTATGCTCAGTATCCTATTATTCATCCATTTTCTTCGTTCTTATGTTTCCTCTTTCAATTTCTTCCTGTCTTTTTTTTTCAATAGCTCATCCACTTGCTACTTTGCGGTAATGACATTTGATAAATTTACGTATTGTCGGAAACGGCAAGCCACAGACAAACCAGCTTTTGGCAAAGCAATGAAAAAATTTTGGCGTCTAAAAAGTTAAATGTAGAGAAAAGATCAACGAATTACCGGCAAAGTGTAGATAAGTTTTGACGGTATATTCATTCGTGGGTGTGAGCAGGCCTTTTCCTGTTCCACGCGCTTTCTCGCAATTCTCTTAGAAATTCCTGACTTTGTCATCGGTTTGAAGTCAGTGAGTTAGTCGGCGGCATATTTCAGTGGCACAGTGAGCTATGTTGCCACATTTTTGCTCTCCTCTGTGAGTGGGTGTATGTGTGTGTGCGTGTGGGTTACTGTTGTGTTATTTGACTCCACAAATTTTTTTTGACGTTTCTTATTGCGGCACTCCACTTTGTCTTGCTGTCAAATGACCCAACTCACCTTTTTCGTTGTTGTTGTTTTTGTTGTGTGTTTTTATGCGGTTTACATAAGTTTGACCGGCGATAATTTTACGCCTGTCATCAACGTCGTAATGTGTCAGAAAGTAAAGAAAAAAAGTACAAAAAAATCCACAAATATTTTATATCTCATTTTCCCTTTTTAACGACCGTTGTTGAGTAATCGCTGTGCGTTGGACAAACAATATTGTTATTTGGGCATAAATACATAATAATTATATATATGTATATGTCAACACATAATATATGAGACATTTTTTGGGGAGTTGACAATCGTGGAGTGGATTTTATATACTTTTTTTTTTATAAAATATTAAAAAAAAGCTCTTTACTCACAGCCCTATACCTTTGCGGTTTCCAAACTAAACGTAAATAAAATGCATTTAAAATCATTTTTTTCATGAAATTCCGCTTTTATTATAAAGTTTTAACCTTGTGTGTGTAACATTACATCAAGTGACCGCCTCGTAAATTTTTGCAAACTTCCTTTCGTTTGAAGTAATTTTCTATCACTTTTTCACACATATTGGGTGGCATCTCAGTCATAACTAGAAGAACGCTGGCTTTCAAGTGCTCAAGCATTTAAGGTTTATCCTCATAAACACAGTCTTTTAAAGAGCCCCACAAAAAATGGTCCAACGGTGTCAAAGTCGCATGATCTCGGTGTACAATTGACATCGCCAAGACTTAGAGGGATTACGCGGCCGGGAAGTTTCACTCACCATAAAGCCATATTCGCGCGTGTTGTGCGGCATGTGACACTATCATGTTGGAACCATATATTGTCCAAGTCGTGTTCTTCAATTGCCGACCAAAAAGTCGGTTAACATACGGCCATAAAGCTCCGACTTGACAGTGAGAGTCTCACCGTTATCGTTTTCAAAGAAGTAAGGTCCAATCACATCTCCGTGCCAAAGAGCGCACCGACAATAAGTTTATTTTGAGTGTAATGACCACTCTTCAATTACTTGAGGAGTCTCTGAGTCCAAAATGCGACAATTTTGTTTATTTACGTATCCAATGCGAGTGAGTGAGTGAGAAATGTCCCAATGATCCACCGGCCTTACAATATCCGTAACCGATCCAGTCTCTTCAAATTTCTTTAAAATTTTACCAAGTGCTTGCGTAGTTGGGACGATTATGTGCACCATAATCTCCTCTTAAAGCACGTAACGTGGCCACATTCGATTCACCATTTTTGTTGTAGGTTTGAATAATTTTAACGTGTTTTGCGGTTGTTAGGCGATTCAAAGTGCAGAAATTGTTACAGCAACAGCCTCAACATTCAATGCTTTTTTGGTAATATTTTAATATTATTTTTTTTGAAGCAGACTCTTTTTAGCTTAATATTCTACAAACCTAAAATTTTTATATAATTCACTCCACAATATACATTTCTTGCTGCACTCTGCCAATTACCGGCGTTTTCCCTCGAGGCTATTCGCCACAGTCCACCACACATTAAAACCCACACAAAAAAAAGCATATAAATTCTGTAAAATTTTGCCCAAAAGTGTCAATTACAGTTTACATTTTAATTACAGCACGTTGTGACGATGAAACGAGCCTAAACATTAGTAGAATATATGAATGCATGCATGCATGTGTGTATGTGTAATATAATATTTATGTGCACACAAGAGAATACATAGTGTAAGCTATTTAGGTTTTGAAATGGATGCATAAATAAATATTTCATGCAAATACACGCAAAATTACAAGTTTATGTTACACATACTCGTATGCAGTAGTGTAGGCAGACCTAATGCCATACATACTGTATATATGTATAGCGAATGGCATTTCATAAGTTAAATGCGTAATTATTATGGTAAAATATTAATATTTACTGCTCACTTCAATACATATATATATATTAAATGTAGTTTTTGTTTTGTTTTTGTTCAAAGTAAGTAATATTCAACTCGTACGAGTTAGGCATTAGCGCTCTTGAGCCAGAAATGTTGCTCATACGCCCCGGCGTACCAGCTGCTAGATGAGGAAGCATAAAGCGTACACGCAAAGCTGATGGACAGACAGCTTTCAGTCTGTTTATTGGTTTGTGTAGCTGTGTGTGTGTAATATGTAGTATTCATACATTGTAACGGTATTTTATACCGTTATATAAACAAGTATGTTACATAAACGTTCAATGCTGCTCATATTCGATGCATATTTACTTATTTTTCTGCATTTTTCTCGTTCCAAAATGTTTACTAAACTATTTATTATTGAAAATTTATAGGAATATTTATGTATACACATGTACGAATATGTATGTGTGCGCTTATTTGATTAAACTTGTATTTATACGCTGGCATTTATTATGCAAATACGCAGCAGAGCGCATGGGAGTGCGTGTGTGACTTGGCTGTCAGTCACTTTGTCGGCCTTTTCAGGCATATACAAATATTTGGAAAAATATTTATTGCAAAGCATAAACGGTTTTAGTGTATAAACTCCTACAAATGTGTGTGTAGTATGTGGCAATTAAATATAATGGCAACAAGCTGCTGCTGGCTGCTGCAATTGTGCGCTTTTGTGGTTGTAAATGTTCTCTGATTTATGTTTTTTTCTTTTGATAGATATTATTTAATTATTTTTAGCTGTATTTTATTAAAATAAATATTATCTTTTATTTGTAATATTTTGTATATATTTTTTTAACTTCATTAAAGTCTATTTTATTAATTTCTGTTTAAACAATTCGCTCGGTAATTTTTTATGCACTTACTACATGTTATTTTACTAATAATTTTTATTAAACTTTTTTTACTTAAATTTTTTATGAATTTTCTGTTAATTTTTTTTTTAATTTTTTTCTTAAATTTGCATAAATTAAAATATATTTTTTTTTATATTTATTATTCAACTTTATATTTTTTTTTACAATTTCTATTTTAATTATTTTTTTCCTATATTTTTCCCATTTATTTTATTCTTTTTATTTACATTTAAATCGAGAAAAAAAATTCTTCACATTCATTGCGCGTGTGTGTGAAGCCCACTGTGTGTATGCCATTAAAAGTAACATTTGTCAAATCGGTTAATAAATAAATGAAAGTCATATGGCACAAAAAAAAACAAAAAAAAATGGCGAAAAGAAAAACAAAAATAAAACAAAAAAAAAGTACAGAAACAATGCTAATAACCACTAATACATTGTAAGCTGGAAATATGCGCATTAGAATTTATGGCAAAAAGTATTGCAAGTGTAATTTACAATTATATATATATGTATGTATATATGTATGTATATCAATGTGAGTGTGATGCCTAAAAACAGCAGCTGCTGCCCATTGTAAATAATACTTCACAGTAGGACACATAAATATATATGAAAAATAATATTAAATAAAAAAAAATATAAAAAAAAATTAAAAAAATAAAATTAAAAAAAAAATAATCAAAAAAAATAAAAATAAAATTAAAAAATGAAATAAAATTGGATTAAAATAAAATTTTATAAAAAATAAAAAAATATATATTTATAAATATGGAATTAATTATTTATTTTTTTCTCTTTTATCTATTTATTTTACAAAATCATAAAAGAAATTAATAAATTTATTTAAATATTATTTTCATTTTATTTTTTTATTTTTTTTGAAGGAAATTCTTGATTAATTTTTGTTTTACTATTTTATGACATATTATTTTCCTGCATATAAATTTTTAATTTTTTTGGAGATTTTTAATTTTTTAATTTTTATGTGATTTCAAATATTTTTTTTCTCAAATTAGTTTTTTTTTTAAGTTTTATTTGATTTCAAATTTATTTTTTTCTCAAAACAGTTTTTTGTTATAAATATTTTTCCAACACACTGTATTGTTGGAGCATTTCATAAACGTCAGCAGCTCAGCTTAGCAGCGCAGGAGATGGCAAGAGCTTCGAAATGAATATATATTTTGTTTACCATATGATTTACACAAATAAATAAATACAAACATAGATGCATTTGTATTTATTTATATCCCTTCAAATCCCGATTTATTTCTGTATTTTTTTGTGCTTACATCATCTGTGTCAATATGGCAGCGCAGTGTTGCTAAGCATCAATAATGCCAACAAACGTAATATGCATAAGTGCAAACAACAACAAACATACACACACATATATATAATAACAAAAATAAACATATACATATACATACACACACACATATATATATATATATGAGTTTATATAAACAATCAACTCTCGAATATCAAACCGCTACTTCCCACACAAACACACATACACACATACATGGCTGGTTGCTGAGCTATTTTAGCCCCTCTCACTCCACGCCAGCATTTGGCATGACATAAAGTGGCATTTGATTTGACATCAGCGTTGCAGCGTTGCAGCGTTGCAGCGTTGACTTATTATTGCATTCATATCGCAGCTCAAAAGCGCCAATGAATATACGAGTATATGTATTGAAGCATATGTATGTATGTTTGTCTGAGAGCAGCTTTGTTTGTTGTTTTGCTGCTGGTTTTGCATCTGCGGTGACTGATCCCGCTTGGTTGGCTTCTCAGCTACACTGTAATCCTTTCACTTATGTGGTGTGTTGTTGTAGTCATGCATGTGTATGTAAGTGTTGATTTGTTATTAAATTAGGATAACGCCACGGGGCTTCAATAATTTGGAACTTCAATAAAAAAAATCAAAAAAAAAAATAAATAAATAAAAAATAATTATATAAGAAAAATAAAAAGTAAAAGAATGAAATGAAAAAAAAAATAATAAAATGAAGAAAAAAAATAAAATAAAAATAAAATGAAAAAAAAAATAAAATAAAAAATTAAAAAATATTAAAAAAAATTTAATACAAAAAAAATTAAATAATTAAAATAAAATAAAAAAAAATAAAAATAATAAAAATGAAGAAAAAAAATAGAAGAAAAAATAAAAAAATAGATAAAAAAAAGTAAAATGAAATTAAATAAAATATAAAAAAAATATTAAAAAAAAAATAAACTAAAAAAAAAATAAAAAAAATATTAAATTAAATTAAATAGAAAAAAATAAAGAAAAAAATAAAAAAATAAAAAAAATAAAAAAATTAAAATTAAAAAAATTTAAAAATTTATAAAATTAAAAAAAAATTAAGTAAAAAAAATGAAAAAATAAATTAATAAAAAAAAATGAAATAATATTCTGTTTGACCTAACATCTCAAAATTTATATTTTTCTGTTTTATATTTTTTTGCTTCAAAAGCAAGATATTCGATTCAGTTGTTTGCTGCAACTGTTGTCCTTAATACTTTGACAGTAAACAGTGTGACACAATAGAAATAATACCAAAATGACACTAAGACCCTAGATAATAAGTAGTAACAAATGGAAAAGCAATAACAACGAAAACAAAAATAAAAACTAAAGAAGAACTGCGAAAATGTAGGTGAACGTGAAATAGAGCGTGAGTAAAACGGTACAATAAATGTAGCGTGGGAAAATGCAATACAACATATAAATGTATGTGTGTGGGTGTATGTGTGTGCAGTGAAAGTGCGAAAGAAAGTAAGAACGAAAACAATTGAAGGGTTAAGCACGTTTTATTGGTAAGCAACTTGGCGCAGTTCACACTCAACTTTGCAAAAATGAAGTGGAAATAATGTATTTTTATTCTTTTTTTAAATTTTTTCTTGGTTTCTACATTTCCAAGTAAATATAAATTGTTAAATAATTAAATCACTATTAAAGTCTTTAACATTTTTAAGGTTATTTGTTATAATTGAATATTGTTCTAATTCTTTTTATTTAAAAAAAAAATTAATAATTTATTGAAAAGCAAAATTTTTATATATTTATAAAAAAAATTCCAATACTAAATTGTTTATTTTTTACTTCTATTGGAGATAACAGTGCTTTGCACCTTTCAAAGCATCAAAAAATATATATATTTTTCCCATTTTTCCATTAATTAACATTTTTTTAATTGTTTTTAGTTTTCTAAGCAATAAAAATCCGAAGCTAAATAAACATACATATTCACATACATAAAATAATATTAAAAAAATATAAAAATGTGTAGTAGCAAAAAATTTGAACATATTTAGAGCAAGACTGGCAACCAAATCGCCCAAAGGACACAAAAAAATCTAACCAGCGAGATTTTGAAAGCAAAAAAAGCTACAAAAATATGCAAAAACACTCGCACTCGAAAAACTACTTTTCGTACTTTTCCGAAAATTCATATACAAATCACACTCGCATACTCACTCACATGCTGACATCCAATCTACATTCGGTGCACACGCACTTCACCCCATTTGCTCCCATTTGCATTCTCTCTCTGTATTTACGTATGTAGTTATTTGTAAGTTTATTTATTTGCCATATCTATGCCTATTTGGGTGTCCTCAATGGGAATAGCTGCCTTTTCATACAGAAAATATACAAAAAAAAAAAAAAAAAAAAACAGAAACGGAGAAACAGAGAAACAGAGGTAAAAGAGATTGGAAATGTTGAAAAAAAAAGCACAAAACCTGAACAGCAATGGAAACTTGGACACACATACTCGTACAGTATGGAGATACCCACTTGCAGTTGTTGTAATACGAATAGCCGTTATGCAAATAAAGCAACAAAATTGTAGTTACAAGCAGCTGAGACCGAGCATTCAAATTGCCACGGCGGCACATATGGCACAGAGGAGATGCGGAGGAAATGACAGTCATGCGAACAATGGACAATTCCAGAAAAAATTAGATGGAAGAGTGGAAGAATGGAAATTGTAGCTGTAAGCGATTACTTTTGGATTTTTTTTACTTAATTTCAAAAAAAAAAAACAACAACTTATGACTGAAAAACTGGCATAAAAAATTATATAATTTATATATAATTTTATTAAAATTATTTATATAAATATTTTTTTTTTAAATAATTATAATAAAATAAAAAATTAAATTTAACAAATTTAAAAAATTCTAAAATTTTTTTTAAACTATTTTTAAAACATAGACATATTATAATATAAAATAATATTACAAAAAAATATTTAAAAAAATCTGAAAATTTTTTTTATCGAAGAACCAGAAATAAATATATTAAAAATATGGTTTCAGAAATATCTGAAAATTTAAATTTTTAATAAAGCAATTTATTTTTAAAAAAATATTTTTTTAAACATTAAAAATTTTATATTTAAATTTTATAAAAAAAATTATTTTGTTTAATTTTCAAAACATAAAAAATTTTTAAATGAATTTTATTAATTTAATTTTAATTTGTTTATAAACAAGATAGAAAATAATTAGACTATTTTTTTAAATTAAAATCAACTGTTTTAAAAAAATATTTTTTATAAAGAAAAAATTATGATAAATTTTACAAAACTAGATTGGGAAGCAGTACAGAGAATGAAAAATAATAATTTTTTTGCTCGAACTTAAGAAATTTTATATAAAATAATTTTTGCATGGCGAGCAGCAAAAAAAAAATGGATTGAAAAAATTAATTAAAAATTAGTTAAATTTTATTTAAATTGAATTAGTTAATTTAATTAAATTTTTAATTATAATTTGTTTAATATATAACTGTTTGTTTAAAAGAAATTATCAGTTGTTTAAAGTCAGAAAACTTTTATTAGAAAAGTCTTTTAAAAATTAGGGAAAGAAATAAAAAGTACAAAATAAATTTCGAAAAAATTCAAAATTAATTTTAATATTGTTTTGGCCATCTCTAGAATAGAGCAGAAAAAATAATGTTAGAAAGAAATTTAAAAATTTTCGAATTTCAAAATGTATAAAAAGAATGTGAAAATTTTTTTTTTCAAAAATATCTTTTTTTCAAAAACTTCAAAAACACATTTGTTTTGTTTTAATATTTTATACAAAAAATCGCTTTTTTATATTGCACATAATTAAAAGTTTTTTTTTTACAAACATTTCTCTATCTGCCTTGAAGCGAAATGTCTGCTTTTGAGTGCAACTCCCATAGCCATTAAAGGCGTTTCGGTGTAGCTTGATTACCAGCAGGTGAATTTTTTCCATTTTTGTACACAGACATGCGAATAAACCATTAAAGCACCAGTAGAGTGCTTCTTCTTCTTCTTCTCCACCATTTGCATTTTCTCTACCGCCCTCAAGCGCTCTCTTTTTACCTGCCCCAAAAGTTGGTTTGTAATTAATTTCGGACCAATGAATGGCTGCCATTCAAATTCATGGTAGAATCACATATATAAGTACGAATTTCATAAAAAAAAAAATACAAATATAATAAGCATTCGTACAGACATATGTTTGTACTAATATGTGTGTGTCTCTGTTTCGAAATAGTGAAGAAAGCAATTTGGAAAAATTTGTATTTTGATTGCATTTCTCATTTATTCTCATTAAAATCCTTGCTCTTCTTCTTCGTTTTTTTTTTTTGGTGTAGTTTTCAATAACGGTTTCAGTGTCTGCAGCAAATTGTGGTCAATTAGTTGTTTGCATTCGCCTTTGCTTTCCTTTGCATTCATTCTCTTACTCTTCCTTTTCCTTCTCGCCTGGGGTCATACAACACTGCGTATGAGTAACCTCTCAGTGGCAGGACAGGTGAGGCAGGTGAGGCAGTGCAAGTTTGAGCAGCATCCTGTGGAACATGTGGAGCACGAAGTGTTGCATTGTTTTTGTTATCGTTTTTTTTTTTGTTGCTGGCACACCACTTTGCCAGACAAAGTGGCTCTCATATGTTTGTTTCTTTTCTTCTTTGCTTTGTGCTTGTTGACAACTGCTGGAAATTGTCGTTTCCTGTTTTGGTGGGAACAAATATTTTTTTTTGTGAATTTTTCTTTTCTTTTATGATTATTCTCGTGTTGCTCGTTTTGTATAAAAATGCAAAATGGTTTGAATTTGGGCGCCAATTGGATACATTAATTCCTCTTCACGTCTTCACCAACGGAGAGGAGGCTTTCTTGTTTTTTGCTACTTCCGGTCCTTTTACCATTGGTTTAGGACTTGGTCTAGCGAATATCTGGCGTATTTATCAAACGTTAATTGGCGCAGACCGTGAGGCGGTCCTTCTTATGGCTTGAGCAGAGCACAGAGTACAATTCAATCATTGGTAGGTTTGGATCATATTCTGCAAAGAGGCTGTTGTAAGCTTCTTGTCAGTTCTACGCCGCCTATCCTAAATAGCTCAGAAGTCGATTCCATCACCTTGTCATTCTTCAAGCGAAGCAACCGCCATTCGTACTTGTTCATAATCAGATATTGGAACGTTTGCTGCGCAGTCATCGATTGGCGTATTCTGTTCCGCCTTCTCCGGAATTTCTATTTCTTTGCCATTCAGCAGGCTGGATTAACTCAGTCTCCTCTGTATTTTGGTCGACAGACTAAGTCGCCGCATCTTTTCGTAGAGTTTGCGAATATTCCCCCTTTCGCTGATCAAGCTCTTCGTCCTCACACATTTCAAATGCAGCTCGCTTCCCTGTTCAACTATGGGTATTTCTTCCACTCGGTCCTTTTTGCGAGCAGGGGGGTTGTTGATGAACGCTCTCAGAGAGTAGGAGGGGAAATCGAGTAGAAAATCGGCTGGCAAACTGCTGTGATAACAGCAGCAGGATGCTTTTATCCTGGAATCTGGCTCGACATATCGGACTCCGACCATTTGCGGATGTTTTGTCGTCTAGGCTAAATTTTCCGACTGTTGTGTCGAAAATATCCACTATTGTACTTTATTAAAGTCGCAGAGAAGGATGTTTATATTCCGATGGGGGCTGAGATTATAGATGAAAGGTATTTTTGGTGACATCTTCCTTCTCTTCCATCAGGGCGCAAATCGGCGATAAGTTGTAGAGTTTCGTTTTGATGTGCGTTGTGGCTCGGGGCTCATCCACCAGAGGGAATGACCCTTGCGGGTTAGGAATTCAAGAGTTTACCCGCTATAAGGCATGCCTGTCGTAAGAGGCGACTAAAATCCAATAGCTTCCGCGACAGTCGCGTCTTTATACCGGAACGACCAGGATTTTTATCCGGCCAACGACTGTCACTCCTGCACCGAAATTCACCGAAACCTAATTTGGGGAACATTTTTGCAGTTACTACAACAACAACAACAGGATTCTCCTACACAATCTCTGTCCCACCAACTCGATTCCCAATCTACTACGCCCGATAAGGACCTGCTCTCAACCGTCCTAGTCAAGTCTATCGTACCTCTTGGATGGCAGTAATGTGAGCCTTCATTCATAAGAGTACATCAATCAGCTGGACTGCGTCACGGTCCCAATTAAGGGACCAGTCTTTCCAGGTGTGCCTGCGGTGACGAGACGTTGCAAGAGGGCTTTAGTAAACCCTTAAAGCGAATATGTCGAAATGGTCCCTACAACGCTCTCTCTCCTTTAGCTCCACACGAGTTGGTTGCGCGCATCTCGCCCAGTGGGTAACTCAGGTTTTCAGTGTAAGCGACGAGAGCACAACAATAGGAATTGAATATAGTCTCAAGTGGTTGGACTACGCTCAGTTAAACCCCAAAGATGAATTACTTCTACATAAAGAGTACATTCCCCCCACCCGTGTGTGTAAAAGACATGTCCTCAGCATCCAGCTGTATTCATACATATGTGTACATATGTAAATGAATAAAATGTAGCAAGAGCTGCTCACATATACATGCACAAACATAGCTATGAACATTTGTAATTTTTTATGCAAAAAAAGTATTAAAATTGCTTGCGAACTACAACAACAACGATGTTAAGCAAGCCAATTTGTAGAGCCGTCTCATCCATACATATGTACATATGAGTAAAAATGCTTACACACACACTCTCAATATGCTTAACAGCTCACTTGTGCCACCCACCTTCTGTCAGCATTCAGCCGTCTCACTACACACACACACACACACACCCACACACACATGTATATAACGTGTTAAGCTTCAGTTTGTCGACGGCTTGTCGCTGTGAGCCTGCAAATATGGACTCACATGAGTACAAGTTTGCTAAGCCTACCAACACATACATACACACATCCATGCCGTGTCATGCCCTACAGTTGTTCTTTTGTCACTTAAGCTTAAGCTCTTGAGCAGCGTGTAGGCGTAATGATAAGACGAAACGAATGAAAATAAAAAGAGAAAAAAATTTCAAAAAGAGAATAAAATTTGGGAGAAAAATGGGGGAGAAATGTCTCATAAATTTCTATTATTAAATATTTGCATATTTCTAACGGTACATGTTTCGGCAATTAAGTGGCTTTGCTGCAGCTCGGGGTTGGGGGTCACTCGCATGAGAATTTATACTCAATTTACATATGTATGTATGTATGTATTCAATATAAATATTTGCATATGCGCAAGTGTGCGTGTGAATGTGTGTGTTTGTGTGAGAGCGTCTCAAATTATTCGTAAACTTCTTAATATCTGAAATATTAGTTTAATTTCATCAAATAAATTTTATTTTTAATTCACAAACAGTATCGAGACGGCTTAAGCCTCTTGGCGAGTGTGAAAAGTAGTGTGGGAAGATTTTTAATTAAAAATATTTCAAAATTGTTAGAAAATAATAAATTTAGACTAAAAAGTTTTGCTAAGAAAGTTTATTTTCATGAAAATAATTGAAAAATAATAAATTTTCGATTGTAAAGCGTCCAATCTTCTCACTGGTTGGCCAACCCGTGTGGAGTCTTGTGTCACGGCTAAAAGAGAGGCTGCTTTGGAGCAGCCATCCCGACATATTCGGTTTAAGACTTCGCTGCAGTCTAATAGCAGTGTCTGTTCACCGGAGATGTGGCTTCGAGCGAGCGTCGGTCTTGAAGCAGGTAACTCGTCTACACAAATATGTCCTAATTAGTTCCCCTTACATGGAAAACTTATGCTCTGGGTTTGGTACCCGCCACGTAAAAAGCTGGTACAATAAAAAACTTCAAAATGCCATGGATGAGGGGCTCCACTCTTGGATGACAACCCCTGCAAATGTTTGAAAGATCATACTATAAGGATGGGTAACTGGAATATCCGGTCCCTTATTTGAGAAGGTAATGAATGCCCAACCAATTGATGTCCTCGCAATACTAACCACCACCACCATCCAAGAAG
Source organism: Neoceratitis asiatica (assembly GCA_030068015.2). Classification (NCBI taxonomy): domain Eukaryota; kingdom Metazoa; phylum Arthropoda; class Insecta; order Diptera; family Tephritidae; genus Neoceratitis; species Neoceratitis asiatica. The sequence goes on along the minus strand of CM061525.1, from coordinate 96,199,615 downwards.
TGTGATAGGCGAAAGCAACGAGTAAGTAGCAGTCATGTAAAGGAGCGCAAATTTGTTCTCGGACTCGTGGTGGGAGAGACACTCAATCGCCAAGTTTTGACATTCATCCCAGTGGATGATCGTCTAGCCAAAATCCGCATCAAAGCAAACGTCTTGAACCTATCGCTGATTTGCACCCACGCTCCGCCGGAAGAGAAGGACGATGTGACCACCTATGAGCCTTGCTTTCTACACGATGTTAAAAGAAGGTATTTTCGGTACAACAGTCGAAAAATTCGGCCTACATGATGAAACATCGACATTGCCGGGGCCCAGCTAAGATACAAATCTGTTTCTGCGCAGCAAGAACGCCAGTCGTAACTTTCAAAAACATCTCCGGAGAAAATATAAAGGGTGATGCGTGAGTAAGGAGAGCTTAAGAAGCTTACAGATAGTTGTAAGAGCATACTCCTCTAGGAACAAAGGAGGTATAATCTGTTGACCGCTGTACGGAGCATACTGAGCTTATGGAGGGAACACTTCTTCAGTTTGCTTGACTGGAAATGAAAAACCCGGAGGTGGTGAATCCGAAACCCCAGCCACTAACTATTTTTTTGACATTCCATCACCCGACTATGATGAAATTCGAATCGCGATTGCCCTCTTAAGGAAGAACAAGTGATCAAAATCCTGTAACATCAGCTTTTATGCAGCATGTGCTCGAACGAGAGCATACCCGACAATTGGAACCTAAGTGTGCACTGTCTAATCCATAAAAAGAGGTACCACATATGATAGGTCCCCTAAATATCGGATTCATCGGCTAAGCTGGCGAAATCATGTCGCTCAATTGGACGAAAACACTCCAACTATGAGAGTTTTCGATGCAGCATCCGCTGATGGAAGGAGAGAAAGTAAAAAACCACCACTCTGTTGAGGGACGCAAGTGGAGAAGAAGCATCTGGCTACACTTAGTGCCTTCCATTGGTAGTACGCTGTGCTAACCACTCGGCTAATGCGGCTGCAACATTATAACATCCAAAAATGCTGCTCTGAGCTGCTACTAAGTTTCATAAAAATTCCTAAAACCAAATTCCTTTTCCTGCCACTACCGCACTACCCTACCACAACAAGAACAAACAAGAAAACACATCAAACCTTGCGGAATCCTCTCTGCTGCCAGTCATCGGTATTCACTGCACAACAATGAAGAGCTCAAGAGTTTACAGCGGATAAGTGGATCGGAAATATGTTTGCTATGTTTTTTATTGAAAAAAGTAGTGAATAAAAATAAAAATAATAAAAATCAATAAATAAATAAACCTTCGAAAGGCAACAAACAACAATTTTCGCCAGCGGCAGCACTCCAGCAGCGGCATGGTAGCTCATACTGCAACAATAACCACTTACTTTGACATGCCACAGCTGCTGCTGGCTGATGGCGAAGGTGAGCGGCAAAAGGAATACTTGAGCTGAAAAACAGCGAGAGAGAGAGAGAGAGAGATAGAGAGAGAGAGAGAGACGTAGAGAGAGAGGGGCAAGCGAAGAAAACTTTTTCAGTAAAAAATACTTTCTTAGCAGCACAAGGCCTGCCTGCTTGCTGCCGAGGAGCGTTGTGGTAAATAGATAGTTTCCTGGTTTCGAGTCAGCGCTGGGGCATATCGGAGATGAAAGGGGACTAGTAGCGTGCCACACGCAGACAATTTCAACTGCTGCCTGCTGCTGTTCATATTGGCTGCTGAGCTAGCTGTGCAAGTATGCGTATTTTATTGATAAGGTCTTGTGAAAGGGACTGAGTGGCATAGTTGTTGGCATACTTTGCTGAATTGAGACAAAGGCAAGCACAACAGAGGCGATGTGGTAGCAAATAACGGTGAAGATGTGCTCTTGCTGGCAGCATGTGGCAACTCACTGTATTTTATTTGAAGTACACTTACTCAAGCCTACCTGTGAAGTGAGATAAGTTTTTGTTTTTGTTTTTTTTATATTTATTTTTATTAAACTTTTTTGTTTTTGCAAGTTTCATTTTTTTATTTGGCGGTATGTGCAGCAAAAAGTGTTGCTTTTTCTATAAATATTTTTATCGCATGAGATTTACGGCCAATTTTACTTTGTTTTTGTCTTAGCGGCACAGGCACATGTCAAATCTGTTGCAAGATTTATTAAGTATTAAGTGCTTTTGCTAGTTGCAACATGTGTTGGCAACGCTGTTGTGGAGCATCTCTTTGCAACAACAACTCACGCCGCCTAACAGACCATCCACCACTGATAGCAGTAACCCTCAGGCGGACTAGTTGAGCTCAGAGCACTCTTACTCCATTTCAGTGGCTTTCATATTTCATAAAAAATATTTTCTTCAACTTTTATAAAAAAATAAAAAAAAAATATTAAATCGTGCTAGCTTTTAAATAAATTTTATTTTTGCTTAAATATGAATTTTTAAAAGAAACATATGGCAACTCTGTTCGAAAATTTTAATTTTTTAAATCTTCGGCAAATATTTTTAGATTGAATTTTTATACCAAAAACGTGGTTTTCTAGCAATTTTAAATTATTATAGAATAATCGTTGGCAACCCTACATAAATATATGTATGTTGCCGTAGTTTATGGCAAGACCTTCTAGTTAAAAAAATGAAATCGTTATATTTACTACAATAAAGAAAAAAATTTAATTGTCATAAAATACATTTTTATTATCTGAAAAGTTGGCAAGCCTGTTCTCATAATTTCCCTTGTGGACTGCTTTAGATTTTGAAATCGCGATTTTATCAATCAATTTTGCTCAAATGCCTGCTGTCCATTGTCTAGATCTTCCATTTCAGTTACATATTAAATTTACTTTCATATAATTGGCAACCCTGATCAATAACTCATATATATTTATCCTGTGAATTCTACGCAAAAATTTATTTTATCTGTTGCCAATATTTTTTTTTTTTGTAAATTCGTTTATTAATGTTATAAAATTTACTTTGCAGCCAAAATTAGTGGCAACCCTAAATAAGAATTGTATTTTAATCATTGGAAATTCTACGCAAAAAATGTTAAAATTGTTGCCAACAGCTTTTGTGTGAAATGCATCTTATTTGGTTTAGTTTATTTTAATATTAAAATAAATGGCAACCCTAAAAAAATTTTTTTTTAAAGAAAAGTTGGCAACCCTAAGCCAAAGTATGCCTACTGGAAAGCGCACGCCAACAGCATTCATCTGAGAGCCATATTGTGATATTAACTTAGTTGAATTTTCTACAGTTGGCAAGTTTTTCAAGGGAGAAGGCATATTCAATGGATTTTAATTATAAAAATATGGTTGCCATCTCACAAAAAAGGTGCAACACAGTTAAACTATTTTCGCGCACTTTTTGTTTGCATTCTTTATTATATAATTTTTGTTTAATTTTATTTAAGTTATGTTAATTTCCAAAAGTTGGCAACTCTACACAAAAATATTTGTTTAGGTAAAATTGAAATTAGGGAATTTTCACAAAAAGAACTTTTTATAAAATGGTAAAATTTTATTGTTTTAATAACGAAATAAATGAAATTAAATAGTGAATTTCAAAAAGGTGGCAACCCTATATGAGTTCAGCTTTTATATTGTAATGTTGTACATATAATTATAATAAATCTTGCACTTATCCTTTGGCATGTACACAGATTTTTGGGTAGTCAAACACGCACTCTCTCTATCTCCCTCTTCCTCTCTTTCTCTCCCTCTTAACATTGTCTGTTTTGAAATTTAATATCCAGCCTGGTCTGACAAAAACGTATCAGCTCCGCTATTGGCTCTCTGTACGATAAAAGTTTCACATTCAACACAGTAAACATTCCTTTCCGCTATCCTACACACATACAAAGAAATTATTTAAATATACTTCATGGCATACCAGGCAGAGAATGCTACTAGTTGTTAACTAGAATGCGTCTGGTTTGCATTTTTTTAATTAACGAATTTATTTATTTTTATTAATTTCTTTTTTTAGTGAATATTAGTTTTGGCATGCGAAGTTCGAACCTCAAAAAGTCAATTGTCCATTTATACATCAGCTTCGTACTAGTTAAATACTAGTTCATTTGTGAGTGTTCAATTTCAGCTTTGAGGAAATAAAAGTAAAAAAAACCTCATAAAGCGAGTAGAGAATTGTGAATCTCACGACCGACAGCGACAATCACTAAACACTCGGCTGTTGTGTCCATGCGAAGAGAGACTACAAGCGTCGTACTGCTACAGGGTGTATCAAAAAGTGAAGCTCACTTATGGTGTGCTAAAAATTAGCACAAATATACCCATAATGATGAAATTTTTAGTTTTGTTCTTTATTTTTGTCGCTTTACTGATGATTTGCGTGCAAAAAAGCAGACTGGTTTGACTTCATCTTTAAAGTACTAGTTTTAAACTAGTTCCCTTGCGTACTAGTTTAGCTTTTAAAGAGCAGGTATCCTTTTTATCACGTGTGGTTGCGACTCCCCATAATACGAGCATATTTCATAGCGCTTAATCGCTTCGACTTTAGTTTTTGGCTATGGAATTTTTGAATAATGTTTTTTTTTTGATATAGAGTTTAAAATTACTTAAAGCTTCAACGCATCAGCATGCCAGAGAGTGTTATGCGAGTGTGTTTGTGGCAAAATAAAGTGATTTACTTTCGTGTTATGCGAAGAGTTGTGCGGAATTCTTGGCAAGCTAGAAAGTGGAAGCAAAGAGATGCCTTTAAAGTGTTTAATTTCAAAACTTATTTTAATTTTAGCTTATAGAATATATTGTAATTTAGTTGATAAGAGCTAAGAGATACCACAACTAAGGGGTTTTCACACTTCGTAACAAGAGCGAATCTTCCCTATTAGTAACCTGTAGTGCGGTCGCATTCTGGCATACTTAGAAAATTCACATTTCTTCCCATTGGAGAGTATTGAAGCCATTTCCACAGTTGTGAACTTGCGTGAGTGCCCAGCCCTCTCCCAAACTCGATCTAGCACTTTTGGTAGCCTCCGAGTACCAAAACTTGTGCAATGCAGCAAGCATTCCGCTTATAAATTGATGCGGCTTCGAGAAATTACAGTCGAATACCAAGAGCTAACTATATATATATATGCTACGGACCGCACTCTTACCTACCAAAATTGAATTTTTACTTAACTAAATTGGGTTGGTGGAAACTCTCTCAGTTCAATCCTTTACGCTGCTGCCGATTGGACAATGAACGTCGTTGTTAGAAGGACCTGTACTGTGATACCAAAAAAAAGCCTGGAAAAATCCAGTTAGGAGGTGTTGAAGATGAAAGCGACAAACAAGGTGGTTACGAAAGACTTAGCAGCAAGTCGAACGCGACGATGAATGAGGTTGAAGGCATGGGCTAAGCGAAATATGGAGCATTGACAAGCGTACTGTGATGTGCGGCTATACTTCATCTTTACAGTCTGAGGTTCACAAATCAAGTCCAATCAGCGCTCCACAATGAGACAGCAGGAACAGCAAAGAGTCAAATGCAGTGACGACGCTCGAACATGATAAATCTGCTACTATGAGACTTTTAATCATGGCGCTTGTTGAGCCTGAAAACCCTGTGGGGCAAACGACACAAGAGCGGTGGAGAGTAGTGCAGCTAAAACTGCCAGAAAATCAATATTTTATTTATTTACTTATTTCTTTGTTTATTTATTTATTTATTTCTAGATAAATAACCTTTTTTTCCATTAACAAAGCAACAAGTAAAAATGTAAAAAAATTGCCAAAATAAAAAATTTCCATAAATTAACTCCAATCATAAAATAAATAAAATAAAAAAGTGAAATATATAAATAAACAAATAAATATATAAAAAAGTAAATAAAAAAGTGCCAGCAACAGCAGAGGCAGGCACGTGTGTCAGGGCGTATGAGTGATGGTGGCAATACAGAAATATTCGAAAGCATTTTGAATAGCTAATATATATACAAAACTGGCGGATATAGTAAGCTCTACACACTCACGTTCACAAACACATGCGTAAGCTCGCATATATATATATATATATATATATATATATATGTCTGTGTGTGTGTGTGTGTGTGTAAAATATAAAAATTTATATGCAGCGCAGCCACAACTAACAAAGCGTAGACTGATTGGAATTTCGATGTTGGAAATTATACCAAAAAAAAAAAAAAAAAAAATTAGTTCAATGCACCTGGAAATGCGGAAAAGCCAAACCTTTTTTCTTGATTTGTGGAAAATTTTATTTATTTATTTATTTATTTTTTCTTTTTTTTCAATTTCACAGAAATTTTTATTTGAAATTTTTGAAACACACTCAACTACTACCACACAAGTGGCACTCGACTACAGTTACATTTGCAGTTTTTAATTCTCAATCATTTTTAATTGAATATTTTATTTACATATTGTCCATTCATACATTTATATATTTATGTTGTGGCGAGTGCGTATTTATTGGCTACGAAATATGCCAAATATGCTAAATAGAATTTGGTGAATTGAAAAAAATAAAATATAAAAAAAAAACGAAAAAAGTACAAAAATAAAATATTAAATAAAATTATTTTTGGAATAAATTGCAAAAGTGTTAAATTTTTTTGATTTTTTGCATTCCATGTTCGTGGAAAATCAATGATGTTGTAACTGTTTTAAAATTCATTGAATTTATCTTTATTTTTTTTTTAATTTATTTTTTAGTTCAATTTTATTTTTTGGTTGAATTTATTTACACTCGTTCATTTATTTGAAATTTTTTGTTCCGTTTTTACAACATGCAATTTCATTTATTAATTGCATTTTGTGGCTTTAAAGCCAATAACTAGCGCTCAGCTTGGAGTATGTGGGCGAAAAAAAAATGAGAGAGAGTGTGAAATATGCTCGTAATAAAATTTTATATTTTTTCATCTAATTTATGGTCAACAGTTGGCTAGAATTTTATTTGCATGTAAAATTAAATTTTTCTATAAAATTTCCTTAAATTTTGTTATAATATTTTTTATAAAGTTAAATATTTTTATTGCACTAAATTGTTGTATTTTACGTCATAAAAAGTATACCTAAAAAATATAAATATATTAAATAATATTACTAAGTATTTTATATGAAATTAGAGAGCAGCAAATTAACTTTCTTTGTTCGTGCTGTGCGAGAGCATAACCAACACTCTTTCATATAATTAGCGAAAATGTTACTCATACGTGACGTAGCCTCGTATAAACTACCAAAAATTCATTTCAATTTTAATTTTAGAGCAGAAAAATTAATTTTAAGAAAAAAAAAAAAATAAATGAAAAAATAGACTAAAAAAAAAAAAAAAAAAAAAAAAATAAAATAAAAAATAAAAAAAATAAAAATAAACCAAAATGAAAAAACAAAATAAAAATAAAAAAAATTGAATAGAAATTAAATTACTAAAATTTAAACAAATATCCGTAAAATAAAAATCCAATCATATTCTAATATGTATGTTAGTAGTGTAATTTTAATTCTTTTGATAAAAGTTTTATATTACAAATTTTCAGTAGAGCTGTCACTCATAAATTAATTATTTTTTTATTGTTATTATTGTAACCATTCTTCTCTGAACTTCATTTTCCCTCTTCCACCCCTCGCCTTCAGTTGCTTGACTTAGCGCTGGCGTGTCGCTTTTAAGCGCCAACAGCTCAATTCCTTGCCTTGCAATATTTCTCTAAGCTGACAATAGAGTTATTTGAACGGCGACAGCGATAACAATGCTGTTGACAACAGCAACAACAAAAAGTTATAAATAACAATAGAAAACAAAAGAAAATATAGGAGAATGAGTAAAGTAAAGTAAGGAAAAAAGCAGCAGCTGTTTGCCTGAAAGGAAGCAAGAAGCGACAAAGTACTTGGAGGAAGAAGAAGAAGAAGCAGAAGATTGACCAAATCAAAATCACGATTAAGATCATACAACAACAACAAGTATGAACTCTAATAAAAGTCAGCAGCATAGAAACTGTTTGCCAACTCGTGCTGCTGCTACTTGCCACAAATCGTCGTCATTTGATAGATTTGTGTGCAGGTATATTAGTGTGAGTGTGTGTGTGTGTGACCACAAACCGCATTTGACACGTTTGACAAAAAAATATTGATATTTATTCCAATGTTTATTTACAATTGTGTGTGTGTGTGTGTATGATTGTGCACCAGTCGACAGCTGTGACCCCAGATTTCTATCTGCCGCGTCTATTTTTGGACTTTCCACTTCTATTTCTTCTAAGAATCGAATCCAATTGAAGCTTTCTCTCAGTTGGCATCACAAATCTGTTTATTTGGTTTAGTTTCAGCACACACAGAGCGAAGATATTTGTACAGTTTTTGTATTTATTTTAGGTTCCGGCTACGCAAATAGCACAATAATGGGTTGGAGCTCAACTCCTCACATAACTCCACTACCAGCTGCCTTCAATCAATCAGCTGGTTGTATTTATAGTTGTGCTCACATTTGATTTCCTGTTGTGCCGTTATGCCTATTTTTGCTAGAAAAAGTTTCTCTTGCCCGTTTGGTCTGCATACCTTTTTGGCATTTAATTTTATTATTAGTCCTTTTGTTGCTGTTGTTGTTGTTGTTGTCAGTTTAAATTGGATTTATCAGCGCTGTACATTGCCGAACTAATTGTGGCAGGATAAACGCATTAAATATTTATTTGCGTTCACACAGATTCTCGTCTGCGGTCATATGAACGCAAGAAAGTCCCAAAATCATTTTGTAAGGAATTTAAATTAAAGAAATTTTCTAATTTTCCACTGGGTTACCACAGAGTTTTTCATTAAAAGTGGGAGTAATTTAGTTGATGGTAATTGTATAATAAAAATGAAATAAAGGTTAAATTTTGGATCATAAATAATGCAAAAGTTGCCTAGTCCAAGGGGGGGGGAAGAGAAAATTACAACAAAACATGTGCTTACAGCCATAAAAATAAAATTAAAAACCTTAAAATGAAAACTTAAGTTATAATTATTATAAATACTGGAATACCGAGCTTGTGGCCCCTGTGTGACCCCTTTTCCTGTAAAGTAAAGTATTTTATATGTTAATCTAAAGGGGAAAAACTTTCATTGTACTAAATTTCAAGCAAATTTATGCAGTTTCTGCAACAAAAAAAACATGTTAATCTAAGCAACTTAGGTATCAAAATTCAAGAAAATCTAATTAAAAGTATGATTTTTTTAAATAGTTCGATCCCTTTATTTAATTTAATTTAATTTTATTTTATTATATTATATTTTTTTAATTTTATTTTACTTTATTTATTTTTTTAAATCTATTTTATTTTATTTTATTTTAAATTTATTTTAATTTTATATTAATTTGTCTCTTATTTTAATTTAATTTCATTTTTTTATTTGTATATATTTTATTTTAATTTTATTTTATTTTAATTTATTTTAATTAATTTTAATTTATTTTGTTTATTTTATTTTAATTTTATTTTTGTTTTATTTTATTTTATTTTATTTTGTTTTATTTTCATTTTTTAAAATTATTTTATTTCATTTTGTTTTATTTTAATTTTTTAAATTTATATTATTTTATTTTATTTTATTTTAATTTTTTTATTTTATTTCATTTTATTCTAATTTATTTTATTTTTATTTTATTTTATTTTATTTTATTTTAGTTTATTTTATTTTTATTTTATTTTTATTTTAATTTTAATTTATTTTATTTTAATTTATTTTAGTTTAATTTATTTTGATTTAATTTTTTTTCCTTGTAAAATAATAATTTTATTATTATTTTTCATTTAATAAATAAATAAAAAATATTTACTTTAAATTTTATTTATATTAATTATATTACATTACAAAAATATATTTATAAAAAAAAATTTTTTTTCAACTAAATAGTTTTTAGTTTACTAATGTGTACTAGAAAATTTTTCATATTTCCTTACTTAATAAATATTCCAATACATTAATTTTCGTTTTCATAAAACAAATAACTTTCCAATCACTTTCCTCTCCCTCTTTCATTCTCACTCTTTCTCGCTCCGCATACCGCTTCCTTAAAAATCCTTTCGCATCACGTTCGCTTGCATAATATTGAACCATAATTGCTGCACATTGACCGTAATTGACAGGTCATAACGGTGCTGTCAATGGCAGCTCCGCGCGGATGGCAAGAGTAGCCTGGCACAACGCCACTCAAATGTACTGCGCTGCTGACCGTTTGCGTTGAATGAAAGGTTTTCAAAATGTGATTTTTTGTTGTTGCTTTTTTTTCATTATTACATTTTTTACTCCTTCTTTACATTCGTTTTTGTTAATGCCACAATAACCGTTAGTTGGCTGGCGTGTAAAATACATCCATTGAAATTACGCCTGCATTGTTGCTGTAGTAATTTTGGCCTTTTATTTTGTGAATATGAAATTATTGCATTTAAAGTAGTTATTAAAACTGGCGTAAAACGACATAAATTACCGCGAAATTACAACATTATTACAACAAGTGAACACATTATACCTCTTGACTCCTGAGCAATGTGCCACAAGTGGCTGAGCGCTGAAGACCGCTGAGGACCACTGAGGAGCGTTGAGTAGCGCTTAAAAGCACAACACGCGCTGCTGAGTTGTTGTTGTTGCTATTTATGCCGCATGAAAATTTCAGATTTAATAACAAAAGCGGATGGAGGTGGTTTCCGCTATTGATATGTATATATACTCGTATGTGTGGTCAAGTGGTGTGTGTGTGTGTGCGTGGGTCGTGGCGTATGAGTGCCACAAGTATTTATTGCGTAAGAGTTGAAAGGTGAAAGGATAATGGTTATATGAACAGTTATATGCAATAATACATACATACATGCATGATTTATATCTATATGTATGTATGTGAAGTATTAAAAATCTGCATTTATATTTATTTATTTCTTGCATAATTTTCACATTTAACTCGCTGACCGCACATCGTCATGCCAACCTCTGCCGCGCGCGTTCTGCCTTTCAATGATCGACATACATAATTTGCATAATTTAAGACTCGTGAGGCTTAAAGCTTTAAAATCAACAACTCATTGTCTGTTGAATTGATTTAAAATAATTTTTCTTTGCAGAGAATTTCAATTTGCGGGCTCATTATATTTTACAAAATCCTTAAATTTCATAAAACAGTGTGCTTCGTCGCGTCTGTCTGTTTGTCTGTTCGGCATAAACTCAAAAATGGCTGAAGGAATTTTCATACAGTTTTCACCAATAATTTTATAAAACTTTCACAAATTAATAAAAGACGAGGACGGTGTGTCTCGGATGAAAAGAGAATGAAGAGAACCATTCCCTCTGAAAGGCCGCCCGCCATGGCAGAAAGGCTACATTGCAAACCCAAAAACATGAGCGAATAAACAAATTTATCGCAGGATATACTCCAGTTAGTTCCAAAGAAGGTGCAAATCCACGGCTTCACGGATTCAGAGAGCTCTTATCACACTGCCACCAACAGGAGGTGAAGCCTGTCAGAAATAGTAGTAAAAACTCCATGGCCGCTAGACGCGCTACTCATATACAGCTGCTACTGGCCACCATATGTAGAAAAACAGCCGGAGAGCCTAACTCCAGCCTTCCCAAACTCTGAAATACGGCTTCCGACTCCTGCGGAGGCTAAATCTACGAAGAAGCAAAAATACCATTCCTCCCGCTACAGAGTCATTGTGAGGGATAGAAATGTAGCAGCAGCCTCAGGAACTAGGGCGGAAGTTATGACTTCCTGCAGTGCAGTGAGGGATTGCTGGTCGCAGCTGGAAGCAATCCAATCCTTTGACTACATCACGCGAGCAGCAGGTATTGCTGCAGGCGGCGTTTAGTGATGGTTTTATGGACTTTATCTCAAAGTCATCGTGGAAAAGGTTTGCTCCACAGATTGATACGCTTCGAGAAAGATATTTTTAGACTGGCCATCAGTTGCCGTTGAGGCAGTCGCAGCCATTCGCTCAATGGTAAAGTGTCTTCCGAAGCAATGGGACATCTTCAGCCCATGGCTTTTCCTTTTCGAAGATGTCTATAAGCTCCTGAAGACAGATGCCAACTCTCATCACACAGATTGGGTTAGCTTGGGCTGTAATTCTAGGGTCGGCTCGCTCTGTTCAACTACTTAGGTAGGATTCCAGCAGCATAGTAGGTCTTCTTGAGCCACTTGTTCGCAGATAACAGATATTTTGTCTTCAAAGTTAATGATTTACGATAGAGAAATGCTCAAGTTGGAGGAGAAATTCCAACTAACTTCAGGGCGGCAGCTCGGATTACTAATAGACCAAGCTCTTGCTAGCACTAAGTAAAGGAGAACTTAGCATCTACCAACGAGATATTATCTACTCCACAAGCGAGGTAAGGTTAGATTACTTTCTTTTTCTGACATTTTCTCCTATTTTTCTGAAGATTTTCTATTTAAAAAAATTTTGTCTCTTTTTTGTTTCTTACAGGTTTTTCAATCAAATTTAATATAAAAATATTTTCTCTTCATCACTATTTATTCCCCCCCCTTTTTTTCTATTAAAGTTTTATTTATTTGTTGTTGTTTCTTCAAAACTCTGCAGATTGAATGCATTCAAATACTTGGGAAGATTTTTTCAAATACATTTGTGTGAGTAAGTGCTTCCACTTGGCAGAAACTCATTCACTCGTCGTCACGTCACGTCACGTCTCAGAGGCTTGAGTGCACACATTTCAGTCACTTCATTTGTGAAACAAAGGCAACAACAACAACAGCAACAGCAACAAGAAAAACGCCTTCAGCTCAACAAACTTGTGCCAAATTCAGTTTTCGAAACTAACTGTCAGTGCCCACCTCACAGCCACACACACACACACAGCAGCTCACTCATCCTCACCACTGACGAGTGGATGCATGTGTGTGTGTGCATATGTATGTATGTGCGTGTGTGTGTGTGTACGGCTGGGCGCCCAAAGTGTTTAGCATTTTAATTCTATGATGAGAATGAAAATGCGAGTGAGTGAAATGGTAGGGAAAATAATAATTCATAAATGCAATTACACATGCATTCTCATATGAGTTGTTGTTGTTGTTGTTGTTTTTGTTTTTGTTGTTTTTGTTGTTTGCTTAATGCAAATAAGAGATAAATGCGAGCGTTGCTGCTACATACCATTATGCACTTAACAGAGCACAGCATGGCAGTGTCGGAGCGCAGGGCAGGCGCGCTTGGAGATAAGTAAGTGCGTGTGTGTGTGTGTGTGTGTGTTGGCTTTTAGAGCTTTCAATTGCTTTGCTATACATTGTATGCACATACTTGTAGGTAGGTATGTTGCTACTCTTCCTTAAACATATGCACGCGCTTAACAACTGTTTATTTATTCGCTTATTCGCTTATTTGTATTTTGTTTTATGCTTTTTTTTTGTTGTTTTTTTTTTTGTTCTTACAGTTTTTTTGCCTCGTCAAGAGTAATTTTAATATACACATTTTCTACTTAAACCACATAAACGAGTTACGCACACAGACACACATAGCCAACACACACGAGCATGTGGCTGCAGCTGATACTCAAGTCATAAATACCGTTATACTGTGGTTGTAGCCACTACACACAGTTGCTTGGCCGCACATAAATAAATAATGAATTTAGAAACCGTTTGGCAGAGCAAACATTATGGCAGTGAGCTAAAGTAGTTTTTGAAGAAATGCAAGTGTTGCAAAACACTTTACATCCACAACTAGTATCACTTATAACCCAAAAGTAACTAGTTCAAATTTTTTTATGCATTTATGTCATGTCTTCTTGTATTATTTTTGTATTATTTAGTCAACCAAAAGTAAATTAGAAAAAGTTTTTATTGCAAAGTAGTTGCACAACTAGTGCTTGTTATGGTCCGAAAGCACTTTTCACACATGTATTGCAATGTAACTAGTTCACAGTTCGTTTGAATTTTTCTTTGGTCTTTTATATTAACCTTATACTGTGTGTTTCCCAGCACATTCATGCAATTTTAATTAATTTTTCTCTACTGCTTTGAATTTCAATTTATTTTTTACAAGTTACAGTTAGTTTTATTATTCATTTGTGGTATAAATAAATTATTGAAATATATACGTACATATGTACGTGTACATAAATATTTTCTCACATTTGCTAATATCTAATTTATGTGGAATTTTAAAGTAATTAAAACATTATGAACATTTTTCGCATTCTCCTGTAATTTAACGAAAGCAGCTGCTCACTTTAATTAGTATTCCCCAAATTAAAAAAAAAAATATTTAAAAATTTTTGAATTTAAAAACTTAAGATTTTTGAAACTTTGCTTAAACCAAAATTCATATTTTTATAAAATTATTATTAATTTAAAAAATTTTATTTTATAAGAATTTCCATATTTACATAAAAATAATGGTTTTGCTTCAATACTTTAATCCACAAATTTCCACTTTTAATTGAATTGAATAAAATAAAAAAATTAAATTTTTTGATAGTTAAAATTTATCGATAATTCAGGGGAATTTTTATTAAATGCATCTGCTTTAAATGCAATTCTACCCCAATTTCTTAATTATTTATCCTTCACCATGACCTTACTCAGAAATATTTATCGATATCATTTAGAGATCGTTTAAAAAAAATTAATAATAATAATAATCGAAATTGTGGCCTCATAGATTTTCGAAGGAAATTTGGCAATTTATCGATATTTATATCTTCAAGATTTGTTCCTTCTACAAAAAAAAAAGAAAAGAAATTACGGAAATTATACAAATAATTGACAAGTTATCGAAAAATTTCTTGTGAGTTATATGTATATTTATCGTTTTTTTGAATGGTTTCCGATACAGTTGTAGTATATCGATAGTTTGATATTTCAACAGCGAAATTTTTTAATCGATTTTATAACATTTGCAATTTTCGATTATTTTTACAAACTTTCGATAAATTTAATTTTTTTCTTTCATAAAATTTTAATAGTTGATTTTTTTTATTTTTATCTTTATTTGAAAATCTTTTATCTTTTTATCTTTATTTAAAATCATTTGGATTCAATTTTTGAGCACCGAAAAAAATAAATAATAAATAAATTATCGATTATTATTCCAATTTTTCAAGACTTATCGAAATTTATCGATTTTTTCTAATGATGTCACATTTGAGTGTTATTCAAAAAAATCGTACGATCTTTTTAATAAATTTTTTTTTTATTATTCTCAGAAAATGCCGATAGTTTTTAATTTTCTCTTCTGGATATTTTAGATTTTTTCGATTTCTTTTTCTAGAAATTTTTCGGAATTAATAAAGAAAAAAACAATTTCTAAGCACCTACAATTTAGGTTGAAGTCATTTATCGGTAATTTCATCGTTCTCTGTGGACGATTTTTTAATAATATTATTTTTTAATTTTTTCTTTGGAAGAAATTTCGATCATTTTTAATTGTTTCTTCAGGAATTCTATCGAAATTTTCTTTTTTATACTAATCGACCTCTCAAAAGTTAAATCAAGTTATCGATTTTATATAGTAATGCCAGATTTTGGGTGTTCCTTTTCAAGAAAACTGAAATTTTCATGTTTTGCTTTATTCATCGGGAATTTTTTCGATATTGTAAACCTCAACTAAACTTTTAAAAGAATCAACTCCAGTTTTTTAACCATAGAAAATATAGATGCAAGTAATTTATCGTTTATTTTATCGACTTTTGGCAATGCCACTTTTATGATTTTCTTTTTTTTTAATTTTCGAGAATTTTTCTCATTGAATTTCGATAGCTTTCGATTTTTTTATATCATTTATTGTTCTAATAATTTATCTAAACATTCCAGCACTCCCCCCACTGATATTCAACATTGGTAATGAAGTAATTAATTATTAAAATGTTCAAAAACAACTTAATTTTTTTCTTTTAAATTCTCCCCGCTCTTTTATCGCCCTCAATCCCGCGGATACAACCATTAACTGCTACAACAGCAATCAACATATTTTTTTGACGCTGAAATTTTTCTTTAATTTATTTCACTGCGACCTAAATTTGAACGTCTCCGTGGGCAGGGGAGGGGTGTATGTTAAGCAAGTGAGAGGCTGGCGGGTGGGCTGTACTTCAGTTTCGCGCCATTAGTGCATTTGACAAGTTGTATTCGGCTTAAACACACACACTCACACATAAATTTCACAAAAGTGCGCTACAGAAAATTTCCACTTCATCACTTGGCATAGTTACATACATGCATATAAACTGTACATATATATGCATTTGTCATTGTAATGCAGTTGGCAGCAGAGCTCGCATTGTACTCGCTGCCGCTTTTGCTCTATGGAAATTTTCAAATTTTACTTATCATTTACAAGTAAAATAAATTATGAACGCCTTCACTCGACGACTACCTTCTCTACTGCCTCCATTCATTTCTTATTCGCCTTCACTGCCCTCACTCTCGCCCCTTCGCTGGGGGCTTGGCTGGTGGTGGCGCTCAAGGCAGCAATGCATCATTAAACGACTGTAAGAACGTTGAGTGAACGATTGAGTGGGGCCGTTACACCGTTACAATTGCAGTAGCAACTGCCGTTGGCATTTTTACTATCATTTGTAGTTGTTGTTGTTGTTGTTGTTGTTGTTGTTGTTGTTGTTGTTGTTGTTGTTGTTGTTGTTGTTGCATATCATTTCGAGATGTTGCAATTATCCTAGTTCTCTGTGGGATGCAAATTTTTTCACTTTTTCACTGCAGCTAATTGCAGCACTTGACGGAAAGAGGGTTGCGATAGAGAGAGAGAGAGAGAGAGAGAGAGAGAAAGCGAGCGAAGAGAGGTCGCAGAGCGGTTGTGAAAAAGTAGCAAAAATGTAAATTTCGTTGGAATTTCAAGTGAAAGCAGACAAAAAGAAGGAAAGAAGCATATAAATAGACCAAACAGCAGGCCGCAAAAGCACTGCCAACTGCAACAAAAACAACAACAATAGCAACAATAACATCAATAATAATAATAGCAACAACAACCAACAACAATTATCATCAGCGCAAAAAGCCAAAGCCGAAACATAAATGTGTTGAAAATGAAACAATTCCAGTGACGCCTCTAAGTATGCTACAACAGCGGACTGACAGCAGTAAGAAGGAGGAGGAGCAGCGAGAAGAAGAAGAAGAGGAGCAAGAAGAAGAAGAAGACCTGCTGAGTGTCTACGATGCTGTTCAACTTACTTTGGCATATTTACTCTGCAGCTCGTTTGCTCATGCAAATTTCCTTTTCCTCCCCCTCAACACTTCTACCTCTGCCTCTGCTTCTACCTCTACCTTTGCTTCTGCTTCTGCCTTTTCTCTATCTTCTGTCGTACCGCAGGGGTGTGAGGAAAGGGGTTAATGAAATGCTGATTTTGCCAAATGTAGTGCAAAAGTGCAAAGTCAAATGAGCTAAATAAGTGTCCGGTGTCTTAATTTGGAAATAGTTGCAGTTGTTGTTGTTATTATTGTTGTTGTTATTACTTTTATAACTGTTTGTACATAACACCCACTTTTGTAAATGCAACAAAATGTGACTTTGCGAGGGAAGAGTGTAAGCGCAAATCATTCCAAAAAAATATGAAATAATTCAAAAACGAATTTGAAAATTTATAAATTAAAAAAAAAATTAAAAATAAAATATTTTTAGAATATTTCAATACTAGTGGAAAGTTAAAGATTAAATTGAACAAAATATATTTTATAGAACGATAAAAAGGTTAAAAATATTTAATATTCGAATTTAAAAAGTATATTAGCTTTGAAAATTAAAATTATATTCAAAAATTTAAACAAAAAATAAAAATATTTAGTGAAAACTGAAAAATTAAAAGTTGAAAAATACAAAACTTTTAAAAGTTTTAGAAAGTATATATAGATTTGTAATACTAAAAACTTATATTTAAAAAAATAATTAATAATTAAATAAAATAATTAATAAAAATAATTAATAAAAAATAATAATAGTTAAAACTTAGAGAACATACTATTGAGAAAATTTCGAATTGTCGGAAAATTAAAAAAAAATTTGAAAAGATTAATTCTGAAAAACAAAAATTTTGAAAAAAATTGACAATTAAAAAAAATTTGAAAATTTTGAAAAAAAAAATTTAAAATTTTGATACTAAATTTCTAAAATTTTGGAAAAAAATATTGAGAATTTAGAAAAAAAATTTTTTTTGAAATTAAAAAAAAAAATTGAAATTAAAAATAAAATCAATAAAATATTGCAAAACAAAAAATTTTAAATTTAGGAAAAGAAACAATTTTCTATTATTATAAATATAATAATATATTTATACAAAAATAAATTTATTTAAATATTTTTTAATAAAAATTTTTTCCAAACCTCACAAATAAGACTGTGGAAAAATGGATAAATTAGTTAAGACTAGAAATTTTGTTTAGAAAGAACTTGTTAGATACAACTGCTTGAGGAAATGCTTGAAATGTTGAATAATAAAGCTTATGAAATTTAAAACCGTTAATCCAAAAATTCATTAAAAAAATTAATATTTTGTTAATTTCATTAAAAATATTTAATTTTTCCACATATTGAAATTTAATTTTCTAAATTTAAAATTTTTCCCAAAACTTTTTCAACTTTTTTTTTTGCACTATAGCATTGAGCATATATTGTTTGGCCAAAGTTTCACACACTAATTGAACATTATAGTTTCTAATACAAGTGAATTTTCCCTCGCTTTCGAGTTTCTTCGGCGAACTTTTCCTACCCCCCCTGCGTTCAAGCGGCAATTAAGCCGTGCGCTTGGCTGCAGCTCCAGCAGTTGGGTTAGAATGGAACTCAACCACTTGACTGAACACTAATACAACCACAAATCTTTCAGCAAGTTCATGAAGCATAAAAATATATATGTGAATATGCACTTGTGCCATTTAATAGAGGAAATAAATAAGTAGTAACTCCCACTCGACACCCGCCCCTCACCCATGCTTGTGAAGCGAAATGCTAAAACTTCAAATAACTTTATAAGCGTGTGTGGGTGTGTATGTGAGAGTGTGAGAATATACTTCTGGGGCTGCTTGACTGACTGCCACAGTGACCTGCTGCTACGTTGTATGTATATATGTATATGTGACACATACACACACATATGTGCACTTGCATGTGTGTCACTCTCGCAACTTGACCTGCACAACACATACGCACGCACATTTGTGTTGTTTTTTGAAACGCAAAAAAAAGTAGTAGTCACAGCAGTTACCGTTAAGTTGCCATTTCTCTTTCGAGTGTCTCCAGCAGCGACATTAAGTTTGCCACACTCTAGTCATAACTTGCCTTGCAGCGTGCAGCAGGTGTGAAGTTGTCATGTGTGGGAGTGTGCGTGTGTGTGTGTGTGTTTGCATATGGTCTTAAAACTTTTAAGTCAAGTTGAAAAATGCACGCAGAAGTGTTTCAAAGTTATTGTGTATTTTTCAAAAAGTAATAGAAAAAAAGTAAAGTAAAAGAAGAAAATTAAATACACTCGTAAGACGAGTCGTCGGTGGTAAAATGCTACTAAATATGAGTTTTGCTACTAAAATAATTGCTACTATTTTTTTTTTTACTTAAATAAATAAAAATACTACTATTTAAACAAACCCTTTTTAGTACTATTTCTACTACTGTTTTTTGCTACTACTTTTTTATTTCTACTACTATTTTTTGCACTGCTTTTTATTAATTTTTTTGTTTAAGCT
This sequence comes from Neoceratitis asiatica, assembly GCA_030068015.2. Lineage (NCBI taxonomy): Eukaryota > Metazoa > Arthropoda > Insecta > Diptera > Tephritidae > Neoceratitis > Neoceratitis asiatica. Next base: position 96,180,021 of record CM061525.1, on the reverse strand, counting down.
CCAATATTAATTTTGGTACTATTTGTTATTATTATTTTATTACTACTTTTTACGCTACTCTTAAATATTTCTGTTCCTGCTCAAATAAAAAAATCATATTTTACAATTTTTGTTTTGCTTCTCTTTGTTTGGTTTTTCCCACTACTTTTTCTACTACTATGTTACTTTATTGTTGCTTTTTTATTTATGCTACTATTTTCTGTATTATTAAGCAATAATTCATTTAGTATTAGATTTTGATAGCCTTTTATAGTTCTTTTTTGCATAAAAAACTTTTTTATTATACTTGCTGCTTTTTCTACTACTAATTTTGGTAATATGCTAATATCTACATACTACTACAATTTTATCTTATCTTGCCGCCAGTACTAAATTAAAACTTTCTCCTACAAATTCATTATTGTAAAAATTTGCTATTCCGTATAGTAACATTTCTACTACTTGCTTTTATTTTTACTATACTGAATAAAAATGAATCAAAAAAGTGCTTCAAAACACGTTAAGCGCTGTTCGTCTGCTCCTATTTTATTGCTATTACTTTGTTTACTTCTTATATTGCTAGTTTTACTACTTTTTTTTACTTATAATTATGAAAACTCTTTCTTATTGTTGCCAACGCCATGTTTCTTACTCAAATTTTACTTTCACTTTTGTTGCTTTTATTGAATTCAGCTTTAGTAAAATCTTCTACTACTATTAGTGAAAAGTACAATAGATTTTGTTGGATTTTTTACTACTATTTATTTATTAATTATTAGTGTTTCTAGTTATTATATTATATACATATATAGTTATTTTTCGAACATTAATATCTTCTTTTTTTTAAAAGATTTTCTACTACTTCTTACTTTTACTACTATTTCGCAAAACCACTTTTTCCACAGATATTCTATAACAATTTTTATTCTATAGTTAGTATCTCTAGTTATAATTTTAATTTAATTTTATTTTTTTCAATATTTTCTGCTACTATTTAATTTTTCAGTACTGTTAATAAAAGTACTGTTTTCAAATCTTATATATTTTCAATTTTTTTACTGCTATTGAGGGAATATACATATTTTTGTTTTTAGTAGTAGACAATTTCTACTACTTTTTAATTTCATAGCAAATTTCTGCTAAAATTCTTTACTTTTTATTGTCTTAGTGATTATACTTAAAGTTTTCGCAAATAACTTTTTGTAATACTTTTTTATTTCTACTACTATTTATTATTTCTACTACTTTTTATTTTTTTAAGCATATTTCTACTATATTTTTTTCGTCTTAATAATCATACTTTAAGTTTTCGCAATTAACTGTTTTTAATACTTTTTTATTTCTACTACTATTTATAAAAGTACTACTTATTTTGATTTTAGTAGTATTATAAGTTGTTTTTTATTCTTACTTGCACATTTTTAGCACCTTCTGCACTCTTTCTACAAAGTTTCGTCTCAAGTATATTCCTACTTAACATGGTGTGTGTGTGTGTGTAAGTGCGAGCGCAAGTTTCCCTTACACTACTATTAGCAAGTTGATTATTTCTTTTAGTTACACTTTTGCCATGCACTTTTACGCTTTATTTCTTCACTTTTTTCTTCTCACTTTTCCTGCTTCAACGCAAATAGTAGTATGTATGGGTAGTAAATAGTAGTAGTTTGGGTACTGAAACAAAACGAATAAGCTGATTTCACACATTCATGCATTTATATTTCCCTTTATTTATGTGTAGTTGGGTATGTGCGCTCATGTATATTTGAGAGTGTGTGTTTGTGTGTGTGTGAATGTATATATGTATGGCTACATTCTTAACTTGGTCAAAAACACACTTCACACACCATTTTCAAACACTCATACACATACATACAGACACAATCACACTTCCCGTTGCACTTCCACACGCATTTGTATTTGCTTTCCTTTCACCTACTTCGGTTTCATTACTACTATTTTTTATTTTCCTTTTTTGTTGCACTTTAGGCAAAGAATTGGGGACACGCATACAATTACATATTGTGAACTAAAAAAAAGTAGTGCCAATCGAAAAATCGAAAGCTTTTCAGGTTTATGCCTTGGCGGATGAGTAACATTTCTGTATTCCGAGTCAGAGCATAGGAAAGTTATGCCATTTTAGACCCCTCTACCTTGCTCAAGCTGAAATGTGTACTGTTATGTGGTCTTCGTCTCCACTTATGACGCCATTTGGTAACTTTTGGGACTCATTGGACTTAGCTTGAGTGCTTTCACATTCTACCGTCCTCCATAAGCCGGCTTACACTGAATGTCTAGACGTTGAATTGCCCAGAATCCTCGTGACTCTGTCTATTTTCTCTTTTTTACGTGTCGAGCTCTCGCCATTTTCCGTTCGTGGCTTCCAAACCTCGACGATTTTTTCTTCACTGCTACCTTCTTAGAAGTTCTCTGTGGACTCCATCTACCTCGTCTACACTAAACTAACTTGTTTCGTAGGATTCCTCAATCAATCAATTAAACGTATGTGAGCTGACCCATACATGCGATGGAAGCAGCAGTTAGCTCAGAGGTGGTTATAAGAGAACGGTTCCGTCCTTTTTGGGTCGCAGAAGAGTGAGTACCCTAGAGTTTAGTACAGTCAATGGCTGCTCTGACGGGAGCAGCTATGCTCTTGGTAACCCTCCGAAAGTCGCGGTTTCTCCCCCAACAACACATCTATAAACGTTTGATTTAGCTGGGTCAGTTCGTTTCTTGAAAGGCCCAGTAGAAGAGACGTTTTCTTAAGGGTTGAACCAAATGCGCTGGAGCTGAAACGTGTTTAGGTTCCATAGTATGCGGAAAATCGTTGCTCGTATCAAGGTGTGGCTAGTCCAGTTGAGAAGTGTCAAAAAGGAGAGTTTCTCATAGAGTTCGTTCAGCAGAAGACTCGATACACGAGATACTATCTTCAGAGTTGCACCAAAGAGGAGAGAAGTGCAAGGTGCTTGTGTTCCAAAGGCTGGCCAGAAAGGTCTCTCGTGCCGAGCAGCAGTTCATTGCATGTAGAAAGTCAGATGGATAAGACGGGCTTGAGCTCGATCCTCAGCAGCTTGACACGCTACACTGTCCAAATATTTATTATGGAGAACACGGTTTCTTAGTGGATGCTCTCAAGCTTCCAGCGAACGGTCCAAGGTTGTACAGTTAAAATCTCCGTCCATTCTCTACCGAGAACTATAACGTCATCACAACCCTAATGTGAGCTGCTGTTAAGACTCCTCACCCGGCAGAGCGTATTCGTGTTGGTATGACTGATGATTACCAGCGCCGTTTGCTGATTGTTTAGCGCTAATGAAGTGCGCACGATGCATATGCAGCTTAGACACGCACACTAAAACACACACACACACGCACAGACACAGACACATGTTACATATGTACGTATGTGTGCATACTCTAGTGTCCATTATTGCTTATTGCTGATTACGTCCGCCGGTGCTGCACTCAGTCCGATCAGAGCCTACATTTGTACGAATATTCGCAGTGGAGCCGCCTAATGAAGCTCCCGCGGCTGAATGTTGCATTTCAAGTATTTTGCAATAGCAATTTCGAGGTTACAATGTTGCATGCACACACAAGTTGCAACACAGTGTTGCACTTAAGCAGACGCACCCCACACAAGCACACTCACATTCGAGTGCAAACACACATAAGAGATAAACAGAGAGGCGGCAAAGAGGCAGCAGAGAGGCCAAAACGTCATAGAAATGCATAACTACGCAACGGCTCCCTCGGGTTCACACTACCAAATTTCGGTTGGGTTGTGTTGGAAACACATTTTTTTGTTTGTTTTGGATTATGCAACCGAGACCCTCAGCTGAGGAGGAGGAGGAGGAACGACGATCAACAGAGAAGTGGACACTCGTTGTGTTGTCGAGACATGACATGCAGGAGGCGCACCTTGGTGTGGGTGTAGTTGCGCTGGACATGTGTGGCTGCGGTGAATTGGCTAGTTGGCTGATTGATGTGATGTATGTTCATATGTATGTATGTACATTGTGAGTGATGTAAAGAGATGTGAGGCTCAAAGTGATGGGATGGGCGCTTGTGTTAGAGGGTTTTTCAAAATGGACGGCTGACGGCCGAGCCTGATTGAAGATGACGGGTTGGCTTCCTTTTTCTCTTTTGGTGGCCGTGATGGTGGATTGTCAAAAATATGGCAGCTTCAATGTTCGGTTATATACATACATACACATGAGTACATATATTTGGTGGCAGCTGTTTGATGAATGTTGGCGCGTCTGTTATGGACACGGATTACGTCAAATATGTGTGCGTCCATTGTTGTTAGGCTTGTTTGTGGCTAACACGTTATGCGCTATGCGTTAAAATCCACCGATTTGGAGCGTCTGCTTCACACAAGCTCAAGTTGACGTGTTTTTGCGATCCGTCACGCCTCACTCACAGAAATTGGAAGCCAATCACGCAGTAGAGGGATAAGAATGCGGAGCTTATGCAAGTGGTGCATATTCCAAGTATAAAAAAACGTATTCCCAGGCAATATAAGTGAGTTTATCTCATACAGTCCTTAGTAACTCAGTCACTGTTAGAGGTATGATCATAAAACTGGTGTCATACTGCGCTAGTTTGAACACTATTTCTTTCCCTCACACCGAGCTCACGGCATAATGCTTTCGGCATAACATGATATCGGGATTTCAACATGAACTCTTCAATTTTCACTTCAAACAGTTTCATATAGCTTCTAAAATATGTTTTTCGGGATCCCGAAATTTTGGGATTACTTGTGCATTTCTTTGCCATAAGTGTATTGAAACCTTAAACTGAACTGAAAATTTATAGTTTTTTTAACTCAAAATTTCGAGATTCACAAATTTTCATGAAACTCTTGCGTGTTTTTAACCACAAAACTGATCTGGCAATAAATGCATGTGTGTGAGGTTAAGTTATCTCGATATGCTTATGAATTTCAGCTAATTACGGTCATCCTCCCAGTGAGTTTACACTCTCTGCAGCACAGTGTTGTTGGTCTGTATGTAAGTGCTTCAATTTACAGCACCCCATAGTGTAATGGACCGAATAAGTGGTAGGCCACTATACAGTAACAGCATACACAAGCTGACAACCGTTGCCATTTGCCCCTTACTTTCCGTTCTCCCCCCCCTAAGTGCTTAGCCAAAGTTCTCCACTGACTTTTGAGTTTGCGTGGGTATGCAAGCTCTCAAATTCATCGATTGCTTATACTCATACAGAGCATATGTGCTTTGAGACATTTAAGCTAACTTCCCCGTACAAGCCTCTCAGCTCCACTCGACACGATTCGAATTACTCGGCACACAACTGCCAAGCATCTATCTGTCTTAACCTCAAAATATTTACCTGTACGCATGCCATTGTGCACTCTGACTTGGTGATTTGCAATAGTCCGTTCTGTTTAGCTTTGGGTACGCTTACTGGGCAGCAGCTTGTACGGCTTAAATTGTTTTTAGAATGTTGGAAATTATTTTGCAAACACTTTGCTTTGTGTTCGGGGCGGAAGCAGCAAGCAAATTTGGTATTTATGATGAACTGTATTCAGTCCTGCGGCAAAAGTGTGGACATAAGCGACATGAAGATTTCTGGATGACCAGATTAGTGTTCGTGGACCTTAGCTAACCTCATTTCTCAAAATGCATTCCGTAAACCGTCAAAAACGTCATAATATCGCTCAGACTTCAAACAAATGAAGAAACTTTTTCCGAAATCTAAAAATTATTGCTGGTTCGTGGGTTTTTAATGGTATTAGTTAGTAAATTGACGAAAGTTGGCTACTAATTGTTCAAAAACGAATTTTTGGTTCAAAACTCATATATTTAAAGAGTTACGAAAATGAAATTTGACCAACCGCATTTACATAACATGTTAAATTGAGTGTGGAAATAGAGAGTTATCGAGATCGGTTGGATTTAACATGTAATTTCCATACGACTGAGTTCAAAAACGCGTTTTTTGGTCAAAACTTTCATGTTCGAGCAGCTCAGTGTGTGAAATTTTAGGTACTACATTTACATATTAGTTAAAGTGCACTCATGCAAGATTATCGAAATTGGTTCACCATAGCGTACAGCACTCAGTGGTAGTTAGTTCAAAAACGCGTTTTCGGTGTATAACTCACATATTTGAGCAGCTAAGTTAATGGAATCTACAATGCAGCATTTATACGTTAGTTGGAGTATAATAATAGAAAATTATCGAAATCACTTTACTTTATCATATAGCTACCAGACGAATGTTTATTCAAAAATGCGTTTTTTTGTTTAAAACTCATCTATTTGAGCAGCTAAAAATGTGAAATTTGATATGCTCGAATTTCAAGCTATTTAGAGTGTAAAAAAAAGAAACTTATTGAAATCCGTGCACTGTTACATATAGTTCCCATAGAAATGATTTTTCAAAAATGCGGTTTTGGGCTTTAACTTCTAAATTCGGGCACTTACGATTATGAAATTTTATATACTATATTTATATGTTACTTAGAGCGTAGGAGTAAAAAATTAACGAAATTGAACCACTACAACATATAGCTACCATACAAATGATTGTTGAAAAACTCGTTTTTCGATCAAAACTCGTGCGTTCGAGCAGTTAAAGGGTATGAAACTTTGTATGCTGCATTTTTATATTAATTGGAGCGCATAAATAGAAAATTATCGAAAGCGATGAACTGTTTTATATACCTGCCATACGATTGATTATTGAAAAATGCGTTTTGGTGATCAAAACTCATATATATGGGTAGCTAAGTCACAGGAAATTTGCAAAGTTGTATTCATATTTTATTTAGAATATGGAAATTGCTGTGAAATATAGCATTCGTACTCTTGATTGCTCAGTTATTCGATTTCTCGTTAAAACTCCTCCTTCCTCTTGCGAATAACAAATTAGGCCACATTATGAATACTAATAAACCTCAGTTTGTTCTTTTGTGTTTATTATATAAATTCTATAGAGTAAATGGCCTAAGCTGTAGGCCAAATTAATTGCTCAACACCGACATATCTATATATATATATATATATATATATATATATATATATATATGAAATACTGTAATTACAGTTAAGCATATCTAATCAAAGGATTTCTGACATACAAATACATATAATATAAATTGATAAGTGTAATTTAGTTAAGTACCTTTGTATGTGTGTGCTTTCCCCTTTTGCCTTTATTTCATACAAAATTTGCATATATATACATACATACATATCTATCATCTATAGAAATATCAAAATCTTCAGCATTAAAACTTATTTCCAACCATAATTATCTCTTATCCAACATTGTCGCACCACAATAAACGCAGACATGTACACACACACACACACACACACGTACCCACAATAAAAACTCTCATTTAACTATGTAAGTGTGTGTGAGTATGTATGGGTAGGCAAGTGCATTATAATACATAGTCAAGCAGCCGCAAACCAAATTCATGCTAAGCGTCCTTGTGGAATTTGTTGTTTATGTAATTTTCACTATCTTCAAATTCATTTCATGCATTTGTATTTGTATATGCACACGCATTGCATGTGTGTGTGTGTGTGTGTGTGTGTGCCTGTAATTATTGCTTCTAAAATATTTATGCAGTTATTAATATTATACTAATTACAAATGCATTTACCGTTAGAGTGTTTACAACATGTATATTTAACATATATGTACGTGCATAATACATGCATGCACACATACACACATACATACATATATATGTATACTCGTATAAGCATACCTTGAGACATTTAACTAGAATTTTCTTTGATTTTGTTTATCTAGCGGTGATTTGGAAGTGTTGTTCTTGTTGTTGGATTGTGAATTATGATATTTTGTAACGGTAAATTTTGTGACAGTTAGGTTTATAGTGTCAATAAGTTAAATTTAATTAAAACCGTTGGAAGACAATATTGGAAAATTTGGCTCATAGAGTCATCACTTGTACTCATTCGTCTGCGGTGCTGAACAGTTAGAAAGTGTAATAAAATCATTAAATTTACTAAAAAGGTTTTAAAAAAATTTAAAATAATATATAAATAAATAAATGAATAAATAAATAAATAATGAGATATGAAGTTTAAAAGTACAAATAAAAAAAATCCATAAGGAAAAAATAATATTAAGAATAGTTAAAAATTGTTTTCAATGAATTGAAAAAAAATATCAAAACAAAAACTCTTAAGAAAAATAGTGAAAAATAATGTAAAGCTTTATAAAAAAAAAAAATAATTAATCAAACTTGATAATAAAAAATGAATATAATCATACATATGTATGTTAAATCAAGAATTTACAAAACGATAATGACCAAAAGGTATTTAAAAAAATAATTGAAAACTAAAAATTTCAAATATACAAAAAAAAAATAAAAGAAAATTAATAAAAAAATAAAAATTATATAAAAAAAATATTAAAAATAAATAAATATAATTCAAAAATAGTGTGAAAAGCAAATTTACAAATTAAAAAAAAAATAATTTAAAAATAGAAGCAATATAAAAAGAGTTTGAAAAAAAATTAAAAAGAAATTGATCAAAAAAAAAAAAATTCAAAAATAACGTAAAATGAAAATTTACAAGAAAAATTTTATCAAAAAAAAAAGTTAAAATTTACAAAAATAAATTTAAAAAAAAAAAATACAAAAAAAATATTAAAATAAAAAATTATGCAAATATAACTTCAAAAAAAAAAAAAAATTAAATGAAAAAATTATAATTACAAAAAATAAATACAATACAAGAAGAGCATGAAAAAATTGCGAGAAAAATTAATAAAAAAATTTGCCGAAAAAAAAATTAATCCAAAAAAATAAAAATTGTACAAAATTATTTAAAATATTAAGACTATACAGTGATTGAAAAAAAAATTGAAAAAAAAGAAATTATTTAAAAAAAATAAAAATTATCAAAAATAGTGTGTAAAAAAATTATCAAAAAAAAAATTATCAAAAAAAAAAAAACAGTTTGAAAAAAAATTACAAAGAAAATAGTTAATGAAAAATTAAAAAAAATTATTATGTAAAAAATGAAAGATAATACAAAAAGAGTGTGAAGAAAAATTTGGGAAAAAATTTATTCAAAAAAATAAGATTGGTAAATGGTAATAATAAGTTTGAAAAAAATTTTTTAATTAATTTAAAAAAAAGGTTCTCAAAATAATGATAATACAAAAAGAATTTGATTGGAAAAATCTACAAAAAAAAAAAATAACTAAAAATAATTTAAAAATAGTGTGAAAAAAATTACAAAAATAAATATGTTTAAAAAAATTAAAAATAAACAAAATTTGTTTAAAAAAAAAAATTACAAAAAGTTATGAAATTTTTTTTTTTTATTAGAAATGATAAAAAAAATATTTTCAAACAAGAAAATAATTTAAATTTTAAAAATAATAATAATTAATATTTAAATTAATATTAAAAATTATTGTATTGAAATTAAATTATAAAAAATCCGATAAGGAGAAGATTATTGAAAATAATTAGAAAATAGTTTTAGAATAATAAAAAATATAAAAAATTACTAATAATATTTTTATAAAATATCAACAAAAAATTGAGAACAAATGGAATTGAAAAATGAAAAACTTAAATCATAAAAATTACCAGACAGATGACTAAAAACTAATTAAAAATAAATTGAAAAAATTAATAATTAAAAGATTTAAATTATGTATAAATTAATAATAGAAAAAAATTTAAATTAAAAACTATAAAAAACAATAACTAAAAAAATAGAATAAGATAAAAATAAATAAAAAAATTTAGCACGTAGAATTATGTAAGTATTGAACAAAATTCAGAAAAAAAATCATCCACTGCACCCACACCCACGTCTTGAGGGTTTCTTCGACAATTTATTCATTTGCATAAACTTTTCCGCTTAAGTATTTACTAAAGCAATTATTATTGGCTGTGGGGCATGGCAATTACATGGGCGTATACATGCAGCTGAAATTCGAGAGAATTTACATATATATAAATACATATAAATACAAATATTTTCAACTTCCAAACCACTAATGTGAACATAAAATTGCCGCACTCAACCTCAGCGCTTTAATTCGATATTTATGCAACTCTTGCTTATCACTTTATCGAGTATATGAGTATGTATGTGTATGTGTAATTGCATAAATATGCATAAAATATAAGTGAAAAATATACATACAAACAGCTCGACTTTAAATATAGAACACATTATGGCCATTGTATGCCAGCAAAAATGTCACAAAATTTAATTGACATTTGGCCCATTTACTGCCATTTGCGAACGTGACATTTCACCGTTACAAAGTAGCGAACGGGCGAACGAACGAGGTTAATGCAGGTCGACTGAAGAATTTCTAATAATTTTATGTGAGAGTTTAAAAAATTCCAAAAAAAAAATTAAAAAAATAAAAATTAAAAAAATAAAAATTAAAAAAATTTATATAAAAAAATAACAAAAAAAAAATTCATATATTGGAGAAAAAAAATTAAAAAAAAAATAGAAAAAAAAAATGAAAAAAATAAAAAAAAATCAAAAAATTATAAAAAAAATAAAAAAAAATAAAAAATAAAAAATAAATAATATATAATAATAATAAATAATAAAAATAGAAATAAATAAAAATTCAATAAAAATGAACTAAAATAAAATAAGTGCAATAAAAAAGCCAATAAAATGTTTAAGTTTACAAGTAAATTCTGAACTACATTAATACTTTTTCCTCTTCTCCTGCACGCTCTTCCAGTATGACTTTTCGAACATTAAAAAATAAAGTGCAAAATGTTGCAGTGTTGCATTTGTAAAGACACAGCGAGAGGCCGAATAGACAACCTGTGACTACAATAACAATAAAAATTTACCGTTATTCATACATATGTATATACAATTTACAACAATTTGCACTTTCCATTTATTAATGTTTGTTGATCGACGTAGAAGAGAAGAGGAGTAGAATAACTATAAAAAGAGTAGGCGGAACCAACACAAGGAGACAAACACCTTGCAGGTGTGTTCCGCTGAGTGTATATGTGTGTGGGAGGTGGACAATTGTCAGTTGAGCAACTGAAAGTATTTTATTAATTTGTTTTTATTGCTTTTGTTGTTGTTGTTGTACCTGCCAACAACTATGTGTCTAACTGTGCTGCTGAAAGCATTGACTTTTCGTTGAAATTTAAAATTCCATGCTCTTGCTGCTCCAGAGCAAACGGCAAGCGGGAGACAAATTTTCGGAATTCCTTTTTAGAACTCAGAGATTTTGTGCCAACAAAGCGAACGAGGAAGGACTGTGACAATGTGTTTACATGTTAGATGGAAGGGCTGATGAGGAAGATGCCTGAGAGAATTTTTGAATTTCGAGAAAATTTTAAGGGGGAAACTCAAATAATTTTAATGGGCTGGAATTCTACTCACATGAGCTGGCTTCAGCTGAATTATTGACCCAAATAACACATTTATTCGGTAAACAGAAGACTTACATATGAAAGAATTTGATATTGGAACTTCATTTTTTGCGTAATTTCATTCTTTGATGGCTCAAAGTCCATTGACAGAGGGAAATGGTTCGCAGGTTGTTTGAGACTATGATAAAAGATAGAATTCTCAGAGCTATTATCATCTATTCAGACGGGAAGATATATTACCGAGCTTTTATGCGTATGAGAGACACTAGAATTTACCAAGCAATGAGCTAGTGCTAAATGCCCTAAAGCAGATGCCCAAGCCAGGAAAATGCTTGGTCCTAGAGCAAGGTAAAGTATTTCCCAAGTAAGAAGAGTCTTATACGTCCTACTTTCGTAGCGAATGAGACTCTCAGTGCATCCACAAACACGAGCGATAAGTTTTCCTCTATTATCAGTGGAAAAATATTTTCAGTACGAGTCGGATCCTACAATCCTTAACTTTGCTACGAGAGATTTGGAATCTGGAATATTTCTGACACTCTGCTATTGAGTTTTGTAAACATTTCCCTTCTATTCATTGCATTCCTTTGCACATCCTTCTTAACACCGCTATTCGCCTTGTTTTAGGCCACCAGCGGCTTTAGGTTTACCAACCATTGTGTCATATACTCATTTTCAACTGCAATCCTGACATAATTTCTTCCCTCCTAACCTAGAAAGCTACGCTATGCGGCCAAGCAGCTGTCAAACAGTAGCAGCAACAGCAACAGCAGCGCAGTTAACGGTATATAGTTTGGCATACTTATTGAGGTAAAAACCCGACGAAAAGGGGAAAACAGCAGCGGAGAGTGTACCTGAAGTGGATGCCTCTCTTGCTTTTAATATAAGACATTATTTGCATGACATACAAACGGCCAACTGCCCGTGTCACACCGCGGGGCACCAATCTTATGCTGTGGTGTGGTGTGGTGTGACGGCAGCGAGTGCAGTGAACTCTTTGTAGGGAATTCCATGAAGTGGTGTGTTCTAGTATTCAGCGCAGGTAGCATTCACTCTGGCTGGTACATTTTACGCGAAAATAAATACAGTTATCTGTCAAGGTATGTTAGAGTGTGTGTGTGTGTGTGAGAGAGAGGCTGTGGATTGCACTTTCAGCAGAGTTTCACTGCCACTCAACCCAGTAGACCACGTAATTTCACCACAAAACGTTTTCGCAGTCTTCATGGCCTACCTTTAGCGGTAACAACTTCACTCCTTGCCTCTACTCCCCTCGCGCAGTTAACTTTGTACTCATCACCAGTTTTCCAGGCTTTCAAGTGTTCCAAAAATATTTGTTGGCCTTTGAACTCAAGTGCAATTTCGGTAAATGGCCTTAAATGCCATAAACACCCACATCCATAACCATTCATGAGGCGTCCGCCAAAATGTAGGCAACGCGATATGCAAAGTGCTCAACAAAAATAATAATAATAAATAAAGTGAAATAAAAAATAAATAAAATATCAAGCAAAATGTTTGCAACGAATTTCGACAGCAATCGCCTAAATTACGTGAAATGAATCGTCGGCAGCTGAGTTGAGCTAAGCTATAAAGAGTTAAATAAATAAATATGCCTAAAAGTATGCTTTAAATTACAAAATTTGTGATTGCAATGTAATTAAATGCACTAAAACCCCTTAAGCGAAACCCTTCAAATATTAATCATTATTGTAAATAAATTTTAAATTTCAGTGCCTACATTTTGGCGTTATTTATTTTGACACTTTCGACGCTTTTGACACACTTCGAATGCATTCCAATCGCTCAAAACTGCCTTGGTAAGCCAATATTATTTGAACTATTTGTAAAAATATTTATTTTAAATCTCTAAATGAATGCCAAAAATTCGCTGAAAATTCATAGCATACTTTTAGGCATTGCTATGTGATTTTCATTAATTTAATGCAACATTGCCGAAATGTCTGACGTACGGTGTAGTTGCACAAATGACATATCATTGTATATTAATTTGCTAATGGAAATTTGTAATTTATAAGCTATTTGAGAAGTAACGGTGCAATTTAGCGCAATATTCGGATATGCAATTTAAATTTTGGGAATATTTATGTAAACATTTTTGATTGGTTAAAATGCATGGTTTTAGTTGTGGGAAATTGTATGGCGGAATTTATGACTATTTTAGTGGAGAACAATTTTGGATTTAAAAAAATTAAAGTTATGAATTACATTTTTTTTGATTAAAATTGTTTTTTTTTTTTTTAAATAAGAAAAAATATATAAACAACATAAACAAGTAAAAAAAAATCTATTTAAAAGAAAAAATATAAGAAATGGAAAAAATACTTAAAAATTACAACAACAAAATTAATTAAAAAATTTCGAAAAAAAATTTATATTGAAATTAAATTTTTTGAATTTCTTGTCTAGTATATAAGCATATTTCCGCTTCTAAAAAATAAGATTTTTTTTTCAAATAATAAAAATAAAAATAATGAAAATGTTATGTAAAAAAAATTGAATCTGAGAAGGTAGGTGACTAGGAATAACTATCGACGTGAGAACATCATTACTCTTAGCTCAGAGTAATCTCATTATCTTGTACTGCCCATTCACTTCAATTTTCTTATAAATTTTACGAGTTTATTTACCTTGACATTTGCTAACTTAGAAGAATATTCGTTGTCGGTGATTTCGAAACCTAGATCTCTTCGTATAGAAGGGTGCTCGCATATAAGACTTTTTTGCTTCTACAGCACTGCCTAAAGGGAAACATCCAACGTGCTGTGGCCTGTCTAACCACCTCGTGTTTCAGAGAAGGCCCCTCTCTATTAAGAGAGTACATTCCGCGTGAGCTCTTCCGATTCCATTTCGGCCAGTTTTGTATGCAAATCACAGTGTGTTTCCACTTTTATGTGGCCTGCTCAACTGTGAATTCTTTAAGTGCCATTTTTCATGTGCCCAAAAGGCATACCAATGCATTCCTTATCGAGTTGAATCTGCTTGTTAGAGTCTGGTCTGACACGTGCGTTTGCATTATGGCCTTTCCGAAAATTGCTTTAGTCAGAAACCTAAATGATAGATAGTTTGGGCTGTTTCGTCAGCTCCTGTCGCGATTGGCGAGGGTCTAGCGTAATTTTTAGGCGTTGAGTAAGAGAGCTAAACATCTTGATTTCTATCACTCTTTCTTCTTCTCAATTGGCGTAGGTACATTAAAGGCGCGTCAGTTTTTTCCTCCTTTTGCAGACTGGCGGCAATTGGAGAAATAAAAGATACCCAAAAAAATCCAGCAGCCGTTCAGAGGCGGCTTAGAACAAACCATAGGTCCTTCCACTTGCTGAATATATACCAAAAATTGTAGGGACAGCTCGGCCGAAAATCGCAATCGCTTCAGCGGTTATAATGTCACTGCCTCAAGCCTTTTCTTATCAATAGCTCTTTTCATGTATACAGAGCCGTTGAACTATTTGCCAAATTAGATTTGTACTTCTTCCACTTGTCCAGAACTACTCATACCAAGAAGTTTACTGGAATTGAGCAGTGGAATACTCTTTAAAGGGTTCCCTACATCATGCCACGCAGAGTCTCTGGGTACTGGGGCTTATAAGGTACGAAGAATGTAATGATTCTATCTCCTCTCTAAACAATTCTCGTCTGAAGCGAGTCAACTGTAAGATTCCAGTGTGTCTCTCGGACTCTACTTCCCAAATGATCCCACCATGAGAAGTTCTTCTTCTTACGTAAGTCATACTCTCCCTGACTCATAGTTGCGGTGCTGCACAGAAGAGGTTGATTTATGAATGCCACCTGTGAGGTGTTTAAATATTTCTTTTTTTAGATATTTTAATTTTTGTTTTTGTTTTTCCCCTTGTTTTTCCAAATTTTGGCATAAAAGAATAAAAATTCTTGATAAAAAATTAAAAAATATTGATTTTTAATTTTTTTTTTCAATTGCCACGTGCATTTTTATGCTTTAAAAAATTATTTAAAACATTTTATTGAAAAAAAAAAAATATTTTTAATAAATAATTCTTTAAATCATCTCGCTCGCTCGCTCTATCTCTCTCTCTTTCTCTCAATGCATAGAGAAATTCAATTATTCATTGCATCGCCGACTATTGAAACGGAAATTTAAGTATGTATGGGTTTTTACGAACACATAATTCAAGCGTTTGTGGTTGTGGCCACACATAACTGTAATTTATTGGCAATGCAACTATTATTTCAACTAAAAATATAATAATTTTCCAACAATTAATTGCCACTTTAAAGTCAAAATGTTTATTTGTGCGTATTCATGCACACATGTAACACACACACATATATATGCATGTATAGGTATGTATGGGCTTGTGCAAATAGCGTGCAATTAAATTAATGCGCCACTCAAACTGTCACTTGTTGTGCACATTATTTTGAAGGCCACACCGAATTTGGCTTATTGGCAACCAAAATTTGTTCAAATTTATTGTAAACCGTTAGACCGTTAGATATTTATTTTTGTTTACGTCGAATTTATGTTATTTAATACTAATATATACATATGTATGTGTGTGCATATAAATTTCAATGCATGTGAAGTTAATGACTATTTATTGGAGAAATTTGTGTTGATTTTAATTGCAGACCAAGCAAAGATGACTTTAATTATGCATTGTTTTGAGAGTTTTATTTGTAAAAAATGTGACAATATTTTTACAAAAGTGATTATATATTTTGTGTTTTGTCATATTTGAACTAGATCAAAAGTGAACTACTATGTAACTAGTTGGTATGTAGTTATGTGTGAACTAATTTTTGCAAATCTACTTAAAAATGAGTGTTTTACACAAATTCTTGTAGTTTCAATAATCATTTCTTTGCAACTAGTTGCGGTCTAGTTTGGAAAAAGTGACTTCTTAACTAAATAGTTATAAAAACACCACATCTAGCATTAAATCTAGTGGAAATCTTTGTTTTCTTACAATCTAAGTTCAAAAATCTAACAAAGAACCGATTTCGAAGTGTCTGAGTGAATGGTGGCGGCGCCGTAGTGCCACTGTAAGTACTCACAGTCGCGTTGGTCGTACAAAATTTACCACACACACATACACACACGCACTCATACTGCCATTGCTGTCGCCTGAACAGTTTCTCTGAGTTTCTCTCTCATCTCCATGACCTTATAGAGGCATTACTCAGCAATCGTTCGTCATCAGCTTAAGTAAATTTGCTCATATATACCCGATGATATCAGCATTTAAGACTTGAAACAATAAAAATACAACAACAACAAAGCATACACAGAGCTTAGAACTTAGCCATAGCATAACATAGCATGACATGACATGCCAGAGCATAGCACCAGTTAAAGACATTCTTGGTCATTGCCAGCGGATTCCATTAAATTAAATCAACAGCAATGAACAGTTAGCTATGGATGTATACGAGTGAGCGAGAGAGAGAGCGATTGAACAAAGAGTGCGCTCTGAGTATGTGGCACATAAAAGGTGTCAGCTTACATTTGGTTTGGAATTCTGCAAGCATTGCACATACCGTTAGCATATGCACTTGCATACAAACACACGCCCACATGTATACACACCACACATACATATATGTATATGTACGTGTTGTGGTTGCTGCAACAAATCTGATCTATGGCATAGTTGACAATGAATCTGAGGCACAATGGCGCACGTGGAGAGTGTCAAAGGCAGTTGTATGTTAAGAGGAGAGAGCGAGAGGTCGAGAGATGAAGACTGGCTATGAGAAACAAGTAAAAATAAGAATAAAATAAATGAAAATAAAAAAGCAAAACAAAAAATGCATAGCAAAAGCAGTGCAGCGTTAAAAAACACCAACAACAACAACAACAACGACAACGACAACAACAACCTAACTCAATTGTATAAATAACTAAGCAGACAGCAACAGTGCAAAAGGGTCAACTAAACTGGCATTAGAGCCACAAGGCGCGTAGACTTCCACGTACAAGCACATATACATATGCATATATGCATATATGTGTATGTAAACAAACAATTTTGTGGTAGAATTTTTGTATTTTTAGTTTGTAGGTGCGCAGGAACGTACGTCTGCATTAGATTTGGTTCGACTAGCTATCTATGTAGGTGCTGCATAGAGGAGATAATAGGAAATCAACTAAAGTCTGTTTGTTTGTATATAAATTAAATGCAACTAACTAGTTCTTAACTAACTCCAAAGTAATTAGAAACTTATGGCCAATCGACCACGACCGGCCAAAAACGTGAAATTACCTGCTCACCGAAATGTTCTCTCAATAAATCCATTGATTGATGCGATGTGTGGTAGGAAGTGGTTGAAACCAAATGTCGCTGAGATCACGAGCTTCAATTTCAGGCATCAAATAGTCGGTTATCATGGCGCGATAACGTTCGCCATTGATGGTTACGTTCTCACCGGCATCATTTTTGAAGAAATATGGATCGATGATTCCACCGGCCCACAAACCACACCAAACCGTTGTTTCTTCTCCATGAAATGGCAGCTCTTGAATCTTTTCATTTTGCTCTTCGTCCCAAATGCGGCAATGTTGTTTCTTTACATACCTATTGACACAGAAAGAGGACTCATCGTTGAACAAAATTTGGCTCAAAAACGTCGGATCTTCTTGGAACTTTTCAAGAGCCCATAGAGCAAAGCGATGTCGTTTGGGAAGGTCGAGCGGCTTCAGTTCTTGCACGAGATTTATTTTGTATGCTTTCAATTTAAGATCTCGACGTAAAATGCACCAAGTTGTTCCATACGTCAGTACTACGAGTTTCTGCGAACGGCGCCGAATCGATTCTCCACGGTCTTCGTGTACCCTCTCTGCGAACGGCCGCTATATTTTCTTCACTGCGTGCTGGACGTGGTCTATTCGGCCGAATATTATCAAATAATGAATGCTGGGTCTCAAGATGGCTGATGTTGTTGCGATTAGTACCTTCAGTAGGCCGATTATGTTGACCTATAAGTTGAGCGAAGCGCGCGAAACACATTCTTTACAGAATGTGAATTTTCGTTCGATAAAGTTGAATGATTTGTAAAGGTTGTTCAGGCGTAAGTCTTTCCATGATGAAATGCCAAACAATACTGAACAAAAAAAAAAAAAACATGACAGCTTGACACAACTCACGCGTGATCTGTCAAAAAAAGGCTATTGGAAAAAGTATATCTACTTGAATCACCCTTTAGTTGGTTTACAATATAGTGCAATAATTTATTGTTTGTTTTATTTAATTCCTATATTTTTTAGTATACAGTTTTGTCTCTAAAAGAACTTAAATCATGAGCTCCTTTGAGAATTGCAGGTAACTGTCGCAAAATAAGAGCTCTTTGGGCCTCTTTAACGGCAACTAGTTCAAAATAAATGCCTTTAGTTTCTATTTTTAGATAATTCGGTAGTTTTCAGTAATTATGAGGCAATTTTCATACAACAGTAATAAAATTATCTCGTATTCTGTAAAATAATTACTAGTTCTTAAACTAATTACTACTGAACTAGTTCATGTATAGCATGTGAGAAGTAAATTTTTGCAAATCTACGCAAAATTGCATATTTACTAGAAATTTCAGTACTTTTCTTACACCTTACTTCGTAACTAGTTACTCACTAGACGGAAAGAAACAACTTTTAAAGTAATTCATTACAAAAAACAACATATATTTGGTCTCAATCTTCGCTGACTGCTCCAAAGCGACTAACACTACTTACAGGTATATGATTATATGTACATATGTGAGTATGTTTGTATATGTACGAGTTTACAGTATTTTGTTTTGTTTTATTTATGTTATCTGTGGTACGCGTCTGTGTTTTGCTGTGCATGTTGAGCCAAAGGACCTGGCATGCCCTTCATCATCATCAAAGCGCAGTGAGTCAAGCGGCAAACAACAACAGCAACAATAACAACAAAAGCTAACAATACACAATGGCACAATGGGGCGACGACGACGACGACACTAACAACTTTATAATAAAATAATACGCCAAGCGGGTGGACGACCGAAAGAACGCTCGTGCAGTCATTGTTATTGTTATTAATATTGCTACTGTTGTTGTTGTTGCTGCTGTTTTTTCATGCACTCTGCCTGCCTGCAACGCCAACGGGGGCGACCACTAGATTGACATTATCATTGCAATGCAGTTGTGTTGTGATTGTTGCTTGCTGCAACTGCTGTTGTTGTTGTTGCTGTTATTGTCATGACAGCAATGGCTGTTTACTCGCGCGCCACACTTACACCAACACACTTGCATTTATCTCACACACATACACATACATACATTTGTGTTCATTTCATATGCATTTTTTGATTTTTTCATTTATCCTTTCTCGTTGCCGTTCTTCTGTTTGTGTTTTTATTTTGCTCGCATTATGTTGTTGTTGTTGTTGCTGCTGCGACTACTGTGGCTCACACATTGTTATACATTTTGGCGTAATTTAATTTAGTAACAACATTCATCATACAAAATAATGACAACCACATACATACACACATACATACATATGTATAAACACATATGCATTGTATATATGTACATATATGTATGTCTTTATACTATTTACACTCTTTGTTTGTGCTTGAGTTTGCGTGCGCTTTGTTGTAGCGGCGACCATCGTTGGCGTTAATCGCGCTACTGACACTGACAGCTCAGTGCATCAAATTAAATTGAAAGGCGTGTCAGCGAGTACTCGAAATTATGCTGGAGGCGACAAGCAAATGCAAACAAGAAAAAAAAACTTGATAAAAAATGCAAATAAAAGGAAACCGAGTTTAAAAAATTAATTAAAAATAAATAAAATGAGCAAATTTATGTATTGTTGTTGTTGTTGCGTGTTAAAGAGCTTAAGGGCTAAGCGTTGAATTTTCTGACGTACGCAAAAAAAAAAGGAAAAAATTTGAAAGTCTTTAAATTGTTGAATGCGGCCTGTAATTGTTTGTGGTTATGGTGAATTCATTTAAATAAAAATCCTAACAAAATAGGCCCTTGAATAAAGCTCATTTACTTAAAATTCTTTAGTTTCGCTTTTTTTTAATTTCTATAAATTTGTTTTCTTGAAATAGACACCTCTTTTGAATCAAATTTTTCTCTCCATCTTTGATAATTAATTTTTCTGATATTTTTTTGAATAAAATTTTTTTTATCTGCTTTTTCTCTCTAAATTTTAATTACATTTTTGGCTTGCATACCTTATATACCTAAAAAATTATACTTTCTTTTTTGGTAAAAAAATTGTATTATTTTTTACTATATTTATGTAATTTATTAAATTAAATTTTTTTATTTCAATTTCCATTTTCTTACGAATTTTTTTTTTAATAATTTAAAATTTTTTTTCACTAAATTTTTTTTGAATATTTTCTGTTTACAAAAAACAAATATTTGTGCTTTTTTAAGAAGCTAAATTTTCCAATTTTTATCAATGATTTCTTATAAAAAAATGTTATATTCTTTTTTTATAGAAAATATCTTTAGTTGTTTCCTCCCCAGTTTCCTAATTTCGTACGAAAATAATTTTTTTGTAAAAAATATTTTTTTTTTTAATTATTTGCAATCATTTTTTATAAGAATTTCAATGTTTTCTCTTTTTTTAATATGTTTTTTAGTTCATTGTGCATCAATTTTTACCAAATACTTATGTAAAAAAATTATTTTTTTTTTCCAAAAAAAATGTTTTTTTTTTAAAGATCATTTAAATTTTTTTCCTTTTTTTATTTAAAATTTTCTTATATATTTTAGTTTTCCATTTCCTTGAATATTTTAGTTTTCCATTTGCTTTCCAATTTTTGTACGAAAAAAATAAATTTTGTAAGGAAATTCTTAATTTTAAAGAATATTATTAATTAAAAAAAAAATTATTTTTTATAAAAGAAGAGAAAAAAATTTTTTTTGCAAGAAAATTATTATATATAAATCCAAATTTAATAAAAAATGTTAAGAAATTTCTTACAAAAAAAAAATTATTTCTCTTCTTTTATAAAAAATTAAATTTGATTTCTCTTCTTTTATAAAAAATAAAATATTTTTTTAATTAATAATATTCCTTTTTTAACTAAAAAATAATAATGTTTTCTAACAAAAAATGTTTAGAAAAAATTGTATATACATTTTCCATTTTATTGCCAAAAATGTATTTTTCCAAGGGTACTCTTTTCTTATTCCTACCGAAAAAAAAATTTTAATATCGAAATATTTTTTCCTGAGAATAAAATTTTTTTTTATTTTTCGGAAAATAATTTTCTTAATTTACATACTCCTCTTTCGATATTTGTGCAGAAGTATACATCTCTTTTAAAGAATTAATTTTTTTTTAATTTTTCTATTAGGGGCATACTTTTGTTTAGCAATTTTTTTTAATTTCTGGTTTTTACAAAAAAAAATTTAAATAGTTTTCTTTACATTTTTCTTATTTGAAGCAAAATTAAAATGAATTTTTTTAATATTTTAACTTTAACCAATACTTTCTTTAATAAAAGTTTCTCTAAGTAAATTCATAAAAACTTTCATATATTTTTTTTTTCAAAATTTTATATTTTCCTTTTTATTTTATTTTCTTTTTATATATTTTTTTATTTTTTTACTTAATTTTTGAGAAAGGATATTTTTTATTTTTTAACTTTTACTAAAATAAAAGTATTTTTTTAAAGGTTTTTTGAACATAATACGCAATGTTTCCATTGTATTTTTTTTATAGATTTTTATTCCAAATTTAAGCATTTTGAAGCTCTGCGACTCACAGAAGAGCAATTAAATTCCATCACTTGTAGGTGTGTGATACACACACTCCTACATACATATAATACAAGCGAGAAAAGAGCACAAATACATACAAATGTGCATATGTATGGAATTTCATCTTAAATATATATATATATATATATATATATATATATATATACACATATAAGGTATCCGAGCCTGACAGTGAGTCTTCTTCCATCGATTGCTTCGGCAGTCATGCAATTTAAAAGTTTAAATATTTACACAGACTGCAAAATTGCTGTAGTACAATGTTGAGAGCGAAGCAATTTCACTGTATTGCTGTCGATGGCAATAGCTGCTGTTATTGGCATTAACTTAGAGGCAATATTCACATCTACACCCACACCCACACCCACACCCACACACACGCAGCGACGACCTTCCAATATTATTTTCAACGCGCTGTCCACGAGTGCGCAACCCACTAGACGTACATACATACACTCATACGCACACACACGCACACAGCTGAACATTTTAGCAATTTTTCCGTTTACTTATCTCCCCATCATCGGCGCTCGCCATCAGTGCTCAGCATCAACGAAACACATGCACACACACATATATATACGAGTACGTGCATGTGCACATGCAAACCCATTTGCATGCATTTTTAATTTGCCTCTGTGTATTCATTTAAGTTGCACTGCTTCGACTGCTCTCTGTGTTGTGGACCTCCGCCTGCGGATGTGTGGCTGCCGAACGCTGACTGATTTCATTTCCGCTTTTGTGCGCGCCATTCAACGTGGGGCAATCGATGCATGTTTTCAGTGTCACTGAAAATCATTTCAACGGTGTTGTTGCATACTGCGGGCCCAGTGCTGCAGGCGGATGGATGGATGGGTGGTGCTGTCGTATATGAATTGCTCTTGTTCATCTCCTTTTATTCAGATTGCGCCGCTAACTACGCTTAAGCATTTACATTTTAAAGAACTCACATATATTGGGGTTATTTTTTTTATATAATTAAATTTTCAATTATTATTTTTTTATACTATTTTATTTAAATTAACTTATTTTTTTTTAAATTTTTTAATGTTTTATTTTATTTTATTTTTTATTCCATTTCATTTTATTATTATTTTTATATTTTTATTCTTAATTACATTTTATTTTCTTGTACATATTGTTTCATTTTTCATTTAATTTTTTTTTTAAATTTTTTTTATATTAAAATTAACTAAATTATTTTAATTTAATTTTAATTTCATTTATTTCATGTTATTTAATTTTATATATGTATTTTATTTAATTTTTTATTTTATAATACTTTTTATTAATTTGTTTTAACGTATTTTTTATTGTTTTTTAATAATTTTAAAAATAAATTAGTTAAATTATTTCAATTATTTTATCTATATATTTTTTATTTTAATTTTTTTATAATTTATTTCTTTTTTAAATTCAAATTTTATTTTAATTAATTTTGGTTACTTTTATTATTATAATTATTTTATAAAAAAAATTTCTTTGTTTTATTTATTTAATTTAATATTTTTTTATTTCATTTCATTTTATTTTATTTAGTTTAAACTATTTCTTTTTCATTTTATTTATTTTTATTTTATTTTATTTTTCATTTCATTCTACTTAAAAAAATTTTTTTATGTAATTTTTTATTTTTATGTTTTTTTTAATATTAAATTTTAAATTAATTTAATTATTTTATTTAATTTTAATTAAATTTATTATTATTTACATTTAATTTAATTATATTATATTTCATTTTATTTGATTCTGTTTTATTTTATTTTTATTTATTTATTTATTTTTTATTTAGTTTTTTTTGTTAGTTATATGTTTTTTATTAAATTTTCTTTTAATTAATTTTATGTATTATTTTATTTATGTAGTAATTAAAAATTTTTTTTATTTAATTAAATTAATTTTTTAATGTTTTTCATTTTAATTTTATTTTTTCTATATTTTAATTTCTTTATTTTAATTTTAAATTTATTCAATTTTATTTGTTTTATTTTTTGAAATTTACTTTAATTTTATTTTATTTTTAATGTTTAATTTTTATTTTTTTTTTTAATTTTTGTTTCTGCTTTTATTTTTAGTGATTTCATATTTTTTTAATACAAATTTTATTTTAAATTCTTTTAGTTTTATTTAATTAGTTAATTTTTTAATTTTAAATTGATTTCAAGTTTTTGTATTTTTTTAAATTTAATTTAAAGTTTTTACACTATTACTCTTTTTAATTCAAACTTACCGTACAAGTCGATATATATAAATTTAAATAAATTTAAAAATATGTATTTTTTTTTCACAAAGAGTAGCATTTTTGCACAGATCTAATTAATTATTTATGCTCAAAATATCTACATTTTTGATTTAATTGCATATCATATGACTTTTGTAAATTTTCTGAATTTGCTTGCCTGAAAAAATTGTAACATTTTATTATTTATATTATTTTTTTTCATTAAATCAAAACTTTTCCACACCAATTTGATTGAATATTTAATGCTCTCAATACCGCCAAGCATACATATTTCAATACTTACGGTAGTTTACGTATAGCAGTCCGTGCTACTGTGTAGTGGCATGCGCTTTTTGCATTTTTTTTTTCAAATTTATCTGACTTATTTCATTTTAATTCGCTTCATTAATTTGTTTGTTTTCATCCATTGCCTCATTAGTTTTGAACCATTTATTTCTTTTTTCACCCTCTTCCTCGGTATCACTACTCATAATATTTATTTGCGAGCTTTGTTTTTAATTAAGTGAGATTTCTATTCAGTTTTTTTTCTTTTTTTTCGATTCAATAATGAATTTTAAAATAGTTTTTATTTTTATTTTTAATTAATTATTAATATTATTTGCTTAATGAGTGGATATTTTTCCAGAGAAATATTTGTTATTTTGTATAATTTATGAAATCGTATAGAAAAATAATTTCATATTTAGAGGTTAGGTTATACTGGTTGGTTGCCAGGTTTTACGTAGAACAGCGGGTGTTTTGTGTTGCCAGATGGAAGTCCAATTTAATTTGGTGTGAAGAAGTCTTTTTATGAGACGTTCAATGCCTTTTTCTGAAATTCAAGAGATATTTGAAATCTAGCTGTGAGACTTCTTTTAGCGGTATGTTCTACGAAGCTCCGAAATAACGGAGTTGTGTTCTTGAAAGGGCCGACCAGAGACTGATTAGGTGTTCTAACAATTTGAGCATGTCTTTTTCTCTTCATTACCTCCAAATATCACCGTTTGTAATCCCCAATTGATACCAATTTAAGCCCTGTGCCAGCAGTAGTCATTAGACCTATCAGCACCCTGCGCCTACTCGAGATAGTACGAGAAAAACTCGTTTGAAGGATACAATACGGCCTTTACACATGATTTTGGCGATCTTGTAGGTTCTAAGTTCCGTCTTCCAGCTTTTCTCGAGTTTGAAACATCTTTAGTATATCCTGTTCCACTTTAATCGTCAGATGAGTGACACTTTTTGCAAATGCCATCAATTAATTCGTTTTCCACAATATTCAACTCACCTTGAACGCAGTAGATATGCTTTTGCGTCTGCAATTCCAACCTATCACTGTTTCCCTGTCTCTAAGAGCATTTTCGTAGTGAGGTTTTAAGCCCATATCAACGTGTATTTTGAAGTTTCTTTTCGCTATTTCTTGTGGTTTGTATTAGCTGAGCTACTTTTCCCAGCTTTTTCTGGAAAATACTGCTCTTTACGAGCAGCATAAAAATCCTTCTGAGCTCAGGTGGGCGCAGTAAAATCGAGTGGCAGCTCCGTGCCCGTAAAACCCTCTTTCGCTGATAAAATAGGTAGATTTTAGTCTGTTCTATCCACCCTTGCCTTGCTTATCGAACTATAACCGAGCTTGCTGTCAGCGAACTCAAGAGAGAAGCCGCCTGATCTTTCTACGATCGATCTTTCCTAACGTAAAGTCGACTAGCGGTAGATCGTGTGTGTTCCGAGTACAGTGATTACTGCACTTTTCGCCCTCCCCTACACATATAGCCTTCCCCAGTAGCATGCAGCTCGGAGTTGCTTGGGAAATTTTTCGAAAATGCGTTCTCTAAGCAATTCTTTTTGACATTTTTTGGCTTTAAATCAGATAAAATTTAGTTTTCCTTGGAAGGAAAATACTCAAAATTAGTTTTTTTAATCTGAAAATTCAAAAAATAATGGCAACACTTCTTACCAAAAATTTTTCCACAACAGAATTTGAGCCCAAACCCGCTGCTAGTTGAATATCTTTTCAATTTGTCTCAATTCCCGTACTCAAAATGATTAATTACATTTGAATAAAGAAATTTTCGCCACCGTTTTGAATACACTTTAAGCTGCTTACGCGCGACAAGTAAATGTTCTAAAGCGAAACAAAATGACTGACAAGCAATTCAAGTTGGAAAAAAGTGCAAGAGAGAGAGAGCGGAGGCAGTGAGAGAGTGGGAGGTTGAGTGCCGTGAAGTATGAGGGAATGTGAGAATGAGTAAAGATGAGCAGAGATGAATGCTGTTGGAGCGTGAGAATTAAAATTCAATGCAAGTGATACTTTGGTAATTCATTTCGGATTTTTTTTCTCTTTTTCAATTCTTTTTTTTCTGCGTTTTGTGTATTACTAAGTTAACTGTCTTTCATCAAGTTACAAGCATTTTGTGTAATAGCACCAGCTGGTCAAAAGCTGAGCGCCAGCAATGAATAAGGAAGTGTTTTGCAGGAAGAAAGAAATTAAAAAAAAAACATTTTTTCAAGCAGTTAGCAATAGGAATAAGGGAATAAAATGGAGAAACAAAGAGGAGCACGCTCAACGTCCAACATGATGTTTCTATGACGGAGCATAAATGTTAGGAGAAAAAAAATATATGTACGTATGTGCATGTAAATGGCATATGCGCCGATAAGAAGCATTCGCCTGAAATTGTAATTGACATCAAAAGCAATTAAAATGAGAAAATGGAGGAGAGCGCAAAACTAGACAGAGATTGGTGGCGGCGGAAGGAAACTATAGACAAGTGAAGCGAGAATTGAGTGAAAAATTAAAGCGAAAATAGAGAAAAAATTAAAGCAAAAATTTGGAACAAAAAATTTTGGCGAAAATTCAAAAAAAAAATTGAATTAAAATTAAAAAATTCAGAATCAAAATTTAAAAAAAACAGGTAAGCAAAAATATAAGCGAATTAAGACAGAAAAAACGGAAACAGGGAGTGAAAAAAATATAAAAAAATTAAATTTTTTTAACAAAAACCTATATAGTGCACTACACAGAATGAAAACTTATGAAAAACAAAACTCTTATAAGATTTCATTATTTTTAGCAGGTTTAAGTTACTTATCTCACTCTATGTGCGACTTTTGACTCAAAAATACAATTTTTGAAACATATTTTGTATGGGAACTATACGAGAAAGTCGTCCGATTTCTATATTCTTCATCATCTGCTTTTCTGTTCGGCTGCAAGTACAGAATACCGAATTTCATGTTCTTAGCTGCTCGAATGTGTATGTTTTGAGCTAAAAACCCATTTTTGAGAACCTTTTTGTATGAGAGCTGTTTTAGAAAAACATCGGATTTCGATAATTTCATGGTCTAATATTCATTTATGATATGTTGGATATAATATCAAATTTCAGATACTTAGCTGACTCCAAAAACAATTTTTGAAAAGTCTTTTGTATGGGAACTATATGAGAAAGTCATTCGATTTGCATAGTTTTCGCTTCACACTTTACTTCTATGACATTGGCGGATAATACCAAATTTCATGTTCTTACCTGCTTAAATAAGAGAGTTTTCACCTAAAACTCTATTTTTGAAAAATGATCTATATGGCAGCTTAACGTTATAGACCATTTCATTTCCATGCTTTTCACTGTCCAATTTAACGCTACGATATATGTGTAGAATACAAAATTTCAGATTCTTAGCTTTTGAAATATGACTGTTCTGAGTTAAAAACCAATTTTTGAAAAACTATTTCTAAGAAAGCTGCGTGCTATAGCAAATAAATGCAGTCGTTACTGATACTATTGTAATAGGTTACTAAATTTCCTACAAATTTCTCCAAAATATTCCCAACAAAATATTTTAAATGTAGTGCTGGACTTGATTTAGCTTATTTCAGCTCAAAATATTGAGCACACATGATATTTCTGTATACAGTTAGCTCTATCTTAATTTTTTTAGCGTTTTCAAACAACACCGTAACTTTACCTAAATTTTATGTACGTGAGGGGTATTTTTAGGTTTTTTTTTGAAAAAACAATTAAATCACTGAGCTCAACGAACTCCGCAAGCAGCTGGCGAATTTCAAACCCAAATATGTACGTATCACCAGAGCTTGGAGATTATTAAAACGATTTGTGCGAATATTAATTATGAGTGGGTGTTGAGGTGGAAGGGGAAGAAAAAGCATAAGTTGAGTGCGATGGACGACAGAGAGAGAGAGGAAGACTAAACGCAGACAGATAAGGAACCAACAATTAGCAGAGCCAAAGCGCTAGCAAACTGCGTCAAAGGTAGCGGGAAAGGAGCGCCACCAAGCACCCCAATCACCCAAAATGCAAGAAAGATTAATGAAGCAAAAAATTTCGTACATCATTAGTGAGAACGAAATGAAATTAAGCATGCAATTTGGCACCAGCGTAGCTGTGGTGGTAGGAAGAGAGTAGAGTGGGGACTATAAGTGATGTGAGGGAAGCGAGAGCGTTTGGAAAAAAAAGTAGAAATCGTTTGCCGATGACACCGTGAGCTGGGAGCGCCGTAGAGGTAAACCAAAAAATACAAAAATAATATTTTGCCAACCTTCTCTGCTGCTCAAAAGCACGCAGGCGACGCTAAGTTGGCGCTAAGAGCGCTAAAACTTGATGACAAAATTGCAAGTGTAGACAACGGAAGCAACTTAGGTTGAAGCAATTGATAGTTAATGCATAAACTTCAAATCTACACCTACCCTCTCCCTCCCCTTTAAAACCTGTAAAGTAGCTGGAGGTATGAGTGATTCAATGAATAGTATGAATTAGTTGAGAAAAAAGTTTATTTGAGTAGGAAGTAAACACTTCTCCCAGCGGGTGTGTGGTAGGTTAGCGTAGAGCGTTGTTGTGCGAAAAAACTCAAAATTGATATATTTGTATGAAGTCAGTAAGGTAAGTGAAGGCCAACGCACTTGAGCGCGGATCTGGCGGGGAGCAACTAATTTGCTAGACTAACAAATCAGCCACTTAAGTAGCTCGGAAGTAAGGGAAAATGGAATGAGAAAAAAATCTGAAATTATGTTGCTCGACGGATAAAGTTGGAAAGATAAGTGCTTGGGTAGACACCGCTGGCTGCTGGCTGCTGGCTGTTGGTTTACTTCCACTGAATTCTTTTCAAAATGCGATTATTCATAAAGTGACTTTAAGTGCTGTAATTTCAGAAAATCTTATATATTTTTTTTTACCGCAAATTTTCAATGGAAAGTTCTGCTCTAATACAAAAATAAATATTAATGAAGAATTAATTTTTTTTTTTAATTTAATTGTTTTAAAATAAATATTTTTTAAATAGATAAAAAAAATTTTTTAAATTTTATAACGGAATATTCGAAAATGCAAATTCCCTAAAATTTTTAGTTGTACTGAATGAATAGAATTTTCTGAAATTTTTTACTGAATTAATTTCAAATGTTAAATTTTTTTTTTAAATTTTCATTAAATAAAATTAAATTAATAAAAAAATTTTGTTGAAGTAAATTAATTAAATTAAATAACTTCAGTTTCAAAACAATCAAAATTTTTTTTTTTAATTTTAAAAATTATTTTAGTGATAATTTTTATTTAAAAATCTATTTTAACTTTAATTTTGTATAAAATTAAGGGACAACAAGTAAGAAAACCCGTTATAGTTTAAAATTACTAAAATATTGTGTTTGGAATTTTTTTGATAAATTCTGTTATTGGAAAATTTGTAAATTTTTTCTTAATATAAAAAGATAACTTTTCTGTTCAAATTCCTTAAAATATATATAAAATAATTTTATTTGAAGCTCTTCATTCCTAAAACTTCAAGTAATAATTCATCTCAAAAAAAGTCAA
This sequence comes from Neoceratitis asiatica, assembly GCA_030068015.2. NCBI lineage: Eukaryota > Metazoa > Arthropoda > Insecta > Diptera > Tephritidae > Neoceratitis > Neoceratitis asiatica. Next base: position 96,149,839 of record CM061525.1, on the reverse strand, counting down.
AAAATTATTTTTCCTGTTTTTTTTTTTCAAAACTTAACACAATTTTTTTAATTAAAATTTTTAAGTAAAATTTTTTATTAAATAATTTTTTTTGAGTTACATGATATTAATAATATGAATAAAATAAATAATTTTAAATAATTATTTAAAATTTTAAAACTAATTATTCAAAAATTTATCGATAATTTTTCAATTTTTAGTATTTTTTTTTGCAAAAAATATACATGAAAACTTATAACTGATTATACATAACTACCTTGCCATTGCTTCTATGCATTCACACTGCTCTGCATAAGCACGTGTGTGTCTGAAATGCCTAAAAGTATGCAATGCAACGCAGGAACATTGGCATAGGCATAGGCAGCGAAAGGCAAAGCAACAAAACAACCGCAAACTCACTCACACAGACTAATTTTTGGCCAACCACATGGAATGCACATTCACACACGCACATTCACACACGCACACACACAAGCATACTACAACTCACACTCTCACCCAGCGTTCCTTTCTTTCTTGCTGGTAAATCAAGTCGTCGCGGTTTCTAAACTTTTCTGGGAATTTCTTCACATCTCAGTTACCGTTTGCTGCACTTTTCTTTCTTCTGCCACACTTTTATGGGCTTTTTTTCCAGCGATTTATGCTCTTTTTCTCGTATACTTTTGACTTTTTATCCATATTTCAGGCGGGTTTTCGTAATTGTTCGTCGCTAACGGTAATTCCCGCTTGAGCAGAGAGCAAGCTGCCATGTTCCCCTTGTGGTTTAGATTTTTTGAAAACCGTTATTTTTGCTTTTAAGCATTGTTGCGCGCTCTCATTAGGTTGACAACTGCCAACACCTCTCTTCTCACCTTCCTCCTCGTCCTTCTTTGAAGTTGTTGTACTCTGGTGTCGCTTGTTGCTTGTTGCCTGTCTGTTGCAACAACGATAAGCCTACTCCACTTTGCGATTTGGCCGCGTTTGGTCCGCGTGTTGCTTGTTGTTATCGCCATTGTTCGCCTGCCATGTTGTGTGTTATTAATGCGTTGCTTGTCTCCGGTGTCGCTGTCGCTGTCGCCGTCGCCGTCGCCGACGCTTCCGTTGTTATTTGCTGCGAGTTGCGCAACAACGCAATTGTTGTTGTTGTTGCTTTATTATTAATGCAACTTTGTTGTTTGTCGGCTTGTTCGCATTGTTCGCCTTGTGTGCTTGTGTGTGCATTGTTTGGCACCATCAGCTGCCTCATAGTCCTCCCCTTTTTCACGCTAATCCTCTTGGCGTGCATTCAGCGTTATTCACTGTTATTCACTGTTATTATTGTTATGGTTGTTGTTGTTGTTGTTGTTGTTTCTGTTGTTTCATTGTTGTTCTGTTCTAAATAACATTAGTGCTTTTGTGTGTTGTGTTGTTGTTGTTGTTGTTGTCGTGGCGCAACAAGCATGACTTGTATCCGAGTGCAACAATATTTCACCCTCAGCTTATGCGGCAGTCCTTGCATTTAACTCGTGAGTGCAGCCACCAAGTCTTCTGGTGGATTCTTGTTTTCAATGCATTCGACATTGTTTTAATGTTGCCTATAATGGTGGAGGGGGTCGTAAATTGCGCTTGTGAGTGCACTTTTGAACAAGGATGACTTTTCATACATAACGGGTGATCCATTTCGAGGTTCCCTGATCTTTTTTAAAGAAAAAAAGGCACAGAAAATTCCAATTTAATGGGGAATATTTATTCCCATTCGAAAGATCATTCTTTGGCATTTATTTTTTGAAGATTTTCCCTTTCAAATGTTGGCCGCGGCTACGTCTCAGATGGTCCATCCGTTGAACACAATTTGCGATGACTCGTTCGAGCATTTCGACTGGTAACTGGCAAATGACATGCGTGATGTTTTGCTACAAGGCTTGAATCGAAGCGGGATTGTCCGCAGAGACTTTAGACTTTACATATCCCCACAGGAAAAGGTGTGATATCACATGACGGTGTGATATCACATGATCTTGGTGGCCAATCGACCGGCCCAAAACGTGAAATTATCTGCTTACCGTAACGTTTTCTCAATGAATCCATTGATTGATGCGATGTGCGCCGTCTTGTTGAAATCAAATGTCGCGGAGATTACGAGCTTCAATTTCAGGCATCAATTAGCCGTTATCTTGGGGCGATAATGGTCACCATTGACGGTTACGTTCTCACCGACATCATTTTTGAAGTAATATGGACCGATGATTCCACCAGCCCACAAATCACACCAAACCGTGGTTTTTTCTAGATAAAATGGCAGCTCTTTAATCTCTTCAGGTTGCTCTTCGTCCCAAATCCGGCAATTTTAGTTGTTTACATACCCATTGAAACAGAAATGGGCCTCATCACTGAACAAAATTTGGCCCGAAAACGTCGGATCTTCTTCGGGAACTTTTCAAAAGCCCATAGAGCAAAGCGATTTCGCTTGGAAAGGACGAGGGGCTTCGGTTCTTGCACAAACTGAATTTTGTACGCTTTCAATTTAAGATCTAGACGTAAACTCGTTCCATATGTCAGTCCGGTCTTCGTGTTCATTCTCAGTGTCACTCGGCCGCTATATTTTCATCACTGCGTGCTGGACGTGGTCTAATCAGTCGAATATTATCCCATAATGAATGCTGGGTCTCAAGATGAGTGATGGTGTTGCCAATAGTACGCTCAGTAGGCCGATTATGAGCGACCATAAGTTGAGCGAAGCGCGCGATACGCATTCTTTACAGAACGTGAATTTTCGTAATAAATTTGAATGATTTGTTGTTGTTGCTGTTCAGGCGTAAGTCTTTCCATGATGAAATGTCAAAGAATACTGGACCAAAATAACATGACAGCTTGACACGACTCACGCGTGATCTGTCAAAAAAAAAGCAATTGAAAAATGTACCTCTACTTGGATCACCCTTTATATTCTTTATGTAATTTTAAATAACTTTATTTTATTTTATTTATTTTTATTTCATTTCTTCTCATTCATTTTATTATATTTATATTTATTTTATTTTATTTTGCTTCGTTTCATTTTATTTTAATATATTTCTTTAAAATTAAATATTTTTAATTTTTTTTTTCTTTTTTCTTTAATTTTAGTTTACATTAATTGTTTTTATTTTTTGTTATATTTTCCTACTTTTATTTATTTTATTTTAATTGCTTTATGCCCTTTTCTTACCATTTTTTATTCATGATTTTAGGTTATTTAATTTTTGTTTTAAATAAATTTTTTAATTTCTATAATTTCATTTTGTTCTAATTTTTATTTTAATTAATTTAATTTTTTTAATTCTATTTTGTAATTTTATTTCTAATTTGTTTTTATATTAATTAATTTAATTATTTTATTGATTATATATAATTATAATTATTTTTCTTTAATTTTATTTTATTTTATTAAATTTCGTATTCTTTAAATTTTTTCAAGTTTTAAATTTAATTTTAATATTTTTTTATTATATTTTATTCTATAAATGCTTTGTGCTGTTGCTAAAATTTGCATTTTGTATAGCATACATTTCGGCGTTCGGTGTTGTTTTCTTTGCTTTGTCTTTGCCGATTTAAAATTCTTTTGTTTGTGGCCTGCTTCAACATCTCCATTAAATGTTGAGTGCAGTCTCTTCTGGATACTTTTGACTGTATACTCGTTCAGTTTTTTTGCATTTTTTTGTTTCAGAAACAATAAAAAAAAATTTCGCCCACAATCTACATTTCAATGACAGTGTCAGGCCTTTGATGTTGGCTAATGGATTCTTTTAACTCTCTTATTTTCCTTAAGTACTTTCTATTTTTATTTCCATAATAAGATTGAGGTAACGTAGAGAGCTTTTAGTAGAAGGTCGAAAGCTAAGTAAGTCAAAAATATTTAGAAAGCTAAAAATAGATTGAATTTCGCTTAAAAAAAAAAAACAAGCAGGAAAGGGTTGTAAAGGAAAACTTGGCATCTCACTTGACATTTCAGAGAAAACAATATAAAATATTTTCAACACCAAAATCTATAAATAAGCTTTCACTTTCCTTGCCATTTCAACTAAAAAAAAAAGCTCAGTAAAGGCATTCACTCAGAATTTATGTAAAAACTCATATGTGACAGATGCCGCCGACGCACTCAGGCAAGTGGCAAACAAAATTGGAAAAAAATAAATTCCACTCAATTGCCAGAATAAAAATAAAATTTTACGAGACTCCAAAGGATATCAAAATTGAAAACGGCGCACATTTAGTGAAGGAAGGAGAACATACACGAATAGGGGCAGGTGTGGCTGACAAGTGAGGAACTATTGAGAGAGTGCATAAATGGAGCTAATAAATGTGTTCGAAATCATTCTCTAGTAAAAGCATAAAAAAATATTGCAAATTTGAGAACATTTTGTAGAAAAATTAACTGTAAATTAGAGTTAGATATGTAGAAGGCCTGGAATCTGGTAGATATGGTTGAAGCAACTCATGACTTCCGTTCTTAGACTAAATATCCTCTGGGTAGCCAACAAACAACCATTTCTTCCATATTTAGGTTATTATAACATTTAATGACATTTATTTGTATTAATTTTGGAATCGCTACAGCACTCAGCTACTCGTTAGACTCTCTCTCTCTCTCTCTATCTATCTTTCTCCCTTTCTCTCTAACAATAAAAATATATTAAAAATATATGGTTTTTGCCTCTTTTTTCCACTATGAAAATATTTTTAATTTTTTTTAATAAATTTTTTTTAAATATTTTTAGCCCCAATGTGGTCCACCACGCCCATACCCACGTGTGACTTTTATTATATGCACGAGCAGAAAGGGGGAAAGAATACACCCTCTACGGACCATGAAAATCAATAAATCCAAACTAAAATGGTAAATGTGCAAAACCAGGCTGTCGTGACGACAGACGACCACGAGAGGCGAACAAAAGCGACAACCAAACGCTGGTAGGTGGGTAATCCTCGAATGAAATGAATGAAGGACGAAGTTCGTTGGCGGTGGTGGGTATATTGTATTGTCCATACACCGTTATAAATGAAGTTGGCAATAACGGTGTACAAAATAAAATGAACAAAAAAAAGAAAAAAACAACAAAAAAAAGCAAAGCAGCTGTGGTGTGTGGTGGCGGTAAAGTAAGACATATGCGGAGGCGCATGTGTGCTTTTATGATGTTTATATATGTAAAAAAAAGGAAGAAAACAAAAAGGCAAAAAATACTCGGAGGCTGGCCCTGAGCGTCAGCAATAAAATTGTAAATAAAAACGAATACAAAATCCTACTCGACTTATGCCCGGCTAAAAACACTAGCCAGCAGATGATGGGGCAGGTTGCGAGGTGAGCTTAAATTTATGCATGCAAAAATTAGTGAAATTCATGTATGTATGTGTGTGTATGAAAGTATGGAAAAAATACCAATTTGCTGGTAGTTATTTTAATTTTTTTTATCATGAAAATATTAAAAAAAAATTCCAAAAAAAAAACCATTTTAGATAAAGTTTGTCTTTTTTTTGGGGGTGAAATTAATGCATTTGGGCATGACCCTTGAGGGCTACGGCAGACGACAACTATATATTTAAATGAGAAAATTTGAAATTATGGCATACTTTTAGGCTGATGGTAATATATAGCCAGATTTTAGCTCAATTTATACAAATTATTATACGATTAATATTTAAAAAGGAAGCTCAAGCCAAGCTCTTTCATTCGCCATAAGATAGTCTGCTTGTCTAATGGCTTATGAGCTGCGAAGTTGGCAGCCTTTTGCATACGTTCAACACTCATTGGCTGCAATTCTCAGCTGCCTTATACAATAATTTCTATATTGGAAGCGATATAAATTTTTTAATGGTTTTAAAACTGTACAGTAAAGAATTTACAAAAAAAAAATTAATTTAAAAAATTTAGTCAACTTTATTTAGCTCATGTTGAAATTCTCAGCTGTTTTATAAAATTTTAGTAACATATAAAAGCCATGGAAATCATACTCTATACCGAAGTCAAATAGTGTTGCTCTTAGATAGTGAACTCAGCTGAAGTCAAAACACGGCCGAAAAAATCGAGTAGAGCCATTGAAAAATGATGGGGTGTTTTAAACTGCTTATTTTTCACTGCATTCAGACAGCGCTAATTAGGCCCAACCTTCTCTGTGATGGCACCAACTGAACAGAGGACAGAATTCACTGGTCTGCGGCTATCCTCATTATGGCAGCTCAGCTGTCGACCCCTTTGAAAGCCTTGGAAACTCAGCTCAGTTATCAGCCCATTTTAACGTCTTCCAAGCAGAATTTATTGCAATCATGGAAGCCGTCGAAGGGATGATGCTCAAATCTGCGCTTGCAAGCCAAAGTACTAACTACTATATATGTTTGGTAGGCAAGCTGCCGTGAGATCTCTTCAAAACAAATTCACCACGTCAAAAGTAGTGTTAAAATGCTGAAATTCTCTAATCAAATTCTCGAATAAATGCAATACAATCGTCATTTGGATACCTGGACATAGGAATATCCCAGGCAATTGCACGGCGGTTGAGCTAACGAGAGCAGTAAACACTTTAAGCACAATAAACTCTGCATATGATGGGGGTGTATCACTCACTGCTCAAGAGGCAAAATACATGCTGATACTGGCCATCACTCTCAAGTCAATATCAGACGGCTCAATGAAACAATACGCAACGTGAGTAGACAGTTTTGGCCTGTGTCAGACGCCGATAAAGGATTAGGGAACTTAATCCTCCTAGACTGGGCCCCCATCAGTATAATAATTGGTATACCAACGGGGGACACTGTACCCTGAGTTTGCTCGGTTTTGTGGAAACACTCTGATTAATTTCAAAATAGTTGAGTATATATATATAATGGCTTTAAGTCGTAGCCATAACATTGAGGCTATAAAAAGTGCGACTTTCGCTATCTGTCCTTCCGCCATAATTGCTTTGGTCTCATACATAAAAAAATATTTATATCCAACAAACAATATTATTGCACAATATTTCTTAAAAGGCCTGCAAATAACCAAAGGCCATAAATCAGAAGGCAGCAGAAAGAAAAAAAAATTTCTTATTAATACGATATATGTATGTGTGTCTCATTTTATGTATAAATTGTTTTTTATGTTGCTATAAAAGTGTTTCAACACGCCTTTGATTGCTTCCAGCGATCAAATATAAATAAAAAAAAATTCATAAAAAAATTATTAAAAAGTCTGCTGAGCGCATAAGAGTGCTTACGAGATTGGCCTTAAGGAAGAGCTTTAAGCAGAATATATTTTCGTACATATATAGAGTAGGAAAGGATTGCGAATGTAGAGCTTATAAAAGCTCAGATTTAATTTAATGAAAAAAAAATTAAAAAAATATAATAATTTTGTAAAAAAAAATACTTTCTGTTTAATGAAAATTTAAAAAAATTTTGAAATCGGTAAGAAATATTTTGTTTTTGTAGTATTCTTCTAAAAAAAGTTTAGTTAAACACAAGTCAGACTTATTAGGCTGTTAAAGCTCCGCTTGGTACTACTTGTAGAAAAGGATTTTCTAAATAATATTTGATGGTAAAGAAGACTTAGTGAAATACTTATGTATTCAGCATAGAGTGAAGGGCGAGGTTGTGGATAGTATCAGTAACATGATGAGAGACGCTTTCCCAGAATTAGGGAGATCTACGGTTTATTCTAAGCCGCCTCCGAATGTATGATGGACTTTTATGAGGAACTCTATACTTCATGTCAGAAATACACACGGAAAAATAGACGTTGATCTGGCGAGGGTTCGAATTCATGGCACATTCGCATGGAATTATGCACTGCCGTCTCACACAGAGGTTAAAAAAGGCTTATACTACTGATCTATTCTAGCCAAATCGGCGATAAATGCTGATTAAACGAAATATGTACGTGATGTACGTCCTCCTTGAGTGGAGACCTTCGAGTTGGAACCGGGTGGAACTAGCTCTTAATGAGTAGATTTCTGTTATGAAATAACAAACTCCTCATCGAAAACCATCAGCTGATTGAGGTTTGAAACTGTTGTACATCCCCCTATCTATTGTATCCCACAAATTGCAGAGGGATCTCAGTGGAAACTCATTTTAGCGATTATAAAGCGAGGAAACTCAATGTAATAGAATCAGAAGAGGTCGAAAAATGTCTGTATTGAGTTTACCCACGAAAGAGGATGTTTGGCGCTACATTGAACTCATTTAGTGAGGTTACACAGCGAATGGTAGAGTGAACAGAATCGACATCTTCCAGGTTTATCGGGCAAAAAATATCTAACCCGGACGGATCAAAAATAACTGATGAACTGGGTGCTAGAGTCCCTAGCGTTGAGCAGAAGAACCCCAGCTAACGCCTCAGGAGGAAGTCTCTGTGGTAGGAAAAGCTAATTACCAACACGGGAAACAATATCCTTAAGTGCAGGGAAGCCACTGAATGTCTGTTGAGTTCCTCGCAGCCAGGCTCAGCTATTCTAATGGAGAACGAAGTAGTTGATAAGATTGCCGAAATGCCAATCGTCTGAGGACTAAGCCGGCATAGAAAATATAAGATGACAGAGACTCCCGGAAGACTGATCCGAGCAAAATAAATGGCTCAACTGGTTCAAGATCATGTGTGACGACAGCGAAGCGGTATTTACCGATCTTTTGCCCGAGTTATCTCGAAGCGGCTGCGATCAGTGTTAGGCCTACTAATCACTTTGCAATTGCTCATAGGCAAGAACAATTCTCCGTTGGATTAAGGGACGTCGACTTTCCAGCGACACTGTAAAGGACCAATAGGTCTGTACAACTCATCCCGCTCAACAACACGCTCTTGGGATAACGGTTCTTGGGCAAAATTTGCAATGAAGTTGAGAAAATATTTTTGAAATTTTTTTTTATCAAACTAAGAATAACAACAACAATACTGACCTGTGTGGGGGCTGCCACGCGCTGTTGCTGTTGCTGTTGTTGCTGTTGCTGCTCGCGCTCCCGCTGCCGCTCCGTGCCTTGCTCATCATAAATTGCTATATCCTGTTTCTCGGTAGCTTGTTTTTGTTGTTGCTGATATTTAAATTGTTGTTGCTGCTGCTGCTGCTGTTGGTAGAGTAGCTTCTCCTGTTGCTGCTGTTGCTGTTTTTGCAATTGCTGATGCAACTGCTGTTGATATTCGTATTGCTGTTGTTGTTGTTGTTGCAATTGAAATTGCAATTGTTGGTATTTATGTGGTGTCGCCTGTGGCGTTGCTAGCACTTGCTGCTGTAGCTGTTGTTGCTGTTGCTGCAGTTGCTGTTGTTGTGCATCAGATTGCTGCGGTTGGCCATTCACATGGTGAAAAGAGCAACAACAATGCAGCAACAACAATATTGTCATTGCCATAAATATTGTGAAAATGTTGCCAACCGCGTTGCTGGCGAATTTTGTTGTGGTCGCCATTTTTCTTGCAATTCTTGTCATTTTCTGCACAAACACAAACACAAACACAAACACAAACACACACGCAACCACACACAAGCACGAACAATGGTTTCTGTAGTCCTCTTGGGCTCACACCAGCGCCTTCGTCGTTTGTTATCCCGTTTTGTGGGTGTGTGAGTGCACAGTAATGTTTTGTATTGTTTGTTGCTGTTGTTATTTTTTATTTTTTTCCACTTCTTCTTTTGTTATTAAACACTTTGTTGTTATTTTATTTTTTATTTTTATTTTTTGCTGTTTTTTCGTTTCCTTTTTTGTGTCAATATTTCACATTCATCTATTTTATTGCATTTTCCAATTGCTCTTTTCACTCATACAAGTTGTTGTTGTTGTTGTTGTTGTTGTTGTTGTTATACTTGCTGGTGTTTTTGTTGTTGTTTGTTTCCCCTTTTATTTTCTATTGTGGTTTAAAGCATTTTGGCGATTTTTCTTCGAAATTGGTTTCACTTGGTCGATTCGATGATGAAGAAGAAGAAGAAGCAGTTGAGGATTAGCAAGAAGAAGAAGAGGAAGTAACGCCTTTCCACTGAAAAACAAACACATATGGCGAATTCAGTTGAAAAATTTATATGCATGTATGTGTGTGTGTGTGTGTATGAACATATGCGAACATGTTGGAGTGAGATTTATTGAGCCAATTTATTCTCATGGAAAAATTTTTAAATTTCGTCCCTTTTTTTTTTTTTTTTTTTTTTTTTGAAATAAAAAATTTGTATTGAAAGCATAGCTTTTATAAGTTTACAATTAAAAAAGGAAAAGAAAAATTAAGAAAATTTTGAAAAGTATGTGGTTTTCTATGTTAAATTTTTTATATAAAATATGGACCTCAAGATTTTAATGGCGCAATACTAAAGAACAGTCATAATAAAATTCAATATTCTGTAAAAAATATGAAATTAAAGATTTACACCAGAAATAAAGGGTTATCCATTCAGTGGTTTCGAAAGTGTAGGACTGTATTTTGACATCTGTCAAACTTTATTGTCAAGCCAAATATGTTTTGTTTTAGTTAAAAATCAGGCATTACTGAAATGGGTTGTAGCCGAAGACCCGACGTTCTCAAGAGTCTACATCCATACAAAGTCCAGTTCACACACCAACTGAAGCCCGCTAATCATTCGCAATGCCGTAGTTACGTCGATTGGGTTCTTGAACTACAAGCTGTGGACCTCTATACAACGACGAGTACATTTCTCACTCGATGGATACGTAAATAAGTAAAATTATCGCATTTAGGGCTCCAAGAATGCTCAAATAATTGAAGAGAGGCTATTACACACAAAATAAAAACACTGTCTGGTGCCCTCTTTGGTCCGAAGATGTGACTGGACCATACTTCTTTGAAAACGATTTCCGGATTAACGTGTTTACGGTGAAACAACACAACAGAGAAAGAAAATCTTCCTGAAGGGTGCCCCTTGTGATGTATCTCACAGCGGAAGCGCTGCCTAGCTCAAATGAATTCTATGTTTACCAGTATGGGTTGGTCAAAGCTTATGCCTTGAAGGCCGCTTATTGCAATATCAGGTAGTGCGTTGTTAAAAGCTCACGGTATGCCGTGTAAAAATGCCTATAGCGTGTATTCCTATTGAGGGCAAGTCCAACTACGTCGTGTAGCGGTATGCCGGCGGACTTGCTGTGATAGCGAAGCTGGTAGGCCTGAAATCCTTTGGACTCACATGATTTGCCCTTAATGTTAGAGATTACTCTTGACTTGGACCATATGTTAGGTGGGAAATGTAATCCTCGCATAGGCTGGCTTTGTAGATGCTGCACATCGAACGGTGTAAGATGTCTTTAGCCAACCAAAATTCAGTAGTAAGGATAACAAGAACTAGATACTGGGGATTAATATGGTTGGAAGGGTTTTATTGTCCTTTCTATTGTCTTTTTGAGACAAACCGTTTTACAGACATCTGATGAATATCAATTTGCTCTACATTGGGGTACAATTCGGTTGTCCATTCGCGTTGAAAAGGGTGTGGTCATTAGAACATCCAGAACTAACCCGCCAAGATGTGGCCCATTCACCACCTGGCTTCTAGATACAATTCGGGAGAGCAGAGCCCTTAGAAATAAACCTTTTTTAGGCTATTGCTCTCTGAGTGTGCATCTATGTCAATGCAGAAGGCTTTCCGAGTTACTTTTGTGCTTTCCTGACAGCTTTTTTGAAAGTTTTTAAGCAATCGTTATACTATTACCAAGAGCCGATGCTTTTAGCCACGCTAAGGAGCTTTCTGTTGACCTTCCTGAGCTCCGACGTTTCAGTATTTCACCACTCGGAATATTTTCTTTCTTTTTTTGGACTAGATAGAGGGCATGACGGCCCAATTTGCACAAGAAATATTTTATTTATTTATTATTATTTTCTAACCTCTATTATTTTTTCTAAATTAAAAAAAAAATATTAAAAAAAATTATTTTATAAATAAAAGGTCGGATTAACTGCAACACCACCTTCACTCGACAGTTTTTTTTGCTGTCCTTGAAATTTCACTTCAAAAAACGCTAATTAGCAATAATGCATGTAAGTATGTCTGTATGTATGCATGTGTGTAGAGAAAAACTGAAAGTTGGCAAATCGGCCTTGAAAGATCGAATGATTTCACATAACAAGTGGCAATTAAAATAATCTCCAAATGAAAATGTAATCCGCCGCAGCGATTAATGCATTAATTGGCAATGGAAAATTGAAGAAAAAAAATTGAAAACGAATATGAAACGAAAATAAGTTTAAAAAATTTAAAAAAATCCGTTGCACCAAAGCAACAAATGAAGAAAAAAAAGATTTAAATGAAAAATACGATTAAAGCAACAACAACAAAATCCAATAAAAATAAAAATAAAAATAACAATAAAAAAACCAAAAAAAAACAACAAAGAGCGCGCCAGCAACGTAATCAAAGTCATGAAAAATTCAATGCGAAACCAGCAGCGGAAAATATTAAAAAATACACACACACACACACATACGCGTGCATATGTGAGTATAACAAAAAAAAATTGTGTGAAACAACTCGGCAGAGAACATGCAATGAAAATTGTTAAAGCGTTAAAATTGGCTTTTTCAAACACAAACATAACTACACTCATGCACACACACATACATACACATATATGAATTTACATGTGACCAACAAAAGCTACAACCAGCATAAAAATAAATAAATAAATGAATATATCACAATGCAAGAAAATAAAAATTAAAAAAGAAACCAACAACAATTGCGGTTGCAGCTGAAGTCAGTGCAAACAAAAATAACAACAAAAAACCACCGTTAAAGTCATTACTGGCAGCCAATGCATGCGTACAATTTTGTGTTTTTTCTTCTGTAATAACCTTTTCGGCGCGCATGGATAGATGAAAAGAGTAAAAAGTCAAATTAAAAAAAAATAATAATAATGAAAAAGGCAATGAAAATAAAAAATGTGAGGAAATTAAAAAATATATAAAAAATATATATTTTCATAAATTTATAATAATTTTTAATGAGAAAACAAATTTATAACAAAAAAAAATTATTCAATAATTGTTCTTAGTTTTATGCACAACCAAGTAAAAATCCATTAAAAATTTTAAATTTTAAATAAAATAAATTTCTTAAATTTTTTTTTTAAATTTAAAAATTTAAATATTTTTTTTTTTTACACACTGCGCTCAATAAATAAATCGTAGATATGAGAGATGTCTTAATATAACTCTCTTAAATTTATTTTTCAGCTCAATAAATGTGGAAAAAAAATATTTTATTTCCTTTATTTTCTTTGATTTGAAATTTCTTCTCGAAACGTTGGTTGGTTGATTAGTTGAAAGGCAAAGTTGATGGCCTGAGCACATGTGGCCTCACTTAAGCCATTAAATAAGGGCTCATTGTGCTCCCAAGTGTATTCCATTTATGCTTTTGCCAACATTTCATTCTATTTAATGAACTGTTTTCGTTTCCGCCATCTCCATACGGCTGACGCTCAGAACACTATGTGTTCCTCCTGAAAGATCTGATCTGGCAGTCGAGGATGACAGCCTCGCCAGCGGTGCCAGCAGAGTCAGCGGAGCCAGCTGAACCAGCTCTTACGCTTTTTCATTAAGCTCTACTCCGTGTGATCTGTGATCCAAGTGATAGTCACTGTGTTTTTCCGCGATAGTCTGTTAATTGCGTTGCAAAACTTTATTGCCTTAATTGCCGCTTGACTGTCTATCAGCAACCTAACAGATTTCCCCATTAAAGCGGCCTAAAATATCTGCTTAGAAGAGTCTTATAGATACGGATATCTTCACTGCTACAGAAGGATTTACCTTCTGCTGCGTTAGAAGGCTTCCGTTCCTCGGGCGCATTTTACGTTTAGCCCAAGCTCTGTTATAATTTTCTTTCACAGTTAGGGGACTGGTCACAATTGTCTAGATCTTTTAGGCGTCTATCTGCTTCATACGTTTATTTTTTTTATTTTTTAATTTTTTTTTTATTTTTTTTTTTCTTTAATTATATTTTATTTTATTTTATTTTTATTTTCCAATTGAGTATTACCATTCGTCCATGAATACCTTACTTTACATACATACAGTTTATTGTGAACAGCTGTTACGGCTATTGTTGATTGTTTTTGTTGTTGCTGCTGCTGCTTCTGCTACTCACAAATGAATTAATGCACTTTGGTAATCAACAATTACAGAAAGCTAATACACACTATTCATGCCACACGGTAGCTGCATTGTGCCAGTAGTGGCAGTTGCTGGTTGCTAGTTGCAACTACAACAATAACTACTTTGTTGTTACTGTTGTTTCACTTTGCTAGCTGTTTTGATTGTATTAGCTGGTTTGCTATGGCAGCAGCTAATAAATGCGAGCATGCGTGGCAACTTAGTGAACAACAACAAAAATGAAAAACAACAACAACAATGAAATAAAATTTAGTGCAGGAAAAAAATGAAAAGCAACAACAACAAAAGAAAATTTAGTGCAGAAAAAAATGAAATACAACAACAATAAAAGATGAAAATTTGCGCCAGCTGGAGCTGCTGATTTGGTTGGCACTTTTACTATTTTGTTGTTGCAATTTGGTTGTCAGCTGTGCGATAAATGCTTACAAAAATTTAAGGTTTTTTTTTTAAATTTTGGATTTTTGAGTTTAACTAATTATTAATTTTTTTTTTTTAATTTTCTCACATTTTTTCATATATTTTATTTGAATTTTTTAAACATTAACTTTTATTGCGAAATTTATTGTTTGCTGTTAAATTTTAGTTGATTTAAATTTTTTTTTTGTTTTATTAATATTTTTTGTGTGTTTTTAAATTTAAATCTAAAAATTTCAATTTTTTTATTAATTTGTTTTCATACATATTTGTATTTAATTTTAATCCTTTTTCGATTTTATTTAATTTATTTATTTTTTTTAATATTAATTTAATGTCTTAAATTTAATTTTTTAATTTTATTTAAATTATTTATTTTCATGGCTAAATTTTTCAATTTAATTAAATTTCATTTGACTGAAAATTCAAATTTTTATTTTTTCTGTATTAGTATTTTTAGTGTGTGTTTGAAATGATTTAAAATATTAGTTTCTTTAACTTTTTTACTTTTTTAAATTTTTTAATTCTAAATTTTGATTTGCAGTAATTTTTTTAAATTCTATTAAATTTATTTAATTATTGTTGTTACGAATTTTCTCAAATTTTTTTTCTGAATTAAAATGTTTTTTTTAGTTAATTAATTTCATTGTTAAATTACATAATATTAGTTTTTAATTTGTAATTTTTATTTTCAATAATTTTTTTTAATGTTTTTTTAATTTTTTTTAAATTAAATTTTTTCAATTTTTAAGTTTTATTCGATTTTTTATTTTATTTTTAAATATAATATTTTTGTAAATTTGTACCTTTATTTATTCTTAAATTTTTTCATATTTATTTTTGTTGTTGTTTTGCTTCACTTTTATTTTCCCCGCCAATTTGCTCGCGCGTGCCTTGTAACAAAAGTGAAATTTACTTTTTACGCTTTGCTAGTCGCGAAGCTGCAAGTGAACCAAAATGCATGCTATGCGCAACAACAACAAAAACTACCAGAGTTTATTTGCTTGCATGATTTTGCTTGGCTGCAATTATAACTGTTTAGTTAGCTGCTGCATTTTTGCGCACTTCAATTTTCTTGTTTTAAATTTTTTTTGATTTTTAATTTTTTTTTTATTTATTAAATTTTTTTCACATCTTTTTTTTTACATTTTTCTAATATTTAAAATTTTTTTAAGCTTTTTTCAATGGCAAATATATTTATATATGTTTTTCGTGTTTTTACCTTTCCATTTTCTGCAAATATTTGCATAAATCCATAGTTTCGTTTCGAAATTCACTGTGCGCCGTTGAAAACTAATAAATATTTATGCAGAATTGGCTTTCGCACATAAACATACATACATATGGCTAATGCTAACATGTAAATTTGTATATGCAGGCATGTGAGTTTGTTTCGATTTACATACATAATAAATTTTGAAATTTTTTCCCGATTTATTTTCCACGCGTTTTGCGTGTTTTTGAGCTTATTTTCCGGTTGTTTTTGGCTTAATAATTTCCTTTATTTGAAATTTTTTTGGAAAATTTGTTCGCTATTGTTTTTTGGTTTTAATTTCCGACTTCCGCCAGCGAAGTAGCTTATTTCCGATTTCCTAGAAATTACTGCTTGGCAGTGAAAATTGCGGGAATTAATGGCAAAAATGCTTCTTCTTCCTATTTCCTAGAGCTGAAGCTGAGCTGCTTCCGCTATTAATCTAGAATTCGAGGCTCTTTTGTAGCTCGTGCAATTTGCGAATATTGGCTGACTATTGACGAGCTAGCAAAGTACTTGAGCCAAAGTTGGTCTCACTTTTCATATCACCAGTACCAGAGGTAATGCTCGTTTCTGCTCCTCTTTAAAAATATATATTTATTCGGAATTTTTCAGGTTGTTTTGCTTGTGAACTGAAGTTCTAGTGGTTTCAGACCTACTTCTCTTGCAAGCAGCGAATGTGCTTTGAGAAATCATCTCTAACCCGTAATATTTCGTAGATTTTTTGGTGTTTCTGCTCTTCGTCCTGCTACGAAAAAGTGTTCCAAAACCCATATAGAGCTAAATATGACCTCCTCTAGTTCCTTTGTGTTAACGCTGGGTCTGAGTCTCAATTTTTATCAAAATTTTTTCCATTTTAGTCTCAGTTGTTGTTGTTGTTGTTGTAGCTGTTGTTGTCTTGGTTCACTTACCCCACCTAGAGTTAGTTAGGTCTAGTCCTAGTCATCGAGGTCATCTAACGGTGGCCACAGGTAACGTGATGTTTCGATGGGTTCGTATCAGAGGAAAATGAGTATTAGATGAGTGGGGTTGAGTGAGCATGTAAAAAGGTTGTTGTTAGTATCGTGCAGGTATCCATTTCATGCAGGACATGTGTTGGGTATGTCGGGATCGATTCTAGATAGGTAGAAACAATATCCAGGCCTTAATTGTGCCAGTGTTACTAGGGTATTCCGAAACAGCTAGAGCTCTTTTTCTGCAATAAATGGAACTTGGATCCCGAAAACACCATTACTGGCAAGAGAGTTCACAAAGGTATTAACGGACTATCGGTGAATGGTGTTTAAAGCCTGTCGGTATGCCGTCCTGTTCAATGACTCTTGTCTGTATTGCTGTATGAAGTCGCGGTAGTCCAGTACTCTCTTCCTTATGTGTTTTAGTCTCAGTCCAATGGTAGTTGAGGTATCAGTTTGATCTCAATTTTAATTCTTATCCCACTCCCAGACTTAATCTTAGTCTCCATTTTAGTCTCGATATCATATTTAGTCTTTCAGCGGGGTAAATATCTTTAGTTCTGTCTTACAACTTCCTCTATCTTCCCTCTTCGCATAATTGCTCATTGTTCTTTGCTAGTCTCCCTGTACTCCCTGAGCGTCTGCACGCCTTTGCGAGATTTTATGCTAAAATCCCTTAAGAGAGATAAAGTCATTCAAAACTGAGGAGCTGAGGGGTTGCGCTGTTGTCCACTTTAACTTTCACACAACTGGTTCTAGACGCCGCTACTTGTCCTTAACGGTTTTTTTTTTGTATATTTTAACTTCTCTTTCTGTTTTCTTCTTTCTTTTTTTGCACTTCTTTTCAGTTCTACCTTTCATGCATAAATGTAATTAATGACATGTGTATGTATGTATGTATGTATGTGTTGGAAATGAGCCTTTGGCTCAAAGACTTTCAACATAAAAAATGAACTTTTGTCTTTTGTGCCAAAAAGGAGTTGAGTAGATAAGCGAGTGAGTGAGTGAGTGAGTAAGTAAGTAAGCGAATAAATTCTCGCACATAAACCCTTTAAGGGATCGAGGAAAATTGTGTGAAGATACACAAAGTACATACATATATACAACAGATAGAGAGAAGCAGGGCAGCGCCAGGCGAAGAGCTATTTCGTAGCAGGATAAAAAGGACACATATGAAGATTGGCAGCGCCGGTAGTAGTAGGTATGACACACATACAAACGCACACACGAGGAACACATCAAAGCATGCTGACTTAAGCCTTTTTTCACACTTTTTGTTGATATTTTTAATTTTAATTTTATTTTTGTCCCCCATTTCTTGCTCTTTTTTATTTACTTCCTTTGAATGGCGTGCTTTTGCTGTGTAGCGCTACTCACTGACAGACACACACACACACACACACATGTATTTTCAATGAATTTCAGCATTAGCTGCTTTGGTGGTCCCAGCAGTTCCAGCAGTACCAGCAGCTGTCTGCTGCCACACACTTGAGTCGGTTTTTGACTCGTCTCTCTGCGTTTTTGTTGGATCTCCTTACTGGCTAAGTTGCCATTTGAATGGTAGTTTATTGCATTGTTGTTGTTGTTGTTGTTGTTGTTGTTGTTGTTGTTGTTGCAAATACATGTAGTCAATTGAATCTGCATTATAACAGCATCCAGCTCATGCATAACATACCAGTATGTAGCTCTTAGAATGAGAAGCAAACAACAACTCTCTCTCTCTCTCTTTCTCAATTTCTCTTTCTCGCAGTCTCTCTTTTTGAGTAAACAAATAAAAGGATTACTCTGAATACTGGTAGTACATTAATCAAATATATACTAGTTGTTTCAAAACAAATAATACAAACGTCAAAGTGAAGCAAGCAAAGTGGAAAATGAACAACAACAAGAACAAAAACAAGAACAACAACAAGCAAACGATATACCAAACCATAAAGCAATTGAAAAACGCAGTTGAAGGAGTGAGTGGAGCAACTGACTTTTTTATTGAGATTAACCAATAGACTCTACTGGATTATATATACGTAAGTATGTATATATGTACATATATGCGGGTGTTGTGGAGAAAAAGGCAAAAGTTTTATAAAAACAAAGTGACGTCATCATACCTTCATGAATTGATGAGCGTTTAAGTGTGAGTTATAAGCGAGTAAAGCTTAGTAGATCTATTTCGAAGAGGGTTACCAGTTGAACTGTGCGCTGAAAAACCTAAGATTTCGACTTTTGGTTATCTACGGGTTATCTACTGGTTATCCCTACCTTGTATATAAATCGTAGGAGGATATTTCGTGGGCATGAAGAGCAATGCAACAGTGGTGGAAGCATACACGAGACCTCTCTGAGTAGCAACAGCAAAAGTAGCAGGGGAAATAGCAAGTAAGAGTTCCGCCCGTAGTGTTAGTAAGCAGAGTAGAGAGATCTGTCTAAGAATAATACATTTTCAATTATCGGTTTCTCAAGTCGTGATCCGAAAAGCTCACTTCTCTGGCATATAACTCAGCAGGTTAACGCCAGCACTTTGCGTAAACCGCATGGACGAACTGCTCGATAGAAAGTACCGTCACAAGAGCTAGTTTCAGAGTGGTGTCCCAGACAAGCAAGAATAAAAATTTCATAAAAACGCATCACCCCTTCGGAGGTGGCTTAGAATAAACTGCAGGTCCCTTCATTTAAAACCTCATCACTGGAGAAAGAGCAGCACACATTTAAGCAACAAAGATCGATCCCCGCAAGACCGATACCCCAAAGAGAGCCGGTAAAGTACCTTCGCAATCAAGCAAACCTTCGAGAAGGGAGATGAAGACAACAAATAAGTGCATGAGCAAACCAAAAATCCGCAAGGAAAATCTACCGTGTAGAGGTGTGCGGGAGTTTCTAGGTTATATACTTCCCCAAACATTACATGATCCCAACTATACTCTTGTTGGAGCATTTTAAAAATGTCTAAAATGCAGTGAGGCATGTAGTTGTGAAAAATCGGGTTCACTCTAGCCTTATTTATTTTGTTGGAAGGGTGTTAGAGCTGCGGTATACTTGGCTAAGGTCCTCCTCAAATTAAATAGTTATCAGTGACTCTACTGAGCTCTCTCGTGGACTTTTTACTTCCGATTCTGAGTAATGTCAAAAACCTGGCTAGAGAGTTGGTTTTCCAAGGGAAATCTTAAACAAAAAGCCGATGAATGCGATGAGAGGGTTCGAATTACGAATAGAGTCGCTTCGGAGTACTTGTTTATCCAAACTTTTAAGAGATAACCCTTAGAGGGAAGCTTGCGGGTAGTAATTAGCCGATTAAAGTCAAAATAAAAGGGGACTAGTGAGACATTATTATTGTTTTTATTGTTTTCTCTTCTATTTTTCTATTACTAACGCTTCGACAAAACCGCCTAAGCCTTGGAACCACTTAAAAAGTACCGCTTTCAACACTAGCTTAGTTCAAATCAATTTTTTAACCTCAAAAACTAAAATTTCAATTCGAAGTATAATTTTTATAATAAAATGCCAAAAAAACTCACAACAGAAGTTGTTAAAAACTGTGGCGCTAAAGAGAGAGGGAGTAGAGTAGAAACATGAACGGCATGGAATTGAATTGAAAAGTGAGAAACTCAAAAAAAAAAAGCACCAGCAAGAAAATTAAAAAGTTAAGAAATTAAACGGAAGAAAAGAAGGAATAAATGCGAAAAAAAAGTGTGTAAAGAAGGAAAAATTCATCAAAAAATTAAAAGCATTAAATTGTAAGCAACAAAGAAACAGCAATAAGCTGTAAGAAAACCAAAAAGAAAATCGAAAATGATACAAAGAAGAAGAAAAATTATTGCCGAAAAAAATAAGAGAAAAAGTTGACAAAGGATTAAACAAAGTTGAAATGTCGAAAATATAAAAGCGAATTGAAATTGCAGCGACGGCAGGTGTGCCAAGCACAAAAAAAAACCCAAAAAACCAATTATGTATTTATGTGAATGAGAGCGTAAATCATTAAAAAGGAGCATAACGGAATTAAGCAAGCGAGGAAAAGTTGACAACTAAGGAAAAACAGCAAAGAATGTAATTAATGAATTTAATTGAAATTAAAACGAATTAAAAAAATAAAATAAATAAATAAAGAACTAAGTATCGGAGATGGCGAACCCGAAACCCCAATCGATATCGATGGTATAGAAATACCATTACTCGACTCTGAAGAAGCGATTGCCCGCTTAAAAATTAACAAAACGGCTGGACCCGATGGCTTACCGGCAGAACTATTCAAATACGGTGGCGAAGAACTGACAAGCAGCTGACTGAGCAGCTTCTTTGCAGACTATGGTCGGACGAAAGCATGCCTGACGAATGGAACCTAAGTGTGATCTGCCCAATCCAAAAAAAAGGAAGACCCCACGGTCTGCGCCAATTATCGCGGGATAAGTCTCCTTAATACCGCATATAAAAGGTTCTATCTAGCGTTGTTGTGTGAAAGACTAAAGTCCACCGTCAACAAACTGATCGGACCTTATCAGTGTGGCTTTACAACTGGCAAATTCACCATTGACCAGAAATTCACCATACGCCAAATGTTGGAGAAGACCCGAGAAAAAAGAATCGATATACACTGCTTGGTACTGTCTCTACGCCGCTATGTCTGAATTTAATATCCCCCCAAAACTCATACGGCTATGGAAACTGACCCTGGATGATACCAGAAGCGCAGTCAGAATTGGGAAGGACCTCTCCGAGCCGTTCGATACCAAATCAGGTTTCAGATAAGGAGACTCTTTATCGTGTGATCTCTTCAATTTGAAGCTGGAGAAAACAATACGTGCTGCAGAGCTAAATATACCTGGTACAATCTTCTAAAAGAGTGTACAATTCTTGGCCAATGCCGTTTGATATTGATATAATTGGTCACAACAACCGCACCGTAAGTTCTGCGTTCTACATGTTATACAAAGTAGCGAATCGAATAGGTCTGGCAGTGAACGAGGGCACGACGAAATATCTCCTGTCGTCAAATAAACAGTCATCGCACTCGCGACTTGGCTCCCACGTCACTGTTGACAGTCATAACTTCGAAGTCGTAGATAATTTCATCTATCTGGGAGCTAGCATCAACAACACCAACAATGTCAGCCTTGAAATCCAACGCAGAATCACTCTTGCCAACAGATGCTACACTTTGAACTGAGAAGGCAATTGAAAAGTAAAGTCCTCTCTCTCGACGAGCCAAAAGCAAACTCTACAAGTCGCTCATCATTGCCGTACTGACATATGGTGCAGAAGCATGGACGATGTCGACAGCCGATGAGTTGGCTTTAGAAGTTTTCGAGAGAAAAATTTTGCGGAAGATTTATGGTCCTTTGCGCGTTTACAATGGCGAATACCGCAGACGATGGAACGATGAGCTGTACGAGCTATACAACGACATTGACATAGAGTTCAGCGAATCAGCGAAGAGACAGCGGCTTCGCTGGCTAGGTCATGTCGTCCGAATGGATTAGAGCGCTTCAGCTTTGAAAGTATTCGTTGGAGTACCCGCTGGCGGATGCAGAGGAAGAGGATGACCTCCACTCCGTAGGAAAGATCAGGTGGAGAGCGACCTGGTATAACTTGGTATTTCCAACTGGCGCCAAACAGCAATGAGAAGAAACGAGCTTCTTTGCAGAAGAAGATGAACATTTGCCAGAGAGTAAAGCGTCCAGTAGGACCCCTACTGTGTGCCCCTTTTGTAAGTTTGTAAGTTTGTAAGTTCATCTTCATAGCAGCATAAATGATCCAATAAACATTTAATCTTCATATAAAAATGTTCCAAAAATTTTCACCACACAGTGCAATGTCCATTAAACGTTTTGTAAGTCTTCATATTTTCCAATGAAATCCAAACCATTCTCCACTCGCGTTGCTACATAGCCAAACCAAAGAAAACCAAGAAGAAGAAGAAGAAAGAAAATCTTTATTATGATCGCACATAACCACGGTTTGTAACCACCATTAAATGTGGCTCATAAACCATAATCAAAGTGCCATCTCTTGCTTGCGGCCAAATTACGTATGTAAGTAAATGTGTATGTATTCCCGTATATATGTATATATATTCGTACAAACATATGAGGAGCACAACACTTTAGTTTTAATGCTGATTTGCACATTGTTACGCTAGTAGTCGACTAATGCAACTCTATTACGCGGAGAGCGTCATTTTTTATGTGTTTTTCGTTGTTGTTGTTGTTGTTGCATTAGCATAAGAGCGCTTTTCGTATGCAGCGTTCACGCGTAGCCGTAACAAATGTTGCATCACCCGGCAGAAGTGAAGGTAAAAGTGTACGATAAATTCCACTTCATATGAGAGACAATCTTCTGATTTTTTTTGATAATGGGGGAACTAAGATGATGTAAGGGTGTGGGCGAAAAAAAAAAATATAAAATGCAAAATTTCGAAAATAATCGAAGTAATCAAAGCTATTTTTTTTATTTTTATTTCAATTTTTTTTGAACTCATTTTATACTAATTTTTATTTATTTTTTGTTTTTTTAATTTTTTTAAATAATTTAATTTTTTACTTTATTTTATCTATTTTATTTTATATAATTTTTATTTTATATAATTTTTATTTAATTGTATTTAATTTAATAATTTTTTACTTAATTTTATTTTTATTTTTTATTTATTATTATTATTAATTTTTTTCTTCTCCTCATCCCTTACACACCATTTTAATTGTCTAAAAAAGGGCTCCTCGCTCTACACGTTCTCTTTAACGGTTATGTCTGAATAACGCTCATGCTGCCAGCGTACGTGTTATTGTTATGCACCGAGTGGAAACCGCAGTGAGCAGTGAATATTTTATTATTTCAATTTAATTTGGTTTACGTGGACAAGCGAAATTCAAATGCAGCGCAGTGCAAATGGAGGAGATGATCAATTTACATATTTAAATTGGATTAGGAGAGTAGAAAATATGAAATTGGAAAAAAGTATATATAGGAAAGCTGTACAGCTAGCAAGGGAAAAGTATTTAAACTATAATTTAATATACCAGAAGCTAGAAAAAGGGATTTCTCAGTCAATTGACGTAGAGATTTTTACTAAGAAAGTGTCCTAAGGGGAATTGATTTACCAGCGACATCTATGTATGAAAGTTCAAACAAAATTTTTAATTAAGTAAATAAATGTCGCTTCACTCAACACGAATCACTGGTCAGTGCTGTTAAAAAAAAATAATAATTATATAAAATACAGCACAGGGTCATCCCTTTTGCAGTTTCTAAAATAAACGTATATAAAATGCATTCAAAATAATTTTTTTCATAAAATTCCACTTTTACTACGTAGTTTGAACCATTATAGGTGCAACACTACATCATTCAAGTGGCCGCCTCGTGAATTTTTGCAAACTTCGATCCGTTTGAGGTAATTTTCGACCAACTTTTGGCACATATTGTGCGGTATGTCAGCCATAACATGACGAATGCTGGTTTTCAAGCGTTCAAGGGTTAAAGACTTATCCGCATAAACAAGGTATATCGCGTAGCCCCACAAAAATAAGTCCAACGGTGTCAAATCGCACGATCTCGGTGGCCAATTGACGTCGCCAAGACCAGAGATTACGCGGCCGGGAAGTTTCACCATATTCGCCCGTGTTGTGTGGCATATGGCACCATCTTGTTAGAACCACTTATTGCACAAGTCGTGTTCTTCAATTGGAGGCAAAAAAGTCGATTATCATACGACCATATCGTTTTGAAAGAAGTAAAATCCAATCACACCTCCGGAACAAAGAGCGCACCAGGCGGTAAGTCTTTTTTTGGATGTAATGGCTCATCTTCAATTATTTAAGGATTCTTGGAGTCCAAAATGCGATAATTTTACTTATTTTTACGAATCCACCGAGTGAGAAATGTGGCTCGTCGCCGAAGAAAAGTTTGTTGGAAAAAACGCGGTCCACAGCTTGTTGTTCAGGCATCCAATCGACATAACTACAGCGTTATGAAGGGTCAGCTGACCTCAGTTGTTGTGTGAGCTGGATTTTATATGGATGTAGGTGTATGTCCAAGTTCAAAATACACCATAATATGCCGTAAGAGAGTCCCAACTCTTGTTAACGTCGAGAAATAGACACACTCCAGTCTTTGGCCACACTTTCACTTACACTTTACCAATTGCTTGAGTATTTGGACGATTATGTGCACCGTAAGTTCCTCTTAAAGTACGAAACGTGGTCACGGTTGCGGTTGTTCAGCGATCCATAAATGTCTGACTAAAATAAAACATATTTGGTTTGACAGTTAAGTTTGACAGATGTCAAAACCACGAAATGGATTGCCCTTTCAAAAATAAAATAAAATTTATTTCTATTATTTTCTTTCAAGGACTTCGTTTTGTTCGCCTTTCGGCTGTGCCCAAATGTTTTGCAAAAGTCAACTGAAAACGCAAGTCAACGAACTCTCAGCTGATGCCCACCTGGTGGCCGCTGTGTGTGTGTGCTCCTTTGCTTGCATTCAATTTGAATATTTCCCCAAAAACTTTCGCTATAAAACTTGAAATGGTCCATTTTTGCTTTACATGGCTCGTACTTGCTTACTTACTCTGCTTTCTTCTTCCTTTTCTGCTTGTTTTAGGGCAACTGGACTCTTTTATGCAGCGTTATGCCCATGTGCATGTGTGTGTGTGTGTGCTTGTTTCAGCTGAGAAATGTTCATAAATTAATGAGCTCATGGAAACAGGTTAAATGTAGTATTGTGTGAGTGAACACACACATATATACGAGTATGTGCGCCCATGTAGCCTCATATATTTAAGGCCTTACAGACCTTACTGCATACTTAAATATATATACTTTTGTATGTAAAAGCAGCAAATTTGGATGCATGTATTCGTCGTGTGGATTCATTCATTTCTAGGATATGCCATTCTAGGCATATATACATACAAACATTTTACCAGCCTTTGCGTTTTTTATTCTCTTTTTTATTGTTTTTTTTTTTTACTTTCGTTATCCAAAATTCTTTAATTTATTTTCTGTTTTATTAAATTCTAATTTAATTTAATTTTATTTCCTTAATTAATTTTATTTTATTTCATTTTACTTTATTTATTATACTAACGGATAATCCATTTCGAGGTTCCCTATTTTATCAAAGAGAAAAACACAGAAAATTCAAATTTAATGGGGAATGTTTATTATCATTCGAAAGAACATGATTTGGCATTTTTTAATTTTTGAAGATCATCCCTTTCAAATGATGGCCGCAGTTACGTCGCAGGTGGTCCATCCGTTGAGCCCAATTTGCGATGACTCGTTCGAGCATTTCAACGGGTAACTTGCGAATTACACGCGTGATGTTTTGCTCGAAGCGGGATTATCCGCATAGGCTCTAGACTTTACATATCCACACAGGAAAAAGACGTAACGGTGTGATAACACACCATCTTGGTGGCCAATCGACCGCGACCGTCCCAAAACGTGAAATTATCTGCTCACCGAAGTGTTCTCTCAATAAAACCATTGATTGATGCGATGTATGGTGGGAAGTGGCGCCGTCTTGTTGAAACCAAATGTCGCCGAGATCACCAGCTTCAACTTCATGCATCAAATAGTCGGTTATCATGGCGCGATAACGTTCGCCATTGACGGTTACGTTCTCACTGGCATCATTTTTGAAGAAATATTGACCGACGATCCCACCGGCTCACATAGCACACCAAACCGTTGTTTTTTCGGGATGAAATAGCAGCTCTTGAATCTCTTCAGTGTGCTCTTCGTCCCAAATGTGGCAATTTTGCTTGTTTACATACCCATTGAGCCGGAAATGAGCCTCATTGCTGAACAAAATTTGGCTCGAAAACATCGGATCTTCTTCGGGAACTTTTCAAGACTCAATAGAGCGAAGCGATGTCGCTTGGAAAAAGGTCGAACGGCGTCAGTTCTTGCACAAGCTGTATTTTGTATGCTTTCAATTTAAGGTCTCGACGTAAAATGCGCCAAGGCATTCTATACGTCAGTCCGAGTTGCTGCGAACGGCGCCGAATCGACTCTCTGTGGTCTTCGTGTACACTCTCAGCTATGCGCACTATATGTTATTTACTGCATGCTGGACGTGGTCTATTCGGTCGAATATTATCCAATAATGAATACCGGGTCTCAAGATGGGTGATGGTGTTGCGAATAGTACGCTCAGTAGGCCGATTATGAGCGACCATAAGTTGAGCGAAGCGCGCGTAATACATTTTTTACAGAACGTGAATTTTCGTTCGATAAAATTGAACGATTTTTAAACGTTGTTAAGGCGTAAGTATTTCCATGTTGAAATGCCAAATAATACTGAACAAAAACCACTCACGTGTGATCTGTCAAAAAACTACCATTGAAAAAATACCTCTACTAGGATCGCCTTTTATTTTATTAATTTTTTTAATTTTTTTTCATATTGATTCAGCCAAAAATTGGTTTCCATTCTTAATACAAATTTCAATTTTCTACTAAATTTCGAACTCTATAACGTACAAGTTCGAAACTTTTACCATACACAATTTAGCAAATTAAAACTTGTTGAAATTTCTTACAACACAGAGCCGCCACTAAACATGTCGAATAACTTTATTATACTCCTATGTATGTAGGCAAGCTGGGGTACATGCAGCCAATTAACGCCACAAATGTTCAGTTAAAAAAGAAATTTTGAAACAAATTAAAGCAAACCGAAAAAAAAAACCACCAAGCCACTACAGAGTTGTATTTCGCATGCATGTGAGTGGAAGAGTGGGAACAAAGCTCTATTACAACCTTGAAAATTTAAATTTTCATAACCGCAAAAGGTCGAATGTTGTCGTCAACTTTAATTTGCGCACAAAAAAACGGTTAGCACGAAAGTGGAAAGCTAAATAATAGTAAAAAAGAAATAAACTTAACCCACAAGCTGGCTTAAAATGTGCACACACACACACACACACACACACACACACACTAATGTCCGCTATTTAGTTGAGATTTTCGTTCCACTTGCTTAAATACTTCAGCAGCAGGCGCTGTTCCACAAGTTCAAACAATTGTTGTGAGTGAGTGGTGGAGTCTACAAATTGAGAGCCGTTACATACGTGCATATATGATTAGGACTTGTTTGTATGCTTAGAATAGTTTCTGCCGCCATAGTTTAAGTGAATTTGCCTAAGTGTGTTGGAATATACCCAACAAACTCCGTGAAATTACTATGAAGCCCTTGAAATTGCTCTCTTTCTGGAATTGAACTTAAGCAAAAATGTTCCAAAACCCTAAAAAATTTATTTTATACTATGTTGATTTCATGAAAAATTGTCAATATCTCTCGCAAGCCCCAGAGATGTTTTCTTTCTCAAAGAAGTGTCAAACAGATTATTCAAAATTATTAAATAATATTTCTCTTAAAAAAAAATTGAGATATGATTGAGACATGACTGAGAATCTGAAAGTCTCTATGGAGATATTTTTATGTTCATATTTGATTAAGCCACTTCTAAGACACTATGAGCCTTTGTTTTACTATTAGAGAGATTCTGTTGAGACACCATTATAACAGCTTAGAGATATCGAGTCACTGTTGAAAAATTGTTTAGATACTTTTGAGATATTACTGAGATGTTGATGAGAAACTATAGAGAAACTGCTGAGACACCATTGAAAAAGTGTTCAGAGATTTTTGCTATATCGATGATACCCTGCTAAGAAACTGTTGAGACATTATTGAGACTTTGTTGAGAAACTATTGAGACATTATTAATATAAGGTTTCAGAAATGTTTAAGATATTGTAGAAAAATTGTTGAGAAACAGTTGAGATATTGTTGAGACTTTGTTGAGAAACTGATCAGACACTGTTGAAAAATTGTTTAGATATTATGCGAGATTTTTGGGATATCGTTGATACACTGCTGAAAAACTGTTGGCACATTATTGAGACATTGTTGAGAAACTGTTGAGAAACTATTAAGACAATTATTGAAACATTCTGGTGTTTTTTTGAACCATGGTTGCGAGACTATTTATGTTCAGCTTTGTCTCAAGCAGCACTTGAACTTTAGAGTTTATTGGGTATACTACTACACACACACACACCAACACATAACCCCTCTGCTGCCACAAAAATTTCAGTTAATCTCGGAAAACTTTGCACTTTTGTTATGCGAAAAGCAATTTAAGTCCAAAATGACTAAGTTATATTTTTCACTTTTTGTTTTCCCCTTCTTGTTCTTCTTCTTCTTCTATTTTCTAAATTGTGAAATGGAGACAAGTTTTCGCTTTTGTGTGTTTGAGTATATCCTTTTTTTCATCACAACAAATTCCCCATATGAGCACATGCTGCTTTTGTTTGTGTGCATTTTTGTGTGTGTGTGTGTGTGCGTGCGTGTGTGTTCGCCTGTACGCTCTCTGTCTAGGTGCTCGTCGAAGTTGCAAGTAAAAGTGGCAGCAAACAACATTTGGCTGAACATCAATAATATAGACTTTTCGGAGTTAATGCAGCGGAAATGCAGCTGGTGTGAGGATTGTTGGATGTATATGTATACAGATAGCGGTGTATGTTTGTTATTGTTTAACAAATTTTATTTAAATGACTTGCTGAGTGCTATAATAATTGTAGGTTTTTACGTAAGCTTTTTTTTTTAATTTTTAATTTTTTTTTTTTTTTTTTTTTTTTTTTTTTGGGGTACTGAAGAGGCAGCAACTTTTCTTAAGGCATTATTTATATATGTTTGTGATTTAAACTTTTTTTCTGAATTAATGTTTATACTACTTTTAAATGCCAACAAAAGAATAAAAAATGGAATGAGAAAATTTCCTTGTCTTTAATTGATGAGTGTAATAAGCACAAAAAAAAACAAAATTTGTAAAAATCGCTTCAAGTTTCAAAGTGTAGTTTCCACAAAATTTTTAAAATAAAAAATTATTTTTTTTGGCAAATTCACATTTTTTTCATTAAAAAATCATTAAGAAACTTAAAAAAATATATATAAAAAATATAAAAAAATGAAATATTGTATTGCATAAAATTTGATAAAACTTTCAACATAAGTTTCCAAATAAAAAATTCTCATTTTTAATTATTCAAACAAATATTTATTCTGCAAAGTTCAAAGTTTCACTCCAAAAAACATGAAAAGAAGCAACAAAAAATAATAATAAACAACAAGTAAAAAATTTGCATTTTTTATTTATTCAAACAAATATTTATATTGCAAAATTCATATTTTTCCATGCAAACAATTAAAAAAAATGCAGAAAAAAATAAAAAATAAATAAAAAAATTAAAAATAAATAAAGCTGCATTTCTGAGCTAAAATTTCAAATTTATTCAAATTTCCCACAAACATTTCAGATTACAAATTCTCAATTTTTTAATTACTCAAACAAATATTTATTCTACAAAACTCATATTGTTTGCAGGCAAAAAATAAATAAATAAATAAATAAATAAATAGGTAATGAAAACAAATAAAATAATTGCATTCAAAATTGGTCAAAATTGTATTTAAAAATTTTTTCCACAAAAATTTCGGAATAAAAAATTCAGATTTTCCATTTACTCAAACAAATAAATATTCATATTGCAAATATCATATTTTTACGTGCAAAAAAATACAATAATATATATATATATATAACAAATATTTCTCATGCCGTGCAACACTAATTGACACTTTCATGCCGCCAAAAACTAATCAATGAAACGAGTTCAACGCACTTTGAGCCGTTTGCAACCCAAAGCCAAAATAGAGAACAATAAAAAAAATTATCTTAAAAAGAGGCAAAAAAAATTTTTTTTTTTGAATTTTGCGGATTTTTTTATTTCAAATATTTTTTTATATTCTTTATATATTTTTTTTTGAATATTCAAAGCATTATTCAAATTCCATTCAAAATGATTTTTCACTTTCAAAACATTGCCATGCAGGCTTTGAGTCATTTATTCATACATTTTTGCATTTATTTGTACTTTGATTGCACGTATATAACTAGATACATATATATATTTATTTATACATATGTATTTACATATGCTCGTATGTATATATGTATATATATTCACGCATAAGCGTACAAATCGCACTGCTGTGAAAGTAATTGCAACTACTACCGTTATGTTAGCAAATAACAACCAACTACAACTGTGTGCGTGTGTGTGCGTGTGTATGTATCTGCATCTGTATGCGTGTGCATACTAGCATGTTTAGCTAACTGGTTAATTGGCTGCATTTTGGTCGAAGATGCGCTTGACCAGGCGGCTGCGGCTGCGGCAGTTGATTTGCAGATTTGAGTGAAATGTGCGAGATTCGAAATGAATTAGAAATGAAATGAAGAAAATAAAGAGAAAGAAATATTAAAAAGTGTACAAAATGTGGCATTTGTCGTTTGCAAAGAAAATAAAAAATACGCAGAAATGTCAGCAAAGTGCTTTTCAGACATTTTTGAAACAAAATTTTCAGCTTCTATGCAATTGTATTGTGATATTTTCAATAACGACAATGGCAAGAAAGGTGTAAGCAAATTTTAAAGAATTCAAAAATGTATGAAATTATTTTTTAGATATTTTAAATTTAAATAAAATTAAAAAATATAAATTAAAAATAATAAAAATAAATTTTTATAAACCAAATTAAAAAACTCCTTTAAGTAAATAAAATTAATTAAAATGCTTTACTGCTTTATAAGTATATATGTATGTGTGTAAATATATATATGATATTCTATATACGTTTCTTTATATTTTATATATTTTTGGTTTAATTTTTTACTAAGTTTTCTTTTATTCTTCTACAATAATTTTTAGATTTGCGCCAAACAAAATAAATTCATTTTTTTTTATACACATATTCCATCATTTCCCACACTTTTACTTACGTGCGGATGCTTTAAACGACACTTTAATGCTCTTAAATAAAGTAAAGTTTTTTTTAGTTTAATTTTTTTCTATTTAAATTTACCTTTTTCCATTAAAACTTCTTCCTTTGTTATTGTGTAGAAGCTTATTTTCTCCACCAGCACATCAACCCTTATGTGCGTGCGTTTGTATGTATGTTGAATAATTTATCAGGCAATCCGCACCAACACAAAAAAAGAGAATTTAAATTTAAAGTTTATGGATTTACGCGAACTGAGTGAGTGAGTGGCGAAAATGAAAACATGAAATGACATAGAAATTATGGAATTTAAGAAATGGTTAAAAGAAACTCAAGATAAAACGAAAAAAAAAAATGAACAAATAAATAAATTTAAAATATTAAATAAAGAAAATTGAAAATAACATTAAAAAAATTCAAAAAATATAAAAAATTTAATTAGAAAAAAAAACACAAAAGAAAAAAAGGAATTTAAAAAAAAAATTAAAAAATGAAATGAAAAAGAAACCAAAAAAAAATTTATAAAAAATAAATAAATAAATCCAAAAAAAAATATCCAAAATTTTTAAAATACGAAAAAATTAAAATTAAAAAATTAAATAAAAATAAAAATTAAAAAATTTACATATTAAAAAAAAATTTTAGAATATGAAATATAAAATAAATGTATATAATAAATTTAAAAATATTCAAATTTTGTTTAAAAAAAAAATAGAAAGAATCAAAAAAATTAAGCGAATTAAAAATTAAAATTAAAAAAATGAAAAACCAAATGAAACCAATTATTAAAAACAATTGAGTGGTCTTCCTTCTTCGGGTAGAACCGAACTAAGTAAGAACACGTTTTCTCGATATATTTCTAAAATACGCGATCCTAAGTCCACAAATCAGTGTATAAATAGTAAATGCGTTATATGGGAGGTGTTCCTATATCTGCAACAATGTCAGCATTTTCTTGCAGGACTTTAGTCCTTTTTAAAAGTAGCATGTCTACCACCAATTTGGTTGAAATCTGTTAATGAATGCTTTAAATAGTCGATTTTGAATTAAGCGAGAGATTGGAAAATCAAAACTTCGTTTGTATGGAACGAATTCAGTTCGTGTTCATAGCAAACTATGGAAGGTTTAAAATTTTATAGAATTTTGCTCTCTTTTCAGTGGTTTTTTAGATCAATTTTATGACACAAAAGTGGCTGATGTCACGCCTGCAAGAAATTCTTTGCCTTTCCTGTGCTTGTTCCTAACAAATAAACTATTTCAGTTGCAGTTTTAGTTAATGAATTATTGAAATTTTTGTAATTTTTTTAAATAACCCATAAAGGCAAAAAAAAAAAATAATAATTTTTTACAATGAAAACATTATATAATTTATTTTATATTTTTATAAAATTTTTATAGAGTTTTTAGGCACAAAAATACTAGAAATGGTCGAACATGCATATAAAGGAACTCACAATTCAAAATTTTTCAAATTTTATGTTTTCAAGACACCAAAGTATAAAAACCCCTTTCTACATTTGTATAAAGAAATATTATACTCTTATTGTATATATTTGTAAATTTATAAAAAAAAAACTGAAATAAAAAAATTAAACTGAAC
This sequence comes from Neoceratitis asiatica, assembly GCA_030068015.2. Lineage (NCBI taxonomy): Eukaryota > Metazoa > Arthropoda > Insecta > Diptera > Tephritidae > Neoceratitis > Neoceratitis asiatica. The sequence goes on along the minus strand of CM061525.1, from coordinate 96,116,714 downwards.
TAAATTTTAAAACAAAGAAAAACTAAAAAAGAAAAAACCAAAGACGTTCTATACAAATTTGATTATTAATTTTTAATTTTTTTCTCATAAAAATTAAAAAATAAAAAGTATAATTTTCAAATATTAAAAATATTTAATTAAGTACTTGTTTATTTAAAATATATAAAAAAAGGAAAATAGTTTTAATTTATAAAATTATAAATATAATTTATTTAAAAGAAATTTATTCAAAAAAAATATTTAAATACTGACTTTCACAGCAATGAATTCAAATTTTTTGATAAATTAATAAATAAAATGTTATCAAAATTATTAGTTATTAAAATAAACTTCAATTTTTTTTTTTTTTTGTTGAGAACTTAACTTTTTAAAATTCTCCTAGGCGAGTACAAAAAAAGAAGAAGAAAACTAACAAATTTTGATTGCATTCGCTTAGGCTGTAAGTACTTTAGTAGTAGAAAATTCAAACATATTACAAGAGAAACTTAACTAAAAAGAAAATGAGTTCAAGCAATTTTAGTTTTAATTACTTTATTTTTTTTTATAAATTAATTAATTTATTCATTTATTTTTCCCGAAATTTAAAATTTATAGTACTCAAATACTTCAATTATTTATTATAAAATTATTTATTTTCCAAAAAACAATTTTTTTAATAAATAGTTGAAATTTTCATTTTTCAATACCGTTAATACATTTATTTTTATTTTTTTAAAAATAAATAAATTAATTTTAAGTAGATATTATATTTTGTTTGTAAATATTTTAATTTGTTTCATTGAAAATTCATACAAAAATTAAATTAAATTTTGATGAAAGAAAATTGAAATAGAAAATTTTTCAAATAGCTTTTAAAACTTGAAACTCGTATTTCTGAGAACAACATTTTTAATACCACAAATTTTTTTTTTTTCGAAATTTAAAAATTTCCTTTGAGTATGATTCTTGCAATAAAAAAAGCCGAAAAGAGGAAAAGATAAAAAAATATTATTTTTAAGTACAATTTTTATTATTTCTAGTATTAATTTACATTTAGTATTATTTATATTAAATATTATTTATTTTCTTCATTAAGAATTTTTTTTAAATTCAAGTTATTTTGCTAACTTTATACGAAAAAATAAATAATTTAAATTTTTAAGCTGCTAAGAACATTATTTTGTTCTTTTTAAGCGAATTTTAAATTCACACTAAGCCACACAGACACACTCAATTAAAATTTAATCGACAAAGTAAGAAAAAAAAACAATATTTCTAATGCTCGAAAAAAACTTTCGCTTGCCAAAGTTGCAATGTCACACTGAAAAAGTTGCTGCCACAACCGCGTCATATGAAAGTCAACAAATAAAAATAAAAACAAAATAAAAAATAAAAATAAAAATAAAAAATAAAAAATTTTATGCATCCACAATAAAAGAGTATTAGAAAAGATAATAAAATATGAAAAAAACCGCGTTTTGCGCGTATTTGTTGCCGCAAGAAACAATGAAAAGAAATGCGCGCCAGCTCACTCAATGAACTCATGGCCAACACTTGTTCATATGTACTCTTATATATATATATATGTGTGTGTGTGTAAATAAAAACAAAAACATAGAGAGACGCACTTGCACTTGGGCCACTTGCCACCAGAAAAAAACCTGCCACAGCACAAGTGCCACACTCAAATTTACGCGCCGCGTGTCTACGCGTTTTTCTTTTTCAGCCGCACGTCGTCTCACGCGTGGAGAGTTAATGTTGTCTTTACTTGCTTAGCTTGTTGCCGTACAGATTTTTCACCGCTTCACGCGCTTTGCATAACCGTAACGCTCGAAAGCTGCCGCACAACTGATTTTAGTTGACCAAACGAGCAACGAGCGATGGCGTGTGTTGCTGCAACATTCAACAACGGCAAAGTAGCAACAGCAGCAGCAGCAGCAGCAGCAGCAGCAGCGGTAGCGCCAGTCAGCTTTGGTCGGTCGCACGGTTTTTTTTATCTCACTTTTCCTAACGGTAACGGTTGTATTGCAACAGCAGGACGCTGGTTGGACGCGCTTGCTTCTATTAATTGCTGCTGATAGTGGAAATTCACCACACAACAGCAATTCACCACCACAGTGGTACGACACGAAGTTTGACGTTTCGCTTCGTTGAGTTTCGTGCGCTGCAAAGCCTAAGTTATGGTTTTCAGTTGTTATAGCTTCGTTTTCTAGCTGCAAACGCCACCACCGCATCTTTTTTCTTGTTTGGGAGGTTTTGTTTGTCTGCCTGCACGCATTCAACCCAGAGACGCTTCTTTCGTTGCTGCTCCATTAGCGCACAAACACACAATTGTTTACGCTCTTGTCCTACCGCAATTTACAAGCATCGATGACAACGGCAAACAAGCAAATAAAGGAGGGAAGAAGCAGGCGGCAGGCGACACGACGCAAAGCGTAGGCATGTCACATTGGGCATGGTTTGCCGAAAACGGCTAGAATGAGGAATGGCGGACAGGAAAGGTTGTGCGTTCGATAGTGTGGAAGAGTAAAGTAGATTTGGTGCGGTAAATATTAATTTCTTTCCTCGTTCTTTCTTCTTTCTGGGAAATGTTTCTTCGTTTTTCACTTAACTCGTTCCTCTCTATTTTTTCTATGGTTTTGTAACTATTACTTCCTTGAACCGAGCGGAAATCCTGCCTGATCTCTCGCTATGATACCACTATATGGTCTGTGGCAGCTCTTCCGGCAAGGAAGTTGAAATAAGAGCTCTCACCGCTATGTCGGGTGCATTGAGGGCTACACACTAGTTGCGATAGTGCTCTACCGCCTTCTTCTTATCTTCTACATTCGCACAGCTTCGACAAAACTTCAAAGACTAAAGATAAAATATCCATCTGGCCGCAAAGCATGCTAAGCATGTGGTGTCTCCATGCAGACGGTTAAAAAATCTCCGTTCAAGGAATCATTATTCCAAAACCAAACTGATATCTCAGAAGATACATCCTTGCTCATCTCCCGTTATCATGTCCAGTCCTACTCTTTTTCTACCTATTCAGTGCGAGTAAAGCAGAGATCTTAGCTCCACTATCGTCTGCGGTTTCTGATTACAGCTCGAAATTAACTCTGCGCTCTGAGCGTACATCAGCCCTCCAATACCAGCTATACTCTTGCCGTTTTTCGGAGCAGTTTCGTCTGATTCAAAACACAGACAGAGTGGTTTAAGGAGCCAGTAAGCATAAGTAGATATTGAGATTTGACCATCTTCTACACTATACAGACTAGTTTCATGGATCTCGAGCTCCTCGCCGGTGCTAGTCGGCTTCCGATGACGCCGTTAATGGGAAGAGAACTAAGGAAAGTGTTTATTGACTTTATAAAACAAGCTATCAGTACCCCTGTGGCGCTCGGTGCGGCCGTAAGGAGCTCGTTTAGTCCTGTACTCTTGTACACCATTCCTGTTGCGGCTGAGCCTGCTTAGGAGCCTGTAAATCAAAATCAGTCTCCACTTCCCCAATGGCAGCTACGACAAACTCTTCTGAATGGAAATCCTTTAATATATCCTGTGCGTCGCACACACGTCTGCTAGTAAAAACGTTGGATGGCATTATGTGCGCTTGTTTCTATAAAAACATTGTCGTTTATTGCACTAAAAACCCAAAGCTCTCTGTTTCAGAACTCACCTCAGCCCACCAACACTTACACCACCACCGCCGCCAACACTCAACCACTTCGTCGGTGCCACAATGTCTGCGTCTGCGCCGTATTGTTGTTATTAGTTACCGAATAGCGGCAGCCAGCCGAAAGACGTTAGCAAAACAAAATTGACAGCCGGCTTTTTGAGGGCTCAGCTGCAGAGTGAACAACGCATTGTTGTACACAACAAACCTACGGCTGAGTGAGGTAAACAGAGTTGTGCTTTCATTATTGATATGTATGGGATATTCTTAGTCAGACTCTTCTTCTGCCGCTTGCTAGACTCTTTTGTATTTCTCCTCCCACACCAAGAGCCCACACTGAGTGTCTGCCTTCTTTCTCTCCTTTTACTTCCTTCCCTCTTGTCTCTTCCTCGCAACTCTGTTTCGAGCTTATGAAATTTGCCCCAGTTTACTCCGATTGAAACTAAAGTTGGCAATAACAATCGGTCCCTAGTCCAACCGCGTGCACACAAAGCCGCAAACCGAGCTCAGCTCGCCATAAACTTGTTGTTTGGCAGTAATAAATAGGCTTCCGCCACCCGTGCAACGACGCATAAAAGTGTGAAATTACAAATTTGTGAATTACCAGCTTTTGTGGGCAACAACAACAACAAGCCAAGAGTGGATCTCCGTCGCCTAATACGCGCACACACGCACTCTACCAATGAACATTCTTATATTATTAAGCATTTCTAATGCGATTAAAAACTTTGAATCTGTCACGCTTTACGTGATAGTTGCTTGGCACGGAGCCCTCTAAAAGTTCGCTTGCACCAACTCACCTCGCTAACTCAAATTATTAACTACTACAACGCGAGACGACTCGCTTGACCAAAGGCGGGTGTGTAGCTTTCAGCATCATTCCTTCTCAATGCCTTCACGCGCCACCGTTACGGTGTTGTCGCCGGCGTCTGGGCACACATTCGTTGCACTTGACTGCTTTGGCGCCGCATTGATAACAAAAAACCACCAAACCACAATTGCCATTAAGTCGTCTGTCTTCTTGGGTCTTGGTCTACCTTCATGTCGTCTCGTTTCGCTTTAGTGACCACCGCGCGCCACCTCGTCACGACACATCGCTCTATGCCCCACACCGAGCTTCAATGACGTGAACGCGCCACATTTTCGCTGCTGCACAACGCTTGCACACCGCACTCGCTGTGACTTTATTAAGATTTACGACTGCTTTCGCAATTTCACTTCAAATGACCAGGCGCACTGTGCGTTTCAGGTGTGTGTGTGTGTGTGTGTGTGTGTGTGTGTGTGTGTGCGTTTCCATTGAAAGTTTTTTATTTAATGCTGGTAGTTATTGCTTTTCTTTTTGTGCGTCTGCGACCACACGCCACAGTAGTAATGATGTCAAATCAAATTGTTTTTTTTTCAACCATTTCAAGTTGCTGCTGATGAGTCTACGGCTGACGCGTTTAACTGGAATGGCATAGGTGTTTGTCACATTTAAAAAAGAATTGTTGGCGATTAGTGTCCATAAAGAAGTTGCAAGTTGACTTGGTAGGAGTTGAAATCCTGAGAAAAAATCACTTTGGTTAAGCTCGTGGGAGTAGCTCGGCTTCGTCGGCCGTTTGAAACCATTTCCCGCACAGTTTGGCTGAAGTCAAGTACATTTTTTAGGTTAAAACTTGAAGAAGCCTGTGACTGCGGATAAATATCTCCCTTACAGAGAACTCAAGATCTCGGTTACTATGGCTGAGGCGCATGTAAAGTGAAATCAATCAGTTCCTTCCACTTCTTCGGCTTAAAATTGGCGCTCTTAACCGATTAACCAGCAAGTCCATACTTATTTTTACTGCTAGATAACAATTAGAGACGTCAACTTGCGTCCAGTCCAGTCTCGTGCCCACTTGCTACCTCTCATCGCTGTACTGAGTGAATGCGCTCATAAATCTCATGCAGCTCTTCATCCTGCCTCTGAGGTGATTTTCTTTTTCATCTCAAAAACTCTTCATAGATCTCGGATTGTAGTCGTTTAGTCGAGGCTTCTGTTCTAAAGTCCGGGCATGCTTAGGACCACTCCAGTTGAGTCTTCACTCTGTGGAACTGCGTTTCAAACTTGATGACGAGTTTGTTGGCGAGTTTCTACTAAAGTGAGAATAAAAAAAATCGCAAAAATTAGCAAAAAGACAACAACAAGAAACCGCCTATTACCGTTAAAAAATTATTATAAATTTTATTTCTCATTAAAAATTATAATTTTTTTTTTTAATGTTATTGTTTCTGTCATTCCACTCCCAGCACGCATATGGTCAAAATACCACTTTTTCATGGCATGCCATAATACAACTTGCCTCTCTTGCCCGCAGCAAGCGGTAAAACATCAATTGCTGCTCTTGGCATCAGTTTCACTGCAACATCTGCTGCATGCCACCTTCCCTCTCCCTCTCGCTTCTGGTTCGGTTTTTTTTTTATATTTATTTTCACTTTTCAATGCAACTTTTCATGCGACTCGCATTCGAAATGCCAATGCACATTTGATAAAATGTGGAAAAATGTGGAAAAAAATGCTCACAAACGGGATTCGCCACTTTTCACTATTCACCGCTGCGGCGTCGGCAATGGCGAAAAAATGTCAGCTATGCACACACGTACATAACATACATAACATATGTACATATCTCATTTGTCATTATTCGATTTCAAATTGCGTTTGCGTTTTTACTTTTTCAACTGAAAATGAAAAAAAAATAGATACAAAAATCTAAAAAAAAAATGAAATTTAATTAAGTAAAATTAAAATAAAATTAACATTCAATAAAATATAGTAAATTTAAATTAAGTAAAAAATAATTTGAAATAAAATAAAATATCAAAAATAAAATAAAATAAATATTGGCGTACAAATTAATTCGGTCAGTTTTTTTTCTGCGTTCAAAAAAGTGTTTTTTTTTTGTTGAAAATAAGTCTAAAAAAATACAGGGTTATCCATTTAGGGATTCCGGAATTCGGTATCTCAGTCATAACTTGATGAATGTTGGTTTTCAGCTGTTCAAGAGTTAAAAATTTATCCGCATAAGACGCTCTTTCGCGTAGTCCCGCAAAAAAAGTCAAACGGTATCAAATTGCACGATCTCGATGGCGAAATGATATCGCCAAGACGATAGATTACGCACACCTCCGGACCAAAGAGCGCACCAGACAGTGAGGTTTTTTTTTCAATTCAATTATTTGAGTATTCTCGCAGCCCCAGATGCGACAATTTTGCTTTTTAACGTATCCACCGAGTGAAAATGTGCTTTGTCACTGAAGAACATTTTGTTGGTGAGATCGAGGTCCAACTTTTGTTGTTCAAGCGCACTCAATCGACGTAGCTGGGTGTTCTGTATTGTCAGCTGGCTTTAGTTGTCGTGAGAGCTGGACTTTTTATACGATTATAGGTGTAAGTCCAAGTGTAAAATACGCCATAATGTACCGTAAGAAAGTTCCAGCACTTGATAACGTCGGGCCTTTGGCTACACTTTCACTCATATCAGCGATATTTGAGGTGAAACGAACAAAGCGATGATGCACAGGCCTTACAACAACTATAACTGATCCAGTTTCTTCAAATTTCTTTCAAATTTTACCAATTACTTGACTAATTGGAACATTATGTGCAACATAAGCTCCTCTTAAAGCACGAAACATGGCCACTTTTGGATCACCCCCATTTTTGTTGTAGATTTCAACAGTTTTAACGGGTTTTGTAACTGTTAAGCGATCCATTTTCGTAAATGCCTGACTTTTAACTAGAATAAAACATGTTTGGTTTGACAGTTGAGTTTGACAGATGTCAAAATACAGCCCTGCACTTTCGAACTCACTAAATCGATAACCCTTTGCAAGCTCCAAAGACTCTTGGTATACTGCCTTGAAGCCTTCGCATGTTAGGATGTTTGAATACCACCTACATTGCCGGCGTTGAACTCCGAAATTGCCATTCGTCTGACAGCTGTTGAGACACTCAACGCTTCGCTGTTGGCCAGTTATCGGCCGTTGCTTAGATTTTTTTGCACTTCTCTCGTTGCTCTTGCATTGCTTAAGCTTTTCTTTTTTACCTCCACTTTTCGCTTGTACTTAAAAGCAATTCAATTTCAATTGCAAAGTCAATCTGATACTTCAGCAGCGGCGGCGTCAGTGGCTGTGGGGAGAGTGTTTTTGTTGCCTTCCTTTTTTGAATTTAGTATTTTTTCTTGTCACTTTTCTTTAACTCTCTTTTCTTCTTTTAGGCACTTAAGGTGTCTGTGAACCTGCATGGACTTTATGCTGCAGTTAGTATGTTGATTGATGACACTTTTTGCTGTACTCCATATGTGGATGCCGTCAACAGTCGGCTGTTAATGTGTTTGACGATAAATTCAATATTTTTACAAATTTCAAAGCTTTTTTTTACTGAACTATATGCATATATGTCTCTCTATTGGGAGTTTGTAATATAAAAATTTATTAAATTTAATCAAAAAGAGAAAAAATTAATTTAAAAAAATATAATAAAAAAAATCAAAATAAATTAATTTTAATAATAAAAAAATAAAAGTAAAAATTAAATTAAATAAAGTGAAATAAAAAATTAAAAGAAATTAAAAAACAATAACTAAAAAATAAAAAAAAAATAAAATATGATTAAACTAAATTAATGAATATTTACAATTTTTGAGACTTTTAACATGAAATTTTGGCTTTCATTTAACGTGTACACCCTTTAAAAAGATTTTTTTTTTATTTTTTTTTTTTTATTACGATTAATTTTATTTTTATTTTATTTTTTAATTTTTTCTTAAAATAATTTAAATTATTTTTTATTTTTTGCTTTATTCACACCACACGCACGCTTCATCCTACAGCTCCTACTAATGCGAGTATATCTATGTATGTTTGTATGTATGTATAAGTACAATAGCAACTAAAACAGCTACTAAATCACCACCAGCCAACCGCTGCAGCACATTTTAAATGCCACTGTTGGAATTCACTTAGCACTTGATGCATTGTTGCCACTTCAAATCGGTTATCTCTTACGGGCTATTAGTCAGCGCACAGAAGTAGCTCTGTGCTTTATTGTTGTTGTTATTGTTGTTGTTATTGTTGTTGTTGTGTGGGTATAAAACAATTTAATGACTCTTTATTCCAACTGGTGACTCTTTGCTGCTGCTGCTGCTGCTGCTACTGCGGTTGGCTGTTTTTCATTGCTCATTAAATACAAATTACGGCAAGAAGCAATAACAACAAAAAACAGTTATGAAGAATTTGTGCGGCAAAACTTAACAGAATTGAAGTAATAAAAATTTTTTTGGCTCATTACAATCATACAAATACATATATGTTTGTATGTGTGTGTCTACAAACTAAAATGCTAAATGGACTTATGCGTTTTTATTACTTATTTCAAGCAGATATATCCATCCAAGTAGATGACCCACTTCGAACTTCACTATTTTTTTAAAGAAAAAAAATACAGAAAATTCAAAATTAATGGGGAATGTTTATTATCATTTGAAACAAACATTCTTTGGCATTTATTTTTTGAAGATTTTCCCTTTCAAATGTTGGCCGCGGCTACGTCTCAGATGATCCATCTGTTGAGTCCAATTTTCGATGACTCGTTCGAGCATTTCGATTGGTAACTGGCGTATGACACGCGTGATGTTTTGCTCCAAGGTCTGAATCGAAGCGGGATTATCCGCATAGACTCTAGACTTTACATATCCCCACAGGAAATAGTCGTAACGGTGTGATATCACACGATCTTGGTGGTCAATCGACCGCGACCGGCCGGAAACGTGAAATTATCTACTCACCGAAGTGTTCTCTCAATAAATCCATTGATTGATGCGATGTGTGGTAGGAAGTGGCGCCGTCTGGTTGAAACCAAAAGTCGCGTAGATCATGAGCTTCAATTTCAGGCATCAAATAGTCGATTATCATGGCGCGATAACGGTCACCATTGCCTGTTGCATTATCACCGGCCCAAATTCTTACCAAATGCGGCAATTTTGCTTGTTTACATACCCATTGAGCCAGAAATGAACCTCATCCCTGAACAAAATTTGGCTCGAAAGCAGATCGGATCTTCTTCGGTAACTTTTCAAGAGCCCATAGAGCGAAGCGATGTCGTTTGGGAAGGTCGAGCGGCTTCAGTTCTTGCACAAGCTGTATTTTGTACGCTTTCGTTTTAAAATCTCGACGTAAAATGCGCCAAGTCGGTCCAAACGTCAGTCCGAGTTGCTGCGAATGGCGCGGTGGAATCGACACTCCATGGTCTTCATGTACACTCTCAGCTATGGCCGCTACATTTTCATCACTGCGTGCTGGACGTGGTCTATTCAGTCGAATATTATCCATTAATGTATGCTGGGTCTCAAGATGGGTGATGGTGTTGCGAATAGTACGCTCAGTAAGCCGATTATGTTGACCAAACACATTCGTTACAGAACGTGAATTTTAGTAATAAAATTGAATGATTTGTAAACGTTGTCCAGGCGTTAGTCCTTCCACGATGAAATGTCAACCAATACTGAACAAAAACGACTCACGCGTGATCAGTCAAAAAAGGCTATTGAAAAAAGTACCTCTACTTGGATCACCCTTTATATTTTATTTTATTTTTATTTTTGTATTTGATTTGAGTAGATTTTATTTCATTTCATTTTATTTTATTTTTATTTTTTTTTTGTTAATTTATTTGTTTTATTTTTTTTCTATTTAACTTAATTTGATTTAATTTTTTTTTTATATATTGATCCTAACTTTACTCTGTCCTTTCTTTCTGAATTTCATAAAGTTTTATTTTCCCAAATTTTTTTTTCTTTTCGTTCGCTCAAAAGTCAGGCCATTCTTTATGTTGTCTTAAGAATGCAATTAAAAGTAAGACAGAAATGCAATAAGTCAAGCAAAGTTGTTGTGCCACACGGCATTCGGCATTCGGCATTTGGCATTTGGTATCCAAGACAAAAATTTTGCAGCGTTTGGTGAGCATGGGTTGTCAACTACAGAGCAAACTACAACACTAGGAGAAGGAAAAAGAGAAAACAAAACAAAAGAAGCGGAAGTAGAAGAAGAGGAAGAGATAGAGGAAGGACCAGCGAAGTCAAAGGGAAGCAAATGAGTTGACTAATTTGGCTAAAAACTACTTCATTAACACTACAAGTGCATAAAATGTTTCCAAATTGATTTACGAGCTCATGAAAATGCACGAGTAAGAGTTCATAATGAGTAAATGAGAAAAATAAAGAAAGTTTTATGAGAAATGGGAAAAATAAAACTAAGAGAGGCACTCATGAGGTTAGCAAAAAGAAAGTACTTTGGAAAGGGAGTTCAGGGTCGCCATTTGGCGTAGTGAGCTCCTACTCAGCTCTGAAATCTAAACGAGGGGCTCAGTTTCCGCTCCAGGCTCGAATTGAAACAAGAGAAAATACCTCAAAGAAGCACTAGGTTCCGTCCAACTGAAAACGGTGGACTATAAAAATCTCTTAGAAAGTATTTCGGAGTCTGTCTTCGTCAATGCACTACGTCTCTCTCAACTAGCGCGTCCGAAAGACATTGCGATTAAGAAACTGCACGGCGAGGGTGAAGAATGAAGTATAGAGCGCCGGAAATCGTAGAGTGTTGTAATGATATTCTACGTTCTCAGTTTCAAAAAACAGTACTCTTAGGGCGAGACCGTTTAAAAGCTCTCGAACTGTAATTATTTCTAGAGGCGAACAACGCGAAAACATTGCCATTTCATGAAGTTAAATTCCTACATGAGCTCTCAGAAAGAGGAGAATAGAAGAAATGCTTTCTTGCTATAAAATATCCGCTTTATTTTAATGGCTTTCCACTCGCCTAGTGAATATCCTTCCACTCCTACCCGCAACAGATACACGGGCACATGTGCACGTACGCTAGTCCATCAGTAGCGCGAGCACATACACGTCCTTGGTGGCCTTCAATGTATGCAACCGATAAACGTGACCGGAAGTGATGAGACCATTTGGACGCTAATACACAGCTTTTATTGAGGTTCATGACGAAGCTGAGAGAAAGGCAAGCACGAAGATTGTAAAAAGAGGAAAAAATACTCTGCATTGTTGTTGCTTGTAGTATTTATGTGTTGAGTCCAGCACCAACCGCGTCAGCACCATCACCAGTCGTCGCCATTATCACTAGCCCCAGCAGTCGCGTCAGCACCGCCGTTAACAGTCCGTACACCGGCCGGCCACGTCTGTATGTGAAAATGAGAATTCGTCTGGCTCAGCTGCTGTTGTAGCAGAATTCGAAAAAGTTGTATGCCCAACGGAGCACAAGCACAAGCTGTTGGTCAAATAAATGGAAAGAAGATACGTGGCTGTAGTGCCAAAGCCTAAACAGGCGCTGCAAGAAAAAGTGGAAGTGTGAAAAGTTTTCGTGTTTGCTCAACTTGTCGGAGAGGAGGAGGGTTATATGTAGGGCGAAAAAAGGAAAGTCGGAGTTAACACACATGCTCGGTGCATGAAATTTTGTGTTTTCACTGATATACAAAGAGAAACTTGCTCAGAGCTACTTTATACGACTATTCGAGAAGTTAAATGTCGCCACTGAGCTACTGACTTCTACTTGAACTGCGAAGGAGTAGGAGCAAATAAATAATTGGTAAATTATTGTTTGAATTGGTAAAGGAGAGATTGAAACTATCCGTGATCCGGACAGTGTTGAGCAGTTTCAAAGTGCTGCATTCTCTTCTGCCTAGTACCCAGCACATCCGACGGCTCCCACTCCAGCTAGAGCAATATTCAATACTCTTCTCATCTAATTGTAGTTCTGTAAGCCTAATGGAAAACTCTAAACTCTAACTCGGTCTGTAAAAAGAAACAAATTCTAATCAAAGACCCAAACACTGCAGTAACAAAGTTAAAAACTGCGTCGGACCTTCAGAGATGAAGAAAACGCACTAGCAAACTAAGAACCAAGAGATCGCAGATACAAACTTGGATCACCCAGAGAACCAGGGACCGAAATAACAACCTGGTACCATCATCCATATACAACAATAATAAACTGGAACCAAGATCTATAGAACCAGACTACACCTGAGACCAAATAGAAAGAATCACAGAATCATCATCCATAAGCTCAAGGGCCGCATTACCCAACTAGAACTAGCATCTCAGTGAAGTTTCCGTCCAATTAGGAAGTTGTACTCCTTTCTACGCTCTAGGTAAACTGAGTGAAGTGGATTAATTAAAGGTTTCTACCTCATACTTCGCCTTCTGGAAGCTACTACAAAGCAGCTCCAAACTTAAACTGGCTGGAGAATTGCTAGGGATTGAGAAGAACCATTTTGATGTTGCGCGATGTGCACAGCTGAATATTTCAGCGACATTTGAGCGTCTGTATCTTAGTCTAACCAAAATTTTAAAAACTTTCCGTTGTACCTTAGTCAGTACAAGCTCCCTTCACGAACTCACACCGGACAGGGAGATGCAATAAAACTTCCTCACCATTTTCTCATTGGGTTCAGGGGAAGTGAAAAAGCGAGCTTTCCTATTAGCTCGAAGAAAACACAAAGAAAGACCTAAAAAAAAGTGAAATCGTTGGAAACAACTTGACGGAAGAACAACTCACGAAAGTTCCGCAAGAAAAATGGCCTTTTCAAGTTCGTTTTAAGTGTGAAATTTATAGGCCAACCATTTCTCCGCACGTTTAAGTGGACCGAATAGTGTTAAGAGCCCGCCTCGCGTTGTTGTTGTTGTTGAATGGCGGCGCAACTTTTATTGTGATTTTACGTTAACGGCAATATTTCGCTCGCCCTCCACTCTCCTCGATCGTGAGTTGAGCGCATAAATTTCCCCCTGCCACTGTTGTTGTAAATACAATTAATTTTGCTGCCTTGTTGCCTACATGTAGGCGCACCCGAAAATCGAAATAAAATTCGCCGTGATTTACCGAAATTCCGCCACAAAGATTTGCAACAAATCGACACGCTTGTTGTGGCGTTAACAGCGTGAATTTATTGTTGGCATTTTATTGCTGCTGCTGCTGCAGTTGCTGTTGTTGTTATTGTTATTGTTATTTAAATGCAGTTTGTTGTGTTAAAGTTTTTTTTCTCTTGTTCTTGTTTCGGGGGCGCGTATCGTTGGTTGCGGGCAATTAAACTCTTTACGCCTCATAATTTTGGTAGCCACTGTGTGCATTAAATGAAATGAAAATGCAAAAGGGCGAGGCTGGTGCTAAGCATGTTGAGGGTGTTTAAATGCAACGCTGTGCAATATATGTGCATTGCATACCTTTGGGCGTATATTTAAAAAAAGAGAAAAATTCAATTTTCGAACCCTTTTCTTAATTCCTTAATTCTATATATTTTAGGGCGATAATCCCGATCATTTCGGGATGGAAAAATATTATAATAAATGTTTGTACCTTGAAAAAAAGAAAAATTTACAGCTTTTAGATTCCATACTGAAAGGAACTTAAAGTCTTTAGATTATTTACAACAGATTTTTTTGCTAATTCGCTAAATACTAAATATGCAGATCCCGAAATTTTCGGAACAAAGCACAGAATAATTTTTTTGATTTTTATTTTTTATCTGTACAAACCGAAATCGGTACTCTTAACCACTCAGCCAATTCCTCTCCCAACGCACGCTCTACTTGCTCGTGATGGTCGAATTATTTTCGAAACTAAAATCCTTTTTTTTCCAAATCTGTGAGGAACAAATATGTGTATGTATGTATGTGTGTGCATGGCTCTTTGGGTGCAAAAGGGTGTAAATTTAAATTATTTCAATCCCAAGTGAGGAAAATTTTGCGGTAAGCCTTCGAGAGGCGAGGGAAAGCAGAGATCTGTTGCGGGTGGCAGGGTTTGGCTAAAATTTTAATTGCTTACAAAAACATGTGGACGGTGAGTGCTAATGGTTGTTGTACACACTTGCTCACTTTTGAGAAAAAAGAGAAGAAAAAACTTACGCAACTCAACTCACTTGCCCGCTCTCCGCCACCAACGTGACTTTTCACAGTCTCAGCAATGGCAACTCAACCCGCCTGCCGGCCTTCAGCCGGCTTGTCAATGGCACTCATAAGAATGCTTCGCGGCAAGTTTTCACTCTTCAACTTGGCAACTTTCGTCAGCGGTTGCTTGCTTGCTCTTCATTCGACTTTTTTCTACTTTTACTACACACACTTCTTCCACTTAACGGTCAGCTGGTTTTAGAAGTGGTCAACAACGAAAATTTCATTGAAAAAAAAAAAAAATTGTTGTTTTTGTTTAATTTTTCATTTTTATTATTTTTTCTTTCATTTTTATTTTTAAAGCAACAACAACTTTTCAAAATATCAAATTGGCCTGCGTTTGCAGCAGCAAAGTGGCCGAGAGTGACTGAAAAGTGTCGAAATCGAAGTATGGTTAGTTTAACAGTTGTTGTTGTTGTTGTTGTTGTTGTTGTTGTTGTTGTTGTTGTTGTGGAGTAGCTCCTTGTGGCTGCAGCGAAGCATTCAGTTGGATCCATCAAGCTCAAACGTCATCTTCACTGGCGTCTGTGGCAAATTAATGAAGGCAATAAGGGTCACTTGTAAGACGAAAGTACCATGCACGCCTCGGTGGCTACAGTTGGTAGCACAGTGGGAGAGTTTTGGGTAAAAAAAAAAAAACTTAAATAAATTTAAAATAAATAATTCGAAAAAAAAATTTTAATTTAAAGAACTCTGCGAAGAAGTCTCTCTCTCCAACCACAATTCCAACATCAAAATTCCGCTAATACCTTCTCCATCCTTATCCCGTCCGTCACATTTCTTGAACGATGGTGATGGCAGTCTTAACTTTAGCGAAAACATCAACTCGTAACAGTGGCAGTGGCCACTCCTCAGTCCCAGAATGAGGACATTTCAGGTTCATACCTTTAAATTGTGGTTTTGGGTGATGGTAGGTCCCAAACCCTGCGCACAACCACAGTGGATTCGCTTTCTCACTGTAGCGTGCCTCCAAGTGGATCTTTGTTGGCTACCCAAAGGTTACTTGGTCTAAGACAAGAGTCATTTCTTTGCTCTACCAGAGGATTGACAGCACACAAACTCTCCCCGCTTATATGAACTTCTACACATATCGCCTTCTAAACTAAGTCCGAGGACCCCAGTTAAGGGCAGAATAAGAACATTCTAAACAACATTTGCCGCAGCAGCTTGCACATTTTCAAGTCCTCAAAGCCAGGTGGCCACATATGCATTAATCTGAGCCCTGCGAAGAACCTTCAAATATGGAATACATTTGCCTGACGGTCTGCAGGCTCTATTAAAATACATCTGCGCTCTGCCACATCGCTATAAAGTGTCATATCCGTTCAACGTTTCCAAGTGCCAAATGAAGTGCATTAAAAGCTTTACACCCCGTCCCCGGATGCGTCGTGAGTTGCAAGAGGCAAAAAGGAAGAAGACTAAAGCCAATATCATCATACGGCGACATTAACCAAGCACTCTAATGGAGTCTGGCAAACATTATATAACGGTGCCAACCAACATACGCACACATATGCAGATGTCTGGATATTAGTTAAAGAGCTATAAACATGGACACATGTGATGGGACCCGCAGCGGCATTCAAGCGAGAGCACAAGACATACGAAGCGAAACGTAATGAACCGCACCGAGTGTCGGCTAGGGAAGGCGGTTGACTTAACAAGCGCTTGCCAACACATCCTACGTTCTCACTAGACTTTCTACAATCCAAACAGAAAAACAGAAAAAGAACAGAGGCAGCATATGCATATGCATTTGCCACTAAACGAGCTACAAAATTTATTATCTTCGAACTGTTGCTAGCGCCGAGCCAACCAACCAACCAACGAACCAACCAACCAAGCGGAGCAAACCAAACGGACGAACGAATAAGCGAGTTAGCAAAACGCCGGACAGCTGTTGAAAGGCAAGGCAGGAGAGCAGTAGCTGGCGTGCATGAGCAGCCAAGAAAGCAACAACAAAAAAGAAGAAGAAGCATAAATTTGCTTGCGGAGTAAAACGTCCGTCTTTTCTTTCCTTCCTGTGGACTTTTGCCAATTTTTTTGCTGCGGCGGTGTAGGTGCGAGGTTCCACTCACATGCTTCGTTGCTTCTCTCGGTCCAGCGGAAAAAGGAAAACAGTAAAAAAAGCCTGAGAAATTGCATATGTGGCCACCTGGCTTAGAGGAGTTGGAAATGTGCAAGCTGCTGCGGCAAATGTCGAGCAAAAAATCCTCATTTCCATTGCTTGATATGTATTTATGGTTTCAGCTGTCCGATTTTATTAGAAAATATCGAATTTCTGCGTTTGTGTGCCTGGTTATTGCTACAAAGTTTAGTTGGACATTTATTTTTTGGAGATTTTTGTACATTTTTTATTGGAAAACATAAAGTTTTTGTAAATTCTGGTTGTTCTAATATTTGATAAGATTTCTTCAACAATTGTAGGTATTTGAAGTATTTAAAGTACTCGCTCAGCGTCGCCCATGAAGCTATTTGTGTTCGCAAAAAAGTGTTCCACAAGTTCAATTTGATTTTTCTCTATACTAGAATGTTGTAGAGCTACGGAAATTATGGTATTCAATAGCAGAATTATTAAATTTCACTTGGACGTAGGAATCTAAATGAAGAAAGGGAGGAAAATTCGTCCAAAGCTGGAATAAAGGCTAGCCAGTTCGACAACAAAGAAAGACCAGAGCCTCTAGGATATATTAAGAGGTTCTTGGTCATTCTGTTTCTGTTTTGGCATAGGACACCAATTGTAGATGCTCAATAATGAAACTGACCGCTGTTGTTGTTGTTGTAGTAACCGCTAAAATATCCCTCAAAATGGCTTTCGGTGATTATTGCGGCAGTAAAAGCTCTTAGCCGGGTAAAAATCCGGGTCTTTCCGGTATAAAGACCCGACTGTGGCGAGGGCTATCGGATTTGAGTTGCCTCTTACGACAGGCATGCCTTACCGCGGGTAAATTCTTTAACGCCTAACCCGCAGAGGTCCGAAACTGACTCCTAATCAGCTGTGGTGAAGAGAAAATTTTTTAAATACCAGCAAATTTTCGAAAATACTTGCCAATAACCGATTATATATTTTCCAAAAAATGTTCCACAAGTTCACTATCATTTTATACAGTGACAAATTAAGTTATTACAAAAATTTTTTCAAAAAACAATTTTGCCTTAGCATTATCATAAACGTCAGAGACACAAAAGCTCAATTTACTTCTCCAAAAGCCCAAGCTCTCTTTATTCAAAGCTTTTCTCACCGCAGCGTCAGAATATTAAAACGTATTATGTCAAAATTTTTAAATATTTCCACTACGGCATTACTATGCATGTAACGTCGCTGACAGGTTAATAGAATTTTCAACTTTTACTGCTATGCAAGACAGTCGCGAACTGAGAAATGTTCGTGTAGAATGTGAAAAGTCAAACTTTCTACAGATTTACATATTTGCCGAAATTTCTCGTGCATTTTTCATGCAGCAGCGTCAATTTCAATAAATTTGTCAGCATTTTTCGGAAGCAATGAAGCGTGGAAGCGTGGAAGCGATTTTGTGACACACTTCCCTTGTAAGCTTTTTCTTTTATTGTTGCAAAATTTTTTCTTTAATTTTATTCCAAACTTTTATGGCACGCTGTCGTTTTCGGACACAAGTCTATTAATATGATAAGTTTTTCGTTTAATATTATTTGTCTGACTGGAATTTTTTGAAAGCTTTAAGGAAACTTAAAGTATGAAAGACAAAAAGAAGTGGCCAGAAGTGGTGCCGAGGAATTGCCGACCTTTTTAGAGATTGATAGAGGAAGAAATATGAAGACGAACTTAAATATTTTCTTATCAACTACTCTATAAAAGCTTTAAAGTTCATCTAGATAGTACAAACATCATATATTGAGCGACGAACCTAGATTTAAGAGGAAAGTTCTCATTGTAAACGTCATGGTAGCCTTAATCCAGCAACTAAAAACGTCTAATTTAATTTTTTTTTATTATCTTTTCGAGTTCTTCGAGCTTTTAGTGAGCAAAAAAAATTTTGCAATACTTTTGTATAGTTTCGATATTTCTACAAATTAACTTTATGAAATTTATAAACTGTTTGAAAACTATAAAAATATTTCAATATTTATACGGCTTTTCAAGTTTTTTTTGTATAAAGTTAGTGCTTTCAGCCTAGGTGAGCTTTCAAGACTTCAAAAACTATAGAGAAACTATATATATATAAAATAATCGAAAGAAGTATTTAATTTTTTTACTTTGGAACACTAAACTTTTTGAGCTTTTAATAGTTTTGAATGAGCTTTAAAAGCTTAAAAGCTTATGTAAATAATAACATTTAAGCACGAAAAATTAATTCATTTTTGAACTTAAAAATATTTCCAAAAGTATTAAAGCTTAGGTAGTAATATGGTGCTTTTTGGGCTTTAAGCTGGCAAACACTGCTTTACTGCAGTACTACAAATATATTATTAAACTTTCAATAATAATATTGAAAAGTCATTTCGTAAACAGTTTACAATTTTGTTTGTAATATATTTAAAAAAAATAATTCTAATCTATTTTGTAATCTATTTTGTGTCTCTAATTTTATCTACCGAAAAAGTAACAGCAACGCGAAACCCCAGAACAGCCTCAACGAAAATGCAATTGAAAATATTTTCCGAATTTTGGGAAAACCAGAAATTACCCTCCTCCAGTGAGCAACAAATTGCATTTGCAACACGAAAATACTGCTGCACCGTTAAATTCCCGCTTGGTCATTAGTCAATTCGGTTGATCACAGCAAATTTTGTGGCGAACTAACAAATTTTGATAGAAATTTACGCATTTACACGTTGTGGCGGCCAGGCCAGCGGTGCCAAAAGACTAATTTCGACACAATTGCCACAGTGGCATGCAACACGCAGAAACACACACACTCACGTACTCACGCGACACTTATCTGCACACTACGCACACGCATGCAAAATTTTTTTTGGTTTTTGGTTTTCGCTTGGCGTGAATTTTTAGTGAAAAAATATTTGAAAGTTAACGAGGGGCCGAGAGGGACCTAGAGACCGTGAGAGAGAGAGAGAAAGAGAGAGAGGGGAAATTTTTAATTAATGTCGTCAACAACAGGAGCACAACCACCAGAAAATGTGGCTTGGATGGCAACAAAATTGCAATAACAACAACAACGCACAACAGATTAGTTGATAGAAAATAAAACGAAAAGTAAACTAAGAATTTTGGGAATTTTCGCAAAAAAAAATTAAGTGAAATTAAGAAATAAAACAAAATAAAATAAAATATAAATAAAAAATAAAAAAAATTAAATGAAAAAAAAATAAAAATAAAATAAAATAAAATAAAATATAAAAAATATATAAAAAAATAAAAAAAAAATAAAAATAAAAAAAAATAAAAAAATTAAAAAAATTAAAATAAAAAAATTCAATTAAATTAAAAATAAATAAAAAATAAAAAAATTAAATAAAATATAATAAATTAAATTATAAAAAATTTAAACTAATATAAAAATAAAAAAATAAATAAAGTATAAAAAAATAAAATAAAATAAAATATAAAATTTTTATTAAAAAAATAAATAAAACATAAATAAAATAAATAAAAATAAAAAAATAAAAATAAAAAATAAAATTATATTAAATTAAATTAAATTAAATTAAAGTAAATAAAAACGTCTTCTTTTCCTTTTCACACTCTTGCAATCGTAAAAGCACGCCACCGACGGCTTATTTCCACACAGCCCACCTGACAGCTGCCACCACATGCCACACGTTGCGTATTTCTTCTAACTATTTATCTCATTAAAGGATTATAATCGTTTGAGACTAAGCCGCACACACATACATATGTAGAAGCGTACAGCAATGAGAAAGAATAAAACAAGCGTTCTTTGTTTTCACGACATTAAAAAGCTGATTATCCCACAAAGGGAAGAAGGTGTGAAGAAGGTGGCGACCCAGCAAGTGCTGTAGCGTAGCGCCCTCTGGCAGTTAATGCGGCCTTGCGCAGATGTCGCGTTTAGTAAGAGCTTACAAAGGTTCTAATGAGCTCGTAACGCCTCTGGGCTGCGCATGTATTTGAGTGTGTGCATACGAGTGTGTTGGCATAACCTCCAGCTGTTCATTAGCCGCAGCTCTAAAGTGGCTTACTAGTTGCTGATGCTGGTTTATCGCCTTGTAGAATGACAATGTGTTTGGAAAGCTTTGGTGTAAAGAAATATAGAAAAATGAAAGATGTAATGTTTCATTACTAACACCTTTGGTCGGGGCGGCAGAAAATATTCGAATCGGAGAATGATTGAGTAAAGAAGATGTCAGAATGAAAGCCAGATGCTTCAACACCTCGTTACTCTTCACTCGTGCTCCACATCCTTGGTCTGTTGACGAATGGTGATGACCGATATGGCATTTCTATTTCAACTTTATTTCTTCGATGTGGGAGACTAAATTCGTAAGCTCCACCAAAGAAATCGCCGCCAATCAGCCTTATCGAGAGCTTTAGGGTACGGAGATGCAAGCTCTCACTTGGAGGGCTCATAATGATCAAAAACATTCATCCTAGGAACGTAAAATTCCGTCCAACATAACACTTAGACATACAATCCCCTATATGTATGTATCCACCTATGTAGATCAGAGAAGCTGCTTGGATTTTGCTTGTATGTCAAATCGATTGACTCAATCATGCTAAAGGCTAGAGGATCTCACTTAAGAGCAATGCAAACTTGTCTTCAATTACAAAAGCCATGGACAAACTGCATGTCGCACCCGCTTGATGATTTCTACTCAAGTCTAATGGGCAATCGAGTACAAAAGGGGTAGAGCCAATCAAATTGACAACAACCTAATTGCTTAAGTACACCAGCAATCGTATTTGGTGTCTCAATTCAAAAATACTGCTTCCCAGAAGCTCTACCATGTCAATGCCAGAAGCTGTTGATGCAGAGGAAAGTCATTCGAAAAACGGACAGGTTATTAGGCAGTTATGAGACTGTGTGAATATGGCATGACGAGCTCAATGAAGCAGACCACAACGACTGGACAAACAACAGACTACAAAAGTAGTGGCGCTGGAAGTGAGCCTAAAAACAGGTGAGTAGAGCTCATGCAGTAGAGTGTGTAGATAGAGTGTGTGAGGGAGTGGGGAAGTGCGAATGAGAGTGGCATGGCGTAGCGTTTGAGTTGGTAGGTAGAAGCTGATGATACTTTCTAACCAAGTTTGTTTAATTCCACAAATTTCCGTATTAACCAAACTCAAGTAGCAGCACAACAGCACATGAACAACTACAGAGCCAGCGAGCTAAGAGATTTGTGCGCCCACCTCATGTGCGTTCACCTCGCCGTGCGCGTTTGGCGTGGAAAGTGTCTTCGAATAATTTAAAAAGCGAAATCCACTAATTATTATTATTTCCACATCACAAGCCAACGAACCAGTCAACTACCAATCAGTCCAAGACCAAGCAAATCACGCGGCAGCGCTGATATGTGTGATAGCTGGCACGGAACCGAGGTGCGGAGGTGCGTTATTTGTGTTGATAATATTTCATTTTTGGTGTTCGGTCTGAAAACGTCACTTGAAATCACGTTTTTTTTTTCTCCCGACAACACACACCCACAAAATTTCAATTAAAGCGGCACTCGGCGCTAGCAACTAAGCTCTTTTGTTGTCCCGGCTCAGTTTTTCGATTGTGCGTTTGACTGCATATGGTTTTTAAGGAAGTTTTGAACGCACACACTCATGTATGAGGCACTTTTTCGGATTTTAAAGTTACCGTTTTTAGAGCGAGTCTCACTTTTATTCCAATATTTGTGTAGTTTTTTTTTTTGCTTGTTTTGCCTTCCTTGCTTCGCAGCTTCGCAGTTGGTCAGTAGTCGCGTTTGATAATTAAAGAGGAGTTGTCGCATGACCGTCCACTCGCTGTGACGCTGCCTTCTCTAGCTTTGGTGACGAACGAGTTTTACACTTTTCTCAATTATTTCAGTTTTTTCTTTGCTTTTGTGGCTTTTCGAGTGTTAATTATGGTTGGTTTTAATGATTGCGGTCAGTTTCAGTTGTTTTTGTTGTAATTATTGCTGATGTTACGCATTGCAGAGCATGTTGGGTTGGGCCAAAAAAAAAAATTGAATGCGAACAGTTTTGAATGGAAAAAAGTACGGAATTAAAGGGTAATCCAAGTAGAGATACTTTTTTCAATAGCTCTTTTTTGAGAGATCACGCGTGAGTCGTGTCAAGCTGTCATATTATTTTGAGTTCAGTATTGTTTGACATTTCATCGTGGAAAGACTAGCGCCTGAGCAACGTTTACTAATCATTCAACTTTATCGAACGAAAAATCACGTTCTGTAAAGAATGTGTTTCACGCGCTTCGCTCAACTTATTGGTCAGCATAATCGGCCTACTAAGCGTACTATTCGCAACACCATCACCCATCATTCATTATTGGATAATATTCGACTGAATAGACCACGTCCAACACGCAGTGAAGGAAATATATTTATAGCCATAGCTGAGAGTGTACTCGAAGGTCGTGGAGAGTCGATTACACCTCGCCATTCGCAGCAACTCGGACTGACGTATGGAATGACTTGGCGCATTTTACGTCGAGACCTTAAAATGAAAGCATACAAAATACAGCTTGTGCATGAATTGAAGCCGATCAACCTTCCCAAACGACATCGCTTCGCTCTATAGGCTCTTGAAAAGTTCTAAAAAGATCGGACGTTTCCAAGACAAATTTTGTTCAGCGATGAGGACCATTTCTGGCTCAATGGGTATGTAAACGAGCAAAATTGCCTCTTCTAGGACGAAGAGCAACCTGAAGAGATTAAAGAGCTGCCATTTCATCCAGAAAAAACCACCGTTTTGTGTGCTATGTGGACCGTTGGAATCATCGGTCCATATTTCTTCAAAAATGACGCCGATGAGAACGTAACCGTCAGTGGCGACCGCTATTGCGCCATGAGAACCGACTATTTGATGCCTGAAATTGAAGCTCGTGATCTACGCGACATTTGGTTTCAACAATACGGTGCCACTTCGGACCACACATCGCTTTAATCAATGGATTTATTGAGAGAACGTTTCGGTGAGCAGATAATTTCACGTTTTGGGCCGGTCGCGGTCGATTGGCCACCAAGATGGTGTGATATCACACCGTTAGACTTTTTCCTGTGGGGATATGTAAAGCCTAAAGTATATGCGGACAATTCCGCTTCGATTCGGGCTTTGGAGCGAAACACCACGCGTGTCATTCGCCAGTTACCAGTCGAAATGCTCGAACGAGTTATCGAAAATTGGACTCTACGGATGGACCATCTGAGACGTAGCTGCGGCCATCATTTGAAAGAGATAATCTTCAAAAAATATATGTCACAGAATATTTTTTCGAATGATAATAAACATTTCCCATTAAATTTGAATTTTCTGTTTTTTTTTCTTTGAAAAAGTAGGGCACCTCGAAATGGATTACCCTTTAGTATATTATTAGTGAATAAATTTCAAAAATATTAATAATTTAAATTTAAATTAAATTTAAAAAATTTAAAATTAAATTAAAAATGATAATATAAAATAAAATAATTTAAAAAAGTAAATTTAATTTATTAAAATTAAGTTTAAAAAATGTATTTAAATAAAATAAATTTTCGTAAAAAATTATAATTTCCATTTTCCTAACCGAAAACCAGTAGCAAACTGCACGATGCGCAATTTCCTTAACCGTTGTTGATCTGACAGTGGAAGTAATTTCGCTGACATTTTCATTTTCTAGTTACTCTCCGGATTAAGCATTTGCACAAATTACGCCCGAGCGAGCATTCAAAAATCTCGCATGTAAGAGACGCGCCGTGAATGAGCGTCGCTTAAGCGGAATCTGATGTGCTGTAAAAGTCAGCGGCGGTGCTACGACGCACACACACACATACCACTCGCACTCGAAAGGACTCAGTGCATGCCACAGCAGTAATAACAATAACAATAGAAATAATAACAACAAAAATACAAAAACGAAATGCATACAATGCGCGGCAGTTACGATGCAATCAGTTGATGGTTGGCAGCAGACAAATGGGAAAAAAGAATTGAAAAAACCAAAGGCCAAAAATGAAAAACCAAAAACAACAACAACAAAATGTTCCCATTTCGAGTAAGAGAACGCAATTCACAAATGTAGTGGCAAGTGAATATGTATATGTGTGAATGTGTGAAACTGTATGCATAACTGCATATTTAAGGTGCATTCACATGCGCGCGCACACACACACACACATGCATGCATGCGTACATTCATATAGTAGATTGTCTGCGGCATTCATGCATTTAAAAATCCTTATCACTGCGCAGATCGTCATTTTCAAATATGTACATATCATACATACATACATACATATACATATGCATATATGTCCCTCGGTGAGTGTGTGCGCTCCGCTCCTGTGTGTTGGTCTGCCGTCACCTTAAGCGTCGTTTGGCAAATATTATGCTGGAAAGGCACTTGAGCCGCAAACAGAAATGCATATTGCAAATATACATACGAGTATGTACATGTGTATGTATGTGTGTGTGTGTACGAGTATGTGCGAGTAGTATTATTATTGCGTCTGTGTCTATGTTTATCGGTCGTCTGCAATTCTGCGGTCCTCCAAACAAGGCGAGCCCTCTCTCTGACACACACACACACACTCACACACACATTCAAGCCCACAAACATACATATTTACACCCATTTGTTGGTTTAATCATCTCGCGACACAATAGCGGCGCACAGCTGAATGCACACAAACACATAAAGAAGAGCAAGTACAGTGCGAATATTTTAAAAAATGGGTGGGTCCAAGGAGAAAGTTGGAGGAGAAAATTTGAAAAATAAAAATTAAAAGGAAAAAACTAAATAAGAAAAAATGCTGCGCAAAAAAATATTAAATAAATAACAAATTTTTTGCAGTAATTGTATTAAATATTAGTGCAAAATATTAAATAAAATAGTAAAAAATAAATTGAATAAATTACTAAATTAAATATTACTAAAAGGTGATCCATTTCGAGGTTACCTACCTTTAAAAATAAAAGAAAATTCAAAATTAATGGGAAATGTTCATTATCATTCGAAAGAACATTCTTAGACATTTATTTTTTGAAGATTTTCTCTTTTGAATGTTGCACGTGACTACGTCTCAGATGGTCCATCAGTTGAGTCCAATTTTCGATGACTCGTTCGAGCAATTCGACTGGTAACTGGCGAATGACACGTGTGGTGTTTCGCTCCAAAGCCCGAATCGAAGCGGGACTGTCCGCATAGACTTTAGACTTTACATATCCCCACAGCAAAAAGTCTAACGGTGCGATATCAAATGATCGACCGGCCCAAAACGTGAAATTATCTGCTGACCAAAGTGTTGTCTCAATAAATCCATTGCTTGATGCGATGTGTGGTAGGAAGTGGCGCCGTATTGTTGAAACCAAATATCGCGGAGATAACGAGCCTCAATATCAGGCATCAAATGGTCGGTTATCATAGCGCGATAATGATCACTATTGACGGTTAGGTTCTCACCGACATCATTTTTGAAGAAATATGGACCGATGATATCACCAGTCCCACACACCACACCAAACCGTTGTTTTTTCTGGATGAAATAGCAGCTCTTGAAACGCTTCAGGTTGCTCTTCGTCCCAAATGCGCCAATTTTGCTTGTTTACATACCAATTGAACCAGAAATGGGTCTCATCGCTAAACAAAATTTGTCTTGGAAACGTCCGATCTTTTTAGAATTTTTACAGGAGCCCATAGAGCGAAGCGATGTCGTTTGGGAAGGTTGATCGGCTTCAATTTCTGCACAAGCTGTATTTTGTACGCTTTCAATATAAGATCTTGACGTAAAATGCGCCAAGTCGTTCCATACGTCAGTCGGAGTTGCTGCGAATGGCGCGTTGGAATCGACTCTCCACGGCCTTCGTGTACACTCTCAGCTACGGGCGGCCGCTATATTTCCTTCACTGCGTGCTGAACGTGGTCTATTCGGTCGAATATTATCCAATAATGAATGCTGGGTCTCAAAAGGGGCGAAGGTATTGCGAATAGTACGTTCAGTAGGCCGATTATGTTGACCTATAAGTTGAGCGAAGCGCGCGTAAAACATTCTTTACAGAGCGTGAATTTTCGTCCGATAAAATTGAATGATTTTTAAACGTTGTTAAGGCGTAAGTATTTCCGTGATGAAATGCCAAAAAATACTGAACAAAAAAAAAAACATGACAGCTTGACACGACTCACGCGTAAAAAAATTGGCTATTGAAAAAAGTACCTCTACTGGGATCACCCTTTATAAATAAATAAAATAAAAAAATTAAAAAAATTTTGTTTTAGCTTAAAATTTGATTTTTTTAAATTTTAAAACTAAAAAGTAAGAGTTTTATTAAAAAATTAAATTATGTCAAAAGGAAATTAAATTAGATTAAATCCAATTAAAATTGAATTTAATGAAAAACTACATTAGTTAAATTAAAAAATAGAAAATTTCGATGTACTGTTATATCAAATTTAAATTTAAATAAAAAACTCATAAAATGGTTTTAGGCAAAAAGTTTGTTTTTTTTCATAAAAAGAGCATTTTTTGTCTTTAATAATTTATTTATTTTTTAATTTTTGTGCAGTTTTTTATCTTGTAGTCTTAGTTATGTAAAATATTTATTTATTTTTTTTTTAATTTCATACTCATTTATTAGTTTTAATTTTGTACTTATTTTTCTCAAAAATAATATAAATATCCGACCATTCGCGTCATTTTAAAGCCAACACGCGCTCGAGCAGATCTTCATAAAAAAATTTAAATATTTTTCTGCACAAAAATCTCGAAATATACCCTCCTACGCGATGCCTGTTAACGTTTTTAATCAATGAAAAAAATTTCATACATATGCACACAGCCACATATACATATATGTTGCACGTATTAACATACCGTATTTCCAGTCACTCCCTAGTGTATTGAATGACAATTAAGTGGCGCGCATATTGCATATTTTGAGGCGCGTTTGCATGTCGAATGGAAAACTCGCGAGTTGTTTTTATTCTCTTATTATTTTTATTAATTTTTTTTTTTTTTTCTTTTTTTTTTTTTGTAAGCCTCACATTTTTCATGTTTTCTGTCCACCTTTTGCTGTGCATCACAATATTGTCACTATCTTCCTTGTCATTTTTCCTTTCCTGCTGCATTCCGCTCTCTCTTTGCTTCCCTTGCATTTTCATTTATTTACTTCTTTTATTTATGCATTGGCGACTGAAAGCCTTTCGTGCGGCCTCGTGGGACATGTGAGTCAGTTGTATTAATTTTAATTGAAAATGCCTACAAACGATCACTGGTTGGGTGGGTGGGGAGAGGCCGAAGCTGAAGCAGGGGGGGAAAGGTAGAACATGCAGCGTAGCAATCATCTCGCCAGCGCCAGCAACAGCAATAACAACAGAAACTGGTGCGTCGACCGACAGCTGCATTTTTCTCACTGAGCGGAGCAGCGAAAATTCGCAAAAAATAATTTTTTTTTAATTTTTTTTTTTTGCTTTGCACGTATTCATTGCCATGTTTGCTTGCAATCTTATACATTTATTATTCATTGATGCCACACACATAGTGATGCACAGGTTCTTCTTCTGTCTCTGCTAGTTAGTGCCGCCCATTTGCAGTATCGAACTCTTATGCTGCGTTTATTTGGTGTTTTTGTATTTTATTTTATTTATTTATTTTTTTTTTTTTTTGGTTTTTTTATTTATTGCTAATGCCCCTCGCATGCATTTTAAACTCGTGGCTTGCGCGGCGATGCATAGTAAATATGTACACAGAGAACAAACAGAAGAAAAAATATTTAAAAAAAAATTTTTTTTTACAAATTTCGAAAACCCCAAATTGGATCACCCTGTATTATATATTTAAAAAAATTAATATTATTAAAAATTTAAATTTTTTTAATGTTTCATAAATCAAGGAATTCGAAATTTCTGTAACATTCCACTTGTATATAAAATATTTGGATTTTTTTCACTCTTTTCCGTCAAATTTTTCATTCAATTTAACTGTCCATTTGTGGGATTTTCTCTTTCCTGCACCATCGAATTCCTGGGAAATTGGCAAACGTCGCTGCGTTATTGTACAATAATAAATCAATTAAAGCGATTCAATTGTTGTTGCTGAAAATGAAAAAATTACGGTAGAGAAGAGTATTTTATTCCAAATTTTTATTTTATTTCGCAATTTTCTTTGTTTACATTGATTTTTAATATTTTTCCTCAAAATAGTTCATTTTTTCTGTGATTTTCCGACGTTTTATTTTCTACATTATTAATTTTTTTTGTTGAAAAATTCATGTGACAACTTAAATCGCACACAATTTGTGCATTGATTTTCGATTAGCAAGCAGCCTAAAGGTAGGCAACAGGAAAAATTGTTTTCACACATATTTAATTAATTAAAAGTGCTCTGTGCAGACACAAAATATATGAAGTCTACATTTAGGCGACAAGTTGTGTGAGTTGAAATTTATATTTAAATGAAAAAATATTGAAAATTATATGTTCGAAATATGTATTTAAAATTTGATTTGAAAATTAAAAATAAATAAATTTATTTCTTTATAAATTTCGAAATGCTGTCAATATTAAATAATAAAACATTTTTTCCTGAAAGCGCTGAAAGACATATATGATGCCAACGAGAAATTTTGTATAACTAAAAAGACAAAATTTGCAGACAGACGCTTCTTTGAAGACGTTATTCAATGTCAAAGCTTCCCACTCTCACTCTCGCTTTTTCGACTTAATTACTTTTACAATTACCAATGAAGACTGGCTCACTTCTAATTCAATTTTCTTACTAATCTTCGACGAACCCTACCGCCCGCCAGCAAAAGATTATTTCAAGCGAAACGAAAATTTCATTAAAAAACACTTTAGCTCCGCACTTACCAAGGCGAAGAGGCAACAGTATGAGCATGTGAAATAGAGCAAGAGAGAGAGAGAGGAATAGCGGAAGAGCGGAAGGATGGCACACCTCTCACAGAACAAGTGTAATCCAGCGCCACTCAATCATTCATATTTAATATTGGCTCTCAAGCATTTGCAAAAATATCAATCTTTAAACCACACACAGCCAACGAGGCACTCAGCCACTTAACCCAATATGAAGGCTGCCGAGCAGATAACAAGCTGAGGGAGGAGCAGCAGACAACCATTCACCAAGCAGGCAACTTAGTCACACACACACACATGCACTCAATCAGTTGAGTTAGTTCGGTAGTTCGTTAGTTGGTTGACTGGTTGGCTGGTGAGCTTGTGAGTAATGCAGTGGTAAGCTCATTTCCTTCTTAATACAATTTCCGCGCGACGCTACAACAACGCTACGAGCCTCGCATAAAGAGCCAGGTGGGGATGCTAACGACTGTGGTAGAGCTTGAGACAGGCGTGGGAAATAGAGCAGGAGATTTTGCTTTACCAACTGCAGCAGATACAACCAATGAGTTAAGCTAATCGAATATCTGTCTGTCTGTCCGTCTGTCTGTCTGTCGGCCTTCCTGTGTCTAACTTACACTGGCGCCAGCATCAGTACCGTTAGTAATTTCCGCACTGACAAAGCAGAGCTCTCATCCATGCATCCATGCAGCCCGTTCAAAGGTGCAGCACACAACGCAATGCAAGTTGAGCCGATGAAGCGAAAGGCGAAATATGTCAAGGGGTGAGGTTACGAAGATTGAAAGTGTACGCGCATGGAGCATGGTTCGTGGAAAGTTTGAATGCGTAGACGCACGTCCCACAACCATATGGTGGGGAAATCTGTAAATAAATTCATTTTCTATGATCCCAACATATGCGGCGGATGTGTACCCAGTTAGACGAAGGAGTGCTCCATAGACGTTTGTACGAAGAGTATTGATGGATGGATGGGTGAAGTGAGGCAAAAAAGGTTTCGCTTCGGCGAAGGAAATACTCCCCACTGAACTTTCACATGTGCTCTATGCTACCGAGATAAGGACGAAAGATCATCTATCTTTGAGAAAGGGCTCCGTCTGGTAACCTTTCGGAATCAGCCATGCAACGATTCAGATAAACCACACATTTTTGAGGTACCTCATGCGTTGAACTCTTCCAAGCCCTACCGCTCTGTGTTAGAAGTCCTTTCGGTTGATTCCGCTGAATATTCGCCAAATGTCTTTTCGGTTTCAAAAGTCCTTTCTCTGACGGTGTTTAGACTTTCGGCGATGTAAAATAAGTAAGCTTGCCGGTACCTTGATGAGTCGGTTGACTGGGTGGGCAAATGATTTTCCGAATGACGCCAAGCACCCACACACACATACATACGCAAAATCTGCACTTGAGCTTGTCTTAGGATATTTCAATTTTATAGCTTAAAAAGATTAACGGTGCACAGCACTCATATTCGCATCCACACACAGACAAACTCCCAGAACCCACTTACTCAGCCAACCAGCATCTACCACATTAGTAAAGACTAACACACGCAGTCTATATGGCAGGTTGGCCCGTTTCCACTTGCACATGCATCCATCCTCGCTACCTATTGATAGTGTCGTGGTGTCGTGGTGTCGGTGTCTCTGTGTGAGTTGCTCTGTTGCATGTTAATTATTGTGGCTTTAGCTGTCTGTTGGCGCGTCTGCTGTGGTCAGAGTGATTTCAGCGCTTGGTATTTAACACATATGCCAATAACGTATATATGTGCATGTGTACGTGTGTGTGTGTGTGATTTAATGTCAATTAACTCGCTAAAGCTGTGTATATATATCTATGGATTCCAACACACACGCGTATTCACAGCCATTGCAATTAGCCTTGGAATGGATTTATAGGTATTTGAAAGAGAGAGAGAGAGAGAAATAGAAAATTTAATAAAAATCTGCGACTAATGAGGTTAGAGAGAATTAATGGCATGCCATGGAGGTACATTAGACAAATTCAAATTAATTATTCCAATTATTTCTAACCAGTCCTCGGGAATCGAAAGTTGTTGGGACACACACAGTGAGGGGTACTCCGTGAGAGCGAGCACTTTATCGTGTTACGGCTTACCTGAATCACCGATCAGTCCTGTGCTAATGAAGGCAAGGTGGACGCTCCTTCCAGCAGTAGCTCTGTTCTACTCGCCATACCGTTTATGGCTCCGGGAACAGCGACCAAGAGTAACACCCACCCCTAACTCAGAGTGTAACGCGAATTTTGCCCATGGGACAGCTGTAGTATAACAGAACCTTCTTGACACCAGACAGCAGCAGCCTCACCGTGGCATGCGGTGCTACTGCGGTGGACTTGTGAATTCTCCACATACTATATAGACTAGTATCGATTGGGAGCAGATTAAGTAAAATCAATCTCCAGTTTAAGTTCCTAAAGGAAAAGTGTCCTGTTACTCCTCGGTCACGAAGAAGAGGGACTTTTCAGCCAGCCCTGAAAAGGAGTCCGAAATCGTTTTAGACAGAAGAACTAGAAATAGAGAGGCGAAAGAAGTCTTATAGTAGTACAAGGCGGCACTGCGTATAATCCAGAGACATAGGGCTGCAGCCGACCTAACTTTCCGTGAGAGTGATTGAGTCCCTAATAAAATTGGGAAAAAACACGTGAGGGATGAATTCAAGAAGCGGAGTGTGAAAGAATTCGAAATAGAAGGCGACAGTGAGACGAAAGTAAGGCTCTACAGATATCGACAGGAATGGTGAGAACGTCAGACGTGATGATGACAGGTCGACCGCATCCAGGGCAGCGAATTTGGTCGCAGCAGGACCGCCAATGCCAACAGATAAGCTGAGCAAAGTGGCTAGTCAACAAATGACCGTGTCTTTGCTGTAGCGAAGCAGCATTTATGGGCAGATGACCGAAATATGGAATCTTCTTCGTCCAAAAGTATACCCCTCACACTTATACCACTCGCTGCACCACTCGTGGCTCGTAAATGTACACTTCAAGGACTCACCAAGATTTTTAAGTTTATCAACTTTACCCCCCACCAGCAGCATGAAGGCCAAAAACCAGCGCTGGTTGTTGTAGTGTTCCACAGCATGCACGACGTGACCTTCATGTGTCACGAGAATGCCTGTGCATAAGAAAAATGTAATTAAATTGAACACGAACAGGCAGAAGAAGAGTATAGAAAAAAAGGGTGGAGGGGGGAAAAAATAAGTTACAAAATTATGAAGAAGAAGAGGAAGAAGAGGAAGCAAAAGTGGCAGCAAATGCAGTTGGGATTACTCGGAGGCAGCCGAAATTGAGAAGGCGATTGCCTGCCAGCCGCAGTGGAATAAAAATGCAAGCAGATAACACTGGCCAAATCTTCGCCCAACAACTGTCATTCATTTCTGACAGATCTCAGCAATATATTTACCGTTATAAATTGCTTGCTGCCTTCACGCTTGTTGTTGTTGTAGATAAACTGTTTATTTTTTAGTGCTCTTTTCCATGACGTAGTCGGTGAGCCAGCGTGCCTCACTCGCGCCACTACCTATACACATACACATACATACATGCATATGTCTATATGTATATTCACTTATAATTTGAATTACCGTTACTTTCGTATAGTATACATAAATTATAAGCGCACTTACAGGTGATTGACACATACAGGTCATACTTGTCAGCGAAAAAGTGGAAGGGAAGCGAAGAATATGGAAAAAATAATACAAATTTTTATGTATACATATGTGTATGTAGCTTTAAAACCATTTATCGAGTACTACACATATTGGAATACACATTTACTCGTACACTTCATAGAAAAATTTCTGATTCTTACATTCAAATGTCAAAATTTCGTCATTTCTGATTGTTTACTATACATTTACCGTTATTTTAGCTAGAAATGGAAATTGTATGTTGCGCGATTTTAGTTTTACAACTTTTAATTGACTATATTTTGAGATTTCTGTACATGTTTATATGTATGTATGTATATATAAAGAAAAACACTGCCAAAAACTTCTAAATTGCAATAATATTTATTTCAAGTAATTTTGCCTTGGTTGGTCGGATTTTTATTTATTTATTGAGATTGACCTAATTTGCTCGTATTTTGAAATTCAAGCATCCAGCGCAACTTTCCTGAATTCGGCCTATACAATGTAACACATACACATAACACATACAGAGCACACACATGCTACATTTGCATATGTGTATAACTGTTTGTATTTGTTATTGTTGTTGTTGTTGTTGTTGTGCAAATAATTGTCGCTTAATTGACTTATTTTAATTGACATAAATGCAGTGAAGTATGCTATTGAGTTTCCACTGCTCAACACTGTATATAAAATCCATACATACTTACAATACATATACGTTTACACACACACACACACACACACACACATACAATTACCTAAACGACAATTTGTACTAATTCACATAATTACATTTGCAGCACTTGCCATGCAAAAAACAAGTCGCAAAAAAATATTAACTATTCATTCAAATGCTCGCTGAAATATTCGGGTTTGCATACAAAAATGTTGCCTACAATTAGGCGTTGACATATGAGTTGCCATTTATGGTTATGTGTTGATTTCGATTTAATGCGTGTCACATTAAATGTCGGCGACCGCAATTTAAATAGCACAAAAATCGAATAAATTCGCTATCATTAATATTGTTAGAGGAAGAATCGGCAAAAGTTTCGAAAAAATATAATAAAACAAAAAATTAAAGAAAATAAATTTAATAACATTGGCAAAATATAAATTCAAATAAAACATTATTAAAGAAAAATAAATTATGAAATTAAATGGAATATAAAAATGAAACAAAATAGAACAATAAAAACAAATTTATTAAAAAAAATTAGAAAAATATTAAATAAATAATCAAAAAATAAATAAAATAAAATAAAAAATATAAAATAAAATAATTAAATAAATTAAAAAAAATTAAAAAAAATAAAACAGAATAAAATAAAATGAAATAATAATATAAAAATAAAATAAATTAAATTAAATAATTTTAAAAATAAAATAAAAATAATTAAAAATAAAGAACGAATTGAATAAGAAATAATAATAAAAATATTATAATATTATAAAATAAAATAATAATCGAAAATGAAATAAAATAAATTAGAAAAATAAAAACTAATTAAAAAAAAATTAAAATCATTCAAAAAAATACATTGAATAATTAAAAATATGAAAACTTAAATTGAATAAAAATAAATAAATACAACCAAGAAAGCAGCAAGGGCTGTCTTCGGCCACTCCGAAGCTTTTATACCTTTCATGAATATATCAAATCTATTAAAAATTGCAAAATTCGATTCGAACACCAAATTTTACGCTCTTATAAGCTTTTTTGGTAAAATTTTGACGCAAAACCTGAACAAATCGATTGGGGCTACACAGGGTTATCTATTTTGAATTTTCCAAAATAAACGCAAATAAAAATAATTTTTGATGAAATTCCTTTTTTATTGTAAACTTTGAACCTTAAACACGGTCTTTCGCATAACTCCAAAAAAAGAGTCCAACAGTGTCAAAATTCACGATCTCGGTGGCCAAATTATAAAGAGGAGAGATTACGTGGCCGGGGAATTTCTCTCGCTATAAAGCCATATTCACTCGTATTGTATGGCATGTGACACCATCTTGTTGGCATCATATATTGTCTGGGCAAAAAAGTCGGTTATCATATGACCATAACGCACCGAATCGACAGTGACAGTCTCGCCGTTACACCTCCAGGCCAAAGAGCGCACTAGACAGTAGGTTTTTTTTTTTGGTGCAATGTGTAATGACCTCCTTTCAATTATTTGAGAATTCTCGGAGCCCCAAATGTGACAATTTCGCTTATTTACGTAAGAAATGTGTCTCGTCTCTGCCGCAAACTTTACTGGGAAAACTCTGGTCCACTGCTTGTTGTTCAAGCACCCAATCGACGTAACTACGACTAGCTGGCTTCATTTTTTGTGTGAGCTGGTGTGTTATATGGATGAAGGTGTAAGTCCAAGCCCAAAATACGCCATAATGTGCCGTAGGAAAGTCCCAGCTCTTGAGAACGTCGGGTCTTCGGCTACACTTTCGTTTACCGCAGAGATTTTTGAGGTGGTGTGGAGCAAAACGATTATGCACAGTCCTCACTCAGGCCTGTAACCGACTCAGTCTCTTCAAATTTCTTTCAAATCCTACCAATTGCTTGAATAGTTGGACGACGACATGCATGGATATGTAGTTCCACTGAAAAAATCGTCAGCTACCAGCTATGAACACCAAGTTTTGCGAACATCAATTTCTGCTATATTGAACGCATAAAATAGCTAACGGAGGAAGGAGCAATGAAAATGTTGCAGCAGCAACTAAAAATCAACAGCGTTGCATGTACCGGGAGATAAGAGTTGAGGTAAATAAATCTTTTTCCACTGCAAGGAAGGAGGAATGGGGTTTTCCGGTTGCACTTATGCATATTTTGTTGCGCCCATTTTGATACTTTACCTCGCTTTACACCTTAAGGTAAATACAACGATAACAACAACAACAACAACAACCTCTCACACAAATCTGTTCACACTTGCGCCTTCGCCTAAGCACCGCCACAGCGTTTCTCTTCAGGCTTGCCAAAATTTTAAGCACCAGAAGGCAAGCACAAGACAAGTTGGTTGTGGTGGGGTGTGGGGCGCAGTAATGGGGGGATTTACAGAAAGATGCCAGCAGCCACTGTTGGCTCGTAAATGTTGAAGTGTTTATGGTGGCATTAATTTTTGGCAAGACTCCATCGTTTGCTCTAAAATGTTGCATGCAACTAGGAGTGTATGGATTCGATTGCAAATCTGTAGTTAAGCATGTTGCTGGTGGGTAGGGAATGGTGGGTGGGAGGTGCGAGGTAGAATTTGAAGAGTTGGTGCATTAACAGAAATTTATTGAGAAGAATTTTAAATTTCTGAAATGAACTGAATCTTGTTTATAGTCCATTTTAAGCAGTATTCTCCGCTCCGGCCTTAATTTTCGGGTCACTCGCCAGTTGTGAGTTCAGCTTTTCAGCACTGAGAAGCACTGAAAATGGCTCTTCTGGCAGCGAGCTTAGCAATTTTTACGGAAAGCTCTTCTAGAAATATGAAATCTCAGTAGTTCAGTATAAAAAAGCTTCGTCCAACAAAGATCCTACACTAGAGATGAACTAGTTTCTAGCTCAACATAGGATAATTCAAGTGACAAGGTCAGAAAAAGTGCTGACCCCGCTTTTGCTCAGTTTGGAAGTAAGACAAGTCTAAAAAAAAAGCTTCCAAGGACAGTTTTATATCTACACACTGACTCTCCGGAGGGCACCTCGATTGACAGGTGATCAACTTTTCCCAGGGAAGAGTGTGTGTCAAGGTATTACCAGAGGCTCTACTACAAAAGAAGTCTTAACAATCTCCGTATTCGTCGAACTCGCGCCACATTAGACTCGAAAGGGAACCGTGTAATGATAGAGAATCACTACGAGACTTAGACACAGACACGGTTATTTGAGCTCAGAAATGGTGGTGTATATATTCAAAGTACTCCGAGGAAAATGTCTTTAACATCTTTACAATCGCAAACGCGTCGCTAGGAGATCCAAGATACGTCGGAGCGAATAACTTCCTTCGTATGCGTACTCTGAGTGAGGACTTAACTTGGTTTTGTTCAATAAGCACTCCCAGTGCTGTTTAAAGGTTGCTTCTTGGCATTGCGCCGAACCTCAGCTCGTATTTATGTATTATTCTCGATGCTATCTAAGACGCAAACTCTTTGGGTATTAATTTATATATATATATATTTGGCGCTTTGTAACCGCTGAAGCGATTTTCGGCCGAGCTCCTCCTCCAATTTGTGGTTTTGCGTCTTGATGTTTTTACCAACAGATGGAGGGACCTACAGTTTATTCTAAGCCGCCTCCGAACGGCCGATGGATTTTTATGAGGAGCTTTATTTCATGCTAAAAATACACTCGGAGGGCTTGACATTCCCTGCCGAGGGGCGACCGCAATTAGAAAATTTTTTTTTCTATAATTTTGGATGTTGCTCGAACCTGGGCTCGAATGTCAGTAGGCAATGCTAACCACTCGGTTATCGCGGCCGCCTGGGTATTACTTCAGCCGCTTATAATTGAAGAACTCTCTCGAAACGATCAGCAGAATGGACCTGCGCTTGCTGTGAGCTCTCTTCAACTCTTAAAACAAAGGAAAGCCGGTCTTATGTCCATCAAATCAGTAACCGCGCGTTGAGACGTACGTCATATTTGCCATATATTACGCTTTTTAAGCAAAGTAAGGACTGCAAGAGCTCTTTTAATAGCAATAAAGTTTTCCGTTTAGCCCATTGAGCGCACTTCTCCGAAAAACCTTCTTATATATGGCAAATAATTGTCGATTATTGAAGAACAGTGAGAGAAAGAAGCAAACAACCATGAGAGCTGGAGACGGAGAGCTGAGGAAACTCAACTGTGTAGCTGTAGAGTAGCACTTTAATGCAGCACACCACTCGTCGAACCGCAATAACTCGATTGCAAAAGCACTTAAATTATTCGGTATGTATGTATGAGTGTGTATTTTGTTTAATTAGGCACTCGCGCGGGAAACTTTTGAGAATTTTATTGGAAACTCAAATTACTTAACGGTATTGAAGGTATTGAATGTATTTACGTATGATAAATGTAAACCGATTCAATTGATTATGAACATGCAACAATAAAAAAATTTTTACAACAACTCTGCGAGTGCATAAAGTAAATTAATTTAATTATTAAGTCATGTCACCTGCTGACATCTCCCCAATGCATCGTACAACGAGCAACGAGCTGAGCTGACAAGTGCAGCGAACGGAGCAAACAAAGAGGCAAACAACAGCGCCTCAGCGCAAAGCTCCCACGCCACACGAACGAACTGTGTCGATTTGACAGTTAAATTTACAATGAAATTTTACAATTGCCACTGTTACCGTTATGCATACCGTTAATTGGTCGTTCGTTCCTTCGTTCGTTCGTTCGTTATCCACTTTGAAGAAGTCGCGCGAGAAGAGGGAAGATATTTGAAATGATATTCAATTAAAATGACGAGGTGAGAGTATGAGAGCAGGTATTTAATGTCGGACGCGGCGAGACGAAGTACCAGTGATTAAGTAAATGGGTTCTGATAATGTGCTATCCGAACTACAAGTATCTACACCTTCAACTGTCAAAGGGCGCGCAATTACAAGTAGATAATAAAGCCCGGCGGCACGTCGTCAACAGCCGACCCTCGTTCATACAGAGTTTAATAGTTACGACACATACTTCCGTGTGCGCATGGTGAACGAGACTTTGTGGCAGCCAGGGATGCATAAGTTCCTACTTGACCACCACGCGAGCACTTTGTCGAGTCGTCGACACCAGCTGTTGAATTTTTTGGGGAAGTTGAAAAACTATTGAAAAGCTACCGCCTTTCTGGAGAAGCTCTTGATCGCATTTCAAGATTATCGTACGGAACAGTTTTATGAGTAAGTAGATAATGAAGTAGAGCCCCTCGAATTCGTTGATTATGCTGTTATGATGAGCAGAGAGACTTTCTTTAGAATAAATTCTCATTAAATTAGGTTAGGGGAGCCCTTCTGCAGAGAATTAAAGCGCGCTTCGAGTTGATATTCTATCCGACGGAACTCTATGAAAAGTGCTGAGTGAGCTTCTTCCTTTTCTCTTGGATGTCCCTATTGTTTCCAGGTCGAACTAAGTCGAATATGGTTACAAATATCAACACACTTGAAGGAACAATACGACTCGGTCTTGAGAAGTGCCTCTGCGAAACTTGCGAAGCTTTACTTCCCAACTGTCTGCACATCATTATGGTGTACTATTCACTGGGGTCGGAAAATATAAACCAATATTCAATAGACGCTTATCAATCTCAATAAAGTCTTTAAGAAACAGTCATTAAAGCGATAAGAAGCTCTCCATAAGACAATCGTGAAGTGCTGAGTCATTTTCCCTCCAATGCAGTGACTTCTTATCACCACAGACTTACCGACCGCTGGTTTGTGATTTAATGCGGATCGTGAACTTTACGATTTCTTTGGTACCGATTGTTAAACTCTGAGAGTGTGGGAAAGGGAAGTGCGTTAGGCTTGCAGATTAACTCGATCTTTGAGAATTTTATCAGCTCTTATGATAACAGATAGGAAAATTTTCACAAAAAAGTCAAGTAAATCAGAACAATGTTAATCAGCCAACGAGTGATCATTTATTAAACAGGCGCATTGAGTAAAGCGCGTTAGTCTACTTTCAGCTACGCAGCTGTGGGTTTTTAAGTTGCGATTAGAGAACACCGATATGAACGTGAGTAAATTGTACGGACTCTTCAGCGTTCTTCTTCTCATTGCACTCTGTCAGCGACAAACGAACGCCGCGCGCATCTTGCCTTCTTTCCGACGCCATGCAAATCGAATACACTCATACATGCTGCCATCGCCGAGGCGCTAGCACAAGCTGGACCCGACGTCACCGTTATTGGCGTCTCAAGGAATGTCTATCCGAATGCACGCTACAAATTCATACATATCGAATTCAATGAGAGCGCACAGTTAGATCGAAGCGCAGAGTGCCGCGTTGGGTAAACAAGCCGCAGCTATTGCAGTTGAACATATTCAATATGCTGGGCTCATACACAAACACCGGTAATCGCACGTTGAGTCATCCGATAATGCGCGAATTCTTACGCACACGCGGCGTGGGCGCCTACGATTTGGTCTTACTCGGCTATGCCTTCAACGACTATGCGATGGGTTTGGGTGCACACTTTCGTTGTCCCATTGTCATATCGTTTATGATATAACCGACTTTTGCAATACACCACTTGGTCGACAACCCCGCGGAGGAAGCTTACGTACCGCTGTTGTTGAGTAATTTGAAAGCGCCTTTGAACTTCACGGCACGTGTGTGGAACTATTTGGCGAATATTGTGGAACAATGGATCATAATGACGATTCATGAGAGAGCTCTCTTGGCGGTTTACAGGTAAGTGAGGTGAGATAGAAGTCATTCGGACGGTTCTCTGTCTTAGAATACGCTCCAGCCGCTCACAGCACATATTCAGTGGAGGTAACACGCACATGACAAAGCAAATTCTTTCGCCTGTATATCTTCTCACGTCATTCAATTGAATTATCAAAAGATTTTATTTGCAATAAACATTGCATCCGCGCTGGTGCAGTGTGCAATATTGCACTTATCAGCTGCGGTTGCCCGCGGACGTTCCTATTTTCACTCTGTAAGCAATCATAGTATTTTAAGAAGCGCCGATTAGTGGAACCTTTTAGTACACTTTCAACTACTCAGCCGGTTGTAGACACTAGTGAGACACGTTAATAACGAAATGAACGCGAGCAAGTTGTGTGCAAGCTACACTTGTAGACTGCTCCTCTTTGTACTTTGTGCACACAACGTAGAGGCGGCGCGTATACTTGGCTTCTTTTCAACGCCATCCAAGTCGCACATGCTCATACATGCCGCCATTGCCGATACCTTGACGTCGGCCGGTCATAATGTTACGGTCATCGCGGTCTCAGAGAATGTTTATCCGAATGCAAAGTATGAATTCATAAAGATCGACCTGGAGTCGGGCACGCAATTCGATCGAGACGTTTTAACGAAGTTGGTCAACAAACCGCAGCCATTCTACTTGAACGTATTCAACTTGATGATCTCCTTCACGAACACCGGCAATCGCACGTTGAGTCATCCGAAAATGCGTGAGTTCTTGCGCGTACACGGTGAGGGCGCCTACGATTTGGTCTTACTTGGTTATGCCTTGAACGATTACGCATTAGGATTGGGCGCACACTTTCGTTGTCCCATTGTATCGTCCTTCATGATACAACCACTATTTGCCTTTCATCGTTTGGTGGGGAATCCTGCGGAGGAGGCCTATGTGCCGATGATGTTGAGCAATCTTAGAGCGCCGCTGAACTTCTGGGGTCGCGTGCTGAACTATTTGGGCAATCTGTTGGAGCAGTTGATAATGCTGCCGATTTTCGAACACAATTGGCACCGAGTTTACAAGTAAGTTGTGGACGGAAAATAAGGTTATGAGAAAAAGTTTTGTAATGACAGTTGGCAGCGACCAACTGACAGGTGACAGGTGGTCTTCCAAATGATTACTGCCACTGCCCCTTCCGTTCAAGACGATATCTCGTTCTACGATAACACATTTATCAGTCACTTAGAGCGTGAACTCCCGCATCGGCGTCAAAACCATTAGTATCGTATTTTCCGCGTACGCGTACGGTTTTCAATTCACCACTCTCACACTCTGCGTCATACTCGCGTTCACCACCTGGCAGCCACACAACGTCGAAGGCGCGCGCATACTCGCCTTCTTCCCCACCACCCACACACAATGCAACTCTGGCTCAGCCGAAAATGCAAAAATTCTTAAAAGCTTCTCGTGCAGACGATTACGATCTGCTGTTGATCACATATCTGATGAATAATTTCCATTTGGGTTTGGCTGCACACTTTCAGTGTCCGATTGTCCTGTTCTATATGACGGATTTGGTGGAAAGAGTCAACAGCTAGTTGGGTAATCCCGTTGAGTTTGCCTATGCGCCGACAAAGTTGAGTGGAATGTTGCAGCCGTTGAATTTTCGGGAAAGCGTGTTGAACTTTTTGTGGTATCTCTTAGAAGGTGTACTTCTCAATGGTTTATTGGATGAATTCGTTGAGAACTATTACAAGTAAGTGAGCGAAGAGAGAAGGAAGCTTACAATTCAATAAGTAACCTGATCTCTATGACCTTATATGTGGCAGTTGGGTAGAGTCGGCAAGCGCTTTGAGTATAATTACTAGAAAACCGTGGAAAGTTTTTTCTAAGTTCTGTGGCCGCTTGGCGGTGTACTGAGTATATTTCTGGTAAGAAAACTATAGTTTCTCTAAAGAAATTAGGTCGTTCGCAGGCATTTCCTTCATTTGTGTGGAGAAAACTGAAGATGAACCCCACAGACCGAAGAAACAGCTCGAGACTGAAAGTCGGCTAGAATAAGTGAGGACTTTCCATAAGCCTATTCGTCCCTATTTTGTTTTAAATAGTTCCCTTACACCGTAGGAGTTCCTTTACAAAACATTGTCTGCGCAGAGTCGTCTCTCTCCGGCGGATGTCTTCACAAAACATTACCTTCATCTCTTTCACGAAATACAAGGAAATTGTTTGATTCTCGAACGCTGCTCAGGCTGATTCCCGCCCTGGTCCGCAGGTCAAGTGAGTAGGGTTTTCTGGCTTCGTTTCCATATCTAACCTATCATATCTAACCTATAGAAAGCTCAAAGGGTTGAATAGTTTAGCTTGTAATGTACAGATTCCAGTGCGCTAGAGGCGGCTTTGCATCTTGTTTTGGAAATCGTTGGAGTTGCAAACTAGGTCTCCAAATTGTTGAGATTTAAAAAGCCTGAACCTGAAAACATTTTTGTTGAGTGCTGCCGTCCGTTAAAAAATTTTGAATTGTTCAAAGTGAAAAGTACACAAAAATCATGAAAATTTAATTATCAAGTTTGAGAGATTTATGAAGAATGTGTGTTGAAAATATTTTAAAGCAGAGTTGCCACTTTTCCATACTTTTTATTAAATTGATTTTCTAACAGAAAAGTGTTTGTAATATATTTTACAAATAAATCATTAAAAAAATTTCCTTTTCAAAAAAAAAAAATTATTAATTATTGAGAAAAATGTATTTTCCAAAAAAAAATTAGTAAGAAAATGCAAGAAAGATTTCACTTGAAAAATAATAAAGAGCAGAGTTGCCACTTTTTTACATTATTATTGAAATTAATTTTTTATTTAAAAAAAAAACTTTTTTGAACAGAGTTGCCACACCTTGAAGAAAATTTCTTTCTATTCAAAATTTGAGGGAAACGTGTTTTACATACTTTTGTAAAAACGAGAAGGTTTGGAAAAATTTTAAGAACAAATTTTGAAAATAATTTAGGCAGAGTTGCCACTTTTTTTAATATTTCAAAAAGAAAATTTTTCTTTGTAGTGTTTTACAAATAAACCGTTGCAATATGAAAATCATGAACCTGAGCACATTTTGGCTAAGGGTTGCCATCAGTTAAAATTTTTTGTTGTTGCATATTTGCATATTTGCAGAAAGTTGAAGGCTAAAATAAACTTTAAGAACATGTAGAATTTAAGAAAAATAATTTTCAAAATTTTCTAAATAAAAATATTAGAGGAAAGCTGATATTTTTGAGCAGAGTTGCCACACTCCAATAAAAATTTAAATGGTAACTCACTTTTAGCAGCATTTTGTAAAAAAAAATTATAAGAAAATATATATAATGATGAAAGTTATCCAAATATATTTAAGCAGAGTTGCCACCTGTTTATAATTTTAATTTTATAAAAT
This sequence comes from Neoceratitis asiatica, assembly GCA_030068015.2. Taxonomy (NCBI): domain Eukaryota; kingdom Metazoa; phylum Arthropoda; class Insecta; order Diptera; family Tephritidae; genus Neoceratitis; species Neoceratitis asiatica. Next base: position 96,072,754 of record CM061525.1, on the reverse strand, counting down.
TACAAAAAACACAAAATTAATTCTTAAGATATAGAAAAAGAGTTAAAGCAAAAAAAAAGGTTTCGGAAACAATTTTCGAACTCGTGTTAGCTGTAACCAGGTGGCAGTATGTATGTATGTACATATGTATATAGTTAGTTTGATACTAAATTTGTTTAAATCGCGCACCTTGAGATACTCTATCTCGGAAAGATAACGCCTCATAAAATTAAGAATACATACTAACATACATACATATATACATGCATGCATACATATACACATGTGTCGATATCTTCTGAATGACTCCGCAAAACTAATGAATATCAAATCCAACAGCAATAAAAACAGCAAATCCAATTGAAAATTATGTTGCCCACGAGCAACAAAGTCTAACTATTTTGAGTAAATATTATCAAAAACCCACACACAATGGGATTTCAATTTATCACTTGTTTCAAGAAATTCAAAACACAAATTCAGTTGCGGTTCGTCCGTGCGAACGTTTAAAACGCGCAAGGCGTCGCAAAGTTTGCAAAAAAAATCTATTTAAAATTTTTAATTATACAGTTATTTATATTTCCCGTCGGGTCTCTTCGTCTTCTCACCGCAATGTCGCCTTCAATGCTGTGCAAATTGTTGCTGCTCATTGGTTTGACCGGCACGTGCTTTGAGACCGCTCACACCGCACGCATACTCGGCTTCTTTCCATCGCCCTCGAAATCGCATCTCATCGTGCATGCCGCGCTCGCCTCGAAACTGGCCGACGTCGGACATAATGTCACTGTAATCGCAAGCACCAAAAATGTCTATCCCAAAGCCAAATATGAGTACATACAAATCGACGATATGAAATACGAATCGTCGTTCATGACGAGCATGGTGAATGGCTCGTGGCCGCTCTATAAGAGGTACAGCGGAATAATGTATGCGATTGCAACAAGAGCGAATGCCTCCATCACACATCCGCGTGTGCAACGTTTTCTACACGAACACGGTCCTGGCGATTTTGATTTGGTCATTCTGGGTTATTTAATGAACGATTTCCATCTCGGTTTAGCCGCACACTTTCAATGTCCGTTAATTCTCTCATTTAGTATACAACCAGTGATGGCGGTCAATCGGCTGGTGGGCAATCCCAGCGAGGTGGCGTATGTGCCGACGGTGATTAGTAATCAAGTGCAGCCGATGAATTTTTGGTCGCGTGTCTTGAATTATTTAAGTGTGTTTATGGAGAAGTATGCCATGGTGTGGATTATGCTTGGATTGCAGCAGGAGCTTTATGAGTAAGTTGTTGGGAGTAGAAGGGGGGATTGGCGAATTGTAAGTGTAAGGTGTCTGGGATTCGAAACTTTGGTCACAAACAATGCACCACGATGTTGGTTCGTATTTTACGAAGATCCACCCTGTCCCAACTTGTCGCGTCCAGTCGCCAGGCTGAACCTTAAAATTTGGTTTGATAATCCATGGACCGTCTGTCGGGAAGGCATCAGCTGCCGCAGAATGGACTGTGAACTACTTTAGAACCCACACAGAGCCTTTGTTTGATTTTGATAGGCCAGGTTTTAAGTTTAAATCGGCAGGGAAGTATAGGGAGAGTGATGAGCTGATTTTTGGTAATCGTATTGAACTTTACTGACAAATCAAGACTTTTTAGTGACGAAACACATGAACTCGGTTACACTTTCTTCTATAAAAGTCAAAAATCTTATAAGCGAAGTTCCTAATTGACGGACTTCTCATTTTATTCATTCTTCTCTTCTATGCAAAAAACGTTGAATTCGATGTATCGTTTGAGTGTGAGAGGCATAGACCCTTGGATTTTTTTGCCTTAAAAGAAAACGTTTGAAGCCTAGGAATAAAATTTGTATTTGCTTACTGAAGTAACGGTCTTGGGGCTTCGCAGTCTTTCATTCTGACAGTCCGTTTTCAGAAATCACATCTCGGCTGAAAACGTTCCGTCATTGCTATAGTTTTACAACTCCGGATCGTCGCTGATTTCTTTATTTTATTCATTCATCTCATTCTATAAAAGATTTGCCGAGATCAATTCACTAAAGTGGAATGTGCTGAAAGCAACTTTGAAAAACACACTGTGCCTTTTACTTGCTTAGCTTCGTGAGATTCATCAAGTAGGACTACAAAGTTCCAGTAATTCTACAGTTTAAAGTGGTTTCCAAATGGTTCTTGCCTCGTGTGGCGCCTTTTGCTGCTTTCCTACTGATGAACAGCAAAATTTCTCCTCCAAAAAGCTTTAGCTTTATATCAGGCTCTGTATTTAGTAAGAGCTTGATTCCGTCGGGACGGGGAGGAGCCTTAGCTCATCTTTTGAAGGTAAGAGCTCTGTTAGAGTATTCCTTCGCACGAGTCTAAGCATAAAACTCTGACCATCTGACTCGCTTTCGTATTTTCCATGGAAAGCCCAACTGTCTCAACTTTCGTGTCGCACTTGGCCTATATTCAACCGACTTAAAGCAATAAATTGTAGTCTCAGCGAGTTGCCTGTATTAAAAAACTCGGACAACAACAAACTTAGTTGAACTCAGCATTGAATTGGAAGAGCTCACCTCACATAAATTGCGCGCAAATGCGTCATAAAGACGCCAGCCTGTGTCAGACAAAGTTCAAGCGAATTTATGACAAACTTGTCTCATTAAGTTCGCATTTTAATTGACGTTACTTAATAGAAAAGTTCATTCCCTCGTCCCAGTTAACCCAAGAGACACCTCAAAAAGCTGTGCAGTCTAATTGTTTGTACGTGTCTCTGTAGTCATTACAGCTTGTGGTAACCTTTCCACCCAGAAGCTTTAGGCCAATATTTTTACTAAGTATGTTATGTCTTCCCCACGCTACATCGTCTTGCGAAAACACGCGCATATCTCAATACAAAGTCTACACTGGAGTTGAACAAACAAAACTCTCCAAATACCTACTAACAGAGGCTGAGTCGGCCACCTGCTGCGTCGACTGTCCACAGCTGTTTGCTGTGTATTTATGTTAACCAAAAACAAGTTCTAACACTTAGTATTCGATAAGCTGCCTCAACGCGCGCACAGCCGCAGCACGCGCGTGCAGTGTCTTTTTTTCCTTTTTTTTTTTGAATACCAAACGCGTCATTCGCTTTTTCGGTGCATCGTTCGTGCTTTCAATACAAAATAGCATTCACAAATCACAAACAATGTGCCGGCACTTAAGAGGCATCGCCTGGCTGCCTGCATTGCTCTTCGCACTCTCCTGCCTGTATGTGTCGCCTGCTGAGTCAGCGCGTATACTCGGCTTCTTTGCTACGCCATCGAAATCGCATTTAATTGTGCATTGCGCTTTGGCCGATGCGTTGGCGCATGCCGGTCATGACGTCACTGTCATCGCTTCCGGTCCGAATGTGCGCGAGCAAGCGAAATACCGATATATTGAATTGGACGCGATGGGCGCTCACCCACTCATGTCTTCGGATATGGTGAATAAACGTCAGCCCTTTTGGCGTCGCTTCGGCTCGTTGTTGGTGTCGATAGCGCGCAGTGCGAATGAGATGCAGCAAAGTGTGCATGTGCAAAAATTCCTGCGACAACATGGTGCAGGCGATATTGATTTGTTGCTCTTCGGTTACTTCATGAACGATTTCCAACTGGGCTTGGCTGGGCATTTTCGTTGTCCCATTGTGTTGTCGTTCATGATACAGCCGATTTTTGCGGTCAATCGTTATGTCGGCAATCCTAGCGAGACGGCTTATGTGCCGGGCATATTTGGTTATTTGGTGCAGCCCTTGAGCTTTTATGGTCGTGTGAAGAATATGATAGTCGCGTTGATCGAGGAGTATATGGTGCAGCCGATGTTGGAGTATCAGACGAGGAAGTACTATAAGTGAGTAGAAGTGAAGGTGGGGAGAAGGAAAAATTTTGTGTTAGTGGAGTGCAAGAGACGTTAGTAAATATTAGTGGTTAGTCAGAGCCTTATTCCGCCTCATCTTCGTTTTCCTTAACATCTGGGTCGGAGCATTCTCCTGAAGGAAGCTGTGCATAAGACTCTGTTCGCCTGACATGCCGCCGCATTTTCCAAGGAAACCCTAAATGTCTGGTATATTTTCGGTGCACTTGTACATGCCATAGGAAACTCATTTAATTCTTCTTTAGAGCATATTTGTCGCACTACCAGGGGTGGAATGTGTTAGGTTACATCAATGGAGCCTCAAGAAAAGCCCCACCCGGACGGAACCTCTTTTCTTATTCGGAACCAAGGAGGGGAGTTAGTTTTCTGAGTAAACAATGGGCGGACTTTCTTTGGGAAGATGTGGGCGGCTGTTCCCCAGTTAAATCGGTTAGAAATAGCTAGACTGCGAAGTACATATTTTTTTTAAAGGAACCCCGATTTTAGATTCTGAAGTGGTGAAATTCTTCAACAAGGCTCCCAATAGATATTGTTGGCATTTCTGAAGGTCCAAACGGCCAGATGAAAAAAGCTTTCTCAGCCCAAAGTAGCCACGCTGTAAGTAGTCTGCTCACAAAAGAATGTATGTGGTAAGAAAGGGATGGATGTTCGAGCAAGATAAGCCGCAGTAGAGATATGGTGCTTTCCAGTCCTCAAGCCGATGGGACGCTGTGTTGCTATAAATAGCGTTCATATCGACTGTATGAAGACTGGTTGTGGGTGTTTTGTTGACTCTAATTATGTTCACGATATCACTTTGGTAAACACTTTGACAGTGATAAAGCTACATTTAATCTACTCCGTCTTAGGCTAACTGTAAATGATAGAAAAAAACAAAAATGCACTTTGTATCTGTCTACTCGAGTCTGTGCGACGTTGCATGGCTCAACGCCTCTAATCCGCTTTCGCACACTGCACTTTGTAGGAACTTCTCACACCCGCTGTTAGGTACACTGTGATAATGGACCGATGTATCAACTTCACGTTTATTAGACGCTTATCATTTGCTAGGTAATGCAGACCCCTCCATCCCAAGCGGCAGCTACAGCAGTTAAGTTGAATAAACAACGACCAGTCCGCTTTGTTGTTTGCTGGACCTAATCTCACTCAGCGCCTAATCCTTAAGCAAATATTTGTTAGACTTATGCCATGTAACTCAAACATGATAAGATCTTCATGATATCTTACACAAATTAATAGCCAAAGCGATCTTTGCTAGTGGCTCAGTGCATTTTTAGCTCGCGTTCCTCACACAAAGTGTACGCGTCGCATCCTAGACATGTCACAACGCGTTGTCGTCGCCGTGCTTATCGCCTACCTACTCGCTGGGCTCGGTGCACCAAGTGGCATCTCCGTCCAGGCCGCGCGCATACTTGGTTTCTTCCCATCTCCATCGCCCTCACATCTGCGCATACACTGCGCTATTGCGAACGCGCTCACCCAAGCCGGTCATAATGTCACTGTATTGTCTTCCACAAAGAATCCTTACAAGTTCGCGAAATACGAGTATATACAGTTGGATTTACCGTTATTTCCGAAGGATTTCCTACAACTCATGGTTAAACGCGAGCAACCTTTGATTACGCGCTATCCACACTTCATTGCCGAAGTTACCAGTTTGGCCAATCAATCTTTTGCTAATCCACGTTTGCAGCACTTTCTAGCCACACATGGTCCGGGCAATTTTGATCTCCTCATCTTGGGTTATTTCATGAACGATTTCCATTTGGGACTGAGCGCACATTTCCAAGTGCCAGTGGTGGTCTCCTTTATGGTTCAACCCATTTTTGCGGTGCACAATTTGGTGAAAAATCCCATCGAGTCTGCGTATGTGCCGACTTTGTTTAGTGAACGCAAGCAGCCGCTGAGTTTTTGGGGTCGCGTGCACAATTTTGTGGTGGCCATATTCGAAACATACTTCATTACCATCAAGGTGGAGCGTGAGTCGCAGAAATATTATAAGTGAGTTGAGTGGCTCCTTCCGTGCCGCATGGACTAGTTTGTAAAAGATTTTGTGGTAGAACTGAGAGTGCATTCTGGAACAAGAAAAAGATAGACTCTGAAGAGCTCCCTGGGATTTGGAATTTGCCCCAATCAAAATCATCCTTTGAACGCGCGGTCGCTCTGCTTCAGAAATTCATGTGGAAAAGTTCTTAAAGAGCTCTTCGACATTAACATCCTGCCTTGGGAATTAATTTTAGGCGAAATCCAATCTCCAAGGACCTTACTTCCTTTACTTTGTGCTCATCAAATAGTCCAAAGTCCAAATCTCAAGTACAAAACTCTTTTTGCTTTGACCGTCACGTTGCTGCTTACATAGGTCATAAGTAGTCGATCGAGGTGCACTCGGAACCGTCGAACTTACCACGAGCTCGAAACTCAACAAATAGACTGTTTTTACTATGAGCTATTTGGCTCGGTGAACGATATTTGCTTTGGAAACGGCCGACAGGACCAATTTTTTTTTTACATATTAATACCAATTTATAGATCTCCATCTCTCACCTTACACCAACTTCTCTTCTCCTTACAGCTACAACTTCCCGCCAGATCGCTATCCACCACTGGAAGAAGTGCGCAAGAACGTCTCACTCGTCTTCACCAATCATCACTTCAGTCAGGGTCCCATACGTCCGAATGTGCCCAATCTAATTGAAATCGGTGGCATACAAATCAAAGAGAAACCCGACCCGCTACCCGCCGATATTGCCAAGATACTCGATGAAGCTAAAGAAGGCGCCATTTACTTCAGTTTGGGCAGTAACATACAGGGTAATCACTTAACCGAAGAGAAGTTAAAGATAATGTTCAATGTCGTCTCGAAACTGCCCTACAAAGTGCTCTGGAAATGGAATGAGTCGGAACGACCGGGACAATCGGCTAACATCATCTATCGTGAGTGGTTGCCACAAGACGACGTCCTTGCACATACAAATCTCAAACTCTTCATAACACACGGCGGCATGGGTAGCGTTGTGGAATCGCAATATCATGGCGTACCTATGGTGGGCATACCGCTCTTCGCTGATCAACCATCGAATATGGCAAATGTTGAACGCTCCGGTTATGGCCTCTCAGTGGACTATATAACACTCACCGAGCAGAACCTCAATAAGGCAGTGCAAGAAGTGCTGAATAACCCGAAATATGGAAAAGCCGTGAAAGATTTCTCACGCCTATATCGCGATCGGCCGATGACACCGCGTGAGACTGTCGTCTACTGGGTAGATTATGTGCTGCGGCATAACGGTGCCAAGCACATGCAATCGCCAGCCGTGCATATGAATCGTTGGCAACTGATGTCACTGGATGTGATCGGCTTTCTACTGGCGATCATCGCTGCAGTTGCCGCGGTCTCCGTGAAAATCTGCAAACTGTTGTGTTGTCGGGGCAAAAAAGAGCAGTTCAGCGACGCAAAGGCGAAGAACGCAAAGAAGGACAAGTGAAGAAGCATTAGAAGCGCAGTGCAGAGAGTAATTTATGAACTTTGGAAGAGAAGCAGAGAAAGTAGTAGAGAATGACGTGAAAGCTGTGAATTTCCATTATTTGGAGAAAGAAAAATTTGGTTGTGGAGACTTCTAATGCCAAATACGCAATGTTAAGAGAGAAACGCACTGGTAGTCTGCATTTTTATTTTTTATCTACATTTCATAAGTATGTGTGTATGTATGTAAATAATTTTCTTTCAAATGTTTACACATTTTTTAATGAATAAATAAAAAAATAATTTTAAAGTCAATAATAGTTGAGACCTTTTTGCAAGTCATCAGCTGATAAGATCGACTCGACTGTTGTTGTTTGCATTTTTTAATTTATTATAAAATTTATTGCCGTCGCTCTTTGTTGTTGGCAAGCTTTTCTCAGCATACGTAAACTTGTCCTATCTTAACCACAGTCACATTGAGTTAGTCCTTATCAGTTTGAAATTTTCTTCTTTCGTACATTTACTTTACAAAAGCTCTACAAGACATATGTATAGGGTGTTTTTTATAGAGGTATAGAACTTTAAGTTGGCATTACTTTTCAAGATGGCGACCGATTTCACAGCTGTCAAGTGATTTATTCTCAGTTTGGTTCGGCAATTCAGCATGAATAGACTCACGGCTGAACAACGCTTGCAAATAGTGCAATTTTATTTCGAAAATAACGTATCGCGCACTACGTCCATTTTAGCGATGTTTAGCGATGAAGCGCACTTCTGGTTGAATGGCTACGTCAACAAATAAAACTGCCGCATTTGGAGTGAAGGTAATCCTCAAGTGTATGTTGAAACACCGTTACATCCAGAAAAACTGACTGTTTGGTGCGCTTTATGGGCTGTTGGAATCATTGGTCCGTACTTTTTCAAAAACGATGGTGGCCAGAACGTTACAGTCAATGGTGATCGGTATAGAGCCATGATTACTAACTTTTTCATTCCTGAATTGAATAACCATGATGTCCAGGAGATGTGGTTTCAACAAGACGGCGCAACATGTCACCCAACTCGTGCCACAATAGACTTATTGAAAGACACGTTTGGTGACCGCCTAATTTCACGTTTTGGACCTGTGAATTGGCCTCCAAGATCTTGTGATTTAACACCGCTGGACTACTTTCTGTGGGGCTATGTAAAGTCATTGGTCTATGCGGATAAGCCACAATTGCTTGACCATTTGGAAGACAACATTCGCCGTGTTATTGCCGATATACGGCCACAAATGTTGGAAAAAGTCATCGAAAATTGGACGTCCAGATTGGACTACATCCGCGCCAGCCATGGCGGTCATATGCCCGAAATCATATTTAAAATGTAATGCCACAAGATTGTCTTTCGGATAAATAAAATTCATGTCAATCGAATAATCCATCGTTGTTTTATTGCAACTTAAAGTTCTATACCTCTATAAAAAAAACACCCTTTATATATGTATATACATATATATTTTTGATTAATTGTATTTTATTTTCTATTAAAACTTCGAAATTTCGTTTAATGAAGTCCGAACTTCATGAATAGCATAGATATCTGCTCACAAATCAATCAAAGATATTAAAAGCCTGCACTGTAAACTTTAAAGCTTTCATAAAAGTGTACTGTCATACCGAAAGCTTTAAAAAGGTAAAAACAATTTCACATGAAAGCACACTTTTATCCAAAAATTAAATTTTTTTATTAATTTTTAATTATATCATGAAACCTTTCGGATCACGTCACTAATGTTGAAACTTTGCTTATCTAAGTTAGTACTTTTTGCGAATTTTAACACTTTTGAAAAGCTTAAAAGGTTTAAAAAATTTTGCACAAATATTTTCACGCTCATTTTGAATAGTTGTAAAGTTGCTTTTAAGAAACACCATTGAAAGCTTTTACGTTTTTATACAAAATTTTGAGTTTCGCAAAACCTCCGGCAGTCAATTTGTATTCAATTTTGAGCGCTGTTACTCTTAATCAAAAAAAATATATATATAGTAACTGTGCTTAATTGGCTACACTGCCAAACAGTTTGCATGTACCATAAGGCCACTTAAAAGCTTAATTAATAGCGTAACAAGCTTTCACTAAATTTTATTTATTAAATCCGCATGCAGCTTTCGCTTTCCTAAATTTTTCTTGCATACTTTCTGCAAGTTTAAAAATTTTGTCTTAAAAGTTTGAAAGCTTTTCTAATAATTTAAGTAGCTTTTTCTATAATTTTTTATTTTGAGAAATCTAAAAAGTTACAAACACGTTCTAAAGCATTATCAATAAATTAAGTAGCTACCACTGTTTTATCAAAATGTTTAAACAGAAGCTTAATAGAAGCTTTCCCCAAATTTTCTTTTGCGATATATAAAAGATTGAAAAATATTTCTGAGACGGTTTCTAAGTTTTTTTTTTAATGTTTGAGCAGCTTTATCGACATTTTATTTCAGAAAACTTAAAGGAGCTTTTACTTATTTTCACGAAGCTTAAAATATTGAGAGGAATATTATACGAAGGTACCCTAAACTCCTTCTTGATAATGTAATAATAAGAATTTGGTTTCAAAAAATATAAATGGTTATTTTTAAAGTAGCTTAAAATATGATTTAGCGGCTTAAAATGTTTTTACAAAATTTGCATTTTCCAAAAAAACAAATTGCTACAAAAAGCTTTCTAGGTATCTCTGCAGCTTTCTTAACATTTAATGAAGCTTTCACGAATGTATTCTCAGATTTCATACAGTATTCTTAAGTATTCCTGAGAACTTTATTTGCTTTTCAATAATTTTTAAGTGATTTCATAGCTTATAATTTTTTAAAAAATTTTGAAATATTTTGTGAAAGCTTTTGGAGCTTTTAAATAGAATTACTACTAAAAAAAAACTAATTAAACACTTTCAGATAAGTATTTTTTCAAGTCCAAAAGCTCAAAAAAAGAGCTTTAAAGAATAAAAAAAAACCTGAAAGCTTTTACAATAATCTTTAAAGTTTGCTCCAAAAGCTTTGAAATATTTTGCAAAGCCTGGAAAGCGCCTATAATAATGGAAAACTTATTTCAGTGAGAAAAAAAAATGGAAAATTCAGTATTTCACTTTTCAAATAATAAACATATAAAGAAATCTTAAAATAATTACTTTCACGCAACTGAAAGCTTACAAAAAGTTTTTAAAGTGTTTTAAAAATTTGTTATCAGCAGATAGAAAAGAAGATATAATAATAGGCTGATAATATATATATATATGTATATATGTATGTGTATATGTAGTTTAAAGCCAGAAATGGTTTTATGATGCTAATAGACCCGGCCAGATATATCCCTGCAAAGAAGGCGAGCACTCCATGCACGCGTGAAATACTTATGTATATATACTTTACGCAGACAATAGAGTAATCCAAAATCTGCCACAAAATCCATACAAAAAATATGATCCAATTAACATTGTGATGCCCTAGGGCTGGACCATATAATCCATCTCTGCATAGCAGCCGATTACTCCATGGAGTCCCTACGGGGGTTTATATTTTGGAGTATATGCGAAAAATTACATTCGAACATATTCTTTAGTTTCGAATACCATTTTCTATGATGAAGGTTAGTAAAATATAATATTTTTTATATGAATTTATATTAATATTAATAGATTATTGTTAATATATATATATATATGTAATATCTATTAGTTTGCGTATTTGTTCAACGTATTTGCATTGAATTTGTAATGAATTATGCACACCTCAACCAACGAAACGCAACTGACTCAGTTTCATTTCCACACATTTTCTGTATACGAGTATAGAACTTCGTGTAGTGCTTGCGATGGGTATAGCACGAAGAATGGTCGTGACGCACAAAGCTAGTGTAAATACATGAGTTGGTCCGAAATATGCCACAGTGGAGTATATTTATAGGTACTCCAATGGACCATATGGTCCATAAATATTTGCAGAGTGTACTTACACATATACACATACATATATACGAGCGCAAATGTATGTACATATGTATATAGCATAGAAATGATATTTTTTATTATTTCCTCACATACATATGTACATGCAAATGTGTTTTATGCGACGAACTTTGTATATAGATAAAAAATATGTATTTACAAATGTTACATATACTCGTACATATGTAGGTGTTATAAATAAATTTTACTACATCTCATGCTACAAAGTACTGTGTTAGAGTAAATTTTCTGAAAATTTGCTGATTTTTTTTTTGTTTTTGTACTGAAATTAACTGATTACAGACACGCAACAAAGTGTCGTCGTGTGTCGATTGGATAAGATTACAAAATTATTTATCAATACTGCGTCGCGAATTCTAATTACGGTTAAATTTTTTCAATAAACTTGAAAATCATTCATCAGTCATACAGTGGCACACATTAATTTTCGGCCGCTTTTTTTTCTCTTTTAACATGAAATATAAATTTCTATATTTTATTTGCAATTTCGCATTTTTCTACATTTTATCACAATTATACTAACAATTTTCATTTACTATAAATATATTCATTATGATTACTGCTTTCATACAACAAAAAAACAATATTTTGTTGAAATATTTGTACTTTAATTCAGTTTTAAATAATTTTATTTTGCATAATTTTTTCTAATAACAATATTTTATTAAAAAAATATTTTATTAAAAAAATATTGTATAATTTTTTTTTTTAATACTATATAGTATATAATATTTTATTTCACGAATACATACAGTGGCCGCAAAAATTTTCAAACACCAGCATTGTTACAAAATAAAATTTTTTATTTCTTCTCAGGAAAATCATTTTTGAAATATGCTTTTACGCATACATACATTTTATATACAGTGCTGCAAATAGTTTCCCAACACAAATTTATATTAATTTTGAAAATTTCAATAAAAAAATTTTTTTTAGTAAAAACTTTTATAATAAGATATTTCGCAAAAAAAAATATGAAAAAAATTCAGTAAAGAAATATATTAAATCAGGGAAAAGTAATACTTTCAAGAAAAGAAAAATTGAAAAAAAAAATCTTTCTACCAAAAAATTTTTTAAACAAAACAAAAAATATTCAAGGGAATTTTTAATGCGGCCTGTAATTGTTTTTGGTTATAAGTAATGAGCTGTATTCAAAAGCCTATTTTTGTTAGAAATATTAATTTTTCATTGAATATTTAGTTATACAACAAGAAAAAATGGTAGAAGTGACAGCTGTTTCGGAGATCACCACATCTCCTCATCAGACTTCTTTTGCCAGGAATCGAACCGACGGATTCTGGCATCACAGGCGAGTGCTCTACCAACTGAGCCGACGCCTGCCATGTAATCAATTTTTCACTAACCAACAACGATTAATTGCGCTATTATTTAGCCGCTATTTTTACTTAATGTTGGGTTAGTGAGTTTTTTGCAATCCTGCATACATTCAGGCATAAATTGTCTGAGAAATGTACATAAGTAGGATTGCTTGTCGGGCTCGACTTATATTTATGGGTATTTTTAATGCGGCCTATAACCAGCATAAATATTCAATTTCTCTGTAATATCGAATGGAAAAAAATAAAATCTTTTTCATTTTTTCAAATATTCATTATAAACTTTTTTGAAAAAAAATTTTTTTTCTTCTAATAACAATGTTTTAACAAAAATCACTATCAAAAAAAATGTTTAAAAAACAAAAATTTTAAAAACCAATATTCGATTAAGAAATAAGTAATACTTTCAAAAAATTCTCTTTAAAAATTTTTTTCACTTTTTTTGATTATCTACTTTTTTCGAATAAAATTTTTAAAGTAAGAATTTTTTAACACACATTTTTTAACAAAAATTCTTACAAAACAAAAAATATATAAAAACAAAATAAAAAAAGATTCAATCACGAATAAGTAATGCTTTCAACAAACATTTTTTTAAAAAAAATAAAAATATTTAAGGAAATCTTTAAAAAAAAATATTTTCAAAAAAAAATATTTTCAAAAAAAGTTTTTTAATACATTTTAATATTGAATATTATAGAAAACCTTTTCCAAATAACTATTTTTTAACAAAAAAAAAAACATTTAATCAATAAAAAGTTAGATTTTCAAACAAAAAATATTTTTTACGAAATTTATAATGAGAAATCTATTCCAAAAAAAAATTTTTTTTTACATATAATTTTTTCTATCAACTTTTTTCGAAAAATTTACCATTTTTATATATATTATTTATTTATTTATTTATTTTTAAACCTGCTCGCACCTGTATGTACATAGCTACTGTCACTTCATTTTGTTGAGTTCTATAATAATTTCGTTTTCAATTTCTTTACAATGAAATTGATTAAATCTTTTTTTTTTTTTTTTTGACGACAGTCTGCCAGCTGGCCGTGATTATTTATCTTGTTGACATCTTAAATATACAATACGCGCATGCATATGTCTGTCTGTATGTATTTGTGTTTATCAAAATAAATATATTTTTAGCCGATAAGCGCGGTTAATCTTTATATAAATCTATTTATTGTACGTACATAGATATGGATGATTTCGGCGTATGTATAGGTGTGTATATGCATACGTATGTATGTTTGTGTGCAAATATTTAAAACAAAAAAAAAGGCATTTATATAAGCCTACTTGGTTCTTCGGCTGCCTTGAGTTGGCTCATTATCATCACAAAACTCTTAACAAACACACACACACACACACACACACACACACACACTCAACTACCTGCCAATATAGCCAATGCGAAGATAAGTATGAATGGAGACGATCGTTTGCGAAAGAACATACTTTTTTATATGAAAAACGGCTATTTTTGACAACATATGTATGTAGTTGTTTGTATATAAGTTTAATAAATGGCCGAGGCTACCTTACGGAATTTTAGCTGAGAACGAAAACCAGTCCTGCCCAAAAGGCACATATGAGTTGGTAGTGAGTTTAGGGACGAATGGAAAATTCATCGGCAATCAGAATGCGAGTACACATCAGCCAACCAACCACCAACACCTTTTCCTTAGTTGAGGCGATAGTACCATTTACGTGATTATAACGTCTGTCGTCAGCGGCAACATCAAGTAAATGCAGGATGCTTTCCCTCCGGATCCTTCCAAAGGAATAGAGGTAGGGAGAGGTATTGTTCTCCCTCTGCTTCCACTAGCGGTTGCCGCCAACGTGCTCGTTCCACCTGCCATTTCACCAGCCCCAGCCCGGACAAAGTACAAACAAAATCGATCAGAAGATTAATGCCGTGAGAAAGCAGCGCGCACAGTTACATACACAGGTAAGCTGAGCAGAGCATATCACTAAAATATAAGTACATACACACACCCTCGCTCATATCAGCCGTGTACAACACACGCTTCGCTATTTATTACCACAAACAGACCATCCGCTTGCTTAGTCTTCGCGTAGCTTTCAGCCAAGTCAACACAAAACGCGAACTCTTGAAGAATTTTGCCAGAAAAAAGAGGAAAAAAACAGAAGAAACCCTCATCAATATGCGCTGGCCAAACGTTCTGCTGGCTCTTGTGCTTTGCCTGTACGTCTCTCTTACAGCATTGGTGCCCGTCGCGAGTGCGGCACGCATACTAGGTTTCTTCCCATCGCCGAGTCGCTCCCACCTGCTTATACATTGTGCCATCGCGGATACATTGGCACGCGCCGGCCACAATGTCACAGTGATCGCGACCAAACCGAATGACTATCCAAACGCTCAATACAATTACATACAACTCGATACGCCGCTACTGCCCAAGAGCTTTATGCATTTAGTGGTCAATAATCCGCCGCCGTTCTACAAACACTATCCGATGTTGGTCTCCGAGTCGACGAAAATGAACAATCAGACATTGTGGCATCCAGATTTCCAGCAATTCTTGCGCAACCATGGCGAAGGTTCTTTCGACTTGCTGCTGTTGGGTTACTTTGTCAATGATTTTCATTTGGGACTCGGCGCACACTTCAAATGTCCTATGATCGTCTCGTTCATGGTAGAACCGGTGTTTGTGCTCAACGAACTGATCGGTAATCCCAGCGAGCATGCTTATGTACCGACACTGTTCAGCGGACTCAAGCAACCGATGGACTTTTGGTCGCGTTTGCAGAACTATCTGATAACCCTTTTCGAGTACTATTATATGAGCCCGATATTGGAGCATGCCGCGCAGAAATACTACAGGTGAGTGGTGGCTGTATGCGTATAATGTGTAACGAGATCAGGGTTTTGCTATGCAAATAAATGTGTGAATGTTGGAAAATCGCACGCCCCACTGGGCTAAATGTGTGTGATAATCTCGCGCTGTTTAAATATGCGTTAAATCTTTGGCAACAGTGCGTTAATATATTCCCCACTTTCTTTGCTTGCAGTTATAACTTTCCCGCCGCACGCGGTTATCCGAGCCTCGAGGAAGCGCGCCGCAATGTTAGCATGATCTTAGTGAATCATTGGTTCACACAGGGTCCCATACGTCCGAATGTGCCCAATGTAATTGAAGTCGGCGGCATACAAATTAAAGAAAAACCCGATCCCCTACCCACAGACATCGCCGAATTGCTCGATGGTTCGCCGGAAGGAGTGATCTACTTCAGTCTTGGTACTAACATACAGAGCACACTCCTGCAAGCGGGCAAAGCACGCATCATGTACAATGCTATCTCGAAGCTCCCACTCAAAGTACTTTGGCAATGGCATGATGATATTTACCCAGGCAACTCCTCGAATATCGTCTACAAGAGCTGGGTGCCACAGAACGACGTGCTCGCACATCCCAATGTGAAGCTTTTCATTACGCACGGCGGTAAGGGTAGCGTCGTAGAGTCACAATATCATGGCGTACCCATAGTTGGCATACCACTCTACGCCGAGCAGCCTGTAAATATTCTGGATGTACAAGCACGGGGTATGGGTGTCTATGTGGACTATGCTGATTTGACTGAGGAGCGTTTGCGTCAAGCCGTTGAAGAGGTCTTACACAATCCCAAATACACAGAAACGGTACGAAAATTCTCCAAATTGTATCGCGATCGACCGATGACACCGCGTCAGTCGGTTGTTTGGTGGGTGGACTATGTACTGCGACACAAAGGCGCATTCCATATGCAATCACCGGCGGTTTACCTAAAGCGTTGGCAGCTCATGTCCTTGGATGTGTTGGGCTTCCTGTTCGCGGTCGTCGCATCTACAATAAGCTTGGCGCTAACCTTGGTATGTTGGCTGGTGAAAAAGAGCAGAGGAGTGAAGAAGGTGGAGAAGAGAGTCACAAATGGCGTTACAAATGGGAAGAAGGTGAAATAAAAGTATTTTATATTTAATTAAAAATATTTAAAAAAATTTAAAAAAATTATTAAATTTAAAAATTAAATAAAATGAAAAAAAATTATGTATCAGAAAATAACCAAAAAAAATTGTTTAAAAACAATAAAATTGAAAAAAAAAAAATTATTTAAAAAAATAAAAAAATAATGAAACTTAACATATTTCATGGGAGGACGAATATAACAGATTCATTGAAAAGTCCCCGGCTTACCATAGTAAAACACACTTTTTTTTATTCAACATAGTTCCATTCAAAGGTGATACATTGATTATAGCGACCCTCCTCCAGCTTTTCGATACCATTTTTGTAGTACGATTTGTCTTTTGCTGCAAAACAGGCCTCAGTTTCGGCGATTACCTCTTCACTCGACGAAAATTTGTTCCCAGCGAGCATTCTTTGTTCCGAGCGAGAACAGAAAGTAATCGCCGGAGGCAATTCGAAGCGCAATTCATGGATTTTTGTCATCGATTTCACTAACTTGTGACACGGTGCATTGTCTTGGTGAAACCGCCCTTTCTTTTTCCTTAAATGCGGCCGTTTTTTCGGCGATTTCGTCATTCAAACGGTCCAATAATGCTTTTTAATAGTCGCTGTTGATGGTGCTCTTCCCTTTTCAAAGGAAGTCAATGAAAATTATTTCGTGCGCATCCCAAAATACAGACGCCATAACCTTGCTAGCCGACTGTTGACTGTTTCCACGCTTTCGAGCGGGTGGTTCATCGTGTGTATTTCACTCGGATATCTGACGATTGGATTTCGAAGTGGAATGCTATAGCTATGTTTCGTCACGTATCGATGCAAAATCTCGAGCTTGATACGCTTTTCGTCGGTAACAACCACTTTTGGGTGTACACTGAGGTCACCTGTCTTCGCTGCGCATTTCACTACGTCTATACTTTTCATACCAATACCTGATGGACATATATATTAATTAAATTAAATTTTTTAACCGCTCAAAGTGATTTGCGGCCGAGGTCCTCCTCCAATATGTGGTCTTGATGTTTTTTGTTCAACAAATGGAGGGAGCTAGAATTTATTCCAAGTCGCCTCCGAACGACCGATGGATTTTTATGAGGAACATTTATTTCATGTCAGAAATGCACTCAGAGGTCTTGAAATTCCCTACCGAGGGACGAAGGACGTTAAAAAATTAATTTTCTATAATTTTGGATGTTGCTTGGAGCTGGGTTCGAACCCTGGCCTTCCGTATGGCAGTGCGCAATGATAACACACTAAAATTATGTAAAATTCAAGCAAGTAAAATTGAATTTTCCGCTGTTTTTGTTGCATACCATTTGAAGAGAGATTCAAGGAAAATTTACCGTTAAATAAAGTTTTGTCTTAAACACACACACACACACACACATGGATGACTTTTATTGATCGACCAACCACACTTCAGATAAGCTATACAAACAACTAACAATAACAACAACAACGACAAGAAATCGAATAAATGTTTTTCCATCTTAACGAAAGAAAAAAATTCATAACAAAATCGTTGAAATACCCACAGGATATGAGATCAGTCGAAGCAAATAAAAATATAATTTTGAAAAAGGAAAAAAAAAACAGAGAAAATAATACGAACTGTTAAAATCCGTTGGTATTTGGAAGGACGCTTGTACGAGTTGCCCATGAGAAAGAAGTCTTCAACACACACGCGCATACACATACACACACACGCTCCCCAGTGTATGATGGTGTGTGGCCGTGTGGCCTGCAGCAACTTGTGGCACCACAAATTTCAGCTCGATTGGTTCGGCATACAAGCGCTGAAAAATATTTGCTTTACTCATTTTACACAAACACTTATGCGCGCACACACACCCACACACACACCCACACTCACACTGGTGCAGCCATTTGCCGGCAAAGTATTTGCTGCTGCCACTACACAAATCCAACATTGTTAACGCTGCTATGACGGAGCACTTGGTACGTGCAATTGCATTTTGCAGCGAGCCATTCGCCTTCCACACCAACCAGCTGCATATTTCCTCCCTCCGGGTTGCGCCTTCGCACTCGGGTGCCTCTGAACTACATAGTAGCGCTAGTGCAAGCATGTTTAGAGGGCGTGCAAACATATCAAGCTCCAAGGAGGAAAGTAGTTGTGGCTGTGCTGACGATGGTGCATGAGATGACGGTAAATAAAAGTTCAAAATTCGAGCGTATAAAGCGACATGAAAGATTCTCCGCAATAAAGCATATAAAGAATGACGAGCACATGAATGGATAAGGTAATCGGGTGGAAAGAGACATTTGTATAGAGGAGCAGCAAAGACAGTCCGAAGGCGGAGCTCATGTACGTTAAAGTACAGTATCAGAGGTGAGTCAAATCGAGGCACATACGGCGAGTAAAGAGTAGCACAAAGACTGCGGAGAAGACGAGATCCTTGAACGGTTAACTCGAGCTGCAAAGCTTCTCTACCACAGGTTCCGGTTTGATAGTTTGAGCTAGTTAGCTATAACTGAATATAGATCCCCACGTGCCCCACGAGGGTCTGCAGACTGTTTGATCTTTTGCTGGATGGGTTTGCAAAGAAGTTTTATTGAAGGTGAGGATAGGGAATGTCCGCCCTTCCGGATGGATTTCTGACATAAAACTAAAAAAAAGGAAAAATCATACAAATCCGTTGGCCGTTGAGAGGTGGCTTAGAATAAACTGGCGATCTCCCTCCCCCCCCTCGTTAGGGAAACCACGAAAACACACACCACAAGTTGGAGGAGGCGCTCGGCCTAAAATCGCTCCTTCTCCTACCACATACCCATCTGATAAGCGCCTGTCGCTCACCTGCGTTGAAGGTTAAGTGCTGTAGACACCGACCTTTGAAAGGCGATTTCCATTAATAGCAGCAGCTGTTTTAGTAAGGTGCTCTAGTCTACACTAACTCCAGCAATGCCTACTTCAGATAGTCTTAATATGAAAACGCCCTTTGCGATTGTTTTGGACAAGAGCCTTTGTTCAAATAACTCGTCGCCTTTCGGTAACACGTCTTTAAGGCTTCCAATTGGCTGAGCTCACTCACAGTCGTCCATAGAGACAACCGTTAAATTACCTCTGTTTAACACTAACAACTTAATTCTCCACAGCAAAACTCACACAGTCCCTGCTGGTGAAGCCATAAAATTAAATACCAAAAATTTATTACACAACGATCGGAGCGCATTTATTCCCAAAGCAAAAAAAAAATATAATGTTTTAGAGCCGCAGCAGTAAAAAATACGATAGCGCTTAACGCCGGCAATGCACTTTCAGTTTCGGTCAATTAAATTTTACGCTTAGAAAATTTGTGTTTCCCGTTCCGGTGAAGCGCGACGCGAAGGGATGCGTCAGTAGGCAGCATGCAGCAAGCAGCAAAAAGTCAGCGGTAAGCGGGTAAGCGAACAAAAGCCAAAAACAAAATGAACAACAAAAGATGGCGTACGCGCTGACGCTAATTTAAATGCAAATGCGTTTGTTGCATACTTTCAGGCATAACGGATGTAAAGGGAGCACCAAAAACAACAAAGCATTAATGTGTGCGCGCTCAACTGACGCAGCGGCAGAAGCGGCAACAGCAACAGCAACGGCGGCAGCCAGCGCAGCGTGAAATTAACGGCGAAATGATGGTTTTGTGTTGAGAAAAGAAATATAAAAAAATAATATTAAAAAATAATGATAATAAAATGTGAAATACAAACGACATTTAATACCATGTACCATGGAGCTGCTTGAAAAAAAATATTTACCCAAAATGTGCATTGTATTTGTAAAATTGCTCGAAAAATTCTTAATTTCTCATTTTTTCTTTCATTTTAGTTCACCTTTTATTTGCTGCCCTTTTTACCTTCCCGAGTTGTAAATCAAATTGAAGCAGCCACTACTGACTGACCACTTGAATTGTGGTGCCACATATGCCGAAATATGTACGAAATATATATGTATGTATGTATGTATGTATATACTTGTATTCGTATGTTGGGGTCGTCGTATAAGGTATACAAGGAATAAAATGCTGGACAAAATAAAATATTTAACTCAAAATTTACAGTAAACTGTTTCGTGCTGAACTTTCCGCTGGCTGCATTAAAATTAGTTATAAACTAGTTAATTTTTAGATAGATTATAGACTAGGTCATAGTGGTTCAGTTGGGTATTAGTACTTTGTGAATCAGTTATTAAACGGCTTAAAATAAGTTATATTTTTTTATATTTTTGACTCAATATAAATCCGACTGAAGCAACTGACCAGTGTTGCCACATATGTATGCTGCTATCTTGGTCCAAACAGCTGTTAGAGTTAGCTTGAAACGAATTGAAGCATTTTTTCAGTCAATTTTTCAAAAATGATCAATAAAAAGTAGGAAACAGTGCTGTTAAAATGAAAAGTATCGAACTTACGCCAATTAAAAACTAGTTACTGCGAATCTAGTATTCGAAAAAATCAAAAACAATTAGTTCAAGTTTGCTTTCAAAACGTGCTAAAATTTATAATAAACTTTTAAAAGCGAAAAAATGTAAAGAATGGGTAAAAAAGTAACATTTTTGAAAGAAAGAATTGCCTACTTATTACCTACTACTCGCTTTATAACTAGTTACATATTCAATTCGGTCAATTCAATTCGGCAACAGGTCGTTACCACTTCTCTAGATAATTCAATATTTAAAACGATTTTGCACTGCAAACACAATGCAACAATTACTTTAAAATTAGTACAAAAAGCATTTATGGCGTAACTAGTTTTTAACTAGTCACTGAAAATCTTTAAACACTTGTTTCCCGAAATACATAGGTACAATATTTGTGTGCCACTTACTGCTCACAAAAGTGCCCATTCAAATGGCCCTACATATGTGGGTACTGACTGCTCAGTGCTTAGATGGCAGGCAGGCAATTGCAGTTACGCCAAACTCCTCAACGATTCTGCTACCCTAAATTTTTAATAAATACCAAACAACGCTGGAAAAATAATAGAAACCAAGAGAAAATATGAATTCCAATTGGAATTTTGAAATCACTGAGGCAAATATGCATAAGTGACCATAAGAAGTAGAGGGGGAGAGCGAGAGAAAGATTTATCCATTTTCGAATCGACAAGAACTTACTAAAAACTACTATTCAAGAGAAGGGCGCCGGTTCACTCAAATTGATTGGCACAGCAATGTGTGTACACTTAAGGTGAGTTTTAGAAATTTTATGTTGGAAAAGCTTTAATTTGGAAACTTTAGATCAAATAAATTTAAAATTTAAGTGAAAAATATTTTTACTTAATATTTTGAAAATTTAAAATTGATTTTCTTCACATTATTGAAAACGCTATAAAATATTTTTTTTTTTTTCACAAAAAATCAAAAATTCAATTTTTCGCCAAACAACCATTTTTTTGAAAAATAAATTATGAAATTATCGGATATATGTACATATTTAAATGTCAATTAAATTTCAAAAAATGTGCGATTATTTTTCAATTCATTTCGCACGTTTGCACTACCTCCTCTTTCTCTTCTACCACCACATTCCTCTGTACTTACTTGTGCACTTCACCGAAAATCGCCTTATCAGCTTAGCCGAGCTTATGAAAATTGCGAATTCATAAGTACCAAATCTTAATGTTTAAAGTGGTACTATAAATTCAACAACAACTTTGTATGTGTAAGCAAGAAAAGGCGGACAACAAACAAACAAGCAAAAGCAGAAAAATACAAAAATAAAATGAACAAAAAAACAGCGACCGACCAACTCAGACAAACACGTCGTAGCGGCAGCACAGCCAGACACAGTGAAATCAGCCAACAGCGTAAGTTTGTGGCGGAACGTTGAAACCAAGACACTTCCGGTTTGTGTAAGAAGATAGATAGAGCTGAAACACATACATACACCGACAAACAAACGTCGAGACATTTATTTATTCAACAGCGCAACGTGAACTTGTGCGCGAACACACACACACAAGCATGCTGCAGGAATATTTGGCTTTCAAAATTTATTATCCTTAAAAGTAACCAAACATGTAATGAAAGAAAAATAAAAACTTGGAAAAAAACCTGTGGCAGTTGAAACGAGACGTGTATGGAGTGTGAGCTGCTTGACGGACGGACGGCGGTTGTGGAAAATGTGAAAATCATAGCGGTAGCAATCAAGCGCCACACCTCTATTGGATAACACCATACAGAGAGAGTTGTAGAAATAGCAACATTGTTGTAATACAGCAGCAACATAAGTTGCAGCAACAACAATAATGTTCGCTAAACCCCCACAGCAACCGCTCTTATCTGCAGCTGAGTGCGCCTCAATTCCAGCGCCGTCAACATCACCGCCCCTTTTCACTACACCTTTTCCAAGCTATCAGTTTAAATTAAGTTGATCGAAGTGTGCACTCCAACGCCACTTTGCACTTGTTTACGTTAGATACTCTGATATTGTACTATACTGTTTTTTTATTTTTTTATTAAACTTTTGCCATTTTTTTTTTGTATTTTTCTAATGTTTTTTTTTCGTTCTTTTTCATTTGTTTAGTTTGTAATAAATTTTATTTGGTTCTGTCTGGCAACGGACACTCCTACTATGTACCAACCACCACTCTACATGTATATACATAACTAGCAAGCTGCGCTGCCACAGGCTGCTATCCACCATCCACCACCTGTGCTGCTCTGAATCTCTTGGCCACCTTTGCTGATGAAGCAGCTACCGTCTATCTGGCGCTGCATTCAAGCGTAAAATTGTTGAGTTTATTGCAGGTGCTGCTGTGTCTAAATTTAACTCAATTTCACTCCTGCCAAACCGCTGTTGGCTAGACGTTGAGCATCAGTTCAATTGTTCAATATCAGTGAACTATGTACACACCGAGCCAAATGTTGCGCCAATGGTTTTTGTAATGTGCTTTAATGCTTTTTGCGAATTCACCATTAATTACAAAAAACAAATTTAATATTATTTCCTTGTGGATAGCAAACTCTATTGCCACTTCTGATTTCATTATATGAATTTGTGATTATTAAACTAATTAATAGTAGAAATTCCATTTTAACTGTGAGTTAAACCAACACCTTAAATTTGAGAATACAAATTAGTTGTTTAAAATTGCAAATTCAATGAGTTCAACACACAAAAATATAATTTGCAGCAAAAGCAAGGAATGACAATGACATGCGGAAATGAGTCGCTAATATCGAAAATCGATAACTACGATAACTACTGGTCTAATTAGGTTACGTTCATGCGCACACTCTGATGAAATGATTATTTTATTATATCTATTGCAAGCTATAATTAAACTTTCAAATTATAAAATTAACAAAAATTGGCTAAATTAATTGCCGATAGAGAGAAATATAAGAAATAAATATAAATGATAATAATATTTCGACGATTTTCTCATTTGCATCATTATATTGTATAATATTACTTTCAACTTGTTTGCACATTTTCTTTGTGCCTCAAATTATTCACTTTTTATTTATCAAAAATATTAGCGAGAGTTGTGTGACGCCATTAGAAGCCTACATTAACAGGGCCGGATTTAAATTTCTCCTTCACTGAAGAAAATGCCGCCCCATCACTGAAATTTTACTCAAAATTATAAAGTTTTGATAACCCATTTTAAAGGAATTGAAATGCTTAATGTGTGAAATGTGTAAACTACACCGGAGGCACCTATATATAAAAGGGTGCTCCATTTTGACGTTCCCTACTTTTTTAATGAAAAAAAAAAAACACAGAAAATTCAAATTTAATAGGGAATGTTTATTAGCATCTTTATTATCATTCGAAAGAACATTCTTTGGCTTTTTTTTTTTTTGAATATTATCTCGTTCATATGTTTGCCGCGGCTACGTCTCAGATGGTCCATCCATTGAGCTCAATTTTCGATGATTCGTGGAGAAATGACACGCGTAATGTTTTGCTCCAAGGCCTGAATCGTAGACTTTACATATCCACACAGGAAAAAGAAATATGGACCGATGATTCCACCGGCCCGCTAACCACATCAAACCGTTGTTTTTCTAGATGAAATGGCAGCTCTTGAATCTCTTCAGGTTGCTCTTCGTCCCAAATGCGGCAAATTTTGCTTGTTTACATACCCATTGAGTCAGAAATGAGCCTTATCGCTGAACAAAATTTGGCTCGAAAACGTCGAATCTTCTTAGAGCCCTTAGAGCGAATCGATGTCTCCACTTAAATGCGCCAAGTCGTTCCATACGTCAGTCCGAGTTGCAGCGAATGGCGCGGTGGAATCGACTCTCCACGGTCTTCGTGTACACTCTCAGCTACGGCCGGCCGCTATATTTGCTTCACTGCGTGCTGGACCTGGTCTATACGGTCGAATATTATCCAATAATGAATGCTGGGTCTCAAGATGGATGATGGTGTTGCAAATAGTACGCTTAGTAGGCCGATTATATATTAAATTCTAATGAGAAATTTTGAAAACACTAAAAAAAATTTCTTTTTCCATATTTTGCCGCCCTGTGCAGTAGCTCCGACTGCCCCTAGTGTAAATTTAACACTGTATACGAGATTATGCATATAAGTATAATGAAGCAACATCACCTGCCACAGCCACCTAGTGCTAATGAGCTGTGCAAATCAAGCTGAGAATGCGATTGAATTTCATTATTATTTGACGTACATGCATACATATATATTTATGTGTAAATAAAAATAAATAAAGAATGCTGGTTGACAGCATCCTTGTTCAACCAACTGTCAGTGCCACTTTGTGCTTTGCTTTCCCCATCTAAAAATCATTTTATTGATAAAGCGCACATTTAGAGGTGTCTATGAGCTTGGTAAATACTATTTATCTGTGATTTAGTTGCTAAGTGATGACTTGACGTAATTCTATTTATTATCTCATTGATTAACGTAGACTAAATTGTTTTGACCAAATTTTTTATATGAGTAGCAGATCTATGCTGCACCAATGGGTTTCGGAGCGACTGGATGTGGCATATTCTGCAAGAAAAACAACTCTTTTTGAGTAACAACTTTTGAAAAAAAAAGCTTCTTTTCGCTTAGAAATCAACCAAATGCGTTCAATATGAGTATGGAAAACGCTCGGTTTGCTAGCGCAGCCACAAATTTTGCATTTTAAATCCAATAAATCGTATATAAGTTGTGGATTTTCGAAAAATTTACTACTTCGCGAGGTACAGTTGCGCTGAATTTAACTAATTTGAATTGATACGCATGTATGTATGTATGTATGTATGCATGTATATAGTAAAACTGTCTTTAATATATTTCACTTTAATAAATAATTTGTATATACATATGTATGTATGTATGTATGAATATTGATTCACAATATGCCAACTAATCTTGTTTGTTATTATTCAATTATAGAGCCGATAATACACACTCACAGATGTGTGTATGTATGTATGCACGTACAAAAGTGTATGTACTTATATATGTATGTCTATATTATATAAATCTGGTGCATGTGTTGTTGGAAAACTTTTCTAATCAACCGAATCGAACATGTTGCATACATATATATGTACATATTAATATATTTATATATATATATATATATATGTAAATATATATACATATATATTCGAGAAGCTTGCAGAATCTTTTGTGTGGTCCTCCACAAAAATATTTTGGTACTTCACACCAACACATACATACATTTATTCATAATATAAATTTTTATTGTAATTCCCTCATTCAAAAGCACAACAAAGCACTTGTTTAAAATAATTCAGATTTTTTTTTTCCTTTTTCAATCGCCTTAAAGAACGCCAATAACAAAAAACGTGATCTCTTTTTTCGCACACAGGAAGTTCAATAAACAAGCGGAAAAAATCACGAGAGATACGAAAATATGTATATAACATACAGATGTATGTATGTATGTATAAGTGTGTATGAAACCATCAAGTTCAAAATCATGTGCGAAAAAGTAGATTAAAGACACATTGAATATATTATTCTTTAAATATTAATATTATGTTAAAGATGTCTACATATAAACACATAAATAAAGGGTGACCCAAGTGGAGGTACTCTATTCAATAACCTTTTTCGGACAGTTCACGCGTGAGTCGCGTCAAGTTGTCATGTTTTTCTTGTTCAGTATTGTTTGGCATTTCATCATGGAAAGACTTACGGCTGAACAACGTTTACAAATCATTCAACTTTATCGAACGAAAATTCACATTCTGTAAAGAATGTGTTTCGCGCGCTTCGCTCAACTTATTGGTCCACGCAATCGGCCTACTAAGCGTACTATTCGCAACACCATCACCCATCTTGAGACCCAACATTAATTATTGGATAATATTCGACCGAATAGACCACATCCAGCACGCAGTGAAGAAAATATAGCGACCGCCCGTAGCTGAGAGTGTACACGAAGACCGTGGAGAGTCGATTCCACCGCGCCATTCGCAGCAACTCGCAGTGACGTATGGAACGACCTGGTCCATGTTACGTCGAGATCTTAAATTGAAAGCGTACAAAATACAACTTGTCAAGAACTGAAGCCGCTCCACCTTCCCAAGTGACATCGCTTCACTCTATGGGCTCTTGAAAAGTTCCCGAAGAAGATCCGATCTGTTTTCGAGCCAAATTTTGTTCAGCGATGAGGCCAATTTCTGACTCCATGGGCATGTAAACAAGCAAAATTGCCGCATTTGGGACGAAGAGCAAACTGAAGAGATTCAAGAGCTGCTAATTCATCCAGAAAAAACAACGCTTTGCTGTGGTTTGTATGCCGTTGGAATCATCGGTCCATATTTCTTTAAAAATTATGCCGCTGATAACGTAACCGTGGAATGTGATCGCGCCGTTATAACCAACTATTTGATGCCTGAAATTGAAGCTCGTGATCTCCGCGACATTTGATTTCAACAAGACGGCGCCACTTCCCACCACACATTGCATCAATCAATGGATTTATGAGAGAAAACTTCGGTGAGTAGATAATTTTACGTCTTGGGTCGGTCGCGGTCGATTGGCCACCAAGATCGTGTGATATCACACCGTTAGAAATTTGCCTGTGTGTATATGTAAAGTCTGAAGTCTATGCGGACAATCCCGCTTCGATTCAGGCCTAGGAGCAAAACATCACGCATGTCATTCGCCAGTTACCAATCGAAATACTCGAACGAGCCATCGAAAATTGAACTCAACGATGGATGGACCATCTGAGACGTAGCCGCGGCCAAGATTTGAAAGAGACGAGAATCTTCAAAAAATAAATGCCAAAGAATGTTCTTTCGAATGTTAATAAAGATTTCCCAGTAAATTTGAATTTTCTGTGCATTTTCTTTAAAAAATTTCGTTCACCCGATTATTTAAATTTAAAAAGAACCTAATTATTACATGAAATTTTCTTACATGACTTTCCTCAACACGTCAGCTAAGCCGCTTATCAACGACACTTGCGGTAGAAACGTGATGTGAGCACCATTATCTGGTATTTATGTGTGTGTGTGTAAACAACAACCCACATCACATGGCTTTCAATATAATTATTTATAGCCAGAAATAGCATCTCTTCCAATCCCTCGAACTGCTTGAACGTCCCAAAAGCACTGCCGGACTATGACTTTGCACAAACACACAATGGCAAAAGTGCGGTTTTTTTTTACTTTTTCAATTCTAAATAAATATTTTTTATTTATTAATTCTTGCATACATACATACATCCATACATGCGTACATATGTATATTTATTTTATAAATAGAACACACACACACACACACACACATACGCAGTAACTCTTCCAATCACATTGTATCAGCAAAGATTTGTTGTTGTGCGGCTATACAAAATTATGTCAGCAACGCAGCACGTTTCAACGCGCCAGACGGCGAGCGGTTTATCGCAACATACATAACTTCACGTGATTATTTCAATGTTCGAACATTGTATGGCAGCCGCGCCACGTGAACACGCACAATGTGGTGGGTGCGCGGTTGACAACGCGAGGCGGCAGCGCTTAAGTAGTGTGCGTGGCGGGCCTCCTCCTATGGTCGATTACCCACATATATATGTATGCACCTACACAAGCAGCGCGTCGGCAAGAACTATTGGCGCGTAGCGCACTGTGAATTTTTTTCCTTTTCGAAAAACGTGCGTCGCTAAAAATAACAAACACCCAAAGGCGCCGATCATTTCGAACATAACAAATGTGCGCATTCCTATAAACACACGCGCGGCACACACCACTGCAATTCTGCCTGTTTTCCAAATGCATGGTGCGCTTATCAGCGCTTGCCTGTTTCAACACGAAAACCAACCGCTGACACTACTAGTGTCAAATAGCAACACACAGTTAAGCAACCGTCCACTGACGGATTGCCCGTTCGTCCATCTTGTGTGCGCGGCATTGTAAGTGAGTGATAAGCGATCGTCCCAAGTCTATGTTATTCGGTATTCGCTCCCAGCCGAGGGTTGAGCGCGACGTTAGCGATGGCAGCAGCATCCCTCGGAGCTATAAGTAACGGCGTCAGCGTTTCGTTCGATTCAGTATTGAGACAGTAAGTCCAGCGAATTGCTGAGCGCAGTTCTAAGCAAAGCAAAAAAAAATTCAGCTAAATTTCAAAAAGGATCTCACAGCAAACAGGCAGAGGCAGCGCAAGCAGCTGGATTAAGGCGCTGGAATAGTTAAAAAACTAAAATTAAAAAAATATAAATAAAAAATGCACAATTTACGGCAATTTATTTTACTAATTTTGGTGTGGCAATTAACGCTCCAGCAAACGCAAGGCTATGGTGAGTGCGCGACTGTACCGTTTTTTTTTCCAAATATTTTTGTACATTCATTGACTGCCCGCTCGGCTTGTTGGACGTCATGGCAAAGAGTGGATTTTTTTTATTTTTATTACATTTATTTGAACATTCTTCTTTTCGTTCTATTAATAAAAATTACCTTAAACCCCAATCACACCCACAGCCATTCACCATGAAGCCGCGGAGCGTCGCATGCATCCCGTCTTCAACTTCAAGTCCGCTCTGCGGTCGGAACACATCATACACAAACGCTCCATGCCCATGATCAATTTCGATGCGCCAATTGCCGAGGAGGAGTACTCACATTATTGGAATTCGATTGGTCAGAATATCTTGGAGAAGCAGCTCGCCGAAAAGTCACAGCTGAATACAAATCTGGCTAAAAATATTATCATGTTCCTCGGTGACGGCATGTCCATACCAACTTTGACAGCGGGACGCGTTTATTTGGGTGGCGAGGAGAAGCAATATAGCTTTGAGCGTTTCCCCTATGTGGGTCTCAGTAAGGTAGGTTACATAATTGTTAAAGAGTAACTCTTCAGGGCGGACAGAGTGGGTAGATGAGTTCGCAATTGCGTCATATTTTCAACGCATTTCGCCGCTCTTCAACCTGTTCTCTCTCCCTGCTCTGCATCGCTCTTCCGCTACAACACTCACTTCAACACACACACAGCCCGCAGAACTAAACTAACTTCCATTTCCTGTCCTTACAGACTTACTGCGCTAACACACAGGTTGCCGACTCTGCTTGCACCGCTACTGCTTATCTCGGCGGTGTGAAAACTAATTACGGCACCATCGGTGTATCCGCAGCCATTGAAGCGAACGACTGTTTGGGCCAAAACAACTCAATACATCACGTCACTTCAATTGCTGCGTGGGCGCAACGACAAGGCATGGCAACAGGGCTCGTCACTACCACGGCGGTAACACATGCCTCCCCTGCGGGCATTTACGCACATGTTGCCAACCGCAATTGGGAGAATGATGCCGAGGTGTTGTCCGATAATGGTGATCCGCTCGTCTGCACCGATATCGCCACGCAGTTAGTGCACGGTGAGGTGGGCCGCAACCTGAACGTCATCTTAGGTGGTGGACGCAAACACTTCCTACCCAATACCGTGCGTGAATTGGAGGGCGAGTTGGGCTTGCGTTTGGATGGACACAATTTGATTAAAGAATGGCAAGCGATACACGGACACGACGCACACTATGTGGAGACGCGCGATGAGCTGTTGAATGTAAGTGTTTGTTGTAGTGCTAGCCTAGCAGCAGTACAGAATTAATAAATTTATTTTCTTGCCTACCACTTGCAGTTACCCTCTACAACCACACGCGTTATGGGTCTCTTTGGTGCCAATCATATGCCCTTCCACCTGGATGCCGACGCCAAACTCACACCCACACTCGCCGAGATGACTTCGATTGCCTTGGACATATTGGAACGTCAGAGTAATGGCCGCGGTTTCTTCCTATTCGTCGAAGGTGGACGCATTGATCATGCACATCATGACACACTCGCCATGAAAGCGCTCGATGAGACGGCGGAATTTGATAAAGCTATCAGTTTGGCAGGCTCACGAACTGACGTAAGCGACACGCTGACCATCGTCACCTCGGACCACTCACACACCATGTCTGTCGCCGGCTACTCATCGCGCAAAAATGATATTATTGGCGTAAACAACGGTCAATTGGCTGATGATCAACTGCCCTACGCGACACTGAGCTATGCAAACGGTCCGGGCTACGATTACAATATAATGAAGGCGAATGGCGCTATTAAACGCAAGAATTTACACAAGATCGACATGAAGCACAAAGACTATCCATTCCCCTCAATGGTGCCGCTCGAATCGGAGACGCATGGTGGTGATGATGTGGGCGTCTTTGCTATCGGTCCATATGCACATCTCTTCACCGGCAACTACGAGCAAAACTTTCTGGCACACGCGATGAGCTATGCGGCGTGTCTGCAGAGTGAGAACAGCGCGAAACGTACGGCGTGCACGGATGGTCCGTTGCGGGGGCGCAATTAGTGCGTATTATGGGTTGATAGTCATTAGAGGGGAATTTTTTTGGGTTTGGGAGCACCTGATGCCATCGTTCTGCTACAATATTCATTATCATTTACCTAATTTATTATTGCTTTTATATTTCTCGTATAAGATGTACTCACGTGATTCATTGTCCATTTCATTAGGAGATCATGTACTTATTTATAGTTTAAATTTATGTATATAATATAATTAAGAAAAAATTATGCATTAAACAATTGAAGGGTCCGCACTTTCGTCCGAAAAGTGTGCGCGCCATTTTGGAAAAATTCAAAATCGACATTTCAATTTAACGTCTACTTTAGCGACGCGACATGGGGGGAGCGAGCGTACAGATGGTTCGCTAAATAAAATGAAACTCGAGTCCCAAACAGGTGATGCATTGCAAGCACCGCGAAAGCTCAGAAGCTTTCCGAGCTACTTCCTGCCTGCTTCCGCTGCAGAAAGGAAGTGTTTGAATTTTTCACATCTGCGCCACTATTAAAGCTAAGAACTCCGAAAGAAAGTAAGCGACAGTTGAGGGCGTAGCTCGCAAGGTTAAACGAGCTTTTCTCGCGTTGAAAGCTTCCTTGCTTGCCAAAAAGCTCACATTTTGTATGAAGAAACGATTGCTTTTCGCAAATTGACTCACTCACTTGCTACATGCTCTACAATGACTCATCGCAAATATTATTTCAAAAGTCAAGAATAATTTTTTATTAATATTGTGGAGAGAACTGCTACTCAGCCACCGGCTGAGCGTACAGTTTCCTCAACTTGCTGGTTTTCAGAAGTTTACTTTTCGGGGCTCGAACAGAGTGGTGCAGCTATAAAAATACATACGTACATACATACATACCCGTATGTATTTATATAATAAACTCAACAAATATATGAAATTCATAAAAAAGAATCTATTTGTGTAGAGTACCGGAGGCGAGCGTGTGAGATCAGTTTGTAGTCATTTAACCGCCTACTCACACATCATACTTACCTACATCCATACACATACCTGTGTATACACAAGCCCTAGTATTTCCAAGATTTCGTGCTAATAAAAATTTGCTCTCAAATAGGTACATACGAGTGAGTACAGAAATTATTTTGACATTGAATTTTCTACTTCAAATGGTCGTGCGTCAGGCATACACATGCCCACAGTCTCATTTATACAAAGAACCGGTTTGTTTTTGGTGAAACTAATCAGCTGACTAATGGATTAAGAAGAAATGTGAGTATATTCTCTCTCTCTCTCTCTCTTCTTTAAGCTAACGTTTGCGCTCTTTGATGCCGATAAAAATTCTTTAGCCAATATACTTGTAGAGACATACATATATACATACATACACAGTGTGTCGTTACTGTTGTGATACTTATCGTGTGAACTACCTTATAAAATGTTTGATGATCATGGTCTGAAGCGATCCCAATGAGTTTTTTTTGCATTTAGTTTGAGCTCTATTGAGTTTGTAGCTTCACTATCATTCCTGTCCATATTTCGTTTAATTTTTTTAATTTCTTTTTCATTTTTAGCCATTGTTCGCGTTGGTGCCTCGGAATTTCTGGCATTGATTTCATTTTAAAAGATTGCCTATACCACTCACTTTCTTGTACAAATATTTTCTTTGATGTTGGCTTATTCTTCTTCGCATTCATTATTCATTCACAATAAGGCAATAATAATAATAATAATTATAATAATAATCGCTTACTTATGTAACCGATCCGCAAAAGAACGTTAGCTAGGTTATCGAATAACATGGAAAAAAACCACTCAAATTAATCAATCTGAGTTAGTTTAACCGGTTGGAGTAGAAATCGTTTAAACAATATCCGAGCTCACTAATAGTGTTGCAAAGTAAAAAAAAACGGTACTATAGAGAAAGAATCACTGAAAACCACCAAAGAAAATGCTCGCTATATTCTTCGGTACAACTCATTTTGTTTAGCTTTTTGAATAAATTTTTCCTAAAAAAAAATTTTTTTATTTGTCTATTGCAGACTGTAATTGATTTAGGTTAAAAGTTGTTGAGCTTCATTTGAAAGGCCTTTTTTTTTGGTTTTCAATAGAATATTTTATTATACAATAAAGAAAAATGGTAGAAGTGACAGCTGTTTCGGAGATCACCACATCTCATCATCAGACTCCTTACGGCAGCGATCGAACCAACGAATCCTGATCACAGGCGAGTATTCTACTCTCAGCCAACATCAGCCATATAATCTGTTGTTGTAATATTCCATTTTATATTTTGATAGTGAAGACCAGTGTTGTAAATTAAATGTGAATTGTAAATTAGTTAAAAATAAGCCAACTGAGCGTTCTTTTGCTAATCTCTCCATAGCTCAAATGAAATTGGCTACAGCATGGTCGATTGGATATGTTTGGAAACTGTTCAACAGCAGGGATGTTCTAAAACTTTTCAGACTTTTACAAAAACTCGCGGATCTGTGGATTTAAAGCAATAACCCTAATCAGCGGAATTATTATTATTAAATCGTTTACCAACACCACGTTTCCTCACTCTATTGTAATAAGTATTCATTAAAACCCGAATAAACGGTCACTAGTTTAAATATACTTCGTCACTGATTCTAAAAATACTTCACAGTGTGTTCCCAGCCCGTATTATCACAGCTGTAATCGTACAATTACAAATTAGACTGAAACTCTCGAACTTTTTAATCTACTATAAATCGTTAAAGAGCACTCGTCTTCATGCAACCGGAATTTAGGCTTCCGCTCGGCCTCTCTGATCTAGTATATATCAATCGGCTAAGCGTACTCTGCGTTATTGCGCATCCCATTGGCTCTACTGTGCCGTAATAAATAATTCAGATAATGAGTACGCCAATTGTATCATTTATTTTCGAACTCACTGTTTGATAATTCTGTATGCCCTGCATGCGTCCAAAAAAAAACGGCACTTAAACAAACATACAAACTCACGTACCTTGTAACTGGCAATTGATTGTTTGAATGCTTAGAGCAGCTCGCGATATTGTCTCAAGCCGGCAACCGAGACGCTACCTGCTGCTGCTGTCAGCCAGTTAGGCAGTTAGCTAGTCAGTAAGTTAGTGCGAGAGTGCTTTCGTATTAAAATACTAGTTGTTTACTTAACCCCTCCTGCGTCACACACACACTTTCCACAACTTGAACGCACAACGTTCATTCAACTTGGTACTTGGTACTTGGTACATACTATGTCCAACCGTCCGTCGTCGCTTGTAGGCCATTTATTATTAGCTGCACGCTGGTAACTCGTTGCTCATTGAGTTTGTCGCTCTCTTCTTTCTCTTTAGTTTTCAGTTTTTTTTAGTTTTTTTAGTTTTTTATGATTTCGAGTTTTGAGTTGGTTGTTGGTTGTTGATGTTCCCCGTACGGCGGTGGTGGTTGTTTGGCTTTCTGTTAGCCACGCATTCCCGTTTTAGCCACGGTCAATTGGCCCATTTCAAGACGTCGGTTTCTCGTTTTAGTTTATTTTTTTTTATTCTGGTTTATTTGTTTGCCTGTTTGTGTGTCATAATCGAGCCAATGATTTTCACCAAAAACTGAGTTTCATGCTACGCACAACCTCGAGCCCGTAGTCATTGCCGCTCTGTCAACGCGATCGGGACAAAAGATATTGAAGCGCGCTGGCGGTGTTTTTAATTCGAAATTTTCCATTACTCGCAGGTTCTAAAATTCTTCACACGCTTCTGTGAAAGTTTGTAGTGTAGTGTAGTGTGGTGCTGGGTTTGGCAGTGCGACGTCATCAAAGCACTTTTGCGTCCAAAATTAGCTGGTACTCGCATTTGGGCATACGTTGGCAAAAGTTGTGGTGGCGAAAGTTAAATATTTTTTCAATAATTTCTTAAGACAAGCGAAATTGTTGTGGCGCTTGCGCAGTGACTGGAACTGTTTACCCACCGCCGCCGCCATCATCATGCAAGCAGCGTTACAGTTGGCGGCACACACAAGCCATAAATGTGGCGAGGTTTTCGTTTGGGATTGTGTCGGCGAACTCTTCGCTATCGAATGTTGGCTCTGTGAAGAACATTCGCTTTGCGCGTTAACCGAATTTGCTGAACACATGGATGTATGGCATTCTGATTGGATAGCTGAGGCGTATGCTACACTACTCGATACCGCAACAACAACGACAACCGCTACAGGCGAATATGAATTATTACAGAGCAAATGCGGAGCACCGAACTCGGAGCATATTAATGAGTGCGCTACAGCAGAGCTATGTCGCAGCGAGAGTGACGGATTTGAAAACTCTGAATGTGCAATGCAAGTTAATATGGATGTGGAAATGAAGGCTGCGGCTGCGACTGTGTCGGAAAGTGGGTCAGAGCACGGCAAGACAATAGTGAGTCGGCTAATTGTTTATTGCGTTGTTGTTGTTATTCGTCATTTGGGTTTTTTCTTTATTAATTTTACATAAAAAGGTTCTCGGAGGCGCAGCGAATGTAGAGTTTCAGGCAGGTATTTGCGCTACTGAACCCTATGCGGAGCTGCTACACCGCATAGAGAGAGAGTTGTGTGAAACGAGCAACGAGACCGAGTATATAGCGCAAGTTCAGAAGAGCGTAACGGCAGCAAGACGAGCGACTAGCGCAAGTACAATGAATGTTATTGTGAAAAAGCGAGTTGAAGTAAGTCAAACCTGCGTATTAGCATATTTATTTTTTCTTTTTATTCTGTGTCAAGACGAGTTCGTGTAGTTGCCCAAATGGTCAGTTGTAGAATAAATTTGTTTATGTTTTTGTGAAATCTAACGAAGAGGCGAAGTGTTTTGGAGAGGAGAGAAAATGTGGAAAGTTGTTCTATGAGTTAACATAGCTCAATTTATGGGACAGTGGCTTGATAAGCTCAGCAAGCAGCTCTTTTGCCACCACTAACAAGAGCCAAGCGCCAATTCGATCATAGAAATTCTCATGCGCTCTTAACACACAGCTAGACATGCTCGCTAAGGGAGCTACTGAGTTTATAAGGACTTAAATTATAAGTCGATCCATGTGGATGATTTCCATTTTCCATAACCTAAAACCTTAAATGCTTTCCTACGACTAACAAAAGTTCTCCAGGGGAAATAGGTATTAA
This sequence comes from Neoceratitis asiatica, assembly GCA_030068015.2. Taxonomy (NCBI): domain Eukaryota; kingdom Metazoa; phylum Arthropoda; class Insecta; order Diptera; family Tephritidae; genus Neoceratitis; species Neoceratitis asiatica. Next base: position 96,036,250 of record CM061525.1, on the reverse strand, counting down.
TCCTTCCTTTCCGTACCTGATTATCGCTCTTCTTGAAAACGTCCCTTTGCATTATGTCCGATCCGATCAAACAAAGAACTAACAGGTATTGAAGTAGCTTCAACATAACCTCTCTTTAAAATTTTTATATCGCGTTTTCGAAAGCACAATACCTAACAGGTCACTCGCTGATAAGACTCGAGTTAAGATCATCTAAATAGAAGATAAATGCTCTAAATAGCTACTGTAGTAGTCGTCGGATCATTGGTCCGTTAAATTAACCCAAAATACCAGGTTCCTCAGGCAACAAGTTCATTTCACCTCAACTCTTTTACAGAATACCATCGAGCAACGCCTAAAAACCGAAAAACTAATACAAATCTACGAAAGATTTCCGGAACTCTGGCATAAGGAGCAACGAGGCCAACTTAAAACCGATACACAATCCAAAGCATATCAAAGCATAAGCCTTGAACTCAAAAAACACGGTGTTAACCTCAAGACCTCCGCCGTGCAGAGACGTCTTAATGCGTTACGCAAACTTTTTCGACTCGAGAAACTCGAAGAGCTAAAGAGTCAATTGGAAGGTCGCATGCATGAGAGTACATTTGAATATTATGCACAGCTGCAATTTCTAAAGGACCACATCGAGCCACATCTGTGTAAGGCTTGCAAACGGATATGCAAAGAGACGACGGAATGTTGTGGTGACGCGGCAGAAGATGGTAAAGAAAATGCAGATGACGTCCAGTTAAGAGATGCCGGAGAGGGTAACGAAACTGAGCCCAAAGAACCGTCTCAAGTCCAAGAGGAAAAAAACGTAGAGCAAATTGAGGTAACCCAAAAAGAAGAAGAAACTTTGAGTGAACTTGCAGAGCAAATTACAGAGGCGTTAGCATTCGGAGAAACAATGCCATCTAACGAAGCTAAAGAAGCACTCGAAAGTTTGGTCGAGGCTCCAACCCCAAATATACAAGCAAAGGAGACAGAGCTCGAAAGCACTGAGCATCAATCAACAGCAGAGTACAGGAGCATCATCGAGGTAACTAATGAAGACGTACGTCAGCCAGTTAATAACTTGGAAGCCGAGAAAATAGAGCCCTCATTGTCGTCGAGCCCAAGTTGGGCCACACATTTTGAGACCAGCGAACCCCCACTACCGGCAATTCCCAGCGCTTCCGTATTTACTGAGAATAATGAGTATATGGCGACTTCAAGCGGCAGCAAGACACCACCTATCGAGATTAGCAAACCCGTAGAAGATGTAGCGAAGCGCACGCAGAGAAAGAGAAACAAAATAGAAATTTTAGAGGTGCTAGAGTTGCCGAATGTTGTAAGTAGTGCTAAACTAAAAATTTTTTCAATAAAATTCAATGTTCACCTACAGCACAACTTGTATACACAGCAGCCGGAAACAAACCTGCAAGGAGCTGGTGGCGGTAACAATTTTGATGCTATGAGCAACGGAGATGAGCTGATAGCCTCCGAGGAATACGATTCGTCGAACGGTGACTCGGGTATACTGCGTGATGTGAGTACGAGATATTTTATTTATAGAAGTTTGAGCTTACCGTGATCCTCTGCTTTCTCCTTTCAGTGTGACGACAGCAATATTGCGGGAACTGAATCCTTCGCGCGGCTCACGACTGAGCAAACGCACAAACTAATACAACTCTTCGGCAAATATCCCGCACTATGGGATCCTGATCATATAGACTTTAGATTGCGTGAGCGGCGACGGAGGGCCTGGCGTGAAATGACAGTACAAATAAATGAACTGTATGGCATGCATTACACGTGGATGACGTTGCATCGCAAAATGAACGACTACATCAAGTACTTTAGACGTGAACGGAGACGCATCGAGGTGCAGGGCGGCTCTACGCGTTGGTGCTTCTATGACGATTTCTTGTTCCTTGCTGAGGTGGTAGGTATTGACATGGCGTTCCTATCTCTGTTCAAGTCTTACTGGCTTAACTTTCTTCTTCCAGTTGGTCGAACAAAACATCAATGAGCCGAAACAGCTGTGGAACAAACAACAAAATTTGATAATTATCGAAGTCTACGCCGCGCACCCCCAACTATGGAATACTGAACACCCGGACTTTAAGCGTCGATGCCTGCGTCAGGGCCTTTTCCGTTTAATGAGCGAGCAGCTACGCACAGCACATGGTGTAAACCTCGGCGCGGCTAAGGTGAAGCAACGCGTAGCCGAGTTACGCTGCGCTTTTCGCTTGGAGAAAGAGCGTCGTTCAACTGCCGCGCAGAAAGGCGAAATATATCAATCCGGCTATGAGTACTACCAGCAACTTAGCTTTCTGGAACCGCATATAACGCCCTTTAACTGCACGACATGTGGCATGCAGTATAAGAAATACAGCGAAATGGAGCGCCACAAGCGTGCCGAGCACAGCAGTAAAAAGAAAGATATAGTTTTAGTTAGCGCGGCTAACGCACCATCAGCCGCTGAGGACAAGAAACTCGGCCCACTTGATAATATCTGTCATATTTGCGGTATGAGTTTCACTTTGGGTCGCAGTCTCACCTGCCACCTCAAGCGGCACACAAATCTACGTAAATACCCCTGCACCCAGTGTCCGAAGCGGTTCTTCGATGGCGCCTCGCTGCGTCTACACGAACGCTCCCACACCAAGAGTCGGCCGTACGTTTGTGATCAATGCGGCAAGGGCTACGTCAGCGGCGGTAAGCTGAATCAGCATATGAAGCGACACACTGGCCAGCGCGACTTTCCGTGCGAGATGTGCGACAAAGCCTTTTACTCATCTTTTGAATGTGAACGCCACATGCGCTCCCACATGAATATACGCGAGAAAGTGTGTACCATTTGTGGTAAGGACTTTGGCGTGGGCTCTAGCTACTATGCACATATGTTGCTGCATTCGGGCGTCAAGAAGTATCAGTGTAAGATGTGCCTCAAGCAATTTGCACAGTTTGCCGGCTTGTACAAGCATCGACGGCGCTACCATCCCGTGGAGTTTGCAAGTGAACGGGCTAAAAAGAATAACCTGGTTGCTAAGGAGTGTAAGGAGACCGAGTGTACGCTATAGCTCTTGGCGCTCCTTGACATGTAAAGCAATAAGGCGTCATAGATAATAAAAGCGCAGTCGTCTCAAGTCTCTTTAGCAAGCTATTTGAGCCTCTACAGCCAAATTTTAGATAAAAGAAACCTTCAGAACAACACCTCGGCGCACAAAAGACACCAGGAAAGAATGCCTGAACAGTCCTATGCCCCTTCTGAAAGAACGAACGTCATTTAGTGTTCGTTTGAGATGCTCCGGGTGAAGTCTCCACGAGCCCTTGTCTATATAACGCTTTCAGAACGACGTCACACTTCTGAAAATCAGTTTATAATGAAATCCAACATCGCGAGGAGAGCCGAAAACCTATAAAATTTTAGTTGATATCTTTTAAAAATATTTCAATCGCTCAAAACTGCAAAATGCTCCATATAGTCAATAATCGAACAAATTGTAGAAATAACTTGCCTGTAGCACATTTTAATAAGTAAATAAAAAATATTTTGTGTTTAATTTTGCACTTTCACATAAAGTGCCGCTAAGTGTCTGTATGTAATTCATATGTTCATAAAATCTATTTCGAAAAGCGCTTCTGCTGCCGCAAGCGATATATGTCATTAGCAGGTGGTGCGGGTGTTTGCGTCTCTTCGTCACTATCATCGCCGCCGGGCAGCATACGCCGCCGCTTCAGGCTGCCCGCATCACCAGTACAAATACTATCATCGACAATCCAATGTACCGATTTGGCCAAATCGAAGAGTTTCGTGTCGCAGCCATGATCGCCAGCTGGTAGTGGAACGGCTGTTGAAAGAAGAAAAAAAATCATTAAAGAATAAATATATATAAAAATTCTGCAAATTCAGTGAGGTAAAAACGCACCATCGGGCAACTTAATGCGATTAAAAATGTCGAATAGCAATTCAATGGAGACGAATGGACCACGAAAGGACACTGGTGGCGGTAGCTGCGCGCATAGTGAGGCCAATGCAGGTGGTTGTGGAAAGGAGCCGCCTGCTAACGGATGTTCGCCGGGATGCGCATTCACTTTCGGTTTGTAGGGCACCATTTGTGAGAAATCCGGTCGCGGTAGCGTGACCACTTGCTCCACATCAGGTTCATCGGGCTTGGCGTTGGAGTTGGCGCCGAGCGCGCTTTTATTCGTCATAATGCCAACATTCTGTCAGTCATAGGGGAGAGTTATTTAGAGATTTCTGATAAAAGTTTAACATAGATGATAAAAAGTTTTTTGTTTTGACCTTTTTTTTTTCTTACTTTACTGCGTTTAATTGCGATGTTTTTATTTTTTAAATTTATTTTATATTATTTTTTTATTCATTTTAAATATGTTTCTTTTTTATTTTACTGTTTTTTTACATTTTCATATGTTTTATTTTTCTAAATTTTTGGTTTTAATTTTTTAATTTTATTTAATTCTTTTATTTTTTATTTTTTTCTGTTTTTTTTTGTTGTAATTTTTATTTTTGTTATGAATTTTTTATTTATTTCTTTAATTTTTATTTTTTTATTTTACTTTTTATTATTTTTTACTTTTATTTTTTTTTCTTTTTTTTTTTTGTATTTTTTATATTTTTTATTACTATATTTTTTATTTCTATTTTTTTTTTTTTCTATATTTTTTATGTTTTTATTTGTTTTTTATATTTTATTTATTTATTTTTAATTTTTTCTTTAGTTTTTTGTATTTTTTTTTAATTTTCAATTTCAATATTTTTTTTTCTTTTTAATATTTTTTATTTCTAATTTAATTTTTTTTTCGATTTATTTCTTCATTTACTTTTTTGTTATTTATATATTTATTTATTTGTTTAAATTATTTAATTTCATTTTTATTTTATTTGACTAGTTTTTCTTTTATTGTATTTTGTTTTATATTATTCAACCTATTTTTTATATTTGATTTCATTTTTTTAAATTTTTTATTGCTATTTTTTTTTCTTTTTTTTCCCTTTTTTTTTTGCAATTTTTTCCTTTTTATTTCTTCTATTTTTTTCGTTTTTTCGTTTTTTTTTTTTGTTTTTTTTTTTTTTAATTTTTTTTTATATTATTTTTTGTAGTTATAAGTGAATGAGCTTTATTCGAAAGGCCTGTTTGTTAGTATTTTGAATTGAATATTTTTTATACAACAAAGAAAAATGGTAGAAGTGACACGGTTGTTTCGAAGATCACCTCAGCTTCTCATCAGACTTCTTTTGCCAACTCACCTCTGTATAGCCAATGGAACGCAACTCCACAGTTGTGCATGGATATAAATCCAAGAATTTATAACGATCCACTAGCTGTGCGGTCTCTTTGCCTTCATACTCTTTCAGCTGTAAGCAAAAACTAAATAATTTTCTTTATAAAAAGCACAATACCGTTACTTACATTCTCCAATACCGCGCTACGACGCCGCTCCACTTTCACAATACTTGATAAGTCGCCTATATTCGACTCGAATTCCAAAAAACGATTCCACACATCAACACTCAACGTCGGCGTCAAGCCACCCGAGGATAGCACGCGTTCGAACAACACGCGCGTGTTGTTATCCTCATTTAAATGTGATAAATAATCGATATAGCACATAACGTACTCTGGACTACCGCCGAAACGTTTCAAGCCAAGTTCGAAAATACGAAAGGCGATATCCTTATCCTTCGAGCAGTAATATTCCATCAGTGCCGCGGCTACAAAGACATGATAGCGTGAACGTACATCTTCACGTGCCTTTTTAAAGACCGCACGTGCCGATTTGATGCCTTCAGCGCGACGTGAAAACTTCATATATTGCACATAGGCCTGTGGTAGAATAAAGAAGAGTTTGAAAAATATAAAAAATTAGAATGTACCACTTACCAGTGTTGGATCTATGTCCGGTATGGATAGCAATTTATTATACATTGCATGTACTTTATCATATTTCATACGTCCTTCTTCGAAGTCAGCATAGGCAAAGTAGAGTAGAGCGTTCTTATTCAATACGCCATTTATAGAACGTTCCAATATATTAGCGCATTCATCACCAAATATTTTCGCCGCTTGTGTATCCTGTGTAGTATGGAGGTTAGAAATAATTTTAAAATATTTTGCAATTTTCCCAATAGTAATTCAAAGCTTATGGCTATTTATAAACACAATAAATGGGCGATGTCGATGGAAGCATCAAAGCAGTTGTATATTCGGTTGAAAAAAATGTTAAAAAGCATTAGTAAAAAATCTTATATAAATTTTTTTGAGAATTTTTTTTTTTTTTTAATATTATATTTACTTTTTGGGGAAAACTGTCATACAACTGCTTTAATACAACCACGCATCATTCGGTAAATAGTTTAAAATAAAAGAATTGTTTTAGGAAATTTTTTAAAAATTCGGTGTTGCGTTTAGCACACAGCACACAGCGATTTATTGGCAACTTTTTTTGTAAAACTGAGTTTTTGCAATAGTAAACACTGTCTCGTAAATTTTTCCTTTTAAAACACCACACCATGAACTCTAGTATCAACATAGAACTTCTCTTTCGGCAGCTGTGAAATTTTAAAAATATAATTTTATTTTTATGCAACAAAATACGCACGCCTTTTTCTGCCAACGCTTGAGCGCTTTGATCAAGATACTGTGCCGCCTGATGCCAAACGGCTGGATGATGCGTGAGCACCAGCAGACATTGTTCTGTAGCAAACATTACGCGACGTGTTATGAGCGCAGTGTCCTCCGTACGTAGCGGATTGGATTTTTCGAAAGCTATAAATTTTTTCCACAATTCAACCTGGCATTAAACGCAATAACAAATTTTAATATTGTATGAATAAATAAAATTCATGTACACTCTCACCTGCTTCATTTCTTCTTTTGATAACGTCGGCGGCACTGCAGGCAAATTACGATTTAAGCCTTTGGTTAGAATTTCTAACTCCTTAGCAACACGTCGTGCATTCATATAGTCCCTAAATTAAAGAATTTTCTCAGTAAAATAGATTTCCCAACAAACTATGGTTTTAACATTAATTACTTCGAACGCTCTAAGCTCATTTTTTCTGATATAATTGGATTAATATTATGCTCGAATGCTATATAGTCTTTCCACAATTGCTCTATGCCTACGATAGGTGTGATCACTGCTTTCTGATACACACGTCGCACCGCAGTAATTTTCTGATTTTCCGCATAACTGCCAACAGCCTCTACGCTACGTAGAAAATGTATATAATCTTGCCATATGGAAAACGAATGCAAATCCATGCCTATTTTTTCCAAAGCGAAGTCATAAGCCTGTGCAAGCTTTTCTCTGTATGAAGAATTTAAATAATAACACTATTAATGTAAAAAAAATATCGAAATAATAATGGCAACCTACTTGTGCGTGCTCAAGCCAGCTTTGGTCTCTTTAACATATGTCAAATATAATTTCCACAAATCTATATTTAAAATTTTCACCAATGAACGTTGAAATAGTTTTTCCACACGTTCAAAATTTCTGCCCTTCATCTCTTGTTCAATGTAAATCTTCCAGTAGCGTGCTGTGGTTGGGAATACATTCACGAGCGATTCGTACAAGCTTCGCACATCATTTACTGGCCGCGTTTGTGCTTCACGCAGTAATACAGACCACGATTCGATGTCGTAGGGCCGCATCTCTACCACCTGTTGTGAACGCACCAAACGTTCGTGACCCCATTCCTGCAATTATTATTGGTAATTCACTTTTGTTGTTAGTAAAATGTATTGTGACGATATTTACTTACTATATCTATTTTAATTTGATCCCGCACAGACATCTTTGAGGTCGCTTTTTCTTAAGTACCAAAGCAAAATACTGCTATTTATAAAACAAGTAGGATACTCCTTTGTTAGGAATGTTTATTTTTTACACACAAATTTTTCAAAAATTATTATTTTTTCAGCCGTATTTAACTATATAGAAAAAACAATATATTTTTATAAAGCGTGTAAAATTACAAAACGCCGCAAATTATTAAAAAAAGACTAAACGTCACAAATGTCAAAATTCTATTACAAATTCACCACTCTATAGGTGTGCTGCCACTCTTAATGTAGGAAATATTGAATACATTCACCAAACAACGTACGCTCTTTCGAAATAAGAAGCAGCATAGCGTTATCGTATTCGTACACGCAAATAACAAAATGAAAAATGTTGACGGACACGATTAGGTTAACTCATGGAAAATTTTTCTCTTAATTTCATTCTCTGTGAATATCTTTTGAATCACTTTTTATATACGCTCTTTACAACGCACTACAAAACTCACCACCGTGTTAATAAAAGTCAGCCTGATATGGCCACTCTCTACGAAACAAAGAAAATGCCAGGAAATGGCAAAAATGACGGATGATTGTGATTTAAAGCAAAGACAGCAAGTGAATGAGACGTCGCGTTTGAATTAAAGTTTCATATAGAAAACTGCAGCGTAGCTTAAAAAGATTGTTCACACAGATAAAAGGGACAATAAATCAGAATAAAGTGTATAATTTGAGAATAAGAAACGATATTTGTAAAAGCAGCAACTGGAAGTCAAAACGTCTGTTCGTTTGTGTGTGAAAAATCAAGTGAAAAATTGCAGGGAAAAAGGAGCGGAAGCAACACAGCAAAACAGCAAAAGTAACGACGTCTCTGCCGCTGTTTACATCGCGGTCACAGTGTATTTGCAGTCAATGCTTCCCTACATATGTCGTACACCGTCTGCTACGTATGCGCTGCGTTGACTTTTAACGCCGCAGTCTACAGATTAAAGTGCTAAAAACTGTGTGAACGCGGGTATCGGAGGCGTTGGTGCTGATCACTTGACACTAGAAAAAATTTACAGAAAATTAAAATAAGAGGAGCAATTTTTATTGGTACAAAATACGGCGCGCCGTCAGGGAGACGTGTAAAGAAAGTTCCCTCATAAATGTCAGTGCATTGCCAAAATTAACAGCCACCCACCGCCAAATGAAAATTGCCAAATACTACTAACAGCAGTGGTGGCCCAAAACACATATCCAAGCTGGCTCGACAAATACGCCATAAACCACAATTGAAACTCAACTTTTCACAGATTTAGCACATCTACAGCGATATACTCGTTTGTATATCTCAGAACTTCTTCCAATTTATTGTGGACGCTTGTAAATGACTACAAAAGCTCGAGCCTCACACACCCATTAACGTCGAACAGTTACCGCTAGCCACACCGCACAGCACACAGCTCATTGGGCGTCTTATCAGTAGCCGCTGAAAGAATCACTGTCGTCCACTGGTCGTACAAAATAACGATAAATATCAACACACACTAAAGTATAAAATAATAACAGCGAAGTGAAAAAGCTACAACAATAAAAAATATAGCACAAGTATTTAAAAAATCAACGCAATTCCTGTTTACTTCTGCAGGAATACCTATTTTCTTATATATTGCAAGTTTTTGTTGGCATTTGTTGGTGGTGGTTCTGCTATCAGGGCTGCACGACGCATGAAATTACCTTGCTGGGCGTTACAAAAACATAGCAAAGCGATATGGCACGCGGCTTTGACCATCTATTTAAATTATTAATTATAGGTGATAGTGGTGAGTATTCGCGCATTTGACGTAGAAATATATACATATGTTTGTATGCATGCAAAAAAATTGCCCCAAAATATTGAATCAAACCATTTATTTTATACATCTATGCGTGCTTCGCCATCCTTAGGGAATTAGGTCAAAAATGATTAGCTCATGGCATGACTTGGTTGCAATGCATCCCAGAAATTAGCTAATTTTAGCTAAATTCAAAAGAGAAAACTAAAACAACATCAATACATACATTATGCATACTACATTGCCGGCATACGCAACGCGGCGTCGTGCCGCGCCGCCCTAACTGCCTACATCCAACTTAGCGCAAATGAGTGGAGATGACTAATTCTAGTAGCGCTGGTCGTTGGTCGGTGGTTGTTTGCTGATTTGCTGGCGTATTTCTGTGGCTCTTGTTGCTTTATTTATGTGTGAGCGCCAAATTGAAGTGTGTATTGTGTTTTTGTAAGAATTTTTGGAATTTTTATTTGAATTTTTTTCGAGAAATCACATAGTTATTTGATAAAATTGCATAAAATTTATGTTAATTAAAGATTTTCATGAGAAGTCGACACCATTGGCATGCTACTTTTATATAAATGCTTGCGCTTACTCATTTATGCCTGAATGGACTAAGAAGAAGCTGGTCTAAACACTACTTAACCTATGACACTTAGTGGATTAGGCCCAACGAGACATTAGCACACATAAAGTAATTAAAGTGTGTAATTTAAACGGCAGTTTGTTGCTCCACCTCTTACTAATTTATTTTTTATTTTTTTTATTTCTCACTTTCCATTTCGTGTTTACGCTCTCAAAAAAAAAATTGTAAATCTTCTTTTGGCACTACGCCACGCTTACAGGTGTTGGCAAGTCGTCATTGCTAATACGTTTCTCGGACGACACGTTCGCCGGCACTTACATAACGACCATTGGTGTGGATTTCAAGATACGCACCGTTGTCATCGATGGACTGCGCATCAAATTGCAGATATGGGACACTGCCGGTCAGGAACGCTTTCGTACCATAACGAGCACCTATTATCGCGGCACGCATGGCGTGATTATCGTGTACGATGTGACGAATGGTGAATCGTTTGCGAATGTGCGCCGTTGGTTGGATGAAATACAGAATAATTGCGATGTGGTCAATAAGGTGTTGGGTAAGTGAGAGTACAAATTTGAAAATTTTATAAATTTTTGTTTGTTTATTAATTCTTACTATATTTTTTCACCATCCAGTGGGCAATAAGAATGACGATCCCGATCGTAAGGTAGTCATCACGGAGGATGCGCAACGTTTTGCGCGTCAAATGGATATCGAACTCTTCGAAACATCCGCCAAAGACAATATTAACGTAGAGGATATGTTTCTCGCTATCACAAGGCAGGTGCTGCAGCATAAACTGCGTAACGCACAAAATGAACAGCAAAAGGACAGTATCACATTGAAGAAACAGCAAAAGAATAAACGAAAAAGTAAATGTTGCAGTTGAAATGGACGCTTTTACTACGTTGTCGCCACAGCTATAGCCGCCAACACCACCACCACCACCAACAACAACAACAGCAGCAGCAACAGCAACAGCAACACGGTTTTGTGTAGAACGCGCAATAAAACCACAGTACTCAGCATATTTTAATGATATATATATTTATATATAGATATATGTATGTATAATAAAGCATATAGGCACATACACACACACACACACGGAACCGGAAGTGCGTGCATACGTATTTACATATATATATATATATATATAGGCACTTAAAAATGCATACAAATATACCAAACATTTGTATGTATGCACGGACGTATGTATGTTTTATATATTGGAGCATACAACAATGCTAAGCAATGAAAAAGAGAAGTAGCAACAAATGTGTGTGTGTGTGCTTTGTAAATAGGCACATTTTTGTAAAACAAAATGTGATTTAAAACAAACAAAAAAACAACAACCACAACTCAATGAAATAAGCGTACATAAAGGAAGAAGAAATGAATGAAATCACACCAAAACTATAAATGCAGCAGACTGCAATAGCAATAGCGTTTTTTTAAATACACATGCATATATACAAATAAATATTTACATATATACACACACATCTATGGATAGAAGTATATATTAACTAAAAACAAAAGAAAATTCCATATACAAGACATAAATACACACACACACATATGCATACATCTACTATATAGAAAGAAAGTATTTTTGTAAATGCTGCAAAATTTTAATTTAAAAAAAAAAGCTTCAAAATTACTCTTTAAATATTTCATAATTTATTTGTTTGATTTCATTTACTACCTTTTTCTTAATGCTTAAGTAACAAGAGTTGTTGTTTTTATTTTTTTTTAGTTATTCCTGCAACTCTTTCAAACCGGTATTTATTTCGAGAATAAGTAACACATTCGTTTATAAAACTGTATTCAATTATTAGTAAAAAAAATAAAAATAAAGTAAAAAGTAAAGTCTACTAAATATAAGTGATAATACGTCTTACCATGGCTAAAACAAAAATAAAAACAAACAAAAAAAATTAATAAAATCAAAATTTCATATTTATTAAAACTTTCAAATAATTATGTGAGTGCGATTCATCTTGAACACCTGAAAACACCCAGCGAAGGGCGCAGTTCGATGTAAGCTAACCTATTATCTGCAGAAATTTGAACATTGCTGAGCTGTTGAACCCTCCTCACGTCTACACTGCTCGCTAGGAACCGATTAAGCCGTCAGTGGCAAGCTAGTCGATAGCAATTAGTAACAATACTATGTACATACATACATATATATGAACGGTTATACCCATGGAAGGGAGATAATTTATCTCGCATGCGATTTTTTATTGGGCGAAATTGTAAAATTTAATATTCGACGAACGAACGAACTATCGTGAGGTTGTTAGAAATTGTTAAACGACGCCTGGGGGCTCGGAAACTACGAATAAAGGCCTTTTTCCTACGCATTAATCTATACAAATCGGAGGAGAAACCACTTAAGCCATTAAAAAGCGACAAAAAATAACAACAACACTTTTTAAAATTCAAATTAAAAATTATATAAATTAAATTTATTCAAAAAAAAAATCATATAAAGCGCAGCGTTTGAACGGTAAACGTATTATTTTTACAAGATTAGGCTTATTTTACGACTCAAAATAATTTTTCCTTACAAAAACAAAAATATTGAAATTATAAATATAAGTAACACGAAATAAAAATACATAGAAAAAAAAACAACTTAAAATCTTCGAAAGATGCAAAGATCAAAGTTACACCTTCGCATGCGCACACTTGGCAGTTATGACGTCTTCAGGTTACGCAGCGCATGCCACCAGCTTATTTGCCGCATTGTGTGCAGCCATCATATTTGGCAACGGGGAAGGCGCGTGACTGACGACAGGATACCAAAGCATCACCAGAGTAGCCGGGTGGGCATTTGCATACAGCCAAATGGGCTTTTGGCTCACATGTAGCGCCCGAAGCACACTTGCCAATGCAGGGATTTACGCACTGATAGTTGATGCAGGCTTTGTTGTCCGGACATTCGCTGTTGCTGAGACATTCACCCTGTGTATTGGAAAAATCAAAGAAATAAATACGAGTTAAATGCTGTTAAAAACCTGTAACCTACTCTCGAGCAGTGAGTCAATGGATTGCCGGTATGACCTGGCAAGCAATTGCAGACCGGACGCTCACGTCCTGTATTATCATGACCAGGTATGCAAATGGCATTGGTACCGCAAGGATTAGGTTCGCAGAGATCCTCTGTTAATGGAAAAAAAATACTATTGGTAATGTAAGCCAGCAGCAAATCAACATTATTTATACACACCCTTCGTGAATGGACGACAACGCACAAACGGATCGCCAGTCATGTCACGTGGACAACTACAGACGGGCGTCAAGCCACGCAAGTTACAGTCAGCGCCAACACCGCATGCGCCATCACATGTATTCTTGCAAATACCGTAGAAGCAAGCCGGACGATTGGATGGACAATCGGAATCGCCATAACACTCGGGACGGCACTCGGTGTACGGTGAGCCAATATAACCCTTGGGACATTCACACACAGCACGATGTGCTGATACCGAGTTACAGGTGGCACCAATACCACACTGCTGGCAAGCGGGTACACATTTGTAGTTACTGCAGGTATCGCGTGCGCTACAATCTCCATCGTGTTCACATTCATGACGACAGCCGCTAAGAGGATTGCCCTGCACGGAAGAGTGAAATTAAACGGTGATAGTTATGTGAGAAGTGCTAAACTTACCGTAAAACCATGTACGCACGAGCAGGTTGGTACACCATTAATGATCTCGCATTTGGTATTGACGCCACACGGGCTTGGATGACATTGTTCATCTGTAAGGAAAACAAGTGAAATTGATAATTAAAAAAATTTGCAATATTCTATAGAGATGAGTGAAGTAAAGACGATATTAGGATGACGCCTAGCATAAATCTGGGTAGAAATTTCCACAAAAGCTCTGAGGTATTCACCTTCGTGGCTTAGAGCCATATATGCTATAATAGTAACCTAATGACCTGCGGAGAGCTCCAAATGTCACACGCTTTTCGATATTATTAAGTATAAAGGATTTCTATTCAGCAAAACACTCAATCCTTAGCCGTAATCTCCACGTCCGTTGTTGGTATTCTGTACCCTACTCATAATTTATAATTTTTTTTTTTTTTTTTTTTTTTTTTTTTTTTTGAAAAATGTGTTGCTTTTTTCTTAATTTACGATAAATCTTTTTTCTGCTGCCCCAATTGTCGCACCCTTTATTCGAACATTTTTCGATATCATTAAGTATTTTATTTATTTATTTACTTGTGCGCCAGATAAAAAATAGCGATTTGTCGACGATCAGCAGCTGGCAGTGACGACCAATGACGTCTCTCTCAATACATATGTACATATGTATGTGTGTTTGTTTGTCGGCAACGCAGACGACAATAATTCGTATTGAAAAAATGTTGAGCGCAAAAAACCCCACTGCTGACCAGCGCAATAAGCGCATCGCGAAAATATTTTGCCTTGACGTTGCTCTCCACCATATCGTACAGAGCGAAAACGCCTTTTTGCAATTATAACAATCTTAGTGATGAAAAAATATTACTTAAAATATTTAATGTACATAATTTACAGATTTTTGCTATTAATTGTTTGAGGTGACAGCAAAAAAAAAAGTGATAAATTTATTAAATTGCCAAATATGAAGGTGAGCCGGAACCCACAGCTGATTAGCTCAGCGGAGTGAGTGTGTTGATCACCATTTTTTTCTTTTTTTCATTTGCATTCGTTTATTGCTGCTTCGCATGAGAACACTTGGCGCCAAGTTTTTGTTTTTTGTGTGTGTTTATTACGTTGAGTTAATAGTGTAATCGCGCCATAAATGGTCAATCAATAATCGCATATTTTCAATAAAAAAAATTAATTTGTCGAAAACAATAAAAAAAATAGTGTAAAAAATGGCGGCTAACGAACTGCAAGCTATGTATGTGGGCCGACACGGGAAGCAAGAAGCTGCGTTAATGTGCACGTAATTCATTCTATTTACTTATATTCATGTATGTTTTTTTTTTGTTTAAACGCCACAAATTACACGCCCAAACATATTTTGTAATAAATAAAATAAACAACACTAACTACCATTTATTGCGTCGCATTGTTTGTGATTATGTTGTTCGAGCTCATTTTCCGATTTGTTATTTGTTGTGCTATGCATTATTCATTCCACAAACGCCTACACAAACGATTCTGATATTTCTATTTTGCTAAACCAAGATCAGGGTCAAGTATGTTTCTATTAACACAAAAAAAGAATTTTACTAACAAATTTTATAATTTGAATTAATTTTTGGCCCGGCAGGTGATGTGTCAGTCGTGCAACAGGGCGTATGAGTGACATTCATATTATGCACAGGGCGTTTCATATGAGAATTTATATATACGAGAACATAAGTCGGAGAACCTTCTCTGCATAAGTATAGCATGGCAATGCACTATTTTTTATGACAACCTCCACACCAATGGTTGTTGTTATGCAATTTGCAACACGTGTGCCTTACTGCATTTCCGTCTTAATGGAAATATTGAAAAATTACATTATAAACAAATTATTTATGCAGAATGTGTGTGGGATTTCACGTAAGAGTGGCTGTGAGAATGTTTAAGTAAAATTCATATCAAACTAATTCTATGTAGGTCTAACTCATTAGCAGAGTTGCTATTTGCAATGTAATTAATTATGGTTTTAACAAAAATAAACGTAAATTATTTATGTTCAAATAAAAAGCGGACTGAAGCACATAAAATAGTATCCGTTCATGAAATGCTACGCCCCTTTTCGCGGATAACCCACTTACTGCCCATAGACTGTCTCCTTTTTAACACTATTTTAATTGTAAAAAAAATACTCACCAGGATCGATGCGATGGCAGGAGGTGAATGGATCACCGCGAAAGCCTGTGGGACAACTGCAAACGGCAACATGGTTTTTGGCCTGTAAAGTTTAAAGAAAAAAAGCACAGAAAATATGTTTTTAATAATTTTTATTTTTATAACAAAAAATATCCACACTCACTTCACAATTGGCATTCAAACCGCAAGCGCCAACACAAGGATTTACGCAACGATTATCCTTGCACTGCAAATCGCCACGACATTCGATATTATCTAAACATTCACCACGATTGCAATGTGTCAACGGATTGCCACTGTGACCAGGCGGGCAAGAGCAGACGGGACGACCAGCTGCCTCCTGGCAAACAGCATTAACGCCGCAAGGATTTCCATGGCAGCCATCGGCTAGAGGAAAGTTAGATACGGGTTAGGAATAAATCGTAGACTTTTTGACAACAAGAAATTTTTGAAAAGGTAAAAGAGTAGAATGTGTGTGCGCAGATGTGAGGCGATGAGCGCAAAGCTGTGTTGATTTTTAATACGAAATATGTACATATATCTATGTTTTTTTATAAAATGAGTTGTGAGTATACAAAAGCGAAGCTCGTGCATTAAGCTGAGTCCTAATAAGCATAGGCATTTTTTGGTTTGCTAATTTTCGTTTGCTGTGCGATATGTAAATTGTGAAAGTTTCGTGCATTCGTGATTTATGTGTGGAGAAAAAGTGCTTTTACTGCTTAAAAAAAAAACTAAGAATTTCTAAATACCACTCGTATCTCGTGCTGTGTATTGGGACGGACTGCTGGCGGAAGTGTAATATGTACGATACGTGCAATTCACGCAACGTTTGCCTACATTTTTACCTAAAACCGCTGGAAAACTGCAAGTAACGGCAAGCACTAGCAAAGCGCTCAAAGCGTTCTTCGGAGACTGAAAATGAAAGAGAAAAAGACAATAGATTAATTACGTGTCTCAGGGTAAACAAAAGATGGTTTCATTTCAAAATTTTCACTAAATCACTTATAAAATGTACAAAATTAGATTTCAGCGGCGTCTTTCATCAAAGCAATGCGAGCTTAAGTACGACTGATGAAGGAGGAAGCTTCTCAATCCTTTTAAAGGGTGAGCGAAGTTAAACTTTAAGTTTTGTTTCTAGTTGAAGTGATATTTGTGTAGAGATGGCGAACTTTTTTTAAATTTAATTTGTTGTAAAGCTCGCACAACTCCTTTTAGACTTCTCATGTGCTTTAAGTTCAATTAGAAAAAGTATTTTTTGTATATTTTACATATTTTTTCATTAATATCCACCTAAGCATGCAACAGCAGGAAAAATTAAAATTTTTACTTTTTAATTTTTCACTTTTCTATTGTGAATGGTGCTTTTGGTATGAAGAAGTATATCTTGGATGTGCGAAGGAAACATTAAAAAAGTTAAAGAATAAATGTTAATCAATTTGTTGCTTTATGGTTTGTTTCAAATGTGGAATTCGCTGATATTTCGAAAAAAGATAAAGTTATCGGAGCCACCATAGTGCTGCTGCCGCAACTGAAATCTCTGGCATAAAAATGCGCCAAAATAAAGAAAATCAAGCAGAGATGACCTTGGACAATCGTATTAGTCATATGAATTTGACTAAGATTTATTTAAGAAAAAACAAATTTGAGCTTAGCCAAGTAAGTACATACATACATATATAATTAGTTAATTTTTTTATTTATTGTTTTTGCACTAATTTGGATTCTACTGCAAATCATCTGACCATTTGTTGATCATATTAAACATTTACATTGTTTAAAATATTTTTTTAATATTTATATTTATGGAAAATCCATTTGAAATTGTGCTTTCTATGTAAATAAATATTTATAAAATATGGCAAAATCTTTATTGCAATGCCAATTTTAGAATACCAACAAATCGTGTTGAATTTACCTGGAAACAATTAAGTTAAAAATCAAGTTCACTGCATTATGTACGCCTACGTAGAATTCGGCCGGTTTTATTAACTACTAAAATGGTGAGATGCTACTTTTTTTTGCAACACAACCGGATGAATTGAATGATTCAGAAGTGGAATTGAAAAAATAGTGAAAAGAATTAAAAATAATAATAAAAATTATAATGAAAAAAAAATTAATGAAATGAAATTGCCAATTTAATTGGTATTTTTGAATTAAGTAGATTAACTTGAAAATTATTGAGGTTTTTAAATTAATTATTTATTCCGAATTTCGATAGGCAAAAATTTAATTTAAAAATTTATATCAGCCAGTCTTTTAAATTAACTAAAATGTTTAACCTAAAATAACGGTTTCTAGCGAACTGGTTTTATAATGGTTCATAAAGTGTGTAACAATGAAAATTATAGAAGTAGGTTTATGAATAGTTTTTTGAAATACAAAATAAAAGAAAAATAAAAATAAATAACAGCGAATTGTTAAAGAAAATATATAAAAATAAAGTTTAAAAAAATAGTTCTGAACAAAAATTAAATACAATTTTAGTCTTTAAAGAAATTTCGTATTTATCCTAAAAAAATTTACCGAAAAACTGTGGAATTAAAAAAAATTGTAATAATAATAAAGTAAATTATTTTTTGAGTCAATTAAAAAATTTGTTACTATTAAGGCCATACAAAAATATGAAAAATTACAAAAGCAACTAAAAAATGTATTCATAAACGGAAAGAAACATCATTTTCCAGCAAAAAAGGCTTGAAAATTTTTAAAATTTAATAATATAGATTTTTTTTTAATTTTTGGTTAATAATATTTTTGTAATGTATAATTTAATCATATTTGTCAAAAAGTAAATAAATAAAAATGGAAAAAATATATATAAAAAAAACATAGAAAAATTAACAAAATCAAATGAAAATTACCTAATTCAAAGGCCAATTTTGTTAGAATTTTTTTAATTGAATATTTTGTTATACAACAAAGTAAAATTGGTGGAAGTAACAGCTGTTTCGGGGATCACCACATCTCCTAATCAGACTTCTTTTGCCAGGAATCGAACCGACGGATTCTGGCATCACAGGCGAATGCTCTACCAACTGAGCCGACGCCTGCCATGTAATCTGTTGTTGTATTATTCAATTTTTTTACTAACCAACAACGATTAATTGCGCTATTATTTAGCCGCTATTTTTACTTAATGTTGGGTTAGTGAGTTTTTTGCAATCCTGCATACATTCAGGCATTAATTGTCTGAGAAATGTATATAAGTAGGGATGCTTGTCGGGCTTGACTTATATATTATGATGTGGTGATCTCCGAAACAGCTCATTTCTACCAATTTTTCTTTGTTGTAAATAACAAAATATTCAAATCAGGCCTTTGAATAATAAAGCTCATTTACTTATAACCATAACAAATTACAGGCCGCATTAAACAATTCAAAAATCACTTAAGTTGAATTAATGGTAAATCTAATCAAAAAAAAAAAACATAAAAGTACTTTTCAAGTAGGAAAATAAAAAAAATTTTAAAGAAGAAAACTTTTTTAATTGATTTGTTTTTTGTTCTTTTTTCCTTTTTTTTTTTTGGTATAATATTTTTAACAAAAACAATTTCAGGCTTATAAACAAATTTTAGCAAAACAAAATTTATAAAATTGAAAATTTGTTCTTTAAAAATATTAAATAACTCATCGTAAAATAAAAAATATACGGGATTTAGCAAAAAATACTTAAAATAATATTAGAAGAGGCTTGAAAAAGTCAATTTTTGGTAACCAACATTGAAAAAAACATAATTACTGAAAAATAAAAAATTATTACTATTTAATTTTCTTCCAAAAATATTTTGATGGCGAATTTTCATTCCAAATATTTACAACAAAAAAATCATATAAAATTTAAATAAGAAATTAAACCAAATTTTTTAAGCTTTTCCATAACAAATATAATTTTTTTAATTTTTTTTAATGCCAATAAAAATTAATAATGACATTTTATTGTAAGCAACAACACCGACATACAAAATTCGCGCTGAAAATGGACTTTTAGCAGATCACCTTTTGACTTTGGATATTTACTCATCAGACAACACGCCTCAGTACATTTTACAGTCATACGAGTATGCACCTTTTCATACATAAAGACACACTTAAAATAATTGTTTTAGTTTATCTTCAAAATTTTTATTTTTAAATCTTTTGTTTTTGTTTCATCATTAAACTCCAAAGCTTTGCGTCAGTATTCAAATTCAAGTCACGTTCGAAATTTGTTTACTTTTAGCCCCCAAAATCGAATAATGATTTCAGTTCCAACATATGTACGCTGTCGAGAATGCGAACGCCGCCAACGGCAGCAGGAGGACTCACCATTTGTTGTTTTTATTTTTTAGTTTTTATGACTTTTGTTGAGCGTTTTTTTCGTGTTTTCGATTTAACGCGCGCACGAATTGAACTATTAAGTCACACTACAGAATCAGCAGTTCTGATTCGAAAAGTAAAAAAAAAAAAATTGTGTATAATGAGACAACAACGATACTGACGCGCGTCTCAGCTGGTGAACCACACAAGTGTTTGCGGTTTTCCGTCAATATTTGCCTTTTATATTGCCCAACGCGAATTCGAGCGCAACACTAAGGCGCTCTTAGCTGGCTTAAACTCGCCGCGATTCGCGCGTGCGCTCAGCAAGCAGCTCAGCCAGTCAGACATCTGAGGCCACCAGGTGAGCGCGTCAATTTGTTTGAGCGTTTGAGCAGATTTTGCAAATAGACTTTCTGCGCCCGTCTTTACGTTTGAGTTTTGTTTTCGGCTCGCTCGAGCTCACGCCTCACACCGAACAACACTAAATTTAGAAGCGCAGCTTAATGTGGCGATGAGCCCGCCTACGCAGGACTTGTAGCTAGAAATGATCAATGAATGAGTGAGTGAAAAAAGATGAAAAAAAAACAGCTGAAACAAGTAGGAACAAGCTAATTAAATTTTTTTTCTACGGGAATGAGCCAGTAAGGCTAAAAGGCAGGTTTTGCCATTATTTTTCGAAAAGAGTATTGAGCAAAAAAAAAAAAAAGATTAATAAAATATATATATTTTTTTAATAAGGTTATAGAAATTTATATGGCGCGAAAAGCGAAAAAATAATTACATTATGTACACTTATTTAAAAGAGCTTCGCGATGCGCCCGCCGCCTGTAGATCCACAATAAATTAGTTGTACAAGTACTCGCTCCAGGTGGGTTGTAGGCAAATATGGTTTCACAGCTGAATGTGTGGAGGCTGCTGTGCCCGCTTGTGTGGCAGCTCATTATGGCTACAGTTGCGCAAAGCCTCACCCCTCATTTCTTTTGCTGGAAATGAATTTATAAGAATTGTTGTAGCTTTACATGCTAATACAAGTACTTGATGTTAGTTCAGAGGTTAATGAGCAAACAATCAAAATGGAGTTTTGGGAATCAAAAAAAAAATTTTTTTTTATTGACTACAAGTGTTGACCTCATATGGAGGGGATGTCAAAAGCACAAAAAGTTTACAGCGTTGTCTCTACCTCGTGAAACGATGGCGACCCGCAGCAATCTGAGGACTTAGCAGCTTCATCAGACGCGCTAGAAGGTGCACTTAAGGTACAATTAAGGACAGATCCTTCTCTTTGGCTAGAATAAGGTATGCGAGTACTTTGAATAATCCTCTCAGCGTTCTTAGTATAAATATTTGACGCTTTGTAACTGTTAAAGGCGAGCTTAACTCCGATTTGTGATGTGCTTCATTATGTTTTTCTCAGAAATGGAGAGACCTCCTACAGTTTACTCCAAGTCGCCTCCGAACGGTTGATGGATTTTTATGAGCATCTTTTATTTTGATGTCAGAAATACACTCGTAGCGGTTGACATTCCCTACCGAGGGACGAAGGGTGTTAAAAAATTAATTTTCTATAATTTTGGATGTTGCTTGGAGCTAAGTTCGAACCCTGTCCTTTTGAATGGTAGTACGTAATCTTCATAAAGATATCCAGAATAAACTGTATATCCCTCCAGTTGAGTTGTTGGTCGCACACCATAATTATTGAATGTAAATTTGTTTGCCTCCACTCCATTTCATTTTGACATTTATATATATTTAATTGCCAGTGTACCATTCACAATAGAATTGCGAAAATCTTAAGTCTTGTGATTTGTGCGAAAAAAAAGAATGGAACAGCGAGTTTGTGTTGTGGAATTTTAAAAGCCTAAGAAATTTCCTTGATTTTGACAATTTCCACTCAAAAGCAACAACAAAATATACTGGAATTGTTGTATACTCGTATGTTCTTCTGCTTAATAAATGCGCATTTTTTCTCTACAAATTTTTTCTGCTTGGAAGCAGTGTTATAATAAAGTAATAATAATAATCTTAGAATAAAATTCATTTTTTTAATAACAAATAAGATTACATAATTTAAATATAAAATAATTTTTTTTTTAGATTTTTTAAATAATTATGTTAATATTTTCAGTCCCTTTTTACGTTCCTTTCACTTCGCTTTTGAACTCATATTAAAATATAGTCGATTTGCATTAAAAATAGCTTTATCAAAAAGTCTCATCTAATTAGGTTTTTTTTGGTTTCTATTTCTATATTCAAAGCTTGATTATTTAAGTTTTTTTTTAATTTTTATATTGTTGTATTCCAATCCGCTTACTTCAAATCATTTCATCTAATATGGCTAAACATATTTTCTATTTCGTACATCAATTGCCATTTACACATTGACCTGTCGCACTTTGCTTTATGTTCATATATGTATGTATGTCTGTACATATAATATTTTTCGCAGAAAATCCCAACAATTTGTCAAAATATTTCTATTAAAATAAATTTTTACACAATTTAAACGTACTTAAAAATTCTAATTCCACGCAATTTATTGCCTACCAATTAATCAAACAAGTAAAAAAAAACACAGTGGTGCGTATAAAAGTACTGTGGCTTTTTAAAATTGTTTTTAAAGATCCGCTGAGCCACCACCTCTAGTTCGTCAAAAACAACAAACATACTCAGATTTTTCTATAAACACAACAACAACAAAATTTGCTTTCGCTTATTGCTCAAATTCGTTGTCAATATTTTGCCTATTTTTAGCCAAACACTTCATAGAATTTCGTCTTCGCACTGTCTGTGACTAATCGCGACTGCGTGGTATATGACAAGCCCCACGCGGCATCAAATTGTCTGAATATGATAATGAATTTGTTTGGCATAAGTGAAGCGAACTAGGTGCTACACGAAGTAATTATTCATCTGAATGACAAACTCGCATATTTTGTTTTGAAACTTGAATAAAAACGCTAAATTCATTGAATTCATTTCCAATTTCACTTGTATTTAAAACAGGAAATCGGAATTCGAAATTGAGACGAGAATCGCTTAAAATTCTCGAATAAAAACTTAAAATGAATAGTGACGTAGAAGAAGAATAAGTAAACGACTATTAAACCATTTTTATAGGAAAGGAAGTGGTATCGACCATTTTTCCAAGCGAAAACAACACCAACAATGCAGATAAAGTGTTATTATTAGCCCTAGCACCACCGGGAACAATGGATGGAACAGAAAATGCAGATTCTGATTGGAATGTAGTTGGAAAGGTAAATATTTAACGGTTATTAATTAATTTTTTTTTTAAGTTTTAACTCTACAAATTGTATGAAACGATAGAAATAGGCATGTCCAATGCCGAGCATAGCTCAAAGTCTTTTATTCTAGGAATACCCTTTTCATTTGATGTCATATTTTTATGATTCTTGTATGTTTTGCTATTATTTTATTAAATTTTTCTGTTCTGTTTTTATACCCCACTGTACTATGTACGTGGGTATGTTAATTTTGTTCATAATTCCGTATTTTTTAAGTTTTATTTATGGTAAAATGTTTTTCCGATTAACTGTTTTCAAATAGTTTTGCCGACGTATGGTTGCCGGTGCTTTATTTTTCTGTTCCACTTTCAATACTTTCTTTCTGGTACCCTATTTCCCATTACTATTTTCTGTTTCCGATGCTTTTGTGTTTTTTTTTTAATGTTAAATTTTCTGAATTCTGCTTTAAGATTCTTTCCGGTTTAGCTTTGGTAAAATTTTTACTTTAATTTATCCGATTCGGGAGTCAAAAAGCCTTCAGTACCATTTTTTCGGTTTATTATAAATAGTTTTTTCGTTTCCCTGTATCCGGCTTAAAACTCTCTTTCTGTCGAGTCTTACTGTTCTAGAATTCTCTTTTCGATAAAATCTCTCAATTATCGCGCTTGCGATATTAAAATACCGATAATCCATTTTGCGCCCAATTTTTCGCATTTTTTATGCTCAATAATCTTCAAACTTAAGGGGTAAATTTTTGGCAGAGTTTGAACAAACAAACAAATTTTTTTTAATGAAATTTTCGCCATGCATTGGATCGAAAAAATTAGTTGTAATAAAAAAAAAATCATTCGTTCAATGACTAGATAATGCTATTACAAAGATGTGTGCCAAATTTGAACAAAATTGTTCTATAACTTCTGAGAAATCGTGTCTACCGTCTAAAAAAAATTGAGTTTTGAGATAAACGCTTATAAAGTTTTAAATTGACACAGACATGGTCTGATGGGCGGAACTTCCAAAGGGTCTATTTCTTAGAATTTTACTCCGATCGATTTGAAATTCTAGGAAAATATTTTAAAAATATTTTACAATTTAATAAGACAAAAAAATCGATTTTTTTTTTTTAATTTTCAAATCCACCTACATATAACCCCTTAAGCTAATGGCACATAGGGCTTTACTGCGTTGCTTGACATTTCCAACTTTGCTGGCAAAGCGAAAAAACGCCAATTGTATGACACAATGAACATTTTTCTATTCATATATTTTTGTATCGAGAAGCAAAAAAATCTGTTATATTAAGTATTTATAGAACTTTTTTGAAGTTTTCCCTGTTATTTCAGTGGAATTTGTGTTAAAATTAAGTAAAAATATGGAAATTTAATGAGCGTGTAATCAAAGCGCGCAAAAGAGTGAGAGTGATGCTCAACTTTTGGCGTTGTGAGGGAAATTTCGTAGAGTTGCATGTATTCATCTTAAACGTCAAAGTCAATCTGTCACGCAACGTGGCGCAAAAGTCTTACCTGCGCCATCGGCTTTAGATCTTCCTTTCAATAAATATTTAGCTGAACTCAGTGTTTGGTCTGCAGATTTGTCATATGTCATAAATAACAACAGCAACAACAACAATAACAACAACTAACAACACATATGTATGGGGTTTTTTTTTGACAACACAAAGCGTAGGCGTAGAAAAATAAAAACAAAATTGGAATTGATTAAACACACCAAAGTGGCCGGCCTTTCAAATTGCCAATTATCGTCGTTCGTGGATGCGCTAAAAATAAAATAGAGAACAAAAAGTAAATATAGATGAAACAAAAATAAATGAAAAAACCCATAAGACCAAAATACCACTCAAGAGCAAAAAAAAAAAAATTAAGAGATTGTTAAAAAGATATACATACATACATAAATAGACATGCGTAACATACTCGTACATATGTATGTATGCATGTACTTAAAAAAAATATGTTTTTTGATAGATCGATTGGATGGATTAGTATAGAGATACAAATAATCATATTAGCATTAAATAAGCATTTGACAGCTGCTTAAGAAGTCCTTACATAAAAGCGATGTGGAATTTTTTTCCTAACAATTTGTTTGCTTCTACTCACTTTTATTTTTTTTTTTTGGTTTTTTTCTTGGCGCTTTTTTGGCTTGGTCCGCTATATTTATGAATTCACGAAATAACTACCGAAAAGCGAAGCGGCAGCTTATAATAATAATAATAATAAATAATAATTAAGTAATTTGTGGCTATGAATGAATTAATAAAATGCGGTGTGGGCGTATAAGGGGGCAACTGAATGGAAATAAATTTGCAGAATTTTCGTTTATTTTTCAGAATCATTTGTCGGCATTGTAAGCTTAGCATGAAGCTTTTTTTTTTTTTGAGTGCAAAATATTTTTGTAATTTTTACGCTTGGCTAAGCATTGTGAATGGCACATAGTGATAGAGGAAGAAAACTGTCATCGAAATAAACGGATTTTTACTCACTTCCTCTGCTGAATTTTCATTAAAATGAAGAGATCGCATTTAAAGAAATATGTAAAAAAATCAGCATTTTTTTATAGTAAAATATCAAAGGTAATTTCTTAAACATTTTTTATTTGTGTCTTTAACGAATTTTTTTATTTTCTTGATAGCTTGATACTACGCTGTAAGTTGAGAGTTGCCTTACAGGAAATGACAAAACGACTGGAATTCAATGGGAAACTTCCGCAGTTGAGACGCGATTGAAATCATTTCGTATGAAGAAAGTAAGATTGGCTGGAATTCTGTAATATTTGATTCTCCGAGTTAAAGAACACACTAAGAGATCATTTGTTGTAAGATGATGGAGTAGTGGAGAAGCAAAATACTACGTAGCTGCCTGCAGTGGTAAGTCTGGAAAAGTTGGAATAATTTGCCAACAGCAGTTGAACTTAACCAAGGTAAGACATAACTATTCCAGATACTAAGACGGGCGTAGCACATGAAGTATATTACTTCAGCTCGAAAGGTTTACCTTTGCTCACATCCAACGGAAGGACCTGTGGAAAAGATGCTATGTTGCTGTAAAACTTTGTGAGAAGTATAAGATCGCGAAAACTTATTTTAATATATATCCAGCCGTTGATTTATTCTAGTATAGAGACTTTCGGGAAACCTAAAGCAAGTAAGCAGTTATGCAGTCCCATCTCGGGAGTGAGCAAATTAGAGCTTGTATTTGTAATAATCTAAAGAAAAATTCAGGTAACTACTTAAATACATACATAAATATATGCTCGGCAATTCGGGCGAACCAAGTGGCTCACCCTGTAGTTGAATTAAATTTTTTTCTTTTATTGCATTTGTTTTTGCTTTTGTTGTTTCTTTTTTATTTATTTATTTTTTTTTTTTTTGTTATCTTCTTTTTTTAGTTTGCTCATCTCATTCAGACACAGTCAACACCTGAGAGAGCTGCGAAAAAGCTCTTCCTCCAAAAGGCGAGCTTGCCCACAACGCGAACAACCAACCCCACCTGTATGAATGCGACGAGTGTGTAAATAACTAAATGCATACATACACATACATACATACATATGCATGTGTATCGCTATTGAGCTGTTGTTCAATGCATAAAAATGGAAAAGAAAAAAAAATTATTCGCCAATGTCGGTTTGACAAAAACTCAGCTAATAGTGGAACTCATACATACATATGTATAAAAGAGAAGACATTTGTATGTATGTATGTATGTTTTTGTATTTGCAAATTTGTTCGTATTTATGTATATGTCTACATGAAAATGCGTATACGCTCGCTGGCATGCAAATTTCCGTTTGTATTGTTTGTATTTTTCCAGCGAAACTCAGCTTTTCGTTGTATTTTTTGTTTTTTTTTTGCGAAATTTAAACAAAATCGTTGAAGTTCAAGTTCACGAACAATAAATACGTAAATATGATAAAAAATAAAAAACAAAAAAAGCAAATAAATATTTATGTATGTGAGAAATTGCATTTCAAAGCGGACAACGAAGAAGAAGAAGAAGAAGAAGAAGAAGAAGAAGAAGAAGAAGCATGAGTGCGGTGCAAAGTTTATAAATTTCGTAATAAATCAGTATGAGTAATGGCATTTTGTTTACATTCATAATTTGAAAACGCAGAGGAAAATTATAAAAATAGAAAAATTAACGCTCCCTCCCCTCCCCTCTACTCGCCGAAAGGCACATTACTGACGAGTTAATTTCATTTTTTTTCGCTTATCTACAGAGCGCTTAGCAACACACAGGTTGCTACTTACATACTCATGTATGTACATCGAAGCTGATTTCACCAAGCGCGCCCTACACCACCGTTCGTATGGTTAGTGATGGCTCTCATCATAATCCTAGGCCGTCAGCCTACGTCACAACGACTACGCATGATGTTACTGTTGTTGTTACTTGATTCTTTATTCTTGGAAAGTATCAAGCAGGCAAGGCAGGCGCCTATGCTTTTTGGCTGTAAGTGAGTTCAATCTAACATGCAAGCGCTTGGACGCACCAGACAGATATTGATGTGGGTACATACTGGCGTGTGCATATTTGTTTAATACGCTATAAAACTTACCTTATTTGAGTGTCTGGATACTTTACTAACTGTGAAAATTATATTGCGACTGAACTGTCTCGTATACGCCTACTGAATTCATGGAAATACTTACTTTCGAGCCCTTCTTCTTCTACGGTTGGCGGTTTCATGCCGATAACGACCCCCGCGGGATATCGGGGTGGCAACTCTGTCTCAAGTAGGTGTCTGAAAGGATTATCTCTGCGTTCTATGTATCTCTACTTCCAGTAAATACTGCAAACAGAGCATGTGAGGCTCATTAAAAGGAGTCCCGCTTCGTAGGTGATGTACAGGCGTCAACAGATGGTTTACTCCAACGGTTGTCAGAGTGGTATTCCGACAGGTAGATTCCTAAACAGCATCCCCAACATCCAACCCTTGTCCTTACCATAGGTGCTGCCTGGAATTTTGTTGTTACCTACCCTGCACCGTAAGAACAATCCCAGTCGTAAACAGAATACAAGAGTGCAGGGTAGAAGAGCCAGAATCCCAGCAACAAAGAAAGGGAAATCCGGCCCACTGCCGAAAATTCAAATAAGATCAGAGAAACTTCATCAAGAGATTTTGAAATGTAAAAAACAGACAGTACTGAAGAGAAGGTCTTTCCGCTATCAAAGTCTATTAAAATTCATTAAATTCCAAGCCAAAACGAAGTTTTGAGTGGTTCATGTGCTGCGAAAACTTAGGATGAACCCTTTTGAGAAGCCAACCGCAAGTTCCTCAAGTCGTAGTAAGGAAAACCATTGGATTGATGAGCTGTTTTGGTGCCAGGTATGACCGAGTCACCGAGAAGTAGTGGATTTTGTTGAAAAAAGTAGAATCGGATACATTTCGAGGCCAACTGACTGAAAATCTTGCACACGAGCTAACAACATATCTAACAGGGAAAGTGTGCTTTTGCTAAAAAAAAAACCATTCTGTCCATATTTGGCAACCCTGCCGCTATTTCGATATTTCAAATCAGCAGAAAACATACCACGCAAAATCACCAGGCGCACAGCATCGTGCAGAGAACTTATAACAACGAGAAGGTGCAAATTCGTTGCAACCTCGATCCACATCATACATGTCCTGAAAAACTTTGGGAAAGGGATTCACCACACCCAAATTTAACAGCCGTCGGAAAAAAATAAATGTTATCAACAGTATGGTCAATTGAATTTCTGCTAAAAGCAAAGAAATCGTATGCAATTATTTTCCTTATGTTAATATTTTTCTGGGCTTTGGCCTTTTAACCAAAGGAATACGGATGCCATGAAGAGTAATTTAAATAACAATTTTTTTTATTTTTTCGTTTTAAATCTTACTTATATAATTTAAAAAAAAAGAAAAACAGAAAAAAAATTTAAATAAAATATAATTTATATATAACATAATATTAAAAATTAATCAAAGGAGGGTCATTTATTTGATTTGAATATTATTGCGTATTTTGTAAATTCTGCACGTACGTACATATGTATATTAGTCTTTTGTAAATTGACTAATTGTCCGTTTTACCGTCAAGCCATCATCAATGAGCTATTTAGATCGCTCATTTTTAAAGTGGTCTGTGGTGTAGTGGCTATGCTGCTTTGAATTTAATTTTATTGTCTCGGGTTCAAATCTCAGCAAACGAGAAGTTTTGTTTTGCTTCTTTCACTAGATTTTTTCGCTGAACATAATTTTTAGATTTTTCAGCTTGCCGTCGTTTGTAAAAATCGTAAGTTGCCGAAGCAGTGAAATTGCTTCTGGATGGCGGGTACAAGGGAAGAGAATTGACAATTTGTGTAGGCATGTATAAGTTTTTCGTATACACATTGATTTGGTGTCTCTACTTTTGGCGCAAGTTTAAATTCCTTTCGCTCATGCCATATTATAATTCAAAATAATTACGTCATTAATTTTTATTTTATTTACTTTATATTTTATCATTATTCATTGAATATTATATTATAATTCAAAATAATTATTTTATTTATTTTTTAATTTAATTTTTTTTTATAATCATAAAAACTACATTTTACTTGAATACAAAAACTTAAACTTATTATAGTTTTTGAAATAGTTTCTGAAATTTTAAGATTTTATTTTTTATTGAAGTTTAATTAAAAAATAACAAAATGTTTTATGAAAAAGAAATAAAAAAATAATAAATAGTTTGATTTTCATTATATTTTGATTGGTTTTACATTTTTTCCTTATATTAAACATTCAGTTTACATAATTCTGTTAGTTTAACAGGCAAAATTTAACAGAGTGGTGAATCCCTTTCCCGTGATTTTCTAACTCTGCACAAGCTTCAATCGAACTTATAATCCAAAAGTCAATTGCGCCTTCTCGTTGTTATAAGTTCTCTGCTACACCACAGACCACTTTAAAAATGAGCGATCTAAATAGCTCATTGATGATGGCTTGACGGTAAAACGGACAATTAGTCAATTTACAAAAGACTAATATACATATGTACGTACGTGCAGAATTTACAAAATACGCAATAATATTCAAATCAAATAAATGACCCTCCTTTGATTAATTTTTAATATTATGTTATATATAAATTATATTTTATTTAAATTTTTTTTCTGTTTTTCTTTTTTTTAAAATTATATAAGTAAGATTTAAAACGAAAAAATAAAAAAAAATTGTTATTTAAATTACTCTTCATGGCATCCGTATTCCTTTGGTTAAAATGCCAAAGCCCAGAAAAATATTAACATAAGGAAAATAATTGCATACGATTTCTTTGCTTTTAGCAGAAATTCAATTGACCATACTGTTGATAACATTTATTTTTTTCCGACGGCTGTTAAATTTGGGTGTGGTGAATCCCTTTCCCAAAGTTTTTCAGGACATGTATGATGTGGATCGAGGTTGCAACGAATTTGCACCTTCTCGTTGTTATAAGTTCTCTGGTATAGGTAGCAAACCATGCCGCGATAAGTATGCCAGTTCATTGCGTTTTTGTGATGCATACTTTTAGGCGCATTTCCCCCCCTATATTTTGAAAGCGTACACAGATCGAACGAGTTTACAAATGTGTTATACTTTGGATGGAGAATAGCGCTATTGTGAATGGTGCACGTTCGTTCTCAGAGAACGTAGAAGTTGTTATACGTTCTCTGGTTCTCTGCTGGCCGGTTCGTAAAATGACTGAGACAATAGAATCAAATGAAATTAAAAGTTTTAAAATTGTGAAAACTGTATTTTACCAACTAATTTTTTTTTTTTTAGTTTTTGTGTCATTAATATACTTCGTAATTTTTTTTTTTTTTTAAATATAATTTTTATTATCTTTCAGTTAGCAAAAAAATTGCAAAAAAACACTCTTTACCTCTGCACCATAACCTCAAATCCAATAGAAATCAAATCCCATATTTAGCATTACATAATCCTTTATTTTGATTTAAGTTTACGACTTATGTTAAAACTATTTGTAATTAATAAAAAAAATAGTACGAATTCTTTTCGACGAGCATACATAGATTAAAATAAATATATATATATATGTGTGTGTATAAGTATATATTTATGTATATTATAATAGCATTTCCTTCCGATCTTACTTTCGCTTTTACTCTTAAGTATGATGCATTTAAGCTGTTCGTATATAGACTTGACCGCTTTAGCCCTCTTAATTGTATGTATGTAAAATATATACATATGTAAGTATAAAATACGTAAAATACAATACATAAACTTACATAATACATATACATATGTTTGTATGTGTTGACTCGAAAATAAGATTTTTTTTGTAATTATTTTAACTATTTTTACTGTTTGTTGTTCTTTGGGGGAGGTGAAAAGCGACATATTTTTTAACGGTACACGTATGCTCAATTATGTTACATGAAAATATGTATATGCCTGTGTGCGCATATATTTAAAAAAAAAACAGTGATATTTAAATTTAAACACGCTTATCTTACTAATATTAAATTTTTTTTGGGTTTTTTTCTTTCCTTTCTCACTTAATATTAGTATTTATGTAAAAGCAATAAAAATAACAACAAGAAATATATTAAAATGTAAAACAATTGAAGTAAAAACACATAAAAACATTTTTTTTTTTTTTTGGAAAAAGTTTGGAAATTTTTTTCAATTTAACTACATAATTGTTTTAAAAACTTAAACGTTAAGGTACAATCAACAAGTGATGAAAATTAACTTAAAACAAAATGGTGAAACAACGTTTCGTCAACATAGTTGTAAAAAAAATATTATTTTTAAAAAGTGTGCACATTTTTTTAATTATTTTAAATTAATTTTTTTTTTGTATTTTTTCGTCTATATAAATTATAAATTATAAAATATAAAAAGTTTGGTAAAAATAGTTTAAAAAAATAATAAAACTTTTCTTTAAAAAAAAGTTTTACGCATAAGTAAGTTGAGAATTGTGTGCAGCAAAAGCAATGTGGAGTGAAAAATTAGTAAACAACAAACAACCTTTCTCTTGCGAAACCAAAACGTTAATTTTGAAAATTGACCGTTATGTATGCGCATTTTTATTAAAAATATTACAATTTTTATATTTTTATAAATTTTAGTTTAATTTTTTTTTATAACTTACATATTACTTCCTAACATATTTGGACTTTTGTATAAAAAAAGTGCAATTTTTCTTTTTGCCAAAAGCCTTTTTAAGTAGTTTTTTTTTAAAGCCTTAAATGACTTGCCACTGGTATTTAAAAATTATTATAAATATACATATATATATATACATGTTATAAGTATATTATATGCAAGCGTACATGCATATGTAGTTATGTATTGAAGATTTAGGTAAAAAGATTTAGGTAAATACATATGTATGTATATATTTAAATTAGATTTTTTTAAAAATGGTTTATATTTTTTTTTCTTTTTTTATTATATGACAAAAAGCCCTAATTCTGCTTTTATTTTTTAATTATTTATGTAACTGTTTAAATTTTCAAAGTAATTTTTTTACAAATTATTTTCGCAAAACTATTTTACACACCGAACTTTGCTTTTATTTCCTATAAATATTTTTTATATGCTATATTTTTGTTATATAAAATTTTTTGTATTTTTTATGAAATTTTTTATTTAATTTTTTATCATTTATGGGAAATAAACTGAAGTTTTTTCCGTTTCTAAAATCACATTTATAAGAAATATTATAATTATTTTTTTGTTTAATTGAGATGTTCCATTTATTAAATTTTAATTTTATTTAAAATCTAAAAATACCAACTCATAAATGCTGAATATCATAAAAAATTATAAAAAAATTTATTTAAATCTATTTGATAGTTTTATTTATATATCCACATATGTACATGCATATGTATTAAAAATATATTAAAAAAGATCTGGCAAATATTTGTGAGAAAAGCTTTTAACAACTAACAAAAAAAAATTTATATAATTAAATTTAAATTAAAATTTTTAACAAACAAAAAAACAAGAGAATATTTTAATTAGAATTTTTTTTATATTTTTATTTTTTTTTTATTTTTTATTGAAGTTTTTAAAAATCATTAGTAAAAAAAATATGAAAGCAATTATGACAAAAGTATGTACATATGTATAAAAAATATTTTTATAAAATCAAATAATTTAATTTAAATTTTAATTTTAATTTAAAAGATACTAAAGAACATGCCATGCAAGTTGAAAACTAATTTCACTTTCAATTCGATGCTTCTTTTTTTCTATTTACGGATAATCTTAATTTTTTATTTTCAGTTATTCAGCGTTTTTTACATGTTACCAATTGCACATTACATCACTTTATATAAATTTATTGTAAATAGTCTCAAGCTGATTTGCATTTTTTTTTTCGTTCGCACGCAAGACAAAAACACAAAAAAAAATTAATATTTTTTCCACAATCTTACGCTATCAAGTCTTCATTATGCAATAATTAAATAAATATCTAAAAGCCTGTACGGCTTTGTTAATTTTGAAGAAATTTTTTTAATTTTTTATTTAGATTTTTTTTTACTGTTATTTAGCCTAACCTAAATTTTTTTGTTCCACTTTTTTAATTTAATTTTATTTAATCATATTTTATATAACTTTATTGTTTTTATTTAATTAATTTTTTTTATTTTACTTTTTATTTAATTAATTTTATTTATTTTATTTAACAAAAATCATAATATTTTATTACATTTTTTTTTTCATTTTTATCAATTTTTTAAAATACAATTTTAATTTTATTTTTGTTAAAAAAAAATTATATTTTTATTTATTTTACTTTTATCTATTTTATTTATCAATATTTATAAAATATTTTATTACATTTTCTCATTTTTTTTATTTAACTTAATTTTTGAAAATTTAAAAAAAAAATTTCAATTCAGTTTTTATTTTATTTTAATTTATTTTATTTTAATTTATTTTATTTTTAATTTATTTTTGTTTATCTCAAAATTTATTTATTATTATTTTTTATATTTTATTTTATTTAATTTTTTTATATAACATTTTTTTATTCCTTTTATTTTATATTACATTTTATTTCAAAATATTTTCTTTCAACTCCATTTCAATTGATTTATTTATTTTTCTTTGTTTTATTTTTTTATATTTCTTTTAATTTAATTTAATTTTATTTTAATTTTATTTTATTTGTTTTTTTTAATATATTTTTTATTTAGTTTTATTTTATTTTATATTTTTATTTTTTAATTGTTTTATTCTATTTTAATACTTTTTTTTACTTTATTTAATTAAATGAAATTTAATATTTTTTATTTTACTTTTGTTTTTTATTTTTTTATATTATTGTTTTTATTATCTTTTATTTTTTTATTTTATTTTGTATTTTATTTATCTTATTTTATTTATTAATTTTTATTTTTTTATTTTTTTATTTTTTTATTTTTATTTTTTATTTTTTTTTTATTGTTTTGCTATTGTTTTATTACACCTAATTTTATTTTTTTACTGCTTAAAGCATTTATTTTCATTCAACATTTCTCCATGCTTTTTTACACCAACAATTCTCAACACGGAAAAAGGACTTCATAAAAAAAGTTAGGTTATGTATAGACATTTTATGTTATGCTACAACAAACGTAGATAAACACTTATGCACATATGTATGTGTGTAGGTATGTATAAAAATTGTTCTTTTTCTTTCTTTCTTTCTTTTTTTTTTGTTTGTTTACGAATACAAAGCACCAATAATACGTCCCATCATCATACACTCGTCAGTATGTACATTATATGTATGTATGTATGCATGTGGCTATTGCAGGCAATAGCATAGCGTTGTTAATTGAAAAAAAATTATATATATAAAATGTATTTTTATATTTTAAGGTTAATTAGTAGGTAATTATGTGTGAATTAAAAGAATTTGAACTTTTGTTTTTGTTGTTTGTAGGGTTTCTGATTTCTTGCTTCTTTCTGTTTATTTTTCTTCTTTTGTTATTGTTACGAATGCTGCTTAATAGAGTAGAAAACAAAACAAACAAAAATAAAACACCAAATACAACAGTAACGGAACGCTTACGCTTACGCTCACCGAACCGATCCGACACCTTAAAGGCCCAACTGCAGCGCTGCGCTGCAATTACAGTTGCAATTTACAGTTGCTTCTCCAACTCATTCAAAATTGCCATATTCGGCTCCAGATAATTGTTCACCGCTGGCAGAGTGGGTTCGAGTAGACTAGGATCGATAACGCTTGGTGCTGCTTCGAGTGCTTCTGGAGGAGGCAACGGCAGCGGCGTGTAAGGTTCATAGATGTCATCCTGTAATGCTGGCAGCTGTTGTTGTTGTTGCTGTTGTTGTTGCTGTTGCTGATGCTCCTGCAGATGCACATCATATTCATTCCTTATATTGATGAGCTGCTCTGCCTGCCGCTGATGTTCGCTAAAAATGTACTCCAACTGCTGATTGAAGGCACTTGGCACAGATTGTGGCAACAGTTCGGCATGTCGTTGGCACAAGTTGCGCGCATTCTCCACCATGCTCTGCAATGATTGATCGATATTCTCCAGGGAGTGACTGATGGCAGCTTGCATTTGGGCGGGTTGCGCCAGAAGCGTTGCTGTGGTCAGTGTTTGAATGTCGCTTGGCGACAAAGAAGACGTTGACGCAGACGCTGACGACGCCGACGACGACGGTTGGCGACGTTTAGCTGGGCTGACGTGCAACTCTTCGATGGTGGTGGTGCGACTAAAATGCCTTTTGTTGTTGTTGTTGTTGCTGCTGCTGATGGTATTGATGCTACTGCTGTTGCTGCCGTTGCCGTAGCCATTGCTAGTGCTTGCACTGCTGCTGTTGTTTTTACCGTTAAAACTGGCTGTTGTTCTCAAACGCTTCAGGACCGTCGTGTGCCGCTGCTGCTGCTGCTCCTCTGGCGGGGGAAATAATTGTTCTTGTTGTTGTTGTTGTTGTTGTTGCAAGCTATCACTGTCATCATTGCGGGCATACGCCAGCCCATTTGTTGTTATTGTTGCTGCAGTTGGCGCTGTTAATCGCTGCTCCAAGACACTGCCCGTACCTTGCGGGGTCAAGGGTGTCTGCATTACCTGCTGTGGCAACTCAACCAACGTCGCCGCCGCCTGTTGACTAGAGTTTGCTTGCGTGTTCAACTGCAGCACACTCGGTCGCTGCACATTTGCTGTTGCCGACACAGACGGCGCAGATGTCGCTGCCGCAGCTTCTGCTGCGGCCTTACTAGCGCCTGCCGACGCCGCTGCTGACGTACTGGGATGCATATTCAAAGGCGAACCGATGGCATCATGGCCATCATCACTACTATAACTACAGGGTGACATAGTCACATCACTATTACTATACACACTACTTGGACTCTGCAACTCGAACTGTCTACGCATATTGCGCATATTTAAGTGGCGATTTTTGGTCGCCGTCTTCACAACCGCCACCGATATGGCGATAGTGGTTTTCACCGAGGCGGGTTCGGGTGCTACCAACGAGAGTAAGGGGGTGCCCGTTCGTTCGTTGTCCGCCTGTGTGCCGGTATCCTCACCACAGCCGGTGCCATTGCGATTGTTGTGTCGTGTTTGTAAATTATCCACCAAATAGAGGACGATACGTTCCAATTGCTCGGCATTCGAACAGGCCGGTACATCCAGAGAGTAATCGCGTTCGGGTGTACTACAGGTATTCGAAGCAGGAGTAGTAGCAGTAGTAGAAGTATCGGTTATCTTCTTCTGTACAATGGTGGAGAAACTCTTCTTCATCATATCAATGTAATAGCGACCCTCCTCTTCGGACAGCAACGTATTGACACACACAAAGGAGTAAATATCCCGTTTGCCACCAACATAATCGTAATAACCCTTCGAATGTAGATATATATAGTTGCCATTGCGTGTGACCAGGCGATAGAAACTCTCGCCGTGAGCCATATTCTTATCGTACATGCGACGTAGCGCAATGATTACCCAACGTACGTCCTCCTCGTGTATGAACGTGAAGGGACTCAGATTGTAGACCTGAAAAGAGAAGATGAAATGAGAAAATTAATAAAAGGAAAAATAATTTAAAAAGAAATATAAAAATTAAGCGAGGACGAACCAAAAACTGAGGGCATGAGGCAGGAATGCAATCAACTAGGACAGCGTGGTGAGTATATAGAGAAATTTTAAGTCTATTACGTCACTATTTTACGAATATCCACCTGTTGAGTGGGTAAAAGCAGAAATAAATTAAAATTATTGAGCAGAGCGTCGACAGTGAGGTATTTAAAATTCTCAAAAGTGTTTGAAAGTGTCAAGATCGGGGATCTACTGCAGATGATAGCCATTGGAACGGGCAACCACATCAGATTTGTGACAGATATATGAAAGAAGTTAAAAACTTTTAGCGAAATATGCGCAACTGAAGAAAAACAGTTATCTTTAAGGATTAACATGGCTAACGGTACGACCGTTCGAGCGGCTCTAATCCATTTCTAAATTGAAAAAAAGGAGAGTTAAGTGGTTGAAATTTTTACAACGAATATGAGATGTCAGTTTTTTCATTCATTTTTTCATTCTTCAAAATTGTATAAAAATTTAATAAATTAAAAAAAATTAAAAAAATACATACACATACATACGTACTCATATGTACATATGTGTGTACGTTTCACTTTGTCCTTGTCTATTGACAAATCTATAGATAATTTCTTTCATGATGTTTGCATTAGACTTATCTTGATTACCGTTACTTGTAAGTTTTCTAATAGGAAAAAACATTAATGTTTATAAAACATTTCATGGGAATACATACAAACATATGTAACATAAATATAAACTTATTGACATTTCTACAACTAATGCACCGCCAACCCCCTGCAGTCAGTTGGCTTATCTTAAATACTTTGATTTGTTAAAAAAAAACGTTTAAAAATAAAAAAGTAATAATTTCCGCTGATAATTCGCTCTACTTTACGCTCTTTCTATTACTATTATTTAGGAAAAAAAATATTAAAAAAAATTAAATAAACAAACTTGGCCTACAGTTTAACGACTGAGTACACTTTAACATTGAAAAAGAAAAAATTTTCTACAAACGACGCCGACACAAACCTAAGTTAGTTATCTGATTGATCTTACGACAAAAAACCTCTAACCGGTTCAATGTGTAGCAAAAAAAAAAAATACTTAGCAGATCATAAAAATGCGCTTAAAGAAGATGTTGATATTAATAAAACGTTAATATAGATTAGAAAAATGTTTTTTTGTGTTTAAAAAACATGTTGTTTGGCAATAATATTTTCAAAAAAAAAAAAACTGTAGGGAAGAGAGAAGAAGAGCAAGAAGGCGATTAAAGGCGGTCACAAAGTGCTTATTTCTCTTTTAAGGCAAAATAAATAAAATAAAATAAATAAAACAAAATAATATTAAATATTAAATAAAATAAATAGGAAAATAAATTAAATAAATTTAAAACAAATAAAAAATAAAAAATAAAAATAAAATAAAATAAAATATAAAATAAAAATAGAATTAAAATAAAATAAATTAAATTAAAATACAATTAAAAAAAATAAGATACATAAAATAATATTAAATAATATAAAATAAAGTAAAATAAAAATTAAAATAAAAAATTAAATAAATTGAATTAAAACGAAATAAAAAACAATTAAGATACATAAAATAATAAATGAATAAAAAAAAATTTAAAAAAAATTAAAAAAACTAATATCAAATATTGCAGAATAAAAATAGTCAATTAAACCGCAAGGCCAAAAGCATCGTATTATTATATAAAGGGTGTTTTTTTGGACTTGTAGTTTTCAAGAAGAAATAAAAGGCATACAATTTACTCTTATGACCTAGAAATGAAACTTTTTTTATAAAGATAAGGATTTGCCACTACGAGTATCTTTTAAATGATGACTGCCGCGACTTGCTCGAATTAATTACAGTCGGGATGGCCACTTTTCGACCACTTATTGCAGCAATTGCAGCCGTATGTCAGCAATAATGCGCCAAATATACGTCAGTCTGTTCAATAATGAAATGCGGAACCAAATTGAGTATAAATCAAGTAACAGTTGGCAAATGGACTGACACCGAACGAAGTGTAGCCTCATTGAAAACTACACGTCTAAAAAAAACACCCTTTATATAAGTTAGGTTAGGTTAATTAGCAATGGCTGTTTCCAATTAGCTGCCACGTAGACACATAAAACACCCGTTGTGATGCCACAAAGACTGAAATATATTTTTCTCGCTAGACCACTTGTTATTTAACCTAAAGTGTCCGGTCGGAACCTACACTATTTGTAAGAGAGCTGCACAGGTTCCAATTGTGTTTGGACAACCATTAACGAAGCGGGCAGTATCGAGCCTACGATGCAGTATCCGCTGATGGAAGCAACAGAAAAAAAGATCAACACTCCGTTGGAAGGATAAAGTGAAGAGCGATCGGGTTACACTTGGTTCTTCCAATAGATTCATTGCCTAAACCAATTAAGAAGGAAAAGAAGGTACCCATGCTTGCAAGCTCATCAGCATTGCAGTTCCCAGCAAATCCAATTTAATTTTGAAATAAGTCGACGTCACAAACACAGTGATGACAAGCATTCACTCACAATTTCGGAGCTCACCATGCGCGAATCTAAGGACGTAGTAGTAGCCCTTTGGCTGTCTGAGTAAATGTTGGTCTGTCTCACTGAAACCATCCTTCGAAACACTGTATTCTCCACCTCTTTCTTGATTGTAGCAACCCCCGCCTGAAAAACACTGCAATGACTTAGAAGCCTAAACCACCCGCCCATATATGGATAGTTCCCCTACGGTGCTCCCGTGAAGGGATTATGGTGAATAAGAAGAGCAGAGCAGAGTGAAAATTCCCTTATATGAGAGATTGGCGTGTTTGTTTGTTGCCCAAATTACGCTAAAACTTGATGAAATCGCTCAAAAAGTTCTGAACGACTTTTAAAAATTATTTTATTTCTTCTAAATTATTCAATATTTATCGTTGGCAAAATATTTTCTTACATTTCATAAGACGCCAAATTTACTTTACAAAATTCTTATTTTTTTTTTAACAAATATCATTGTATTTTAACTAAGGAGAGCTGCGTCTGGTCTGCCAGCATAAA
Organism: Neoceratitis asiatica; assembly: GCA_030068015.2. NCBI lineage: Eukaryota > Metazoa > Arthropoda > Insecta > Diptera > Tephritidae > Neoceratitis > Neoceratitis asiatica. The sequence goes on along the minus strand of CM061525.1, from coordinate 95,995,581 downwards.
AATAATAACAACAATGATACGAACTAAAAAAGGAGAATAAAAGTTATTAAAGAAATAAGAAAATACGTAAATTAATAAAAAAAAGCCAACCGAAAGTAATAGAAAAAATCTGAAACAAAAATACGTAAAAAGATATACAAAAAAGTATTTACTTAAAAAGCAAAAACAAAAAATTATTACACAACACATGTGCTGGGAGCGACGTAATAAAAGTAAAAATGTAATAAAATCATAAAAATAAATTAAATAAACGCCAAAAATAGCAAACGCTATCATAGTACATACACACGCATACATACATGCATACATACTTAACCGTAAAATTAAGTAATACAATGGCTGCACATACAGGCATACAAAATAAATAACATAATTTTAGTTATTGTAGATACAATTCTATGTATGTATGTATGTATGTATGTATGTATATGCGCATGCATGTATTTACATGTATGCGAGTGTAGATTATTAAATATTTGCGTACAATCTTCATCTGCGCAGTTGGAGAAAAGGGTAGCAAAAGGCACATTAATACGAGTGTATAAACTAACAAAACTACAAGTACTGTAGCTATATACTATACGAGTATGTACATATGTATGTATGTACATACATATGTACGCGAATATTTATTAACTTGCCTATTGAAGATGTAAAGTAATAAAATTACAACTTTTTTGTTCGGAAAAATATGTGCATATATAGTATGTATGTATCGTAGAGAGCATAGCGCTCTCTATATATGTACATACATATGTATGTATTTGCCACTCAGTTGGCGTTCTTTGATTACTGAAATTTACCGTAAACTACTGAAAATAACCACCAATCGACGTAGAAAAAGTACTTCATCAAAATCTCAAAGCATGGAAAAACAAATATACACACATACATACATATATATACCTACATACATATATACATATGTATGTACATAAACGCTTATTGGTCATAAATTCATATCTAAGACAGTCTGTATGTATCTAAACATGTAGACTTTGACGTACTATTGCCTTCTTGACTACACAGTGCTCCATTTGTAGTTATGTAAATACGTACATTTGTATGTATGTATGTACTCGTATTTACTTCACCTCTACTGCCTTTAATAAAAAAAAAATAAACGAAATAAACTAAAATGTGGTAAATACTTCTTTATAGTAAGGGTACTACATACATAAACATGTACATATGTATGTACATATGTACGTGCTCATGTAAATATGTATGTTATAAAATTGCGCAATTACTATGAATATTTAAATTGTTAGACACGGTCGCATTGAAACTAGCTTAATGCAGGGTAACAAGTTCGTTGCCCATGTCCATTGGGGTTACTATAGTTAAAAAAAAAAAAAATACAAAATAATTTAAAAAAAATTGCACATAAAAAAGGCGCATTAGCAACGTTAACAGCCTGCCAACGATTTTGATGGATTGCAACTGCTGCAGTTTTACGTAAATCTGATGCATTTACAAATAAATGAAAAAACACTTAAAAAGCATAACAACAATAAAAAATAATTGTAATAAAATATACAAGACGCCATTTACATACTTATACATACATACATATAAGACAAACTTCGATCGTCGGCAGGCTGCCAAAAATCGGTAGATATAATATCAAATTTGAAAATACGGCTATGCAGCAACCCAGTTGTTGTTGTTTTTATTGTTGTTCTTGTAACAATTTTGTAACAAATTACATTTAATTTCACTTTCCAGTCGAAATAATTCTTTTCGCTTTATTTTCTTTCAGTCAATTTGTCAACAAACCATAACAGCTGACAGAAATAAACGCACTATTGTGAACAAACCACGCTAGCGAGAAATTCACAATAGCAGTTGTTATTAAATGATTATTTATATTCTATTGCCACTTTCGTTCACAGTCAAAAAGCTCATAATCAGCTTTTCATGTATGACACGTTATGTGTGTAAAGGAAATTGGGCCTTAAACCTCTCATGCAGCAATAAGCCAAACTATTTACGTGTATTAACTACCTACTATTGTATGCGAAAGTAGTTAGATATGTATGTATGTCGGTTTTTTTATGGGTAACTGTCATTCCATACATACTTGATTGCTATTTGGATGTAACTAATACACATGTACATATGTATGTATATATTTGTTATTGTGTAAATATTTACATTTTTATGTATATTTGCACGCACTTATTCTTATTCAAAACTGTTTATTCTACATTAGCGTAGTATACACCTACGAAAATATCAATTTACGTACACGACGTACATATGTACATATGTAAGTATGTATGAATGAATGTGTATGTAAGTATTTTGCCTGTAGCGTTTTTAGCTCCCCCCCACAGAGGTTATGGACTGCTATTAATTCAAATTATTTTATTTACATAACATATTTTAGTTTAATATTAGATTGTAAAAATGAAAAGCAAATAAATGAATGAAAAATAAATATAAAATAAGAAAAATATTCATGCAATAAATATTGTCAAATCTGTTTGTATTGTATGTATGTACACACACATATGTACATGTTTAAGCATTCATAGAAGAAATTTGTGTGCGCATAAAATGGGTTGCTTAATTCGAATTCGAAATATTTACAGCAAATTCTATTTCTAACCAACGTAATGGGGCTTATACTGCTAGCAATGTATGTATGTATGTATGTATGTATGTGCAGCAGCATGCTTGTATTTATGTTTAGATAAATTTTCTGTATTAATGGGCAATTTTAATTTTTCTATGATTGAAAAAAAATTATGTTTATGCGCAGACAAGATAGATATATTTGTATGTATGTGCATACACCCTTAGGTATGCGTAAATCTTTGTAGGGCATTTTATATGCGCGTACAAAACATTCAGATGACAAGCAGTGCCACACTTCCCCTTCCTACGGCCTTTTTTAATATACCTACATATGTATATATATGTACATATACTACAAATAGCTTATGTCTTTTCATTGGGCTTATAGTTCATTTCTATCATTTTTTTACTCATTTACATACATACATACATACATACATATGTAGCTATTTACAATACTTCTCGAGAAAATAGGGCTGTAAAGTGATGAGCGCTTTTGCCTTTTTGCAGTTTTTTTTTTTACTACATATTAGTTTAAGTTATTTTCCAAAAAAGCTTTTACAGTTCATCAGCAGCAGCAACAAAAAATTAAAATCAAAATTAAAAATAATAATAATAATAATAGCCGCCTCTGTATGTACATACATACATACATACATATGTACGAGTATGTGTGTAGAGATGTAACGAAATTAGAATTTCGGTCATATAAAATTAACATCCGTCAGTCAGTTAGTTACCGAAACCTGTTTGTGCACACATACATACATACATACATACATATCTAAATACTCATACAAACAAACAAAAAAGAATTAAATAAAATAAAAAGCCTTAAATTGGCGTTATTTACTTATAATTTAAGAAGTGTAAAACAGAAACCGGAGTGTTTTTTGTTTTTGTTTTTGTTGTTGGTTTTTTTTATTATTATTATGCTTTACGTATTTTGTTTTGTCTCTTGATTATATGCGATTGCTTGATCGTTTGATTGCTTTGGTTGGTTGGTCGGTTGGTTGGTTGAATGGCAGAGGGACAAGCAATCGGTGCAGTATGCTTGGCGTGAATGCCTTCAATGATGAGCTGAATAACAAACAAATGCATATATATGTATGTATGTATGTGCTTGAATAAACGATATTATTTAAAATACTTATGTACATGCCTATGTATGTGACTAATTCATGCAATTAATCAAACAAAAGGTGCATATACACACGCATATATGTATATACATTTTGGCTATGAACAATCAGCTGATGGATATGCGCTTGTCTGGCAAGTCAAAGCGCCGACAGGCGGCAAAAGCAAAAAAAAAAAAGAAAATTGTTGAAAATTGTTTTCGGATACATATGTAAGTGAGCACACACATACACCGATTTCATTATTTAACTTATTTAGTTTTGCAACTTTTCTGTTTATTTTTTTTCTTTCTATTTTTGGTTTTCCTACGTTCGTACGCGACGTTGAATGATAAGCGCTATTAGGTGGTTGTGTACATACATACGAACATATTTCACTTAAAAGCCATAGCACAATCAATTAGCATGTATGTAAATACTCGTATATATGTACATACATATATACACAGACATTGACTGATAGTACGCTAAAACTAATGAAATTCTAAAATAATGCTCGAGCTCAGCCGTCCGAACCTACCCGAAGTATTGTGAATATATATGTATTTGCGTGCTATAAATAATAAGTTATAAAAACTATTCACATAAATCATGCATACATACATACATATGTATATATATATGCCTATGTACGTCGGTAAATGCACCCTTTGTACTTTTTACCTACACCAACATGTCCAATTGACATCTACAGCAGAGCAATAGCTATTTACCCATATATATGCATATCTACATAGATACACACATACTCGTACGTACATGAATATATAAATATTATTTTAAGAATTTTTAGCACCTTTTTCTCGCTGTCATTGTGACGTAGTGACAGCCGAGTACACTTGCTTACCTCATCTTTCATGTAACCGGCGACAAGTCCAATCCGCTGGTCACAATCAATAATGCGTCCATCTATTAAATGTCGCGTTTTATATTCCAAACGACCATTGGTACTTTCACAGAATAGCACATTGGCCACTTTAGGTGTGCGTATGATACGTGCCATTGCCACAAAGACCACATCGTTGCCACTGATGCCATGTCTAGCTGCCTGTGCTATGACATCGTGTTGCAACGTATGGACACCACCGTTAGTACCATTACCATTATTACGCGTACGCCGTATTAGCTGTGAGACAATTGGAAATGTACCAGATGAGCAGGAGAAGTCACTGCGCCGGTAGCAACCATCAAAACGCATTAATTCATATTTACGATTTGCTTCCGAGCGTGTACCAGCACGCGCTAGACGAACTAAGAATGTACGTTTATCGTTACGCAAGCGTTCATCAATATCATTTAAATATGCATCATCATTTTGTGTTGAATTATTATTGTTATTGCTGCCGGCATTATCTTTAAAAAAGGGCTCTGCTGTTTGTCCGCCGGTGGTTGTCGTATAATTTGTCTGCTCATCACCATTTGGCGACGTCTTTTGCATATTATATTCACTGCTATTGCGGAATAATGCTTCCATGTCACGTGGTATAAGATTCTCTAGCATAGCCGCGTGATCTTCTGGATGTGTTATACTTAATATATTTTGGCCATAAAGATCCGTTTGACAATGGCCAAGTATTTTCTCTACTGTCGCGGATATTACAACAATTTGACCATGTGCGGTGATTGCTATAAAGAAACTGTCTAGTATGTGTGTAAGTGCATTAGCGAAATCCGGATCATCACAGATCTTGGAAAGCTTCTGTTTTCGCCACACAGATTTACCAAATATATATTGTACACGCAATCCATGCGCTGCACAACGCAATATACCAGTCTTGTCTAGACGTCTATTGGAATCCGCCACATGCGGCACCATTGATGCTAATTCCTGTATATATGCATTCTGTTTATCTCTGCGATGCTTTTCGGCTAAATTGCGTGCCTCACGACTGCTATGTGAGCCGCCACCTTCACCTTCAGCTCCAGCCATATTTTTTTTTTGTTTGTTTGAAAATAACTAAGTACGTTTTTGTACACCGACACCCGCAACACTTTTCACCTGTGATTTAGTTGATTTGTTTTGCACTTGTTTTTCCTGTTCGTTTTTTTTTTCTCTTTACTTGATTATTATACACTATATCTGCTGGAAGTCACAAGCCATTCCTTCGCACTTTACCTTACTTCTGTTCTAAGCAATGTTCGTCGTCTTTTTTCTCAAGGTCTCACTTCTGTGGGTCTGGCCACCGCCGTCATGCCGTATACCCCGCTTGAAATTTTATTCGTGTTTTCTTTACGCTTTTCCCTTTTTAGGTCTCACTTGGTTGCGTGTCCGTTCTCACTTTTCTACGTACTACTCGCCAGCGATCATTTTATAATACTAATAAAATTTCAATACGCGTTTGTAACTCAACACCAATTCGTTTATTATATTTTTAATAGATTTTCCACTAATTTAAACGATTTTCATCCTTTTTTTCTTCTTTTATTAAACACTTAAATGGAAATTTTTGTTTTGTTATGTCTTATCCACTCGTTTGCTTTTCACAAGCTGCGCAATCTTAACAATGTTGTTGGTTTGATAACTTTTCAAAAATCGTTAAGGCACAGGGGACATCAGATAACTGAAATTTACACATGACAATAAAAACGAAGAAATCAAGGCGAATTTAACATGGTGAAGTTACTATGGCAGCGAATTCAACTTCATTAAATAAATCTTCAAACTATGTTTGGTTTGCTTGAGTTTAATTTGATTTTTTAATTGTAAATGCGAAATTCGCAAACAGAGTGTTCGTGCAGATAAAGAATTTTACATGATTGTTGTATTTTTTCTACCACTCTCACCTTTTTTAAATTCGCATTGGAAGAGATTTTTGAATGGATGAATGAATGAGTAAACCTTATATTTTTTCATCTAATTTTTGATTACCCTGTTTTTCTTTTGTTTGCGTTTTCTGCAAATATTTTTCGCTAACAACTTTGTTATAACATAAATTTGCAGGTTTCTATGGAAAAGCAACGACTGGTAAAATTTATAAGAAATATGATTTGAAACTTTAGAAAAAAATCAGTTTGCCTGGCGGGAACAACTTTAAGCTATGTCGCGTCCCTCGACTATTGCTGTGGAACCAAGTTCACCAGTGCAGAAAGTATGGAAACCGGAATGTAAGCAAGCGAAATATTTACATCACATACGCATATCCCTGACCACAGTTAATTTTCTGCTTCTTTATTAGTGTATAAAATACAGCTGGAAGCGCCTACGCCCAAACCTTTACACCGCTCACGTCCCCTACTCACGAACAATCAAAAAAATGAAGACCATTGTTATGGTCCCGAATATCATGGTTTAATGGGCCACTTAGATGCCGAGCAGTTTTTATCCGATAAACCTGATGGCACCTATCTAATTCGACGCAGTGCAAATGCTAAGGATTATTATACGTTGAGTGTACGTTTTAATAACCGTGCAAAACATTTTAAGATCTATTATAAGCGTGGCAAAGGTCATTACTTGTTGGAACAGTCTAAACATTACGAAACAATACATGATTTGGTTGCCGACGGCTTGGTAAATTTTTATATGCAATTGCATGCCGCACCAATAATACAACAAATAAATCAGCAAACACACAATTGTTTCCAACAAAGTCCATACATGACACTAAATCGGCGTAAATTGCGTGCACTCTCACATGAACTGGGCAAATCTGTAGTGGGAGCGAAGGCGAATAGTGAATTGGTTACAGGGAATACGATAAATAATGATTTAGCCAACGAAGTGAGCAACACAAATGCAACAACGCAAAATAACACAAGTATTAATGCAGTTAAAGATACCACGGATAACACCGACACAATACTGCCGCATGTGTATGAGAAGGCACACACCTTCAAGGTGCACAATTTTAAGGGACTCAATTGGTGTGAATTTTGTGCGAATTTCCTTTGGGGTTTCACGGCACAGGGTATGAAATGTGAAGCCTGTGGCTTCATGGCACACTTTAAATGTGCTGAGCTAGTGCCGGCCAAATGTGTGCCGGATATGAAACGTATACGTGGTGTGTTCGGCACCGATTTGACCACTGTGGTGCAACTCTATCAAAGCAGCGTGCCATTCGTGGTGCGGCGGTGTGTGGAAGAGGTTGAGGCACGTGGCATGTTGCAAGAGGGTATTTATCGCGTATCGGGCTTCGCTGACGAAATAGATGCACTAAAGTTAGCGCTGGATCGTGAAGGCGAAAAGACGGATATGTCAGAGGCGGCTTACGGCAATGTGAATGTGATAGCGGGCACTTTAAAGCTCTATCTGCGTTTGCTACCTGTCCCGCTTGTCACATTCCAAGCTTATCCGAGTTTCATGCAGGCAGCGAGTAATTAAAAAATAATTAAAACAGCCACTTTTTTTTGCCGTTGATTATTTACTGTTATTTTGTTTTCGATTTGCAGGAAGTACCAATACTGCTGAGCAGATAAAAAATATGACTGAGGCGGCTAAACGTTTGCCGCCGGCTCATTATAATTGCCTGAAATTTATGGCGGAGCATTTGAAGAGGTAACATCATGGAAGCATTTAGTACAATATATATTCCGTTATATGTAACAGTTCTTAATTATGTTATGTAGGGTTGCCTCTCATTATGCTGCCAACAAAATGAATGAACACAACTTGGCCACAGTATTTGCGCCGACACTCATCGCCACTCCACAGCATATGACCAATTTAACAGAGGAGATTTTCATGTTATCCACATTAATAGCGAATTGTGCGGACATTTTCCATTAGTTATGTAACGTACACACAAGTTTAACTTAGATTTAATTGGAACATGTAAGAAAATTATGGGCGTTGTGCAACCAGTGGCTCAAGCATGGGTATGCTCAAACAATTTTTTTTAGTTAGGCGAGAAATGAATTTTGGAAGTTTCTGGCTTTTTATGTATCCTTTGGAGTGAATGTCGGAAACTACGAATTTATACAAATATGTATGTATTGATGAAAAAAAAAAATAGTGGTCGAATATTTAAAACAAATTTTACACATTTTTAAATTTCATACAGCTTTTTTTTATATGTAAAACCAAAGTAGTAGTAGTAAAATAGTAGTAATAAAGAAAAACATACTCTTATGATATGCATTTAACGCACTTTTTTGGATTATTTTGAAAACGGATGGAAAAAATGCAAACATGTGTATGATATTATTTTCAATACTAAGGCATATTTAACTACTTTTACTATTTGATATAAAACACACTTAATTTGCCTTTAAAGAGTTTTTCACCTATTCAAATTTACGGTAAATCAAGTATATCAAAAAGTAGCAAAATGTAGAACACAGATTAACATTAAAGGCAGATCAGACACCATATGTGGCAAATATCGTCCATGTACCGGGGTTCAGACAAAAAATTCGTTTTTTTTTTTTTTCAAATTTCAAATACGCATGATTTTATTCCCCTTTTTTATAGGAAATATGGCGTAGTATTCTGTTGTGGTATTACGCGATCTGTTTCTGGTACTGCATTAAAAATACTGGTTGTGCGATCTTTGGCTGTTTTGAAATTCAAAATTGCCGCTACATTACCGCAGCGATAACAATAGTTTGGCGCTGACCATACAGTTACGAGCTTACTATCGAACATGTATTTAATACCTTCATTGACAAGCTGATGTGCTCGGCAAATTAATTCTAAATTGTTTATATTCATAAAATCTTTTGTTACTAACTGACCGAAAAGCCAACCGGCACCACGCGGACTTTGTCCCCTAAAAAGGAAAAAAAATTTATATTAAAATTTTAATTTTTATTTATTTCTGAAAGGACAACTTACCACAAATCCATATCTTCCGGATCTGACCACACCAGATCACAGAAGGCACCTTTATAAGGTATTTCACCATTACGATCTATAGTGCGTATCTGATCGAGTGTGATTATTTCTGGGCTGAGACCACCATGCACACACAGCACTTCTTCGTCAATAATCTAAATAAAAATAAAAAATAAATTATTTTAGGTCACAAACTTATACACATATTAAAGTTATATTAAGCCTCAACTAACCGCCGCGATTGTTAGCAAATCGAAAACTTTACAGCAATATTTCCATGCGTTTGCGTTGCCATACTTGGTGAAGCACTCATCGAAAAATCCATAAACTTTTGTTATTTGTCGTGATTCATGATTGCCGCGCAGCAGCGTAATACGATCTGGATAACGTGCCTACAAGATATCAAACAAACTGTAATAATATTTCAACTATTTGCACGCTCACTCACCTTCAGCGTCAGCAGACGTGTCAATGTTTCGAGACTATAATATCCACGGTCAACAAAATCACCCATAAATATATAATTGGTATCAGGTATTTGTCCGCCTGTACGAAATAGTTCTTCCAAATCGTAGAATTGCCCATGTATATCGCCGCACACTGTGACAGGCGTGCTAACTGGTTGTATATTGGATTCCTCCAGTAAAATTTCACACACAATATCACACAGCTTCTTTAGGTCATTCTCTGGCAAATATTTACATTCCTTCACTATTTCTATCCACTTATCCAGATCGGCCATGGCGTTTACTCAAGTATGTGTTCGTAGGCTGGTGTTTGTAGAATTTATATAGAGCTTTATTTTAAATAAATAAAAACACGCAAAAACTAACAAAATAATTTTTTAGCGAATTTTGCTGTCACAAGCTGCTCTTGTTGTTTTTGCATTTGTTAATTGTCAATCGATTGTCAATGTGACACATGAATATACGCTCCTTCTTCGCGGAAGCTCATTCTCAATGGTCTATTAGGAAAAAATATTTTGTAATAGAAAATTTACTAAATATATATTTATTTTTTATCGAAAACAGAAGCGAGTTTATAAAAATATGAGAAAATATATCTTTTCTTTTCCTCTAATTTTGCGATAAAGCGATTTTACTGTTTTACAAAACAAGATTTATGGAGATATTAGTTAATAAATTGTAATTAATAATGATAAAAAGTTTATTTAATTTCCCTTAACAAGATTTGATGTTTCTTTTTATTAATCTTGATTTGAAAATGTACTTCCCTTCAATTTTCCCTGAGCTTATAATATTGACTTGTAAAAAAATTGGATTATTCTTGCTCTCATACTCAAGTGGCTTAGGTTAAGGCGTCCATACCCCAGTCAACATTACTGCCACAGTCGTTTTTTTTTTATTAGGTTAAGCGCCAATTTGAGATATTAAGTGAAGGCAGGCAGGTCGCTCTCCCCTTGGAGTGGAGCTCTTGCTTTTCCTCTGCTTCCCCCCAGCATATACTGCATCGAAAACATTCAAAGCTGAAGCGTTTTCGACTAGTTTAGTGAGCGCCGATAAAACTGTGTTGGAATTAGAAATGAAAATTTGTTTCGTATAATAATAACGTTATAATAATAATTGCATATAATAATAGTGCCAATTGCTACTCAAAAGCAAAAAAAAAATAAAGATAGACGGAAATTGTTGTATTTGTTCTCCTGCTCTCACCTTTATAAATTTGCCAAATTCAAATTTCTGTCAAGCACCTGCTGAAAGGTTTTAAACAAAAAAGTTTTTAATTCAAAACAGACAATAAATTATAATTAAATAAAATTTCAGAGATAACCTCACATGCAGGTATTGAATGAATACAACGCATATTTGACACATACATACGTATGAATATATGTAAGTGGTGAAATTCATATGAACTAAAGGTTGATAAGAGGTCATCTATAACTGATAAGAAAAACAGGCAATTTTATATGAGAATAATAATAGGACATATTACGAAAAAAATCAAATTAAACACTTATTACCAAATTAAGTTGATAACCATAATTCAGCCTATCTGGCAACCGGAAACAGCATAGCGGAAGCTCAGTAGGGGATGCAGGTTGGAGGTTGCATCCATCAAAAAAAAAAGAAAAGATTTATACGTTTTATGATATAATTCGGAAAACAATCCAACTTCGTGTCATTTGGGGTATAAAATTGAAAATTTATTAAGAATAATAAGTTTTAATGGTTTTAAGGGTCAATGTATTTTTCTTCAATGTGTTTGGGTTGGCTGCTGCTGATGATATGATGATTTGCAAAATTTTTTGAAAAACAAGGTGCTTGCTAAAATTAAATACACACAAGTACATAAATATACGATTTTAAACTAACATATATGTAGACATTTTGATAAGGTCCTAATAAAAAAAAAAAGAAAAAAATTTAATCGTATAGTTATTTACTTATAAAGTGAATGTATGGCCTGGGAGGTCTGATTGTAGACAGAGATTATTACTAAAACTGTGAAATGTAAAGATTTATGTATTAATGCGCATGTTTTGAATTTATGGTTTTGTTCATTTCTATTCTAATTTTTATATAGAAAACATACATATATATGTATGTATAAGCATACTCCACGCGCATTTAATTAACTAGACATTTCCCATTGGGTCACTTTGTCAGCTGTCGCTGCTCATGTGAGCTCGTATAAATTGTGAATGCTTAAAACCAGTAGTTTTTGTGCTCCAATAAAAGCCTTTTCCCTTTGTAGAATAAACAGTGAGCGAAATAAGTCTACGTACGATATTTATTTCTGCCATTTGAAAAGGGGAAACAAAGACTTACCAACCGTGTAGTAACGGTATATTAAACAAATTTAAAGTTAAAAACTAGTATACTTTGGTTTCTCATGAGCAGAACGACCATCTCATACTGGTTGTGCACTTTTTACAGGCTGCGTTTCACCAGCTTACTTTATGTAGAAATGAATTTAATTTTCGAATTTTTGGTTTCACCAATCAGACTTAGATACGGCACAGTTGGTAAGCCCTTAATAGACTCACAGTTATCTGCATAAATATTTATTCTTCAATAATAAGTTTTACATCTACTTTATATGCCACTTCTGATTTTGGTATTACTTTTTGCAAGGTGTAGCCAACTGAAAAATAAAGAAAAATTACTGTTATTACCGTTATTACCATTTTAATAAATGTGGTGAAAGATAAGCACGTATGTATGTGGGTATAAAATTTTGTTTAATACATTCTCATACTAGCAATACTTAATTTTCTACCCCAGCAACAGTGCGCAACACCATAAAACACCTATGAAAATTTATCTCATAATGAGCGCGAAGATAAAACAAAGTCATAATTTAAATATTGTATACACCGGTGGAAAAAACAATAGACTCTGAGACTTCTCTTGAACTCAGTCGTTGATTTATCAAAAATTAAAGAATTCCTGAGGAATTCAGGATGAAAGTGTTCTTTCACAGATCTTTTGCTGTTAGCAGCAACAGCATTATTTAGTTTTCCATAAAAAAGTTTAGAAAAAAATACCGTTACAATAAGATCCTTAAAGATATTTGACAACAAAAAAACTGTTTTCAAATTATTTTCATTTAAGGCAAAAAAAGTTAAGCCCGCGACTGAATTCATAAGAAGTCTAAAGGCTAACAGCAAAACAACCGGCTTTGGGTTAGCGCCTTGAGAGTCTATTATTATTTTCATCAGTGTATAATTGGCGATTGATGACCACTGAAGTGATTTTCGACCGTCCTAATAATGTCGCCAAAAAAAAAAAAAACAAAGTTGATTTCGGCGGAAGATCTTGCACAATAATTTTTTTCTTGTGCCAGATAAAAGAACACAATGTGGTTATAAATAATAAATACTCGAGTGCAAACACATGAAGCAAATAAACAGGGCAACGATAAGAAATTAGAATTTCTCTACTCGCAAAATTGATTATCTAAAAAAAAAGGTATAAATGTTTCAGTGGATGGCTAAATTTTAATTATTTCTTATATAACTGCGTCAAAACAATGATAACCAAAGGAAACCAGCTAACATAGACTTAGAATGGGTTTCTAGATTGTTTTTTTTTTCTGTATATTCATGTCCACATTTATGTATGTATGAGACAAGTGTTGTAAAAAATTTCCGAAAGATTATTGCAATGATTAGATATTCATTTAAACATAATGTTATAACACAAATATTTGCTTTGGTAGCTCTTCAAATATTGTGATGTCATTGAAAGATTGTTGCTTCTATTATTATTCACAATTAAATTGTCACAAAAAAAAAAAACAACATAAAATATTGATTAATATAATTTAAGTATTTTCTGTTCTTTGTCTAAGCAAAACATGTTAGATGCGGCGAATTCAGTGATTCGGTAGGTGATTGAAGCTCAAAAAATGTAACGAATGAGGCATATCGTCTGTAAAATGCTTTAAATTATCGATAAATAAACCTATAAAATCTTAGTTGACTATCGAAATAACCGGCGGAAAGAGCTTTCAACGAACATATCCATCGATCTATCAAACCTAAAGGCAAGGTGTTAGCGGTATGCGAAAACAATACAACCGGATGTGTGTGTGTATAATATGCGTTTTAATTGTTTTTTTTTTAGTGTAAAATACTTAAAAATTAATTAAATACTTTTTATTTATGATTATAGAAATATATACAACCAGCGCCAAAAAAGGTTTCCATTTAAAACCTACGCGAACTTGCTCATAGAGTAGACCGTATTTTATGCTTTACCTAGACCGTATTTTTGTCAGAATCATTGAAGTCAGTACTCAAGTGGTAACACTTGATGATTACAGTAATTATGGTATTCAAATCCACGTTTGGTTGAGAAACATGCAGCTCTGATGTGAAAATTTTGGCGTAAAATCTGTTAAAAAACGAAAAAAATCGCGCTTGTTTGGTATTAGTCGCACAGCAGTAACAAAGTTGTAACAAAACGAAAGGAAACGGACATTTATGATTTAAAAAAAAATGGATTCGAGAGATGCAAATCGTTTAAAGCGCTTGTACAGTGTACGCAAAGACCAGTGTACGCTGAATACGACGGTCGTTATATACTAGAAAACTAGTATTAACCAAGTAAATGAGGTACAATAGATCAACATGATGCAAGGAACACGTCAGTTGGAGGAAAAACGAATGTCAAAAGGTAATATTTTCCGACGAATCTAAATATCTTTTCTCTTTGGCACCAGATGGAACACTAAAAGTTTGACGGAAAAAGAGATATTTCTCAAGAAAGCATGCGGAGAAAATGAATTGAAATCAAATGAAAATGTGTGCCAAAGAAGGAACGGAGTGAAATAAAGTGAAAGGCAATAAATTGCTAAATGGAAGGGGCTTTCGCTGAATATGAAAACGTAATACTATAATACTATTTCAGAATGGTTCTGTATGTGTATGTGAGAAGTTCTATGTTTCTTTTGGAACGTCAATTACTTTTACTGTCATTTCTTTATTAAAGGTTTTAGGGAGAGCACAAAGCAAAATTGAGCATAAAGTATATTTCTTGGCTCGGAAACAGCCCACACCTCAACAAAAACGGGTTTTAGGTGTATTTCCGAGTGTTTTTTGTTTTTAAAAGGACCAAACATTTTTTTCTGACCGAAAGTTCTTATAAATATGGTCAAAACCAAAGATTTGGAATATATATTGACTTTTTAGTGCTGTATATTAGCTTAAAGTAATTACTTAATGATAATGATAATGAGTGGACCCTTTTTTGTCGCTGGGTGTACTCACAAACACCGTTACAATGTAACATATGTACATATGCATGGAGCATATGTATGTGTATGAAAACTGATTTGAATACTAACTTTATTATCAGCGCAAATAATTACTTTCATATAAAAAAAACAAAAACTTATTGACATTTCTAATGACAAAAACAATGTAACAAAACGCAAAAGTCGTCGATTTCAATGCGATTGTGAACAAACAAACATAAAATAATTAACAGTGCGAGAGCTTAGCAAAATTAATCGACCGATTTTATGTTTAATACTTTTATTTACGCACATTCTTTTCAAAAAAAAAAAAAAAAAAAAAAAAAACGCAATTTTAAATTTTATCATATTTTTACAGAAATCTAAGCCAAAGCCTTTTTTTATGTGTGTGTATATAATTTCTATCATCTAGAGGTGTTGACGGCGTGCTTTGAACCCCCTTTTATGCCCTCACAAATAAATTATAAACCCATTTATTTACAATCTCAAAATTGCAAAATTATAAACATACATACATACATACTTAAGTATATATAGTATTTTATAACACTGATCGTCTGATATTTCGAATCAAGCGAGAGGCCTCAATTCAATGTGGTCAGATTAGAAGTTTCAGTCGTGTTGTCGTCGTTGGAGTGAACGTTGGAGGGCGGTATTCAGCGGATGTTGCTATCAAAAATTTTTTTATTATCAACCCAAGCGCAGACAGCAGCATGCTGCGGTCGTTTAGTTGAGAAATAATATATAGCCGTGTAAATGTATATTCGCAAGATATTTTCTATTAAAATTTAACGCTCCCTCTCAGCGCCTACGCTCATCGGCCAATGAAACGCAACGCGCACTCGTTCGTTTTTGTTAACTAATAACCAATCCAATACTGGATTTTTCACATTTCAGAGCAGTCAGTGGCGTAAGATGTACACGCGCACGGCACAGTGTGCACAAAATATTAATTAAAGTGTAGTGTGAAACACAAAAATAAAAGTAAAAATTTGAGCAACACATTAAATAGAAAAATTAATTATTAAAAAAAAAAAACTAAAAAAAAATTAAATTTAAACACAATACAAACTATATAAGCACACAAAAAATTGTGTGAACTTAAATTATTTTAAATTAAATTAAAAAAGAAGAAATAAATTTCAAAAAAAAAAAAAAAAATGGAAGTCTACACATCCGACAGCAGCGACACCGACTCACGCGAACAAAAGACACTGGATTATGGCCGCATGAACCTCACCGAAATCACTTTCGACGATGATTTACATGCCAAGAAGGTGCTCAAAACACACAAAGATTTCGAAACTTTATTATTAAATCATAATCGTCTCACACTACTACCGCCAGCACTTATTAAATTCACAAATTTAAAAGTATTGGATTTGAGCTCAAATTGTTTGACACAATTGCCGGAGGCTATATGCAACTTGTCCTTAGTCACGCTGATAGCTAAAAATAATAATTTAACTAATAAATCGCTGCCGAAAACATTTGCTATGCGCAATTCGGTCTTGAAGGAGTTGAATTTAAGTGGCAATCAATTGACACATTTCCCCGAACAAGTGGTGGAATTGAAGCAGTTGCGTTATTTCTATGCGGGAGCAAATAAAATTAATGCAATTTCAAAGGATATATGGAAAATGCAAAGGTGGGTTTTGGCTGCAAGTTAGCTACAAACATACATATGTATGTATTTGTGAAAAGTTTTTTTTCTCCACTTTTGTAATCGTTTTTGTGAGTTAAAAAATGCTCCAAATCTTGAGCACTTACTATGTTGTGAGTGACAATTTTAACTACTTGTATTTTTCAAAATTAATAGCGTTTACGAAAATATTTTTTCAAGCATTATTCTAGAAGCGTTTGTATATGTGTGTGCCAGCTAGTGTTAGTATATTGAATTGTCGCCCTATGGTGATGATTAGCATTATATATTATTATTCCTTTTTAAATCAAACTTCTAATTATGTATAAATCGATGAACTTTGCACTAAAATTTTTTAGAATTTCATAGATTGTTTACACAAACGTCTGCTACTACCATTACATTGATATATGTATATACACATGTATATATTGTTGCTGTACTGTACATATGTACATATGTATGCTTTTGTCATATCTGTTATTTTTCTTATACAAAATTTGAACGTTAAATGCCGTCACTGACCCTTTAGGCCGAAGCTTATCAGCATAAAAACAAAATACATACATACATATGTCTGCTTAATACATTGTATTTACTTACATGTGTAGACTTAATAAGATTTCATAAATGTAAGAGAAATGCAAAAATGAGTGCCTTTTGTACACATATGTACATATATGTAACTGATAACCCATGAATAGCATGCAATTCGATATTTTGTACTTTTATTCGCATTTAAATGAATTAAAAATCAAATGAGAACGATTTTTTTCAATTTCCGAACTCGTTAATAATTTTAGCAGAGAACTTATGAGCGCATTAATTACATATGTTAAGTATATATATATATATATATACATATGTACACATGTACGTATTATTTGCAGCAGAAACATTGTCCGAACAAAGCGGCACACTCGCGCGCCCGTCATGCTCTGGTTCTTAACTATTTGCACATACATACAAAGTATCAACGTACATTGTGCGCTCTTCGCTGTGCGCACTTCACTGCGCGCACACACAAATATATTGGCAATATTTGATAACAATCTGAGAAATCACACACTTTTTATGTACATACATACATATATAAATTAAATTGTAAATCATTGTACAACTGTCATTTCTATTTATTACTTGATAAACGCAACAGTCAACGATTACACTATACGTTAGAAATCGATAACCCATAACTGTTGAAGTGCCAATGGCGATAACTATTGCAGAGATAAATGTGTGTCGTAAGCTCGTAATCAAGTCAAAATGGCAGCTGTTGGACAAAAAGATTTTTATTTGAAATTAATTAATAAATTATATCTACTAAGTATATGCATAACATGTGTTCGTTGGCATATATTACATTTACGTTCACATTATTCATTATGTGCTCACTTAACACTATCTACATTACAGCTTTTTGTTGACAATAACATTTCAAGTTCATATCAAGGGCTTATCAGCGGATATCTACATACATATTTATACACTATTTTTAGTGTTTTTTTTTTCTAAATTTAATTGTTTTTTTTTTTGCCTTTAATTCTGTCTATCTATCCACTATTACGATGTTTTGCTTTATCTCAAGTGCATGTTTATTCGAAATTTAAATAATTTTACTTTTATTCACTACAATATTTGCCATTAATTATTTATTATTTATATTTAGTGCGAAAGATCATCTTTGTCTGGCTATATATATATAACTTGATAACAGCTGGGTAATCAGAAAAATAACAAATACAATGCAATAAATACGCATAATAAATACATACAATAAATAGCAGTCATTTTATACATACAAGCGCATATACGAATTATATTAGGGCATGTTTTACCGTTACACGCACTAATTAACTGGGTAATTGAAATTTGAACAGCTGCGCGCAAGCTAATCTGCTGCTTAAGTAAATATTATTCCAACATACTTTTTAAGGTTATTTCTATGCGGAAGTTGGTATTATTACACTTTTTTTTTTTTTGGTAAAAGGTCACTTGCCATAACATCGAAAGTTAATAAATCGCTTTCAAGTTGATTGAGTACTGTGATTTGTAATCAACGAGGAGCAAGTGCCACATGGCAAATGACAACACTGTGTGACAGTTGGCAAGTTTCCGTTGCTATGTGTACATTTTTTGGCTGAAATACAACACTGTAACTGACATTTTTAATGCCGTTATGTTATTTTTTTGATTTTTTTGCCAAGAAAAACGTATCCTATTTTAGAAATCTCAATTTATATAAATTTAATTTTACATAAAGAGCTGCCTGTTCATAAAATTCGTAAAAAAAAAAACTTTCTTAACCTAAAATTTGCATAAAAATGCATGCTTCGCACCAAAAAAAATATTGCTAATTATTTCGTTACATATTTGCATTTAAATCGGCTGAAAATCATTTCAGCGGTTACAAGCGCCAAATATATGTAAGCTTATTAGATTTTAAAAATTATAGGTTATGTTAACTTTTTTTAATAAACATTTTCTATTTTACTATTTTTAAATTAAAATTTATTGAAATACATTTTTCGTTTATACTATTTTTCAAATTTCAGCTTGCAAGTACTCTCGTTGGGCGGCAATCTCATCACTGATGTACCGGAAGCCGTGGGCAGACTCAACCAATTGCAAGCACTTGTGCTATGTGATAATCTCATTGAGAATTTACCGACCAGCATAGCGCATTTGAACAGTTTGAAATCATTGTTGTTGCACAAAAATCGGCTCAGACATCTGCCCAAAGATATAATTGCTTTGAAGAATTTAACAGAGGTTTGTAGTTACAACGCAGACACATATGAAGTTAGAGAATGCAACACTAATTTTCACACTCACACACTCTCCTCTCTCTCTCTCTCTTTTTTCTCTCTCTCTCTTTCTTTATTTACAGTTAAGTTTGCGTGATAACCCATTGGTAGTGCGTTTCGTCCAGGATATCGCCTTGAAGCCGCCAACACTGATGGAAGTCGCCGCACGCGTTGTCAAGTGCGCTGGCATACCATATGGCCCAGGCATTTTACCACGCACCGTCAACGACTATCTGATGAGCGCCAATTGCTGTGTGAATCCCAAGTGCAAAGGTGTCTTCTTCGATAATCGTGTTGAGCATATTAAATTCGTGGACTTTTGTGGTAAATATCGTGTACCACTTTTGCAATATTTATGTTCTTCCAAATGCATTGAGCCGGAGCCGGAGCGTCCACAAGCGAGCGGTGCCAGTGGTTATATGATGCGAAAAGTGTTGCTTGGTTGATTGGTATTGCCGGCGGAGCAATGTGCAGCGCTTTGTACTGGTTTTGTGTTGTGACATAGAACAATTTCTCGTTGTTGTTGTTTTTTTATATTTTATTTAAGCAGAAAAATTTACTACTAGACTGTTTGAAAATTCAATAATTTAGTAATGAGAAAAAGTGTACTGAATTTTTTGAATATTCTGCTGTTGAACGGAATTTTTTTTTTGTTTTTTTTTCAAAATATTCTTTAACCTGATTGCTAGCAGATACGCGCGTTTGTCGAAATAAGCAAGTCTGTGAGAAATAAATAATTTTTATAATGCTGAGCATTTTTAATATATAAACTAAATATAAATGTACTAACATCATTTATACATACATATATCCCAAGACAAAAAAAAAGTAGAAATTTAACTGAAAATTTGTAAAAATATTTATAAAAGATTTAATAAAATTTTGCATCGAATGCATAGAACTGAACACTATTTTGGCGACAATTTCCTGTTAAAATTATATATCACCGATTGTCAAGCGCAAGCACTACTATCGCCCGTTACTGCAAAGTTATCGATAATTGTGATGATGTGTGACATTTTTGTTAATGTAAACAAACCAAATACAAATAGATGTATGCAATGTGATTGAATATGAAATAAATTTATAAATTTTTCGCAAGTGAAATGTTTTTGGTGTGAAATGAGTTTTGAGCGAGTGCGATACTGAAAGCAAATTACAAATATAACAAAAACGAAAGCATAAGCCCGAATATGAATGAATGTAGCTGCACTTCTAACAGACATAGCATTCGCGCTGCCTAGGAGAAGACGTTCCGTAGAAAAACTGCACTAATATATAATTAAAAATATATAATTAAAAATATATAACAAAGCGATAGAACGGCAGCAATAAGTTATATTTAAATTTGAGGAAACAACTCAATGCTAGTACCCAAGCAAACAAACTAAACTCTCTGATTTGTGATGATGTGGTTGGTAGTTTACAAGATGGTGCCTAACTAATTTTATTTTACTTTAATTTAATTTAATTTAAATAAAACACGCATAATTGTTTTTTGTTGCATATTTATTATTTTTTACACATCTTCTCACCGCCATCGCTTACTCGATTCATTTAATTTCATTACTGTTGCGTTCGATTTACTGATTTGCCTTTTTAACTGTGGTTTTGTTTCTTGTTGTTGTTGTTTTTTACTTAAATCTTAACTTTTTCATTTACTTAAATTTAATTAAAGTTTGAAGATTTGTATCTCTTAATTTTTTTTCATTAATTATTTTTATATTAATTTTTATTTGATTTTCTTACTATATTTTTTTGTTTTATTTTATTTTTTTTTATTTAGTAGTAATAATAATGAATATCGAAATTATACATACATACATATTTTTATTATTATTTGTAATGTTTTTTTTTTTCAATTATTAAACGCCTTTGCTACTTTATTTTATTAATATAATTCAATTTACTTTATTATAATGAATTATTTAACTAATAAAGTGCCACATTTTATTGTATATTTTTTTTGTAGTCGCTAATAGTTAATGTTAATTTTTTTTTATAGAAATTTTAGGTTTTTTTGTAAGAAGTATTTTTAGTTTTGCTTTAATAATTTTACAGCTTTTGCAAATTCTTGCATATTCTTGCGCTACAATTTATGTATGTATATTTTGTATTATATGCATAATATTTATACGTTTTTAGCATATTATGTATGGTTGTGGTGTGAGTAATTTTTTTTTAAGTTATAAATATATATTTATATTTAGTTTACTTCTCTATGCTGCACTAAGTTTTTTGTAATTTTGTTTTTTTAATTTTTTGTTTTTTTGTATTACGCCTGCTCTTGTGCTATTGGTGTTACAATTTTCAATTTAAAAAAATTTTAAATTTTTTGCTGACATTTTTTATGAGTTTTTTTTTTTTTTTGCAAAATGCCACACTGTTGCCATAAATACATACTTACGTACAGTTGTATTTTTGTTATATTTCGGTTTGCTTTTCAACATTACGATAAAGTAAATAAGTTTCGGTGTTTGCTGTTCATTTGTAACAGCATTTTAAGTGAATTTTTCTCCCAGTGTATTGATATTTTATACATAGACTTTACTGTTATTTATTTGAGAAAGTTAAAAAATTCTATCAATAAATTAAAAAAGTTCAAAAATAATATTTTTTAATATTGAGAGTTGTTGAATTTAATTTTTTCACATCATATCATCAGGCGTTGGGGTAAGGAACTGTGGCCGATTGAGTTTTTTTAACGGATGGACCATGCATTTACATTCTATTTCTAATTTCTAATTTTTTGAACTACAAAAATGAGTTTAATAGAACGTATTTTGATTTACAAAAATTTTTATTTTACTTTAATATCTTTTAATTAAAGAAAAAAAGGATTAAAAAGTAAAAAAAGACTAGAAATAGAATTAAAGTTTTTAGTTTTGAAAGGTATGAAAGGGTCAAAAATCTGTATAAAAACGCGTTTGAAAAAATTTAAGTCTGCTGTTTTTTATTAAACACAACACCAATAAAAATATATTTAGTAAAGTATTTACCCATTATAAAAAAATCATTTTTTTTACCTCCAAGTTCTACTCACTGCCTTAAATTTACTCTTTATGTTTATTGTTTTACATTTATAAAACAGTTAAGTATGTTAAGTCGTTCCAAATTTTTATTTAGCATTTTTATTAAATTTTTATAAGCGCTTTTAATTATATATATATTTTTTTAAACTGTTTAGTTTTCAAAAAATTATTCAAACGAAAAAAAATAATTGCATTAACGCCGTTTGAATATTTGTGCCTTAAAATTTCAATGCGATTTTTTCTTTATGATTTTTTCTTCGTATTTTACATTATTTTAATTTGAAATAAAATCTTTTTTCTTAGCTTTTTAACGCATATTTAATATTTAGAATAATTTTGGAACTTTTTTTTTTTAATTTTTTAGGTATTTATAAATACACATATCCGTTGTTTTATGATTTTGTGTCTTTAGAGCGGAGATTTGCCATTTATATTTAGTTAATTTCATTTTAGTTTTTCAAAATTTGTTAAAAAAAGGTATTTTCTATATTTTACAAGTTTAAATAATAGCGAAAAGCATGTATTTTTAACAAGAAATTCTATTCTCAGTAAAAAAAAAAAAACACGTGGACACGAAAATACACCTTTTCTTTAGTGACTGCGTTGGGCAAGTTATCGATTATCGATTTTGCTGAGTTCATCCAACATTATGGCGTCGTTACATTTCATAAATCAGTGTAAATTACAGGGGAATAAAATTGCTATTTTCACATGCTCAACTTTCCTTGCTCAATATTTATGTAGTATTGAAAATTATTCAAATGCAAACGTTTCCTTTTTGGTGTCAAAGAATGCATGTAAGTAAAATAATCAAACATGTGTTCAACTCTGTAGGAAAAGACGTTGAAGCATAGTTTAGCTAATCAGCATTAGGGTTGCGTAGGCTATAACAAGTAGAAACCAAGGGGTTTCAGAGCTATTCATTTAGCTAGACGTAAACAAGCAGGAATAAGAAAACAATAAATAGTAGCTAAATATTTGAAAAAAAAAGCTTAATCAAATTTTTCCAAAAAATATTGCCTACATTTAGGCGCCCAAGAAGCGCGAGAAATCAATTAAGAACACAACATTGAACTAATTTGACAATTCAGTTGTCAAACATGCGAAAAATTAATGGTTAAATTTTCTTTAAAAAAACATTGCCTACATTTAGGCGCACACTAAAATTTGAAAGGCATAACAAAACATAATAGAAAACAGCTGTGAAATTGTTACAAAATTCAAATGAATCCGTTGTAAAAGCAATATTTGACACACAAAAAATATTGCCTACATTTAGGCGTCCCACGCAATATTGCGTTGATGAATTGCCATAAAAGAAACATAACGAAAGCTTTATTAATATCTCTTAATTCGATTTATTTATTTTAGTATTTTTCTTGTTGTTGTTGTGGTTGTTGCATTTTGTTTTATTGAAATTATATTTAGAAATAAAATTAAAAATTAACGCGCGCTTAGCTCGGCTGCACTGCTTCGCTTCTACCAACATTGACTTAACAACTTAAATGATGATGTGTGCATGTGTGTGTGTGTTTGTTGCTATTTTTTTTGCAATTTTTTTACATACACATGTAGCGTGGCATACAACATACAAACATACAGTTTACGTAAATAAAAATAATATTAATAATAATAATCATAGTGTTATAGTAAATAGTAAATAGTAAATAGTATATAATAATAATAATAATAATAATTAATATTTATTTATTATTAATTAATAATCATAGTAAAAACGACAAAATTAAATTTATATTCTTTTTAAACAATGAATTGATAATTAATTGTAGTTAAATTGCATTTCATTATTTATATATATATTTATTATATTTATATATTTTTTGTATATTTTTAAGTATAAAGAACGACGACATACATACATACATAACTATATAAACATTGTATTTCACACACACAGACAAGTGTGTTTGTAGCTTAAGAGAATGAAAGAAAAGCGACGAGGAAAAAAAATGGGCGCGACGTGAAAATTCTTGTTTATTTTATTTTATATATTTTTTTTTATTTACTTCTACATTTTTGTTTTGTTTTGCTTAGTTAATAATTAAATTTAAATCGCTTCTTTTTTTTTACTAATTTAATTATAAACTGCTTTTCTAACATATATGCGGTTTGCTGTTAGTGTATATATACGAAGAGAATATGCAGCTAAATTAAGTTTGAAATCTCATATACATACATACATATTTTTTGAGAATTTTACTTTTTTAGGTTTTTCTTTTTCTTCTTCTAAATTCACTTGCGTTTTCTAAATCAATTTCGCAATCAAATCAATTGTTTTTTCTTCTGTTTTTTTTTTGTCGCGCTGTTTCTTTTTTTTTAAATTTTCTTTTTTTTTTGCTAAGCCAATGTAATCAAAATGAAATTTTTGCATTTTTTGTGTGTTTATATGTAGAAAAAAATTGAAAAAAAAAACGCAATATATTTAAATTATTTGCAGGCGCTGACTTCAAATTTCGGAGTGCCATGTTGATTCTTGAAGTAGTGGCGTTGCCAAAACGCTTGCATTTTAGCGATTTTTTTCCTTTCCAAAAGCGCATTTCATTGATTGCATTATTTATATTAATTTTCCTTTTTTTTTGCTTTGATTTTTCTTTTGTCCTAACTTTTTTTTTAATTTTTAAACTATTTGTGATTTTTTTTCATAATGTTATTTATTTAGTTTTACTATTTGTTTTTTTTTTTTTAAATAATTATTTTTTAATTTCTTTCAAATTATATTTTAATGCGTTTATAATTATGATTTACTGTTCATATAGTGATTCTATTATTTTTTAATGTTTAAATAATGATTTTTTATCTTTAAATAATTATTTTTAATTTTTTATTTTTATTTTTATTTTTTTAATTAAATTATTTTTTATAATTTTTTTATAGTTTTTTTATTAATTTATTTTTTATTTTTTTTTTTCAATGGTTATATATTGATTTTTTATCTATAAATAATTATTTTTAAATTTGTTTTTACAAGTCTTTACTTTTTAATTATAATTTTTTATTTTTTTTTTCATAATTGTTTTTACTTTTTTTTATTAATTAATTTTCTATAATTAGTTTTTAATATTTATATATTGATTTTTTTATCTATAAATAATTTTTAATTTTTGTTTTTTAAATTTTTCTTTTTTATTATTATTTTTTGATTTATTTTTTATAATTATTTTTACTTTTTTTATTAATTAATTTTCTACAAATATTTTTTAAGGTTTATATAAATATATAGTTTTTACTTTGTGTTCGCCTAACTTTGAAAATTATTAGTTTTTATTTTTATTTATTTAATGCCATTGCAAAATTGCTTTTAATTTTTACACTGTGTAGTTTGTGTGTTGTTGTGTATGTGAGTGAGAATATTTTTCGTTTTGCTTATGCTCGTGCAAAAATGTAACAGATTTGCTTCGTGTTTAGCTGTCCCAAATGGTTTTTTGCAATATGTACTTGTATTTACTATTTATTATACATATATTTTGGGTGATTTTTTTTCGCTTCGGTAAACTAAATTTTTAAATTTTTATTACAATTTTTTAATGCAATTTTTTCCAAGTTACTATGCCTTTTTTTGATAATTTTTTTTTATTATTATTATTAATTTTTAAATATTTTTCGGTTATGATTTTTTTTTCAATTATTAATATCTGGTAATTATTATTTTTTTTAACTATAACTTTTTTTAAATTAACAATGTTTTAAATTATTTTTTATATGTTATTTTTTATATTATTATTTTATATAATTTTTTATATATATATATTTCTTTAATTATTACTTTCTTCCAAATTATTTGTACGCAATTAATTTTTTTATTTCAATTTTTAATTATATATTTAATAATATTTTTATTGTAATTTTAATTATTATTGTTTTTTATATATAATAGTAATTTTTAAATATGAATTTTTAATTAGCATTTATTATTATTATTATTTGTAACTATTTTTAGTATTATTATTATTATTATTGATTTATTTATTATTTTTTGCTTACATTTCCATAACCTCTAACTGTTGCCACACCGTTAATTTTGCCATTTTTTTCTTCTACTTATTTTCTTATACATATTAAATGCAAAAAAAAAAAGAAATAAAAAACTTCAACTGTTTCAAATCTTTTTAAGCTACTTATTTATATTTATTACTCTTTTATTTTACTGTTAGACGCGTTTGTTTGTTTTAACTAGCTTAATTCTCTTCATTCAACTAGCCGCATGCATGTACGCCTTGTCATATTTAGCTTAGGCTTTTTTTGTGTTTTTATTAATTTTTTGTTTGTTTTTGTTTTGTAGTCATCATCTATACAACGTGAATATATATGAATATATATATATATATATATATTTTATAATTAGTTATTTACGCTAAGATTTTCATTTTTATCTTTATTTATTTTTTAATTTAATATTGTTTTGTAATATTTAATTTAATATAGCAATTTAGTTTAATTTATATTTTTTTAAATTTATTTTCTTTTTTAAATTAAATTAAATTTTTTTGTTACCAGTTCTTACTTGCTTAACATTATATTAAATTTATTAGTATTTATATGTATGTATGTTTTGCTTTCACATTTTTACTGCACTTATTTTGCTTATTTTTGTTGCTATTTTTCACATTTCTAGTTAATTTTTTTACTTTTTACTATTATTTCTCCTGCTTTCTGCTGCTTCATATACGCCCCGCTTGCACTGTACTTGCTGCTATTTATTTGTTGCTTTTATTTTTATTTTGTTGTTTTTACTATTTCTGCTAATAATTAAAGTAAGTATTATATTGAAAATTAATTTTGCGGTTTTACTCTATTTCTGTTTTTGTTTTTTCTCTATGCCTTTGTTGTTGTTGAAATACATTTAACTGCTTTTATGCGCAAACTATGTTTTTGTTGGTTTTTTTTTTATATTTTTGAATTTTTTTTCTGCCAAAGTTTTTACCTACGCCCTTTTTTTAAATAATTAAATATTATTTTTTTTTTCCATATAATATATAATTAAATATATGTTAGTTTAATGCTTTTATTTATTTTTTGCTTTCATATTATATCCTTTCTATATATATATGTATCCTTTTTTTTAATTTCCTTGCTGTACTCGTACTACACACATTCGTTTTTATATATATATATATATATATATGTTTAATATTAATTTTTAATTTTTAAATCTTTATTCTTTTTTTTTTTTCTTTTGTTTTCTTTATATGTAAATATTTTATTTATTTATTTATTATATATTAAATTTAATTATTTTTGCATTAGAATTAATAGGCCCGCCATGAACTCGCATCATCTTCAACTCGCTAACCCATTGTCGTCGCTGTCTGTTGCGGTTGTGTGCCGTTGCCGCTCCCATTGCCGCCGCCGCTGGCGCCTGCACCACCATTGCCATTACCACCGCCAGCACCATTGCCGCCGCCGGCGCTAACATTCGAAGTGGCATCGACCGCGCCTGCCGCTGAAGACGCGCCCACAGTCGACGAGGACGACGCTTGCTGTTGATCAGCGTCGCCGGCGCCACCAGCGCCATTGCTATTGTTGGACGCATCGCCGCTAGCGTTCGTTTGCGCTGCTGCTGGTGCCGCTGAAGACGCACCGCCGGCTGTTGCTGCTGCTGAGGCGCTGGACGATGTATTAGCTCCTGCGGCGGCGCCACCACCGCTGCTGGCTGTAGCTGATGCGCTCGATTGTGTGCCTGCTTGTTTGTTGTGGTATTTGATATGATAATCGTGTTGTTGTTGTTGTTGTTGTTGTCGTTTTATAGTAGCGGAGCAGCAACACAGGGAGTTGGAGGAAAAGAATAACACAAACATTACAAATTAATTAGTAAAAAATGACATTTACAAGCGCGCTGGCGTCAGCGCGGTGTGTATGAGAGGGAGAGAGAAAAAGAGTGTGTACGAAAAGGAAGGTAGAGCATTTTCTGATATTTTCAAACAAAAGTGACATTTTGTTAATTGTTAACTCTTGTTTAACATAACTACAATAAAAAATTACAATTATTTTCGGAAAAAAAAAGTTAATAAAAATTCACAATTATTTCCATAAAAAAATTGCTATAAATATTGTTTTAGAAAATAATAATATTTATTAATGTTTTTTTTTTTGCATGCAACACTGAGTTAGCCTTCAACGCTGTACAATTGACATGTACCGTTATACAGAGTTTGGCACAGAAAAAAAATTATCATTTTCAAATTAAAAAAAATTTTTTTTTTGTAAAAGAAAATGTTATTTTTATACTTAATTAAAAAATAATTCAAAAAATAAAAAAATTTTAAATATGGAAATATTAATTTAAAAAAAATAAAATATTTCAAAGGAAAAATGAAATATAAGAAATACAAAAATTAATTTAAAAAAAAAAATCCAATATTTTTGGGAACAAAACTTCAAAAACATATATGTATGTATGTATGTATGTATGTATATATGTATGTATGTACGTGCCAAAAAGGAAGATTTTAAAAGTATTCTTTTAAATGTAGAGTAAAATACATTCTTATGAAAAAAAATAAAACAATATTAATAAGTATTAAAGAATAATTTAAAAAATATCAAAGAATGTAATCGAAAGATGTGTTATTAAATTTTTTTTAATATCAGAGAACTATATGATATGTATATAAAAATAAAAAATATATTTAAAAAATGCAAAAAAAAATTTTGAAAAATATGTTTGAAAAAAAAAGAATATATTTTAAATTCATATACATATTCTTCTCTATACTTATTGAATTTTTTTTTAGTTTTTAAACAGTTTTCATTAAAATTTAAATTAAGCTTTTCTTTTTGGCTTCAGTTGAGCTTTTTACTTGAAAAAAAAAAAGACTTAAAAATTAAAAAAAAAACATTTAACAAAATGATAAATATTTTTCAATATTTTTAAACATTAGTAGTGGTTTTAGATCATCCATTTTATACAAAAAAATTTTGGTAAACTAAAAAAATTTATAAAAAAAAAATAATTTTTTTTTTTTTTAAGAATATTACAAATAAGTCAATAATTATATATGTGTACGAAAAATATAGGTTTTTTTTTTGAATATTTATTTTAAATATTGCCAACTATTGTATAGTAAAGTGATGCATGAGAGAGAATAGCGATAAGAAACTCTACGCCAGAGGGAGAAGAAAAATATATTTAACTACGATCAACCACACTACAACAATAAAGTGATGAGAAAAATAATATAAAAAAAAGGAAATAAAAATTCAGAAGGTTAGAATAATAACACCCAAAAGCCATTTTTTTAAGTAAAATATTTTTGTTTTTATTGTTTTTTTTTTCTTAAATTTGTTTTTAATAATTTTTTTTTCATATATTTTATATTGTTTTTTGTTTTTGTTCATTACAAATAATAATTATAATAAATTTAATTGTCTATTTTTAACTTTTTTAAAGCATTTTCGCTTTCTTCGCTGTTGTTTTTTCTTATATTTTCTTTTAAATGTGCTTTAATTTCCCGCTATACATATATATATGTATGCACATTGCATTTGTATGCATGCATGGATGTATGGTTTTCTGCATTCTATTTTTCGACTAAAACTTATAACATGATTTGACTTAATTTGCATTAAAAATATATTAAAAAAATAGTTAATATTTAAATATAAAGCAAATTAGGGAAAAAAACGAAAAAACGAAAAAGAAAACTAATTTACCCATATATGTTAGATAATATATGTGTATATTATTAATTTTTTTTATATTTTTAATTGTTTTTTATATATATAGAAAACTAGCATCTTCCTTTTACTATTTAGAAAAAAAAAAGTTGACTTCAAATAAGTTTTTTTTTCAATATTTTTAATTTCAAACACTATATATAGCACACACATCATCATCAGCTGTTTTTTGTATTTTTTTATTTTTTTATATATATATTTTCTTAATTTCCAACTCAATGCCTGCTTGTACATCCTTCCCGGCTTCTGTAAACTCTTACTAGTGCTCCAATTTTTGCTTCCTCCAAACGCCGATTCCTTTGCTTCAGCGGCAAAAGTCCTTCAAAGTACGCTGATTTAAATAATTTTACAAGAAAAAAATCTTTTTCACAAATTTCAGTTACAAAAATTAAAAAAAAAATTTTTTTTTTGTATAATGCGCACTGGCTGAGTAACACACACACAGTCGTACAAAGAAAAAATTCAAAATAATTTATTTAATTAATTTTATTTTTATTTTCTCACTAGTGCTTGCTAATTTTTTTTAGGTTTTTTACGTTTAAAAAAAAATTATAATAATTTGCCGCACAAATTTTAATGCTTCAATTTTCTTTTACAAAACAGCGAAAAAAGTTATTATTTATTTAAAAAAAATAAAAATTAAGCAACTAAAAATTTAATTTAATTTTTTTTTAACATAATATTATGAATATAATGTATATAATTGGTTTAGAGTGTTTATTTTTGTTTCTATTTGGTTGTTTATACTGCAAGTGTTTGTTGATGCTTCCGCTTCTTCCTGCCGCCTGCTTTATTGTTCTGCTGTACACTAGCGCGCTCTACGCTCTTTCATACATTTATTTGTGCTTATTTGTTTGTTGTTGTTTTTAGGAAATAGTTGCTTGATATTGCACCAATATTCGGCTGCTGTTCTTCTTCTTCTTCTTCTTCTTCCTCTCATGCTTCTATTGCAATGCATGTGTTGCTGGTCTAACAGTGTTAACAATTTTTTTTTTTTAATTTTTTGCAGATATTTTGCTTAAAGAGTGCTTTAAACTATTATTATTTTTTTTAAGCTTTTTTACTACATATACATACATATTTTTTATTATTATTATTTAATTTGATATATATATATATAGATAGCGCTTGTTGTGCTTCGCTCTGGTTTTTCCTACACGTTTCTTCTATTTTAATTTAGTTTGTATTGAATTTTTTTATTTTAAGATTTGTTACATTAATTAATTTTTTGCCTTTCTATGTTATTATGCATAGGTACAATTTTTGTTATTTTTTTTTTGTTTTTTGTTTTATTGTTTTTCTTGTAGATAATTATTTTTTTCTTTTCATATATATTCTTTGAATTATTATTAAAACATAACGTAAGAAAGAACTATGCCACTATGAATCTGTAAAAAATAAAAATATACAAACATATATATATTCAGATAAATAAAATAAAGAGAGGGGAAAGGAGAGAAAGAACAAAACTACAAAATTTTTTTTACAAAACTAACTTAGGCAGGTTTTTTGAATTAGCAAAAGACAACACAAGCAAAGCGTGTTATCAAGAAATTGGCCGAAAATCGAAAAAAAGCACAGAAAATAAAAATAAACAATTTCAAATTAACCTAAAAAACGTATAAAATTTTTTTTTTACAAAATTCTAATTATATAAAAAATATAAAAAAGAAAAAATAGAGAATAAAAAATATAAATTCAATAATTAAAATTTAATTTTTAAATTTAAAACAATAAAATTATTATTATTTTTTTTTAATAAGGACAAACATCCAAAATTCTGTAATCGACAAAAAATTAATTAAAAAAACAGTTTTTGATAAAGAAAACGAAAAATTTATTCGAATAAAAACCAGTTTTTGATAAAGAAAAATAAAAATGCATTGAAATAAAAATTTATTGAAAACAATTTCAGCAAAAACACAAATGAAACAAAAAGAAAAACTAACCTGTATAAAAAACAAAACGAAAATTTCAATTAAAATATTTATAAAAACAATTTTTTTTACAACTTCATATTTTAATAAAAATCGAAGGTTTGAAAACTTTAATAGAAAAGCAAAAATATTTTAAAAATTACAACAAAGTATTCATAAAATAAAATATTAATAAAAATTATAAAATACTAAAATTACTACATAACTGCCACAAACATGCCTATAATATTAGAACAAAATTTTTTTAAATATATATATTCTTTATGGAAACTCCAAATTATCAAAGCAAAAGCAAACCAACACCACTACATGCATACAAATTTACAAATTACATAGATTTTTCGTCACTCTTCTTTTTTTTTGGTTTTTCTAATATTTACTTTTGGTTTTTGTAAATTTGTCTTGTTAAACGCAAACAATTTAAAATGAAACAATTTAAAATAATTAACAATTAACAATGTCCTTTTATGCAAATTGAATTTACTGCATTAACAAAAAAAAATTAAATTTTTTTTATTTTTAATTTTTTTTTTTGGAATTTCGTTCCATTTTTTAGAATTTGAACTTTCTGTTCAGGAAATTTTTTTTTTGGCATATTTCGCATCCAAAACACAACGCTACTAACCTGAAGTTGCTTGGGAAGCTGCGCCGCCTGGCGTACCGGCGCCACTTGACGGATTTGATGCGGAGCCAGAAGCACCTTCGCCACCAGCACCGGCGACCGGTCGACCTGCGCTGTTATTTTGCAGATGTTTTGGCAACAATTGTGGGATTAGGCTTGGCTGTATCGAAAGTTCTGGAAGGAAGGATGTTAGAAGAAAGTTAGTAAATAGTCAAAAAAAAAAATATATATATATATTAAATAAATAAAAAATATTTAAAAGTAAATTAAAAAAAAAATTTTTTTTTAAATAAAAAAAAAATTTTAACAAAAAATAAAAAAATAAAAAAAATAAAAAAAATTAAACAAAAATTTTTTAAATTAAATAAAGAAAATACAAAAAAAAATTATATAATAAAAAAAATTAAAAAACAAGAAAAAAATTTAAAAAAATTAACAGTAAAAAAGAATTAAAAAAAAGAATTAAAAAATTGTCAAATTAAAATTAAAATAAAATAAAAATGTAATAAATATTAAATAAAAAGTAAGAAAAAATAAAACTAATAAAAAAATGTAAGTAAAAAAAAAAAAAAAATTAAAAATATTTGAGCAATAAAAAGTAAACAAAAATGTGAAAATTTCCACACACACTCACCATGCTCTGTGAAATTAAATAATGGCGGCATGGGCCGTCCGTTGGGCAATGTTGTATTGCCCTCCTGACGCAGTTCATCGAAGAATGGATGTGCGCACGCCTTCAATGGCGTTATACGTGCACTGGGCGTGTACTCGAGCAGTTGTGATACCAAATTGATAGCTTCTGTCGGAGTGCGTATACGGAAAACCTGTGGGGGGAGAAAATATCAAAAATATAATAAAAACTTGTTGTTTCGACATTTGTTCAGCTTAAAGTATTTGGTTTCGAAAAAAAATTTAAAAAAATGCTATAAAGTTTGTATAAAGGAGAACATGTACTAGTATGTTTGGAAGTAGGTCGAACGAACACGTGGTAGGAAAATCCAATGGGAAACAGGATTGAAAGCTTTAAACACAATTCTCTCAAAAAATGTACATAAAAACTATGTTTACAAAAGGGTGTGTGCTTAAAAAATTAAATTTAAAAATATTATTCAAGAAGCACAATATGCAAAGATGTATTTCGAAGATACAAAACTGAAAGTATGTATTTTATGTATGGAAAATGTGTGTTTTTGGCACTGAATTATGCGCCTAAAAGACACTATTTGATGTGCAGAAAGTTGAAAAAAGGTTGAATAACTCAAAAAAATAATTTTTGAAATATATGTATTTTTTTTAAATATTTTATTCATTTTAAGAAATTAGAAAATGAATTTTCGAATTTTTTCAGCTAACAATAATTCATTACTTTTACGAAAAAGTTTTATTTTAAATAAATATTGTATTAAAAAATTAAAATTTTCCTACAAAAGTTCATATAAAGACTGAAAAAAGGATATGACAGCGCCTAAAAGATACTAAAAAGTGATTTCCTTGCTGGCAGCACTTTTCCTGTTGCCTTAACGGCACTTTTTTAAACAACCTACTGCTTAATAATTGACAAAAAATCATGTCAATCTCTTCTTTCCTTTCCTTTTCTTTCCTGTGCAAGGACAGTAGTGCATTAAAGTATGATTGAATTAACTCGTTGCAAATGAATAAGTGAGGTTACGGTGAAAGAGAGCGGAAGAACAGTGAATTAGCAAGAAGCTATGCAAATATTTGTATGTACAGTATGTACATATGTATAGCAAATTCCCACATGGCAATGCGGCTGGGGTCAGGCCATGGACAGCAGAAATGTGGAAGGTGTTTTCTGTTGTTGTTGATTAATTGCAGTGTGAGCCAACAAAAAGAAAAAAAAAAACGGAGAAACAACGCTTTATATAACATTTATAATCAAACAAATTGTATAATAAATTTATTGTAATTGATTTTTGGTACAAAGCGGACATTACGTATAAAAATAAGTTTTTAAATTTTTTTTTGGGGTTTTAAAATATTTAATAAATTAATTTTTTTGTATTTAAATGAACACAAGCCAACCGATAGTAATTTTTTTTTTCGTTCTTGTTGTTTTTGTGTTAGCATTGGCAGTCAGTGGTGCAGCGGCGTGCAGCCAATTTATCAGTCAAAACAATATACACACACGTACAAACAAAAATCCAAGTGAGTGAAGGGGAAAAACGTTAAGCCAATGTTTGTAAGTATGTAAATATTCAAATCGATACCGACACAATTAGAGCGGGCTGCAGTGGAGGGGCGGAGGGGTAGGTGGATGCGCATTTTGCTTATTTTCTTTTCTCTTTAGTTTTCTACATACATACATACATATGTAAGTTCAAAGTACAATTTCTTATACTTGCTTTTGTTGGTACAAGTGTTTTTTATTGTTTGCAGTTTTTTGGAATTTTAATAATTTTTTTTTTTTTTTGGATTTTCCATTTACAATTTTAGTTCAATTTTAGTTTATTTGCTTGCGTGTTAACTAGAAATTAATTTTTATCGTTATTGTTGTTGTTTTGTTTTTCGCTTTTTGCTTACTCTCCAACGTTGCTTCTGGTTTAGGGCGTTTGAAAATTGGCTACGTTCAAGTAGTGACTGCAAATAGTTTTCACACTTCAGTTAAACACGAATACAAAAACAAATAAATGGTGCATAACAAATACGTATAAATACAGAAAATGGTGAAGCCAAATAATGTGAAGAGAAATAATGAATTCTAACAAAAAAAAAAAACATTTTCAATTACTAACTTCTAGTGGAAATATGCAGATAAATATGAGTTTGTGCAAACTGAAGAGTGAGAGAGTGAGTGAGAGAGCGAGAGGGAGAGTACGGAAGAAAAACCTATTTTCTTTTATCCAAAATGTAATTGTTTATGTAAAATGTGTGTTCCTTTGGTGATGGGGATATTAGCTTCAGCGTTGGTCTAATTCTAAAACGACTAACCTCAGCTAACGGTGAAAAAATGTGTATGTACGAACGTGCAACTCATAATAAATAAATAAAATTCAACTTGAAACATTGACTACGCTAAGTGAGGACGATTGACTAAACAAACTAAGCAGTCGCGGTGCGGTGGTGTAGTTGGAAATCGATAAACCAGAAATTAAAAGAAAATTCAAATTTTTATTTGTATTAAAATCTCAATTATTGCACATAACCTCAGATTTTGAGTTTTTATGCTAAATTTACAAATTATTTTAAGAATTTTTTGAAAATTCGATGAATAACATATCGCAAAAAAAGGTCAACTTTTAATCTTTTTGTAAACTAATTTATTTAATATAGTCTTCCATTATTTTTTTAGCCTCAATTTTCTAGTTTTTATACTAAAATTAAAAACTAATAATTTTCTTAACATTATAGTTTTTCTATAACCTGAAAAAATCTCTACATAACCTCAATTTGTCACAGATATTTTTCTTTTTTATCATGCTTTTTCCAAAAAATTTTCTCTATAAGTTTTTAATTATTTCCATGTCAATTATTAATACAACGCCTATAAATCTTCGATTGAAACTTAATCTGCTTTTAAACATATATTTTCTAGTAGATAACTTAACTTACCTTAACTTTTTTCAATAACCTCAACTTTTCTACATAACCTCAACTTTTTTTCTACATACTCTCAACTTTTTCCACATAACCTCAACTTTTTCTACATAACCTCTACTTTTTTCAGTATAACCTCAACTTTTTTCTACACGAGTTCAACTTTTTTAATAAATAACCTCAACTTTTCTACATAACCTTAAGTTTTTCTACATAACCTCAACTTTTTTCTGTATAACTTCAACCTTTTTAAACTTAACGTCAACTTTTCAACATAACCTAACTTTTCTCAAACATAATCTCAACTTTTTCCACGTAACCTCAACTTTTCTCAAAATACCCTCAACTTTTCTACAAAACTTCAACCTTTTTCTACATAACCTCAACTTTTTTTAAAATAAACTCAACTTTTTTCTACATAACCTCAAATTTCTTCTCTTCAATCAAAGTTTTATGGTTCTAGTTTAGATGGTTTCTTTTTTTTTTAACAATAAATATAATAAATTTGTTCATTTTTCTAACGATTTCCAACTACTTGCATTCACCACATAACTCTATATGACTGGCTATAAATTGGGATTTTTATACATACATACATATAATCTTAAGAATTGTTTTTGTATGCAAAAATGATTCATCAACTTACTTTCTGCCATGGATGACTCTTAATTTGTGGAAATTTAAATTCCGTGTAATTTGGATTCATCTCGCGTATTTGTTCTCGTGTCGGTGTGCCCAAAACTTTGATGACCTCAACCAATTGATCGACACCAGAATCGCCGGGGAATATCGGTTGGCCGAGCAATAATTCAGCTAATACACAGCCGGCGCTCCAGACATCTAAAGATCATAAAACAAATGATCGATGAACAGATAAAGAGAGAGAGAGAGGTGAATTTAATAATAATGAATTCAAAAATAATAATGATAAAAAAAATTTAAAATATTAATAAATATTAAATTATTATTAAAAATTCTTTCATATTTTATTATTTATTTTATATTTTTCAAATTTTTTCTTTCATAATTTCTATATTTTTTTTTATATACATTTAAAATTATTACATTTTTTACTTTTTAAAAAAAATTTAAAATCAAAAATTTTTTAAATTTATTTTCTTTTTTTTTTTTCTTTTTAAAACTAATAATTTTTTTAAATTTAATAATTTTTTTTTTAATTTTTGTAAATTTTTGTTATTTCCCTTTTTTTTTTAAATTTTTTTTTTTGTAATTTTTTTTTCAAATTTTTTTTATTTTTTTTTATTTTTTTCTACTTACCAATTTTTGTGGTGTAATTAATGGCTCCAAATATTAATTCCGGTGCACGATAATACCGCGAGCAAATATATGATACATTCGGTTCGCCGTGCAACAATTGTTTAGCGCTGCCAAAATCACATAATTTCAGTACAGCTGTTTCTGGATCCAAGAGTAAATTTTGCGGTTTGATATCACGGTGACAGATACCCAATGAGTGGATGTAGGCCAAACTTCTGAATAGTTGATACATATAGAGCTGGTGATAATAGAAAAGGGGAAATTATTAAATTAAGAATAACTAAAAATTTAAATTTTTTGCAAAATCGATCTAATTCCAAAAATTCAGTTGGAAAACAAATAAGAAATGAAGAAATTTATAAAAATATAAAATAAAATATAAAAATAAAAATCAAAAAAAAAATGTATATATATATAAATGTAGACCAAAAAATTTATGAAATTAAAAAATTAAATGAATAAATGTCAAAATTCGAAAATTTCCAAAAAAAAAAAGAAAAATTTATAAAAGTAAAATAAAAATTATTAAAAAAAAAAATTACGAAAAATTTATAAAAATATTTGATTTTTTTCAACATATTTTCGGTTTTTTTTATATATATAAATATATATAGATATATATATATATTTACTCACCCGTATAAAATTAATTGGTATCGTCTGCTTAGTTTTGGCATATTGACGTGCCACTTTGTATACGGTTTCTGGTATATATTCGAGGACTAAATTCAAAAACACCTCATCACGCTAAAGTACAAAGAAAAAATACATATGGAAGAGAGAGAGAGAGAGAGAGAGAGAGAATGAGCAAAAAATTAATATTAAAATATTTTTTATTCACACATTTAAAATGCAAAACAGTCACAGAATTAGTGCACATTTAGCGACTGGCGTATGATGAAAGAAACGATTGATAAAAAATGAAAACACTTAGGGCGTGGGGTTAGTATGGAGGAGTGAGTGTATGTAGAATCAAACTGAGGCTGGGAGGACGACGAGGGGGACAACAAAGAAGTTATTATTATAATAAATTTCTTTTCATATTACGAAATACCGTTACAACGTGTAGTAAAAGTAGCGGGTAATTACTATTAAATTATTTACACGATGTAATTTGAATATTTTTTTTTTTTGGATTGTTTAGTGAAACGCGAGCAGAATTTATGTGCGGGGAGCGTAGTAAAGAAAGAACGAAAAAAAAAATACAATTTCAGCAGTGTTGTTGTTGTTTTATATATACACTTTTCGGCATATCTATGCAGTTGTATTTATAGATTTTATGGCAATAAGCGTTTTTGTAGTAGCATAACAGCGTTTGGAAGAGTTTTCGTTAGCACTAACAAAACGAAAATGTCTGGATGACATGAGAGAGTTTTACTTTTGCGCGATTTGCGGCATTTTTTTTGGATTTTTTTTTTTTTTGAATTTTTTTTATATGTTTTCTTAACGATGAGATGAGTTACTAAAATATTTGATTTTTTTGTACATATTTTTTCATTTTTTTTTTCTTTTGCATGTTACACTTTTCTAGCTACCTGCGGTTTAAGGACACTGGCGAGTATGCCAATATCGATCGGAAATTCGGCTAACTGTAGTTTTAAATGTTTTGGTTTGGTATTTATTTAAAGTTGGTTGTTTTTTTTGTTTATTTTTCGTTTTTTCGAGAAATATGTAAACAATTTGTGTTTTGTTTATGCAAAATTCAATTGTTTGACGAAAATGCATATGCACATTTGTTTGTTTTTGCGGGGTAGAGAAGAGTTGTACATATAATTATAAATATATAAAAAAAAAAGAATTCATTTAGTTAATCATAGCATAAAAACTTAAAATACTGATATTGGTATTGTTATCGTGGCGAACTGTATGTGAGAAAATGTTTGAAGAAAAAATGGGAAAGGAAAACAAAATTTGTATGAAAACGAAATAAAAAAAGGCAGGATCAGAGATCAGATCACGGCGAATGTGATGAGGAGGTACACAGTATGTATGTATGTATTTGCAGTTATATGTGAAAAGTGTTGAGACAGAACATGGTAAATTGTTCCCCGCCTGCTTGTTGGCTGTGTGCGCAGGGTTGCACTATTATTTCTAAGATTTTTATTGTTGTTGTTGTTTTTCCATTACACATTGCTAGGCCATTATTTGTGTGTGAAAGCGTAGCGCTTGCTTGCTTGCTTGCTGCTGCTTGCTTCTTAGTAGCTACATAAATATTTAGTTGTGTATGTATGTATGTTTGTACTCGTTTTTTTTTGTGTTTAGTAAAATGCGTCGTCTGTCGTTAGTTAGTTAGTTTATATGAGAAAATTTTTTATAAAATCCGTTACTCACCTTTTCACCACTCGAATAGAAAAAATACAAAAGTTTTACAATATTACAATGCTCCAATTTGCGCATAATTTGCAATTCACGATTCTGTGTGTGGAGAGAAGTGAAGAAAATTAATTATTCAAATCAATAAAAATTTCAAATTAATTAAATTTAACCAAAACAAGCACATAAGTGTATTAACTTTAAATAAAAAATCTCATTTTATTATTTATAATAAAAATTTTGCCTACTTTTTGTTTAAAATGCTGACAAAATTTATGGATTTCTTTTTTTTTTTTAGTTAAATCAGAAAGTCTGCACTGGCTTTAAAGACCTCTGTTTGAAAGGCTGCGCGCAATCGTTAGTTATCGATTATCGATACTTCTGTCATATGCAAGTGATATGTCAAACGCGGTACAGCACAGCTGTTGTAAATTTATATTTTCGCGATTTGAACTCATTACAACTTTTAAGCAATTTAAACATAAAAAACACTTCAATTTAATGAGCTCAAATGATTATTAGAGGTTTTAAGTAATTTTTCCTAAATTTTAAATATATTTTTTGTGCTTATTTTCTTGCTAATAAACTTTCGGCGCTGTATCAGTGGTGCGTACAAGTACAAAATAGTCAAAAAGTCACTCACCTTAAATCGTCTGTCTTGTAAAACTTTTTTGATAGCTACCAGCTCGCCGGTATCGCATAATTTCGCTTGAAAGACCACACCGAAACTGCCATTGCCAATCACCTTGGTATCTGTGTAGGAAACTTCTTGCACACGATCCGTACCTTGGCCAGGTGTGGCAACGACTGTTGTAATCTTGGAACCATCTCTGCCTGGTAGGTTAGAGAGTAAGTAGAGAAAGAAAGAAAGGTTAGAATTGGCAAACATACATAAACAGCATAGAAAAATAAATAAATAAATATTGAACGCTTACAACTAAAGGTAAAGCACAAGTTTTTTTTTAATTAACAAACTACTCAACTAACTACTAAACGTTTTTTCACTAAATATTTATACTAAAGACATGTTTAATGTATTTAAAGACAATTTTTTCCTACCTAAATGAATAAAAATGTGGGTGGCTGCACCTAACCTCACTTAAGTACAAATTTAAAATAAATGAAAAAAATATTTTTTTTTTAAATAAATTTTTATTAAATTGTAGACTTTCTCCAGTGGTGCACTTTCAACTCACGCTTTTTAGCATTTTTTTTTTTTTTTTTTTAATTATATAGCATTTACCTATCGTCTCCCAAGCGCCTTCCAATTTCTCTTTCGTTGGATCGATTTCTTTTGGTATAGAATTCGCAACACTATGCTCGGGCCAAAGGCCGTTTAATTTACCAATTAGCTGGCGCATGCCTTAAGCCACACATAAGCACACGCACAGAAAGTGGGTGGAGTTGAGCAGCAGAAGAAGAAGGCGACGACGACGAGTTCAAAGTTTAAGAAATTTTTAGAGAAAAGAAAATTGCAAATGAAATAATTTTTTCTACTAAATTACGTATTTATTTAATTTTTTTTTATTTAAATATTTATTTCTTTTTCTTTTATTTTATTTTATTTGGAGCTATTTGTATTTTTTTTAACTTTTAATTTTTTTTTTAATTTTTAAAATTTATATATTTTTTATATTTTTTATATTTTATATTTTTTAATTTTTAGATTGTTTATATTTTTTAATTTTTTAATTTTTTAATATTTAAAAAAAATTTATAATTTTTTATAATTATATATTTTTTATAATTTTATATTATTTTTATATTTTATATATTTTTTATATTTTTTTATATTTATATATTTTTTATATTTAAAATTTTTTATTTTGATTTCTATATTTTTTAGTATTTTTTATTTTTAATTTTTTTTTTAAACTTTTTAAAATTTTATATATTATTTTTATATATTTATATATATATATTATAGTTTTATATATTTATTTTTTTTATTTAAAAAAAAAATTTAAATTAATATTTTTAAACTTTTTTATAATTTATATTTTTTATATTATTTATATTTTTTTAAATTTTAAAATTTTTTTAAATTATTTTTATATTTTTTTTTAAACATTTTTTAATTTTTTATATTTTTTATATTTTTTTATATTTTAAAATTTTCATATTATTAGATATATATATACATATATTTTAGATATATTTTATATTTTTATATCTTTTATATTTTTGTCTTTTATATTTTTAAATTTTTATTTTTATTTTTATATATTTTTTATATTTAGAAGTTTTTTATATTTTTAATTTAAAAAAAAAATTTTTTTTAATATTTTTTATAAATTTTTTTTTTTAATTTTTCTGTTGCATTTTTATTATTATGAATTTACGAGCGAGCAGCGCGCAAAAAAAATTATGAGGCGTTTACACAAGCTCCCTGGCCTGCTTATCTGCAGCAAAATACAACAATTTTTCTTTTGTTTTTTTTTCTCATTTATAGTTGCCAAGTGAAAAATGGAACGTGTTGCTTGCTAAAAACAAAGTCATAAACACAAATATATATGAAATAATAATAAATTAATAATAGTAGTAATGATAAAAACAAAAACAAACATACGGTAGTAAAGAAGAAGAAGAAGAACAAATAGAATTTCCTTTGTTTATTGCGCCGGCTGCCAACCTAGAAATCTGATGCAGTAAATTCTCAACAATAGTCTTATAATACTTATAATAATAATAAAATCTACATATGTATGTGTATATGTGTCGTCGTATATACTCGAGTTTATCAGGCGATGCGTTTTTTTCAACGGCCGCTTATCGCTTTAAATTGTTTTTTTTTTTACTTATTTTTATTGTCATTTTATTGCAGATTTCTGCTATTTTTGTTGCCACTTATAATTGAAAAACTAAATATTTGCTAGTTGTTGTTGGTGTTGTTGTTGTTGTATGCGTAAGATTAAGACGCTTGATAAAGCAGCAACGCCACTGCACGACTATTTGCGTAAATCATCATTGTTTATACTAGAATATTTCGTAAAAGAAGAAGAAGAAGAAGAAGCATCAATAACAAGTCACAAAACAATCCAAATCTAGGCTGCAGCGCTACGACTACAAGTGCATGTGTGGCTGTGTGGCTGTGTGTCTGTGTACTCAGCGCTTAAAGTGTCTTAAAAAGTGTTGAAAAACAATTCATTTATCCTTGCTGATAAGCCAAATTGATAACGTCAGCAGTGGCATGGCATGGCAAGGCAGTAAAAAATATTTTGAAATTAGTAGTAAAAAAAAAAAATTCACAAATTTGAGTGTCTCTGCAAACACACACGTCAAAGCACAATAAAACACACACATGACACATGTACATATATTTCATTGCTTTGCCTTGCTTAAGGCGCTCTCACACACACACACACAACACACTAATCAGACGTTGCGCATGTGTGTGAGTGAACACTTGACAGTTGTCATTATGTGTGCGCATAAATGAAAAAGAAATGTAAAAAAAAAACTGCCGGTAGCAAGTGAGTAGGCGGGCGGGCGCTTACCTCTGAACCCAATGACAGCTTAATGTCCGTCAATCAATCGAGTCACAGTAAAATGAAGGTGCGGAAAAAAAAAAGTAAAAAAAAAAAAAACTGCATGCAAGTGCAGGGTTGCTTAGAGCGCTTCCTCCTCACTGCTATCTATCGCTTTATTTTTACATTAAATTTTTCTATTGGTTTTTTTTGTACTCTTTCTTATAGCGCACTAACGCAGCAGCTGTGACAGCTCTGTTGACACGCCCAAACTTTGAATGCTGTCCTTAACTTTGACATTCCAACTGTCAATGTAGGTGAATATAACGTTAAAGCGCGCAGCTGATTGGGTATTACAGCCAGCATGTGTATGCATGTATGTATGTATGTATGTATGTATGTATATTAATATTGCCAACTACTTATTGTGAATAGTTATTTATGGTAAATAATTTTAATTGCAACTCCTAAGTTAAATTAAGCTCGTAAGAACACTTTTTTCTGCTTTTAATTAGATAAATTTTTATATTTCCCTTTTAATTTAAAATTTTTATTTTTTTATTTTTATTTTTATTTTTGACTGACAAAACATGTTTATTTTTAATGAAATTTGGCAAAAGCACCATTTTTTTAAGTTTTTTTTTCTTCTGTCGCGCTACTCAGAGTAGAAAGCGAAGGTTGGCTGTTGTCACTTTTATCTATATACGCGCACCTGCCGTTCAAGGTAGTGAAGGGTATATAAATAGTTTTGAGAAAAAAAAAAAAAACTTTAAAAATGCAAGGAAGCGCAGCATTTATTGCACTATATAATTATTGTTGGCAAAAAAAAATGTTTTTCATAGAATAATGGCAAAATTTATCATTAATTGCTTACTCCAAGCGATAATTAATTTAAATGTTGCACTTGAACTTTTGTTTATAGCAAAAATGTTTTAATAATAATTTATAGCCAAAAAAAAAAGTTTTCATAAATCTATATGCATGTATTTGTAGCTTTTTGTACTCAAACCCACTTCCACAAGTAGTAATAAACAGAACTTCAAAACCTCGTTTTCAACAGTTCATTCACTACTTGCTTTACTTCAGCCCCAATTATGCAATTAATCAATCATATTTTTTAAGCGGCATTAGAAGAAATAAAAAAAATATAAAAGTAACGATTAGAACGGAAATTGAAACCGGTTTTGCTGCGTGTTGCATATCAGGGGCGTTGCAACAGCGGCAAAGGCCATAA
Source organism: Neoceratitis asiatica (assembly GCA_030068015.2). Taxonomy (NCBI): domain Eukaryota; kingdom Metazoa; phylum Arthropoda; class Insecta; order Diptera; family Tephritidae; genus Neoceratitis; species Neoceratitis asiatica. Next base: position 95,950,780 of record CM061525.1, on the reverse strand, counting down.
GTGTTTGAACCAAGAAATTAAAAAATAAATAAAAATGTATAGCAAAAATTAAAATAAAATAAAATAAAATATAATATAATACAAAAAAAAAAAAACTAAAAAAACTAAAAAACTAAAAATGTAATAAAATAAAATACTAAAAGAAAAAAAAAAGAAAAAATATATAGAGGAACGCACATATATCGCTTTAAAAGCAAAAAAAAAAATTTAATAAAATACTAAACAAAATCCCAAAAATATAATTAAATACCAAACGAAAAAAATTTAAATGGTAAAATTAACAAAAATTAAACTATATCTTTTCTATTAAAAAAAAAAAAAAAAAAAAAAAAAAAAATTATAGTCACTTGCAAAATACAATAAAGTTATTAAGCAGTAAACTCAACGTGTTTGTATTATAAAGCCCGCAGTTGGTAGATAAACGCTAATAAACAATGCAAATAAATTAAAAAGCTACAATTGCCAACAACTCCATATGCGAGAAATGCATTTGAAGAAAAGTAGGTAGTCCTTTAAGCATGATTGTTGTGTGAATCAAATAAAAAATCATTTTGAGTGACAAACAACATAAAAGTTTATGACAAAAATAGTAACATAAAAAAAAAATAAATAAATAAATAAAAATAAAAAGAAGATACTAATTGTTTGAACTGTTTTATCGTTTAAATAAATGCTGGTGAAAGCCACTTGGATTAAGAAAAGCTAGTAAATATTAATGTGCGAATGGCGAAAGATCAGCAACTAACAACGTGCGTACTGCCGTTCAGAGAAAGTAGCAAATACTCATATATACCCACACACGCGCACACGCTTTTTTAGTATTTGTCTGCATTTAAATAATAAAATTTACATTTCGACACAAGTAAAATTGAAAAACAAAAAAAGTGATGAAAAGTTAATGAGTGCAACACATGAAAATCTGACAATTTAAATTCCTTGCATTTGCTAACAGCAGTGATGTCAACAAACAATGGTATCGATTATCGATAACAGAAATAATTTTAAGGTGTACACACGCACATTAGGCTGGACATAATTTTTTTCTTGTGCTGCTCACTCGATTTTTTTTTTTTTTTTCTTTAAATATGTATGCATGTATGCATTTCGCCTATATTACTTGGATCATATTGCTTTGAATTTATGCGCGAAATCAAACGCGTACTCTTCACACCACTGCCACTGCCGATTTTCGCCAGCGTCGGCATGCGTTCACCATTACTGCTCGAGGATGTATCGCTGCTTGTGGTTGTTGTAGATGTTGTTGTGCCGCTACTTGTTGTTGTTGATGTTGTTGTGCTAGAGCTATCATGCGCTTTTTGTTTACTCAACAACTTCGCTTTAAGCGTCTCCACTGCTATGGGCGGTTTCTGCTGTAAGCTATTGCCGCCGCCGTCACCGCCGGAAACATTTGCTGTGCTATTTGTTAGTCTGGTCAAAGGCACGCCGGCGGATGATACGCGTAACAGGCTAGCGGTTTTTGATTTATCACCAACAACACCAACACCAACACCACCACCACCACCATTATCATCGTCCATATCGAAAGAACGCGTTGTTGTTGTTAGCGATGCGGTGGAACTACGTCTTTCGGTGTCCGTTTCACTGGTGGCATCGCTGCCGTTTTTCTTCTTCTTACGCACAATTTTTATGATTTTACGCGGACGACCCGTTTTGATCACTTTGAAGGCGTTTTCTTGATGGGTAATCGCAAAGGCGATTACTCAAGCAGGATTGTTATAAAAAAAAATTGAGTTTTAAATTAAAAAAAAAGTTGTTAATAAAACTTTTGCTAGTATATTCTTCAAAATTTGCTATTTTTTTTGCAATTTCTTCAACTTTACTTTCTAATGGAGCTTGATTTTCTTCGTTCTCGTTTCTTTTTAAATGCTTTGACACAACTTTTTTCTACTTTCGCTTAACCTTTAACTTTTTTTATGCTCAGGGCCACACTTCACAATTTGGTTTTGACCTAGTTTTTCTTTTTATCACGCCTATTGAGCGAACTGACTGACGGTAAAAAAAAAAAAAAAGAAATGCTGCCAACAATACAGGGCAGGGAAGGCGCGCGTACGTAGTACTACTACCGACTCGAGTGTATTGTGAAAAAAATTGAAATTTTAACCGTTGCAATCACAGAACACGTACGAAACGACGAGTTAATTGCATTGACGACCAGCGGAAACTACTGCAATGCTGTTATGGCAAATCACGGGGGACTCTCGCCGTGGGCCACTACACAATAATTGCTTTTCGCACGGCAACTGCTCCTTTGTAGAATTTTTTAGTTTTTTTTCTAGTTTTTCTAGTGTCGAGAGCAAGTTGTTTCGTTTTAATGCAAAAAATACAAAAAAAGAAGGAGAGAAATGAAGACGAAAAGGCACAAAAAGTGCACTGAAACGAAAGTTATGTGAATGTGATAGACGACAAATTGAAAGAAAATCGAACTTCGATTGTCGTCAATGAAGAGCAGCAACCAACCACCACACCAACACCACCACTACACGTTGAGCGACAGCGAATGCCACACGACGAATGCAATTTTTCATTTTTTCATTTGTACCACAACGATGCAGTGTTGTATTTTAATTGGCAACGCAGCGTGCATATAGCATAGAAAAAAAAACAAAAAATTAATGAAAAAAAAATTAAATATTGCGACCGCCAACAACCCGCGGCAGCTACCTTAAGACGCCACTGAATGCTGCTTATAGCTAAAATTAAGAAAAAAAAATGACTATTGAAAATCAAAGGTAGACAAATTTCAGTTTGTGTTAGGTCGCTTGAAAAATGCACTTTGATTACGCGGCGCGTAATTAAGAAAATTGAAAATTGTCGAAAATAATTTATTTGCGAGCATACATACACGCGAGTGTGAGTGAGCAGAGCAAATGTAAACTGTTGCTAAACGTCTTAAATAATTCAACACAAAAATTTATATTCGCAATTAAAATGTGAGCGCAGCAGCAATGAATGATGAAGACTCATTTATTGTATTTAGTAGGAAAAGAAAGGCAGAAAATTATAAAATAATTGTTGGTAAAATTAATTATTTTTTAAAAAAAAGCAATAAATATGCAAATAAATGAAGACACCGCTGCCGTCTCGTCGTCACTATACATGCATATAAACGCTCTTCGTAAATTCCCGTTTTTTGTGTGCATCAAGTGTGGCAAAGATATATCGCATGCGATAAAAACAGAAAAAAATAATCGGCATAAATAGTGCGCTACATTTCACCTGTCAAACGAATAGAGGTTATCATTATTTCCCCCCCTACCACCACTATCAAGTGTACATTTATAAATTCATCATCATCAATTCATGCACTGCTGCAATAATTATAATATTTTTTATTTAAATTATCATGCTAAAATGCAAATATCAACGCCAGAGCAGTGTATGCAATAATATTTCTTCTGGCTAAGCCAAATCAAATGCAAACTTTTGTACTCATTAAATGTGTTTAGTGAAGCACGAAGCGACACGAAGCGTCATGCAGGTAGCTGTTGTGGGCTGACTGACGGCAGTCGCAATTAAATTGTAATAAATTTTTAGTAAAATGTTGTAAAGCCTGAGAAATGATTTATGAAAAATAATGAGATAAATGCAAACGCTATTAATAAAGATATCAACAGCTAACTCACATACATGCATACATATGTATGTACGTATGCACGAGTATATGTGGCAATGTCAATGTCGCGAACGCAGTCGTGCTGCATGTGTGGCGACTACTATCGAATTTAATTAATGGGTTTGTGTGTTGTTGAGTGGAAAATTGTGGTTAAGGCAAAAATATTTAGGCACAACAAAAAATTATAATTTTTATTTAGAAAAAAAAAAAAAAAATTTAATATATTAGTCAAAAAAAAAAAGCCAAACAAGCTTATCACTTGGCGTTCGATTAATTGATAAAAAGAAAGTAAATAAATCTATTAGCGCATTTTCGTCAATTAAGCGCACAAATATCAATCAATCTTGATTTCATATTGCATATATGTATGTATGTATGTAAATATTTAGTCTACACGTCAATCATTTCTCTTTCTGTTATTTACGTCAAATCTTGTGATTTTGAAAAAAACTTTCCTATCACTTCACACGCTGCAATAAAATGAAATTAAATATTATAAAGCTAATGAAAGAATAAAAATATAAAAAAATATAAAAAATAAAAATAAAAAATTGCAAAAAATGCCCTCACATGCAGAAAAAAAACACCACAGGAAATTCAAATCCATTAACCCAACAATAAAAAATATATATAATTTCAAAACGTACAATTATACAATTTATATAATATGACAATTAGCATTAATTATTGTTGAACCCACAATAAAACTCCATTTGTGGCAAATTGATATCAAATGCGCATTGTTGTAGTTGTTTTGTGGGCGTTTGCTTTTTTTTTGTTATTGTTATTATGCAAATATAGTTTAAATTCCAAAAAAATCACATGACAATTAGACAATTAACTGATAGTGAGTGTGGTCGGCGATATTTTCTGCACCCCCCCACCAACAATAATAATCGATTGTACAATAATTATTGATTGTAGGTAAAGTAAACACCTGCTGCTGCTCTAAGCAGGTTAGACAAATTGACGCGCTGCTGATAATTAAAATATATGTAAATTGCAATCATTTGCGTAGAGAAATGTGTGTGTGTGTATGCTTTTAAACCTGTTGTGCTAAGTGCTGCTGTTGACGGCTGCTCTTCATCTGGCTTGTATAAATGTGCAATAAATAACAGCTCGCACACGTGTAGGTTTAATGAAAAAATTAAAATTCATAAATTCGCAAATTCGCAAATTCGCAAACAAAAGTATGCGGCGAAAGCTTAAAAAAGCTTTGCTTTGCCATTTTTTTCCATTGCTTTTTGGCATTTTTATTTCGTCAATCAATCTATTAGCGAAATTATGTGCGATAATAAATAAATGAAACGCTGGCTCTGTTATCGGTTCATCATCATATCTATCGATAACGCACATTTGTGTTTGTAGAATTTATTGGATCATCATCATCATAGTGTTAATGACATGTGTGTGTCATATGACAGCTGACAGCTGACAGCCGACAACCAACAACGTGATATTGCAATTTCTGCTTAATTGAAGTGGACAAGTTCGATCATGCACGTGTTGAACTAATTAACACATCGAAAGTTAGTACGAGTATATTATTGAAATGTAGGAATTTATAAATGGACAGTCCATTCGGATGGTCTATATACGAGTAATTAACAGTGCCTAAAAATAGGCAGCAAACAAACAAATTTGACAAATTTGACAACTAAAAATAGAGGGAAAATGCCAAGTCGTGCATTAAGTAATTATTGAAAAAAATTAACGCATTTATTTTTAGATTTTGCATATAAAAGAAATATTTTTTTGTGTGAGCGTAAAAATAAAGAAAGCGTGTTTGAGAGCGCGTGCAGTTATAGCTGACAAAATATATTAATAACCAATATTAATAAAAAAAAAAAAAAAAATAATAATAATTGAAAAAATTGAAAAATTTGCTTACTTTAGCTATAATTGCAACTTTGTGTTTATCTCAAAACATTCGAAAATATAAACTTAATATCTCTGCAGTGCAACAACACAACTGACCGACCGATGAATTGACGCGCTGCCATTTTTATTCTGCAACATTTCATGATCGATCTCTCTTAATGACATTGATTGGCATTTTATAGATTAAAAAAAAAAAAAACGTCAAACTACATTTATATAAACAAATTTATACATACATACATACATACATATCTACATATAAACTTGTGCACATTTCTATAAGGCAAATCAGTGGAAATCAAAACATCAACTGATGTCCTGTCACGCGATCTAATTGTTGTTTGATCGTGGCGGCAGCACAGCACAGCGAAGAGCGGAGAGCACAACAAAATGTACGAAAATAAACGTGAACGTCACAGCGACAATAACCATAACAACAACAACAACAACAACAACAACAACAAAGAAGGACCGAAGTAATATGTAACTATAAATACAAATCAATTCGAAAATCGTTAAGAGGGCTGCCAATTGAAGCGCGAAAGGGTGAGAAAAATAAAACAAGAAATAAAAATTAAAACTAAAAGGCAAAAAAAAAACACTAAATGAAACAAAAAAATTTCAGAAAATAGAGAGTTAAAAATCAAAAATTCTAAGTATGCGTGTGTGTGTGTGTGTGTGAATATTTTTAAAATTAAAATAAACTAATTAGAAAATTTGCAACGGCTAAAAATATAATGCGGGGTGCAAGGTGGGTGGCTGTAGAGGGTGCTGCTGCTGTTGAAGAAAGATATATGTATATGTATATGTATGTGTGGGGTTATGATTGTATGCATGTATTGGCAGGTGATAACTATAAAATTTTAATTAAATACTAACAACAACGTATGTTTGTGTTTATTTTACGAGTGAAGACAGGTGTATAACGCATAAAGTGTACGAAAAATATGCCACAGAGAAAAATTTATGTTAACAAATATTTATAATAAAATAAATAATTGATATAAGCAACAGAAAAAATAGGAACGAGCAAAAATTAGGCAGACATAAATAATGGTACTAAAACGAAAAGGATTATAAATAAATAATAAATAAATAATAAATAAACTATATAATAAACTAATATTAAATAAAATTAAAAATTAAAAATAAAAGAAATAGAATAAAAAAGGAAATAAATTTTTTAATATAACTGAAATGAAAATATAATGAAAAATAAACTAAATTAAATGATAAAATCAAAATAAATAATAAAAAGTAAAATATAAAACTGAAACTAAAATAAAATAAAAATATATATAAACCTGTATAATATAATAAAATAAATAAAAATTAAAAATAAAAATTAAATCATAAAGGTCAAATAAAAGAATAATTATTAAAATAAAAGAATAATATAATAAAAAATAAAAAAATAAAACATAATAATTAAATATATATAGTAAAACAAAAAAAAAAAGTAAAGAAGTATAGCAAACTAAAGAATAAAAAAATATAAAAAAATTAAAAAAGTAATAAAAAATATAGAATAAATTAAATAACATAAAATAAATATAAAAATAAAATTAAATGATATATTTTAAATAAAATAAAGTTAAAAAGAAAGAAAGGCAAAGGAAAAATTATAAAAAAAGAAAAAATAAAAATAAAAAATAAATAAAAAAGAATAAAATAAAGAAATAAAAAATTAAATTATATAATACAAAGGTAAGTTATAAAAAAAAAATTAAAAAAATAAAATAGAACCAAGTAAATAAAAAAATTAATTAAAATTAAAACGAAAATAAAAAAAGCTAAACACCAACAATTTACGTTAGTTAGTGACCGCCGATGGATTAGAAAAATTCCATTAATTACTGGAAAAAAGTAAATATGAATAAATAAAATAAATGGAGAAACGAAATTCAGCAAAATATAGAAAAAAAAATGACCACAGCCAACCAAGTAACTGCTGCAAAATTCAATGAATTTTTTTTTAAACAAAGTAAATTAATTAGTTTGAACGGGGCGTACAGAGGATATTAAAGTGGTAGAAACTAAAAACACAAAAACCAAAAAACCTAAATACACAAAGTAATAAAAAGTTAAATTTTATTGTTATGACCACGAAAGAAATAAGCGGTGACCTCAGGCGTCAAGCCTGCAATGCCCAGAGCGGAGAAAAAAAAAGAAGAAAAAAAAAACGATGAAAAAGTAAATGTTTACAAAACACGCATAGGGAAATGAGCTACTACCTACCATACATACTTACATATGTATGACGAGTTGTTGGTAGAAAGAAAACGGGTGGTGGTGGTAATTAAAGAAAATAAAAATAAAAATAAAAACAAAGTAAAGAATTATGGTTGCATAAAGCTGCAAAAACAGCAACAAAAAAGAATATTCAGTGTTCTATGTATATGTGTGTACAGTTATCTAACTGTGTTTTGGCTGCCATCACTAAGTACTGTTACAAAAGAACGATGAAATGGAATTCCTTGAAACAAAAAGCTGATGAAATCAAACAAGTAGAAAAAAATGTATGAAAATTTTGAAGCAAAAATACAATTTTTCGAGTAAAAAATAAAAATAAAAAAAATTTATAGAAATTAAAGAAAAAAAATGATTGGCGCAGCGTGGGTGGTGTGTTTATTTTTTTAGTGCTGGCTATGAGTAAACACACAGCTGTAGAGGCACTAAATATATTTTAAAAATGTTTAATTTTATTTTTTCTTTAACATGTGCTTCACAAAGTAAAATTAATAAATAATTTTTTTTTTAAATTCTTGCAAATATAGTGGCATGTAACGAGAATGGTATGGCGCCGGAGCGCCAATTCTCATTTTTCATTTTTCAAATTTCACGCAAATATTTCCAAAAAATATAAAATGAAAATAAAAATATGCAACTAAATTTTTGGTTGGCAACCAAAAATACAGCCAAAAACATTTTTCAAAATATGTATTTTATATATTTTTTGATATATATATATATATATATATACATATATTTGATGAAAGATAAAAAAAAATTATTATAAAAAAAAAACATAAAATATGTGCAAACTACATGCATTTTGTCACACGGACCTGTAAAATTTTATGCCGCCTACATTTAGGCGCCTAGAAATGTAATATGAGCCATAAAAGCTTTGAAAAGTTCAAAAAAGTTGCTCAATGTTTTTTTTGCACAATGCCAAGTACGTGCACTTTCTTTCGTCGAAGATAATGTGGCAAAATTCATTTTCAAACCACCAACATTTTACACAATTTCGAATTTTCGAAAATACGTTGCGCGCAGCTAAAGAAGAAAAAGGTGCCAAAGAAAAAATATTTTGGTTGCGACAAGCACAAATTGAGTACTGAGTGGGCGTTGCTAGAATGTACCAACGACAACACTGAGCACACCAATTTTATATTATATAATTTTTTTTAGGTTTTTATTATTAAAAAAAAATTTTTTTTTGATTATTTTTATTTTTAATTCTATTATTATTTTTTAATCTAATTTTTTTTTTTTTTTTTTGATAAATTTGGATTTTTGAATTATTTTTGGACTTAATACAAATCTTCGAAAACGAAACAAAATTTAAGCATTTTTTTGCTTTTGTATAAAAAATCGTAATTTGAAATGTTGCCAAAATCAAAATCACAAAAAATGGCGCCACTAAGAGCATCATATGATGCTAAAAGTGCAAGTAAAAGTACTAAATATATGAAATAGGTGAAAAAAACAAATAAATCCTTAAAAAAAATTTAAAATAAACAAACAAAATTGAAGAAAAAAAATCAGCAGAGATAACAAAAGAATAAGTTGTTCAAGGAAAAATAACAAAACAAATATTGAAAAAAAATTCTAGAAAAAACAAATTCTAAAAAAAAATTGTAAAAAAAAAAAATTCTAAAAAAAATTCTAGAAAAAAAAATTTAAAAAAATTAAAACGTGCGGACACACCCATTTTTTTAAATTTATAATTTTAAATTTTTAAATACCTTTTCGAGAATAACAAATTTGTGCTTAGCATATGTGCATATATCTATATAGAATATACATACATATAACATATTTGTATCTAATATACATTTATTTGCGTATTTACTTATGTAAATTGGCTTCCAAGAAATTTCGCTATACATAATAATTATTGTTTTTTTTTCTCTTTTGCATAGCAGGATGGGCCGGTCTTTTTGCGTGTTTTTTCTATCGGATCTAATGTTATTTTATATCATTATCGCTTGGCTATTATAAAAAGTTCGATCAGATTATAGTAAACAAGTAAAATTTTATATTTCGAACATATCTACAAAACAATGAAACACCAGTGGCTGGGGGTCTTATAATATATGTACCTACGTATGTATGAAGATTAGCACGCGGGAATAAATGAATTATCAAAATACAATTAGGTTGAAATGTCAATAATAATAAAAAAAAAGAAATAAAAAAAAGAAAAAAAATTTAAAGAAAAGAAAAAAAAGTAATACAAAAAAATAAACATAAATAAATAAACACGAAAATAAAAAAATTCAAAACCTAGATTTTTGAATAATAAGGTTTTTTCCCTTATTTATGAACACAAATACAGATGGATTTCTCTAATGAAAAGGTTAAATAAAAACAAATCAAAGCACTGCGTGATTGGCATACAAATTATTATTATTTTTTTTTTAATTTTCATTATAATTTAATAATTTTAATTATATTTATTTAAGCAAAATTTAATTAATCCTAAAAACGTGCCAAAAATTGTCGTAAAATTGTTTAAAAGCATTCACTGATGTAACCCCGATGTGCACACAGCCTAAGGCCCACATATATAACTAGTTATCGATAAGTTAACCGTTTGACAACTGCAAAAGCAGCGCAGTCACTATGGCCCCAGCGGAAAGTTTAATTGCGGGAAAAATATAAGAATTTAGCGATTATCTGCAGATTTTGTGCACAAATATGATTACCAAAAGCATATTGAGTGTGTTTTTAATAATAAACTGAAAATTCCAGCCACAAATTCTGTGCAGAAAGTGAATTTAAAAATTGCATGTCGCCGCTGCTACGAGTGAGTGTGGCGTGAGTTCATTTGCTATGCAATTTAAATTTATAGAACAGACCGCGGGTATTTAATTTTGGATGCATAAAATTCAAAATTGACTGTTTTCCCTTTCAATTTATTTAATGCCAACTGCAGTGTGCTTGATTATTCTTTGAATTTGTTGTATTTTCTGCGATTTTTTCTTTCACTGCTTCCTGCCAACGTCGCGTCGTTCACTCTTCTCTTAGTCGTTGGTGCACTGAAACAGCTGATATTTGTTGCTTTTGAGGCGCGATAACCTCAATGACCGCTTTTGTTGTGCAAAAAAAAAAATAAGTGATAGTGTATTTTTCCGCGCTTCTCCAATACAACAACAATAAACAGATAATTAATAATTCATTGAAGAAAAATATAGAAAAGATGACAAAAAAATTGAAACAGAAGAAGAACAATGAAGATATAAAATTAAAAATATAAGTAAATAAAGAATCGAAAATAAGAAAAAAAAAAGAAAAAAAGAAAAGAAAGAAAAAAAAACAGAAAATATAAAAATAAGAAAACAAAAAATATTAAATGGAAAAGACAAACGGTGAAATATATGTTTGTATGTGGAAAAAAATTATGCTCCGTGCGATGATGAAGTGAAAAAGTAAGAGACATTGAATAGAAGTATAAAAATAGATTTAAAAATTTATATGTTGTGTAAAAAAAAAAAAAAATTTACTAAAAATCAATATAAAAATTATTAAAGAATTTATTCAACGGGGAAACGAGTCATTGCGATTGCTTATCGTTGCGTTGGAGCGCTATTTATACATATGTATGTATGTATGCATGCATATACATAAGTAAGAAAATAAATTATATATAAAATGTAATATGATTATCAGCATCCAGTGCAAAGAAAACATTGCGAAATGATAACACATTTATGTTGTTGTTGTCGTTGTTGTTGTGCGTGCTGATACATATGTATGTGAGTACGTGCGTTTCACTCTTTATTGAATTATTATTGCAAATGACGTAAGTGTGTGGTTTGGTTTTTGTTGTTGAAACTTTTCCAGCTTAAATGCTTCTCCGTGGTTGTGGTTTTAATCACAGTATTTAATTTAAAATAAATGAATAAAAAATAATAATAAAATTGCGTTATCTCGCGCTATACTGAGCGAAGACGGTGGTGTTCGCTTTAAAAATGCGTAGAAAAGTATTTTTTTATTTATTTATTAAAATATAAAATGAAGGAAAAATAATCAAATTATGAAAAAAAATTAAGAAAAACAAATTGAGAAAAAAAATGTACACAAGAAATATTAAATGAAAACATTATGTCAACATATACTAATAAATTCAATACGCAATGCCTTTGTTCGTGTCTCAAAATGTAAAATACATATACATTGTGCATATGTAATGTAAGAAAAGAAATCGACAGGAAGCAATGATAGGAACTTAAAAGGAATGAATAAAAAATTATATATAAAATTAAAAAAATATATATATATACAAAATATACGAAAGAAAATATACAAAAATATATATATATAAAAAAAAAATAAAAATAAAAATAAAAAGTAAAAAAAATATGCAAAAATAAAAAAATAAAAATAAAAATAAAAAATAAAAAAAAATTTAAAAAAAAATCATATGCTTATACATAAAAGTTTTAAGATTTAAATCTTATTAAGATATTAAAAAACTAATTTATTTTGCCCAAAATTTGATTAATTCCATATTAAATAATACGAAAATATTAACGGGAAATACTTGTGGGCGTTTAAATAAGAATAAAAATAAAAGAAATGAAAAATAAAATTAACATAAAAATAAAAATATGAAATCTGCAACAACAAAAAAAATAAAAACGTATATATTGTACGACTTCGTAAGTAGTTATTATCAGCCTAAAAATATGCAACTCTTTTCTACTGTGTTTCAAGGAAAAAAACTCCTTTCTTTCAAAAGTTTCCAACTGTTTTCAATATCTTTTATACTTTTCAGCTCTACTATTACGCACCAAATTTTTTTTTAAATTAAAACAATACGTCAAACTATTAATTTTTTTTTTTTAATAATTTTCAAACTTGTGCCTTACCCGCGACGTTCGTTCCACTAGAAGGTATTTTCAAATCAGACTTACCTAGAAAAGAGAGAAAAGGAATATAAGTTAGAAAATTTGATACAGTATAAATAAAATATCGAAAAATAATATAGATATGAAAAAAATTTATGTAAAAAAAAAAAAAAAAATTTATGTATATATATTAAAAATAATCATAAAAATCAAGAAAAACTCAAAGAATAAACATGGAATAAATAAAAATACAAATATTAAAAAAAAAAATTAAAAAAAAAAAGAATAAAGTTGAAAAAAAAATTATTTTGTTATTATTCTCGAATTTTCAAATTCAAAAGAAGTTGGAAAATAGTTTCAAAAATTCAAAAAAAAAAAAAAAAAAGTTTGCGCAGGGACTTTTTAATAAAGCTCCAATTACTATGAGAGAAAATCAAAAAGAAATTTCCAAAAATTCAAAAACACGTTTTTTAACTCGCGATCACAAACTTTCGAAAATTTTACAAAGAAAAATTTTGAAAATTTTTCCAAATTATATATATATTTTTTTTTTTAGAAAAATAAAACTGGATATTTTGGTATGTATTCAATTTTTTAAAATATTTGTGTATTAAAATCTTTTAAAGCTTTATTGAACATATGTAATAATAAAAATTAATCAGCATGTTTTCCGAATAGTTTTCGAATATTTTCAATACACATTTCAAAGTCTACATTTAGGCTACCTAATCCAAGCAATTCCGAATATCGCAAATCGATTTTCCTCTAATTTTTTCAAAACGGAAATTCCTGTCTCTCTCCTCTCTTTTATCTTCGATTCTTCCTACATATTTTATTATAAAAAAACAATGCATTCTTCCCCATAGGCCACTCGCCCACCGCCCCATTTATGTATTTACCTAAGACAGTTTTGAATTTGCGAAATACTTTGTTCCAACTGACGCAGGTTGCGCTCGACAGCGACTTGTTGCTCGCCGTTATGCGCATATCCGCCGCCGTCGCCGCCGCCTTCGATTTGTGCTTACAACTATGCTCCTTACAGCTATCATCACAGTCTTTAGCAGCGCCCAAGACGTTGCCTTTGCTTTTGGACTCCATCTGGTTCGTGGTGTCATTGTCAGTCGTGAATGCAGCAATGGCTGTGGAATTCGGCGCCAGCGTACTGCGCTTCTTACGCTCCTCCTCACGTTTACTCTGTTTCCTTTGTGCCTTTTGCTGCTTCTGCTCCTTCTCCTTCTGTTTGCGTGCGTATTTCTCACGTAGCTTCGGACTGCCGAACTCATCCAGATAGTACATGGTGTCCTGTAGGCCATCCTTTTTGTTGATCAATTTTGAATCGATGAATGGATCATCGGAGATTTTCAGTAGCGGAAAATAATAATTGCCATCTGTGGCCAATACTTGTTGTGTGTCGGGGGGGCTGGTTAGGGATTTGTTGGCGGTGGCGGTGGCGGCGGCGGAGGCTGCGTCTTGCAGTTGTTTGCCACTACTGCCACTACTACTACTATGATCTCTAGTGCTACTACTATTATTAGGGTGGTTACTGCTATTGGTTGGCTTTTTATTTGTTTCATTGGCTTTATGTTGTTGCTGGTGGTGGTGAGCCGCCGCCGCCGCAGCCGCCGCCACTGCTGACGATGATGTGTAGGCCACACTGCCCACTGGCGCTGAGGCGCACTGCGCAGGGAAAGTGGATTTAATGTGCAATTGATTGCCTGCCACGGCTTCCTTTGTGGGCACGAGCTTGCCAAATGAGCCGTTGAGTGTGGCTATGGTGGTGGGCAATGAGGCACTGCCTGTTTCGCCCGCAACACCAGAGTTATTGCCCGAGTCGCTGTCATCGCTATCAACATCCTCATCTGCCACTTCCAAATCATCATCGTCGTCGTCGTCGCCACAAATATCCAAATCATCTTCATCGATATCTGCACCGACACCAACAACGTCATCGTCATCGTCCACATCGTCGACGCCTTCTTCATCATAGTCGTCCGGTATGTCAACCTCTTCGATGCGATCCTCTAGACCCTGCGTACAGGTACTCGCACTGCTACGATACTTTATGCGTCGCCCACTGTTAACGCTCATACCAATGCCGGACGAGTTCTCCGACTCGCCGCCATCTTCCGAGTATTTGGACAGTGAGAGGCCGGATGAGTTGCCACCCAGCGACTCACTGCTCGAGGAGGAGCATAGCATAGACTTGAGCTGTTGCCGTGAGCCGGCAGTTGAGTCGGCATCGACATCGGCATCGGCGGCCAATGTGCCGCCACTGCCACCGCCATCCGTGACTGCATCTATGCCACTATCCTGTGAGAGCAGCTGTTTATTTGTAGGCTGCTTCAGCTTCTGCAATTGCCATTTGACATTAGTGCCATGGAGACAGAGCGAATTGCAGCGCGTGTCAAGTGAACAATTGGCGGCGAGATTTTTACGCGTTACAGCCACTGAGGTGGTGGTGCCGGTCGAGTTATCGCCGCCACCGTTGATTTTGCGACCAACAATGACGCCACTATCAGTCGAACCGGTGGATAATTGACTGGAGAAGCGCTCAAGCAAGGGTATGGTAATCGGCTTGGTGGTGTTGCTGCTGCTACTGCTGTTGTTGTTGGCCGAGCTGCTGTTCAAGCTGATCAGGGGGGCGCTATTGGCCGTTGCTGTTGTTGCCATCAGGGTTTACACGGGGGTTTTGCGTTGATTTATAAGTACTAGTGTGTTGTTGTTGCTGTTGTTGGTTGTTCTAAGCACAAATTTGTTGCAAATTTGCAAACTTTCACCTTTTTTTTTCTTTCGCGGGCGCTTTCTTCACACTTTGTTTGGCTTTATTTTCCTGTGATTCCTTTTTGTTATTGTTATTTTTAAACGCCACTAATTGGCTTAACACTTTGAAAGGCACTGTTTTATTTATTTATTTATTTATTTTTTCGTTTTTTTTATTGTTGTTTTTATTGTCGACACTCGACACTGAGGACGCATGCACTGGGTCCTTGGTTGATTTGCTTTTGCACGCAGCGCACAAATTTATTCTTAGAAATTTTTTATTGATTTTTTTTTTTTGGTTTTGAGAAAATTTGTATTTTCTAAACAGTCACATTGCACTTGCTTACTGGAATTATAACGGTGAAACCAAATTACCTTTTGGTGTGGGAAATTTGCAAGCGTTACGATTTTTTTTCCGGTTTAGGATTTTTTGTTTTTATAATCGATATGAAATTTCCAATTTAAAAGTATTTGAAAAATTTATAATTAAAAAAAAAATATTTGAATTTTTTTTTTCAAAAATTTTGTATTTTCTAGAATTTTTGCTTTGCTTGCTTTTGCAATAGCATCTTCTTTTACAGTAATTTAAAATTTTTCTTGTAATTATTGTTGTTGTTGCACGCGTTTTGTTATATATTCGCCGCTCACTCGCATATATTACACTTTTCGGCTTTTAGCTTTTCTTCTGACTTCGCGTTTTTACTGAACGAGCGTGCCGTGCCTCTACTAATAATAACTGTATACTGTGACTGTCGAGCGCTGACTGAATTACTAACTACACCATGTTGCCGCTCATATTGACACGAATATACTGAAATTGGAAGAAGCAAAAAAAAAATGCTACACATACGAACGCACGAACACGCTCGTATGCTCGTACGCTCGTAGGAAAAACAAGCGCACGAACTTACCCGCCAGCAAGCTCAGCACAAACACACACGAGCGGCTAAGAATTCGCGCACACACATATACACGCGTGGTTGCACGAGCGCCTTTGTAATGTCCATGCATATGAGTGTGTGCATACGGCTACTAGATAACATATGAGTACATGGCGTATGTGTGAAATGTGCGTAGTGCAGTGTATTTTCCACATACGCACCGTACCGTTGCCTGCCACTCGTCGGCGCTCAACCGTCGTACACGAACCAAACACCCACCCACCCTAAGCGACTTCACTGCACGTTCGTAAATGGCAAAAACAAAAAAAAAAAAGAAAAAAAAAACGAAAGTTGGTTTTTCATGCTCGGCAATACATACACACACACACACACTCACATGCACATCTGCATATGCAAAGAGTTGTGTGTGGTGAGTGTGCGAAGAGCAGTCGCGAATCAGTTAATCCGCGAATAGCGGTGTGTAGAGCGCTTAATGGAGCATATATAGAGTGTACGTATGTATGTATGTATGCGACGCACATATACATGCATATAATTAACATCAACAGCGGAAAGAGTGCACGCAGCGCTCGGGCACCCAGCGAATGTACATATGTCTGTATAGATTAAATCCAGCACACTTCGGTAAGATGAGAATTTCTTTCAGCACACACCAATACATAGAAAAAATAATAATTATTTGCACATACACGTGTACGAATAATATATTAGCTAATACGATGAATGGAATTAACGGAAATTAATGACAAAAAAAATGCAAGAAAGAACAAGCAAATATGAGATTACAAAAACAAATAAAACATATATATTACAGCACATTTACACCAACGCATTGTCAGCGTTGTATGTATTTACGTGTGAGCGGTTGTGAACGTGAAGAGCACATAAATCCATTTGCAATAATTGAAATGTCAGAAAGCGATAGTTGTTAATTGAATAAAAAAAATTGAAAAAAATGTATATAAACAAATAGAAAAATACATGTAAACAGAAAAAAAAATATATATAAAATTATAAAAAAAATTTAAAAAATATATAAATATAATACAAATTTAAATAAGGAAAAAAAAAAAATTTTAAAAGATATGAAAAAAAAATATTAAAAACAATACAAGCGAAAAAAATAAAGGCATGGGGAAAACAACAACAACAAATAAGGCTGATAAGCCACTCAACGCTCAGCTAACAGACGTGTGCAACAAAGCTCAGCTGATAAGCTTCAAAGGGCTTAAATTTATTTCTATAATTTATTTTATATGTATGTTTAACACGTTTGCAAGTCATGCCGTTATCAAGGGCTTACATAAAAATAAATATTTATGAATAATTAGGTATTTAAAACGCTAAATTAATTGTAATTAGGGCGATAAAGAAGGTATGTGGTGGACAAAAGATTAGAAAAATAATTAAATAAATAATGAAAATATAGAAATTAAAGTTATATAAAAAAAATTAAAAAAAAAAATTGAAAAAAAAAATTCAAATAAATAATAAAAAAAAATAATAAAAAAAATTATAAAAATAATAAATAATAAAATTATTTAAGAAAACGTAAATAATAATAAAAATAACAACAAAACAAAAATGTAATACCAAAAATATTTATAAATAAAAAGAATTTCAAATATTAAAAAGTAAAATATGTGGTACGAAAATAATTTGAGAACTCATCACTTACAACAGTAACTACTGTGAGTTTTTTATGTGTCTTAGCTTAACCGAACTGGCAAAAAAATGTTAATAAAAATTCTTGTACTAGACCACCACCCGTCATCCAAGATTTTCGGATTTTTGTAATATATTGCAAAATCTTATGAGTAAACACTTCATATTTGTACAAAAAAAGTTGTTAAAAGATATGTCAGAGATCAGAAATGAACGATAACAGTTCGAGAACACTCGAAAAAAGCACGATAGCAACAGGCTTTCAAAAAGAGCAACGGTACATGTGTTACTACTTCAATTTTACGTAAAATTGGTGAAAATTTGACGGAAACAAAGAATAAGCTTTTCAAAACTGGTAAAAAACCTCTTGATGAATTGACTAATTATCTATAAAAAAGAAGAAATAGCAGAAAAAAAATTCAAACAAGTACAACATATGGATTAAAAGTAGATTGATGAAAACGAAATGAAATTTTAGCGATCACCTGGCAACAATTGTTTAGAAAAATATTAATTTGCTTGCGAAAAAAAGATAATAATAACAACAAATAAACATTTTGTCGATAAAAAAAGTGAAGTATGTACATATATGTGAGTGTTTACAGGCAAAAATGGCAAGTGAAATCAAAAATAGATATATAAAAAAAAAAAATTAAATAAAAAAATAATACTATAAAAAATAAAAATTCATAAAAAATTAAATAAATTTTTTCTATTACTTAAGTAAGGACGCGCAACAATAATTCGACATTTTTCTTTTAAATTTGTAGTGAAAAAACCATATAGTTTTCACTGTGTACACACATGCCATGAAAATCCTTTTATAATCAAGCGTTACTAGCCACTCCTTTCTGGCATGAGCTCATTACAGCTGGTCAGCTGGTTTTTTTCTTTCTTTCTTTCTAAGGACACACCTGTGTCTGTTGACCAAGTGTTGGTTGTAGGTGGCAGTAGCCTCAATAGTTTGTATTATTAATGCATGAGAAGACATAAACCATGATTCGTAGTACATATACATATGTACATATGTATGTACTAGTAAGCACATGTATTTCCGCCCAGCAAACTGACTGTGAAATGAGGCAAAAAAAAACGGCATGGAAAATTGATTTTTTCTTCTTCTTCTTTGCGCTGCTCCCCCAATTGCTGACACGTGCATTTAAGTTATACATACATATGTATTTATGCATGTACGGGAAGCGTGTGGTAGAGCTTAAATAAACACACAATTTACTCAACCGAGTGACGGTAGTATGGACAAGAGTAATGGAAATTACTAAATTTGTTAAATTCAATTGAATTTGCTGAAGGACGAAAAATAGGAAAAACAATTGGTGTAAATAAAATCTTTATTAAAAACCCAATTAATATTTCAAATTAAAATAATATATATAACCGTAATTAATAACTTAGTAGTACATACGCCACCTTATGACATAAATCAATGCGATAGTTTACACTGCCGCTTATGTTGTTTACATCACACGTAAGCAAGCAAGCAAGCAAGCAAGGAAATGTCAAATAAATTACACGTGTGCGCCTGGACAGCGCCAGCAGCAGCTGAATTTTGTGAACTCATCAATATTTGATTGTAAATGTTTGTGTGTGTTTTGGTCAATTATTTAGTGAACTTCAATAGAAAATTACTTAAATTCGAGTGTATGTATGTATAACATAAAAAATATATAATGCAAATGCGTAATTTTCCATTTCTTGTCGCATATAAAATAGGAATGCGTGCCTTTTGACCACTGACAAATTTATCGCATGCTAGTTGCCGTGTTGCTCAAATAACTACTACCATAAATAGCTGTAATTACTCAATGAGCTCAGCAAGTTTCCTAGAGAGAAATTTGTGCGTGTGGATTGAGAGAAAAAATGTGTTGTGTGTAAGTAGAAGCGTGTATGCGCGTGCATAATATTGAGAAGAGAATAAATATATTTATTGTGACTAAGAAAAAATGTCGCACACGACACAATTATGACATGAAACAGGTTTTCTAAATGAGGTAATAAACGAATAACAAAAAAAAGGTAAAAAAAAAGGAAATATTAGAGAATAAAAAAAATATATATAAAAGTAATTAAATAACATAAAATTAAAATAAAATAATAATAAAAAAAAAAGAAATAAACATAAAAAAATTTTTAAAACAAAAAATAAATAATTAAAAAGTCAAACTCATGCCGAATGTATAGAAAAATAGAAATTGCGCTTTAAAAAACGTAAGCTTTTTATTTTGTTAATATTCTAATAAGACAAAATATGACTGTGATTTATTGCAGCTAAAAATAGTAAATGTTAATTGTGCAAAGTTCATGTACATACACATACATACATACGTACATGTGTAGAGATACGCAGTTAGTTATTTTATAATTGATTCTTATCACCAAATAATTTACACGAGCGCTATAAATGAAAAAAAAATACACATTCTAGGAATGTGCGAAGTCAGGAAAAAGCCACTAACAACGATAATGAATAATTAAAAATATACTTTAAAAAAAAGTAAAAAAAAAAATTAAAAAAAAAATCTTATTATTATTTTTTTATTCAAATAAAAAGTTAAAAGAAGGAATAAAAAAGTACACAAAACGCAGAAAACATTTGTAGTTTGGTTTGTAGTTTTCTTTCAAATAAATAAAACCAGAATATACTAAAAAATGGTCATTTTCTGCGCAATATAAATATTTAATTTTGTTGGTATTTATTTAAATACGCTGAAAAACGTTAATGTAAACAAAATAAATTAGAAACAAAAAAAAATACGCGTCTCATTTCAAGTCTAAGTGCGTACAATGCGCTTTTCTCTGCATTGGTTCAACCACTTTTAATTGGGTCTAGGATAAATGTGTAGCAGCTACTGATATGCAAAGAATTTTGTTGAAGGAAAAAAATATAAAAAATTCAATTGAAAAAAAAAAATTAAAAAAAAAACAATTGAAAAAATATAAAAACAATTTAAAAATATATAAAAAAGAATTTAAAAAATATTCAAAGAGCATAAAAATGAATACAGAAAAGAAAGAACAAAAATAAAAAGCAAACAAACAAAAAATAACAAAAAAAAGTGCATGAAAAAATATTTAATTAAAAGTGAATGAAAAACAAAGAAAAGTGAAATTTTTTCATCTCTACGATGCACTTGTCGAAGGTGAAACCGCAGCAGCTAGTCAGTGAAAGTCAATCATCAAAGCTTATGAGAAAACTTTTTTTTTTTTAGCAAACTCTTACAAATGGCAACCTTCTGACTAATTGAATTTTTTGTTTTGTTTTTGTTTTTGGCAACACACTCGCAGAAAACTAACGACCAACTACCAACGAGCCAGCAGAGCGTCAAGCAGTGACACTGACGCAAGTGCGGCGAGGCAATACATAGAACAGCAGCAACAATAAAAACAAAAACAAAAAAGAACCTTTACGCAATTTCGTATTTATTTGTACTATTTTTGTTCATTGTTTTTGTTTTTGCAATGAATTGAAAGTGAACGTGAATGCATATTTGCGCGCACAATATAGTTTTGTAAATATTTATTGAGTGGGGACACGTTGAAATGGATAATAAATAAATACAATATTTGTATAGTGTTATTGTGCAGTGTGCATATAGAACAACAACTACAAATACATATGTAGGTACATACATATGTACGAATTTCTTACGGCTATGCGTCGTAATTAATTAATTAAGTGAATTAAATAAATCAATAGAATAATTAATTAGAAATATTATTCGTTTATGCTTCTTATTCTTGCTGCGCTGATACACACAACCGCACAGCCAGCACCACACCAAGTTTTAAGCGGCGCAACATTTCAATTAGCACGTTCATCATACGCCATGGCGCGCACTTACGTCAGAAACGGTAGTGTGAGAAATACCAAAATTTGTGCAAAATTTCATGTCAAAAGTCAGTGAATATATATATATATATATAAGTGCAAGTGCAAGGGTTCAGGGCGCTGTTCCACAGGGATGAACAAAAATTTTAAGTAGAAAAAAAATATTATTGGACAACATGCACCAACCTCATGATGGACATAATTTACATACCATTTAGCGATGTGTATGGATGTGTGTGTGTGTGACGAGTTCAAATAACTAATAATGCCAGTGTATAGACAAATTAATCTGCATATGAGACGCTGTAAAATGTTATGTTCGACATAAAAATAGTTGGCAGACGAGAAAAAAAAAGAAATTCAAAGCCAAAGCATTAAAATTTAGAAAATTAAAAAATATCAGAATTCAATGCCCTCAATTAGACTTTTCTTTGCGCTGAAAATAGTTGCCTTGCCATTGGCTACTGCTAAATATTTAATTAAACTAATTCACGTAATTGACAATGACAATCCTTAATGCATCCCACGCCCACTACTGCTCTGCCACTTTCAAGTTGGTCGCCACCACACGCAATAGTAACTTGTTTGCCACTATATTCTTTCTAAAAATATATCCTTTGCTGCTTTACATGCGCTCTTCTATGTGCCTTAATTCACTTTTATTTATTCATAGCTTTCTTTTTTATTGTTATATTTGTTTTTGTTGCTCACTGTTGTTTATTAATTTTATAACAAAAGCAATCGATACAATCGCTTGACGCAATCATGACATGTGTTGGGGAAAATTCTATTTTGAGTGCAGATGGAAAACGCAAAACGCAAAACGCAAAAGAAAATGTAATCAGTGAACTGCCAGGGAGATAATGGAAGGTAAAAATGAAGCCCCTGGCTTACATACACCAACACAAACACTGTTTGTAAGTTGCAATAAAAATATAAAATGGAAAATATAAATTTTTTCCCTGTAGAAAATCTTGTAAAACTACATGAAGGCTTGAAAAAAGTTTATTGAAAGTTCGTAAATTTTTGGAAAGCCCAAAATGTTCAGTGAAAGCTCAAAAAGTTAAATGAAAGCTCAATAAGTTCAGTGAAAGCTCAAAAAACAGTATATATGTTGACGTGAAAGCCTTAAAAAAGTTTAATGATAGCTCGTAAATTTTAGGAAAGCTCACAATGTACAGTGAAAGCTCAAAAAACATTGCACATACTGACGTGAAAGCTTTAAAAAAGCTTAATGAAAGCTCGAAAATTTCATGGATGCTTCGACAGATTTCTGCTGCTTTGAAAGTTTCTTCATAAAAGCACCACAAAGTAATATTAACAAACTCAAAAGTTTAGCCGGAGCTTGAATAGAAAGAATTCTGTTTTTTTTTTTTTTATAAATTCTCCCTCTACTTATGAAAGCTTTGCACGATCAAATATGTGTGGATCTTACATTTATCAAAGAAACATACTCAAAACAAAAGAACATCATTCAAATAACGAACACTGTGAGCCAAGCATAAAGAATGTAATAAACAAAGGAATCAATTTACATACAACAAAGTGAAAGGATCAACAAAGGTGAAGGTGGCGCGAGCAAAAGTTGACATGACATGTGAGAATAAAACACAAAAAATGAAAACAAAAACGGTTATTGTAGAGGAAATAGATTTAAAAAAAAAACATTTACGCATTTGTGACGGAGAATAATAATGAATAATAATAATGAAGTGGGGACAAAGATTGCAATTGCGAAACAAAGCTCTTCAGATTGAACACAGCTCTTCAGAAAAAAATAAATAAAAAATAAAAATAAAATAAAAAAATAAAAATAAAATAAAAAAATAAAAATAAAATAAAAAAAATACAAAAAAAAATTTATAAAAACAAATAAATAATAATTAAGTCAAGGGCATCTGTATGAAATCACTCAACCGTGTGCACTGCTGCTTCGAGTGGTCTAAAGTGGTTGATAAGCAATTGTAAGTATGTATGCATGTAGTGTATGTAATTAACAGTTGTAAAATACACTAATTAAACGCGAACAGCATGCATTACAGGCATTATTTAATATTGCTACTGGTGTTTGGTGCCTCTCCATCAACAACACAACAACCATCCACCCCCATCACCATCATCATCATCACTATAATCACAGGCATTCACGCGTGAAACAGGCAGGCAGGCAGACAGGCAGGCAAGCAATCGCACACGTCCGTCTGTCTAACATATGTATGTATGTAGTTAGCAAATAATAATGCACTCGAAACGAAAAACTGACCAATTATAAATTTTTATTGCAATTTTACAAAGCACCTGAGAAGAGTGCGCGCGCTGACAGTTGCTGACAGTTGATGATAGGTGGTGTGTGGTGGTGGGTGTAGTGGGTGGTGTTGTGGGTATGCTAAATAGTTTGTTTACATAATTGCTATATAAACAGCAGAAGCAACAGACGCATGTACTCGCATATGTACGTTATGTAAATATACACATATTTAATGAAAATAAATATTTTGCCACCTACACTATAGCTGTAGCTGGCAAGTAAAACTTTACAAAATCATTATATCTGTAGTGTTGTTCAACGTTAAGGGCTTTTCGATGTGCGAAATTTGCATTTCTTTGAATTCTACACCATTTTTCCATATAAAATAAATGCACAAATGCATTAAATAAAGACATTTTATAAACAAAAACTAATTTTATATGCTCAACTCATGAAAATATAAAATATATTGCGAATAGCAGCAGCAAATTGCAAGGCATGTCAATGCAACTACATGAGCGCCGCCGCTCAGCTGGTGCCGATAAAAATAATCGAAATCGATAACTGTTTGGGATTTACATTGACAGTTGCCTCCTATTGGCTTAAGCCGCAACGCACTGTACTCATTTACTCACTTGCCAATGCAGAGAATTTGCCTTTTTTTTTTAATTATTTATTAAATTCCGAGAATTTGAAATAACAAATTTCTTACTTATTATAATAAAAAAAAAATAAAAAAATTACTTAAGTGGAGAACCACAGCAACCAGCGCTGCAGCAAGTGACAACAAGAAGTTTGGAGGTTTGCTTTGTAATTCCTCTCCACAAACACGTTCAGTTCTTGTTGGAAATTCTTATTAAATGCAAAACCAGAATTTACACTGAAGTGCGACCACAACAGCAAATGCAAATTGGCAAATTAAAGCCAGTGTAACGTCGACATGTGTTTGTTTTGATAAAAGGAAAGCGCAAAAAAAAATTTTTAGTAGTAAATGTAAAGCATTTAGTCATCAACTAAATACATACAATTAATTTTCAGTGACTTAAGTCCAAAACGACCTTTAAGCATATTAAAAATGACGTTTGTGCATAAAATAAAAGCAAAATTTTTTTTTTTTGGGGCGAATGAGAACCAGTTTTGTTCGCTTGTAGAATTTATAATATGCAAAAAGTGTAAAAGGCAAAGAAAAAATTAAAGAAACACAAATAAAAACATAAAATAAAAGTTAAAAAAAAAGTTTTTAAGCCAAAAAAAAATATATAAATAAAAAATTAAAAAATAAATTTAAAAAAAAAAATTTAAAAAATTTAAAAAAAAATTTTAAAAAATGTAAAAAAAAAATTTAAGAAGCATTAGAAGCTAAAGAAAGATAAAAAATGAACATTAAAATAATAATAATAAAAACAAATATTAACAGTAAAATGATGCAATAATATGAATAATTTTGCAAATAATGCGCAAAAGGAGCTTACTCAGCTAACAAATGTATGTGCATACAATACAAGCGTTTTTCTCTTTGCGCTCCACTGTATTATTTACGGAAAAGGCCAAAAACCCAATTCCGTTTATATTTATGCTTGCGCTTTTATATTTTTATTATTTATTTATTTATTTTTTTATTTTTTTTTAACAGGAAGTTTTTTCCTCCATTTGGTTTTTGACTTTTAATTCCGTTTTACAACAACAACAACAAAAACACTTAAAGCTGACTCATTGCGACTGCAAGCGCCAACTACGCATTGAAAGCAAGCTAAGAAATTTAATTTTGTGTGATTGGCAATGAAGAAAGACAATAAATAATAACAGATAATAAAAATAATTGAAATGTATTGTGGCGCATTTAAAAAAATAAACAAACACAATTTTTGAAGGGGAAAAAATGTAAAAACCAAGCAGTAAATACATAACAAAATACTTGACAGCCTTAACAACAATAAAGAAAAAATTAAAACAAAAAAACACTTATGAAAAAATATAGAAAAATAAAATATATACGAAAAAAATAAAATAAAAATAAAAATTAATAAATAACATAAATAAATAAATAAAAAACAATAAAAAAAATAAAATTAAAAAACAATAAAAAATAAATAAAAATAAAAATAAAAAATAAATAAAAATAAAAAGAAAATAAATAATGTATTTTTTGAAAAAAAAAAAACTAATTTTAAAAAAATGTTTCTAAATAATATTTTTTTTTGCGATTTTTCTATAACAAAATTTTTTTTTTCCATTTTTCTAAAACAAATATATTTTTTTTGCGGTTTTTTCTAAAACAAAAAATTTTTTTGGAAGTTTTCTTTAAAATAAGAATAATAGCTTAGCAAAAAAAATTTTTTTTAGCGATTTTTCTAAACAAAAATATTTTTTTTTAGCAATTTTTCTAAAAAAAAAATAATTTTTAGTAATGTTTCTTACATAAATAAAATAATTTTTTAACAGCTTTTATAAAATTAAAATTATTTTTAGCAAATTTTTCTATATAATTATAATTTTTTTCAATTTTTCTACAAACAAAAAAAAAAAATTTTATATAAAATATTTTTTTTCGTTTTTTCTAAAACAAAGATAATTTGTTTTTGCGATTTTTCTAAAACAAAAATAATTTTTTGACAATTTTTCTAAAGCAAAAAGACGTTTCTATCGATATTTTGTACTAAGTAAATAAACATGTCATTTGTGAGTGTCGTAAATTTTTAAATGACGTATGCGGTGTCAAAAATAAATATATTTACTTTATTTTGCGCTTAGCAGACGAATGACAGCAAAAAAAAAAAAAAAGAAAGAAAAAAAATATAGTCTATAGGCCGACTAAGGCATACACACGTATCGTCGGATCGATGTTTATCGATAACAGTGATGACGAGCAATAATTGCATATATTCTTCAATTTGTGCATAATTTTCACATTTTCAAGCTTTTCTGATCAAATTTAACACAAATTGATAATAATATGAGTAGAAGAGTACAAATTGATTGCAGAGAATATTAAAAAAAAGGAAGTTTAATTGGCAAGGATATGTAATTGAAATACGCGACAGCCAGCAGTTTGTTGGCCTTTATGGTGAAATATTTTGCATGCAAAAGAATAAATTGACATTTGCTAAGGTTAAGCGCTTGTCAGCTGGGGATTTTCGCTTTAAAAACTAAATAAAAAATTTAGTAATTTCATATGTGAAGAAACGGAAGATCATAAAAAAGTAGGTATGAAAAAATTTAAACAAAAAAGCAGATGAAATTTCACAATTTTAATGTGCGCGTAAAATACAACAAAAAAACAACTTTTTTTTGCACAGCAGTTAATACATATATGTATGTATGTATGCGCATGGCTAATTGGATTAAAACTTAATTTCGTGCTTCCATTTAGTTTTTCTGTCATTTTTTTCGATTCAAGCGCTTTCTTATTCTTCTTTATGTTTTTTTATTCCATTTTATTCTTATTCGTTTTTATGTTTTTTAGTGCTGAAACCAGTAATAAAATTATTTCGAAATATCGTACACATTGAGAATTATTTACAGGTTTTATATGACGTTAATTTGAGTCCGCACATTCACCAAACCCGTGCTTTATACCACTTTGCTGTTGTTGTTGTTGTTGCTTTTTGTGTGTGTGCGTAAACAGCATACTTTAAAAGGAATTTGTGACTAAGCAATAAGTTTGGCGAATTCACGGAAACGTGAAGCGGATTCAGAGCTACTTATGTGACAGAATGTGACAAAAAAATCAACGTCAAAACAACAAAGTGGTTAATACAGCCTATACTAATATGATGTACATACATACATACTAGTAGAGTATGTATGTAACTCTGAAACCTATAAACATAATATGTAATTAATTATATGCGCTTGTTAGTACACACATAGGTATATTTGCGCACTTTCAATAAAATAACAATGGAACTTATCAAGTTAATGAAGAAAAAAATTAAAAAAAAAAAATTTCAAAAAAAAAAAAAGAAAAGTAAATTAAGCATCTTGTGTGTGAAATAGTTTTCAAATATTGCATCATACAAAAAGAGCCATTGACTCTGCACGCCAATTAACCCCTTCTTCTCAAGCATTGTGCATACACACATAAGTATGTATGTACGCACATTTGAGCGTCATATTGAATGCTAAATCGCCGCATACTGAATTTTCATATAATTGTTAACAATTTAAAACGCAGCCTATTAAGCGCACACACAGACAGACAGAAGAAACATACACAAAACAAAATTGATTGAAAGTCAATGAAAAAAAGGCATGAAAATTAAAATTAAAAAAAAATCGTAGGAATAATACTGACAAATCACCACCAAGCGAAGAATGGCACACGCAAATTTATGAATGAATTACGCGAGCGCGCGCGCCATTGAACGCCTAGAGGACACAGAGGCATTTAAATAAAAAAAAATAAAAAGAAAAATAGTTATTAAAAAAAATAAAAATAAAATATGAATTAAAAAATACCCTTAAATGCAAATAATAGCAATATAAATGTAAAACAATATGAAAAAAAAAATTGTATTAAGGCGATGGTGTGTTTGCCTGCAGCGCTAACCCAGTTTGAAAGACAGGTTAGGTTAGGCTAGATGATGCGTGCGGCGCCAAGTATGTGATGAAAACAAGTTAAAATCAATATATATTATTTTTTTAATTTTTTTTTCATTTCAATTTTTTTTTTAATTTTTTTTTATTTTTTTTATTTTTTTTTTAATTTTTTTTTAATTTTTTTTTTATTTTTATTTTTTATTTTTTTTTATATTTTTTTTTCTAATTTTTTTTTTTTTTTTCATTAAACGCTTCATTTTCTTTTAAGTCGAATTCGAAAGGCTTTTCTTCACGCTTTTACTAATCTTACGCGCATTTACTACTGTTAATCAGTTAAGGCAGTTAAGACCATGTGTGGTTTGCGCCATCACTTTGTTAAGCCGCCACTGAGAGCACAATGAAAAAACAATGGAAAAATAATGGAAAAAAGGTTGCCCTCAAAGGTAAAAGGCATAGAAAGGCGCGTCGAACACTTTAAAAATGCTAAAAGAAAAAACAAAACAAAAAAAAACCGAACTCGACGCCTATAAACTTTGAAAGCCATGCATTTCTTTCATTAATTTTTTTTTTTAATTTTTTTTTTATTTCTATTTTTTTTTTTTTATTGTTTTTAATTTTTTTTTTGTGGTTTTTTGTTTGTATTTTTTTGTTATTTCTTTTTGTTTCTTTTTTATAATTACTTTATTACTATTATTATTATTTTTTTTTGTTTTGAAGAAAGTTTTTGCACATCGCTAACGTGAGAATTGAATATTCAGCGCATTCAAAGACATGTGAGCTACACCGCTACGCTCGCACAAGAGTTCAACTAAAGGTGGTGACTTTTTTATTATAATTTTTATTATAATTTTTTTTTTTAATAAAACAACTAAACAAGCGCGCGCTTCCATGAAGCGGCGAAATGAAAATGTGTGGGGCGGCGGTTCATTAAAGTGAAAAATCGACGGCGACGGCGGCAAGTAAATGGGTCACTAACACACTAATTATTTTAAATGAATATGCGAATAGATGTATCTGTAACTAAATTGTACAGACATCAGCGGTAAACCAAAAATAACACACAAAAAAATAAAAAATAAAAAATATAAAAAAAAATAAAAATAAAAAATTAAAGAAAATATAAATAAAAGAAAAAATTGAAAAAAAATAATAATGAAAGTAATTGTTTAAAAAATCCTTACTGTATGAAGAGACATACATACACAGCCGGACAAAATAATAGGTGTAAAGAAAAAATATCCGCAAAACTTAGCCTAAAAATTGTGCTGCGAATGGTGTGTTTTGACAAAAATAAAAAAAATTTTAATCTTTTTTTTTTTTTTTTTTTTTTTTCGACAAAAGGTAATATTTTGAGGAAATTGAACTCTAAATACGCTTAATTAAAATATTAGAATTAAAATTAGATGGATCGAGGAGTGCTTTGCAGTGCAGTGCAGAGAAGAGTTACTCGAAAGCTCCGAAATTAAGGAAAAACGTACAAAATTCATTGCCAGATGGTTAGGAAGTTCGAAAAATTTCGTTACAAACACTTGCGGAACAAGAAAAGGTAAATGAAACGCCTAGAGCATCCAAAAAAGGCTTTAGCAGTGATCAAGACATTTGAAAATAACTGAAAACCAGGACAGCAAAAAAAAAACCGCCACATCTATTATTTTGTTCAGCTGTGTACATATTGCAAACAAGAAAAGCCAGACAGACAGCAACCATGTCGCCAAAAATAGCACAAAAATGTAGCTGGTTGGCCAGACAAACCCTTTTTTGGTTAAAGAAAATGTTGAAAGCGCATTTTCCCAAGCATTTGCCGCTGCGTGCAATGACAGCACATCACTAAAGGCACATGGGAAAGCGCAGACAACACGCTGCACATGTCATGAAATTTTTTCTTAAAAAAAAAAAAAAGTAATAGAAAGCACATAAAGCCAACAACAAACGATATGATTATTACAAATTATTTTCATAAAAATTAAAATTCAAATTAATATCAACTTTTTAATGAGTTCAAAACACGAAAATATAAAATAATCCATAGATAGCAGCAGCAAAGAGCGCGCAATGACATTTTAGCGTCGACAAACTGTAGATATATCGAAAATCGATAACAATCGTTTGTGCTGTCGCGCTTTATACGCTTCTTAGCGGTTGTTCACGCATTGGCTTTATATTGATTATAATTATTTCTCGCATTCAGCAAGGAGAAATTGACTTGTTCAAGCTTATATACATATTTACATACATACGTAGATATGAACGTATTTATTGCGAGTTGCTCCTTCATGCATGTTTTGACGATTGCCGGCGTTTTAGTAAAAAAAAAAAACGAAGAAGAAGAAAGGAAATGTGTTTGCTGCTGTTGCTAATGATTTGAAATAACAATTTAACTATTAATTTTTGAATTAAAATATACAAAAATAGAAAAAAATTTTGTATAATAGTACAATGACACGAAAGAAAAGCTATTCGACGCTGAGTTGAGATCAAATTGTTGAGTGATGCCCACACGCGACATCTGTATGACGTTACTCTGGGATTGTCGCTAAGTGGTGAAAATAAAAGGAAAATTCTTTACTATTTATACTCGTACGAACATTTCAGTAATGAGTAATGTTTTTGAAATGAGATTTTGATCTTTTTCCAAATTTTTTTCGGCACAAAGCTACAAAAAAAAACTGTATGCTAGACTTCAGGCGTGGGTTGCACATGAATCATGAGGAATATAATTATATATAAAAAAAAGCAATTTTCTTCTCAATTTGGTTTGCAGCAATGGAGCAAAAATAATGCTCTCTGCACTGCTTTTATGGCAAAACAAAAATGTGACGCGCCAAAATGTGCAAATAAATAAATAAATAGCTAAAATGGCAAAGTATTAGACGAACATTTCCGGCTGCAAATTGCAATAAAAACAGTCTCAATAACAACAAATTTGCGTGCCATTTAAGTAAGAAAAGCAATATTTATGAGCTTAAAATTCTAAGATTGCAAACAAAAATACACTTTTCTCTCACTGGTCTCCATTCAGACGAACAAACAACTTTTAATTACTCCTCTAATGTAGCCCAAAAATTGCAATGTAAATATTTAATAAGTTATTTTTGATCAAATGTGTATTGAATGTATGTACATATGTACATATGTATAATAGTATATATTTTGGTAATAGTTAAAAATGTGCAGGCGTTCGGCGCTCGGCATTCGTTCAATCAGCACGTCTACGTCTATTTATATGCATTATTTGTACAATTGTTTAAACACAGACCCATAAAGGTTAGTGGAAGTTTTTTTTTTTTTAATAAATACAGACATATATACACATGTACGTAAGCTAAAAATAGGAAGTCAGTCAAGTCAATCAATTGTAATGGAAAATTTTGTATTTAGTTTATACGTATGAGAGAGCGTCTTAATCGCGAATAAGCCAGATAATGAGGTTGTAAATATTTTTCAAGTCCAGAAATATGTGAAAAACAAAAATTAATTATAAAAGTGTAAATATTTACTTGAACTACTACTACAGCTTTGAGTGTGATAGACAATGCTTATGCAAAACAATAATTACAAAATAATGGCGAAAATGGAATGTTACCGGGCGCACACGACACACCCATACACACACAATGGGCTTCAATGAGGTTATGTATATCAAGAAGAAATTGTACTTTCTTATGGCGAATTTATCGATAAAATTTTAAAATGGATGCGGTTTTGATAACAAAATAAAAGTCGTGTCTATCATAAAAAGCCAAAAAAAAATTATAATAATAATAATATAATTAAAAAATAATATATAAAAAATATATAATAAAAATAAATAAATAAAAAGATAAACAAAATATTTAAAAAAATGTAAAAAATATAAATAATAATTAATAATATTTAAATAAATTGAAAAAAATATATAAATTTAAATAAATTTTATTTAAATTAATACACAAAAAACACAGAAAATGAGTAATAATGCGAGAGCTAAATAATTAAAATATTTTTTCTCTCCAAATGAGTCACATGTTTAAAAAAAAAACATTTTTAAATTATTTTATCAGACACCCAATTTTAGGCCATTTTTTTTGAGATAACGACCTAAATGAAGCAAAAAAATGCCAGCAAATCTGCAAAAAAATGTGCGGCACACCTGCTCTATGCATATATATTTAAATTTTTATCACAATAAAACAAAAAACAGAAAAAAAACAAGAAATGTAATTTATTTTTAACTAAAAATTCAGTGCTATACTACGATAGGAATTTTAGTTATTACAAAGTTTTTACGTCATTTCTAATAAGTTTTTTAGGCATTTTAGAAGGATTTTTTTTCTTATTTTTTAAATATTTTTTTTTTAATTTTTTATATTATTATTTTTTTTATAATTTTTTTTTATATTTTCTTAATATTTTTTTATATAATTTAATATTTTTATGTTTTTATATTTTTCTTATTTTTTATTTTTCTTATTATTTATTTTTATTTTTTTATTTACTTTTTTTAATATTTTAAATTTTTTTAAAATTTTCTTTAAAATTTTTATTTTATTTATTTTTAAATTAATTATTTTTTTAATTTTTTTTTAACATTTAATTTTTTTTATATATTTTTTAATTTAATATTTTTTTGTGTTTTTTTTTTAATTTTTCTATTTATATTTTCTTTTTAATTTTTTTTTTTCACACGTCAGCAACGTATCTCTCTCTCTCTCACACACGTTTGTGCATATACATATATTGACGTAGTCATCATGCAGGAATAATTTTTTTCTGAATGAAATGCGAGCGCAAAAAAAAACAGTCTTGAAATATGCGTCTAAAGATTTGTGTGTGTGCGTGTGTGCGCGCACGTATTATCAGTCATCTAAAAAGCAAATACAAAAAAAGATATTCTATAAATATAGTAACACACGAATTTGGCCAGATAAGTGCCGCTACTGCAAATCACGATCAGAATATAATCAGCATAATATGTACATATGTAAGTACTTGAGGTAGAAATGAACACTGATAACAAAAAACAGGCCACGAAAGGCAACCAAACTCTTTGCTGCTGCATTATTGAAATACAATTTTTGGGGGCGTATTTTGTTGCTGTTTCTTGTAATAACTTTCATGTATGTATGTATGTGTGTATTAAAATTAGATAGATTACATACATACATACATACTCGCATTAAACAGTTAAGTGTCCGATAAGATATTAGTGATTGAAAATATCGTAAGCTGACACAAATTAAATAATTTACGATGTGAAATACACCAAGGACTTAATGAGATACATACATACATACATACACTGTACAAAATTTATTATGATTTTCACACACACAAAAAAAAAAAATAGAGGACCATAAAACTGGCCAAGGTAGCAGCCAGAAGAAGAAGAAGAAGAGGAGTACGTGCGTACAATTAAATATTGACATGAAATTCACAATGCAAATGCAACCCTGTGTTCCCCACCTTACTATGTACATATGCATGTATATACTAACTGATAGCGAGCGGCGACGGATTAAGAATTTTTCCATAGAAAAATTTACGAAAAAAAAAATTCATTGCAATGAACTAGGTAAACAAATATTTCTTCTGCTGCACTAGTAGCTAAGAGTGCAGTTGTAAGTGATAAGAAAATAAATAACGGTTTAGCAAACGAAAGCCAGACGACGTTCCATATATGCACTAAAAGCACTCGTTGTGTAGCGAACACAAACAGTGCACAACACATACACACACGCGCACACATAGTTCTTGTTAACGGATACTGAGAAAAAGTACACTATAACGGCAAATATTGTTTTTAGATAAACCATTGTTTGAGATTAGCAATAAATATTGATTTGCAACGGATAGCAACAGAAGTGCACAACGTAGGGACGAGAGCAATCGAAATTCGATAGTTATCGAAAATGAGAGCAATTGCGCCACGTGTGGCTTACTGCCTGTTTAGAGTAGCAGGAAAATTACTTTGAAGGGGAGAAAATTATTGATAGCATAAAAAAATAATAAGAAGAAAAAAAACAAAATTGAAATAAAAAACAATTAAAATAAAAATAAATAAATTATAAATTAAAATAAATTAAATAAAAAATATTAATTAAAATAGTAAAGCAAAATTACGAAAATTAAACAAATATACAAATAAAATTCAAAAAAATAAAAAATAAAAATTAAAAAAAATTAAAAAAATTTAAAAAAAAATATTTAAAAAAATATAAAAATAAAAAATAAATTAAGAAAAAAATCAAAAATCATTAAAAACATAAACATTAGTTTTAATTAACAAAATTTATTTTTATTTTGAAAAATTACTTTATAGTTAAAAAATATTAAACAAAAAATTATAAATACTGTTCAAAATTTATTAATTATAAGTAAAAATCGTAGTAACATGTAAGCCAGTTAAAGCTGGTTAGCTCAGAAATCAGATAATCTATTAGCTTACTCCTCAGTGTGAACGCTTGCAAAACGAATAATAATCGGCTAGTCAAATATTTGCCGAAACAATATGTGTGACTATGGAAAAATTCGTTAATTAATTTACACATCATATTCAAAGCAAACAAAAATGCTGGAATTTTGCAGTTTTTTTCTTCGATCTCTCTCTCTGGGTGGAAATTTTATTAAAAAAATAAATAAATAAAATAAAAACAGATATTAACAATATTATACAAACATTCTTTTCAAATGAAAAGAAAAAATACATAAAAAGGTAACGTGATACTATACAATTGTGTATGTATGTAGGTGTAGATAATTAATTAGATTTCAATTCGCACTTTTTTTTAACCTAAATAATAAAATTTATTCGCATCAAAAAGCAGCTTGAGTAATGACGACTAAGCACCACGGCGGATTAAAAATATGTAAAAAATGATGTAAATATAGCCCAAATGAGTAGTCGATCGATAGATAGATGCTGATAATTAGCATTGCAAATATTAGAAGTGCAATGCTGTTGCCGTTGTTGTTGTAGGCAACGCTGTTGCTAATTGCATTGGCATACAACAAATTTATTTTCCTTTCAATTTACGCTAATCAAAAGCTCGCAATGAAATATTTCCATTGATATTTTCACACACACACATTCACACATACACACTCAAGAGTATTTACCTATATTTAATTTCGAACTGCACGACTTATTGGCGTTTACCCTTCGTTTTGCGTTTGCTTTGTGCTGGAAGTTGGCAATTAACGAATTTTGTTTATTAGAAAGAAAAAATAACTAAGCGCAAAAATTAATTGCAAATTTTATTGCTAACTAACTAGTGCAATGCAGACTAGCGTGAAGGTCACCCGCATAAGTATGTATAAAACCATCGTACAAACGAACAGAAAAGGGGTGAAGACGCCCAGTACATACTCGTACATGGTAAATCTAAAGCGCAGTGAGGTGTGGTGAATTCATAAATAGCGAGTGTAAGGCAAACAGAATATACACTACACAATATTAATGCATTATATGCACATATACATATGTACGAGGCGAAAATTTTAATATTTAAAATTTTATTTATAATAATTTATAGTTAAATAACGGAAAATTAATTATCTTTTATTTAAAAATCACTTTTTCTTCAACAGGCACTGAACTGTGCTCTCATATGAGCGAGCAATGCAATTACTAACGGAAAACGATAACTTCTACGTACGCACTGAGCCACTGAGTGGGAGCGTAATCGATAGTTATAATGTGACGACGGGCGATAATTGAAAATTAATTGTCACTAAGTGTAAAGCTTGCAATTAACACTATTTTACAATTAAATGCAAACGAAGTGTCAACTAAACTAAATTTAAATATTATTAAAGAATATTATATGTAATTGCAGCAATTAATTTTGTTTTAAGACCTTCAAAAAACGAAATTTACAAAATTAATGTAGAAAATATTAAATATTCAAGCAACAATGTTTATACAAATGTCCTTAGCGTTTAATGAATGTATGAAAAAATGTGAAAACATTTGACCTTGCTATTTAGACGAGTGCACGCATCATGCAACAATAACATTCAAACAGGCCAAGCAACCAAACCATCGGCTGTGTGAGTGCCGTGCCTCAGTTAGCAGAAATTTAGCAAAAAAAAAAAATATATATATATATATATATATATATATATATAAATTAAATCAAACAAAACGTTAAATGCAATAGTCAATTGTAGAAAAAATGCACAAAGTATAAAAAATACAAAAAAAAACTATATATATAAAAAATAATAATAATAATAAGAAAAAAAAACTCATTAACGCAACATTAAGTAAAATAGCAGCTAAAAACTAGTACACTTCGTAGTTGTAGGTTGGTAATGAGTTGAATATTACAACAACAGATTACATGGCTGATGTTAGCTCAGTGGTGGAGCACTCGCCTCAGTCAACAACTCAAAAAAAAAACAGAAAATTACGAAAAATTAGTATAAAAAAATTGTGATGCAATAAAAACTCTTAATTAATTAAATAAAGAAAATTATGCATTTCTGTGTAAGTTTAAGGTGAGAAAAACGTTTTTTTATTTTTTATTTTTATTTTTGTAATTAAAAAAAAGTATATATATATATAAATATATATATTTTTTTTCCATATTTTTTATTTTATTTCTTATACTATTTTTTATATATTTTTTTTGTATTTTTTATATAATTTTTTTACATATATTTTTAAATAATTTTTCTTTTTCTTTTTTTAATATAAATTTTTATTTTTTTTAATTTTTATTCCTTTTTTATTTATATTTTTTATGTTTTTTATTTTTTTATATTGCTTTTATTTTTATATTTTTTATTTTTTTATTTTTTTATTTTATTTTATTTTTATTTAATATTTTCTATATTTTTCTTTTACTTTTTTTTATACATTTTTTATAACTTTTTTATTATATTTGCTTATTAATTATTAATTTTTACTTTTTTATTTTTTAAATTTTTTAATATTTTTCTTTTACATATTTTGTTAATTTTTTTAAATTTTTTTATAACTTTTTCATTTTATTTATTTTTATTAATTTTTTAAATTTTTACTTTTTTTTTTAATTTTTATAATCTAATTTTTTTTACTTTATTTAAATTTTTTTTTAAATTTTTTTGTTGTATTTTTATAATTTTTCTTAAATTTATACATTAAATTTCCACATAGTTTTTTTCTGAGAATAATTTAAATGCAATCAATTTCTCTAATGTATGTAAATAGTGAGAAATCGAAAAAAAAGCAATATCACGAATGCGGAAGAGCAAAGAATGGGAGAACATTCAATTTTTAAAAATATATTTATATGAATTTTACCATTTGTTGTAAATATTACACACAGTAGTAGGCCCACATATATGTATGTATCTACCAACTGCACGATAAAAGTCTACCGGTTTGTTGCACGTGTGCGCTACGCTTACATACATACATCCATTCCAACTCTTTGACAGAGAGACAGAGACACAGAGAGACAGTAAGTAATGTAGTAATGTAATGAGTGAATTCCATTGACTCCAATAAATTAAATTGTATATTATAATAAAATTATATCAATAAATTAATTGGCCTGTTGTGTACGAGTATGTTTGTATATATTTACACTTAATGTGAAATTATGTCGCATGCAAGCGCAAATATGATAAACAACCCCCAAAACAAAAGCAAAACAATGAAGTGAGCTAAGCTGCTCTGAGTGGCTGTAAATTATATAAATAATTGATTGAATTACAAGGCATTAAAGGCGGTAAATATGTACATACAAATGTATGCAGTGAGTGGGCAAATGCAATTAATTTCCGTGTAAAAAAGGATAAAAGTATAGCTCGTTTGAAGAAAGAAAATATTTTCGTATTTTGACTTTGTAAACAACTGTGCCGGGTCGGAAGTGAATGAAAAAAATAAAAATAAAATAAAAATAATAATAAAATATAATAAAAAATAAAAAAAAAGTTAAAGAAATTAATTTTAAAACTAAATAAAAGAAAAATATACGTTATAAATACAAAAAAAAATTAAATTAAATTGAAAAAAAATTGGGAAAAAATTAAAAAAAAAATTAAATTAAAAAAAATTAAATTATAAAATAATAAATAATTGAAAAAAAATTAATAAAATATAAAAATAAATCAATTAAAAATGTTTGCGTAAAATAAATATAAACATTTTTTAAAAATCCATATGTATACCCCATAAACATACATACATATATGCACAATAATTAATCCATATTTGACCCACAACAATTGTTTTGCAAATCACTGAGCAATTATAGAAACAAGCGCCAGACAAACAGCCCATCAGCCAGCCGGTCAGTCAACTAGTCATTCAATTCAGTCCACACGACCATAATTTGCCATTTACATACAAACATACTCGTAAATTCAACGCGCTTTTGTTGTGTGTAGGCAACAAATTTGGTAGGCGAAGCATGAACAGACAATAAAATACATTGTATGTATATTGATGTGTATATACAAGTATGAGTATAGCGCTTAAGGGAAATGAACAAATGAAAAAAGAAATTAAAATAAAAAATATAAATTACATTAAAATTTAATTTAAAAAAATTAAGAGTAAAAAAAATAAAAATAAAATTAAAAATAAAAATAGAAAAATAAATTAGAAAAAAAATTTAAAAAAAATTTTTGTTAAAAATAATAATAAAGGCAATAAAAATATATAATAATAATAAAAATTAAAAAAAAAAAAAAAATAAATAAAAATATAAAAACAAATGAAAAACAAAGGCAAAAAAAAAAATTAAATAAAAAACACAAAAAAAAAAAAAATAAATAAATAAAGCATAAAAATTGTCTCTAAATTTTCGAAAAGACGAGAAAACGCACGCCAAGGACGCCCCTCGAATCAACAAGGCTCGGCTGGCTCGCTGCGCGCGTACACGCATTGTTGTACATCTTAAAATGGTAGGCGCGTTTGTGTACGTGAAAAAATGTTGTTTGCTTGGCACGAACGAAGTGAAGTGTCGTACGAAAACGTACGTAAACAAAGTGAAATAAAATAAAACTACAACAATAACAATAACAAGAAAAAAACAATAAACGATGGCCACAACTCACTAAGCAACGCATAGCAGCTAAAATGCCAAAAACAAATAACAAGCAACAACAACAACCACTCACTCCACTCGTCGCAAAGGCATGTCGCATAATTTAAAAATAAAATCAGGCAGATAACCAACCTGTGCAGCCGCCTGTGCAATAGTCATAAAAATTTGCTACACAACAAGCTCAGTGCGTCGCCCACCACCAACCAAGAACAACACCCCACACACCATAGCCTATAATGGCATGAATGTCCGCTATTTCGTCCACTACACCAACCAAGAGACGTTTAAAGTGGCACGGCACTTGGCTAATGGTTGGTGGCTGGTGGCTGGTGGCTGCCACCCAACTTGGATGACAGCCAGGCGGCGAAGCAGGCACGACGCAAGGCGGCACAGGTATGCCGGCAGGCAATTGTGATGGCAGTTGTTGTTGTTGTTGTTGGTTTTTCTATTTTACTTGGAAGTTGCCGTTCGAACGACGATGTTGCATGCAACACGCATCAGCAATATTAACAGACAAACAAACAAACAAACAAACATGTGCCGTTGTCGGACATACATACTGCACACATATGTGCATATATGTACATATGCATGTGTGCATCACCTTAGTTGTGAGAAATGTGAAGAGTTGCAACAACACAACAACAACACATCTGTAGATGAGTAGGTGACGCAGGCGGGTGAGGGTGGCGCATACGACATGACATGTTGGGCATCAGCGGATCGCCTGGCACACACAAGCGCTGAGTTTGTACTTGTACAAGTACATATGTATGTATGTAGGTATGCCCGCCGCCAGTCTATATTTCTTGCTTGCGCATTGCCACACCCCAGTCAAAATGAATTGAGATCACCGTTGATGTCAGCCAGTCAGTCAGTCAGGCATGCACATGCACATGCACATGGGCAATGTTTTATATATAAGTGACCAAGGCATTTGCAGAGTTTTCGAATGTGGCATTAGAATGTTGTACATATGTATGTATGTATGTATGCATGTGGGTATGCACATCACAGTGGATATAGCTGAGTCCATCAAATGGCATTCCTCTTGTAGTCTTTTAAGTGCTCGTAAGCACTGATTGCTCATCTGAAATAGATTAGAAGAACTCGTTGTTGGATATAGCGAGCGGTGAGTGAAGCAAATATTCATTGGGTTTTTTTTTATTTTAATTTTGCAGCCGACCTGCAAAAAAACATTAGGTCGGCTATGGATTAATATGGAAAAGAACAATAAAAAATAAGCAACTTAAGTTCATTTAAGCGAGTTGAGTGGAAATCGCTTAAAGGGTAACCGACCTAACAACTTTTCGCTTCAATTTTTCAAAAACAAATTTTTTTTATTGTTTAACAGTCAGACAGACAGTTGTAAAATGAATGCAAATTAAGTCAGTTGGGCGTTCTTTTGTAAAATCTAATCAACGCTGCCCCAAAAACGACTAAATTACTTCAAAAATTCATTAAAAAGCTTTCTGAAATCTCAATTGACCATTACTAAATCGAAATAATGCATTTTGATAACCAATTGAGCATACTAAAATGCATTCGAGCTTTCTCAGCGTAACTTTCTAGACTATCAGCATCGCTCAAAGCAATCTGAGCCATTTATATGAGTTATAAGTCTAGTGCTCAACTTAGAGTATCTCGGCGCACTCATTAGAAACATTAGAAAAACTTTTGAGGACTAACTGCTAATTAAATGAAGTGTCTTCTCAACTGGGTTTGCGTAGTAGTACTAGTATTTTAGAGCCATTTCTTTAGCAAATTTTCTAAGAAAAATATTCTTAACAATCAAAACAGTCAATTCATCACAAAAAAAAAAAAAAAGTTAGTTCAAGGTCATCAACGCTTAGCACGATTATGACTCAATATTGCAAAACCACGAAAAAAATTTAATTAAAAAAAAAAAACAAACGCTACCACTCGTGCAACAAACAAATCGCAGTGAAAACAGAATTTAAATATTTTTCGTGCTTTTCGTGCTGTGCTGATATTGCGCTGGCTAAGCGCACTACCAAAGAAAACGAAAAAAAAAAATGAAAAAAAAATTGCTAGCAATATTAAGAACAACAACTAAACAACTGAAATGTTTCATCAGCTGCCAGCGCGCACAACAACAAAACTCACTAGAACATTTGCCCTAAACCGTTCGGAAATTTTCCATTGACTCGAACATGCAGTCGGTCGGTTGTTCTGTTTTTTATTTTTATTTTCTTTTTTTTTCCTTTTAATGTTGCTTATTTCGTTTAAGTATTGCTTATCCTATATACATATATATGTATATATACCATCTATTTTTTTAGCTTATTTTACTTAATTTATTTTTTCATTTTTGAATGTTTTCGCCATGACTTGCCGCCGTCGTCGCTTGTTTGCCTACGGCTTGGGTATCTCTGCTCTTTTTCTTTCTTCGTTTACTATTTATTTTACACTTTTGCTTGTTTTGTTTGCTGATTTTACTCTTTTACATTTTTTTTTTCGCAACCAAACGCATGTGTGTGTGCGTGTAGTTTTGCTTTTGGTCGTGCTGCTCTTGTCCAACATGTGTAAATTAAAGTTAGCGCCGGCGATGGTAGTGCGGGAAAAAATCGATCATGCGACTTGTCGCTAGTCGATACACGTAAGTATGGCATAGCCGGCCGGGCGAGAATTACAGTGGAAGAAAACGAGAATATTTTAAGGAATGTAAGACAAAAAAATTATTTTTAATAACATATAAAAGAAAAATTAAAAAAAAAATAAAAATAAAAATATAAAAAAAATTAAAACCTAAAACAAAATATTTGAAAAAATATAAATATTAAACATAAAAAGTAAAATTCAAATTCAAATAAAAAAAAAATTAAATTTAAAAAATGTAAAAAATATAAAAAAAATTATAAAATATTAAAATAAACAAATAAATAAAAAATTAACAAATAGATAAAATTTAAATAATATAAAGATTGATTAAGAAATAAAATTGTATATATAAATAAGTCGAAAAAAAATTATTTGCGAGCGTTTTCGTAGTAGCTTCCGAGGGTATTAACCGAAAGAAAAGTCACTAGAAATTTTGTGCAAAAGAGGCAAGAAACCGCAGTTGAAGTGGAATTGCGATAAAGAGCTCGAACTGGAAACTTGAATCACGTGGTCGTTGTGACTTGGCTGCGAAAAGATAAGCGCACAGGGCGAAGACAGGAAACGAACAGAAAAGAATAAGTTCAACAAATAAGAAAAAATAAAGAAAAGAAAAAATATTAAATATAAAATTAAATTTACAAAAAAAAATGAATGTAATTCATGAAATAAAATTTAAAAAATAAAGTAGAAAAATAAAAAGTTAAAAATAAATAAAAATAAAAAAATATTAAAAAAAAATTTAAATATAAATACAATATCTAAAAAATCACTAGAAAAACAGGAATAAAATAAAACAAAAAATTTAACAAACCCAATAAAAAAAAAAATTATAAAAAAAAAAAAGTTAAAAATATACATTATGAAAATAAAAATAGGAAAAAAATAAACGAAATAAAACGAAAAACGTGTACGAATGAATGGTATAATTAGAAAAAAGAAGAAAATAAGAAATAAATTAGTCAATCCAGAAAAGTCAAAACACTGTGTGACTGGCTCACACAACGTGATGTCACAAAAAAAAAAATTTGAATTAAGTACAACATAGCGGCATTTACATACGTACGTACGTACATATATATATAGTATTTATAGCAGCGGAGGATTACTAATAATGTAAATATGCATTTAATTTAATTTTTTTATTTTTTTCATTTTAGAAAATGAGAGCACGCACAACCATACCCTGTTGGAAAAATATACTACTTTTGTATACCAAAATGATACTTTCAAAACACTTAAGACAATGCCGAATCGTTAGCAGTGTGTACTACCATGAAAGAGGATAAGCGGAGCGTAGCCGAATGACTGGGAAGACTAAAACTAGAATTTTTCGCATACTACTTTTGGCTTTTCACAAGAGGGTTCGCTGAGAAGTCAGCCACAATCGAAATACGCACAAGTGTGTAGACGCATTTTTATGGGCTAAAATTAGCGCTGACTACCCGTGGAATGCGACTCTAAGTGAGGAGGAAAGCAGAAAATGAACAACAACAACAAAAAAAAAATAAAGAAAAATTAAAAATAAAATAAAAATTGTGAAAAAGTAGCCATAGAGAAAAACATAGCAAAGCAATGGGTAGTGGCTCACTGGCGGAGGTATTCAAGTAGGTGGTTGGCGAATATTCGATATTTTTTGCCAAGAAAAGGAAGCTTAAAATTTACTTGTAGCAATTTCTACTAAACCAAGAGTAGATTTATCAGCACAGAAAGAAGCCCCATGAAGCGCTTGATGGCAAGACAAGCTCATGTCTGGGACTCTCAACAATTTTAGACGCATTTTTTGCAGAGATTCTCACGTCACATGTCGTTAATGCCATTTACTCGAGCAGCGAGCAGTGAGGAGCGAGCAGTGAGGAGTGAGTAGCTCGAGTCTGCAGTATGACCTAAAAGGGCATGTTGGCGTGACAGTCAGGCAGTCAGCTCGGCACAGGTACACATACGCCTTCATTTGTATGTGTGGCAAATCAGAGGCAGTGGCTGTGCAGAAAAAAGCTATTTGTAGAAGAGAGACACAAACGCCTTAACTGCCACCTATGGCACTCAAGACAAGACACAACGAAGCGCACAAGCAGCAGCTGTGATGCGTTAAAACAACGCTAAAAATATAGCAAACGCGCGCAAACTAAGATCATCAGCGAGCATCAAATTAAATAAAGTCACTAGAGAATATATCGCTCATACATACATACATACATATAAAATATATATATTTTATGCGCACATACATTTTAAATGAAGAAAGGCAGCATAAGAAGTATCAGCGAGACGAGGAGTCAGCTAACCTGCCAGGCTGGCTGGTTGCTAGTTAACTTTGCTACTTTTGCGCTCACTACCAGCAGACAACGCTTAATGGCCAAAACAGACACACACTCGCACACACAAGTATGTCTGTTTCAGTATGAAAAAAAAAATGCCAAAGCGAGGAGCCAGCTTAAGAAAAAAATTCAACATTTCGTTTAAGACGAAAAAAAAGGAAAAATAAATAGAAAGAAACCGGTTCGAATTCG
The DNA here is from genome assembly GCA_030068015.2 of Neoceratitis asiatica. Classification (NCBI taxonomy): domain Eukaryota; kingdom Metazoa; phylum Arthropoda; class Insecta; order Diptera; family Tephritidae; genus Neoceratitis; species Neoceratitis asiatica. Next base: position 95,906,078 of record CM061525.1, on the reverse strand, counting down.
CGAAAAAGGCGTTAGACAACAGCAGCGGGCCATAATGTTGCAGAAAAATTTCCATTGACAAAATTGTTTTCTTCCCTTTTCTTTTTGCATGTTTTTGTCATTTTTCCTCCGCACTGTTTAGCACTTAAAATTTTGAGATATTCCACACTAAAGCCAACAAAAAAAAAGAGGTTAATAACACGTTTTTGGTAAAATTTTTACTCTTTGCGCACTCTTTGAAGTGTGTTTGAAGCTCTCTTCTTTGCTGTATGTTGAGCGCGACATTTTTTTTTTTTTTTTGTATAAAATAAACTTAACAAAATTTAATGAATTCAAGTCATAAAAATATGAACACATTTTCGCTGCTGATGCAAATCAAGAGTATCGATAACTCGTAATGATCGATATATGCAAACAGCTGAGCAAAGCTGTAAACACACCACTGCAAGTTGTAGTGAATATGCAAGGAAATTAAATTAAATTTCAAAAGTTTATAATGAAATTCATTAAATTTAATGCTTGGCAAACATATACAGTTAAGTTGCCAATCATCATTTTTTCTTTTTCAGCGTCAAATGTTTGCATAATCAATTAGCGCTTCATTAAGTGTGCATATAATTAAAAAAAATATATATATATAAAAATAAAATAACAATAAAAGAAAAAAATAACAAAAAAAATTTAAAAACAAAAATTTTAAACAAAAAAAAAAAATTTAAAAAAAAATAAAATTAAATTAAAAAAAATTAAAGCGAAAAAATTAAAATTAAAAAAAAAATCTTTTAAATTTAAAAAAAATTCACAAAAAAAAATAAATACAAAAAAATTAATTCAAAAAAAATTTAATTTTTTTAATTTAAAAAATAAAATATATAAATAAAATTAAGAAAAAAATTACAAAAAAAAAGTATAAAAAACCAGAGATTTTAAGGTTCAAATTCAATAATGAAGTGTGGAGAGAAGTCAATTGCCCGGCCCTTTCTCAAGTACTTGTATATAAGAGAGACGAGTAAAGGCAGGAGCTGCTGGCTGGCTCGGGCTCTCAAGTCTCGCTTTAACGTTGACAAGCAAGTGATTCAAAGTATTGAAAGTGTGTGATAGATGTATTGAGTATTTTCATTATTTTTTTTGGTTACGCGGTGCGATTGGCTTTTGCCAATTAGTTGGCAGTGTTTCAAGAGAGCAACAGCTTGCTCCTCCTCTTCAGCTTGTAGTGGATCTGCTGTTTAATTCAATTAATAATAAAATGCTTGGTGCGAGTGTGATTCGATTATTAAAATAACAACAACGACAATAAAGGAGGCAGATTCAAAGTAATGAAAAAAGTCGTGTTTTTTTTTTTTTTTTTTTTTGTATGAATAAATGTAGGTTAAGTGGATATTTGATAAATTTTATGATGACTATTGACTCTCAACTATGGCGTAGAGAGGTTGTTCGTGAAAGCGAAAAAATTTGCCAAATTTTTGCAATGTTAAAAAAATATTAGACATTTAAAAACAGTAAAAAAAAAATATAGAAGTTTATAAAATGTAAAAAAATGACTTAAAATATTGCAAAAATTTGTGATATTAGCGAAAAAAAAAATTTTTTTTAGATAGTTAAAAAATAATTAGAAATGTTTAACCTATTCGGGTTAGAAACTTTTTTGAATTTTTTTTATAGAGATTTTTACTCCCCCCCTCCCTTTTTTTTTTTTTTTGTTTCTTAATTTTGTTTGAAAATTTCAAAAATTTTATATTTTTGAACTATTCTTTAAATTCCCTCATTTTTCATATCGATTACATTTTTTTTAATGCCGAAATGTGTTGTAATTTCTACACATTTTTCAAATACATTTCTGTTTTTGCATTTTATTTTGCTTTGTTTTTAATTACCCGAAACAGCTAAATGCTTGAAAATTTCCCAAAAATAGCAACGTTGTTGTTGCTACTGCTATTTATCTCTGAAAAATTTTCACGTATATATATGCATATACATATTTATATATGCATATGTAGATATGTATTTTATTACACTGCGCTTTGTGACTTTCCGTCGTCACCGCTTTTGTATTTTTTTTTACTTTTTCTTCTTTCTTCTTCGCTTTTTTCGTTTCTTATGGAATTTCAAATGCGGCCGTCGTTGTTGTTGTGCGTACGTGGTGGTTGTATTTGTATTTGTATGTAGAAAAATTTTGCTTATGCAATTTTGTATTTTACTAAAACAGACGACGACGACACATCGATGCTCGGATAGGCGACAACGTGTGTGCTGCTTTAGATCCGTTTTCGTAGTGTTCACGAAACCTTGGGGGATCGAAAAAAAACTATTCCACAGTTCACGCAGCAAAAGCACAATAAGGCTGCTGCTGCTGCTGGAGTTTGGGTTGTGGAAATTTATTTAAGCCGCGCTTGAGAGTTTCACAAAATTACCCATAAATGCACGAGATTACAGTTCCGAAATCACTATTCGCTAAGACACTCGGGTTTGGTGGAAAAACATGGAGGAATCGCACGTAAAACGAAATCGGAAAAATCCGAAATTCACTGATGAAATCGAGAGACCGCAAAATGCCAAAGCCGCCGATACAAGTACGTTTGACGTTGAACAGTGTCGTGTTTTAGACTTTTTTTCGCAGTTTTTGTTGTTGCAATGCTCTACTTATACGAGTTTGTATGTGTAGAGGTACTTTTCGGTGTCGTTGTCGGTCGACACGCTTTTATCGTATATTGAATTGCGAATGTGTTGATATTTTATTTTCGTAATGAATTTCTTTCCGAAATTCCGTTTGCCGAATTGTCATGAACGAATAATACACACATAAAACACACGCCGATGTTGTTGTTGAGGGGAGACAATAAGAAGAAAAAAACCACACACGAAATACACCGCTGCGTGCGCATATACAATCACTTTGGACTGCTTCGTAGCTCGTCTACAAGTAAACTAAACCGTAAAGTGTGTGTTGAAGCGTTGACGAGCATTCGAGGCATTGGAGCGGGCGCGCTCACGCTATGTTGGCTGGCTGGCTGGCTGACGATTTTGGCCGGTAGTAGCGACAGACATAGCGCCAACCAAAAACATATGTATGTATGTATGTGCGATGACGATGTGCTAGCTGGATAACAAGTTCCCATGAAGGTGTCCCTGGCGTTGGCGGCGGCAGTGGATGCCGGAGGGTAGTGAAGATCGCGCACATCGATCGTTCGATTGGCAGTAGACATGGTGGAGAGTGGAACCATTTTTGTGCAAATTTGTGAGTTTCGCTTGGATTTTTTTTTTAGCAATTTTCAAGTTATGCTTATTTTTCATTAGAAACAATGAGTTAAGCTTAAGGCAGGCTTCTGGTAATTTTTCCAACTCAATCACGTTTAAAATTAGTCATAAAACATTTTTCCAATTTTTCCAAAGCTAATTAATCTGTTAAACATTAATTCTGAAATTTTTAATTTTTTTTCCTTTTTTTATATTTCATTTATTTCTTTTAATTTATTATTTTTTTTTTTTTCTAATAAATTCTTTTGACTTTAATTTTTATTTTTATTTTCAATATACTTTATTTCTTACTTTTCTGCTTCATGTTATTATTCTTTATTTGAATTTAATTTTAGATTTAATTTTTCTTACCTACTTTTTAATCTTTTTCATCTATTCGATTATTTTTTTTCTATTTATTTTATTTTATTTATTGTTTCCCTAAATTTATTTTGCTTATTTTTTTTTTGGTTTTTTAATTTTTATTTTTTATTTACTTCATTTTAATTATCCTTTTTACTTAATTTTGTAATTTTAATTATTGTTTTTAATTTATTTAATTTTTTTATTTTATTTTTTTTATTTATTTTTTTTTTGTTTATATTAATATTTTTTAAATTTTTTTATATTTTTTTAATTTTTTTTTAATTTTTATTTTATTTATTTTTTAAATTAATTCTTTAAATTAATTTTTTTAATTTAATTTGTTTATTTAATTTTTTTAAATTCTTTTTTTTTTAATTTTATAATTTTTTTATAATTTTTTTAAATTTTAGTTTTTTTTAATTTATTTTTTTTTTTAGTTTTTTTTTTCATTTCATTTAATTTTATTTTTATTTTTTTATTTATTTTTTTTTTATTTTTTTTATATTTTTTTTTTTTTTTTTTTTTTTTGTAATTTTTTAAAAAAATTTTATAGAATTTTTTTATTTTTGTTAATTTTATATTTTTTGCTAATATTTAAAGCTTTTTATTTTGTATATTTCTTTAATTTATCAGTAATTTGGATTACAGTTATTTTTTAATTGTAATTCAGTTTAGAAATAATTTTGTAGTTTTAGTTACTCGCCGAAAGGTTTAATTAAAAATAAAATCCAAACGATCGGCAATGCAACGAACAATTAATTGCTTTGAATGAGTTAATAGAAATTAGTCCAATTAGGAAAAAAAATTGTAGAGTAAACATGTTCGCATACATGCATATATATGTACATATATAAAAGCGAAAAAGTAGTGGAAGCAAAATAAACAAATTTAGCGTAAAAATGCGTATTGAGCTTACTTTCAGCTAAATCTGAAAACAGTACGTGGCCAGAATGCAAATGCAAAAACGGCATTCACATGTCATCAAGAAAAAATCAATTAAAAAATATTTAAAAATTACAAAAATAATAAAAAAAATTATAAAAAGATAACAAAAAATACTGGGAAAAAAATGAATTTGATATGTGAAAATTTATATAAAAAAATTAAGACGAAAAAAAATTTTCCAAAAATTGTATAAAGAAAAATATATATTTACATAAAAAAAATTAGAAAATATAAAAAAAATAGTAAAAAAAAAAAAAATTTTTTAATATATATAAAATGTATATATAATTATTTGATTAAAAAATTTAAATTAATTATAAAATAAAAAATATTAAATAAAATATGAAACACAACAACAACAAAATTATTGTCGAAGTCGTTTAGATAACCCACCACACAAAACCACCACCACCAAGCCACTGCCCAGCGGTTGTTGCTTCCTTCCACAATTTAATGTGCCAACGACATGGAAGTCAAATGAAATGTAACGGAAAGTAATGAAAAACAGATGAATAAAAAAATTATTTCCGTTCTTCGGTTTAAAAGAAGAATAAAGAAAATAAATAAATTAAATTAAATTTAAATTCTTCAAATATTATCAGGGCATTTTGACAATAAAATTTGCATAAAATTATGCGCAGAAAAGGTCAAAAGTGGGTTAGAGGGCAAAGAAGGTTGTGCGACACAATTGCAAAGAAAGAGGAGAGAATGTAAATCAATGAAGGGAAAAAACTAACAAAAAAAAACGCATTTTCGTTGAAAAATATGAAAATAAAACAAAAACTTTTTATGAAAAATTAAAAGTATTAAAAGTGTATATATATAAAAAAAAAAACTCAAAAACGAATGAAAATACTAGAAATTAAGTGAAAAGAATTCCTATTAAAATAAAATAAAAAAAGACAATTCTACGCTTTCCGAGCGCGCGTTAGTCAACTCCAACGCGCCTTTGTATGCATTTCCGTTCAAAAAGCAAACAAACCACATACACGTACATAAATATATGTACATCTTAAAAGAGACTAACCCAGAAAAAAAATGCAAAAAAAAATTATTATTAGCAAATGTGTATGTTTGCTTGTGCTTTTCATTGTTGCATTATCAAATTGCGGCAGAGATAACGAAAACGAAAAGAAAAAACTTAAATCAATATCAAGAAAGCAACAACGGCACATTAAGAGATAAGCAAAGCGCAGAGCACAGACGACGGCCGACAGATCAAATCAAATGAGTGCTCAATTCATGATTTCTAGAGCGCCTGAGAATGAATGACTCGTCGCAATAGCGCTCTCCCGCCAAGTTACTGCTGGCAGCAGTGGCTCTTGCTAAAACAGAGAAAGAACGAAAAAAAATTGTTGCAAACTCTATTGCTTTCTCAAACTTCTTGTTTGCCTTGCTGTAGGCAAGCTGGTTTACAAACAAACATACATACATATATGGATGTGTGTGTGTGTAGTAAATGCCGCAATGCTGAGCCATTGATTTAGAGGCAGACAACTGAATATAGGCTCGGCAGGTAACAGGCAATCGTTGACTTCGTTTTTTTTTCGCGTTTTTTCATTGAAGAAGCTTAACAGGTCAATTGAAAAGTCCCCGGCCATAGATGTAATTAGAAAGAATAAAAAACTGAATAAGAACGAATTCGCTTGTTGATAAAATATTGCTTTTTGAAGAGGAACAATGCTTGATGAAGAGATTCCGGACACTGCCTCAGAAAAATCAACCATCAGTGATTGGTATGCTAAGTTTAGACGTAGAGAAAGGAGCACCCCAAAAGACAATGAACACCAAAAAAAAAAGGGTATTACCGACGAAAACATCAAAAAAATCTATATAAATGATTTTGAATGACCGTAAATTGAAATTGAATGCAGCAGCAGGCACTCTAAAGATATCAACTGAACGTGTACATCATATCATTCACGTATAATTGGGTACGAGAAAGCTCTGTGTAAAGTGAGTGAGTAAAGTGAGCTCACTTTTGACAAAAAAAAAACAAGGACGAGTTGATGATTCGGAGCAATGTTTGGAGATGTTCAAGCGTATTAAACACGTTTTTTTGGATATGTGACAATGGATGAAACATGGCTCCATCATTTCACTCCGAAGTCCAATCGACACTCATCCGAATGGAATACACACACCAAAAAAAAAAAAAAAACATCGAAATGTGTATAAAAAATTCATGAATTTCAATAACTTTTACACAAAATTAAAGCAATTAATGGGAAAATCATTACTTCTCACAAATTCAATCAAAAAAATTTATATATATATATTTTTTTTTTTTAATTTTACGACCCGACTTATGAGTAACTTATGGCCAAATCGATATTCAGTACTGAATATGAGTAAAATCACACATATCTACCATACATACCAACAAATAATTGCTTTATTTTCCATTTGACATTTTCTCCCCTTATTAAAAACAAAAATTGTCATTTCCCTCATAATTTCCTGAGTTTGATTGCTTTTTATCTGTTTCGCTTTTTCTAATACATTAGAGCCTAAAAATATGCAATAACAAGTACCATAACACCCTACCATACGCCATGCCAAAATGAGCCGTAATGCCTGCATGTGTTTGTAAAAGCGCATTCTCGTGTGTGTGTATTTGCAGTTGAAAGAGCCAGAAAAAGCTTTGCATGAACAGAATAGAGAAAAATATGGGCTAAGCTTTATTTGTATGGCTAAGCTTTTTTTAATCCAGAAGAGGTAAAATTAAAGAATTAAAATTAAAAAATAAAATAAATTCAACCGAAATAATAGAAAAAAAAAAAATTAAAAAAAAAATAATAATAAATAATAAAAAAAAAAAAAATAAAAAAAATTAAAAAAAAAATTAAAAAAAATTTAAAAAAATAAAAAATAAAACAAAATGAACTAAAATATAATATATTAGAAAATGTAATAAAAATAAAGAAAAGGGAATTAAAATCGAATAAAAATTAAATGAATAACAAAAAATATAAAAAATAAAATAAAATATTAAATAAAATTAAATTAAAACAACAATTTCACTGATTCATTCATCAATAAATAAATAATTTTTTTTTGCAACTGTATTATTTTTTCTGTATTCCTCGTCTTTCCGTCGATTTGTCGCAATATTAAAAGGCAAGTCAACATCATTAATAAAAGCGGCAATTGTCAAAGGTCAGGGTGAGTGCAATAATATTGAAGCATATCGCATAGATTTCGGATACAATAGAAGCAAAAAACGCATATGTATACTCAAATCTGAACTAAATTTTTAATAAAAAAAAATTGAAAAATAACTAGTACGAAAATCGTTTAAATGGGTATGAAAGGAAAAATATGTGAAAATGAGATAAATAAAAAAGTTAGATGCGGAAAACCAAATTCAATAACAAAATCTATAAAATTAGGAGGAAAGATAAAAAAAATTAGAAAAATGTTTTTTAAGTAATTTTTGACGATTTTATCCCTATTGGAAGCCCCATTATATGTATGTATTTAAGAAAAAATTAAAATTAATAGAAAATTAAAAAAATTCAATTTTGGGGAAAAAAGATAAGAAAAATAATAAAATTTTGAAAAATGTAAATTGGAAAAAAATTCTATTTGGAAATAAAAAACATTTGGAAAATAAAATAAAATTTTAGAAAAAAAAAATTGGAAAAATGTAATAAATTTAGGAAAAAATAAAATTTTGAGGAAAAAAATATGAGAAATGAAATAAAATTTTGGAAATTAAATAAAATTTTAGAAAAAAAACTTTAGCAAAAAATTAAAAGAAACTAATTTTCGAAAAAAATTTAAATTTTTCAAAAGAAAATAAAATTTTGGAAAGTAAAAAAAAAATTTTAGAAATAAAATAATTTGAAAAAATGAAAATTTGGAAAAAGAATTAATTTAAAAAGCTTTGGAACAAAGACTAAAGTTTTGAAAAATATATCAAATTTAAAAAAAAATTTGGGAAATATTTTTTTGACATTTTACATCTTAAAATCTATTATTTTGCAATATTTTAAAGTTTAATAATAATAATAATAATAATAATAAGGAAAAATAAAAAATGTTTTTGAATTTTGATGATTTTTACTCAAAACTAGCAACTAAAAGCAAGTAAAACTAAAAAAAGACAATTATAATAAAAAAAAATTTATTAAAATTGAAGTAAACAAATAAAATTTAAAATTAGGGAATTAAAAAAATTAAATTAAATACTAATAAAAAATAAAATAAATTAAAAAATTTCATTAAAAAAATTTAATAAAAAAACTTGCTTAAAAATAAATAAAAAAAAGTATTAAAAATAATACAAAAATTGTAATGAAATAAAAAACCAGAAGGAAAATATATAAAAAATACTTAATTTTTTGTATTTGAAAAATTTTCATAATACTAAATTTGTTGTTGCTGCTTAAAATTGCTTACCAGTTTTCATAGATTCTTATTTTTACAATAATAAAGGAAAATATCGAGACACTTACCTGAAAAGAGAAAAAGTATTTTTCATTATTTATTAAATTTATATTTTGTTGCAAAAATGATATGACAAATTTATGCATAAAATTTCCAAACCAAATTGGAAACCAATAGGATTTTCAACGCCTAATATTACTATGGTAAAAATAATTTGTTAAGAAAAAGGTAACAAAAAAATTTATACTCGTATATAAAAAAAAACATCTACAGTCGGAACTCTAAAAAAATTTAATTTGATTTTTTTGAATTTTTTTATTTTTTATTATTATTATTAGCTCAACAAGTTCAAAGCCCTTTTGTAACTTTGCCAATATCTAGCAGATACATTGTAACCACTCTCATTTCTATGCCCTGTAATCGATCGCTTGGCAACAGGGCATGTGGTGGATCGCGCTTTGCCTTGTTTGACGATTGTCTCAGTGACATCATTTAACGATCACAATGGAGATCAGCAATCAATCATGCAGTTGTCACGTATTATATCACTTCGATTTCCTCTTTTTTTTTTGTTTTTGGTTAATCACAAAACGTTTAAAAAGTCAGCTAAAAAAGTGCTTCCCACGAAGGGCACGAAGCAATGACGAAAGGAAGATAGAATGAATGCGGAACAGCAAGATTTTTGAAAATTTTATTTCATTTTTTGTAGTACTTTATTTATTACATGTAGATATATATATATTAATTCACTTTTTTATTTTTTATTTCTTTTAAATTTCTTTTCTTTTTTTTTTTCTTTTTTTGTTATTTTTTTTTTTTATTCTATTAAAATGAATTTGCCGGCTTTCGATAAAAAAAAAAACAATTTTTTTCTTTTGCCAAACAATTCTAATTGAATAATATGCGAGAATTGAATGTCAGTTCGTTAATTATAGTCTCGCGCATTGTTTATAAATGATTTTTGGGTCGATTTTTGGCATTTCGCCTATAAGTTGAAATATTAGAGCTCTGCTCGCTGCCAGCAGATGGAATGAATTCAAATGATAAACGTTTATAAAATGTAGAAAAAGCCAACAACAATATCTATTAATGCAAGATGATGGAGACATCAAATTTGAGTGAGGAAATAAAAATTGAGTGAATATTGAAATATTAAAAAATATATATGTATATTAAAATTGAAAATATATACATATCTATATTTTGGAGAAAAAAGATAAGAAATACAAAAAAAAAAATGAAAAAAGCAAATATGTGGAAAAAGAAATATTAAATAATATATTGATGTATTGGAAAAATATATAAAATTGAAAAAAAAAATGGGGAAAAAATTTGGAAAAAAATAAATTTTGGGAAAAACTAAAATTTTGGGAAAAAAATTTAAAAAAAATAATTTGAAAAAAAAAATAATAATTCGAGGAAAATACCTATGGAAAATAATATAAAATTTTGGAAAAAATGGAAAAAAATTTAGAAAATTAAAAAAAAATTTGGAAAATAAAATAAACTTTGGAAAATAAATTAAATTTTAAAGAAAAAAAAAAATTTGCTAAAAAAAATTTTGAAAAAATTAATTGGAAAGAAAAATTAAAAAAAATTATATGTGGAAAGCAAAATAAAATTCTGAAAAAAAAATTAAGCAAAAATAAAAATTAAATAAAAATTTTATTTTGGAAAAAAAAATTTGAAAAAAAAAAAATTGGGAACAATGAAATTTGGGAAAGCAAAATTTGTAAAAAAAAAATTAATGAAATTTGGAAAAGTATAAAAAAAAAATTTGGAAAAATTAAATATTGGGAGAAAATAACATGTTGGGAAAAATAAAGTTCTGAAAACACAATTTGGACAATGAAATATTTTGACAAAAAATTTAAATTATGAAAGAAAAAAATTAAAACAAATATAAAATTTTGAAATATAAGAAACATTTTGTAACGTAAATAAAATTTTGGAAAAATTAAATTTTTGAAAATAATAAATAAAACAAAATAAATTTAATAAAATTAAATATAACAAAAATAAAAATACCAGATGATTCAAGAAAAAAAAATATATATATATATAAAATAAGAAAATAAAAATTCCAAAAAAAAAAAATTCAAAAAAGAAAAAAAAAAGAAAAAAATTCAAATAGACTAAAAAATAGAACAGCAGAAAAAAGGCAAAAAATGGGAGCCGCTACTTTCTAGCGTATTTTTGAAATTAGGCCCGCCAAAATCCCATGAAAATTTGCCGTACATATAATTATATTGTCAATTTCACTTTTCTTTAAATTTCAATTCGAATGCTCATAGCAACAGCAACAAAAAAACAGATTGAGTCTGCTTGAGCAGTCAGACATGCGGGTGTTTTTGGTGGTGCGAGGAGAACGGTTCGGGGGGTAAGACGTTGCAAGTTGAAAAACAAAACACAAAGAAATTTACATACATTTTTCTGGGTATTCAGGTATCTGGGTCAATAACACGATACATACTGACACAAGCAACCCAGATTTTCGTGTGTTTTTTAGGGGGGAGAAGCGCGCCGGTGGGACGGCGGAGCAGACGCACAAATATTGCTACTGGTGTGGTGGTCTTCTTTTCGTGCGTTCCGATAAAAGTATTGTATTGTGGCTGTGGTTGTAACGGCGGTGGGCTACACTGATATCGAGACATCAAGATGACGTCCGTGACAAGTACGCAGAAGGCAGAAGCAGACGGCACAGCGGCGGTATTTTCTTGTTCTTCTTTGTTAAACTTTTCACATGTGCACACAGCCACATTTGCGTCATTTTTTTTGGTAGCCAAAAAATTAAGAATTTATTGACAGGCGTCATTTCTCTTCATCTCATGCTTTGATCGCAATTCAAGACAAAGAAAGAATATTTAAAACAAAATATATAAACGATTAAAACAATTATAAACAATTTAAAAAAAATTTAAAATTAAAATAAATTAAAAACTGAAAAAGTATAGATATAAATTGGAAAAATAGAAAATATTTAAGACGATGTTAAATTCGCAAATAATATATATATATATAAAATTTCAAAAATATATAGATTAAAAAAAAATTATAAAAATTTTAAATATATAAAATTTTAACAAATATAAAATATAAAAACTTAAAAAATAAAAAAAATTTTATTTTAATAAATTTGAAAAAGTATAAAAATAAGAAAAAAAATTTTAAATATAAATATTGAAAAAAATACAAAAACAAAAACGTATAAAAATTTTATAAAACAAAAATTTGAAAAATATGAAAAATTAAAAAAGTATGAAAATTAAAAAATATGTAAAAAAAATTATAAAATTAAAAAAAAAATTTAAAAAATATAAATATTTTAAATATATGAAATTTTAAACAACAAAGAAATTAAAACATTTCAAAAAGTATAAAAATTAGAAATAAACATAATATTTCAAATATATAAAATTTTCAATTATGTAAAAAAAATTTTAAATTTATATGTTAATTAAAAAATTAAAAAATTTGATAAAACAAAATAGAAAATTTTATAAAATTTATTAAATTTAAAAAAATTAGAAAATTTATAAAATTTGTAAAATATATAAAAAATTAAAATTTATAATAAAATTTCAAAATTTAAAAAAATATTAAATATTCAAAAATCCAAAAAAAAAATTAAAAAGGTTGAAAAAAATATATAAATTTAAATATATAAAAATAAAAATAAAAAATTGATTTAAAATTAAATTTCCAAAAATTTAAAAAAAGGAAACTTTTAATAAATTATAAATGTTTAAAGGAAATCAAAAATGTGAAGTTTTTTATTTTGAAAATTTGAACAAAACTCAGAAGGTGTTGATAATATATATTTTGCGGCTAGTCAATTTTTTCTTTTTTTCTTTCTATAAATACATCGCATACAATCAGTGGACATTTATTATATTAAGCATATTAAGTAGGGGCACGTGTAAGCGATTTTTATTTTTATTTTTACGTTTTGCAGAAAATAAAATAAATTAATTATGACAAATGAGCTTTGCTATAATCTTTTCTTTTTTTTTTTTTGCATGTTATCAACAGAAGAAAAAAATATTCCATCAAAAGCTGACACGAGATCTCTAAGAAAAAGAGAGACAGTGTTAAAGAATTACCATTAAAGCGGGTACATATACATTATTGGCCTCATTGCTTCACGAAAAAAAAAAAATAATAATAAAAAAACCTTATAATAATGATAATGACTCCCTTTCTTTCATGTTTTTAAGTATTTTCTTTAATTTTCTTTAAAATTCTCTTCACAGCGTAAATCTGCTCATCTGCTGGACCCAGTACAACTACCAAGTCATGGAGAAGAAAAACAAACTAACAAAAAAGCACGAAATCATAGCAACTGTTGTGAAGCCACTGCAACGCACTTTAGCCGAGGTCGCGCGCTGTCCAAGCAGCAGACGATCCACCAAAATACACGGTGTGTGTTTGTCTGTGACGATTTGAAGGAAAAAATTGTGTTGAAAGCGATAATGGTGAACAAAAAAAAATTAGGTGAATAAAATAAAAGAAATAATAAAATAAAACGCCAAAAAATAAGAGACAACACGTCGATAATCGTTGAGAAGAGCAGAAAACAACTTAAAAAAAAACATAAAGAAGAATAAAAAAGAACTTTAATGTACTCGTAATAAGAGCAATAATAATAAAAATGAAAATAAGAAGATGCGAAAATTCAGAGTTGCTAAATTAATTTAAATTAAAAATTAAAATTAATTTAAAATAAAAAAAAATAAAAAAATTAATAAAAAAAAATTATTAAAAAGAAATTAAACATTAAAAAAATATGAAAAAATAAAAAAATAAAAAAAATAAAAATAAAAATATTAAAAAAATGGACTGAAAAAATATGAAAAACAAAAATAAAATAAATAAAATGAAACAAAAAATTAAATAAATTAAGAAATACATTTAATTAAATCAAAAACAAAATACAAATACAAATAAATAAATTAAAAGTAAATAAAAAATATGAAATAAAATTATAAATTTTTTTTATAAAATTTAAAAAAATTAAGTAAATTAAACTAATTAAAATAAAATAAGAAATGCAAAGAAATAGCAAAAATATATATATATATATATAAATAGAATGAAATAAAACACATAAAAATTAAATAGAACAAAAAATATATTAAATTAAACAAAAAATAAATATTAAAAAAAATATTTAAAAAAAATAATAAAAAAAAATAAATAATAAAAAACAAAAAATATAATAATAAAATTTTAAATGAAATATAAATAATTTAAATAAAATAAACAAAAAAAAATTTTTTTTTAAATTAAATAAAAAATAAAATAAATGAAATTAAATGAATTTAAATCAAATAAAACAAGAAAATATATGTAATGAACTATATAAAAAATATCGAATAATACATACAAAAAATAATTAATTAAATAAAGTAAAGAAATAAGAGTAAAAGAAATAATATAAATTAAAATAATATCAACAATTAATAATAATAAAACAAAAAATATATAAAATAATAAAAAATAAAAAAATAAAAAAATAAAAAATAAATTAAAAACCAATATAAAATAGTTAAATGCTAATTAATTGTAATAAATAAACATTTGAGAGTTTTCGTGTTCTAATTTCTTTTCATTTCTCCTCTCCCAATATACAACTGTTTTTCTTATTACCTTCGAGTAATGCACAACGATTGAGCAACATTTCACGAGCTGCATTTAGAAAAAGCGCAAAGTTTCATAAAAAAAACAGACACCACGACGCTGTAGAACACAAAATTTTGTATGTTAAATGTATTTTTCTGTGAAAAAAATGTTTTGATTATTTTTATTTTTATGTTTTTCAATAAAACAGCACTTCACTTCACTGAATCAGCAAAATTGGGAAATAAATTGAGTAAAAAAAAAAACGAAAAAAAAATTGAGCGAGTGAACGACTAGAAGTCAAAAGTGTTACGCACACACATATACATATGTAGGTGTGTGCATAAAAACCGAGAGTTCTAAACAACGCGCGCTGTAGCTTCACAGCAAGCGCGAGCGGCACTTCTTTGCGTTTTTTTTGGTTATTTTTTTTATTATTTTTTTGTTTTTTTTATTTATTTTTATTTATTTTTTTTAGTGCAAAATGAGCCAATGACAGCGTCACTTGCGAAAAGCTTCAATCTTCAAGCTTCGCGTGAACAGCAGACACTCGAAACACATATACACAGAAAGGCCATAAACGCCATAAACGCACAAGCAGTGAGAAGTTGTAGAGAAAAGTCGTCGGCGGCATGTCGTCGAGACAAACTCGCTCGCGCATTCAACTTACGCGCAAATTTTTAATAAATTTTATAAATTTTTGTTTCT
The DNA here is from genome assembly GCA_030068015.2 of Neoceratitis asiatica. Taxonomy (NCBI): domain Eukaryota; kingdom Metazoa; phylum Arthropoda; class Insecta; order Diptera; family Tephritidae; genus Neoceratitis; species Neoceratitis asiatica. Next base: position 95,890,835 of record CM061525.1, on the reverse strand, counting down.
TTTTTTGCTCTTATTTTTTAATATATTATTTATTGCTCTCTCCCCCTTTGCACGCACTTTATCTCAACCGTTTTCTTAGTTGCTTCCCTCCTTCTCAAATCCTCTTTTATTTTTCACTTTCTTCCGCTGTGTGAGCGCGCTCGCGAAGAAAGCATTGAAACGCGAAGCGAAAATGTGAACTAAGAAATGAAACGCTGGCACGTTGCTCAACTCATCGCACAATTTGTACTGAAGAAAATTCCGAAATGGACTGAAAAGCAGTGTAGAACACGAAAATACAGGCAGAGATATAGACACATACATGTATGTATGTACCAGCAGCGCAAGCACTAGCGAGTGCGCTAGCAAACACCAAAAAAAAAAAAAAAAACAGAAAAACAGAAAAGAGCGGCGCGTCGTAAGCGCAAAGCGAGTGACAGAAATACGCTCAGCGGCGCGGCGCGGCGCGGCCAACGCCGCACAAGTGTAATGTTGAAGAAAAATGAAAAACAAATTTACTGCGGCAAGCAAAAGCAAGGAAAATAAGTGTGCAACTCGGAAACAAAAGGGTTAAAAGCAATAAAAATTTAAATGAAGACGAAGAAAATCCAAAGTAAAATGAGCAGCGCCGCGCACTCGTCTATGTATTAAGTGAGCGGCCGGCGGCGCGCAGCAGTAACGCTCTACCACCTAAATACGCGGAAAAATAAAATTACATGTGAGCAAAAACAATAAAAAAAAATACGTACAAAGTAAGAAAACAGCAATGCTGAAACTCTTATAATGAGCAGCAGCAGCTGCAAAAAATAAGGGAGACAAAGAGTAATAAAACGAGCAAAGGCCTAAAAATCAATGATACAAACAAGTTAAAGTTGAGGTTAACCACAAACACAAAGCAGCAATGTGCGCGACGCGGCGAAGCGCGGGTGTATTAAGGCGGAGCGCACGACGCGGTGCTGGTGGTCTATGCAGGTGAGGCGCGCACTCGCTGCGGAACTTGTCGCAAGAATCAGCTGGCAATAAAATGTCGTGCGATGGAAACATGTGTTAATGCTATTATCGTATATATGTGCATATATATATATATGTATGTATGTATGTAAATTGCTTGCCTTTCACACTTTGGCAATTACAGTGTACATTATGGCAATATTACACCGGTGTTGGCAACGCGACGATGTTTGAGCAACATTTGCCCGTGTGTGCTGACACAACTAGAAACATGTTGATAAGTTAGAATTATAAAAATTAAAAAAAAAAACATTTTAAAACATATAAAAAAAAATTAATTAAATAAAAAAACAAACAAATAAAATAATAATAAAATAAAAATAAAATTAAAATTAAAAAAAATTAAAAAAATTAAAGAATATTTTTTTTAATTTTTTGAAAAATTCAAAACAAAAAATGTTTAATATTTAAAGCAAAAACAAAAAAAAAAAACGAAAAAAAATATAAAAAAAAATGAAACATATAAAGAAATAAAATAAATAAATAATCATAAAAAAATTATAATAAAATAAAAAAATGAAAATACAAAAAAATAAAAAATTGAAAAAAAATTATTTTTTGGCAAATTTTCTAATCATAATATTAACCATTATATGGTTCTTCCTTAAGTGCTTTCAGTGCATCATTCACCATAGCACCGAACAAAGGGTTCGAATAATATTAGACTGTTGCCGGTCCGAAGAAACTCTAGAACACATCGGAGGCAGCGGGGAAATATCCCAAGACAGTTTTCTAGTAGGCTATACGGACGATATCGGAGCGATATTTACTTCTTCTTACACGATTATAACCGAATCAACACTAGCGCGCACCACGTTTCTTCTCTTCCAAGTTTGACGCAAGTTGGAAACACCAAGTGAAACCAGGTCGCTCCCCACCTTATCCTTCCAACGGAGTAGAGGTCGAAAATTTTCAAATCTAACATAACCTAGATCTGAAATCAAATCAATGCAGAATTCGATGGAAACAAAATAATCTTAGCGAATTGGCCCTTTTATGCCGATAAAAGACGTGCGAAAGTAGACGAACAGATACCCAGAATACACACGCGATGAGGCATGTCTTTCTTAAGTGGTGACTAAAATCAAAGAGTTCCGCGACAGTCGGGTCTTTATGGCGGAGCGAGGCGGATTTTGATCCGGCCAAGGACTTTCGCTCTCCCAATATTCTTCAAAATCTGAGAAACATTTTTCGATTATAACAAAAACAACATTGAACTTTCCAGACTCAGACCCGATCAGAAATATTTGGCATGAACGAAAATCCAACTCGTATCTATAATGACGACAGGGAAAATGATGCCGAGCATACATTAAGTTAATTGGCAAGCTGATAATCTGCTGCGAAACGAAGATTGTGAAACATCTGTTGCGAATGAAATAGGAAGGGGCCTGGGCACAGGTGTCGAGATGTAGTTCTGAATATGAACAAAATAGAATACCAACTTGAGGTATGCTAAAGCTATTTCCTCATGGGAGGTGGCCAATCGATAACCAACTTGATGTTCTTTTGTAAGTTTGGGGCCAAAAGATTACCGTTATTGTATGTTAGTGTAAAATATGGCTGCTCCTCTAACGACCCCAAAGCAAATATGTATTCCTACGTCTAACTTTCATGACAAGGAAAGAAATGAAATAAATTATTACGAGTGTACTTGAAGAAAATTCGAAAATATAAAGTTGAAATTTTAAACAAATAACAAAGTTAATAATGCCAACAGGGCGTAGACCATGCCGGACAAACAGACAGAAAGAAAAATTCACCTCACACCACTGCAAGTGCACAAGGCAACTGAAAAATGTATCGCTGGTGTAGTACGTAGGCCAAAAACAAACACTTACAATAATAGAAAACCATAGAGAAAGCAAAGAAGCATGAATAATTAAAGAAAACAAGAAAAAGGGGAAAATTTTTACTTTAAAGTTTACAGTGCAAGTAGTACGGAACTGACGCGTATCAGCAACAAAAGTAGTCGCTGAAAGCCGATATTAACACACCGAGAGGGCGAGAGAAGAAACGCTGCTGCAACACACTTAGAATGCAAAAAAAAGGAGGTAGAAGAGGTGATGGCAAGCAGGCAGTAAAGTAATTGCCAATACAATAAAAATGCAGCAGCAGCAGCAGCAGCAGCAGCAGAAGCAGCAACAACAACAGCAACAACAACAACAACAACAACAACAACAACAACAACAACAACAACAACAACAACAACAACAACAACGCACTATTAATGCTTCACAGCATTTATAGCAAACACGAAAAGTTGCTATAATTGTTGTTGTTGCACAACGAGTACGAATTCGAACTGTAGTTGAGTAGCCTGTTGGTTCGGCACTTTGCGTGTAAGAAAAAAATTAAAAAAAAAAACCAAAAAAAAATTTTTTTTTGTACAAAGAATTTCGAACAAGTCCGTCCAGCCACTTCAGCAACTGCCAGTGAATAAAATTCAAGTGGAAAAGTGCAATTACACGAAGCGAAAGCATATTGCACACGTCGCGTGAGAATGCAACATTCTAAACGAGTCGGCAACATTGACGTATTACGAGCGCATAAACGACACATAGCAACAAAAATGCATACATACATACGTACATATGTAGACAACACATATGTGTAAAGATGCCGACAGTGGCAATGAAAAAATTAACACGATGAGGCATAAAATTTTATGTGCTCGATAGGTGAGTGGGATGTACAAATTGATTAAAATCACGTTGGCAAAATTAAAAATTAAAAAAAAAATTTTTTAAATTTAAATTAAAAAAAAAATAAAAATCAAAGCAGAAAATCAAAAACCAAAGCGAAGTAAAAACGCGCAAAGTAAATTTCCTACAAAAATAGAATAAAAACAACATTCAAATTGAGAATCAGTTAAAAAAAATAGGAAAAACAAAAAAAATCCATAGAAATGCCACAAAATCAAAGAAATCAGGGCTATTCTACATTTCGATTACGTTCCCGCTCTCCGCTCCGCCATAATCGAAATTAGGTATTCTGAATTACGATCGAATCGAAAGAAGAAGAGGAAGAGAGAATATATTTTCGAAGTCAGCTGGTTACATGTGAATGTGCGAAATTGAAACAAAACAAAGCAAACAAATGCAAGGAGTTTTTGTAGAATTCAAATATATATAAATAAATTAGTGTTTTTAACGGTTAATGAGATCAATAGCCTAGATGATATTTCATGAGGATTACGAGACAAGTGTTATCCATTTCAAATGAGTGATGAATTTTATGAAATTGAGTTTTTAATTGGTAATCTTTTATATAACAAATTTCGTTATTTAGATGCAAAAAAAAAAAAACTTCAAACTTAATAGAGATGCTTTCAAGTATGTCCTGGATAGTTTTTCGCAAGAAACTCAATCAAATACTTTAGCACTTTGACATGATTATCTCCACTTAATCGAGTAGTAGCAGTTTTGCGATTTTTACGGAAGGCAGTTACCAACATAGTGTTCGGCAGATTATAACATAGGAATGTGTCATTCAGCAGTTTCAATGCCATTATACAACTTTCTCGAAATCATGGAGTCTTTTACTAGCGGATCAACTGTATTTCGGCATTGTTATTCTCAAAAACTCTCTAATTTTTCATGTTGCTTTTGTGCTGTATCAAAAAGCATCATTAAACACATTAAACTAAAAAAAGACATCCAATTATCAAAATCACGTTTTACTAACATTTTTGTTAAAATTATGGTACTTAAGTACACGAAAATAAACAATCGAACTGTTCTCCGCCAACTAAATTACAACGTACAAAAACGTAGCTATGATCGAAATGCAGAATACATAAAATTGGATAGAATCGAAAGTTTCGAAGATTGATCGAAACGAAACGTAACACAGAATACCAAATCCGCCGAACGAAGAAAATTCCGATTCGAGTCGAAATGCAGAATAGGGCTTAATGTAATTAAAAATAAATTTAAATGAGATGAAAATTTCGAAATGTGCAAAAAAAAAAAACATATGCATATGTATATTTTAAACATTTTAAACATTAATCGAACGAAGTAACGAAAATGTCGGCAACGGATCGAACGTGGTAGTGACGCGATCAACAGCTGAGAATTTTCGAAAAGCACACGAGAGTGTAGCCGGCAGCACATACCAACTCTTACTAGTATGTATATATGTATATATAAGTACAGGGAGATTATAAATAAACGATCACTGCAATGTGATGAAAATTTTGTAAATTAGATTGGCGAACGAGATAAATTAATCCATCTATGTGTTGTGCAAGTGCGAACACAGATGGGCAGAAAGTAGGAAATAAAAAAATGGGCATGAGTGAGTAATCAAAATTTACTTTTATTTTTGTAATTACGTGTAAAAAATTTTTGAGAGGCCATAACTTGTCAACAAATCATTGAAATCTACTTTAAAGACTTCACATAACCTCACTTAATTTATTCGCCTATTTTTTTGTGTTTTTGCAGGGTTCTTAAATGCTTCATATTAATTATTTAAAAATAAAATTTAAATATCTGAAACACAAATTTTTAATTAATTCAATTTATTCAATTACTAATAGCTTCGCTCAACTTATGGTCAATATAATCGACCTACTGAGCGTACTATTCGCAACACCATCACCCATCTGGAGATCCAGCACTCATTATTGGATAATATTCGACCGAATATACCACGTCCAGTGTGCAGTGAAGAAAATATAGCGGCCGCCCATAGCTGAGAGTGTACTCGAAGACCGTGGAGAGTCGATACGGCACCGTTCGCAGCAACTCGGACTGACGCATGGAACGACTTGGCGTATTTTACGTCGAGATATTAAATTGAAAGCGTACTAAATACAGCTTGTGCAAGAACTGAAGCCGATCGACCTCACCAAGCGGCATTACTTCGCTGTATGGGCTCTTGAAGGGTTCTAAGAAGATCCGACGTATTCGAGCCAAACTTTGTTCAGCGATGGAATCATCGGCCCATATTTTCTTCAAAAAATGATGCCGGTGAGAACGTAACCGTCAATGGCGACCGTTAACCGTGATATCACAATGTTGGACTTACTTCTGTGTGGATATTTAAAGTCTAAAGTCTAAGCGGGCAATCTCGCTTCGATTCAGGCCTTGGAGCAAAACATCACGGGTGTCATTCGCCCCAGTTACCTGTTCTGACATGAAAATAAAAGCTCTTTCAGTTGTTGGAAAAAAGCATTAAAGACGCTCATCACAAAGATGAGAAGGAGCTCGGCCGAAAATCACGTCAGCGGTTACAAAGCGTCAATTATACATATATATAATGGAGTAAAAGAACACTTTCTGCTCATATCAAGGCAGTTTTATTGAACCAAATTTCGAATTAACATCAGTCAGAGTAGCCTACTTTTAGGCGTCAAATGTTTTTGCTGTTAGAAACAAGAGTGAGACAGTTTGGAAATAAATGTTCCTACTTAAATTAAAGCTAATTATCGCAAATAATTGAATTAATTACTACTTACTACTTGTTTTAACACCGCCCAGCACGAGATTTTGTTGTGCCTGCTTATTGCCCTCAGCGAATGAGGTTGTCCTTGGACGTCCGCTCATATCGTCGTCCGTGTCTCCTACTGCGGCAGCAGCTAGAGTGACGCTTTTGACGGCGACAGTGCCAGCAGCAGCAGCAGCAGCAGTGGCAGCGGCGGTCGCTGATGTACCGGCGGCGGTATTTTTTGTACCAACTGCAACGGGCGCGCTAATTTTGCTTGGATTTCTTCGCTTTTACAGCGGTACAGTAGAGGAGTCGAAATTTATTTATTAATGTATATATTATATACAATATATATTTGTATATATATATGTATGTATGTATGTTGTTGTTGTTGTTGTATATTTACGTTTTAAGCTACTGCTTTGGCAACAACTTTTACTGTTGTTTCTTTTAGTTGTTGGTTTTTTTTTGTATTTCTTTTTGGATTTGCACTGCAATATCGACTTCAATTTCAGTATGAGAGGTCAGGACAGTCACAGACACAAAATCCTTTTTTTTTTATTTTTTTGTTTTTTTTTTGCGTTGTGAAAGCAGCAAAACGTATACGCGGCGTGATGTGCGTTAATCTAGTGGAAGGAAAAATGGGAAAATAAAACAAAAATTAGTTTCACACTTGCATAGTGAAATTCAGCAATTTCAAAATACTTACTTTTTAGATGCGTAACTGTGCTTTTAGGCGGCAACTCCACAGTTAATCAGCCAAACTGCGTCTGCGTCGTTCTATACTCGCAATTGTTGACAGTTGTTGCTGTTGCGTGCCACCATACGTTTGAAAATTTGAATTGATTTCCAGTCCAGTATGTAACGCTCCAGCTCTTTCCGTTCCCTTCCTTGATTTAACTTTTATTTTGTGTATGTTGTTATTGTTGTTGTTGTTGTTTTATGGATATATGCGTGTGTGTGTGTGGCTATTTGGCTCCGTTTGAATTTGATTCAATTGCACAAAAATGTTCATTTAATTTACTTTCCTTTTCGAAATTTATGATTCAAAATATGTGTTGTTATTGTAGTTGTTGCTGCTGCAGCGGAAATTTAATGTGAGATTGACGAAGCAGTTACCTTTTGCACACATATTCTGTGCAAAGCGACTTAGAGAAGTCTTCGATACTCAGTTACACGACCAAGCAAACAGCTTTTTGAAACAGTTCAATTTAAAACAAAAACCTGAAAATAGAGAAAAAAAAGAGAAAATATTAATAAAACAATTTAGTAAGAGATTATGAGAATTTAAAATAAAATTTTAAAGTTTTTAAGAAGAGCAAAGGATTGTTTTTCGAGACTTTTTTGTTTTATTTTTGAAATTCAATTACGCGGTAAACATTTTATTTTTATTTTTTCACAAATACTTTTTCACATACACATACAAGTAACACAATGGTTGCGGTATCATCATTGTTCGAATCCAAGGTGGTGAAACGGTTCAACCTAACCTAATCTAACCTCGTGAGAAAACTACACTACCCACTCTTTCTCTATTCTTAAGATTACCTATAGGAGTGTGGTAGATATTGGTCTATTCTACATTTCTTAGGATTCATGTAGCATTTCCAAATACTTTATTAACTGATTAATCCCTTTTTCACCCCCTTAACTTACTGCATACTGCTGAATGCCCGCAACTGACTGTTAAGTATAAGGTTCACTCAAATTATCGCCAAAATTAGAGAATGACAAAGCAATTGTGACGTTGAAATATAATTTATAGCATACTTTGGGGCGCACAACACTGGAATGCCGCCGGTTTTAGGCTTCAACCGCATTTAATATACTTAAAAAACAGTCTACACTGGTTTTAGGGTTTCAAAATTTTTTTTAAATTATTATTGCCTACTTTTAGGCACTATTAGTTAGCACCGAAAAATTTTTCTGGGATTCTCTATGTTATATTTTAGTAAAAAATGACCATTTTATATTTTTCAACGAAATAATTTACTAGCATCGCCTTGAAAATTGCAGAGCAACAAAAATTTATGGTCTTGAAAAACTTTGTAGCATACTTTGTGGCGCATAACGTTGCTGTAGCGATGATTTCAAGCTTTTCTCATATTTCAATAGCTTAAAAGCACTTTCCGTACGTTATTTTTGAATTAAAAAAGTGCAAAATAATTCATTGCATACTTTTAGGCATTACGTTGAATACATTATCAAGCTATTTCAACATTTTCTTCGATTTCTGGTCGGTAAATGCAGCTCAATGAGTTTCGAAAATAATTTATAGCATACCATTTGCCATTTATACCGTTACTTTAGTGCAAAAATTTGCTTTTACCAAAGAAAAACTCAATTAAAAATGAATTATTTTCCTTTTCTAATAATAACTGACGTGGAAAATATGCTTTGTGTGCAAAGATGAAATCACAGAGTTGCGGGGAAAAAGGGGCAAAAGAAGATGGGAAAGAGCATCAGCTGTAGTGAGGAAATACATAATATACAGGAATATTTATGGCTTGATGCACATACTCGGTATGTATATAGAGGTACACACACACATATATATATATATGAATGCTGTATATTTATTACGAATAGCGGCTATGGTGAAATTTATAGCAAATAAATCACTATAAACATATAAAACAACAACAAAAACAAAACTGCACATATATATATATATTTTGTATGTGCATATGTATGTGCATATCACTCTTGTTGTTGTTTCTATGGTCCGATATGACCGTTGCTTGTTGACCCAATTATGCTGGCGTCATAAGTAAAAAAACAACAGCAAACCTTTGTAACAACAAATCACTAGAGCACACACACACACACACACACATACACACGCCGAAACACACCCACAAATACATATGTATACAACAAAGAAGCACTCTTTTGCGGCTCGCACATTGTACATACGAGTATGTACGTAGAAATATGTGCTAAAATACCAAAGCGTGCGAAATGAAAAAAAAAAACAACAACACTAAAAAACCAATTCAGTTCAAAACTTAAAAATTGCAAACCAGCGCAATTTCGGTTTTCTGTCAAGTATTTTGGTAGGGAAATCAAAGCGGCCGCCAAGTCATCATAATCATCATCGCCATCATCATTGTTGTGCCAAACAGCAAGACCGGCGGCAGGGAAGCAGGCAATAGGCAATAGGGGCAGACAGGCAATAAATATGCAAAATATGCGAGAATGACGTGCGAATATCGGACAGAACAACAATGTATGTTTGTATGTACATATATATGTGTAGGATTTAAGCTGCGAGGTAACGATAAGTGTATTATGGTACATATGTATGACGTATATTTTCCACGGTTAATTTTTTTAATTCTTTATTTTTCATTTTAAATATAATTTTTTTTAATTTTAACTTTTTTTTAATTTTTATTTTTATTTTAATTTTTTTTTTATATATTTTTTAATTTTTTTAATTTTTTAATTTTTTTATATTTTTTTATATTTTTTATATTTTTTTATATTTTTTATATTTTTTTATATTTTTTTATATTTTTTTATATTTTTTTATATTTTCTATATATTTTTATATTTTTTTTTTTTAAATTTTATATTTTTTATATTTTTTTATATTTTTATATTTTTATATTTTTAATTTTTTTATGTTTTTTTATATTTTTTTATATTTTTTTATATTTTTTTATATTTTTTTATATTTTTTTATATTTTTTTATATTTTTTTATATTATTGCTTTATTTTCTTTATTATTATTATTATTACAATTATCAATTTTTTTTAATTTTTCTTTTTTTTAATTTTTTATTATTATTTTTTTTAATTTTCATTATTATTGATTTCTTTATTTTTTATGTTTATTTATTTAAAATAACTTTTAATTAAAATATATTTTAATTTTTTTAAATGTAAAACAAAAATATTATTTCTTTTAACTTTTTATTTTTTTAGATTTTTACTTTTTACTTTTTATTTTCTTATTTTTTATTTATTTATTTATTTATTTATTTATTTATTTTATGTTATAATTTTTTTTGTTATAATTTTTTTGCTGTAATATGTTTTTCTTATTAAATTTTTTTATAAATTGCTTTTATATATTTAATTTTAATATTTTTTTTTGTTATAATTTTATAATTTTTTTACATTTTTATTTTGTTTTTAATTTTTTTATTTTGTTGAATTTATGTATTTTATTTTTATATGACTTTTCTTAATTTTAGCTTTCTATTTTTTTTAATTTAAAAAAATTAATTTCTTTCTTTTATTTTTGTTTTTAATTTTAGTTTTTTATTCATTTATTTTTTTTTAATTTTAATTTTTTTTTTACCTCATTTTATACTTTTATTCTTTTTTATTTTTTTTATATTTTTTTTTTATTTTTTTATTTATTTTTATTTTATTTTTATTTTTATTCTTTTATGTATTTTTTTTATTTTTTTTTATGTATTTTTTTATTTTTTTATGTATTTTTTTATTTTTTTATGTATTTTTTTTTAATTTTTTATGTATTTTTTTATTTTTTTATGTATTTTTTTATTTTTTTATGTATTTTTTTTTACTTATATTTTTTACTTTTTTTATGTTTTATTTATTTTTTTTCAATATTTTTTTATATATTTTTATATTTTTTTTCTTTTTTTTTTATTTTTTTCCTTTTTTTTAATTTTTTTTCTTTTTTTTATATTTTGTTTTTTACTTTTTTTTAATTTTTTTTGTTTTTTTTTCTTAATATTTTTAATTTTTTTTATTTTTTTTTTTTCTTTTTTGTAATTTTTTTCATATATTTTTTGTGTTTTTTTATATTTTTTTATATTTTTTATATTTACATATTTTTTAATTTTTTTTTAATGTTTATATTTTAATATTTTTATATTTATTTATATGTTTTAGTGCATCATACTCTTTCATTTGGTTTGGTTTTTTTATTTTTTATTTTTAAATATTTACATATTTTTCAATTTAATTTTTTTTCGCATATTTTTCCCATTTTTATATAAATAATTTTATTAATTTTATAATTTTTTATACAGAATCAAAAAAAAAACTATTATTGAAGCAAACCCGATATGGAAGATATCACTAAAGACCACACGAACTGAAGTATTTGTTTTTAGAAAAAACGTAAATCTTGTAAATATTTATGAGCCAAACCAAAACGAAAAAAATCGTGCAAAATCGAACACTCAAAACACATGGGCTAAAGGGTCGTCATGGCACGAAAAAAGAATAGCGTGCATACATATGCACATACAAATACATACGTATATATTAATAAATAATGAGCTCAAGTGCAGCATAATGAAGGCGACCCAAATTCTTTTCAAAATATGTACATACACAACTAAGCGCCATACATAATAACATATAATATAACAGATAAGTCAAGAGTGGCTTACTAAGCAACAAAGCAAATCTATTCAAAAAAAATAAAAATAAAAATGAAAAATCCAAAGGCAAAAAACGGTATTAAATATATCTACTTATACATAAATCTCTATGTATATAAGTAAGGGATGGTGCTTGAGCATAACACTGACTTATACATATTTATTTTGTTAAATAAGCGGAATAATTCGTAAAATAAAGCACACTTTTAGGCATGGTATTTTGTGCTCAGACAAATTTTACTATTTTTGGCCCACATTTAGGCACATAATGTGGGAATAAGCATATTTAACTGCTTTCATATGAATTTCGTACCAAAAAAAAACTCTCAGAGATATTTAGTTATCTAATAGTGCCAATTAGGGTAATCATCAAGTCAGTCATTTATCAAAGCTACGAAATAAATTATTTATAAACAGTCATTATATGATTCCGATAAGAAAACATTGCCTACCTTTAGGCGTTAACAACAAGAATTATCATAAACAGTTTCATGAGGCATACTTTTAGGCAATATAGCGGTTTTTTCCCCAGGAGAGGGACATTTCAGGCATGTAGAGCTGTTTACGAACAAAAAATCGCACAATTTTTTGAAAAAATTATCAAGAAAAACAAAACTTTGCCTACCTTTAGGCTTTAAATATGACATTAATATGTTTAATTATTTTTCAAATCGGCACATTGAAAGAAGCAAAAATGCTATGAAGTCCACTCAGTATGTATGTATGCACATACAAATTTACGATATTTAACCCCGTCACTTTACGCCCTGCGAATGAAATGCAATTTTCTGCAATGACGGCCTGACTGCCTGCCTGCCTGTCATGTGTCACAACGAAAATTACATTTAAAAAATTGATTACGCAGTGTACGCAGCAGCAGCAGCAGCAGCAGGAGTAGAAGAAGAGGGATCAGCAATCAGCAATTTGCGGATCAACCAACGAGTAGTTGGGCATGACCGCAACAACGTAATATAAATAGTAAATATGAGGGAAATCCGTAATTTAAATGCAATTTTAATCAAAGAGAAAGAAAATAAAGTTAAAAAAATTGAATAAATTAAAGGAGCGACCAGCAAAGCAAGGAAAAGGGTGATGATGATGATGGAGAATAAATAAATAAATTGGTAGTGGCAGTTGCCAAGTAGACGGCAGGCGGCAGGCGGTAAGTGGCAAAGTGGAAATGAGGAAAACGTACTTAAAAGCGCCAGCAAAAAGAGAGCGAGCGAAAGGGTGAGGTCGCCCATTAACTAACCACTAACCATCAGTTAGACGCGCCGTCACAAGTCACTCAGTCCGCCCGTCAGTCACTATGTCCTGCCATTTAATAACCGTTAAAACCAATATGGACTGCTTGCTGCTCGTGTAAAAGCATGAAAAATATATATGTACATTTATAGAGCGAAATGCCAGCAAGCAAGCCAAACACCAAAAAGGATGATAATGTAAAAGGAAGCTCTGGAAATTATTTACTTTCGAAATAGCACAGCCAAGCAAGTCGATATTAAATGAGTATGTACACGACACGACGTCGGCGACGACGAGTTCTAATGACATAATGCCATAGCGACGCACAAACACTACGTTAACGGTACACGTACATGTGCGTGCTGCTCAAAGGCCCAAAAAGTGGGCTAGTAGGATTCACCAGTAATACATTGAAAAGGCTTTTCAAACACACACAAACACACACATACATATACACATACATATGGCTAAAGCCGTTATGCTGTTACTGTCGACAGGAATGAATGGCTATGTGTGCATGTGTGTGTAGGTATGTTGACTGACTGCCTAACCCCGCTAGCCTGCTGGTGACAATGACACAAATACCAAAGTAACGACGATTTTCGGCGATTTTCATTTACAACAAAAATTAACAAAAGCTCAATATACAATACATATATACATAGGCAGCTGGTGCTGTAAGGGACACTTTATGGAACAAATTAAACTATATTGATTGATTTATATATGCATGTGAAGTGAGGAGAAGAATAAATTTCTACAAATAAAAATAGTAAAAAAAATATAATACTAATGTAATAATAAATAATAAATAATAATAACAATTAATAATAAAAATAATTAAAAATAATAATAAAAAATAATAATAGCAAAACATTAAATAAAAAAATACAAAAATTTAAAACAAATAAAAAATAAAAATAAAAGAAAAATACAAAAAATTAAGAGTAAAAATAAAAATAAAAATAATAATAAAAACAATACAGTAATAAAAAAAAATATGTAAAAAAAAAATAAGACAATTAAAAAGAAGTAAAATAATAAAATAAAAAATTAGAAACTAAAAAAAAAAAAAACAATTAACAAAAATTAAAAAAAAAACGAAAGAATAAAAATTAATTAAATAATCAAAGAAAAACTAAAATAAAATAAAATAAAATAAAATAAAATAATATAATAAAAAATAATAATAAAATAAAAAATATATTTAAAACAAATTTGAATAAATTTTTTTTTTAAATTATAAAACAAATTACAAAATAAAATAAAAAATTTAATGAAATAATACAAATTAATTAAGAAAAAATAAAATAAAGTGCAAATTTTATGAAATAAAATTAAAAACATTCCGAATTTCCAAAAAAAAAAAAAAAAAAATTAACAAAATTGTAAAAATTATTTATATAAAAAATTTAATAATTTAAATTAAATAAAATAAAAAAGAATGAAATAAAATAAATTAAAATAAGAAATAAAGAAAATTATTTAGCCTAAAATTTAAAAAAATAAAAAAAAATTATAAAATAACATAAAATAATTAAAAATAAAAATAGTAAAGTAAATTAAATTAAAATAAAATAAATGAAAATAATATAAAAAATACAAATATTAATGAAAAACAAATTTAATAATTTAAATTAAAATTAAAATCAAATCAAATATACAAAAATATATTAAAAACTTTACAAGCCTTAAATAAAAAATAAATAATTAAAAAATAATAATAATAAATTTAAAAAAAATAAAATAAAATAAAAAGACACTTAAAGTTAATACAAAAATATACTAAAAAAATATTATAATATTATTTCTAAGCTACCAATTAAATTAAAAAATAGCGCTTTCTATTTCATTTTTGGAAAGCGTATATCAAAACATTTTTTTTTTCAAAATGATTATCGATAAATTAAAAAAAAAATTCTATGAAAAACTTTCGTACAAATCCTACGTCATTTAAGCTTACTTCAATTGTTTAATAGAGAGGCAGAAAGAGAGAGTGCTAAATCGCGAGAGAGACACAGAGATGGAGGGTGTACACATTTAATAGCTGAGAACACACGCTGTTGGGCTTACTCAACGTAGAAATCAGTGCGCATAAGCAGAGAATGAGAGCAGAATATTTTTGCATAATTTCAAGAGAAATTAATTAAGCGTGAATAATTTTTTTACAACAACAAAAAAAAATGGGAGGAGAATTTTGGCAGCTAAAAATGAGATTTAGTTAAAAAAAGTTATTAAAAAAAAAAAACAATTAATTTTGAAGAAATGAAGCGATAAAAAATATGCAAGAAAAATCTCTGAAAATTCAATTTTGATTTGAAAAGTTAATTAAAAACCCCTATTTTTTTTAATGAATTTAAAAAAAATGAAAGCAAGGGCCACAAACGCGGAAAACAGTAATTCATAGCAGGACTTTAAGAGCTTGAATGCGGGGCTAACGAGAAGAGCATGCTTGAAATCTTCAAAGAAGAGCTTCAAAACGCTTTAGCTATTCTTTAAATTAATATAAAATAGAATAAAAAGCACGTAAAAAAATAAAAATTACAACTGTGCTCTGCTGAAAATCACTTTTAGCGCACTTAAAGGATTTATTTAAAGCTTTGTTAAGCTCAATTAAGCTCCTGCATGCCTAAAATTGTTGTTTTTAGAACATTTCAACTCTTTCGCGACAAACACAGATTTTTTCACATTTAAAATTTTTGAATTATTGAACGCAAAAATTACATTTCGAATATTCTAAATATATTTTGAACAGTTTTCAACACTTTCTTTCGTATTTTAAGCTTTCATTTATTCGCACTCTCCGCAACGCACAGCAAGCTTTATACTAATATGGCCTGGCGCTGACAGCAGAACACACACGCAGGGCGTATGAGTAACTTTTTCTCATACAGTTCAACGAAAATTTGTCACCACTTTGCAACTGTTACCACACACACACACACACATATGTACTGACATACACACACACACTCAAACATTTATATGCTACATTTAATATCGACACCTGCGAAATGCATATTTTTAACACAAAAAGGATTTTTTTTATTTTTTATGCAACTTTTCTTTTTGGAAATTTTCCTTTGTAGTGAAAATCGTAGAATTTCAACGCCGTTCTAATGACAATCTCTAGCGGTAGAGCTCTGCTAGCAAAATTTTTACTTTATTATTTTCAGATTTTTCTTTTTGGTTTTTTTTTTTTTTTTTTAAATTTTTTACTTTGATTTGCTAACCTTACATTTTGAATTTTTCACTTTACACCAAAAAGTATGATTTTTGTTATATTTTTGGGGAATTTTTTTCTTCTCAATTAAATGTTTAAATTTCACGTTATAAGCTCATTTTCGCTGCTTCGCAACTTTTCACAGTTTAAATGAATTTTCGATTTTTCCTTTCAGCGCTGCCACACTGCTGCACTCGTTCTTGTCAACGACGAGCTCAATTGAAAAGCGACGAGCTCAACGCAGGTCGCTGCGGTCCGTGTCCGTACTTTCGTCGTTCTTTCGCACTCGTTGCGTTGCGTCGTTAGCCACGAATGAGCGAACTTAGAGCTGCACCAACTCAACAACAACAACAACAAAAAGATGGATGTACATATGTACTGTGGGCCAAAAACCGCAGTATATCGACGAAAACAGCGACTCGAAACGTAACGAAGAGCGGCCTACTATAACGCGCCAACAGCGCGAATAACAACAAAATCTACCGTTACATGTGCCAACAGAGTTGCAGATGGTTGGATGGATGAATGTCGGCGGATAAGAGTCGGCGACGACAACGAAAAATTAACTGCCACAAGAAATAATGTGACCAAAGAGTGTGTGTACTCGTCGCGCCAGTATCGCACAGTAAAACGAGGTACGAGCAGGCTGAAAATCCGCTCAGAGTTGGCTCTCAGGCGCTCACAATCTCCTCAGCGCTAATACAAGCGCGTGCAGAGCGGTGCAGTTCTAACAGTTGCTTGGAGATATTTTCAAATCAAGAAATTTTAATTTAAAAAAATTATAAAAAATTAAAGATTTTGACAGTTGCCAGAATTAAATTGAAAATCAGCGAAAAAGAGAGAGAGCGAGAGCGAGTTATATGGCGCCGAAGCGCAAAGGACTGCAGCGTGTGGTGTTAGCTTCAAAAAATGTCCTTGCAGCCTTTTAGGCGAAGGAACCTATTTCACATAAAATTCATGCTCATTCATTGAAAAAAAAGCTAGAAAAAAACACTGACACACACACAGCGGCATGTCACTGTATTTATAAATTGTTGTTGTTGTTTTCTTTTCGATATTTATAATAACACAATAACAACAAAGCACAACAAGAACGTAGTCAAGCGCGTAAGACCGAGCGCGTGAATCGATTATTCACAAATACACACAATACACACACACACACACACACACACAGCCACATAAACTTGCACCATCAGCCAAGCAACAACAAATAAATACCGTTAGCAATTTTACTTTTCACTAGCGAGTGAATTGAATTCCAAAATTAAAATGTACTTATGTATGTTATGAATGTGTATGTGTATGTGTATGTAACTGCGGTTTTGGTTGACTAAATACGCGACGATAACGTAATAGCGTAAAAGCGCCTAAAAATAGGCAACAAGACAACAACAACAACAACAACAACAACAACAACAACAACAACAACAACAACAGTAGTCGATTGGTAGACATCATGTGGCGTAGAAGCGTCGTGACGAAAGTTTAACTAGAAAAGTTTTTGTTGGTGGTGTAACGGGACTTACTCCTCTACTGCTCCGTGTGCAGATTATGCGAACGAATGAGCATCTAGAGCACTTATGGTGATGGAGGAAGCTTCGTAATGTAAAAATTAAACTTTGGCGGAGAGAAGGCATCACCTTGTGGCCAGCTTCTTTGTTCTGCAGCTTCTTTGTTCTGAGTTTGGAGTTATTACTCCGGACAACTGTCGACCCTTCGGGTAATTCATGCTAAACCTTTTCAACCGCGGCATAATGAGGAGTCCTCAATATCCGTTAGTACAATGTCTGGACTGATTGTGTCAGAGGCTTTTGACAAGTTCAGGGTAGTTCACGCGCAGGTTAGATTTTGGTTAAGTATTTATATGATTCCTTTTGTTGTTTTGATCTTCCGACAGGGTGGTAAGTTGTTTTAAAATGGAACGATTTTCCGTCATTCCTTGTCAATTTTGGTTTTTCGACAAACCGGTTTCAGCGTTCCGCCATCTTCAATGCCTAGTTTCGTTCTCAGAACGAACTCAGAACGAAACTAGGTATTTATACGATTTATTTGGGCGTTAATGGCGTTAAGTGCGGTGGTAGTGCTGTGAACTTTACAGGAACCAAGCAGATGTGTTATTGAGCTCAGATGGTGGGTGTGAATGTGTCTTCTCTACCGGGCAAAGAAGATATATCGGCCGATATGACTATCCCTTATAAGCTGATTTCTCTGGTTTCGCCTTCCCGATAAACTCCAGAGTCTCTTCTCTAAGCAAATAAAGCGTGGCGGTGGTGTTTGACAGTTTTCGCAGACAATGGGTCATATTTCCTGTCAAGGTTGCAGTGTGAAGCCATTTGCAGAATCTCCAATTTGAGTTCACCGATTAGGGGATCTCCGGAATCGTATTATTGACTTCGGAAGTTGCGCTTTGGTCGAATTGGCCCACCTACATATATGAAGCGAGCCACCGCATCACGACTGCTCTCATATAAAAAGAAAAAAGACGTTCGCCTGTAACGACGTCAGTTGGCGTGTGCAGAGCACAGATGGTGTACTTTGTAAATTCAGTGAGGTCGGCCGATCGAAATATGGTAAAATCGGCCGCTGAGTGGGTCAGCAGCGAGCTATGTAAATTAACCACAATTCTGTTGGTGGCTTCATCGTTCGTGGTGCAGAATGCCGAATTGCCTATCTGTTCCGTCAGCTCTATTCCTTGTGGTCCACTTTAAAGTTGCGGCGGTTTTCGCCCAAGAGTGGTAGGATCTCTCTACTACACGGCACGCCATTAAATTTTAGACTTTTTTGTCTATCTTGCAATAACAATAACAATTCTGAGCTGTACAATGGAAATGAAGCTTCTCAATAAAACTTGGTGGTCTCCAGTTAGCGTCAAGCTGCCAAATAAACCAGTTATTTATTGTAGTCTCGTTCAACCGTTATCGAGTTTATCGAATTTTTTTAATTCCAGATAAAAATATTTTATTGTTTATTTTTAAGAATTTAATGAGTTCAAGCTACGAAAATATAAATGCACGTGCTACGTTAGAGATAATAAAAACGATAGTGAGGAAAATATATCGATAAATTTTTTAACAGTTGTACACACTTCCCAGCTTTCTAAAGAATTAATATGAAAAATGCGCTTTCATTTAAAAATATATAAATAAAATATTATTTGGTTCACCCAATGACAAAAAAAAAGAAATTAAAAAGTTAAAAAAAGGCCACACACCTAGCCGATAAAAGGAATTTAAAAAACTATAAAAAAACAGTTCAACAGTGCTAAAAATAACTGTAAAAGTTTTACGATTTAGACGCGCCTCTACCAATAGTGATTTTTTTTACTAAAAAATATTGCTCATAAAGCTACTATCTAACACGTACAGGCGAGAAACCGATACATATGTACAAACATACCTACTTTCGGAATGGAAAAGCACAAAGAGAATAAAAAAACGTTAAATGTGAAATACCAAGTGGGTAATACATTAGGTCAATGTGACTAATTTCATGTATATGTATGTATTAGCCTATGTATGTAGCTATAAAAAAAATAAAAAATAAAAATAAAAGTATGGCAAGCAAGCGAAAACAAATCGCTTGAAAAACGTAGTTTTGAAATCGCAAAAACAAAATAAAATAAAATAATAGTCATAGTCAAACGTGGCTGATGCGAGGCTTGACATTGTAACAAGTGTAGAGGAGATAAGAGAGAGATAGCATATACATGAGAAAAAAAAAATTGGCAAAAAAAATAAAAGCGAAAATCGAAATATTTAAGCAATGCGATGAGCCATGCAAATCGTAAATGCATTTGTGGGCAAAAATAAATGCAGCGAATATTGAAAATTATTCATCGCAAAAAAAAAAACGCGAAAAAGTTTTGTAAAACTACTAAGTATGTACAAGAACTTATCGAAAAACTACGGAGCAAAGAATTTGCGCTGATATTTTGATATACAACAAAGAAAAATGGTAGAAGTGACAGCTGTTTCGGAGATCACCATAACTCCTCGTCAGACTTCTTGTGGCAGGGATCGAACCAATGGATACTGACATCACAGGCCAGTGCTCTCTTCTTCTTCTTCTTTAGCGTAGGTACCAATTACGCGATTATGGTCTCATCAACATTAGCGGTCCACCCGTTTCTCCTCTTTGCTGTTTGGCGCCAGTTGGAAATACCAAATGATACCAGGTCGCTTCCCACCTGAACCTTCCAACGGATTGGAGGTCTTCAACTTCCTCTGCTTCCGCCAGCGGGTACTCCATCGAATACTTTCAAAGCTGGAGCGCTTTCATCTATTCGGACGGCATGGCCTAGCCAGCGTAGCCGCTGTCTCTTGATTCGCTGAACTATGTCTATTCAGTCCAAAGTAGCACCTGTTGGCAAGAGTGATTCTGCGTTGGATTTCAGGGCTGACATTATTGGTATTGTTAATGCTAGTCCCCAGATAGACGAAATTATCCACGACTTCGAAGTTGTGACTGTCAACAGTGACGTGGGAGCCAAGTCGCGAGTGCGGTGACAGGAGATATTTCGTTTTGACCTTGTTCACTAACAGACCCATTCGATTCGCTTCTTTGTCTAACCTGAAGAACGCTAAACTTACGGTGTGGTTGTTGTGACCAATATCATCGGCGTACGCCAACAATTGTACACTCCTGTAGTAGAAATCACACGATATTCTCCTTGTCTGAATCCTTGTTTGGTATCGAACGCCTCGAAGAGGTCTCTCCCAATTCTGGTATTATCCAGGGTTAGTTTACATAGCGCTATGAGTTTTATGGGGATATCAAATTCAGACATAGAGGCGTAGAGGCAGTTTCTTATAGTGCTGTCGAAGGCAGCTTTAAAAACGATAAAAAGGCGGCATGTATCGATTCTTTTCTCTCGAGTTTTATCCAAAATTTGACGCATAGTGAATATCTGGTCAATGGTGGATTTGCCAGGTCTAAAACCACCCTGATAAGGCCCGATGAGTTTGTTGACGGTGGGCTTTAGTCTTTCACACAATACGCTAGATAGAATCTTATATGCGTTATTAAGAAGACTTATCCCACGATAATTGACGCAACCGTGTGGTTTCCCTTTTTTTGGATTGGGCAAAGCACACTTAGGTTCCATTCGTCAGGCATGTTTTCGTACGACCATAGTCTACAGAGAAGCTGATGCATGCTCTTTGTCAGTTCTTCGCCAACGTATTTGAATAGTTCTGCCGGTAAGCCATCGGCTCCAGCCGCTTTGTTATTTTTTAAGCGGGCAATCACTATTTGAACTTCTTCACAGTCGTTCGTGGGGCTTTCACCTTTACTGCCATTGAGCGGGTTGGAGAAGTGTTCCCTCCATACACTAAGTATGCTCTGGACATCTGTCAGCAAATTACCTTCATGGTCCCTACAAAAGTTTGCTACGGTGATGAAACCTTCTGTAAGTCGACGCATCTTCTCATAGAATTTTCGAGCATTGCCCTTGTCGACCAGCTTCTCAAGCTCTTCATAATCACGCATTTCGGCCGCTTTCTTTTTTCGTCTGCAAATGCGTCTCGTTTCTCTCTTCAGCTCTCGTTATCTATCCCACCACGAACGTGTTGTAGTCGATCACAAAGTTGCGTGGTAGGCAGCCTGCTTTCTCTCCACTACAGTTCGACATTCCCCATCGTACAAGCTGTTTTTCTGCTATTGTTGAAAACCAATTGTTTCCGAAGCAGCGGTACGTAAGGAATTTGCGAGTGCTCTACCACTGAGCCATACGTCAGCCATGTAATATATTGTTGTAATATTCAATTCATTACCAACCAGCAACTATTAAATTGTGCTCATTTTTAGCCACTATTTTACTTAATGTTGGGTTAGTGAGTTTTTTTTTTTAAATACTGCAAACTTGCGGTAATAAATTGTCTGAGAAATGTATAAGCAGGATTGATTGTCGGGCTCCACTTATATATTGTTAATTGTTTATTGCGGCCTGTAATTGTTTGTGATGATTAATTAATGATCTTTATTGTTTATATAAAACATTTTTCACGATCCAAAACCACATTTTTAATACCTTTTTTTTTGCATTCGCAATTAATTGAGCAGAAGATCTAAGAAAATAATAATAATTACACTTGTAGGAGTTTCCTTCCGTCAGTCACAGAATATAACTACAACAGAAAGTGTAGAGTATTTGGGTCTTTGTTCTAATATCATTATTTCAAATTTCGCAAGCAACTGCTATCATTTCGAGCAAAGTTGTGCATAAATATATATCAACGATCAGCTGTTTGCCAACATATGCACATATGTTTCGACTGTTCATAGCAACTGTTTTCTAATACTTTTGCATATTTTGCAATTAGCAATGCTTTACTAGCCACGAATTATTGTATGAACGTTTGTGTTTTGTTTGAAATGACGTCACTTGGTGTAAATACTGCAGCTGCACTTGCTTATTTCATTTTTGTGAAGCTCACTTAATTTCTTTTTTTTTTTACTTACAACCCTTCCTGCTCAAATGCACATACTAAAATACAATGACTAAACAAAATGTCATAAAGAGCACTTCAGTTTATTCGTTATGAATTTGTTGTATCACCTCATGCATTACATATGTGTATGTATGTACACATGTATTCTTTGTGTCAAAACATTTTTTAAGTTAATTAATTTAACAAAGATATAAAATATCTTTATGTATGATTTTATGTTCTCTACCCTTAAGAATTTCTATGAACTCACGTGAGAGCTGCCAATTAATTTATCGATATAAAAATCGACATACATTTTTGTGGCGAAAATGCTTCAAGTACTGCAACTTTATAATTGCCAGCAAAAAAGTGGACGGTATTGCGTGCCATTTTCTTTTCTATTCAATTTTTCAGCGTCTCTTCAACCAATTTGGAATTTTTGCTTTGCTTATTTTATTTTATTTCACATATTTCTTCATTTCAGCTTTAGTTGACTGCATTGGGTAAGTAGTTAAATTTTATCGATTTTCGCATTGATATCGTTGCCAACCGATAGTAGGTAAAAATAAGCTTTGATTTATTTTTTCTTGCTACATTTTCTTTTTACATTTTCTTGTGTTCACATTTCACCCTTTTCACAAAAACAACAAATACGAAATCAATGCACATGCAGCCGAGCTGACCATACTACACCCCTTTAAACCCAAAAAAAAAGAAGGGCGGACGATTGCATGAAAAAATATCTGAGATACGAAAGATAGGTGCAGTTAATCAGGTAGGAAGAAAGAAAAAAATTCATACGAAAAACATACACAAAGCAATATAATGAGAATCTGACAAGGCGTTCTGACCTGTCGCTTCGTCTCGCTTTCACACTGTCGCTTGTAGAAGTGCATTGAATGCAGCAATGACAGAATGAATCAAATAGCGGAAGTATGTGGAGTTATGTCGTTGAAAAAGAGAACAAAGAAATATGCACTTGTATAAATGTGTGTATATGGTGCCTGCATAGGGCAGCGCAGCCATGCAAGGGGGGAATAGAAAAGCACTTGACGATAGTAATGATGATGAGCAGCAAATAAACTGGTAATGCAAGGTGCAAATGATAGCCAAGTGCAAGACGCTAAAGCGCCTTCACATTAAATGAATTCATTGAATTTCATAAATCAGTTGTTAAACACAATAAAAGCGTGAGTTGAAAACTCAAAAATCAACTTTTTTTATCCAAAAACACGCAAACTCATTAAAAATTCGTATCTTACAAATATACGACGCAATAGTATATTAGCAGTGATGGCAAAAGCCACGGCACACAAAAGCAGCGCAGCGAAAACGAACGCACGTACATGTTTTATCTTTTTTTTTTTTTTAGTTTTTTCTTCTTTTTAGCTCTTTTTAGCCAAAACGCATGGAGAAGGCAACAACTAAGACTGCAGACAGGCGGCCGTAGCAGCGGCAGCAGCAGCAGCAGCAGCAGAATCGTCAGGCCAATGGAATATACAGCTTATGAGAGCACACTAAAATCCGAACGGCAGAAAAAACTAAGAAAATTCTGTATATACAAATGCGGCACTTGTGTGCCTATTAAATCGCCGACTAACCATCCATCCCATCCAGCTGAGCATTATGGCTGTTGGAAAACTACATTGCATACACACAATTTTCTGTCCATAAATATTTATCGATTTATATTTATTGGTTAAATAACCAGCACCAAAAAAAAAAATTTCTATACTCGCGTTTCGTTTTTAGCCATAGAATAATCACACTGCTTTTCAGTCGCCAACAGAGCCTACTTCCAATGGTAACCTCACATTTCTCTAATTAGAACCGCAGCGGTTGGCAGCAACGACTATTTGGCATAAAAGTATGCAGCTATCCTGCTTCAATGCATGTCTTTGGAATGTGTTGAATTTTGAATGTTTCCAAGAGGAAAATAGCACTTTAGTTGTCTCATTTCTTGATGACAGCCGTAGCAGCAAGCTAGCTGTGTACGTCGGCAGAACCGTCGGCGTTGCGTGTGCGTGTGCGTACGCTCACTCTCGTTCGCTCGTTTAATTTGCTCTCGCTCTTTTCAATTCAATATACTCCCTCTTCCTGGCGTAGGACTTACAAATTCAAGGATAGTCATAAATTTTTTTACATGATTTCAGCGCTTTTCCAATGCTGGATTGCGACTGTGTGCTACCACATAATCTTGGTTCTACCACCTAAAGTTGTTACTTTTGCTGCGTCTTGGCATTTGGCTTGAATGAAGACTGTGAGGGAATTTTGTACTTTAACTAAAGCATGCTGTCATCAAAGTTAATTTCACTGAGCCTACACACATATGTACATATGTATAAATAACGTCAGAGATTTTCACTAATTCTTTGCAGATTACAATTAAAAAGGAAGTAAAGGAAATATTTTAGATTCTGAAATTTCATTCATTAAACACTCACGGAACTACGGAATCATTACTTTCGTTGCGTTAACAATAATGATCAATTGACGAACTGGCTGGCTAACTGCCCGAATGGCGCTATCGCCAATGTTGCTCACGCACGTATGCACAGATATTCGGAAGACACCCAGCCAGCACTTGATTCCTTGCCTTTTCTTCAAATTGCTGTATCTAC
This sequence comes from Neoceratitis asiatica, assembly GCA_030068015.2. Classification (NCBI taxonomy): domain Eukaryota; kingdom Metazoa; phylum Arthropoda; class Insecta; order Diptera; family Tephritidae; genus Neoceratitis; species Neoceratitis asiatica. Next base: position 95,865,519 of record CM061525.1, on the reverse strand, counting down.
GTCTTTTTTTATTTCTTCTTTCTTTTTGTACTTGTTCGATTCTGCTGTTCGGCTGTTCTCTTTTTCCTTTTTCACTATACTCCAGTCGATTTCTCTTCAAATTTCTGTACTCACTATATATTTCACATATATGTATATTTTTTATATAATATACTTGTAATTGAGGCATAAAACTTCAAATTTTTTTTTATTGTAAAACCACACCTGACATTTCAAAAATCGAATGCACCTTTTGAAAATTTGTCCAACATTCAACACTTTCGAAAACGAAAAACTAGCAATGAAATTTAGAGAAAAAATTCTCCGTTTCCCTTGCTCTTCTTTTTTATACTTGTCAATTTTTTATCTACCAATTACGGTTCTTCTCCGCTTCGCTTGCGACGTCGATGAAGATCCAACATTCGCCGTACTTGAAACGACTCTTGCAGCACACGTAATTACTTTTAAATCACACCGATTAACGTAAATCTACCGATTTTTTAAAACTCAGACAATTATTGAAGGATATGCAGCGAATTTATATTATTTAATGCAGAAAATTCCAGCGCCACACGCCAAGAAATCAAGATACGACGACTCCTTTTTTCATCAATATGGCGGTGCAGTAATGCCAACCTGACAGTTGGATTGCTGTGGCGTTGCCAACGAAATGTGACGAAAGCATTGAGTGCTGCCAGCTCGTTCAAGCAATTTTAAATAAATCTTCCTACTCTGATTTGCAATTATAAGAGTAGAAATTGTATTATTTTAAATGTTTTTATTGCAAAACATTTTAATTTTTCTATCCAATCATGTTTTCAGCTTCAAAATGGCTTATTTTTTCAATTATATACCTTTTTATATATTTTTTACACTAATTATATGTGCAGTTGGTAAATCACCGGTCAATTGCATTTTATTTCGCACATCCCCTTTTCACACACATTTTCGTAAACAACAATTGTCAGTGAATTTTCTTCTCTATCCAATATCTACAAATTATACCGTTGCTTATTTGGCATTTATACTTTTTGTTTATTTAAATAGCAACGGCCATGCAGAAATATATCTGGCCAGTATTTTTACCCATATTGTTCTTGTCCTGCTCTCTGCCGATTTTTTTACGCGTCTACGCTACTGCGCCCAATGTAATCGATGAGGAGTTCCATTTACGGCAGGGTTTACATTTTTGCAATAAACGCTTCGATGTGGTGCGTATATACATAGCTAGTGGAAGTGGAAACTTGTATTTAATAAAACAGCTAACCACACCATTTAGTGGGATCCCAAAATTACCACCTTTCCAGGTCTCTACCTCGTATCATTGATACTCATACCACTTGGCGCTTGCACGGAATTCGGTTTGCGTTGCATATCGCTTGCAGCGGCTACATTGAATGTACTCATACTATATAAAATCAGACGACGTTTACTTGGTGGCGCACATGGGCAGCTGGCAGCGTTGGATACTTTTACTTTAGCGATATTACCACCGCTGTACTTCTTCAGTCATCTCTACTACACAGATACGATATCGTTGACGACAGTCTTGCTATTCTACTACTATTGGCATAAGGAGTCACATCTGCAGGCGGCAGTGTATGGTAGGATGGCACATATGGCTGTGTACATACATATGTGTGACCTTTAATTTTTTTCTATACATATTCATATTTGTAGCTGCTGCTAGCGTTTTAATGCGTCAAACGAATGTTGTCTGGGTTGCTATGTGCTTCGGCATTACTGCACTGGATGTATTAACCGGTAATTATGCACGCGCTAAAGGCATTAGAAAACAACAGGTGGAGTTACTTAATGCCAAGGTGGGTTGGTGGCATGGCATAAAAGACATTTATACTAATTCTCTAAGATATTTCGTTACAGACGCTGCTTTCCATACTCACTTCATATCGTGTGCTGGCGCACAGCATTTGGCAGATTTTGCGTAAAGGCTGTTACTATCTCATTATCATTTTACCCTTTGTTTTCTTCGTATTTCTCAATGGTTCTATTGTGATTGGCGATAAGCGCGCACATGAAGCTACCATACATTTGCCGCAGGTTTGTTAAAAAAACTTAATTTAATTATTTTTTTAAATAAATTTTTACATTTCACTCCTCCACACTTAGTTATTCTACTTCAGCGTGTTTGCGCTAATTTTCGGCATATCCAACACACTACATGAATTTCGTGCCACACTACGTTGGCTCTCGCGTGAAAAACTCATAGTGCTCTTCCTCTTCGGCCTGTGCGTGCTTGTTGTTAAATGGAATACGCTTGTACATCCCTACCTACTGGCTGACAATCGTCACTACACATTCTACATATGGAATCGTTTCTATGGCCGCTTTGCTGCCTTCAAATATGCCATGGTACCAATTTATATATTCGCATTGGCTATTCTACACTCTGGCCTACAGCATATGCGTACAAGTTTCAAATTGATGTTTTGGTTATCGGTGTGTTTGGTGTTGTGTTTCCAACGTTTACTGGAGCTACGCTATTTTCTCATACCGTTCGTTTTGTATCGCCTGCACACACAACCGCTGATTAAAAATCGTTGGGCCGAATGGTTGGAGCTAGTCTGCTATGTGTTGCTCAATGCGCTGACATTTTATATATTTTTTACTAAGGAAATCATGTGGCAGGACTTTAAGGAACCGCAGCGCATTATTTGGTAGACAAGAACGAACGGAGGGAATTGGAAAAGAGGGCAATGAGAAATCGAGTTGACATGTTGTTGCTGCTGTTGTGACAGAAAACGCTGTATAAAACTTAATTTTTTTTAATTTTCCTGATGTTGTAAACACAGTTTTTTAACCTAGCTAAACCGACACTCGCGAAACACTAAGATTTTGTGATTTTGTTTAAAATTCACAATTTTTTAGCTGAAAAAAATCCTATTTTGCGTATTTATAACTTCCATGTTGTTGTTGTAGACATGACTGCTATGTATTTGGTTTTAGAAAAAAAGCAATAAAACTATTTATTGAGTTTAACTTTAATTTTGAATATTTTCCACAACATTATTAACGTTTAATTTATAACTTGGATTATAGAATATAATATATTTGACAAACTGCTAAACATTAAATGCCGCAAATATTATAATATTTCAAGTAAACACACACACACGCCCATATATATATGCATATAAGTGGATTGATAATGTTATATAACGGTAATTATTCAAATAATATGCAAATACTGCATAACACATTCCAAACATTGCATTTTTGGTCGCACACAAATCACTAAACTACATATTAGTAGCATTTCAATATTCGAAAACTTACATAAATTCTAAAAACAAAAAAAAAACAAAAAATAAATTCGCGTTGCAAAAATTGAAATAATTTTGAAGTGCATTATGCGATGTTCACATTGCGCGACTAAAGTTTTAAAAATTTAAACTTTTGACATTTAGTGAAAATAGCGGTAAAAGTTGACATTTTTAACATGACATGCGATTGCGGGTTGCCACATGTCAAAGCAAGAAATTGAAATTTTTTTTGCACTACATTTTTTTTTTTAAATTAAATTTTGCGTGATAAATTTCATGAGATTTTGAAAGTTAAAATTCAAAAGATTTAACATTAAATTTTGGCTTAAATCTTGCAATAAGTACAAACCTAACAGTGAAGTGAAGCGTTGCCCTTTCCAACACTTTCTTTTTCGCCCACACTTTACTTAACCTAAAACCTAACCTTACTTCCGAAGTGTTTGTTATCCTCCTCTCCTTCATACTACATTGTATGAGTCGTTCCATTTAATAGGGTATTTAATGGGTTATTTAATGGGTTATTTATATTTAATAGGGTATCTGATTCTGATAATACTGTATCATATCGTAGGTGCGCGTACGGAAGTTCTGATACGAGTTTCGTATCACCGCCGATATATGTGCAGCCGCCTCTTTATTATTTTTCGTAGCGACAAAGCGTTGCTTCAACAAATTTATAGTCTGACCGCGGAAGCAGGGCAAACCGGTGTCGAGCATAAGCGATACCAACGAGACTATAGCATCCTGATAGGGCCGTACAGCAAGAAAAGCCTGTACGCACAACTCACAGAACCACTTGAAGGCAGGCGCCTCCATTTTACCGCCCATAATCATTACCATTTCGTCGGTGAGCTTCATATCCGGCTCAAAGCCAATATTACCACCAGGTGAAGACTCAAACATGAAGCCAAAATCTGTGCGTGGAGAGAAAGAGAAACAGAGAGAAAAAGAGAGAGCGAAGTGATTTAGACATTAAATGTGAGGAGAAAATATCCACCCACCAATATGTATGACATGCCCATCCTTGTCTATCATTATATTGCCATTATGGCGATCCTTGATCTGCAACAAGTAACCGATCAGCGAATATGCCGCCATGGATTTGACAAAATTGGCACGCGCCGTTTGATATTCTTTAGAACTCTCATCGCCATACTGATGCAGGAAGTACTCATAGAGGCCGGAATCAGTTTGACGTCCCAGCTGATCGCGTGATTTCGCATTTGGCACGCACTCAATGACGCCGCACTGCAAGCCAATTACAAAAGAAAAAAAATAAATACTCTTTCGTTGGAGAGCAACCACAAACAATGTGCATACTTACACCCGGCGCGGTGGCTACCACGCGATAGGGAAAGAGAAATAGCTCTAGGCCCACTTGCTGGAATATATTCTTGAAAATTGTTATAACCTGCAGCGCGAGTATGTCCTGACGTACATCGTCACCCACTTTGAAGATCGCCGCCTGCCAGGATTCAACGCCCAGCGTCATTTTGGCATCCTCCTGTGAGTTCTGTAAGCACTAACGTGTAGTCCATAAAAGTTCGCAGCTCGTGTGTACACAACTACTTACCGGATTATTGGATACCTCCATGGCGCGCGTCTCCAACTCGGTTATACCACAACGATAGACACGAAAACGCGCCAAGTATGGCGCTTTGGCAGCGCTCTGCATTGGCGTACCGCTATTGTAGTCAATGTCCAGCACCATAGCCTCGGGATTGGATGGTAGGTAGCAGCCAGGCTGCACTTGTATGCGTTTGAGCGCTGTCAAGCAGGCATTCTTGCGTTCAATACCCTTGGGGAAGGAGCGTATCTCGCCTGAGACGGCGGTGATCTTGCCGAAGAAGTCAAATTCGCGTTCGTAGAAGCGTTTGGCGGCGCCCGAGAAGGAGGAAATTATATTATGTGACAACGCCTCCAAGCAGTCATACAAATACGGATCCTTATGCTGTTGATCTTCATCCATAAACATATTCGTTTGCATATTCCAAATGAGCTGGTGAGCGACAATCTGTGAACGCTTGGAAATATTCTTAATAAACTCGGCCACATAACCCATGGTGTCGTGCCGTAAAGCCTGTACCAATTGTGGAATGTATGGCAATACGGATTCGGCTTGGTAGGAGCTGAGTGTCTTGACCGCATACTGTGCCGTAAGCGGATGTGAGGGATATTGACGTGAGAAATAAGAAAGCGCCTGTATGGGATTTACGGGCGCCCAAGAGAGTATGTAGACTAGATCAGGACTCTCATGCAATAGATTTTTGGTATTGCAGAGATACTTAAGCGCCTCTGGTATGTGGCTGACGGCAATGGGATCAGCGCATACCAAACGTGAGACCTCCTCTTCAATCGAGTCGGCACTTTTGATGCGCAGCGGTAGGAAAACTGCCAATGCGGGGTTGTAAGCCCAGGCGAGACGTGCGTAATCGCGCCACATATTCGGTTTGGAGGGACGTGCGCGCCACTCGTTGATCTGCTCCTCGCCTGTGTAGAGTTGCAAAGATTTCGTTAACACTTCCACCCATTAGTTGGCTGTCACAAGCCATTTACTTACCAGGTATTGCCAAGTCCGGCAGACTATTCGGGTTGTACCACGTTATGAGAAACTCCAATTCAATCGCCAGCAATTCCAGAATCAAGTTACGCTTCTTCATATAATCCTTGTCGTAAGAGTCCTTCGGGTAAGGTAATCGTTTCGAGCGATTCGAACGTTTCGAAAGCGTCGACGTAGAGTGCGGTATGGTATTGTACCAGCCGCCAGTGCCGCCGGTCGACATCGAGCGCGCCACATCGCCGCCACTGATCAGTGACGCCGTCTCCGCATTCTGTCTCACTGAGAGCATTTGCGCTGAGGCCACCGTCGTAATATCGTATTCGCCCACCTCCGAGGTGACCAAATGTTTCTTCTCACTGCGCATCGTCTGCCAGAATTTCAACAGTATCAAAATGTCATCCAATAATTGTTCCTTACTCTGATTCGGGCATGTGGGCGGACCACAAAAGTAGTCCAATGCATTGCTATAGATACGTTCGCGGAGTATGTTGCGTGCCAGCGAACGCGGTATTGTATTGCCTTGGAGCAGTGAGAGACCGCATTGCAAAAGCTTGAAACGACAACCGACCGTTGACACTTGACGATTCTGTTTGGAATTCTTCGAGATGGGCAAACAACGATGCAGCAGCAGACAAAACATTTCCACCTTGTCGCGATTACAATACTTCGCGGTGTCGACCATTTCGGAGAGCAGTTGGAGCCAAATGAGATGCGGCGCAATTTGTATGGGTTTCGACACGAGCTTACAGCCATCGTAGGCGGCAAGTGGTATGGTTATTTCCACCTCGTCGGAGAAGAGACCTAATTTCTTTTCGAAGGTCGTCTGCCAGGCGCTGACCATCTCTTGTATGAAACAGAGTTCTAGATCTTGACGCGCCGTAAGCACCCACTGCCAGCACTCGACAGCTGTCTCAACTGCGTATTCGGTGAAAAGCTCGACTTGAGAAGCGGCTGAAAAGCGATGGTGAGATGAGGGAGAGAAATTAAAAGTCATCATTTAGTGGGATGAAAGAAATTTCTGGGGTGTAACGTAAAAAAAAATTTCTCCACCAATGCTGCAGACGCGCCGAGATTTTAATGAAGTTAGAGACAAAAAAAAAAACTAAATCAAGAGTCGTATCTACTCACCCACTGCATGCAACAACTTTCGATTCACATCCGAGCAGATGATCAAGTAGGCGGTGGCACGCCACAATGCGCCCCGATGACGCGCATCACTCTTCTCAGCGCACGCATCCCAGACGTCCTTTACCAAACGATCCGCCAAACCGGCCTTGTCCTCCTCGCTCAGTACCGAAAGTAGCCCGGAAATTTCACCAGCATATTTGCTACGCAGACACAAAACCGACACAAAGCGCGGTGTATTACTATTCACACAGTTGGGACGTTTGCTGATCGAAGGTAAAGCATTCGGATACAAAGTGTTGCTGCTGACTACGGAATCGAAAGCCAATGCCAGGCCGCTGTGATGTGCCAACACTGGCGCGGGTATCTGATTGGGATACTCTTGTAAGTGCGAGCGCGTGGAGCGTGGCGCCCATTTCATAGCTTCATTCACAATGCCCTGGCAACGATCAGCAAAGTCCTTAACACGACTTTCACGCGCTGACAACGAGTCCATGAGCTGCAAGGTATACGGTGTGGATACCACGCGTAATGTGGGCGTCTCCTCGTTAGGGTCGAGTGTTAGTGAGAATGCAAGCAATTGCAGTATGTCCAACATGCACCAGAGTACGCGTCTATTCCACAAGAGATGTGGAAATTTGTCCACCAACTGCGACAAATACTGATCGGCGACTAGCTGAATTTGTTTGTGTATGTGATTGAAGTAGACGAGCAAGAGCATTGACTGCGATTCCAAGACCTTCTCACGAATTTCATCGTGTGCGAAGAGCACATTGCGGAACTTCTCGAAAACTTGATCGGCAACGCTGCGAATGATAGCAAGGTAAGAAATTAACAAAATTGGAGTTGCGGTTCCGTTAAGTCTCTGTACTCACCACTTCACGCATTGCCAAATACCCGATTTGTCTTTTTGCAGCGCATTATCACACAGATAACTGAGTATCGGCTCTAAACTTGGCTCCTCGGAGTTTTCCACACGCAACGTCTCCAACCAGTAGACACTCAGGAGATAGGTGCATTGCGCAAAGGTCAGCTTGTTGATCGAAGCCGTCACCTCGGCTGGGGGATGCTCCAACAACAGCAATATCTGACTGCGTAACTCATTCAAACTCACCGAATCACTCTTAATCGCCGACGTATAGTTCAATTCACGCATGTCGGACTTGTGTGTCGTCTGCGAGATGAGCAATGGCGATTTGGCTGCAATCTGTTGCACTCCTTGATACCAATCGGCTGGCCAGAGGCGAGCATTTGTAAAGCCCATGACCACACAATACACCCAGAAATCCTTGAATAATTTATGCAAACGCAAGCGTGGATTCTTAATCGGCGGTAGGCGACGCACCAGCACTGCAATCACCGGTATTAACATACCCAAATTACCGGCACTGGAGCTAGCCTTCTGCGCGCCCGGTGTATTGTTGTCATAGGAGCGCTCGCCCTCCAGACCGATCTGCACAAAGAGTTCGAGCAGTTTGCCCAACAATTCGAGCATCTCAGCATCGCCCTGTATATTGGCGGCAATATTACCCAAGGCATTGACCACCGCATCCGACACGTTATTGAATTGTTTGCGATGTTCCTGATCTGATGTGTAGGCCAGTGAGGCTGATTGCACGGTGACGCGTGAAAACATTTTCATAATCTCCTCGAAAACATGTGGCTCACACTGCGATATGATCATACAGCCGAGCTGATCGACGATCAGTGCATTTTGCTCGGAGGGCACTTTACAGAAACGTTGTATGAAGAACTGAAGAATATTCTGTGTGGTCTTGGAGGTGTCCTTCAGTGTGACGGCGACGTGACCGAGCATGACTATGATATTGAGGCTAACCAGTGTCGACTCACTGTGGGTGGAGAGGGTGAGAGGCGTAAAGCAATTTGTGTGGGTAATAAACAGAAAGGAACACCGATCCGATGGACCGATCAACTTTTATACATACATACGACCAGCGCTACTTACGATTCATGTTTTTCCGCTGTGAAGAGCCTATTTGAGAGATTAGCCACCAAAGCTGGCACACAATACTGATCCAGTGTGTGCGCCGAACGCAAAGCAATGCTCAGATTCTCAATTGCCGCATCCCGCAATGCCTCGAAAGCTGCTTGGCCCGAACGCATGCCCGCATGCTTCTGATGATCACCGTAAATATCAACCGTCGAGCGAGATTCGCTATTTTGTACGACAATTTTGAATGGCGCCAATTTTTCCTTCTCCTTCTTCTGCAGCGCCAGCGTTTGCTGGGAGTAGGCATGCAATTTGGCCAAAATTGGACTGGGATCGACGAGGAAATCACGTAAATACGATATAGATGTGCCGGCAATGTTGGGGAATTTCTGCGCCAATTTACCGAGACCCTCGAGACAAACCATCAACAGGGGCATGTGGTCCAAAACGATCTTATGACTCAACACAGAGTTGAGTTTCTGTGATAGGCGACCGCAGAGCTTGTCGGCCTCTAAATGGGGGGGAGAGGAGGTGGTAGGATAGAGATAAGAGAAAATATATATTTAAAATAATATATATAAATTATTTTTATATAAAAAAAAATAAAAATAAAAAAATATTGAAATTATAACGGCATAAACTGCATTCAAAAACGAGAAAATAAACATGTCGGAAAGGCAGGCAAAAAAAAATGGGGAAAAATTAAATCGCATTGCAATAACTACTACGTCACTATAGCGAGATTTGATAATGAGAAATTAAATTTAACGGTAAATCTTGTATAAATTTATACCAATTTTTTAGCCACAATTTACTGCGTTTCTGCGCTTTCTGACGTTTACTAGTTTTTTTTTTTAATATTTCGAATTAAAAATATAAATGTTAAGAAATGAAAATTTTTGAATTCGATTTTTTTTTATAGAAAATTGAAAAAAAAAAGTTCGAAAACATTTTCTTAAGCTGGTTTTGTGGCTACAAAAAATCCAATTCGATCTGGCAGCCACGCAATACAGTTCAGATTTTGTTTTCCTCGATTTTCTCCCAAAATAACGTCAAAAATACATTTGTTTAAAGTGTGAATTTTTCTATTACCTTTTTTTTAAATTTGGTTGTGAAATCTTGCCATAGACACATAGTATTCACTTGGCTTTGTTGAAAATGAGGGGGTCTAATTAGTATGTATGTATGTATGTACGTAGTTGAATAATGTATTTTGCTTAATTTTTGTTGATAAAAAAACCAGCATGCGGCGAGCCGTTTGGCGGTTCGTAATGAACCAAAAAATTTTCAAATAAATTAACAACCTTTTTTCAATAATATTTTTAAACCCAACTGCAATGAAGGTACATTGTACTCCTCATCAACTGAAAAGAATAATTTAAATTAAATACAAAAAAAATTGAAAAAGAAATTCCCAAATGTTTACAACAAATTAATGCACTGAGATAAATCAAAAATTTTGAATTTTTTCTTTCTTCAACGTAAAGTGGTCTTCTCAGTAAAGACTATTTCATTTTTCTTTTCAAATATAAACTGCCTGCTGCACACTAATTCAGGCACTATACTCGTATGTATCTAAGAACCTACCCGTTTCGTCGCGTATTGCCCACACCAACAGATCCACACAGGCGGCATTTGCCATCACGTTCACCTTATATTTGTTCACCACCGGTAGGCCGTTCTCTTCACGTTTCTCCTTCTCCTGATCCTGTTGTTTATTAGCCAACTCAGTTTGTCCATTCAGGAAGAGACGCTTAACAAATTCCTGCACATCCTTTGTGAATGGTGTTGGCAAGTCAATTTGATGTTGCAACAACTCGCGTAGTAGTGTAACCAATACCAAATTCAATGTCTCCGAGAAACTCTTATAGCAATAACCTTTGATTTGATGTAAAGCAAAAATGTCACTCGCTTGCTCATCCAGATGTTCTAGCGTTTCTTTGGTGAGTAATTTTTTAGCTACTGCAAAGATGGTCTGCAAATGTTGTATGGGAAATGGTGGCACCACAAATGTTTTTTTCGATTTCACTGGCGTTTCACAGGCGCGCATATTGGGAAATTGATTGAAACTCGAACCGGTTTTTGTGAAGAAATGAGTGCGCGGATCATAGGGTACAGAGAAATAAGTTTGCAAATTTGGCCTTTGGTGCTTGTTAATGCCGTTAATCATTTGCAATTGACGCATGCGCAACTCATTCGAATCTTGACTTAAACTACCGGACATGGAACGTGGTATAATTGGGCGAAATTGCGAAAAGCAAGCAAGGCGTTCGCTAGAGCTGAAACTGCCACCATTACGTGGATTCTGTTTAACCACAGGCATTTCTTCACGTGGAAATATGCGACAAAGCAATGGTGGGTCCTGCATGGCATAACGACCCATGGAGCGTGCCAAACCGAAAAGTAACGGTACGGTTGCTTTACAGAGTATGATAGGTGGTGGTGCAGTGCTGCTATCTTTGCTGGACTTGATGATGTTTGCTAAAGCACTGAGTGTCTCCACCTGATTGAGTATGATCTCCTCGCGTAAATCTGGACATTTCGAGGAGATATCCGAGAGTAGAGTGTTCAAGCAGAAACTAAATTTCTCAGCTGACGGTATGCCTATGAATGAAACAATGCAAATTGTATTAAAATATTTAATATGTAAGAAGCGCGCGTGTGTGTGTGTGTGTGATTTTTGTACTCACGATCTGTTTTGCTCCACTTGGCGTCATCAACCCAAACCGCCTTCGGTAAACATTTCGCTAAACGCAACAAATACGGCACAATGCGCTGTTCATGTTGACAACCACTTTCCAGAAAATAAATACCCAAAGCTATAACCGCATCTTGCGCTTTTGCATCAAGACAGAAAACACCAGCGGCATTTTCTTGTGGGCAATAGCGGAAGAGCGATTGTACCTGAAATAGCGTAGAAGCAAAAAAAAAAAAAACAGAAACGAAAATAGTGAAACAAATGAATCAAAGGTGAAAAGTCGATTTTTCGCTGCGTATTGACCGTGAAAATCAATCATACGCTACCTTGTCCCATGGTGTAGACTCTATGCGTGCCAACACTCGCGCTAAGCTCTGTACGGTGCGTTGATAAGAGAACGCATCCATCGTAACAGCGCACAACCGTTTATTGTAAATTTAGTGTTTTATTTTTATAATTAAATTTCCACAATATTTAATAAGTTTCACTTTTCACTGTGGGAAAATACGTCCAATCGATGTTGTCATTGATTACTCACTAACGAGGTGACCAGAAAGTATAAATATGCTTAATGCAAACGCGACGAAAAAAGTGTGGAATAATTTTAGTGAATTTAATAATTTAATGCGCATTAAAAATATTTATTTTAAAAAATATATGTAAATTAATGTCTATTATTAATGCAATTCTTAAAATTTATGTGCTTTGTTTCCAGAAGAATTTATTGATTTGAAATTTTCTAATTTTTGGTAACTCAAATGTGTTAATCGCGGAAAAAACACTAAAGCAAGTATAACGATAAAGCAGAGGGATTGTGTCAAAACAACAATTGATAAGCAACAGCTGAGTGTACAGCTGTGACTACAGGGTGGGCGATAAAAAAAATTTTCGCCATTACAAAGTCATTAAAATTCCTACAATGCCAACAGGAAAATATAAAAAAAATACCCCGAACACTTGATTGACAGCTGACAAGCAGTTTTGTACTCGTATTTGACACATACGAGTTTTGAGACTAAATTCTACTGTGTATAACAAAAAGAAAAAAGAAAAAATAAGACAAACTAAGCATATTTGGTGCAAAAAATATAAAACCAAGTGTTTACAAGTGCTAGAATGCCTGGAAATACATGTTCGCTGTGTAAAAGCGGTAGTTGGGACAAGACAATTTCAATGTTCACACTACCCAGCGATGAATATTTGAAAAAAGAATGGGAAGCGGCCTGTGGCATTAAACTCACACCCAGCTCAAAATTATGCGCTAAACATTTTGCGGAAAAGGATTTCGTTAATAATAATCCCAAACGTGCACGCTTGCAGCCGGACGCAGTACCGTCGTTGAACTTGTCAATTAAGATGAAGGAAGTTGACAAAATGTTGCTATTCAACCCGAATAACTGGTAAATACGTTTTAATTACCTCTGAAAAACACAAATATATACTCATAGCATTTCTTTAGTTATAGAAAAAATCGTGCCAGCTTGGGGCAATTGGTATACTTTGTTAATTTTGCGAAGAAACAGCCAACAATGTTAACTTCGAAATTTAGCACTGTAAAGAATTTGTGGGAAGAATTGGCGAAAGAATTGAATGCATTGGACGGTCCCTCACGCACGCCACTCAAGTGGAAGGAGGTAATTAAAAGTGTATTTCCGAAGAATTATTGAAAAATTACAGTTTTAACTCCGTACTACAGACTATGGCCACTTGGCGTTGTCAGCTGCGTTGTCGTGCACGTCGTGGTAAGAGCAGTGGTGTGCCTGAGTTCGATGAATTCGCGCTATGCAATTTATACGAAATAGGTTTGAAATTTGGGCATTAGTATTTCAAACATCTTCTAATCTAAGTTTTCTTTATTAGCACACAATTCAACGAGTAAGGAATTCGACGAGCAGAACAGCAACGATAAAAACGAAGATATTAATGAACTGCCACAACAACAGCAACAACATGAGATTAATGAGTCAATAGAAGCTGATGTAGCCATAAAGACTGAAGCCGATTGCTCTGACGTGGAAAACAACGTTTCCATTCGAACCCCTGCTGGTAGTTGTGGTCTCGAGGTTGATCTACAAGAGGTAGTACATACTTTTATTAATGACATTTGTATGCATTTGTATTTATATAAAATGGTATATCACCTTCTCTGCAGGCTATAACTGGTTTTGAGGAAGAAATTGATATTAAGCCTGATATTGATAACGAGGCAATCAATGAGCCAAGTTACGCCGGCTCAACGACAAAAATACGCACATTAGGTTTTCCGGTATATCTGAAATTTGCATTTTTTAATTTAATCACTTTTTAAATAAATAACTTTTCCTTTTTTTTAGCGCGCAACACCTTCAAAAATTTTTGTTATACCCCGTGCAACAAGCACAGAAAGCAGAACTGCTGAGAATGCTGCAGAGGCCTTAAGTTTTAAAAGAAAATTTCTACCCGAGACATCCGCAGAGAGTGTTGCTAGTAAAGTTATTGTCACCGCCCAGAAATCTACTACGGCCGAGACTCCACCGAAGCATGCTGATACCGTTGCCGGTCTCAAAAGAATTATTCAACCTGGAACTACAACGCGTACCTCAAACATTCCAGAGCGAGAGGAAACACCTACACTATTAGACAATTCTTCACAATCTTCGTCTGAGTGCGCACATACAGTACAAGAACCTAAAACGTCTGCGTCCGAGTGTAAAACAATAACGCTCAATGAAATTTACGAAACTGTGTTGGCGAGTATACGACGGCGAGATGAGCGTGACGAACAGTTTAGCAATGTTATACAAGAGTTAACGGGCGCTGTAACAAGAATGGCAGATAATGTCAAACGGTTAGAGGAGGTGCTAACATTTTGTACGGATAATTAATATATATTGCGCGTGATTTTTATTTTATTCTATAGCTTAAGTTTAAATTGCATTTTTTTCGTTTAATAAAATAAATTAATTTGTTTCAATTAAATTTCGTATATAAAGTTGTCTGCTTTTGCTGCCATACAAGTTTTGCCCTGCCTCTGACACGAACTTGTCTGTTATATGCTCCTCGCTCACTCTATCGAGCTCACTTTCATCCAGTTTTATGTCATACCCCTTCCTCTGCAGTATGTTGTGCAAGATGCCACAGGCATAAATAATATTTGCGCCACGTTCGTGCGTGTAGTGAAGCCTGCTCTTCTTGGAGAGACATTTAAATCGTGTTCTTAGCAAACCAAATGTGTGTTTAATTGTATCCTGAGCATTGCTATGCTTCTCATTATATACCACATGCGCACGATCCTTAATATCCTGCACCGGTGTGAGTAGCCATGGCTCTAGTGGGTATGTGTCATCGCCCAAGAGAAAAGTATTTTGGTCATCTTGCTTATATTGAGCACATAAAAACTCACGCACCGGTGTGTTATGCCAAATTGTTGAATTTTTTACAGAACCCGGCGAACGTGCATTCAGGGATGTAAATAAGCAACGATGATCACAAATCTAAGAATAGTTTTCGAAATTTCATATAATTTGAAATATTTGGTTTTCAACAACACTCACGCCCTCAACTTTTATACTATGTTCATCGAATTCATTGGCATACACTGAGACCTTACCCGCTTTCTCCGTTGGCGTCAACAGATTTATGTGTGCAGTGCCAATCACGCCTACAATGTTCCCAAGACCGAACTTTTCTTCAAAACTGTAAAAGTGGAAAACTCATTTTTAGATGAAAAATATTCTACTTTGCTATCTGAAAAACTAACCCTTTCTTCACCATTTGTTGTTGTTCGTCGGTGTCTGGAAAGCATATTTCATCACAAAACTCATTTATCAGCAATTCAGTTACATTGGTCAGTGCACGCGACACTGTTGACTGACTAACCTTCAGTATATCATCATCAGCCACACGCTTTTGGAATCTACCCGTAGCATAGAAGTTTAAAGCCGCCAAAAATCTTAATGTAAAAGGTACGCCGGTACTCTGTTTGTCGTGCGGCTGCAAATGCTCTATTATAGCGCGACACATGAATTTTGGCACAACAAAATGCTTTTCAAAATCCTCATTCGGCATGCTGAAAGGATCACTGTGGTCACGCAGCTGCCTCAGTTGACCGGAATTGGTGGTTTCCTCATGCAGAACAAGTAGAAGTAAAAGCAGTTCCTCTTCCATTTTTTGGGAATGTTTGTTTATTCCTTAAATTTCAATTTGTTATCAACAATTGTTTGTTTACTTCTGAATTTTTGCGATTCTCTTTTATCAAACACATTTATAACTGCAACAACAAAAAAACAGGGTGCTGTCGCAGGGAAATTCAATTGTTAAGGTGCTGTCAGACATAGTACTTAATTAATTTCGAATTATCTGTCAAAACGAACAATTTCGAAAACTTTCTGGAAATTTCGTTTATTTTATTTTTTTTTCGAAATTGAAATTTTTTGATTTGATGATAGGTCCAGCTTCAAAGAATTTATCGAGAACACCTTCAGCGCCAACCCCCTTCCCCCCTAACCGAGGTCGTCACTAGCGAATGCCTTTCCGCAAAACAATCGTGTCCGCTGTCGCTCCCTTCATCCCTGCAGGAGAACTTACAGCGATCTAACTAAATATTTTCACTGAAGAAGTAGATTTAGCCTCAAGGCCTGACTGCCTATGCCAAGACGAATTCGATAATTAGGAAACCGTTACAAGCAGAACAAGCGGAGCAAGCACTTAAGATCCTGCAACCTATTTCCTGGCGTAATCTAGCTATGGAGCACCTTTAAATGATTGTCAAACCCGACGAGACGCAATGACCGGGCGGAAATTTCTCATTTGGTGAGACCGCCTCGTCGGACCCGAAGAAATGTGCGAGCTGTTGTTTTCAAACTGCACCCCTCGGTTGACAAAATGAAGCAACAAGTTCAACGCCCACACGGAAGCTACCAAACACCGGCGCTTGATTTATTCAGGAAAGAGTTTCAGATGTTAGCAGGATGGCAAAAGCTTCAAAATCTATTCGTCTCGAATAAGGTCACTCTATTAAAATCGGGGAAACCTGCCAAACAAAGGAGAGTCATATCGGCCGATATCTCTCCTTTCCCTAGTAGCGAAGAAGATATTTGAGGCTCGCCGTCTGTGCCCAGCAGCACATCAGCAAGACTGGATCTGTTAAAAGCTTTTGAGCCGATCAAACACACAGTGAACCACAGAACAGAGCCACTGGACAGAGAAAATACCGTCAAGGCACTAAAGGTCATTCAGAGACAGTCCGTCAACATCTTAATATACTTTTTTCCCGTCAATGATGTGCTCGAAATGCAACCTCTACCCACAGCAAACGAAGAGCTCGAGCTACCTCGCAAAGCACAAGTAGTACTACTACAACTTATACCGAGTGGAGCCCGACTGGAGCCATACTTAGCCATATGTCCTGCACAGGATGAGTTCCCGAACGACATAAACCACCTCTTTGCATGTCCTAGCGGGAGTTTGGTACGAGAGGAAATGTGATTTACTTAGAACTGCCCCTGTGAATTCAGCACACAAAAGCATTTAACTAATAAATAATAATGTGTATATATATTTATATCTTTATTAATTTTACATTTTGCACAGTGACTCATAATTTCATCGGACCATTGTGTTAATATTATTTTTTAATGCTCATTTCATTATAGCATTTCATCTCGAATTTACACAATATGTATGTATGTTTTTTATTATTTATCTTCGAGTTAAACAATCAAACATTTATGAATTCAACTGAAAACTTTTTTTTATACATTTTTTTTTTTTTTGGTACATAATGAGGAAATGCACTATTTGTGTAGTATTTTTTTCCTTTTACTATGGAATGTGGGTTATTGAGGAAAAATGTTTGATCTGAACAACACCTGCATTTGCTTTCTATTCAAAAATTGTTTTTTTTAGTGTTTTTTTTTTTATTAATGAAAATTATGAACGTAAAATGTAAGTACTTAGAAGTAAATTCTGAAATTTAACAGTTTGCTAGCACCGCGCACACTATAAAGCTTGGCCAATTTTTAAACTCAAAATAGCATAATTTATGATATAATTGATTTTATGTGCAATTTACATACACAAACCATTTTTTTGTTTGTTTTGTAATTTTTGTATATGTTTTTTTTTTCAATCTAGCACACAGTATATAGAATTTAAATTTAACTCTAAACAATTTCATATATATTTCTTCATTTGTTTAAATGACAATTAATAATTAATATTTATTCAATAATGTTTGCTATAACATGTTTGTTATTGTTATTTTGTTTTTGTATATTCTTTGTCAGCCACTAAAACGTTTAGATATTGGTAAGCCTGGTTGGAAAGTAGGAAGCAGGAAAGGAATAGCAAATCTCCTCTCATATGAAATGTTGATGTGTTTCCTGTTTTTTGTCTTTTTTTTTGTTTTTTGTTTTTGTATTTTGTATGTCTGTTTATGCGTTTCTTAGTCTCAGTCGTGTTGTGATATTTGAAAGAATTTGCTCTGGAAGGTTTAGCTGATGATAACACATTCAAATGCCTAATAACTCACTTAATTTAATTATTTGACTCAGGGATTTGTTGTTGGAACTCGCACTTTTTTGTTTGTTTGTTTGTTTGTCACGTTTTTTATTTATTATTTCACCCTAAATGGTTGGTTTACTAATTTTACGCCACCTCTTGCTATGCTGCTTTAACATAGAAATATTGTATATTGTTAATATTTGTATGGTATGAATGCATGCATGTACTTATATGTACATGCATACGTGTTTACGTGTAATGTTCGCAGTATTTTCACTTATTATTTTGCTAATTGAATCGTTTTACCTGTGTTCTGTTGTATATGTATGTTTTACATTCACCTTTTCTCTAATTTTTTGCTAAAAAATATTTTATTTGCAGCAAGATTTTTGCATTTTCATAACTGTCGTCGACTAACTTCCGCTATGCGGCGCTTGCATTGCCAACTGCATGTTTTAGCCGACAACAAATAGCAAACGTCATGTTATGCGTTGCCAAGTGACAATAATTTCAGTGTTTCTTTTGCAAATGTAGTGAGGGCCTTTTCCCCGTTTTCTCTACTGCTGCGGTTTTCGTAAGGATTTTCCTTTATTTGTTTCTTTTTTGCTGATCATTTTTAATAAATTTACATAAATTTCTAAGTTACTCATACATACTTCTCTGCTTGATATTTTATTTTACGTCTTGGTAAAGCGTGTTTGTGCGCGTGTGTATTTAACTAAATTTTCTATAGAAATTCACACGCATTTGGCGTATACTGGTTTACTTTGCTACATTTGCCTGCCATGTTTGACTGTTTGTTACTATTACATGTATATGTAATGTATATGTATGTGCTTAATGTATACATGTATATATATTTTTAATTTTTTACTCATTTTCTACTATGTAAATGGATTTTCTAGTTACCACACTGTTTACTACTACATGTTGACTTTTTCTATTTTTATTCATTCAATTTTTTCTTTTTGTAGTTCATTTTTGTTATGTTTTGTTATATTTTGTTGCTGTTTAGACTTGTAGGTCTGTATACCTTGTTGACTTTGGAATCCCTAAAACGAGCTTAAAACTAATTTCTTCATTTCGTTTTGTTGTTTTGTTGTTTTGTTGTGGAGTTAGTGAACAGCTGATCTGTCAACTGTCAAATTTTGTATTATTTGTGTAATTGTTTTTTTAACATTATTATTATTATTGTTTGCATTATATTTTTCTTTCATGTATTTCTCATATGCACTTTCTTTTATTAATTTAATATTTTTTTAATTTTTTTTTATTTGATATACTTTATCTTTTATTATCATTATGACATTTTCTTTCTTTATTTATTTTTTAAATTGACAGGACAATAGTCCCTTACACAAATTCTAATACTTTCGCTAATATTTTTTGACTCTATTTTGTGTTTTTTTTAGTTTTTAGTTTTTAGTTTCTGTCATTATGTTAATTTGTCATGCGTTTGTTCGGCTACATAAATTTTAGTATATACGTTTGTAGGTCTATGTATTTTCTGCTGTTATTTGCTTAGGATATATGTTTAGCTATATATGTATGTTTGCTGTATATATGTGAGTATATGTATGCACGAGTATGTATGAATGTTTGGTCAGTTCTATAATTTTTATTCCTTTTTTTTTTGTTTTTTGATAATATATTTTTTTAGTTCTTTTTGAGTTCATTGAGCCTAAAGATCCATCTAAAAAACATGTTGTGGTGACGACAGCAAGTCTAAAATATTTGTTGAGATCTAATATTTAAGTAATAAAAGAGAGTTTGACAAAATAATAATTTAAAAAATAATAAAAATTAAAAAAAAAACAATAATAACTGTAAAACTGCACTTATTTATGTTTCGAACAAGAGAAGGCTAAAAAGAAAAAAGTTTCTGCGTAAATAAAAATAAAAAATTAAAAGTAAAAAAAAAATTTAAAACAATTTTCAAAACTGTATTTAAAGGAAAAGTTTTTTAAGTTAAAAATTTGTACAATCTTTAAAAAAAATTTAAAATTTAACAATTAAAAAAAGTATAAGAAATTTAAACTTTTTTAAAATTCTATTCTAAAGAAAAATTTAAAATTAATTGTAAATATATTTTTAAAATTTTCTAACATAATTTTTCCCCATTGCTTTTCTTCCGTTTTTGTGCAAAAAAAAATGCTGCCAATTCGTTGCACGCAGCCTGTATTTTGCGTATATTCAGTGAGCGCCGAAAAGTAGGCAACGCGCAAGTCGCTTTAAGACGCCCACACAAGTGCGACGTCAGAAAAATAAAATAAAATAAAATTCTTAGAATTTATAGGTAATATATACATAACATAATAGATTATTTACCCCTAAAAAAATTTTGAAATACATTTTTTTAATAAATAAATAAAATAAAAAACAACAAATTAATTTTTTATTTATGTTTTTTGCTCTATTTTCGTCGTTCATTGCGCACATTTTTATTTTTAATATCTATGTAATTGTGTTTATATGTTTTTAGGTGTTTTTTAATTGTAATTTCATTGTGCGTGTTCAAGTGTGTGTATGTGTGTAGGTATGTATGTGTGCATGTGTATTTGGTACAATGTTTTTAGAATTTGTTAATGTTTAATTTTTAGTAAAATTTATAATTTTTTATGTTTTTTTTTGCATACAAATATTTACAAAATAATTATTCTTACACATATATATATTCAATAATTTTTAAAAAATATATATATATATATTTCTTTTGCAACTATTATTAGAAGAAAAAAAATTAAATACAAAATTCGTTAAAATTATTTTATGCATTTTCCGTTTATTTATTTAAACGGCCATTTTATTTATTTATATTAAACAATAATTAAATTATCGGTTTTGTGAAATTTCATTTCCATAAGAAAAAAAAAACAAAAAAGACAAAAAAAAATTTATAATAATATTATAAACAAATAATTAATTTAGGTCTTGTCGTAAACTATATAATATTAGTTAGCTTTTTTTTGCGTTAAATTTAAATTCAAAATTTAACTTATAACTATTTCAAAACAAACAGTTATTTCTACATACATTATACATTAACGAGTATATAGTGTGTTTGTATGTATTGGTATAGTGGTGTGCTGTAGTAATTATATTTAAATGTAAGTTATATATATATGTAGTTGTCATAGCGGAAAAAGTGTTGAAATATTTCATATTTAGCACACTTAAGTCGCACGGAGAGCGCGTTTAATTAATTAATTAATTTTATATTTTTATTATAATTTTTTTTTTGACGAGTTATTAAACCTAAAAAATATTTACGTAAAATTAAATTATTTCTAATTTAACATGCTTATGTATTAATGCAGTTATATTGTGTATGTATGTATTTATAAATTATAATTGTAATAAAATACAAATGAACAGCCGCGTATATATATAATGCATACAAATGTATTTAGTTTTGTATGTACGTATGTAAAATAATTGTTAAAAATAACAGAATTAATTAAAAAATAAAATATAAGCATGTATGTATGTATGTATGCTTTCTTCTCTCAAGAGAATAATATAATTAAATTACATGACGTCAGGCATTTAGGCATAATTTTGAATTTTTTGCAGCTTTTCTTTTTCCATAAAAAAATGTTTTAATGCAAAAAGATAGGAAAAAACAACACTTTTTGAGTGGAGAAAAAATGCAGAGTAAAGATTAAGAAAAATTGATAAAAAAAAAATTGCTTCAACAAAACAAAAAAACAGTTTTCTAAAAAAAAATTTTTTCTTTTTTCTGAAACAAAATTTTTTTTAAATTAAAATTACATTCCAGATTTGCCGTTTTGTGCACCACACAGTGTTAATTTACGCCTATTTTTTGTTGTAAAAATATGTTTTTTGTTTTTCATTCACATAATATTTTTGTGCTACATACCTCTTTTGATACTTTTGGTTTGCTACAGATTTTTAGAATTTTCTTAGTTTTCGTTTTTTTTGTCTTCTTAGTTTTATGTCAGCTAAAAATTTTGATTCTCAAATTTATTGTATGCAGAAGATTTACAAAAAAAAAAAAATTATAAAAAAAAGTTTTCAAATAATAATTTTTGAAATAAAATTTTTTGGCAAAATGTTCTTTATTTGGAAAAAATATTTTGATTTGATTCCCAAATTTTTGTTTTTGCATTAACATTTTAAGCAGAATTTAAAAAAAACAAAAAAAAAAAAAATAATAATAAATATATAATATAATAATAAATTTTAAAATAAAGAATTTTTGTAAAAAACCAAAAAAAATATTTATAATAAATTTTCAAATAAAAAATTTTATCGAAAATTTTTATAAAATAAAAAAAATTTGTAAGAAAAAAAAAATTACAATAAATTAAAAAAAAATTTATAAATTTTAATATCAAAATAAATTGAAAAACAAAAATTAGGGAAAATTTCGGAAATATTTTTTTAAGATCTTAAAAAATAAATTAAGTAGTAAGAAAATTTTTTAATTTTTTTTTAACAGAAAGATTAACCAAATAATTTATTATTCGCACAACGTAAAAGTTTGAAATAAAAAAATTATTTTAATATTATATTTTTTGTTTTAAAATAAATTTTTCAATAGAAAAAATACCAAAAATAAATAATTTTTATTTCATGCTAACAATAACGACAATGCTGCAACGGTTTTGAATTTATAATAAAAATTAGAAAACAAGAAAAAAAGAAAGAATTAAAAAATTAGAAAAAATTAAAAAAAAAGTTTAAAATTTAAAAAAGATAAACAATTTAAAAAATACAAACTGGAAAAATTTTAAAAGTTCGAAAAAAATGGTATTCAGAAAATTAAAGATAAAAACCTCAATAAATGTTCATTACAAAATGAAAATTTTTGAATTTTTTATGTTCTTTCTTATTTAAAATTAACTTAGATTCAAAAAAAGTGGTGAAGATGCGTTAAAATTTCTTTTCTCAAATTCTATAATTTGGAAAGAAATACTAAAAATTATTCGTGTAAAAATTTTAACCGTTGCAGCTTTGACCTTATTAATTGACATAAACTATGCAAAATTTTTGAATACACAATTTTAAGAAAAACAAAAATTAATTAAAAAAATGTAAAAAAAAAAATTTTAAGAAAAAAAAATTAGAAAAAAATTTAAGCAAAGAAAATTTTTTTGACAAAAAAAATTACAACAAAAAATCATACACAATTAAACTAAATTTTTTGAAAGCCTCAAGCCGAAAATGTAAATGTCAACACAACTTTTTGAAAGCGTTGTTTATTGCAGAGGATTGGTATTCGGTAAATTTTACAACATTTTACAAAATTAAAAAAAAAGCTTAAATAAATCAAAAAAGAAACTGGCTAATTTAGAAATTTAAAAATTAAAAAAATTAAAAACCTTAAAACACTAAATATGCAAATATTTGAAAAATTCAGTATGTTAACTGTTGAAATTTATAAAAAAAAAGTATTGAGAACCAAATACCAATTGACAAGAAAAATTAAATAAACATTATAAATTGCATTTCAAGCCTTCAGAAGATTTAGAAAAATTGAATATGTAATCTTTTTAAATTTTTTTTTTTTTTTTTTTTTTTTTGAAAAAAAAGAGGATAATTATTTAAAAGCTTAAGGAGAAACTTTCGAAATAAAATTTTAGGTTTTTAGTTTCAAAAAATTTTGAATTTAGTAAAACCATATTTCAAAAGTTTCTAACTATTTAACAAAAGAATTAAGAACATTATTTCAGTAAGATTCGAGCAATATTTTAAAATAAATTTTAGTATTCAAAAATGTCAAATTCAATGTTCATTTTAATTTTCAAATTATGGTTTGTCATCTGCAGTTTGACTGTTGGCTTTTTACCGTTTACTAAATATTTTTTAACAATTTTTTTGCGTTAATTTTATTTTTCATACTAATGTGTTTGTGTGTTTTTTTCTTTGTAGAGTCCGTTAAGTTCCTTGTTTGGGTTTTACATATTCTCATTATTATAACGGTAATTATTATATATATTGTATTTCACTAGGATGTTTTGTTTTTTGTTTTCATTTTTCTTTTTATGGACTTCTGCTGCCTTAAATATGCCTAAATGAGTTCTTTTTACTTTTTTTTTTTTTTTTTTTTTGGTTAAACCTCTCATATTCTCCGCCAAACGTTTTCGCTTACATACTCTTATACTCAAAACATTTTTTTTCTTTTTTTTTTTTTGGTGGATTATTAAGGAAATCAAGCAAACAATTAAATATACATACATATTAACATATGGATATTTTTTGAATACATACATAACTGCATTTTTATTAAAAAACGCGAAAATAAATTTCATTTAAATGGAAAGTTTCGGCAAAAAAGGCCAAACATCGTCAAGGATTAGGCTTACAAGCAAACATATTGTACATAAATATATATGCGTATGTATGTACACGGATTTTCGAAAGTGTGCCCCAAACGCACAATTTTCAGAATGCATGTGTACTACACATTAAATAGAAAAAAAGTCACTTAAACCACAATTTTTCACTTAAAATTAAATAATGCAAAAACAAAAGAAATTACGAAAAAAAATGTTTTAAAGGCTTTAAACCTGCTTTTTTTCAAATATTTTTGAAAATTAATTTCTATTCAACACATTGCTACAAGCAAATGTATGTGGCGCAAGCGCTTATGCTACCAACCAATTTCTTGCATTTTTCAGCCATAAAAAATATCCTTCTTCTCAGTTTCTTCTTCTTCTTCTTCATCTCTTTCTTACTAATATCTGTGCACTTTTCGGTCCATTTTTGCTATGCTGCATTATTAATAGACATTTAGACATGACTTCAGCGTTTCTTCTGGGTTTTGCCCGCCTACATACATGTCACACGGTCGCGCTTAGCCGTTCACCACAATATAGTCCTGTTTGTTGGGCATCTTTAGCAGACGCCTCGTGCGAAACTCGTAAGCGCGCCGACAGAACATAACCAGCTCGGGATTGGTATTGTCAGGCACGGTGCGTATACTATAACAACTGGAGCGTTTCGGCACAATGGAGACTTCCTCTTCAATGTCCTCTTCGGCGGCGCGTAGACGACGGCGGTATCTGGAAGAGGGAGAATGGCGATGAAAATTGTTTACTAACGGTATATGAATGCGTAAAGAGATAAAGGAGGCGAAATTTCGAAAATATCAATTCGAAGATTTTGAAAAAAAAAATTAAGTTTTGAGTTGTTTTCTACATTTAGGCCACCCAGTCTGCTCGAGTCTGCTCTCGTGCGCTCACTCACCTGCAATATTCGCTGAATGTGAGCACGTAGCACTTATCTTCAATGCAGGCAACTGAGTTGTGATCACGATGCCGCGAAGCGTACACTTCGTCGGGGCTATCGTTAGGCTGGCGACCCTGTTCGGTGTGTTCCGGTCGGTAGTACCATAATAAGGACATCATCATTTCACCTGGAAAACAAAAAAATGACATTACCGTTAAATAAATTGCAAACATCACATGACATGAGCAAATTTGTCACTCACCATCTTCGGGATTCTCCCACAAATGCGCCACCTTGGCCACATACGGTAGATCATTATCCTCATTCGCTTTGAGCAGCACACAGTCACGTGTGCGTATTATGTCGCCCTCCGAATGGCGCATGGCGGGATAGCAGGTGCGTATGACTAGCGGATCGTCGCTCTGTAGAAGAAAGGCAAGGCAAGAGAAAGGAAATTTTTAGGTTATATACTCATGTCTAGCTTATTTCACTCGCTTTCAACACTCACATTCAGGAATACTGCGCCCTGGAACGGTTCACCCTCCCACGTCCAACCGTTATTCCACTTGGGCACGACATCGCCACGCGTCGCAGGCGGCAGGCGATCGTCTACTTCGAATGAGACCGTGGAATGTTTCGCCTTTTGTCGTTTGCGACTGCCGAATTTCGAGCGTGAACGTGTACGCTTCGTGCCGTGATGTGGCTGACAGACAATGCGCGGCATAGGCGGTACGGGCGGCAGGAAAACTTGTACATTGGAATGTTTGTCGTTTGTTGACTGTGTGTTGTTGACTTTTTGTAATGCTGAGTTCTCTGCGGCCACCTCATCCATCATTTGCGCTACGCCCTCATCGTCCACTGCACTTTCTTCTGCTGCGCTGCATTTCTCATAAATATTATTGTTTGTCTCCAATGCATGTGGCGCTGTTGCCTCTAGTGGTGGCGATGACGCCGTCGCCGTTGGCTCGAAATCGTATGCGCTGTAGTCGCTATCTAACGGCTGCGCTTTCTTCTTATTTACCTTCTGCTTCTTCGGCTTCTTCGTTTTAGCCGTTTTCCGTTTAGTCGGCGTGCGTTTTGACTTGTTGCTCGACTTTTTGTTTGTGCTGCTGGCGCTGCGTATAGGCTCATCGAGTGTCGGTGTTAGGGATTCTCTGCTCTGTAGCGTCAAATCCAGTGGTGTCTTACTCTCCACATGGCACGTGCCCAACGCAGCCGCTGTTAGTTCTGAGGTAGTTTTCGTGACATGTGCTGTCAACGTCGCTGCCGCAAGTGTGTAATCGACATCAGTTGTTTCGCAACCAACAGTGGTCGTGTGTCCTGCTATCGCTTTAATCGGCTTCTTCGTCTCTGATTTGGAGCGCTTCTCCACACTCGCTTTTTTATCTTTCTTCTGTTTGCGTCCCGCTGCTGTCTGATCCAAAATTTGCTCCGCAGCGTCAGTCGCATTACAATTGGGGGCGGCGTAGTGATTTAGCGCGCCGCCGCAACGTGACGTTTCGGGTTCGGAGAAGTAACCACGCGCCACTGAGTCAATTGTTTCGATCAGATGTAGTGGTATACATGTTTTACGCGGCGTCTTGCCGCGTTTGGGTGATGGTTTTGGCGTTGCTCTGAGTGTGTTCAAGCTGCTGCTACTATTACTGTTGCTGTTGCTATTGCTGTTGCTACTGCTTTCGGTCAGCAGCATGCGCATTATTGGCACATCCGTTTGTGTGATCTCGCTGAACTCGCTCTCGGTTTGATCTGGTTCCTCAACTAAATCGACAATTTCATCGGCGCTCGGCTCGTTTTCTTCCTGCTTTATGCTGCATGCAGCGATCGATTTCTTTAATAGTTTCCGGCGCTGTATGCGTTCCTGCTTGGCGGCGGCGCGTCGCTTTTCCAACACCTCTTGCTTACGTCGCTCGAGCGCTTGCAGTTTCTTTTTACGCAACTTCAGTTGTTTCTTCTGCTGATCGGTCAGCACCAGCTGACGGCGCCGTATTGTACCGCTGAGGCCTCCAATCTTACCGGATTGCCTTAATTGTAATTTACTATAACGTCCACGTTTATCGAGCTTTCGACCACTCAGGCACAAGTAGGTGCGTGGTTCGGCTTGTTTAATTAGACTTTTATAGCCGTTGGGCGATGACTTCTTACACTGCAACTGCGACTTGGGTAGATTCAGTATCTTTAGGCGTGTCTTTTGACCGCTGCCCGATGTAGAGGTGGCCGGACTATGACAGAGATCAAGCACATCATCATCTGAGGTTGTTGAGAGATCTATGTCACATTGTATGACTGGCGGCTGCTGCCAGCTGGGTAAGAGGCGCATGCGACCTGCCGAGAAAGAGAAGGAACAATTTAGTACTGCCTCTCAGACTGTACTTTAAATGCAGATATTCGTATTTAGAGTGCAACTTACCTAACGGTTTCAAAGTTGACGTTTCCATGACATCCGTCAACACCGACGCTGCGGTCACATCATCGCCAGTCAATGTCAGCGGCTCAGACTTTATTAGCTTTAATTCCGCCTTGGCATTGTCTTTGTCATGGCTATTGATAGACTCTTGTTGTTGTTGGAGTTGTAAAACTGCATTCAGCAGCGGCTCATCATCTTCCAGCTTTATTTTCTCCGCTTTAATTTCGGTTTTGAGAAGAAAAGGCGCTTGAATTGGCGATTGTATTGCCGTGCTGGCCGGATATGACTCGTTTACGGACGCTGGCACTTGTGGTGAAGGACTTGGTGTTATGGTGGTCAGCAGCTGCTCGGGCCGTAGCGCAGCCAGTTGTGCGGAGGCGTGTAAGGGCTGTTGTGGTAGCTGCGGTAGAGGCTGTTGCTGCAGCTGTGGCTGCTGTGGTAGCGTACGCACATGTATCATTGGCGTCGTTTGTGACTGTGGTGTGCTGTGATGCGCGTGTGGCGTTACACATGCCGCTGCGCCAGCGTACACCATTTCACGTGCCATCGTCTTGCCAATGCGCGCCTTGCGGCCCAACACCGGCAACGCGGTAGAGTTGCTGTTGACATGGCTATTGCTGCTGCTGTTGCTGTTGCTGTTGTTGGTGGTGTTGCTACACTTTGTTAAAGCGGGCGTCGGCGTTGTAGGTGGTGGCGGTGTCTCCGTTGCATGCGTCAAGTCGTAGGCCTCCACTATTGTCGGTGGCCCATTGTTGCCGTGCGCACCGTGCACGTAAAGCGCCTTCGGCTGCTGCTTATTGTTCTCTGTCACTGTTATTTTGTTGTCGCTTTGGTTGCTGCGTAAGTGCAGCTTCGCGTTAGCCTCTTCAAGCGCCGACGACGACAACTCGTGTTCGGTTAGCGTGTCTAATAGCTTTTCATCGTTGGTCGTGTAGCTCTCTGGTGGCGTTGGTGGCTGTACCACGCTCTCCTCGTATTGGCTCTTGTTGTCCGAGTCCTCCAATTTCAACTCGGACTTGACCGACTGCAGGAGATCCAAATGCTGTTGCGTCTGTTGTTTGTCAAAGTGCAGCAGATCGTCGATTTGTGTTGGTGTGGCCGACGCTAGCGCAATGGCGGTGGCTGTCACTGGTGCGTTGCCATTGCTGACGGTCGGTGTTAGTTGTGTTGCTGCTGTTGTTGTTATTGTTGTCGTCGTCATCGTCGATTTTTTAACTGGGCCTCTACTGGTAGTCAATGAATTGTTGTTGATCGAGCAGTTGCTGATCGAGCTGTTGCTGTTGCTC
The DNA here is from genome assembly GCA_030068015.2 of Neoceratitis asiatica. Taxonomy (NCBI): domain Eukaryota; kingdom Metazoa; phylum Arthropoda; class Insecta; order Diptera; family Tephritidae; genus Neoceratitis; species Neoceratitis asiatica. The sequence continues at coordinate 95,836,555 of CM061525.1, read as the reverse complement.
CGGCTGTTCTGACTGTTGTTCGTCATATTCGAACTGCTGCTGCTGCTGCTGCTGCTGTTGTTGGTGCTGTTGTTGCAGTTGCTGTTGTTCATTTCCCTGCTGTTGCTGCTGCTGCCATTCATCAACGTATTGCTGCTGCTGCTGCTCAAATGATGCATCGCTGAACAACTGTTGTGACTGTTGTTGTTCTTGTTGTTGTTGTTCGTGATGTTGCTGTTGCTGTTGCTGTTGCTGTTGCTGTTGCTGTTGCTGTTGCCGTTGTTGCTACCAATATGAGGCCCAGTATGGACGTTTTTTGGACACGATTGTTGCATTGGACACGGACACTGTGGTGGATATTCTGCAAAAAAGAGTGAAGAAGAAGAAGAAAGTTCGCATTCACTAAATTGTACATTTCGCTCTGGAAGCGCGAGAGGAGACATACAACACTTTAATAGTCATATATATTATGGAAAACCCCACCCACTAAACCCCTCAATCTACTTATTAGCTGAGAACCATACTTTTCCTTACCCATATATGGTCCCTGTATGCTGCGCGTGTAACACTGTCCCGCAGCGCCACCGCCCGGACTATAGCTGGTGTAATAGCCCGGCGGACCTGGATAGTGTTCGAGGTGTTGTGCGTGTGCTGCCGGTCCAGCCGGCACAAGTTGTGTTCCGGGGGGCGGTGCAGTTGGTGGTGGTCCCTGTATGGACGTTGGCGGTGGTGGTCCACCTGCTGCTGCTGCTGCTGCTGCAGCACCACTCGCGGCCGCCGCTGCCGATGATTGTGGTAATTGCGGTGGCGGTCCCTGTTCGTACAGTTCGGCCGGTGGTGGCGGATGACCCGGCTGATAGTATGGATAACGTCGGTATGTTGAGGGTGGTGGTGGTGGCGGACCCGCGCTCTGATAGACTTTGGTGGAAAAGTAGGGTTGATATGTGGGCGGTGAATAGCACACCGCCTCCACCGGATATGGTGTACAATAATTGGCCGGATACGCAGTCGAGTAGTGCATCTGCGCATGCATTGAGCGTGGATATGGTGAACTCTGATGTGCGGCAGCGGCCGCAGCAGCAGCAGCTGCGGCAGCAGCGGCGGCAGCCTGTTGATGTAGCTGCTGTTGATGCTGCTGATGCTGCTGATGCTGCACCTGCTGTTGCTGTTGCTGTGTGGTGGGCGCACCACTAAGTGCCACCGGCGGATAACGGAAGGGTGTCAAATCACCACCTGTAATAAGCACATCACTCTCTGCGCTGTCGGCGGCAGTGGCCGAGGATGGTGGTGGTGGCTGTTGTTGGCCAGCTGCGACAAGCTCCGGATCGGAGCTAAGCGGCGCAGGTATTTGTTGTGATTTTTTAATAGAAGCGGAAGCGGAGGCGGCGGCACCTGTCGGCAGGAGTGGCACATTAGGAGGCGGCGGTGGTGCAGCGGCTACTGGTGGTAGTACGTGTGGTGAGATCAATGGACCGGCAGGTTGGTAATAGCCTGAAAGTAAAGAAAGACGTAAATAAGTAAATTGAAGGAGAGAAAAATAAAAATTTCATGAAATCTAAGCATAAGATTTGAGGTTCGCTTAAGAACTACTACTAAATAACTACTGTTAGAGAACTGCGGGGGAGTATGAAGCCGAAAGTTTCGGCTAAGCTGCGACTTGTCGCCCCCGGTGACAATTCAAAAGAACTTAGCACCGAACTTCAGCTCTCCTTAGCTCTCCAGCAATATTCATCTGTCGCAGGGGAAACTTTCATGCCATGTCGCAAAGCGGATCCAAGCCGCCAAGCAAGAAAATACACAGAAATCGCGCAGTGAATAAAAAAAAAATGCCGCATCGTGCATTTTATCGGTTTACAGTTGCAGAGAACGGCAAATGTTGCTGCTTTGCAGTTGGCAAACGTGTTTTTGTTGTTGCTGCCAAGCTGTAAAGCAGCATATAAGGAAAAATCTTACGTAAAATGTGCAAATCGCATGCTGCCATCGCTACCACCGAGTCATTGCTATTGACAGCATGTGCGCTTTCATTGGTCAGCGCGCAGCTAGAGACAGAGTTGTTCGGCCAGCTAGTTAACTGGACAGTTGGCGCAGCGAGCGATTTTCTGAAAGCCTTTGTTGGGGATTTTTTTCTTTGTTTTATTTTTCCTTTTTCTTACAATTTTGTATTTTAATTTTTTGGTTTTGCTATTTTTTTTTAATTTTATTATTTTTTTTTTTTTAATTTTAAATTTCTTTATTTTTTTCTTTTTATTTTCTTTATTTATGTATTTTTACATCTTTTTATTTTCACTTATTTTTTGTTTCTTTTTATTTTTATTTATTTTCTTTATTAATTTTCTTTTTTTCTTTTTATTTTTTACTTCTTACAACTGCACCGCATTGATGGCTGCAACTTCGCATTTCGCTAACCCCAGCAGCTGAAAGCAACTGAAAACATTGTCGCGCCAGCGAATGTGCGGCAGCAAAAGCAAGGCAACAACAAAGCTAAATGCTTTACAAAGCTATAAATTTAAATGTGAAAATTTCCTGGTTGCATTTTTTTTAAATTTCTATTTTGCTTTCAACTCTTGTACTTGTTGCTGTGTATGTTTGTATGTATGTACATGCTGTGGTAAGATGACTTTTGTAGTGTGCAAATTTGACTTTTGACTTTTTCCTCTTTAAATGGCAAACGGTTAGTGAGGCATTTGACAAGTATAAAGTGGGGAAAAAAAAAGTTTCGCTTTTGAATAAGGTAACGATTGATAAATGATAGGGAAAAATTTGGGATATTTTTTTTTGAATTTTGTCGTAGAATTATCACTTTAAAAAAGGTTGAATTCTAAATTTATTTCTAATTCTATATGTGTGGTTCTTGGTTTTTTTTTTTTTTTTTTTTTTTTTTTCTAATTCACTTAATAATAAAGTTGCAGTTTCATAAATATATGGTTTTCTATACATTTATATTACATGCTGATGAAAAATGTTTTCAAATTCAACTATAAAAAAAAACACGCAACTCCACTTCCGAATCCGTTAGCGTAACACGTGTTGATGATCAAAACAAAAATAACCACCGGAAGGGTAGCCAACATAGCTATTTAACGCCATTAAGCCAGTGTTGAGACTTTAGGTAGGATGAAACAGTGTTGGACAAGTGAGCGCACTTTCCAGAGAATTTTATTTGAATTATTTACTTTTATTTCTGAGTTATTTTCTAGTCTAATTATATGCTTAACTTGCAGAAAAAAAGTAAAAAAAAAAGTGAATAAGCGTTCATTTTATCGAAATTAATTTCAAAATAAAATTGAACAGCAATTTTTTCATTAATAAAAAATAATAAATAACTTAAGATTTATAAAGAAAAAATTGTACGCCTCCAGCTATAACAACTACATATATTTATACGCACGCCTTGAGCAATTGTCAATAAAAGCCCATTATAATGCTAATAAACAATTGACAGTTTAATTTACACCCATTTACCTTTATATTAGCTAATAAATTACACATTTTTACTCCACTTAACATAATCTAAACTCAACTCAATTACAACACTTTCATGTTAAACAACAATGAATTGTCGTGACAATTACTTGTATTATTTTCTCCAAGTATTCTGACAAGTTTGCCTTGTTTTGATACACTTTTAATGACAGTTTATTGTAAATAGTACAAGCAACAGTGACAGAGTGTAACCCTTACGAGTGTGAGAATATTAATTATTTAACGCATAAAGGTGAGCACATATGTGTACGTATGTATGTACATGCACAAATGATGTTAGTAACACATTGGTGTAATTATAAATTTATATCCTGTCACTTGCAACACACGATTATGCGTGCTTTTTTCTTTTTTCTTTATCGTCTAAAAGATTCACACTCACCACAAGCACCACAAGCACCGCAAGTGTTAATTTCACACCCTGTTGTCATGTTTTGTTTGTTTGTTTGTTTATTTATTTGTTATACGCCGCTTTACTGCCTACACCCACCAAACACCAACTAATTTCCCCACACTCAGCTGACAGCGAGTCAATGCCGTATCGTTGATTCACTCATTTGCATTTTACCTCAGTGATGAGCAGTATATGTATAGTTAGTGAAGAGTATTCACAGCGCTGCATACATTTATATATATGTACATTCATACATATATATAGACATAACAGAATGAAGAGTGAATGGGCAAATAATACAGGCTAATCAACCGGTGTCTGTCAATCAATATCGCATATAAATTTCAAATGAAATAGAGTATGAGTAGCAGCATGAGTGGTGTGGTGTGTATATATGTATGCGTTTAATGTGACACATCACGAATTTCGTGATGTCGTTCATATAATCTACGCCGAACAGCCAACAATCGCGCATTGTCTGTCAAATTGGTGTTTATTAAAATGCGCGTGGTTAATATAAGCCCGTTTTGTATGTGCATAAATGCGTTTTAGCTGTTTGTGGCATGAGTGGGTGGAGAGAATATGAATGTTTGCAGCGCTGATTTACAATACAATGTATACAAATGTATGTAATTTCTTTAGAAAAGGAGTTGCCGCAAAGCTGTTGTACAGAACCAGACGCTGCATTCGATTTAGTTAGAAAGCAGTTCACCACGGTGTTGGGTTCATTACTAAGCTTCCTTGCAGTAAATGAATAATTAATTTATGCCACAAAAAATATGTAAAATGTATTTTCCAATATTTCTATTGAAAAATAACGCTGCAAAGAAATATAAATTGTTATGTGAACACAGCTTAAGGTTGTGGTAAATTTCATTGACAGCCGAACACATATGTCAAGAATGGAAATGTGCATAAATTACAAACAAACAAAAAAGTCGTGTGTAATGTGTGACTTAAGAAATTTTCTTGAGAATGGAGATTCCTCCTCCTCCCCCGTGTGCGACAAGTGCGAAAACTATCAACAAAATAACACCTAAAACAAAATTAAGTGCAAATGTGTGAGCAGCAAATCAAAGCGGAGAGAGAGAGAGTTGTCACCAAATTATAACAAATGGTTAGGTTATGTGGCGGAAATAAGCGCAAAAACGAACAACAACCATTTGATAAGGTGGTAATTTCGTCTCAAATTGTTGGCAAGCATGAGTGCAATAAAGAACAACCCTCTAAATCACCCTCTAAAATCAAGCGATTTAGTTTTAAGCAGTGGCTGACGGAGTAGCACGCTAGTAGTACGTTACATATAGCAAATTGCTAGGCGTGCAGGCTGGCAGGAGAGTCGTTAAAGCCGTTGCCAAAGGGCTTTAGAAGGCAGTCAATGACATGCCAGTCAGCCAACCAATATCAACTGAAGGTGGTTTTGTGGTGTGGTGAGGAGTGGTGTGGTGAGGAGTGGTGTGCTCTCACCCGTGCAGCCACATCACATGTGTGTGTACTCTAATGCTTTTTGAGTATCTACATATGTATAACAAAAAAAAAAAAAAAACCAACTGTCTTGAAGGTGCAGACTGAGAGATAGACAACCAACCAACCAGTCAGTCTATTGAATTGTATTGACAATAAAAATCACAACATACTTAAATGGCAATAAAATTGCCGTTGCCTAATACTCATGTTGCCATCGCCATATATCGTGACACGTTAGTGCCTTACAAGTGCACGCACACGTATGTATACATATGTATATGCACAGACAGACATATACCTGCCTGCATGTCTTGCGTTGTTTTTCTCGCTTGCGCACACTTCCTGTTTCCGTTAACAAGCCAAGAAGCGAGGAACAAGTAGCGAGTAGCAAGGAGCAAGGAGCCAGTAACAACGCTACAGACTTGCTTTGACTTACTGCTTTTGGCGTTCGTATCCATCAGGATGGTTGGTTGTTGTTGTTGTTGGGTCTTTGACATAAAATATGTTCGCTATTGATTGCTTGATTTGTGGTGTTTGCTTGCTTGTTGTCTATACATATGTATGCATATAAATACAAATCAAAGTTGTTATAAATATTATAATATTATTGACATTTCATCTCTTCAATACATTTTCTTCTTCTTCTTCTTCTGCTTCTTCTTCTTCTTCTGCAATTGGTTGTCCATTGATTGGTGTGCAATAAGGAAAATGTTGAAATCAATATGTGTGAATGTATGTATTTATATAAACACATCAGGAAGTATCATGGCAAAGCATATGCCTGCCTGGCTGCCTGCCTGCCTGCCTGCCTGGATAACCACCATACATACATTCACATTCATATATGCATTTATGTATGTGGTATATATTTGTTAGTTGAATTTATTGTAAATTCCAGACATGTCTGCGCCTTGCAATGCAATTGCCTCGCTGTTTTTATGGTTTAATGGCTTCATTATGCCAACTATGCATGCCAGCATGTTGAAGACATTAAAATATTTAACGAAAGGTGTTAAGTAATTAGAGTTATGCATTTCGTTAGATGTACATATGTATTGTATGTACATATGTAGAAGATTTGATGGCGTAGCAAATCAAAAATACTGGCATATTGCATGACAATTTTTATTATCCTGCAGCAAGTAACTGTAGAAATGAGTTGACATAAAAATAATATTTATCGTGAGCATAAAGTTGGCAACAAACATCTAAATTGCCTGAAATTAAGCAAGTAAAAAAAACTCGTTTTGGCAACGCGATTGTAATAATCGATAACAAATACCAGACACTAAGCATAACTGAAAGCGCACGTGGCTAAGTGACAATTAAAATATTTTTAATAGAATATACATTCTTATACTGCTCATCTGCTTGGTTAACAAAGTCAAATTGTGTCAAATTTCATAATTAATGTGCGAATAAAGTGTGAGCAAACTACATAGCTCATACATAGGCAGTTCGACTATCAGAATTGGAATATATATGTACGTGAAGTGGTGAAGCAACATGTAAAATAAATATAATTGACACTTTGGTTATGTAGCGCGAAAGCGCAAATGTAAATACGAGTTCACAAACTGTGATAATTAAGTTGTGCTGAATTGAAAGTGTAAACATTAAAGTCAAATGTGAAGAGATAAATATGAAAACAAGTTGAAAGTGTAGCACTTTCAGCAAATAGATCATAACATTATTGAGTGCATAATAATTTCAAATGCTATAACCATTTAACTCATAAATACATAAGTGCTGTTGGTCAATAAGCTAAAGTAGTAAATAACGCGTGAGTCATTTTTATGTTCCCTACTTTTTAAAGAAAAAAAAACCACATAGAAAATTCAAATTTAATGGGGCAGGTTTTTTATCATTTGAAAGAACATTCTTTGGCACTTATTTTTTGAAGATTATCTCTTTCAAACGTTTGGCCGCGGTTACGTCTAAGTTGGTCCATCCATCTTTGAGTCCAATTTTCGATGACTCCTTCAAGCATTTCGACTGATAACTGGCGAACGACACGCGTGATGTTTTGCTCCAAGGCCTGAATCGTAGCGGGATTGTCCGCATAGAATTTAGACTTTACATATTCCCACAGGAAAACGTCTTACGGTGTGATATCATACGATCTTGGTGGACAATCGACCCCGAGTGGCCCAAAACGTGTAATTATCTGCTCACCGAAGTGTTCTCTCAATAAATCCGCACATCGCTGAACAAAATTTGACTCGAAAACGTCGGAACTTCATGGAACTTATCGAGAGCCCATAGAGTGAAACGCTGTCTCTTGGGAAGGTCGAGCGGCTTCAGTTCTTGAACAAGTAGTATTTTGTACGCTTTCAATTTAAGATCTCGACGTAAAATGCTCCAAGGCGTTCCATACGTCAATCGTGCGAGTTGCCGCGAACGGCGCCAAATCGACTCTCCACGATCTTCGTGTACACTTTCGGCTACGAGCGGCCGCTATATTTTCATCACTGCGTGCTGGACGTGGTCTATTCGGTCGAATATTATCCAATAAAGAATGCTGTGTCTCAAGATGGGTGATGGTTTTGCGAATAGTACGCTCACTAGGCCGATTATGTTGACCATAAGTTGAACGAAGCGCCCGAAACACATTCCTCACAGAAGAACGTGAATTTCCGTATTGAATGAAAGTTGAATGATTTGTGAACGTTGCTCAGGCTGAAGTCTTTCCATGACGAAATGCCAGACAATACTGAGCCAAAAAATAACATGACAGCTTGACACGACTCATGTGTGATCTGTCAAAAAAAAAAAGGCTATTGAAAAAAGTACCTCTACTTGGAACACCCTTTACAACAACACAACTAAAGCAACAAAAAATCAGCAGAGCTAATATATTTAATGCAGCTAAACATAAGTAAATAATTTCTAAGCGCAGCTGTCTGACGCAAACAACAACTGTTGGCACATAATAAATGCAAATCAGGATCTCTGTCGTAACGCGCACAATAAAACTGAATGCGCCAACAACCAAATGACAAAATATAGACGTGAATTAAATATATTTGCACAAAAAAAGCATGCCGTATTGCATATTAAGTAGTTAATTGTTGAATAAACTGGAGATCACGTGTGAGACGGGCCAACTCTATATACAAATGACGTACAGTACAACGACAAACCCAGCGTCAAAAGTCAATTTGTGGAAAAATTAAAATAAATATTTTTTAAGAATAACTAAATGCTTATTAAAGCGTTGATTGGATTGGCACTTGGCGCTGATACGACGGAGCGTACATTCATCGTTTCGTTTAGAAATCACGATTTCAATACATTTTAATACGCTGAAAGGAACTACCATCGCTCTTTCTCTCCACCTCTTGCAACGTTGTGTGCCTTTAGTTCGTATTAAGTATCCATCTTCACATAAACTCTACTCTATCCAAGCTACATATATTCTTTTGCGTGCCTTTACACTGTCGTGTGTATTCCATCCATCATATGCCAAAAACGATGCAAATAAACCACGAAATGAATGAATAAATGACTGATTGCCGGCACACCGTTTCGTTGACAGCTGCGCAGCAGACACACTAGACGCTAAACCAACCAATATACATTCAAGAGTGTGGTGAATTTTGTCGCACATTAGCATTATGCGCGACTTGACGCCCTGATGTTTAGCGCTACTTGAATGCAAAATATTTTCTACACACACATACACACATATACACACATGCATACAAATACCAAGTGCGACGTGCACTTTTGCGAACAAATTGTGCGCATAATTAGTTGACGAGTTGGTGAACGCGTCAAGCGGCTTTGAAAATAAAAAAAGAAAGATTATGCGTTGATGACACAAGCATACATATGTATGTATGTACATAAAATGGATCGGATATGTGTCACATGCACAATTATTTACTCTGTGGCAAGTGTGATTATGTATAAGGACAGTTCGAGTTGTCGTGTGTAGAGTTGCTTGATGACAAATTGGAAAAAATTAGCACCCTCAAGTTGTTGGTGAAAGATTATAAATATTATTTTTTTCACTGCTTAATATAAATAAAGATGCGTCTGCCGCTGTTATCGGAAAAATAGAAAAAGTTATCGATTTGCTTAACAAACAAAAAAAATTACCCAATAAATTAAATTAAAACTATTTTTGCTGAAAAAAAACGGCAAAACTAAAATGAAACTGCGCATTTTTGTCGTATTTCTTGTTTATCGATACACTGCCACGCCAATCGATTAATGCTGCACATTAAAAATTGCTATAATTAATTTAATACCAATTTTATGCACAAATTTTACACTTCAAACTGAAAATTAAAAAAAAAATCATGCAACTTAAATCCAACTCATTGCATTTGCAGCGCATTTCATGGAAGTGCATAGTAAATAATGCCCCATTTAACGCATTCAACGCGTCATCAACGGCAAACATCAACCCCAAGCAAGCACAAATGCAAGGGATACGCGGGTATATAAGTTTGCCATCATCATCATCATCAACACAATCAGCCGCATCAGCATAGCCATCAGTAGTGTCATCAGCGCATAAATAATTAAACGCTGTCACACATAGAGATGCAGCCGGGCGGGCGGGCACGCGTATTCAACGTCGAAGTGTAGAAAAAAGAATTTTCAAGTGTTATAATTATACCGAGAGCAGAGTAAATACGTGTAGTTGTAAACACACGCGGTTGCACTATGCACTATTCGTGCAAATAAGAGAGCAAAGAATGTCATAGAAAAAAATTGCCAATAACTTTGCGGCTGTCAGTGTCACTACTACCTAACTAATGCCTATGATTATGTTTATCATAATTATGATGGCAATAATGTTGCTGTTGCTATTAAATACGAGTGCATACATACACGAGTACATACGAGTATATACGAGTAGTTGCTTGCTTTTGAGGTTTATTTATACTGACGCTATACTGTCAGCGGCGTTGATGAGTTGCTTGCAAAATGCAAAAAAAATGCAAAAAAATAAATAAATAAATAAAAACAGCAACAACAACAACAACAACTTAAAGTAGCAGCTTAGCTAACTAAGCGTTGATATGTGTCAGGGGACCCTCTGCGACTCTGTTGCTTGTTGTTGTTGTGCGCGAAATTGATGGTGCGTCGCCGCGCTTGAGTGTTAACTGAGGTGTGGCGCATCATAAGTTCTGCATAATTAACCACACTTTTTTATGACCAGCGGCAAGGCAAGGCGAAAATATATAGATTTTGTAGTAGTTGAAGTGCTTTAAAGCAATACAAGGCCGCTGGAGTGAAGGTTAGTACGCAGTGAGGCAGTGAAGTATATGTATAGATAGAATATGTAATTAGCATGCGTTCATGCGTGGTTGAGTAATGAAATTATGCGGGTGTTTACGGCATTTGATTTAATTTTTTTTTGTAGCTCTTGCATATGTGCAGTTGTTGTTGATGATAAATTTGTGACTGATAAATGTCAAAATAAAAAAAAAGGAAATTTATGAACAAATGACACAACTGTCAGTGTAGACGTATATAAATCAGGCAAGCAACGATACAAATTGTCATCAATCATTCGACATTTATTAACTTTAAACATTTATTTATGAATGTGACAACTTTAACCAAACATTTTGGCAAATTTAACCTAACATTTTGGCAAACTTAATATTTGAAAAAAAAAAAATCTCATAATTTATGCTTGCACTTTTACTTTACTCATGTACCCCTACCAACCTGGATGATTTGCTTTATTTGATTGATATTTATTTATGTAACAGAGCATATGCTGCCCCATTAACCTATGTATAAACCCAAGCAATATTATTTGTGTAACCGCGTTGTAGGCAACTTAAGTGCGTAAAATCATTTCAACCTTCTCCTCCACCATTCAATCACTTGCAGAGGCATTCAATCACACTGAAGTGTAGCAATTGTCGCAGGAAATTGCCACCACTTTACATGGAAAATCCATTTGAAATATGAAAATTTGTATGAAATCCATGCGCAAGTGGTGATTTGGTGTGTGTTGAGTGCGAAAGATTTTATTAAAAAAAAAAACCTCTACTGCAAATGGCAGTAGTTAAGCCAATATTAAAGAGAAAATCACATAAAAAAATTTCAATATGCAGCTGAAGTAAAATTGTGAAAAATCAGTTTATTTTTTAGTAATATCGATTTTTTAATTTTATTTCAACAAATGTTTTTGGTATATTTATATAAATTTAATTTAATTCTATTTTACGTTCAACGTTCATGTCAGACGGCAATTCCCACGCGCCATAACTGTGTTGCCACTCAATTAATCGCCGCATGGCATTGACAGTTGAACGCGCGTTGCCAACGACTTTAAACGTTAACGAAAAAGAAAATCGCCATGCGGACACATAAAATGCAAAATACGGGCCCCACAAACAACAAGACAACAATACCAAGGTTACTAAACGAGTAATATACAACAACAACAACGAAAACCAGCAAACGACAAGCGTTAAGAACAATAACACAGCGGCACTGACTGTGAAATCAGAGCAAACCAATCAGTGCAGGTGCGACTGGTCAGCGTTGCTAATGCCATTATACACCACATACACTTACGCTTATTTTAACATGATTTGCAGGTCGATATGTATATACATCATGTATACGCATGCATGCATGTATGTTTGTATTGCCCACATTGCCATGCCCACCCAAGTGATGGGTAATATTTTGTATTGAAACACTTCCTGTGAACTAAAGGCCAATTGTTGGCATATGCAGTGGTGTACCACACAAAACAGCAACAACAACAACAAATAGTCGTCGACATAACACATATGTATGTATGTATGCATGTATGTATGTATGTATGTATGTATATGCCTGTTAGCATGCAAAATAGCCTCGCAGCAGCCATTCATGAAGTTATCAGCAGCATAGCCGCACAGCACAGCAGTAGCAATGAAAATTGTTGTTGTTGTTGTCCATTGTTGGCCACATGCTGCCACAAATGCGTGGCAGCCAACAGCAGCAGCAACCAAATCCCTACTCACTACTGCAACATATGCTTTACACACAGCACAGGAGAATGTACATATGCATGTATGTATGTATTTGCATAAGCACTCCATTTGATATGTGTGTGTGTGTGTGTGTGCACTTGTGTGCGTAAGTGTCTCTTAGCCATTGCCAACGCGTTGGCAGCAAAACATTCTGAGCCAATTCATCATTTTGTCAGCGTGACAAACTCAACAATTGACAATTTTTCAAACTGCCAGCGCCATGAAGTTGCAGAGTAGCGCTTAGCACTGAGTTGCTGCCGAACAAGTGACGAGTGGATCTGTGGTGTGGTGTGGTGGAGTTGGGGGAAAAAAAGCTGGCCAGTTGATGTGTCTGCTGCTCGTTTGCCTCACAGGCTACTCAATCAACATACGTTTGGGCAAATATGTAAATGTGTGTGTGTGTTGACAGCTTGTACAATGTGATGGGTTGTATATGACAGTTTGGGATGCGATAGGTGGTAGGCGCACACATGCATACCAGGCCACTTATTTATTCATATGTGTAGGTATGGATGTACACCAATATATTTGTATGCGGATATGACTCCTTTTTCGCCTCAATTTTTTTTAATTTTTTTTTTTTTTTTTTGGTTGACATCCTGCTTGAATGCTGATAAAGTGTGACAGATAAAAAAGCGACTTTTGACTTTTGAATATTTTAAGTGGACTATCATCGGTGGTTGGCCCGCATGCCACACCACAAAACGTACTTGAACTGTCATTGTGCGTTGAATATACATATGTATATGGGGAAATGTGTTTGTGTATGCAAAATAGTGGAGTGAATAAATCTGGGATATTTTTTTTTTGTTGTTGCACAAAACGAAGAGTTCAAAAGTGGAATAAAAAAAAATTAAATTTATTGAATTTTTTTTGTTACATATTTAAATGAAAATCAAGCATAAAAGATTGAGGCGTGGTAAAATCTTATACTTTTAAGCAACTCAAATAGCTGCTGAATTTAATAGCAATTTTTAACAGCCAAAAATGCACAATAGAAATGCTTCCAAAGCAACATTGTAAGTTTGAACTAAAACAACTCTGCGTGCGTTTAACTATAATTCGTATATCGATAATTTTATCGATTAAAATAAATCACTCAACTACTGCTGTGCATTTCTCACTTAATTTTAGTTAATGAAAATGCGAAAGAATTTAAATTATTTGCATTCAAAATTTGCTATTTAATAAATTTTTAGTATTTTCTATGTCAATTTCTAATAATTTATTATTACAATAACCATTTTGGTTGCATTAAATTATTACGTTTAATATACTCAGCTGTTATTTACTACTTTAATGAACTCCTCTGCACATCAGCCGCTCTTTTTGGAAAGCTCAAAAAGCCATAAATTTCTTTTTATTACGCACCGCCTCACAACTCTATACCGCTTGCCGCAACCAAAACTCAATTAAAAGTGTATTAATAATAGTACAAGTCTGTATGTTTGTGCGCAACGCCGTACAATTTCATAGACTGACGGTAATGACAGTAAATTAAGTGGTGTTGACAATAAAAAACAACAAAATTTTTGCAATACTGACAAATAAATTCGCACTTAATCACATTTGAAAGGTCGCAAAGAGCCAACAACAGCTCACCATCAAATAATATATGTATGTATGTATGTACACAGCAACGTTAAATTGTGCCGAAACACACGCGGTTAGAATGGTGGCACCCACTACACCACTAACCTACAAATAATACAACAACAGTTATGTGCGCAGCAAAATCCTCAGCATGCTAAAGCGCTAAAACACAACAACAAGGCAATTTGTGTCACATTTGTATGTATGTATGTATGTATGTATGCTACCCTAAACGACGTTGCGCCCATTTATCAAATGGCATACACCACTACACATTTTTGATACGCTACGCAATTGTTGTTATTGTAATCCATTTGTGGCAAAACTTTGATTGCGTGACAAATTATTTATAACTACATACGTACATACATACATACGTACATGCTTAGACGACCGCAAGTGCCACAAATTATTGACGGTCATGTCACAGCATGCCGCGAGGATAACAACAATAATAATAACAACAACAACAAGAATAATAAACACGTTAGCCAAGCCACAACAAGCAACGCCACACGTCAGAGTTGGTGGCACAACAATTTTATACTTTTTTTTTAATAATTTGACATTTCGCTAGAGTTACTGGCAACGCGAGAAGAAAAATTAAAAAATTAATTTAAAAGAAATGAAGCGCGAAAGCGTAATTCATCATAGAAGTCTAGATAAGCGTGACTTCGTAAGTAGAAATTTGCCTGAGAACGTCAGCTTTGACAACTCTGTGCGCCAAATGTCATGTCATACTGCATATGCAGCAGTTGGCAACGCGACGACATGCTGATATTTTTAGGTTAAGAGTGCTGCTCGAATATTTTTTTTTCTCTTTTTTTTTTGCTTCGAAATCACCATAGAAGTATACCAAAACATGCCTCATCATAGTGACAGAAAAATTGACAGCTATGAGCTGACAGTTGTGCTTAACTTAGTAATGGGCTAAAGCAAAAAAAAAAATAAAAAAAATAAAAAAAATCAAATAAACGAGCAAGCGTAATGACGCGCACAAATTCTTCTTCTTCTTTTCTATAAATACAATTAACAAAAATTTATTTCATTATTTTTTGTGTGTATATTTATGAGAAATTGTGGGCGTTTGTGACACTAATAGACTAAATTTGTTGGCGTGCAGTTTTTCGTCACGCTTTTCTGTTGTTGTTGTTGTTGTTGTTGCTTTTTATTGTATATTTTTATTTGCTTTTTCGTTTTTACTTTTACTTCCTTTTTTTTCTTGTCACGCTGTTTACTTTTTCACGCTTGTCCAGTCGCGCGCGCGCCACCGTGACATTATGTATTTGACATTTGTCAACTTTTTGTTTGCATTTCCCTTTCTATATGTGTTCCTGTATGTCTAGCAGATAAGAAACACACTGCCGGCCGGGCGACAGCTTGAACATAGGGTCGCCAAGCACATGATAACAGTTGATAAGTCACACAGATTACGGCGTGCTGTCAAAATGCTAATTGTTTGCCCATACATACGTGTGTATTTGACAAATTAATGGGTTATCAAGGTCAGTGTTAAGTGTTACAGCTAACTCTTTTAGTTAGATTTTTGCTCAAGTAAGTTTGCGTTAAGCATTAGGATAAGTTGAATTTTTATTTTGCGCATAAAATTCATAACGAACGAACAGCTGATTGCCGCATGCTCAACTCTGACTGGCGTTAGAGTTATGCTATCGTTAAACAATCGATAACAGCAAAATTGACAAGTCTCGTCGGTTGTGCAATTTTGAGACCAAAAATATACATTTAGTAATTTTATTAATTTTAAAACAATATTTTCAACCGCTTTGCAATTTCAATTTTTTTTTTTTTTTTGTATTCAACACTGTGTAAAGCGCTTTGGACACATTTCTGTCAAAAATTACTTTATTCGTTTAGCACAATTTGCTAGATTTCTTGCTACTAATACACATTTGTTCAAAAAAAATGTCATTAATTTCATTTTTATATACAAAAATAAATAAAAATAAATTTCTGCTATTTATCACACACTTTTTTTCTTCGACTACACAACTGCGCAGCCACGGCGGACTTGCCAACTGTGTCAACGTCAAATGACAAATGTTTATAATTTTACTGAATAATCACCCGCAATTACGCGCTGACATTTTTGTATGAATTTTATGCGCACACAGTGCAATGCAAGGAAAAGAATAGAGAAAAAATTCGCACTTTTCCCTTCCCTCCCTTGTTATAAAATCGCTTTTGGTGTCCTAAATCAACTTTTACTTTTTTGCTTTTAATTTTGCTAAGAAAAAACATTTTTTGCATAAAATAAGTTGTAATTTTCGATTATTTTCAATTTCTTTTATTTTTCTTTTCTTCCTACCTCGTCCCAGCAAATGCGCCGCATAGAGTATATCACGAAAATGTTGATGCGCCTGCTGATGCAACAGCGTAAACGATTCGGCCAAATTGGCAGCCATCGCTGCCGCACCGAGACTGCCAAACGCTGCTGTAGCCGACGGCAAAACACCGCCAGCCGCTGTTGCTGTTGCTGTTGCTTGTGCAGTGTTCGGCAGCGGGGCGTTTGCCATGTTATACGGTGGCATGGCTACTGCAGCCGAAGCAGAAGCAGCGGCGCTCGTTAGCGCTGTAGATAGTGCAGCGGGACTGTTGGGTAATAAGCAACTGCTGTTGTTGGTGCTGTTGCTATTGCTTGTTGCTTTAAGGCCATTCATGTGATGATTATGATTGTGATGGTGCAAAGTATGTTGATTGTTGTTGTTGTTGTGGTTGTTGCTGTTGCTGCCGGCCGTCGGTGACAACGCTGAGCCGGATAGCGAGGAAAGCGTTTCACATGTACTACTGCCGGTACTGCCCACGCTAGAGCAACGCTGCTGCTGCTGTTGTTGTTGTTGCTGCTGTTGTTGTTGTGTTGCTTGTAATTGCTGCTGCAACTGTTGATGCTGACATAACGGCTTCATATTGAGCCGTAAGGTTGGTTTTATTAGCTGCGCTGCTGCTGCTGCTGTTTTTATAAAATTGTCTTGTTGTTGTTGCATTTTGTAGAAATCACACGTTACACAGTTTTTCATGTTGCCCACAGTCCGTTTGGGTTCGGTTTTTTCACTTTTTAACTTTTTTTTCTTTTAATTGCAACGCTGATTTTGTGATTTGTTTTATGACGTTTTTTTTTGCAATTTTCTTTTATTTCTCTTTAATTTGACGTTTGTAACAAAAATAACTGTATATTCACATTAACTTTAATTGTTATTTATTTACATAGGATTGGATTGTGTTTATTGCTTTTTGAGTTTTTTAACAAGGAAGCGTATTTTTCACAATTTTCTTTTATTTTTTAATGTTTGATTTTTCTTTTTCTTTTTTGACGACGATAAGGCAACTATTTTTTCGTTTTGTTTAACTTTTCTTACTTTGACGTTTGATCAGTACTTTTGATTTTTTGATTTTTTTTTTTTTTTGACAGTTTCAACAGTTTTTGTATATATTATTCACTTTGTTTGTTGTTGTTACTTTATTATTTACTTTGTTTGTTTAAGTATTGTTAAATTTGCTTTCAACATGCACAATTTTATGTAATAATAGCGTTTTTCAAGTTTTTTTGGCGCAATTTTTGATTTCTGCTTCGGCACTGATGATATTTGATTATTTTTTCTTTTACATTTAACATATTCTGCGTTAAAGGGAAATATTTTGTGTTAATTTTCAGAATTTATAAAAATGCATTTTTCGGTTGAAAAATTGCCCATATTTTTTTAAATCTATAAATTTATTATTTATTAATTATCACTTTCAAATATTCATTTGACTAGACACATTAAAATTTTCACATTTTATTTCATTTAGTTATTTTGCCGGTTTTAATTTAAATGAATTTGCCTCAAAATTTTTCTTTTTAGTATTATTTTTTCCCCCAATATTTCTTGCATTTTCATATTTTCCAATTAACAAACGCTTTGCTCCGCTTTGTAAGCTGCCAAAAAAGCATTTACACTCGTATAGTGTGTGTGAGCAGTTATTTTTCTCTCGTCTAGGTTAACCATTACTCTACTAGTGTATATCGGTTATCGATAGCTCGTATATGAGGAAAGAATGCAATGTAATTGTGCGGGAATAATTTGGCTTTAAATGAAATGTTTTAGCAAAAATTTTTGCATTTACAAACAAATGCATTTTTATAGATAATTACAACAAAATATATATAGATAATTACAACAAAATATGTTTTTTTTTTGTAACAAACAAAAGCTAAGAAACATTCGATTAATGCGCTTGACTTTCGAAAAATCGTCGCGAAATGCCGCTTTCGGCCAGCAATTAAAACATTATATCTGCATGTATGTATGTTTGTATGTACATATGTATGTATGTACGTAAAGAATGCCAACAATGTTAATGTGGCATGAAAAAATAAGCGAGGCGGCGGCGGCACACCAAATATTGCTGCTCTCCTTTCATTTCAAACATTTTATTTATTTTAATTTAAATTTTTTGTCGTTTTTTTTCAACTTTAATTGTTTTTTTTTTACTCTTGCTCCTTTTTTTCTGTTCCAATTGGGCATAACGGCATTTATGGTGAATGCGCTTAAGGTGGTGCGCGTAATTGAGCGCATAGTAAAAGAAACCGCGAGAAAAATAAGCAAAGAAAAAACCTAAATATAACAAATAACACAAATTTGTGCACACAAAAAAAAAAGTGAAGAAATAAAAAATTACGAATGTACATAACTCTTAAGTGGTTTAAGCCGAAGCCGAAGATAAAATGCCAAAAAAAAATGAAGTGTCACAGCACACAGCGGGCGACCGACCAAAGTGACGGCCAAGCCAAATCTAAGCAACACAACGCAACACAACGCAGCAAGTCGGCGCAATGAATGTCAAAATCGGCAGCTACTTATTGTGGATTAGAATGTTTGTTTGCACTTTATAGCATTTTTTTCTTTATACATACAAACATGGAATATTTCTAAGGTGGCTTTCGACATATGTATGTACATATAAGGCGTTCATTAGCACATGCTATGCGTGCTGTCTGTCTGTCACCCGCCTCCTGCCTTTTGTGACAATTTGCCAAATAATTTATTTTAAGCAAATGCAAAACAAATAATTTTCTGCACAGTTGGCAACGCCAATGAATGCGTGAAATTTCGCCGTATATTAGACAAAATTTATTTAGAAATGTATATTTTGCGCTTCAAATTTTATCGCTTTCGCAGTTTTTTTTTATTTATTCATGAATATATGTGTGTACACACATATGTATGTATATATTTGTGTTGGCTAACAAATGCAAATCACTACGGGCGTTGAAAACAGCAGGCAGCAGGAAATAAAGAATTGCGAATGCTTCCTGCTTGGTTGCGCTGGCGTTAAGACGGATGTAGTATGGCGTGGTAAGGAGGAAATGACGCTGGCGGCAAGCAAAGCAAATATACAGCATATAAAATATTAAAACTTAGAATTTATGGCGCACAAAATTTAAGAAACGCTTGTGGCTTTAAAGCAAACAAACCGAGGGCGAGAAATGTAAAGTGCAAATCGATTGCAGCAGAATAGTCGATAGTTTCAATGCATACACAACAGCGATTAAATGTCAAAGAAAACACACGTGTTCGTGGCAAATTATTGCTAAAATATATTAATTTATGCAAGTGTAGTCCGAAAATAAAAGTATAAACAGAAAGATCTAGCGGTGAAAATAATAAAAATTACACAAAGCAGAATGAAAAGGCAACTTCACACTAATAGATATTTATATTCTTCACGGCACGTTTGTTTTAGTGGATTTTAATGAAGCAACAACGCGGCGGCGAACGCGAATGGTGTCGCGCAAATGAGTCGAGTCGACAGACAGACAGCGCGGCATGTTGGTATGGAATGATACAGCTGGTCGGTCAATCGAGGCAGTAGTAAGCGTAAGCTGACCAGCCAACCAACCAACTGGCCAATACAATGCCCCTTCGCTGGGTGAAGGTTAAGCATATTATTTCCCACAATAAGCCGCTGTGGCATGCTTGACTGAGCCGGAAGGGAGCGCTAAGTATCGAATGTTAGCTGCATTTAAATATGCACATTAAAAAAGCGGCATTTTGTTGTTGCAAAGCACTATTGGTCTTTTCTACGTTTAGCTTCTTTCTTCTTAAATTACTGCATTCATGCTGCCTGCACGGTATGCGCGGCTGAGAGGTTGAGAGCGCGGTGTAAATTTTGCGTGAATTGAAGCGTTTATTTAAGTTTTATTTTGATGTCTCACGTTAAAAAAAAAACACTACGGGAATGCGCCGACCGAAGAGTTATACAAAATAAAATGAATGTCTTACAAAATGCGCATGAATGAGCCGGCGGTCAACAATGTGAAAAGAACAACAAAGCAACAACAACAACAACAACAGCAGCATTTTTTGCTGTTAACACATAAATATTTCAAATATACATACATACGTGCGTCAACGCGCACTGCCTCCGCCGCTAGTGACCACCAACATAAAAGCAATAAAAAGAAAAAAAGGGGAAAAAAAATAAAAATAAAAACAAAAAACAACAACAACACCTCTAAACAACTTTAAAACATAGCAACAACAAAGCAAAAAGAGCTCCAAAGCGTTAAAGAGGTGGGAAAAAATGAGTAGGTAATATGAGTGCGCGCGCGTAAAAAAGCAACAACAACTATTAAGAAAATAACCTAAAAGCAAGCAGGCGAAAAAAAAATAAAATAAAAAATTAAAATAAAGCGCAAAACAGCGAATTACGCGGCATAAGAACATTGCATGAATCAACGGCGTTGAACGCGTCTAACTGCCGCGGGCTAACGCAGTAGAAACAAGTTAATATATACATACATATACATATATATATACAAATGTGTGTTATTTCTTCCGCGCCTGCTTTAAACAACAACCTTTGTCGCTGCGCTTTGTTGGTGGTAAACGACGGCAGTTGCCAATCGGTTCAGGCAGCCCGCCAACTGTTGCGTTGGCATTTGAGCGGCTTACAGGCGATTCCTTTTGATTGTTAGCGCAGTGGTGGCGGCGGCGGTGGTGGTGATCGCATCGCACGTAGCACATGAAGCGGCACAACTGTGTTAGCACCTGTTTGTCTGTGCTGTTGTGTGCACTTCTTTGGCGGCGGCTCCACGCTCCTTTGGTTACGTTAAATGCGATTTTCAGCTTGGCAGTAATGCCGTGAAACTGACTGCTGCTGCGCATTGCTTCTGCGCTATGTCATAACGACCGCCGCCGGCAGTGGTGATTTCGTTTTTTTCTTTCTTTCTAAATACTCGTATTGCTGCTTGGCGTTTGTGCGGCGTTCGTTAACGTCGGTATGCGCGGCAATTGTCGCTTTTTCGGGTTAAAAATTCCAATAAAAGATTTTCAATGATTCGTAAAATTCGCAAAAAAAAAAAGCACACAAAAACGAAAGCTCCTCTTACGTGTGTATCTCGTTACGCACAGCATGTAAAACGTGTAGATTTTTCAAAAATATTTCGTTGAATATTTGATAAAATGAAAAGATATGTTTTTTTACCGCAAGGCCGCGCGTATTTAAAATAATTAAGTTTGTTATTAACCAGACAAAGCTTTTAGGAAAGTTTGTGGTGAATTTTTTACACACACACACACACAGGTTGATATTGGAATCTTAGCTTCAAAAGAGCTAGAGGGGTTTGCGTTCAAGAGCTAGCGGATGTATGTACGTATGTTTGTATGTAGATTAAATCTATAACTACGCGCAAGTTAACTTGTTATTTACTTCTACAGCGGAAGCAGTAAGCGGATAAAGAAAATTTTCTTCGTAATTTGAAATGAAATTCAAAAATTCCATTGCTGCCAATGACTTGCATAAATTTATCAAAATCAACGATGATAACTTCGATTAACAACGATAACATCGCCTCATCAAACCACATTTAATGTTTACAAAATAGATTTTTACGTAAAAGAATCGTTCACAGATGGAAAATTCTAAAACTCAAAAAGAATTCGTGCCTAAAAGTACCCACGGCAGCGTCAAGAAATCACCAAGTAGCCAATTAAGCACTTTACAACCGCCGCCAAGGGCAACAACACTATAATTATCAACACATACACTTTTTAACCATACCAAACCAGCCCCATTTACGCACTCAACCGAGATTTGGAATATCAACGTCATAATTTAATTAGACAACCTCTCAACCCTCAACGAGGGCAAGACGAAATATCTCCTATCATCAAATAAACAGTCATCGCATTCGCGACTTGGCTGCCACGTCACTGTTGACAGTCACTACTTCGAAGTCGTAGATAATTTCGTCTATGTGGGGACTAGCATTAACAACACCAACAATATCAGCATTGAAATCCAACGCAGAATCACTCTTGTCACACAGATGCTATTTTCGACTGAAAAGTCGAACCAAAACCAAACTCTACAAGTCGCTCATCTTCCTGCGTCCTGACATATGGTATAGATGCCTGAACGATGTCTACATACGATGAGTTGGCTTTAAGAGTTTTCGAGAGAAAAGTTTTGCGGAAGATTTATGGTCCTTTGCGCATTGGCAACGGCGAATACCACAGACGATGGAACGATAAACTAACTGTACGAGCTATACGACGACATTGACATAGATTTCAGCGAATCAAGAGACAGCGGCTACGCTGGCTAGGCCATGTCGTCCGAATTGATGAAAGCGCTCAAGCTTTGAAAGTGTTTTGAATGGAGTACCCGCTGGCGGAAGCAGAGGAATAGGAAGACCTCCACTCCGTTGGAAAGATCAGGTGGAGAGCGACCTGGTGTCACTGGGTATTTCTAACTGGCGCAAAACAGCAAAGAGAAGAAATGAGTGGCGCGCTATTGTTGACGAGGCTATAATCGTGTAAGCGGGGTGTCTACGCCAAAGAAGAAGAAGAGAACCTCTCAACGCTAAGGTTCGAAGTGAAGAAGTGTCAGTGCAGGAAAGAGATCAATGCCTTGTAAAGGTCAAATAAATTTCAATTATTTACAAATATTTTTATGAATAATTCAGAAGTGGAATATTAAAAGGCGCGGTGGTTAGTACTTGAAGCTAGTTGTACATCATTTTTTTTTTGTAGGATTAAGAATGGAATTAAAAATTAAGCTATTCTCGTGGCTGCTGCCACGTTGTCGGCTATGCTTGCTTTCCTGGGTCTTGCGACTTAAGTCAGCGCTTGCTTCGAGAATGTCAAAAGAGGTGAAAAACGAAACAATCAACGCCCAGCACTTGCTTAAAATATGTAAAACAGAAAGACCAGCTGGACATGTTGTCCAAATAGAGCTGTTCAACAGTGAGATAAGGAAGAGACGTTCAATTGAAATACAGTGACAAGAAGAATGGCAATGCATGTGATTGGTCAAATGTGTAGGCGAACACGTTGACAGCAGCATAAAGCGTAGAAAATGCGTTAACGACAAGCAAAAATAGTTGATTTTATTGCAAAAATAGCTAAAAAAATGCAGCAAATCGAAATGCATATATAGATGGATGGAGTTATAGGCAACATGGGAGTAGAGTTTTACAAGTGCATGGAAAGATCACGCACTAAGAATATTCAAACCAGCGGAAAAAGGTTTTTTTTTAATACTAAGCCAAAATTCTTACACATACACGCCACCAGCAAAATTTTTAATATCCTTTAGTCAGACGTCATGCCTTTTTCACACAATCTGAGAATCCTGCCATCATGGACAATACACAATATATACATATATATAATAAATTTTTAATAAAGCTGTCATCAATCGTTAAGTTCAAGGGCGAATATGCAATCGTATAAGCCGTTATCCATGCACCACACCATGCCGTATAGTGTCCCGTTTGTTTGCCCGTCAGTGCAGCGTTGCCAAACACTTTTGACTACATTTGCGAATGGAAAATTGTCATACCCACCACACACACACGCATGTACTTATATGGCGTATGCTGTGTGTAAAATATAACATTAAATAGTGTTTACACACGCACACACACGTCACGAAGTGGAGTTGAATGGTTTTTTCCAGTTTTGAAGGATTATTGATTTTTCTTTTACACTCCACGAGCAGCATTAACAATATAAACAACAACAGCAACACTCACTGTCACATTGTTATCGTTGTTGTCGACAGTTGTCAATATTGTTGTAGCGAAACATTTGGTGCATACATACATACATGCATACATATACATATATATATATATATATATATGCAATTTGTGTGGAAGTAGATTATGAGTGCGATTTCGGTTGATGGTTATGGGGATTAGTTACATACATATGTACATAAATGAACTGTCAACGTCATGCTGTAGGTAGGTGGTGGTGGCATTTGTTGCAAGTACATACGTGCCGCTTTGCGTTGGTTGTTGTGTATCATACATACATATGTATGTTGAATCGATAGCACGTTTTGTAATTTAAAAAAATTAATTTGCGCAAAGTTCAAGGCTGTCACTGCAAGGAGATGCACAGAGTTTAACTCTGACTGAAATACAATGAAAAGTTGCTTAAGTGAAATTTTGCACAAAAAGGGTGTAAGTGAAATATTAAATAATTTTTTTACAAAAGTCATTCGATCTCTAGTGTCGAAAAAGCCTTCTAGTTTGATATATTGCAAAGAAATAACAAATTTTTTACTTCACAATGTTGATATCAGCTTAATGGGCATCAAAAATATCTTTCTCAGTGGCAATATTTAGAGTTTTTGGCGCCTTCATAGTCACCAACTGCAGCAAATGGTTGATTGAAGCCCTCACGCAGTAAAAGAAATTCGGTAGAAACAAAATCAGGACTTACCGCAAGATGCCGCTGTGAAGCATAGTAAATGAGACTTCCTTTTAAACACTATGTAGCCTTTACAGGTTCCTAAAACACAATTTATAGCTGCTTGAGGCTCTTATGCAGTGAAATAAATACGGTAGAAATGAAATCAGGACTTGACGCAAGATGTCGCTGTGTGTTACGGAAGGTGGAAGTGCCTTTTAGACACTATATTCCTTGTATAAATCCCTATGCAGCACAATTTAGCTGCTTGGAAGCTCTTATGAAGTAGAGAAACTTCGGTAGAAATGAAATCAGGACTTGCCGTAAGATGTCATTGTGTGGTATAGAAATTGGAACTGCCTTTTAGACATTATGTAACCCATATAAATCCCTAAACAGCACAATTTAGCTGCTTGAAGCTCTTACGAAGTGAAGAAACTTCTGTAGAAACAAAATCTGGCCAAACCGCAAGGTGTCGCTGTGAAGTACTGGAAGTGGAACCGACCTACGGGCACAAGGTGACCAAAATCACGCCTTTTAAGGCATTCTAAATTGCGAGTATTACATCCAAACTAATAAATACCAATCGGGGCAGCCTTTCAAAAAAATCAGCTGTATTTCCTAGTCTATATTTCAATGTTTTTAACCTCTCTTTTAACCCTTCACCAAACTGCGTTCGCCCATTAGCATGCAATTCTCTCGAAGAGCGCCAATTAAACAAATATTTCTCGGCATACTCTTCACATACGCGACGCTGTTAACTATTCGACGACACACCAACCGACGACCGTGCGACAGTCCGTCATACTGCTCCTCATCCGCTTGACTCACATGCTTCACTTGCATTGAAGTGTTAAATTTTTTCACGCCCCGGTGGTGAGAAAACACTTTGTGGTGCCTTCTTTGAAAACAACCTTGGCCAAGAAACGTGCCACACAGCCACACAGCCACTCAGCATTCCAAAACGTTTATGCTATCTATTTTAATTAAATATTATACATATGTGTAGTGTAGTGTGAAACTGCATAATGTGCGCGCGTCTAGCATATAAATTTTCATTTTTTTTTTTTGCTCACTCTTTGACACTTGTAAAAGATTTGAGAATTTCTTTGAATTTTGCCGCGACGGCGTAGAGTGATTTCGATTAGCGACGCGGCGGCGCTTCTTTTGCAAGCAGTTGACAACAAGAGGTTTAAGTAACCTACACCGATCAACCTGCCAGCCAGCCAACTTGCTAGCCTCTTCTAGGCTTTTAATTAAGTCGCGCGCGCGCATGCGTAATCGAACGCTAAGCACAAGCGCACACGCTCACAGCTCACGCAGTTAATACAAGCAAGCAGTTGCTTAACGTGGCTTTCAGCGGCCTTAATTATGACCGCTAGGCGTTTTCGGCCGCTCATATCGTTTGTTATTAATTTTTTATCGCACAACTTCTCCCCCTGCTTATGTATTTTTTTTATCTTTTGCTTCGTTGTATGCGCTGTTTCTTCGCTATATTTGTGGTTTTGTCTCTAAGTTTTTCAAAACTCTTTTGTTAGCTTTGCCTTTTTATTGATTTCCATTTATAATCATTATTTCCACAGTTTCACGGGGGGATTTTTTTTTAATGAAATCTTTTTGAACAAGTTTTATTGAACCGTCGCCGGCAAGCAAACAGAAATCCCACGCTGTGCGTATGCGCTGGTTTCTGTTGCTTGAAACTTTTTATTAATTTTTTCTTTTTTACTTCAAAACTTTTTGTCTCTTTTTTTTTTACTCGTTGTTTATTGCTTATTTTTTGTCTGTCTTTTTTTTCTTATTATTATTTCGTGCTTTGCTCACCTTTCAAAAATGTCTTAGCGCGTCTTAATGAGATTAACTGCCGCTTGTGGCATATTAACGTGGCTTACGCGCGCTTAACGCGACCGATTAGTTGAAAACTGAAAATAATGTGGCGTTGCGAGACTTGGCGTGCGTTGTGTGGCGTCAGCTGTTGGCTTTGTTCGTTCGCTTGTAGCAAATTAGCATATATATTAAGAAACAAACAGCCAAAGTATGGAGAAGAAGGTGAAAAAGATTTATGAAAAAAATTATAAAAAATAAAAATTTTAATTTTAAGTAAGAAAAAAAAGTACGAAAAATGTTGGAAGCGTTGCCTTTAATCAATTTTTAATGATTACGAAATCAATTAAACACAAGCAAAACTTCAATGGCGCAAATTAACTGCGGCGTTGCCAACCATTGTCAATATATTTACGTTTCTCACAAACACCCCACCCCTTAAGCCATTGAACTCGCTCGCTGTTGGCCAAAGTCTATTTGCTTTTTTTGTTGTTGTTGTTGTTGTATTAGTATCTTTTATTTTTCGCACGCCCGCTCGCCTACCTACAGCCAGCAACAGCTTAAATGCTTAAGCGCTTAACGTCGAACGACAGTCACCACAGTCATGCAGGCAGCAGGCAGCAGCTTAATCGGTTGCGGCAAAGTGGCACGCTTTTCGCCGTAGAGCGCCGAGAATTATTATAATTTTTATATTTATTTAATGCCTTTCTGCCTTTTTGCCTTTTTTTTCCCTCGGCCCAACAACACTACAGCGTGCGTGACGCGTGAATTTTATGAATTTATTAATATGCAAAAAAAAATTTTTTTTTTGTGCGGCTTTGTTCTGGCGTCAAAAGCATTTAGGTTAATTGGATTTTCATTTAAAGCTTGTTAAAAGCATATTTATTAATATTTTATTGAATTTAAGAAAACAAAAAAATGCATGACTTGGTGAATTTGTTTGGTCGTTTTTTTTTTGCTTGGTCGCAGCAAACTCGTTTCATCGATTACACAATCTGACTTTAATCGATTGCTAATATGGCGTAATTTGCTTAGGCTGAGTGTGCAATAATCACAAAACTCACAAAAAAATCACAAAAAATAACAACAAGAATTAGTATTAGTGTGAATACATATTTTAGTTGCTTAAATTCTAACCTGAATGATGCTTAGCGTTTAGTGGAAGTGTGAAGTAAACCCAAAAAATTCTTAAATTCGACAATAATACCCTTTAAGTGTAAGTATTCTGTAAATAACAGTGCGGCAATGCTCTAAAACAAATAATATCATTAAACGGAAACTATAAAAGTCATTATAAAATCGAGTCTTAAACTCTCAAAATTATCATTAAAGCGAAATTTTATCCCTTAATCTATTTTTTTTATGATTCATTTCGAGGTTCTCTACTTTTTTAAAGAAAAAAAAAACACAGAAAATTCAAATTGAATGGGGAATGTTTATTACCCATTCGAAAGAACATTCTTTGGCATTTATTTTTTGAAGATTCTCTCTTTCAAATGTTGCCCGCGGCTACGTCTCAGATGGTCTATCCATTGTTCAGTCCGATTTTCGATGACTCGTTCGAGCATATTTCGACTGGTAACTGGCGAATGGTGAACGCGTGATGTTTTGCTCCAAGGTCTGAATCGAAGCGTGATTGTCCGCATAGACTTTAGACTTAACATATCCTCGCAGCAAAAAGTCTAACGGTGTATATTCCACGATCTTCCTGTTAATCGACCGCGACTGGCCCAAAACGTGAAATTGTCTGCTCACCAAAGTATTCTCTCAATAAATCCATTGACTGATACGATGTGTGGTGGGAAGTGACGCCGTCTTGTTGAAACCAAATGTGGCGGAGATCACGAGCTTCAATTTCAGGCATCAAATAGTCGATTATCATGGCACGATAACGGTCGCCATTGACGGTTACGTTCTCACCGGCATTAATTTTGAAGAAATATGGAGACCGATGATTCCACCAGCCCACAAACCACACCAAACCGTTGTCTAATCTGGATGAAATGACAGCTCTTGAGTCTTTTCAGATTGCTTTTCGTCCCAAATGCAGCAATTTCGCTTGTTTACATACCCACTGAGCCAGAAATGGGCGTCATCGATGAACAAAATTTGGCTCGAAAACGGCAGATCTTCTTGGCAGTTTTCAATAGCCCATAGAGCAAAGCGATGTCGCTTGGGAACCGGGGCGAGCGGCTTCAGTTCTTGCCCAAGCTGTATTTTGTACGCTTTCAATTTGAGATGTCGACGTTAAATGCGCCAATTCGTTCCATACGTCAGTCCGAGTTTCTGCGAACGGCGCCGTATCGACTCTCCACGGTCTTCGTGTACACTCTCAGCTACGACCGACCGCTATATTTTCTTCACTGCGTGCTGGACGTGGTCTATTCGGTCGAATATTATCCAATAATGAATGCTGGGTTTCAAGATGGGTGATGGTGAGGGCGAATAGTACGCTGAGTAGGCCTATTAAGTTGACCATAAGTTGAGCAAAGCGCGCGAAACACATTCCTTATAGGACGTGAACGTTAAGCGAAAACCGTTGTAAAAAAGAAAGAGTTTAGCAACTTGTAGTCTCGTGAAACTTGCTTGGGACAACAAAGCTGGCGATTAAGGTGAAAAAAGTTTAGAAAAAGAGCAGACGTCTCAAGTGTACACTTTGGAGAAGAGAAGAGTGTGCCGCTGCACGGTGTTACCAACTCTAACCGTTGTCACCCTTGCCAACCAACGAAAACACTTGAAGCGCACCACACCACATTTTTGCCACAAACTGGGCAAGCAGTGGCATGTACAAATCAAAGTCAATTGACCGGCATGACTTGTCGCCCCGTTGGACGTTGTCTGCTTTGCACGCTGTCACACACAGCTTTGCGCGTTTGCTTTTTTTTTTTTTGTCCTCGTTTCATTACACACACACATTTCGCGCGCCTGAACGTGCGGCCAAACAACTGTGGAACAGACACACGAGACATGGGTATTTAATCATAAACATCAAAATTAATAGGCCCACAAGCCGCACATTCGACCGGCCACAACAAAACGCCCCAAATGTACATACATACATCTGTATGTATGTATGTATGTATGCCTATGCATGCTTGAAGAGTGTAGTGTAGTGTGTGTGTGTGTGCGTACGACGTATTACTCTGGACTGTAGGAGTTCATGTTGGCGCTGCACTGAGTTGAGTTGAGTTGAGTTGAGTTGAGCGACGTACTAACTGACTGACAGCTTGGCTGCCTGATTGCCTACCTACGTCGCATGTTGATGATTTACAACAACAACAACAACAACAAAAACAACAGCAGCAGCAGCAGCTCCGCCAAGGTGACATGAAAACATGCCTCACAACAACAGCGGTCGACAATGGTCGCCTACAAAACGCAGCAGGTGAAAAAGTGGCGGCAGCAACAATCAAAACTCACAGTCAACACCAACAACAAACAAGCAAGCAAACAAAAAAGCGAGTAGTCAAACAAGCAACGAAAAGGTGTTTACAACACATTGATGGTGGCGTCTCCGGTTATGGCGTTGTTTAGATCTTTTTTTCATTTATGTTTTGCACCGTTTTGTTTTAACAAGGCAGCTAGTTTGCACACAGTGCAGAGTTTTTGTATTGTTGTTGTTGTTTGTTTGTTTCATGCCCTTTGCCACGAAACAATCAACAGTCAAGAGCCAACTGCCTGCCAATAGCCACCTGCCGTTTGAGACCACTTGCCGTTGGGCTTATTTGTTTTTGCTATTGTTGTTGTTAACACTTTTTTGTTGTTGTGCGCGCACTGACTTATCACTGCAGTGTGGTTTTGATGCGATATTCGCGTGAAAGGTAGAGTGTTACCGAAAATATCACATGTGGGATAACTAGAGAACTTAACCTTCTCAGCGTTATATAGTTCAGGTCTCATAGCATGTAGTAGAAAAGCCTCCAAATCTTTTCTCAACATCGTTGTTAGAACTTAACTCGCCTCAAAGCTGTCAGTGGCGACCTTAAAACACTTTCACTCACCGGGGGAAATAGGAAGTAAAGGGTGATCCAAGTAGAGGTACTTTTTTCAATAGAATTTTTGTGATAGATCGCAATTGAGTAGTGTTGTTCGACCGAATAGACCACGTCCAGCACGCAGTGAAGAAAATGTAGCGGCCGGCCGTAGCTGAGAGTGTAAACGAAGACTGTGGAGAGTCGATTTGGCGCTGTTCACACCAACTCGGACTGACGTATGGAACGACTTGGCGCATTTTATATCGAGATCTTAAATTGAAAGCATAAAAAATACAGTTTGTGCAAGAACTGAAACTGCTCGACCTTCCCAAGCGACAGCGCTTTGCTCTATGGGCTTTTGAAAAGTTCCAAGAAGATCCGACGTTTTCGAGCCAAATTTTGTTCAGCGATGAGGCCCATTTCTGGCTTAATGGGTATGTAAACAAACAAAATTGCCGCATTTGGGACGAAGAGCAACCTGAAGAGATTCAAGAGCTGCCATTTCATCCAGAAAAACAACGGTTTGGTGTGATTTGTGGGCCGGTGGAGTCATCGGTTCAAATTTTTTTTCAAAAATGATGTCGGTGAGAATGCAGCCCTCAATGGCGACCATTACCTCGCCATGATAACCGACTATTTGATGCGTGAAATTGAAGCTCGTGAAGCTCCGCGAGATTTGGTTTCAACAAGACAGCGCCACTTCCCACCACACATCGCATCAATCAATGGATTTATTGAGAGAACACTTCGGTGAGCAGATAATTTCACATTTTGTGTAATATCACACCGTTAGGCCTTTTCCTTTGGGATATGTAAAGTCTAAAGTGTATGCGGACAATCCCGCTTCGATTCAGACCTTGGAGCAAAACATCACGAGTTCACCATTCGCCAGTTACCATTCGAAATGCTCGAATGAAAATTGGACCCAACGGATGGATGGACCATCTGATACGTAGCCGCGGCCAACGTTTCAAAAGGAGTAATCTTCAAAAAATAAATGC
The DNA here is from genome assembly GCA_030068015.2 of Neoceratitis asiatica. Classification (NCBI taxonomy): domain Eukaryota; kingdom Metazoa; phylum Arthropoda; class Insecta; order Diptera; family Tephritidae; genus Neoceratitis; species Neoceratitis asiatica. The sequence continues at coordinate 95,805,142 of CM061525.1, read as the reverse complement.
CAAAGAATGTTCTTTCGAATGATAATAAACATTCACCATAAGATTTGAATTTTCTGTTTTTTTATCTTCAAAAAAGTGGAGAACCACGAAATGAAGCACCCTTTATATAATCCGTATTTACATATGCATTAGTTGTAAGCTCTTTATTCTACATATTTTACTATAATTCTCTGCAGACTCATCAGCTTCTTTATATTAGCAGCTTAACAGCGACCTCTACATGTTCACCACTTAACTAAAAACATGATTTGTGCAAATTGCATTGTCATCGTGCACTCAACATTTTAATGTGAACGTAGCATTATGCCACACATTTAACGCTAATTGGCAACGTCATTGTCCAGCTGGCAGTGCCATTAAACGCACATGTGGCATCTCGTGAATAGTCACAGCAACTACAATTTAGCTAGGATTTTTGTGATATTGTGTGGGAAGATGAAGAAAGTGCTTGCGTGCAAAATATTTAATCTCTTTAATGCAGCAAAAATGCAAACAAAGATCAATTAACATTAAAAAAAAATGCCTACTTTTGCGTTTTTGTATAATAAAAAATAATAATAAAATTCAAAAGTGGAATAAAATCAAATAAAAACTAAAAATCAGCTGAGCTGACGTGAGCGCTTGATTGACACAGCTGGAGCAATTGTAATAGATCCATACAATAGTAATGCTTAGCAATGGCAAAGAGGGCAACAGTAAAGTAAGAGACACTGGGAGAAAGCAAGTAAAAGCTAAAAAAAAAAAAAATAATAAAAAAAATGCAACAGAAACTCAACACAGCAAATCTAAATCGATGGTGAACCAATCAAGCAGCTGGCTGGCTGGCTGGCTGGCATTGATATGCCCGACTTGAGCAGTGGCATGTAGCGTAAAATGTATTTTGTGAAGGAAGTGTACAGAACGAACGATTGAGAAATGTAGCGGAGCAATACTAACGAATTCAGTGAAATATATATTTTGAAAAAAAAAATTTTTTTTTGCTCACAAAACGAATTGGCAAAGAACATAAAATGAATTCCACCAGAGAGTTACAACGGGTAACAGTGATCGGCAAGAAGGCAGGAGTGAAGGAGTGGGGAAAAAAATCTAAATAAATGAAATAAAAAGAAAAAATACATACAAACTAACGATAAAGGAGCATGAGGAAGAAATTTATGCAGTACACTGAGCACACGTAGTGCGCTTGTGGTATAACAGTACCAATAGCGGGCTATGCCAGTGGAAACTCGCGGCAGTTGCTTCGTTACTCCATTTGCTAGTATGTATGTACGAGTACATTGTAAGTCTGTGTGGTATTGTGGATTTTGTAAGCGATGCAAGGTATAAATAACAATGCTACACACACACATACACACAAGAAGAAAATAATCCAAGGAGATATATGAACGTGCAAATCAACTCAAGAGATTTGCAATAAAGAAAGTTGCTCAATGAAAACGGGTAGAAGGAAAATTAAAAAAAATTGGAAAGAAATATAAGGAAAATCAAAGAAAAAGGAAAAATGCTCAGTTGAAGCGTTTGCAAAGCAAGTGAGTACAATTAAATGTTAAAGGAATATTACAGTGTAGAGGAAATTAATACAGATGTGGCTTCAATAAAAGATGAAACCAAAAAAAATGTGAATTGAATTTACTTACAAGCAAAATAAAGAAGGAAAATAATAATTCAGAAGTGGAATTTCTAAAGAGACAAAACCCAACATTCACTATTGGATAATATTCGACCGCATCGACCACGTCCAGCACGTAGTGAAGAAAATATAGCGGTCAACCGTAGCTGAGAGTGTACAGAAAGACAGTGGAGAGCCGATTTGGCGCCGTTCGCAGCAACTCGCAGTGACGTATGGAACGATTTGGCGCATTCATTTTAAGTCGACATCTCAAATTGAAAGCGTACAAAATACAGCTTTCGCAAGAACTGAAACCGCTCGACCCGGTTCCCAAGCACTCATCGCTTTGCTCTATGGGCTCTTGAAAAGTCCCAAGAAGATCCGACGTTTTCGAGCCAAATTTTGTTCAGCGATGAGGCCCTGTTCTGACTCAATGGGTATGTAGACAAGCAAAATTGCCGCATTTGGGTAGAAGAGTAACCTGAAGAGATTCAAGAGCTGCCATATCATCCAGAAAAAACAACGGTTTGGTGTCGGTTTGTGCGCCGGTGGAATCATCGGTTCATATTTCTCTAAAAATGATGCCGATGAGAACGTAACCGTCAATGGCGACCGTTATCACGTCATGATAACCGACTATTTGATGCCTGAAATTGAAGCTCGTGATCTTCTCTTCATTTGGTTTCAACAAGACAGCGCCACTTCCCACCACACATCGTATCAATCAATGGATTTATTGAGAGAACACTTCGGTGAGCAGATAATTTCACATTTTGGGCCGGTTGCGGTCGATTTTCCACCAAGATCGTTAGACTTTTTCCTGCGGGAATATAGAAAGTCTTCTAAAGTCTATGCGGACAATACCGCTTCGATTCATATCTTGGAAGTGGTTTTCAGAGAGTATGCACTAGTTGAACTCATCCCATATATGTATGTAGGTCAAGTCTGCTTGGTTTTGTAGCGAGTCAAGTGAATGCCATTCCTTACCGACAACTCTCTTTTATACTTATTATAGAGCGATCTCGGTTCGCTTAACTAAGTTTTTCCTTCCTTTTGGGTCGCTCCTCTAGAGTAACGCCTAGAAATTTGGTTTTCCACCAATTTAGGCTTCTACTTTCTTGACATGATACTTGAAATTGTTTCACGAAAGCGAAAAGTGCGAAGAAGCTACCGTACGCAGGTGAGTAAAATTGGGCGCAGCGCATAAATATCAAAAAAAAAATGGAAGGGCTTAAGAAAAGTTATTGCCAAAAAAAAGAAGAAAGAAACTTGCAAATCTCAACGGCACAGTTGAATGAGTTGTTTGCCGCACAGAAATTTGTACGCTGTCAAGCGACGGACAAAATACCCACAGCAAAAGGCACACAAAAAATAATGACATAAAAAAAGAAAAGCAAAAAGAAAAAGAGACAACTCAAGTAGAAAAGGAGTCAACAGAAAGAGCTGCAAGTAAAATGGAACAAGACAAACGCGCAGTAGCGGCAGACGAACTGTTTGAGAGAAAAGGGAAAAGGAAAAAAACTTGGAGAAATATGTAGTATAAAGAGTGGCAAAGTAAAAAAAAAGGCGAAGGAGAGAATATATATGTATGTATGTATGTATTTTCAACAGTCGAATAAGACATTTTCCCAAGATGCCATTTTTGGGCTATGAGACAACCGGAATTGCGGCGCTGTGTGTGCTGCTGCTGCTGATGCTGCTGCTTTGTTGTCGCATTAAATTTGCAATTTGAGTTATGCGTTCCTTAAGGTAACTCTTGCCTTTTTCCCACACTATGCGGATGTATATGTGGATGTACCATACATTTGTATGTCTATTAGTGAGTATGGATGTAGGGGTCTGCAGGGCTCAATGAGAGAACCCAGCTATCCATTGAAGAAGTCATTGAATGATTTGAGTATGTAGACTCCGCTACTGCTGCTGGTTGCGTGCGCTCATTGTCAACATGAATGCCAACATAAGTCTTTTATATACATATGTACATATACGAGTACATACATACATACACATAACTGGTGAAAGTGCAACACTGTGCTGTGCTGTGCTGTACTGTTGCTCCACGTTTGTATTCTGTCATTTGCAATGGGTAAATGATGAACCCGTTACAGGCACATACACTTGCATACACACATACATACAACCAAGCAACGAAATGCATATAAATTTATCTTGCAAGATTCTGCAATGACAATGAATAATGTAATACGTCTCGTAAATTCGAACGGCGACGAGCGAAACGAGCGTTAGTGTACATGCATGTTCGTGTGTTTGCCTGCTGCATACATATATATTTCTCAGGCGAGCGCTCGTCGCTACACGTTGACCGTGCCAGTTATTTGTGGGGTGGCTGCTGGCTGGTTGCATAGGCAATTGTCTGTCTGTGTGTCTATGTGTGCCTGCTGCCTGCCTGTTGGTGACAGCTGTCGTTTGATGCTACCCGATTTTTTTCTCCTTCGGCCTCCTCAGCCAACGTCTTTGGTTTGGTCTCACGCGCTGCTCATCCTCGTTGCTCGTTTGTCTAAGACACTGAGATTTGTGTTTTTTTTTGTTTTTGCAGCTGCATGTGATTTATTCTATGACGTGTGTGTGCGTCAGCGAGGGTAGGTTGTGTGGCAAAGAGTGTGTAGCAGCGGCATGAATGGGAGACTTTGTAAATACAAACGTGGCGTGGATTATGTTGCGTTCCTGCTATCTACAAAACTCTTTTTTTTTTTGTGAATGCGTGTGAAATTCTTTAACAAATTTACCTGCATACATTAATAAGTGTATAAAGGGCGAAAAATTATTATAAAAAATAAATAAATTAAAAAAAAAGAAATTAAAAAAAAAGAAAAATTAAAAAATTGCAGGAAAATAGAAAAAATATTTAAAAAAAAAAAAAAATTACCGGAAATATTTTTGCCCCAAAAATCTGATTTTAATACAAACCAGTTAGCCTGAGCAGCAGCTAACGCTTTAAAATGCATATTTTTCACCAATCGCACAACCAACTGTACTTTAAATGATATTTTGGTTGTAAATTTTTGTGTTTCACCCGACTTTCTTCTGCATTACACATCAAAAGTGCAAAAACATGCAGACAATTTGGTAAATTTCAATACTTTAACACAACAAAATCCCTTTAAGCTTGTCACATTGACATTTCACCTTCATAAAACAGAGCTACCGTTCGTCTAGAGCATACAATAACAACACTCATTTGTGGTCTGCTGTCAAACAAGCGTTGCCAACTATAGCTAATAACAGATCAATTGAAAAGTTCCCAGCTTGACACATAGATGGCTCTGCTAGAATTGCAGCCGTATAGATTTTATGTTAGTCCTAACCTTCAATTTCGACAGCTGTCAGATTATTAGTTTGTGAATTCTAGCATTTTGAGTGAAGCAACTTTTGTTATTGTGGAGAAAATAAAACGGAATTTCGCGTGTTGATAAAATATTGATTTTTGAAGGGGAAAAAATACAGTTGAAACAAAGACTTGGTTTGATGAGGAGTTTTCAGACACTACCGCCGGGAAAATCAACCATCAAGCATTGGTATGCTAAGTTTAGTAGAGGTGAAATGAGCACCGGAGACGGTGAACGCCCAAAAGAGGTGGTAACCGACGAAAACATAAAAAAAATCCACAAAATGATTTTGAATGACCGAAAATTCAAATTTATTTCATTCAAGGCACTCTAAAGATATCAACTGAGCATATACATCATATCATTCAGGAATATTTGGGGTATGAGAAAGCTCTGTGCAAGGTGGGTGCCGCGCGAGCTCACTTTTGACCAAAAACAACGACGACTTGATGATTCGGAGCGGTGTTTGAAGTTGTCCGAGTGTAATAAGCCCGAGTTTTTGCGTCGATATGTGACAATGAATGAAACATGGCTCCACTATTTCACTTCGAAGTCCAATCGACAGTCATCAGAGTGGATTGCACACGATGAACTCGCTCCAAAGCGTGGAAAAACGCAACAGTCGGCTAGCAAAATTATGGCGTCTGTATTTTGGAATGTGCATGGAATAATTTTCATTGACTCCTTGAAAAAGCAAGAGGACCATCAACAGCGACTATTACATAGCGTATTTGAAGGACGAAATCGCCGAAAACCGCTGCATTTCAAGAAAAAGAAAGTGCTGTTTCACCAAGACAATGCACCGTGTGTCACAAGTATGTGAAATCGATGGCAAAAATGTATGAATTGGGCTTTGAATTACTTCCGCAGCCAACGTGTTCTCCATATATAGCCACCAGGGACTATTCCCTGTTCTGAGATCTCAACAGAATGCTCGCTGGGAAGAAATTTTCGTCGAATGAAGAGGTCATAGCCGAAACGGAGGTCTATTTTGAAGCATAGGACAAAACATACTACAAAAATGGTATCCAAAAGCTGGAGGGACGCTATAATCAGTGTATAACCCTTGAAGAGAATAATGTTGCATAAAAAAAATTAATTTTGCCAAAAAAATGTGTTTTACCATGGTAGCCCGGGTATTTTTCAATTGAACTGTCAGTAAAATACTTTTTTTATCCACTTAAACGCAGAAGTAGTTGTTTGTAGGTGTCAATTGCACAAGCTGAATTTTAATAAATTTCAACTGCTCTTGCATGTAAGTAAGTAAAGTATACTTCGAACAACAATAACAATAAAGAGAAAAAACATTTGCAGCAATTTGCGGTTGCAACTTACAACGACAAAGTTTTCTTTGAATTTGGTGAAGCAAGTTTTCCATAAGCAGAAAAGGCTGCTAGCAGGCAAGTAAAAATGACTTTTCAATCTCTTTTCCACCCAAATCTACTTTGTGCGTTAGAGTGGCACAAAATCATTTTGGTATGTTAAAACAAAACAAAAAAAAAAAACAAAAAAAAAGTGTGGGCACAGGTGCAAGGTGAGGTTAGAAGCGAAAAGTCGAACAAATTTCAAGCTTTCAAGCCTTGTAAGTGTCTCGTTTGGCGTCAAGTTGTGAAGAAGGTGTGATTGAAGTTAACATTTTTATGAATTTTCCTGTCAATTGCGACTTTTCGACTTGCTTATAGTACACAAGAAAGGTCGATTGGTCGATGGTTGCCTTGTTTGTGTTAAATAAACACTAAACTGAGAAAGATCTCAAAGCAAGTGTTTTTGATAAATCCAAATACAAATATTGATGTTTGGGCATTAAGCCTTTGCTTGTTGTACCTTTTTTTTTTTTTTGCTTTATCTGCATTTGCAAAAATTTCTTTTTTTCACAATATTTGTGTAAGTGCTCAACTGCTGAGGGTCACTCGGTATTTACATATACATTTTTTTTATGTTTGCTTTATACCATATTCTACTAACATGCTTTTTTTTTTGTATATCTGAAGAAGTAAAAAAATCATAACCACACTTTGCGCACTTCAAACCGCAAAATAAGCAAACAAAAACTGCCACTCAGCTGCCCACACACACCGATTGCATGCTGGTAGCCAGCAAACAAACAACAAACAACAAACAACAAAGCCCATAGCCATTAGGTATTAGCTCTAATCGTATAATCGATCAAAATACAATAAATACAAAGAATTCAAACAAATACATACAACGTAAGGCGGAAGCAACAAAGGCGGCGTAAGCATTCCATTCAAACAGCACAGCAGCCCGGTAGACAGCAGCATGATGAGTGCCGGCTGGGTAGTCGCCTTGATTGATAGGCGCAACCACTAAATGGCGGAAAACACAGGTAGCTGATTTTGTTAAGGAAAAAAAAGCCACACGGCGGTAGCAAGTGCAAAAGCGTTGATTATGGACAACACCAAAAGTGGTAGTTGCTGATACACTAAGATGCCTCGTTGCTGATAACTTCAAGAAATAAAACTGAGATGTTGTTGTATGGCACTCTCAAATGCTACTAAGTTTTCGATTAAAGATACCGTTCAACACGGAAATTGTGTATGTGTTGAAAAATTTAATGAGTTCAAGTCACGTAAATACGAAATACAACTACTGCTGGTGCTGACAAATGTCATATGTACATTGAAGGCATTTAATATATCGATACTGCATAGTTATCGATCGATCGAGTTCACGCATAATGCTGTATGCAGAGTAAACAAAAAATAAGAGTTGAAGAAGCAAACACATATATTTAAAGTGGCACTAACAAGTGTTGCAAAAATTTAATTGACGTTTCACACCTCAAACAGCTGTAAAAAAATCATACGCATCCATACATGCATAGGTGTCATGACCTCCCAAACATTTTAGCGCTTGCAAACACATATGCTATCATCATCGCACCAAATAAAAAAAAAGCAGCCAAGCAGCAATGCCATTAACAGCAATAACAACAATAATTAACACAAAAACAACGCCAACAACGACAACAACAGGTTCGCCCACGCACACACTTGAAACAATATATGCGCTGCTGCTGCTGCTGCTGCTGAGTTCTTGCTGCTGATGAGAGCGCTGGAATTTATTAGCCACAAGCCGGCCTCCAGCTGAGCGCTACAGTCCACTGCATACATACAACTGCTAATACATATGCTTATATATAAATATATGTACATATGTAAGTGCTATTGCCACCGCCACGTCACTTGTGTTGTTTTTAGCTGTTTTAAAGAGGGCGTTGCTGCTGCTATGTTTGTAGCCGGTTCATCAAGCGCTCGACGAACAAGTTAATTGTTTGTGTTTATGTTGTTGTAGTTGCTGTTGCTGTTGCTGTTGAGTGCGCTTTATTGTTTTTATTTTCAGTTCTTTTTTGTTGTTGTTGCTACTTTGTTTATTATTATTTCTTTCGCCGTGCATTTTTATTGTTATTGAATGTGTTATTTGTGTGTTACTACTTTTTGTTTGAACTCTTTCATTCGGTTTTATTTATTGCATGCTGCTTTACACATCAAATGAAATTTTGTGGTTAGTTTGAGCGTTGAATATTTAAATTTAGCTAAACGTGATATGAATTAATGGACAATAATTTTCAGCTTGAATAAATTTCGACTTCAAAAAAAAAAATTTCTGAAAAAATTAAAAAATTACATAAAATAATATCAAATAATCATCAACTTAATAATTAATAAAATACTTAAATAATTATTTCAAATAATCCATCAATTAATAATATATAAAGCAACTAGTGTGTACACGCCATAAACAGCAAGCGGTACATTTTCGATTATCGATAACTTCTGGCTCGCCCATCGCCGCTGTCACTGCCATGACAAAGCATAAATTATATTTTCGTGTATTGAACTCATTAAAAATTTGCAATTTTTGGTGAAAAATCAATTGAAATGGAAAGTGTTGTGCTGTGAATTGTGGAAAATTTGTGTTTTATGGTAATTTTGGTTGTATTTAAGCCGCAGAATTTACGCAGGCTGGAAATGGCATATCTTAAAGAGCAATGTGCTGCGTTCGGCACTAAGGCTGCGCTCTAAAGAGGTTGATATTCACCGAATTTGTGTTCCAAACATAACTCTAGTTAATATTAGAGAAAATTTACATAACTTAATACAGATTATGTATAAAATCACTTTAAAATTGTGTTGAGTATAAAAAGTTAAATTTGCGCGTGTGTCGGTTGAGCAGTGCTAAGGTTCGCTTGGCCTTCAATGAGCTTTAAAATTAGTAAACGCATTAAATGGAATGGAACGAGATTAAAATTTGTTTTGAAATTCGTTTTCTACTATAATTAAAAAGACATTACATTTTTAAGTGTCATTTGGAGTTTAAATGAATTTCAATTTATGTCTGTTCATAAGTACCGCTTAATGCTTTGTTGTCATATACGCGTGATTTTAGCTATGTTTTTTCTTTCTTTATTTACAAATTTTGTTTAAGTGCGAAGAAAATCAAAAATAAATACCAAAAACAACAGATTTTCGGAACAAAAAAAGAATTACTATGCCTTCAACGTACACGACAAGCGCCTGCGAAGTCAATTTGCTACCAACTACAAGAGCATAACCTTTTCAAAACACACTTCTGTGCGGAAAAGTGAGAAAAGAAATTGAAAAAAAGGGTAAAACGGCGTAAAACCGATTAAAAAGTCATAAAGCTCAAATCAAATCAACAAATTTGCAAAGAAGCTGAGTGAAAAAAGACTGCAACTGGCCTTTTAATATGCTCATAAAAAATGCAACTCTGGCAAGTAACTGATGAGCTGATTCCAAGCAGAGTACGCATGGTGGAATAAAAAAAAGCCTACAGTGCGTCGCCAGAAGCAATATTTTACAGAGACTATAAAAAATTGAGCATCCAACGCTATAAAGTTGGATAAAAATGATTTTATTTGCTGCGTGTGAGGTGCAAAGCAAAATAAAAACAAAAATAAATCAAATAAAGGTAAAAATTAAAAACAAAACAGACAAAAATATTGCAAAAAAAAAGTGCGAAGTAAAAAAATAAAGCTGCGGAAGATACGGAAATGTGATTGAAAATCATATAAAGACGTATTAAAGCGCATTTGAGTGCTTAGCAGATGAGGAAAGGCACAAATGCATAAGTTGTAAAATTTGCAAACGGCACAAAAGGCAGCCGAATAGCGGCTAGCGTAACGAAAGTAGGCGCTGACAACCGAAAAATTGAAAAAAGTTAAAAAAAAAAATTCAAAAAGTCAACATAGGAGCAGAACTTTTCGAGAAAAAAACTTCAGAAAGTAGTGCAGCACACCGCATTGACAGCCCAGCAAATTGTTGCGAAAAAAACTTTGCATGCGCATTGCGTCACCTGCGGCAATAGCAGTAAGCAGCTATGCGCATTTTTTGCGCTTCCTCACGCGCGTTACTTAAATCCAAAGCGAAAAAGAAAAAAAAAAGCGCTGACGTAAAGAAAACATACAAAAGTGCGAAAAAAAGTATGCAACGGAACTAACTAACTCCTTAAATTTGCCGCAACACTCGCCTAGTGTGAAGTGCGCAGAGTGAAAAACAAAAACAAAAGTTGTAAAAAAATGTTTAAAGTTAATGCAGCACCCAACAGCCAACAGCCAGCACCTAGCAGCAGCAGCAGTCACCCTCAAGCCACTTGATGACGCGTTGAGGCAGACTACGCCACTCGCTCGCCACAACACACATTGGAGTTGCTGTTATACGAGTGCACACGCGCGTCTCAAGTTACGCCAGCCCAACACAGACCGGCAGGCAGCAAAGCATATTCGTATCCTACCAAACAGACGACAGACCTCCTTGCACTGTGCCTGCATGTGTATGTTGGTAAAGTTTTATGTGCGGCTGGCTGTTGGCTGCCGTAGCGCGCTCTTACTTACACTTGCTCCTTGTCTGTCTGTCTGTCTGTCCACTTGTATAACTGTTGTTGCATAAACGTCAAGTAGTTATATTGCTGGCACGTGTTGCACACGCATACATACACAAACACACACATACACGCTGAGGTACGCATCAAGTGCCGCAGTTAGTTGGCGTACACGGTAGTTGGCTTCCATGGTCGGTCAGTCAATTTCAGCGCAATGTCCTGTATGACCTTACAACGTGTGTGTGTGTGTAGAGTGCGTGTGTGTGTGTGTGTGTATAACTTTTTCTGCGAGTATTTACCAGTTGGTTTTTTGTTCAAGCCATTCGAAAGTAGTTTTGGTCTTTGCCAAACTTACACTACAATTTTCATTTCACTCGCTCGAGTGCTATGGGCAACACCACCTCCTACACTTCCTACCACCATCTACCACCAACAGCCAACCAACCAGCCATTCGCACTTTCACGACCTTTTTTTGTTGTAGTGTGCAGTGCAAATGAACTCAACAGAAATCTTAATGAAAGCTGAAAGCTGAAAGCAAAGTTGTCGCACGCTCAAAACTTGTTTGCAAATTTTCTTTAACATTTCTTTTGTCTGTCTCCTGAAATTTGTCTTTTACACTTAGTGACGCCACTTTATGTACTCCTCGTATGTTCCTCCTTACTTTCCCTTCCCTGCTCTTCGGTAGGTAAGTTCGAATTCGATGAATTTCAAACGATGACAGCACTGCCGCCAAAGTGAGCACAGGTGTCTTAGGTAAAGTGTGGTGGAGCACTTTAATGCCGCCACGTAAGTTGGCGGATTTTATGTGAATCTCAACAGCTTGCTGTTTAATTACCGCCACAAAAGTGCCGAACGTAAGCGCCGTGTAAGTATGTATGTATGTAAACGCTATTAATTGTACCCATATCAGCAGCTAGTTTTTGGAGATTCCAGAATTTAGTAAGTGTGCGAAAAGTTCTTTTTTTATTATCTGTTTGATGCTCTTGAGAGGTAATAAAATTTTGGTACACCGACTTAATTGGTGCACTTAATGAAGTTGTGTGTTACTAAGCTAATGCTTATTGGAGGGATATGTGGAGAAATAGTGCGAAGAGTAAGAGAGAGTGTGAGTGTAGAAAAGTTAAGAACTTAAATGACAACGAAAATGTGTGGAAAATGAGCAATAAAGAAATTAAACCACAACAATAATTTCACGCGATCAAAAAAAAAAAAAAAAAAATCAACAAAACATAAAAATATAAAAAAAATATAAAAAAAATAAAATAAAATAAAAAAATAAAAAAATATTTAAAACAAAAATTAAATAAAGTAAAATCAAAAAAAATTAACATCAAAACATTTGATAATTAATAAAATGCCAAAAATATTATTTTAAATAATTCACCAATTAATAATATTTAAAGCCACTAGTGTGTACACGCCATAAACAGCAAGCGGTACATTTCGTTTATCGATAACTTCTGGCTCGCCCATCGCAGCTGTCACTGCCGTAACAAAGCATAAATTATATTTTCGTGCATTGAACTCATTAAAAATTTGCAATTTGTTGTAAAAATTCAATTGAAATGGAAAGTGTTGTGCTGTGAATTAAAGAAATTTGTGTTTCATGGTAATTTTGGTTGTATTTAAGCTGTAGTATCGACGCAAGTTGCAAATTACATATCTTAAAGAGCAATGTGCTGCGTTCGGCGCTAAGTCTGCGCTCTAATGAGATTGCTATTCAACGAATTTGTGTTCCAAAAACTAACTATCGTTAATAATAAAGAAATATATAGAAATTTTTATATAATTTAAAACATTTTACGTATAAAATCACTTCAAAAATTTACTCAAATGTGTAAAGTTAAATTTGCTTTAGTCGTTACTGCTAAATTGCATGTGACCTTCGATAACCTTTACAATAACACAGACAGTAAAATTATTTCAAAAATTTTCTCAAGTGTGGAAAGTTGAGTTTGCATCTTCATGGGCGGGGAGCAAGTGTCTTTAATAGTGCGTACTTTAGCGCGACCTTCAATAACCTCACCAAAAACAAAAACAAACACAAACAAAAACTGCACGCTTCATTACACGATGATTTGCATGTGAAATCTGTACGGGGTCAGGTCAGCCAGCAACGCTTGCTTGAAATTTGCTATACACACAACCACACAATGAAAAGTAGTAATTTGATTTTGTGTACGACAAAAGCGCGCTTGTAAGAAAGAAAATTCTGATTGGCAAGAAGAAATTCGCCATTAATATGAATTAAAATTTTGCCAGTCAATCGGAAAATTGCGTCAAGTGCGAAAAATGAAGGGAAACACAAAGGCAACAAAAGACGAAAAACATTTGAAAGCCATTAAGAAAATGGAAAGAGTTGACAAAAACACAAGCAAACAAAGTGTGAGGAAAACCCCCTTTGCGGGTGGCTGGCAGCATAAGCTGATGAACATTGTTGCAGCGCTGTCATGTCATGCACGCATCACTTCATTTCTGTCAGCAACGCGACGATGTGCGTCCTCATCAGCGTTCATAATTCTGACAAAGTGACAACAAAGGCAGCAGCAGAAGCACAAAAAAATCTCTAATGAAACTGATACAAACCAATGCAAACAGAGAGCGTAGACGACACTGGGGCATGCCGCTACATGGAAAATGTGATTACTTTATGAAACTGGCTGTAAGTAAGCGAAAAAAATAAAATTTTGCGCGAAAAAAACTCACTTTGACACTTATGTACATATTGTACATACAAGTGTGTATTCCCCGCGCTGCATATCACTTTGTGCCGCCGCGTTGCCAACTACGCAAACAATATATTTGGGCCACAGCGGCATCAAAAATACGTATGCACATACATATGAGCAGCTTAACTTTCGGATGGTAAATTATTTTTAAAGTCAAGCGCAGTAATTGGGTCAGCGCAAAGGAAAAAGTGCAGTGCAAAAACAAAAAAAAAAAAAAAAAAAAAAATGGCAACAAGCTTAACCAAAAATAATGCACAACTGCAACACATATGAGTGGAGGATAAATGAGAGAGATAAAAAAAGGAAATATAGAATAGCTGCCACTTAAAAGCTGTGTGTGTATGTGTGTGTGCTTATGTGGCCAGTGGAAAAAGCTGCTGCCAGCGGACTGAAATGAAAGTAGCTAACATGAGTGCAACAAAAACAGAACAACAACAACCGAACAACAACCGAACAACAACAACAACAACAACAACAGTTTGAATGCAACAACTTCAGCGACAAGCACAGACGAACTAAAAATCAGGCTGCGGGCGAATTTATTATTATTGTATTTTTTTCTTGCGCAGCATTTTTGTATGTTTGTTGTTGCTGCGCTACTTTTTGCGCCACTACTGCGCGGCTGGTCACTTTTACACTAGCTGGCTGTGTGGCAAATACGATTTCGTTGTCAGTGCAACGTGGCGAATTGCATGCAACCAACCACATATACATACATACTTTACATATACGTAAAGCGATGTGTGTATGTGTATATGTGTATGTGTGTAGTCGCGCTGACATTTTCATTATTATTACGTGCGCATTTTCTCCCAACTTTTCTGCTGTTTTTTGTTGCATTTTTTTTTTTTTTTTTTGGCTTGTTGATATTGTTGATTTGGGTGAAAGGAGAAAGTTGCCAGCAGCAGCTGCTGATTGTTGCTGTTACACAGCTACAATATGCTTGCATGTTGCTGCTTTGCTTTGTGCATTTCATAGTTGCACTCACTGCTGTTGTGTTGACCAAAGCATATTGCAAAAAAATTGAGAAAAAAGTGCAGAAATTGGGGAAAAAAAATTAAAAATTGATTGTTTAAAAATGTATAAAAAGCGAGGCAAAAAAAAAATTTAAAACATAAAATTTTTTTTTAAATGCAACGAACTAACGTAAATTACAACAAAAACAATGTTAACTGCAGTTGACAGCGAAAATAACTGCAACAAAGCTGCGCTGTATGTCACTGCTGTGTATTTCTCGCTAAATAATCTTATTAAAAATTCTGTTTACAACTTGGAAACTTGTTAATTAAATAGGAAAAAATTTGCAAACTAAAATTTAGACGAAAAATATTTAATTACTTAAAAACAATATATTTTTTAAACAATTAAAACACCCAAAAGTGTGTACATAAAATTAAAAACCTTGCAAAAATTATGCTGAGAGCCACACCTGCCATAAAATTTTAACAATTTTTAGTTATTTTCGCACTTAAAAATGTCTGCTAGCCAAATCTAACCTCACATTTATGTATGTATTTCACCAGCACTGCGCGCGCTTAGCGATTTCATAATTGTAAAATTGATTTTTCATGCCCAAAAATTGAGAAAATCAAAAAAAAAATTTAAAAATTTTTGTTTTTTAAATTTAACAAAAATTACGTAACTCAGTAATGGCATTCGCATCATACATTACGTACATTACGAACTTGTGAAACGGCAAAACAGCGAAACTGCATGTGGCACGGCTACTATACAGTAAACGGTGTCCAAAAAAAAAAAAAATTAAAAAAAATAAAAATAAAAATTAAAAATATAAAAATTTACAATTCTCCATTTTTGGTGCATATTTGATAAAAAAAACACGCAAAAACGCAAAAACAAAAACCATACACGCGCTTAAAAAACTTAAAATTACACGAAAAAAACACAGCAAACCGGTCATGCGGCACGTACATACTCGTACATCGCACAAGTATGAGTACAGTTGTCTGTCTGTCTGTCTGTGCCGCAGTCGAACGCTGCACTTTGGCTTAACTGATGGCAACTAGCGATACACAATGCGTACAATGCTGACATTATGCGCGTCTAGCATAGTAACGAACGAAGGCGAACGTCAATCGTGTCTTGCTGCTGTCAGCTGCAAAGGAATACAGTTGAAGGAAGAAGTGTTGCTGTTGTTGCTGCTGTTGACAATAGGCAAGAAGCAGCAGCAGCAGC
This sequence comes from Neoceratitis asiatica, assembly GCA_030068015.2. Lineage (NCBI taxonomy): Eukaryota > Metazoa > Arthropoda > Insecta > Diptera > Tephritidae > Neoceratitis > Neoceratitis asiatica. The sequence continues at coordinate 95,789,398 of CM061525.1, read as the reverse complement.
AGCAGCACCAATAAATATACAATTGATTTAACGTTTTGGTATTATTGTTGTTTTTGTTGTTTTTCTACTCACTACAAAGCTTTTATGCATATAATGCGTTGGCAGACGCGCTTTGTGCAGCTTTTAATTTTTATATTTACTTATATATGTATTTTCTACTCCTTTGTAATATAAATTTTTTTTCCTTTTTTTCTTTTCAGCGTTTACTCTGCTCTTCCAGCGCTCCTCAGGTTTCCCCCCATTGTGTTGTTGTGCAATGCGCTGCACTTAAAATTGTGAAAAGTGTCTAGACAACTTATGAAATGCGGCAAAAGCAGCAACAAAATACGCACGCAGTGGGTGAGAGAGAGGGAGGAAGGGCGAGAGAGAGATAGTGGGGAAGCTGGCAAGCGTTGAAGTCGAAGCGCGCAAAATAATGAATAAAAGAAATAAAAAGAAAAAAATTTTGTGTGACGATAGTCACAATTGCAGTTTGAAGCTTGGGAAAAATGAGGCGTAAGTACAAACAGAGAGCTCTTTTTTTAGGTAGTATTTAAAAAAAATTCCTTCAATGCAAAATTGTTGTTGTATGACTACTCAGTTGGTAGTGATGAACTCACGGCTTTAACAAGAAAACTGAAAGTACAAATTGCCGCACTTCGAAAAACGGCAACAACAGTGCCAAGTGTAAGGCGAAGCAAGAAAAATGAAATGCAAAGAAGAATAAATTCCTAAATAAAAATGCCAGCAAAAAATCAGCACTACATCTCCTCAAACAAATGCCAGCAATACCTAGTAATACTAGAAAAAAATAAAAGAATTAAAAAGAAAAAAGTCCAAAGAAACATTATAAACAGAATAGCAACGCGCCCAAAACGCGCTCACCAAACGCATTGCAAACGTACCTACGCGTAAGCGTGAGTTCTCTGTCACTCAGCACAACACGTTGACGCGCTGTTTCCCAAAGTGGCGACGAACGAACGCAATTTAACGAATGAACTGTGTGTGCACTCGTCGTTTGTGATTTACACTTGAAAAGGCGTTGGCAACACTTGAGCGGGCAATGCGCTTCTCGTCGTTAGCAGCGGCGGCCATTTACAGTGAGTGTACAGCGGCGTGGAAACACAAAAGTGCAAAATGGCACATTTAAAGGAAGTACAGCAGCAGCAGCAGGAGGTTACAACTTGTTAGTACATGTTACAGTGCCGCTGGGAATATGTCGAGCAGGTGTGGTGCTGTTGCTGGCAGAAGAGCGTTGCTTTCGCGTAGGACAGCTGAAGTACGTGCATTTACGGTTATTGGAATGGATGCTTTTTAGTTGGAGCATTGAGAATGTAGTCGTAAGACTACAAAAAGAAAGAAAATAAATTTTTTTTGCTGAAAAACAAAAATACGAGAAATAGCCAAGCAACAATTAAGGCAATAATCGCTCATCGTATTGCGGAAACCATCTTTAAAAGCAGGGAGAAGGAGGTATAAGCGGTGGTTGCCGGAAAGCAACTGCATTAATACTGGGTTCCAGGCAACAAGGGCATCCCGGGAAACGAAATAGTTGATGAGATAGCCAAAAATGCCATCGGTTTGGCTACCGAAACAGTGCGTAAAAACGGCAGTCGCTTAAAACGATGAACAATGAAATTTCCGAAAGGGCTGACAGACGCGTTGCCAAATGCATTAAGCGCAGGGAATAGGCATGAGTGAGACGTTGGAATACCTACTCTGCTTCTAACCGGTCTTAGTTGGAACTAGACTTAGTTATGTAGGAACTGCGCGAAGTTCAAAGGTTAAAAATGAATACCAAGTGAAACTAGGTCGCTCTCCACCTGATCCCCCAACGGAGTAGCGATCTTCCTCTCTTTGTTGCCAACAACGGATAGTCCATCGCGTAATTTCGAAGCTGGAGCGCTAGGACCACCTGGCCTTGTCAGCGCAGCCGCTGTATTTTAATGACCAATGTCAATGTCGTCGTATAACTAATACAGCTCATCGTTCCACTGCCTACGGTATTCGCCGTCCGACTCATCGAATCTCAGCTTCTGCACTATATGTTAGGACGGGAATAATGAGCAAGTTGTATAGTTTGGTTTTGATTCGGCGAAAGAGGACTTTACTTTTCAATTGCCTACTCAGTTCAAAGTAGCACCGGTTGGCAAAAGAGATTCTGCATTGGATTTCAAGGCTGACATTGTTGGTGTTTTTGATGCTGATGCCTAGATAAGAGAAATTATTGACGACTTCGAAGTTTTGACTGTCAACAGCGACGTGGGAGCTGAATCGAGCATGCAATAACTGTTTATTTGTTGACAGAAGATGTTTCGTCCTACCCTCGTTCACTACCAGACCCATTCGCTTCGTTTCTTTGCCTAATCTGGAAAAGGAATAGAAGGGAAAACAGAAACTGCAATTCTGTATACTATCCAAGAAGCCTTAAGCCATTCTCAGTCCACCTAGCAACAATGAGGATGACACATACTAAAATTCTATCAATAAACAGCGCCGAAAGTGTCGCAGACGCAGAAGGAAATGTCTGCCAAAAACAAATTTTTTCTTTATTATTTATTTGCAAAATTATTCTCATCACCGCAATAACAGCCGCCTGCCTTCGAACGCAATTACGCTATCAACGATATTGTAATAAATATGAGCTAAACCACGCCCACTTCCTTGCCGCACTATCCACATTCTAGCACGATTGCATCAGGAAATGTCATCTGCTTCCAAGAGCGGTGGAAAAAACTTCAACTTAACCTATAATTTGGCCAAAATAAATGAAGCGCTCACACAAAGAAACTCAAAGAAACTCGAAAAAACTGAAAATTACCATAATTTCACCATCATTACGCCATCATTTGTGTAATAAATAATAGTATGCCGCAGCCAGCCAACTGCCGAAAAGCGCAACAGCGAGAAGGGCGAATGAAACAATTACAAAACAAACAAACAAAAATAAAAATAAAAATAAGAAAAGGAAAAAAGAAGAATGAAAAAGAACGGCAACCTGTTGTCTGCCATGTGAAGGACGACCACAAATTGCATGCAATTGAAGAATGAAAACGAGCAACGAGCAGCACCACCAACTGCAGCAAACCGACTAATTAAATATGCAACAGCAACAACAGCAACAACAGCAATAGCAAGCGTAGAAGAAGGGAGTAGTAAAAACAAAACGCTTCGGTGCATTCTCATATCAACCCTGCTGATATCAAAATTTTTATTAAACGAGCCATCGAAGTAGATAGGCAGGCAGGCAGGCAGGCAGGCAGGCAGGCAGGCAGGCCGATAGGCCTGGGGAAAAATATGTGCGATGCTTATCTGCCATACAAAATACGAAATGCCAAAGAATAGAGAATAATAATAATAATAATAATAAAACTCATACAAAATGCTGCGTATGAGATAAGCCCAAAGGCGGCGGCGGGCAACCAACAACGCCTGCTGATAACGACGACCACAACTGACAACTCAAAAACAATAAAAAAAGAAACAAAAAGATGAAAACACAAAGCCAAACACAATCGGAAGAGGTATAAAGCGATAAAGCGATAAAGAATGACAGCAGCAGCAAAATGGACAGACTCGGACAGACACACAGCAACAACAACCCTTAAATAATTAAGCCGGTCAGGCAGTTAGCACGCCAAACAAACGTTGCTGTCTGCATATCCATTGGCGTTATTATTGATGTTGTTTGGTGGCCTGTTGGCCTACAAACACCCAACTGGCTGCTACCCCCGGTAATTATGCAAACAACTTCCTTCCCAAACGTACTCCGCTGGACTTGAGGCGGTCAGTCAAACGTGTTGTTACAACGCGCTTCTTCCAGCGCACTTGTCTGCCTCGGTTTTTGTGTGTGTGTGTGTGTGTGTGGTGTAATTCAAGAGAAATTCAATTTGTGCACAGACGTTCACACTCATTTAGGCTATCAACTCTCGTTTAGCGCGGTAAGAGCGACGCCTATACTCGTCGTAAGTACTAAGAACTACAAAGTAAGTACCAGCTCTACATACTACTTATGGAAGGAAGACTTGCTGTGTGACGTTTTGCTTTCTTTCTACTTCGCTAGTAATTACACATCTGCTCTTGGCTTTCCCCATTACTGAGCTGTGTTTAAGACGCCCACTGCTGCGCTAATGCTGTATTGAACGCTACTCGTTGGCCGTTTGTTGGTTCGGTGGAACTCTTTTTTTGTTTTTTTGGTAAAAACGAGTGCCCAGAAATGTGCTGCATAATGCAATTGAGCGTCAGAAAGTAAATTTCTGGTAATGTGCGAATTATGTTTGAGGATTTGGAGAAAAACTTGAGGTGCAAATGAAATAAAATGAGGTGGGAGCAACTGAATTATGAAGAAAGGCATTCAAATAAAAGAAATAAAAAGAAAAAATAGAAAAGTTAAACTCGTAGAAGTGACACAGAGCCGCTGCACGGGGAACATGTACCAATTTGGTTTGTTCATAGTGCAGAAAGTGGCGTCCGAAACCTCCATGGGTAAAGAGAGAGCTGTCAATGGACCGCTGGTATGGGTCATAAGACTCGAGATCTTAAATGGAAAGCGTACAAAATACAGCTTGAATTGAAGCCGCTCGAACTTCCCAAGCGCTCTATGGGCTCTTGAAAAGTTCCAAGAATATCTGATATTTTCGAGCCAAAATTGTTCAGCTATGAGGCCCATTTCTGGCTCAATGGGTATGTAAACAAACAAAATTGTCGCATTTGGGACGAAGAGCAACCTGAAGAGATTCAAGAGCTACAGTTTCATCCAGAAATCATCGGTCCATATTTCTTCATATTTCTTCAAAAATGATGCCAGTGAGAACGTAACCGTCAATGGCGACCATTATTGCGACTATTTGATGCCTGAAATTGAAGCTCTTGATCTCCGCGTCATTTGGTTTCAACAAGACGGCGCCACTTCCCATCAATCAATGGATTTATTGAGAGAACACTTCTGTGAGCAGATAATTTAACGTTTTGGGCCGGTCGCGGTCGATTGGCAACTAAGATCGTCAATCCCGCTCCGATTCAGGCCTTGGAGCAAATCATCACGAGTGTCATTCGCCAGTTACTAGTCGAAATGATCGAACTAGCATGAAATCGGCAGCCTCTTAGTCTCACACTAGTTACGCACGTCTGCGCACACAGCATGACCAGCGGGACGTGCAATGCGGTCACCTGTTCTCACCGCAGACAGTTTTGGTTTCTACACATATCTATGATTATGTGCTATTTCTGTCCTTCCTTGCAATTACCTGTAATATTATACATATTTATTTGGAAAAATGAAACTCATTCATGTCGTTTACATGCATTTCTATTGTCTACTTTCGGTGCTGCGGTGCGGTTGTCTGCAATGTGTGTCTCGTCTCAATGCTTTTTCGCATCGACTCGTTCCGCGTCTTCTAGTGCATTTCACTGCTGTTGCTGCTACTTTTGCGGTTACAATGCAAATTATACAAATTGACTGCTGCAACTGGCAAGCAAGACGCACTCGAAAGACTCGTTTCTTCGTCTACTGTCTAGTGTTTGGCCTACCTTTTTGCGCCACTCACTCATTCATTCATTCATTCGGTCATATGTTCTGACTCTTAACGTTAAGACAATGTGGCCTGCGGCTGGTGTGGAGTACGAAAATTTTGTGTAAAAAAAAAAAGCAAAAAGCAGACCGTCAGCGACTCGGGAGCCCAGAACAGACGCACGACATGCGGAAACGACACTGCTGCCATAGCGTTCTATCTCTGTGCGCACATCGCCTGCTACTTCCAGCTGCTCACCTACGACACACCTTTCCCTTGTGCCGGCTGTTTCTTCTCCAAACCACAATGCCAATTCTCGCTGCAGCCAAATGCGACTACTCGTCTTCTTGAGAGGGCAGGATGAGCCGCCGCTTGTATACATTTTGAATTTGTAGCCGCACCGCGCCACTTATTGTTATTGTTATTTGTATCGTATGCTGGGTGCGCTCCTCATGCTGCACTTTGCGCTTTGTGTGGTGCTAATAATGTGGCATTTTGATGTTGATGGAAGCGAAATTGGTGTTGCCACCACTTTAGCAACACCATTAACAGTGGCGCTCGCACACTCCACGCGGCGCACACACAAAAAGAAAGGGAAAACATTGCAAGCCTCCGTGTCACCGTTTGCTGGCCACGCATGTGTCTTTTGGCTTTTGTTTTATAGCCATTGGCGCTCACTCCATGCGGCACACCAGGCAGGCAGGCACGCAATCGATACTATATATACCTACGTACTCGTATGTGTGGAAAGAAGTACAAAACAACAACAATTTGTGGGCAGGACGACAGGCATCAACGTGTGGCGATGCGGCGGGAGGAGCTACATTCATAAGTGTGTTGCCAGCCAACACATGCGGCAACAATGCAAACACTCGCCTAATGATGAAGTGCCACGCTGACCTCATTATGTCGCCTCCTTTATCTGCTGAGCTGAGCGTGCTACAATGCCCCGGGTGATTGCCGCAGCTGTATGCTGCTGCTGTATCCTGCGGTTAAGTACAAAAGTCACACTCATTCCGAGAGTCGACCAACCGACCAACCGACCAACCGACCAACCGACCAACCGAGTCGACCAACCAACCGACCATTCAAAATAAAGCTAATATGCAAAAAAAAGCAACAACAACAACCAATGCGCTTTTAGTATTCAAACCAATAATTGCTTGTGATGATGAGCTTGCTGTGTGCAGAACTCGGACTACATACATGTGGATGGAGATTTCACATATGTACACCTAGCGTCCTTGGAAAATAGGACAAATTCTATCTATTTGGGTGTGTGTGTGGCACAAAGATTATAAAGTGTTGCGAATTATTGTGTAAATAACTCAATTTGGCTTTGTGTAGCCGCAAGAGGATTTGTGAATTTAATTGAGATCGAGAGTTGGCCTAGAATATTTGCCAGAGAGTGCAGTGCAGGGATTTGTGTTGTGTGCCCAATGGGAGTAACAAGAAGTGGCAATAAGAATTATTTTTATTATTGTAAAAGTTCAGTCTCGTCGTATGGAGTGGATGGGTGGTGGAATGATGCTAGAGCATAGGACGGCCCTGCGAAGTGTGAAAGAGACTGGCTAGCGTTAGCTGATTTCCATTTACATAACATAATAGCTCAATGCTCAACTCTTTGGAGTAAACTTCACTTGCAGCCTGTCACGTAACTTTCATCAGAATATAGTGTCAAATGTACAGCTCTCAACCACTTCATTATGAGACAAGCATCAGCTCGACACATTCGAACTCACTCTGTAGGAATAGGAGACAGACTCTCTCATTGTGACACTAAGCGATAAACCTGTGCCCTTGTTACAACTAGAGAACACATATTTAGTAAAATGGTCTCAGTGTACCGGAGCAAAGTTCGCGTATGGAACCCTATTTGCCCTGTCCTACCCAAATAAAGTAAGTGTCAGCTGTTAGACACTTTGGAAGAGGGTTTAAAGTATCGCTACCAGTGTCCGGCTGTCATAATTACATTTGATCGACTTTCGAAGGCAAACCAGCGACACACCAACGACCATCATTGTGACTGATCGACTCATTTTTTATGTATAGCAAATGGCGATGCCATCGTCGAGCCGCTTACTTGCTCGTCGCAACCCACAAACACAACACTTTTGCGTCGCTGATGTGCAGCTAGCTAGTGTATCACACCGACACTTGCCGGTCAAACTGAGCTTTTTGAAATCATTCGGCCAACGCCCGCCATTATCAAAACTCTCCCGCTTATTTTCTGCTCGGACTGAAGAGTATCAGCGCCTGAAATTAAGAATGAGCCGAAGGATAGTGAATATTCACGAATAATTGGGTATGAGAAAGCTCTGTGCAAAGTGAGTGTCGCGCGCCAACCCACTTTTGACCCAAACCAACGACGATTTGATGATTCGGAACAGTATTTGGAGATGTTCAAGCGTAATAAACTCGAGTTTTTGCGTCGATATGTGACAATGGATGAAACAAGGCACCAACATATGACTACGAAGTCCAATCGACAGTCAACCGAGTGAACTTCACTAGGTGAACCCGCTCCAAAGCGTGGAAAAAACGCAACAGTAGGCTGGCAAGGCTCATGGCGTCTGTAGTTTGGGAAGGGACTACCTTGAAAAAGGAAGAACCAGCGATTATAACAGCATTATTGGATCGTTTGAAGAACGAAAGCGCCGAAAAACGGCCGCATTTGAAGAAAATAAAGTGCTTTTTCACCAAGACAATGCACCGTGTGTCAGAAGTCAGTGAAATCGTTGGCAAAAATCCATGAATTTTGTTTCGAAGTGCTTCCGCAGCCACCGTATTTTCCAGATCTGACCCACAGCGAATATTTGATGTTCTCAGTTTTCAAAAAAAAAAATGCTCGCTGGGAAGAAATTTTCGTCGAATGAAGAGGAGATCGCCGAAACTGGGGTCTATTTTGAAGCAAAGCACAAATCTTACAACAAAAATTATACCGAAAAGTTGAAGGGTCGCTATAATCCGTGTATCACCCTTTAAGTGTTGAATAAAAAAAAAATGAATTTTTAAAAAAAAAAAAAAATGTGTTTTACTGTGGTAGGCTGGGCATTTTTCAATTCACCTGTTATTGTGCTTTAAGCTGACAAATGTTGTCCGTTTTGATGACTTTTTTTCTTTTTTTTTCTCGAAAATATCTCTTTAATATGAGCAACCTTTCAACTTTCCTTTTGTGCTGTGTAGTAACTAAAGCATGACTTGACAACTGTCTAACTTAACAGCGTGCCTTTCGGCAGCTCTCCCTCACTCTCACTCTCACTCTCCCTCCCTCTCTCTCAGCAGCTCTCTCTTTATTTAAACTATGCACGCATGCAAACTATTTTCGAAGTTTTCAAAAGATTTGCGAGTTTAGCTTAAGTTTATAGCACACAAAACTGTGAAGAGCAAACCGAAGAAACTTATTTTCTACGCTTGAAGTGAGTAAGTAAACAAAGTTTGTTATGGTAGGCAGCAGGCATTTTTTATTTATTTTTATTTTTGTTTATCTACAACAAATGGCACTGCAAGATTTTTGCTCTGCAAATTATTTATTTATTTCTCTTCGATTTCTCTATTTCAACACTTGAAGTGTTCCAGTAAAACAATAACGGTACTCCAAAAGACAAAAGCACTTTTTAAGGCATTTAAGTAGTTGAATCCATACAACAATGGCGCTTGGCCAGAGTAAAAAATAAATACGAAGAAAACTCAATTGAAAAGCCATAAAGTTGAGAGGAAAAAATGTGGTGTGTGGTGTGTGTGCACGACAAAAGGAAATTTATGTGCAATTGTTGTTATTGCTTTTCAACACTTCACTCGCCATACATACATATGTATGTATGTGCAGTGTGTGGCTTTTAACACATTTGCATGCGCGCGGAAACTGCCAAAATGCCAGCTAACAAACTCACAAAGGACACGCAAAGCAAAGGACGAGCAACTGGCAACAACACTGGCTTTGCGCAAATTGAATTGTTTGCTGAAAATGTGAACAAAAAAACCAACAAAAAAATTAAAAACAATGATTTGCTAAAAGTAGCTTAAACTAGTAGTAAAGTAGCGCAAATCAACTCCACAGTCTATGCAGAGCCTAACACTCGTATGTAGTAGAGGTGGATTAGTTAGTGGTGAGAATACTAAGTGACGGCGCAAATGTGTGGGCGAGTAGCCACTCGTTGCTGATAGCTAGAGAGCCGTAGAGAAACAGCCGTAGAGAAAAAGGTATAAATATTTGTTGTTGTGTTGGTAGATAGGCAGATAGGCAGGCACAGGATGTATGACAGGAAGCGTATAACATATGGCCCACGTGCACAGAAGAAAAGAAGAAGAAAAAGAAGAAGAAGCAGAAGCAGCAGACAACACACTATTTGCCAGCACATGTTTGTGTGTGTGTATGGCCGAAGTAAATAAATTACACAAGCAGCTGCTACCAGCAAAGCCTACAAGTCTGCCGAGACCCAGAGAACAAAGGCACAATAGGCTGGCTAGCTTGGTTAGCTGTGTGTGTAGCAAAGCAGCAGCAGCGACAGCGACGCCATACACATGTATATATGGAAGTGTGTGCAGAAGATGAGAAACCAAACCAAACTGCGCTAAGCCAAATCGAGCCGAAAAAAAAACCAAACCAAGCCAAGCCGCAAAACAATTGCTAGCAAAGCAGAGGGTGACGAAGAAAAGAAACAGAAATAACAACAAGAACAATAACAACAACAAAATTTAAAAATACATTTTTACTGCTGCTGTTTGATGTTGAAAAATATTATAGGAAACAGATAAACAGTGAAAAGGAGATGCCGTTGATAATTAAGTTGCAAGCGAACAAAGCGGGGGTGCGACAACAACAACAACAAGAACAACAACAACAGCAAACAAACGAACGAGCTATAACAATAGCAATTATGTGTAGGGCGGAGTGTATGCAGCACAGCGAGCGAGCAACTAGAAAATAAATCCTTAAATGCATTTTGTTGTTGTTGCTGTAACAGTGTGGCGCACACATGACAAAACCGAAAAGTATTCTATTGACACTTTAATGGTGGCGCCGAGTGAAGAGGGTGGCACAGCGTTAATATAGTAGTGTATTAGAAAAAAAAAATTACAACAACAACAAAAATAAGAAGAAAGTAATGGCTGTAGAATAAATGAGACTAAAAATTAAAAACAAAAAATCCAAGACAAAAAAAATACTAAAAATATAAAAGATGAAGAGAAATTCAATAAATAAAAAAGGCGAAAAAACATAAAAAAAAACTTTAAAAAACAACAACAACAATAAATGATATTTTAAAGTACTACCAGAGATATTGAGAGAAAATTCATTGAGAATAGCGGTGGAAAATATTAAATAAATGCATTTTTTCCAATTTTTAGTGAACTTTTCATAGGCAAAAAACTAAAATAAAAACCAGCATCAGCTAAAAAATTAAAAAAAAAATTGATTTTTATCATAAAATCGCTAAACTACACAAGAAACGCATTAAGTTCTAAGACTCATTGGCTCGTGGGATTTTTATTCAATTAATTAATGATTTTAGAATGAAACATACACACAAATCAAATGTAAAATGTGATCAGTTTCGAAGTTCCCAACTTTTTTAAAAAAAAAAGCACAGAAAATTCAAATTTAATGGGGAATGTTTATGATCATTCGAAAGAACATTCTTTGTCAATTATTTTTTTTAGGATTTTCTCTCAAATGTGGGCCCTGGCAACGTCTCAAATGGTCCATCCAACCGTTGTGTCCAATTTTCGATGACTCGTTCGAGTCGATTTCGACTGGTAACTGGCAAATGACACGCGTGATGTTTTGCTTCAGGGCCTGAATCGAAGCGGGATTGTCCACATAGACTTTAGACTCAACATATCCCTACAAGAAAAAGCCTAAAGATGCGATATCACACGATCTTGGTGGCCAATCGGACGGCCCAAAACGTGAAATTATCTGCTCATCGAAGTGTTCTCTCAATAAATCCGTTGATTGATGCGATGTGTGGTGGGAAGTGGTGCCGTCTTGTTCAAACCAAATGTCGCAGAGATAACGAGATTCAATTTCAGGCATCAAATACTCGGTTATCATGGCGCGATAGCGTTCGCCATTGACGGTTGCGTTCTCACTGGCAACATTTTTGAAGACAATATGGACCTATGATTCCACCGGCCTACAAACCACAACAAACCGTTGTTTTTTCTGGATGAAATGGCAACCTTTGAATCTTTTCAGGTTGCTCTTCGTCCCAAATGCGGCAATTTTGCTTGTTTAGATACCCATTGAGCCAGAAATGGGCCTCATCGCTAAACTAAATTTGGCTCGAAAATGTCGGATCTTCTTGGAACTTTTCAAGAGCCCATAGAACAAAGCGATGTTCGAGCTGCTTCAGTTCTTTCACAAGCTGTATTTTGTACGCTTTCAATTTAAGATCTCGACGTAAAATGCGCCAAGTCGTTCCATATGCGTGCTGGACGTGGTCTATTCCGTCGAATAATGAATGCTGGGTCTGTAAAAGTACCTCTACTTAGATCACCCTTTATATGTGAGTTAAATTAGGACAAAAAGCATACGTAATAAACTTAAAATAATAAAAATTTGTTAGAACAAAGTAAGCGATTGGTACGAGAAATAAAAAAATTAATGGCTCATAAAATTTTGAATAGTTCCCAAAATTTTAAGAGCGATGTGTTTCGCTACACGAAAATAGATATTGAAGCAAATGAAAAATCCTGGCATTAGGTTGATGATCAATATTTGAATCATTATCACATGCTTTGTTTAGTTTTTTTTTAGGTTATATTTGCATAAAATATCTTTTTACTATATCAATACATTCCCGTATGGTTGAACACTTCTACGAAAATCTCCGTACGATTTTTTTATGGTCGATTGTGCATTCGCCGCCCCAAGCAATTAGTCTCGTTTTCGATTTCCCACACAAAATTTTTGCTCGTAAGCTTTCAAAATTATTTTTATTTTAATACACTCGACATTTCATTACCTTTAACTTAACAATTTTCAAAACAGTTGGCGACATTGCTCAAAAAATAAATATCCAATTATTTACCTTTAGAAATATCTTTATGCCGATAACCATTTTATGCAGTGTATAATGTACTTATTAATTATTTTATATTAAAAACTGTAAACAGGTGGCAACGCTGCTCAAAAATATATTTTTTCATTACACCTCACTTTAAGCTCTTCAGTTTGATACCCATATTGTAATATTTCCTTTATTTTATTACTTTTCTCACTCAACTTTTCTGTCAAGAATCTGCTTTTCTAGCTTCCGCACGCTTTTTCTGACGCTCTAATCTCAAATTATGCCTACACTAACTAACGCAATCATTTTCTAAAACTGCAAAATACCTAATTGCGCTGAGCCCCTCTTTAGCCGAACACTTTCGCTTGTCAAATGGCAGGCATAGCAGAAAAAAAAACGCAAAGCTTTGACAGCTCTTATGTTTCGCATCAACATTTCGCAACTGACAAGCGTACTAAGTACGAGTAGTACAATATATGAAATTGAATTTTGACAGCTCATAAGTAAACGGACACAGATACGCATACTAATTTACATTAAAATTCATGTATTTCTAATTGCTCATTTTGACATGCAAACGAAAGTGTCAAGAAGGTCGGTCTGACAGCAAAACAACAACGCCACCACCACCACCACCACCACCGCCACGGCAATTCAGCTGATGATGATGATGGTGGCAATGACGCGTCTTCAACGTCGTCGCCGTAGCTAACTTCGTCATGCGAGTACGCACACACACACACGAAGTGTTTATTAACTGCTTGCCAGACGCACGCTAGAGACAAACAAATCGCGGCAAAATAATCATTCGCTGCAATGCAGGGCACAACCGGGCGTAGATGCAGACGATATGACGAGAATATACAACAAATGTGATATGTACATATATGTATATGCATGTAGGTATGCAAATGCAAATGAGCAGTAGTGTGAAGTCAAAAGAGCGCACGACGAAAGTAAGTCGTCTGCGGCCGTAAAGCACATAAAAATATATATGCAACAACAAATATGTATGTATGTACAGCTAAGTATTATATTTTTGTGTTTATATGTATGTATGTAGATACGAGTATGTTAATATTGTGCGCACATAAATTACTAAATTAAAGAACCGCCGATTTCTGACATTTACTGCGGCACGACGATGAAAAACATTGAGCAGCCACGACGATCGCCGCCGCCGCCGCTGCCGCCGCCGCCACCACAAATGTTATCGATGTGTCACGTACCGGCAAAATTAACACATTTGCTGATGCGCAGTTGGACGACAGACAGATTATTTAATTTTCCTTTTTTTTTTTTATTGGAATATAAGCGTTTTGAGGCACTCCCGGCATGGTGTTGGGGGCCAAAAAATCGAATGCACGACGCTTGCGCACGTGCGACATAAAATTTTAAGCGGCTTAAAGGTGTGAATGCGCAATAAGGCATTGGAAAATGCAGTAAATCGAAGAAAAAAAGAATTTGGAAAATTTAAATATTTTTAAGGAAGTGAGAAAACAATAAAACACGCAAGATAAAATATTATTTCCTGATAAATTCATTTGACTGAGCAATAAAAGTAGCAAGAATTATTAATTAAGTATTTTACTGGATAAAAAAATTTCTATTTCCTTTTTTCACTTCCACTATTTGCTTTTCCTTAATTTTCACACATTTCTTCTATGACACTTCCCCATATGGTTGGCAATTATCATGCACTATCTAAATGCAATATTATCATTTATTGTTGTTCGTTATATTTATTCTTAATTTCTTTCGTTTCTATTTATTCTTCGTCACTTACTCGCGCGCATATGCATTCAAGGTCATACCGCGTTTGTCACTTTTTGCAAAGCAAACGAAGATAAACAAATATTTCTACTGATATGCGCCTTCAGGGGGAAAAAATCGACAAATCGATATATATTTATGAAACTTCAATGCTATCCAGTGCCTTGAAAATTTTCAATTTGCGCATTAGATTACTTGAAAAAATAAATATTTTATTTTAATATTTTTATTTATTTATTAAAAAAGCTATTTTGTGGCTACGAAGGTATTTATTTACGTCAACAACGTTCACAGAAATACAATCAAGCGATTGGCAATTGGGTATAACCCAGCGGCGACTGGAAAACCCATCAATGCTTATCAACACACACTATATACTATGTATGTATGTATGTATTAGCTGTTGACGGTTAAGAATTTTTATTTTTTGGAAATTTTGCACATTTTATCAGTTGCTTGATATTTGTATATATATCTATGTATGTATATTCCTTTAGTTTCATATCAGCGTCAACAAACGTCAAGAAATTAGTTAAAAAGGAGGGTTCACAGAATACCCAGCACCGAAAGTGCTTGCACAAGTGGCAATACGCACAAATTTAATATTAATGAGAAACTTGCTGGCTTCTATACCAAAAAAAAAATTCAGTTTTTTTGATTATAATTATATATATAATTGATGATTTATAACCGCTTAACCGACTTGCGGCCGACTTTAAACTTTTTCGATTTCTTATAAACCAACGCACGGCAATTTGATACACAGAACTTTGCGGTCGGACGTAAAATGTTGCGGTTTAACGTACACATTGTGTTGAATTCAATTGAAATTCGTAAAAAAAAAAAGAATTAAAACTTTTATCACAGGCTGCGTCGGCCTATGCAAAAACTGCAGCCACCCAACCGACCAATCGAAATACTCTCATATTCTTGAATTTCATTGAATTTCACGCAATAACAAACAAATTTACCACAAATTTGAACAAAATTTAAATGAAATTTAAATGAAAAATCCAAATAATAATAGTTACAAAGCACAAAATAATGCGCCGCCACTCATCAATGAGCTCACGAACACACGAAAATATGTGTACGAGCAAACAAACGACAGTTAGTGGTGGTGGCGAAGCAGCTTTGCGCAATCGATTGCTGTTTGTGTGTTGTCGATTATTGACTGCTGCATACAGTTAGATAGCTAGATGGTGTTAATTTTTTTTATTGCTTCATCAAATAAAATATTAAATTAAAATCAAATAAATTAAAAATTAAGAAAAACAAAATTTGAGAAAATAACAAAAAAAATACAAACATTTCAAATACGGTAATCCGAATTTAATCCACATAGTGAAGTCATGCATGCGTGCGGCTTTGATGCCGACGTCGTTGCTTGCTGCTGCTGCTGCTGTGTTGACAGCGGTGACGGCGACGTTGGTGTTGGCTGCAGCGGTGTGGATATTTCACAGCAACAATTTGTTTTAAGCTGTGTTGCTGAGTGTTGTTGACACGAAAAATTATTACATACATGCATATAGTGCATTTACAAGGAACTTTTTGTCAACTTTAGTATGTTTTTTTTTCTTTAATAAAATAATTATTATTTTTTAAATAAAATAATTTTTTTTGCTTTACTTCTTTGCGGGCACTTTTTCAAAAACACTGTTGGATGGAAAATTGCATTTTAACAACAGAAAAATAAAAATAAAATGCGACACTTTCTCCTTGCATGCTTTGACATTTACATTTGAGCCCTCAGCTGTAGTGCTGTTAACGGCGAAAATGTCATTTAAATCTATTTTCACATATGCCAAATGACGTTTCGAGGGTAGCATGCCACAAATACGCACAACTGCTATTTAAGCAGTAAAAAATAATAATAAAAAAATTTAAAAAATATTAAAAATAAATAAAAAATTAAAAAAAATTTTTTTTTAAAAGATCAAAAAAATTTATTTTTAATTAAAAGTTATACTCATAATTAAAATGTTAAATACACTGTTTTTCTTGAGCATGTACGCCTTTTCTTTTTGCTTGTTTTGACTTGCAAGTTTATCACTATTTATGCAATTTTTTTATTGTTAACGCGTTAATGCTATACTCGTAAGCTGTCAACCGCCTATTGACGTGTCATTGTCGTTTGCTTTTCAGCATTTAATTGCCGGCGACATATCCATACATGTGTATGTATGTATGTATGAATAACGTATGAATAACGAAAACACTAACTGATTACTCTATTATGCGCTTGTTATTATTAAATAATTTTATTATGCGCTATTGTTGTTGTTGTTTTTTTGTTTCTTTTGTTAGTGTTGCCTGACGCCTTTGTTCCGACGCTGTTGACACTATTTAATGTTGTTTGTTTTTTTTTTGATTGGGTGTGCGTGTGTTGTGTTGTACGATTTTTTTTCAATTTGTATCAGTTGTTGTTGGTGTTTTTTTAAGTGCACATTTTTGTTTGTTGTTTATTATTGCATTTATGCATGCCTGCAGCAGAGCGCTGATTTTTAATTTTTCATTAATTATTTTATTAATTTATTTATTTTTTAATATATTTGCTGCGCACGAAAAACATGTAAAAGTGATACCCTCATGTCGCGCGTACAAAAATAATTTAAAAAAAATTTTTTTTTTTTGTAAAATTGAAAACAATAAATTTTTTTTTGTTGTAAAATGTTTTTTTCTTTGTAAAAAAATTTTTTTTTGTGTTAAAGTTTTGCCATTGTTTTAATTATTTGTTATTTTGCTGTAAAATTCCTTTCTTTAATAAAAAAAATTACAATTTTCCGCGCTCCTAACTATACTTGACGCCTCTATATGATTTCTACTGCGTTCTTAAGCCATAATCTATAGCACGCCTGCAAACCAAATAATGCCTAACACCCACTACTGCTGCCGCCGTCGCGGTACAATTACCAGCCCAGCGCTACATAAAACACCTCAAACCGGCTAACCATTAATTACTACATTCGCTGCTTGCTACACTACCCTCCTCCACTCGCTACTTATTTTTGTTATTTTTGCATTGTGTTTTTTTGTTGTTGTTGCACTTTTGTGTGATCTTTTACGACTTTCGCCCGTTCATTACATATTAATTTTTATTATTTACTTTTAATATTTGCAACGCACTTCATTTTATTGTTCATTTTACCGCACAGACTACGCTTTTTTTGCCATAAATAATTATTTATTTTTGTTATTATTGTTATATTTAGCGCTCGGCACAAATTTCACAAGCTTTGCAACACTGTTGTTCGTTGTTAGTGTTGTTCATTCTTATTGTTGCTCATTGTTGTCCGTTGTTGTTGTTAAATGTCGCAACAATGCGTTTACAGCGTAAATTTGCGTGTGCAATGTAAACAGCGTTGCTTTAAATGCCTTTTATTATTTTGCACTGTTGCATTACTACTAATTAACTAGTTGTTTGAGTGAATTAATGCTTATATTATATTTAATATTCCCACCGCTAAAGGCATTATAGCCGTATATACATATAGGGCTATAGGGCGCATTTTGTGACCTCTGCCAGTGAGTGAGTTTGGAAATTTTGCATTTTATTTTGGTTTTTTACAACACATTTTTTTTTTTCATTTTTTTGCACAAATGCAGCTTTTATTGCTCCCTTAAATGGTTATATTTTATTGCATTTTATTAATGCTAAATTTATTTAATTTATTTTGCAATTAGTTTTAATGACGTTTGAAGCTCTTTGCAACACGGCAGCAGTGTCAGTTGAGTAATATTCATCAATTCAAACAACTGGCGCCACTACAATGGCCAATCGATTTTTATATTAATAATTTGAGATAATTAACAGGTGATTACGGGCTAAGAAGTTACTAAAAATGTAAAAAAAACTTCATAAATACATACATACATACATAGACGTATAAATAATTATTTTGTGCAATTTATTTACCTAATCGGTACCTACTAATAGGTACACCACACTGTTGCTTGCTGTGCTGAGTGTGTGTGCACACCTTAAGCGCTTGCACTTAACCATGACCGGCTAACGCAAATTTATCGATTACGATAATTGCACATGCGAGTATGCATGCATGTGGCCGTTGCAGAGAAGCACGTGTTTTGTTAGAATTCAATTGAAGAAAAAAGCTTACTATAAATGTTAAAAAAATTTAAGTAAAAGTGCAATAGTATACATACATACATATATGCATACACATGTCGATAAGGCTAAATGCAACCAACCAATGAAGGCAAACCTAACCGGACAATTGTTCAATAACAAAATTCATCAATTATGTATGCATGAATACATACATATGTGAATATTTACGTATTTATCTCATTCGTCGCCGAAATGTATGTACATATGTATGCATTTAAACATTTCGTCTGTTATGCAAATGTATTTGACCTCACATTTTTTATGAGTTTAAATGCCTTAACGAAAAAAAAAAAAATAAATAAATAAAAATATAAAAAAAAAATTAAAAAATAAAATAATATAAAAATTAAATAAAAAAACAACAAAACCAGCAACTTTGTCCAAAAACAAAAAAAAATATTTCCACAAATGAATAAAACAGACGAACGATTGAACGATTGTGTTTGATAAGTGTTGAAATGTGTGCTCAAATAAACGTAAGCGCAAAATCGTGTAAGAGAAGGGCAAAAAAATAGAAAAAATAAAATAAAAAAATTTACGCAATAAAAAAAACAAAAAAACAAAATCCCAACAGCAGTTAAAAACAAAATTGGCTTAATACTAATTAGCATAAATACATACATATGTACATATATATTTCTTTCTACTGTACTGGATTAACATAATTTTTAGGCGCAAGCAAGCTTTATGAAAAGTTGACAGAGCCTAAAGCGAAAACTTGCGTAAAAGTTGAATTCACAAAAGAGATTTCACAAATTTTTTAAAGCAATTTATTTAATTTGCTGAGATGGCTTTTGGGTGCGTTAGACTTTTTTATAGGGTGCTCCAAGTAGAGGTATTTGCTTCAATAGCCCAACTTTATTACGAAAATTCACGTTCTGTAACGAATGCGTGTACGCGTGCTTCATCGCTCAACTTATCAAGTCAACATAATCGGCCAATCAGCCTACTGACCTTAGTACTCGCAACACTATCTCACCCATCTTGAGACCCAGCATTCATTATTGAATAATATTCAACCGAATAGACCACATCCAGCACGCAGTGCGGAAAATATAGCGGCAGGTCGTAGCTCGTGAGAGTGTACACGAAGACCGTGGAGAGTCGTTTGGGCGCCACTCACAGCAACTCGCAGTGACGTATGGAACGACTTGGCGGAGCATTTTACGTCGAGATCTTGCAATTTAAAACGTAAAAAATACAGCTTGTGCAAGAACTGAAGCCGCTCGACCTTCCCAAGCGATATCGCTTCGCTCTATGGGCTCTAGAAGAGTTCCAAGATAAACCGACTTTTTCGAACCAAATTATGTTCAGCGATGAGACTCATTTCTGGCTCAATGGGTATGTAAACAAGCAAAATTGCCGCATTTGAGACGAAGAACAACCTGCAGAGATTCAAGAGCTGCCATTTCAACCAGAAAAAACAACGGTTTGGTTTGGTGGAATCATCGGACCGTATTTCTTCAAAAATGATGCCGGTGAAAATGTAACCGTCAATGGCGACCATTAGCGCGTCATGATAACCGACTATTTGATGCCTGAAATTGAAGCTCGTGATCTCCGCGACATTTGGATTCAACAAGACGGCGCCACTTCCCACCTTCCACACATCGCATCAATCAAAGGATTTAGATAGGAGAGAACACAAGGTGAGCAGATAATTTCACGTTTTGTGCCGGTCGATTGGCCACCAAGATCGTGTGATATCACACCGCTAAGACTTTTTCCTGTGGGGTTATGTAAAGTCTAAAGTCTGTGTGGACAATCCCGCTTCGATTCAGGCCTTGGAGCAAAACATCCCGCGTTCACCATTCGCCAGTTCCCAGTCGAAATGCTCGAACGAGTCATCGAAAATTGGATTCAACGGATGGATGGACCATCTGAGACGTAGCCGCGGCCAACATTCGAAAGAGATAACCTTCAAAAAATAAATGCCAGAGAATACATTCCCCATTAAATTTGAATTTATTGTGTTTTTTTTTCTTCGAAAAAATAGAGAACCTCAAAATGGATCACTTAGTATATTATGCGCATAATTTAAATGCTAATTAAATTTTGCAGCCACCCACACACGAACGAGTATTGCTGATTTAAAAAAAAAAAGCGAAAATATGTATTTGATGATTCAATTTCGAAGTTGTTTTTGAAAAACCACACGTTTTTTGAACCTTTTCATATTTAAAATGAATGGAATCAGTTGAGCAGGCTTTGTGTGATGGTGAAAACATTTGAAATTACAAAAAAAAGTAGAAATTTTGTAATTGACCTGTTGGACTTAATATTTTTTTTAATAATACTTGAAATAAAAGTATTCAAATAACTAATTTTCCACACACTTTTCCACGCTTTTTTTTCCTATAAGTAGCCGTAATTTTCCGGCTACCTTTTGGAAAACAGCGCTGCTGCTGCTGCTTCTTTTCTTCCTCTACCATGCTTGTGTTCACACCATTTAACTACTTTTCCCATAACCTCTCACAGGTGAAAATATACCAGTGATGTGTTAAAATAAATATCGATTAAACAATTTTTCTTCAAAAATAAGCAGTTTTCAAAGTTTTTTTTGAGGTTTTTCAATGAAATTTGTAATTTAGCACATTTTACACTATTTAGATATAATTTATTATTAAGAAAAATATTTATTTTTTCATAAACTCTTGCGCACCACTAACAATTGAATTTTGAACGCTCAAAACACATCGATCGATATTCACTGAACCATCATCCATCACTAGCGCAAGCATCCTTTGCTGTTTGCAATCGTCTGGCATTGATATTTGCTACTTTTGTAAAGAGAAAAATATCGAATTTCGCATCACCTTTCCATTATATTCATGAGAAGAGCGCATAAATAGAAGAGAAGAAGATTAGTCGATAAGTGCCCTCTTTCATGGGTTTTGTATTGCCTCAAAACGTAACGGAGTAGATTTAAATACTTTTTGTTATACATTAAGAAATGTGTTTTTTTGGTGAATTTGAGCTGGGAAATGTTTGCATTTCTGTAAGGGTAGCAAGAAGAATGATGTGCCACAGGTGGTATGTGCAAAAATACGCATAAGAACGCCCAAAAATGCTTAAATGAGTGTAAAGATAAGCGGAAAATCGCACAAAAGCGCTTATTAAATAATTACAAGTATGGAAAATATTGCAAAAGGGACGGCTAAAAATATTTATTTGAAAAAATTTAATATTGAAAAAAAAAATGAAAATAAAATCGCGTGTGAAAACCACAAAAGTAAAGTGAGGTTAGAATTTCCAAGACTAATTTCCGGTTGCGCAGCAGTTTACAAGGAAATTCGAGTTGCGTGAAGTGAAATAATAGGAAAAACAACCTTAAAAACTGTTCAAAAAACAGAGAATTCTTTCAATGTGCTACAAGTACTCGCCCAAAAGTGTAACACTGTCGACAAAATGAACCGAATTAAATTCAAAAATATTTAATTCAGACATAAATCAAATTGCAAGCATCTCGCTGGCTACCAAAGTGTATTAAAAAATAATGAACGGTGAAAAAAATCGAAAATTTACAAAAAAATAAAAATAAAAGCAATAAAAAGAAAAAAATCAGGGCAGCAAGCAACTCAAGAGCCGAGAGGCGACAGAAAGAAATTTGTGATTCTAAGCAATTGGACATTGGCAATATGTGTGTGTGTATGTAACATACATATGTATGTCAAATACAATGTTGCATTACTGATTTAATGCATTTCGCATGTAACACATACACATACATATGTATTTTGTGCTTAACGACATGAAATGCATACACAGCTGTACATGTTTGTATGTATGTTTATGTGTGTGTGTGTGTGTGTGTATAATTTTGGCATAACAGCAGACAGATTCTTGGCAACGTGCAACACACGACAGCCAACATATGGACAGGTTGGCTGGCAATGCTTGCTCGCTGCTGTTGCTGCTGCTGCTGAACGTAGAGTGTGTATGTAGCTATGTACGAGTGAGGGGTTGCAGCGCAGCGCGCCACTTTGCGGCAATAAAAATGCAGCATTAAAATAACGAAAATTCACAAAGGAAATCAAGCGTAACAAAATGAATGTAAATGTACATATGTATGTATGTATGCAAGCATGTACATATGTATGTATGTATGCATGTAAGTATGTTCAGCTGTGCATACATATATATGCACATATAAATAAAGTCATAAACGTTTTTTGGGTTGCATGTTGCGGCAACAAATTTATGAATTATTATTATTATTATTATTTTATGTGGCTGCCTCATACATACTTGTACATATTTATGTGCATTTTTCGGCATATATTTCGGCACTCAATTGCTTTGTTTTTTTTTGCATAATTTTTGCATATTTAGTTGCATTTAATGGCCGCATTTTGTACTTATTGTTAATAATTTATGTAAATTTTTAGTTTATTTACTGGCAGCAAAGCGCTATGAATGCGATTTATAGTTATTTTTTTTTTAATATAAGCGCAACTTTTTGACTCGCGTGCTGGTCGTTAGAAAAGAAGACTGCGGGCATAATTCGAACAAAAATATATAGATTGCAAGCAAAAAAAAATCACTATCCTGTTATAGATGGAATAAATTGAATAGAAAATTAAACAAAAAAATTTACCAAAAAAATATATAAAAAAATCACTATCCTTTTATAGATCGAATAAATTGAATAAAAAAAAATCATTAAGAAAAAAAATTAACCAAAAAATAAAAAAATGTAAAAAAAATTACCAAAATAAAAAAATTTGCCAATAAATAAAAGAAAATTATTTTAAAAATATATAAAAGTTTAAACAAAAATACAAAAAAAATATAATATTTTAGATCGAATAAATCGAGTACAAAAAATTTAACAAAAAAAAAATTAACAAAAAAGAAACATTAAAAAAATGTATAAATAAAAAAAAATTTAACAAAAAAAAAATATTTCAAAATAAAAAAATGAACCAAAAATATATAAAGAAATCAGTATCCATTATAGATCAAATAAATCGAATAAAAAAATATACGGAGAAAAAAATTAACCAAAAAAAAATTTTTTTTTTTTTATAAACTACAAAAAAAAAATAAAATATAAAAAGAAAAAAAAATTAAAAAATTAAAAATATATAAAATATATCAAAAAATAAAATAAAAATATATAAAGATATATAAAAAAACACTATCCTTTAATAGATCGAATAAATCGAATAAAAAAAGAAAAAAAAAAAAATTTAAAAGAAATTATAAACAAAAAAATAAACAAAAAAAATTAACCAAAAAAAACAAATAATGAAAAATTCAAATAAAAAATTAAAAAGAAAGAAAACAAAATGAAACAAAAATATAAAAAAATCACTATTTTATTATAGATCGAATAAATCGAATAAAAAAATTAAGCGGAAAAATAATTAACGAATAAAAAAATTAAAAAAAAATGACAAAAAAAATTATAAATAAAAAAAATTAAAGGAAACAAAAACATTAACCCAAAAAAAAAATTAAAAAAAAAAAAAAATTAAAAAAAAAAAATTCAACAAAAAAAATTTTATCAAAAAATATAAAAAATTAAAAGAAAAAAATTTGCCAAAAAACTTTTATAAATAAAAAATATAAGCAAAAAAAATTAACCATAAAAAATTAAAAAAATTAAAAAAAAAGTATATGAAACAAAAGAAAAGAAATTTTAAAAATTCATAAAAAACTATAATAAAAATAAGAAAAACAACCAAAAAAATGTCGCGCTCATAAATATGTCTGTATGAATCTCGCTATGAATTTTTAATGCGCGTAGCAACAACTTAATGCCAATACAGAGCGCGAGTAACAATAAAGCAATAAATAAGGAAGCAAATATAAACAAAAATTGCCAAAAAGGCAAATTTTTCGCATTTAAAACGAAAAAAAAAAAATCTAGTCAAAAAAAAAAAAAAAAAAAAAAAAAAGAATATTAAAAATAAAAAAATAAAAAAAAGATAAATAAAAAATTTAATTCAGAAACGAAACACATTAAAATTCATGCCATGCCAAAAAAGTATCAATATGCACAACAACAAAATCGAAAGGTGCCGCATAAATCGCATTGCCACCTGTGTTTCATAATTTTTTAACTAACAACCAGTAACAACAACAACTACACTCAGTTGTTGTTTTCTACAAAATTTTATATTCGCGGCGATAATTTTGCTTAGCAAAAAAAAAAAATAAATAAAAAAATATTTGAAGGTAAAATTCAGCACAGCGCCAAAAACAATATCTCAAATGCGAGTAAATGTAAATATGTCAAAAGCAACTGTGGTGGTGGCGGTGGTGGTTTTGTTGGTGTGTTTGTGACAAGAAGGCGTTGAATATTTGCATATTTTTGTTGCGAGCGAACGAGAAATGAAATTAAACTTGGAAAGTGTTAACTGCTTAATTTAATATTGAGATGATGATGATGATGATGATGGCATGTGAGGCTTGAGCCTCGTGATTGAAAAGGAAGTGCAAAAGAAAAAAAAGACAAATATTCAACAAAATGAGTGAATTAAAAATGAAGATGAGCACATAATGTGGAAGAAGAGCTAAGGCAGCGTTGTAGCACTTTCAGTGCACGTGGTCTATTCGATCGAATATTATCCCAAAAAAAAAAATTCACAAAATCGCGCATAACTTTGCGACATTTATCACTTTATAACAACAACAACAACAACAACAACAACAAACAGCAGTAGTCTCATTTCGCGTCAACAGCGACAAAAACAGCATAAACGTTTAGCTAAGCAACGAAAGAATGCCGAAGAAGTTCGTCTTGTGAGATCGTCAGTAGTAAGCAAGTAGACATCAACTTCACAACCACAACAGGCAACGCCAACAGCAGCTGTCCATTGGCGCCGACGCCGCCGCCTGTTTCAAGGCTAACTTCATTATTGCAGCAAACTGGCTGTCTTTGAGCTATGTACATATGTACATATGTGGAGACGCTGGCGCTTGCATTTTGACGCACCAACAGCAACAGCAGCAGCAGCATAAACAGGCATAGAATGGAACGGAGACTTGCTATGGCAAAATGCAAAGTGGTAATTGTTGCAACGTAAAACAACAACAACAACAAAAACAACAAGAAAAATATACCAAACTGCAGCAAGACTGTCTGCAAGCGTTGTCTGCAGTCTTTATAAATGCACAAACAAACGTCTTGCTGCAGACAAAAGCGTGATTGGCGGCAAAAATAAAAATAAAAAAATAAAAAATTTAAAAAAAACCAAGCGACAAACGTATAAATTGTTATTGCTGCCATTTTTCTAGCTTTGCTGTGTATTATAAATGTTTGTATGTATGTCTGCCTGTAGATATTTGTGTCGCACGTGCAGCTCATGCAATGCAGACAACACAGACTTTTATGATTGAAACATAAAATCGCGTTTACTCACTCTTCACATGCGTTGACAACCACAACAATAACAACAGTCAACAACTCAACAAGCTGTGGCCGCCAACAACAACAACAACAACAACAACAACAGCCCAACAACAATGGCATGCATAGAATGTTGTAGCAAAGTGTAGTATGAAAAGTGTATACAAAAGCATAATGGCAAGTACATACATACATACATACATACATACATATTTATTTTGCTGTTTTTCTGTTTGTTTGTTCGTCTGTTTGCTTGCTGGTGTCTGTCTCTTCCAACGCCCGACAAAGTGTTGCCTTAGGTCGCTGCTGTCCGTCCATGCGGTGTTGCTGACGTAGGGCGAGCACTTGAAATATGTACACATGTGTATGTATGTCTTTGCAAAGCACAAATTAGGTGTGCATATACATACATACATACATAGATTAATATGAGATTTACAATCGCTGCTATATCAATTGCTTTGTTAACAGCTCTTGCAAACGCGTGGCGTAAGTATCTGTTCTGTTAATCCGCCGCCACAGTCACTCACTTAAGTGCGTTGCTGCCAAACACTTCTTATGCTCTTTGCGCCGCCGCTATTTGATTGCTTTTGCTTCACTTGCTTCACAGCTTCTGCAGATTCATTAACGCTACATATATGTGACTATAGCAGCACCTTAAGTGTGGTGGATACAACAGCATTATATGGCAGTGCGCACGTATAGTGAAAAAAAGCACACAAAAAAAAAAAACAAAAAAAAAAGAGAGAAGTGAGAAAAAATTTCAACTCAAAAGTAAGCTCCGCTACTCACTGAGAGCCTTTTGCGTGGCTGCAGCCATAGCGGTGGACGCAGCGTGCAGAACATACAACACACGCCGTGAGTGAGCGCTTTGCACATTAGGAAAATTATTTGTCTTAAACCGCGCGGGAAAAGCGTAAAAATTTAAGACGGCATTCAAAAAAAAAAAAAAAAATAATAAATAAATAAATAAATAAAAATAAAAATATAAACAATAAAAAAAATTCTCTCTTCGCGCACAAAAACAAGCAAAAAATATTTGCCAATAAAATGTCTATGCGCTAATAATATCGGTAGTCGATCGATAACATTTGCATGCATGTTGTTAGGTTATCGGAAAGCCACGCATGTAAAGCCGTTCGCGGATCGGCCATTTTGCGCCACGCTGTGTGACAGATTGACTTTGACGTTTAAGATTAATATATGCATCTGAACGAAATTACTCTCATAAGCAACGCTGGCGCCAACGCAACGCGAACTTTTTACGCGCGTTGACAATTTGCTGATTTTAATTTCAATTTATTTGCTTCTCAATTTAATGTGAATTTCCAGGAATTAGGAAGGAAAACTTCAAAACAAGTTCAATAATTACTTAAAATGACAAATTTTTCCTTTTTTTTTATAGAAAAATTATTAAATAATTGAATAGTAGTGTCATACCAGTGACGTCTTTCGCTTTGCTAACAAAGTTGTAAATGTCACGCAACGCTATAAAGTCCTATCTGCCAACGGCTTAAGTCCTTTTTATTGACATCATAAGCCCAAGTGTTAGCGATAACTAGTGGCTTACCCATAATTGCAGCGTCATGTAGTTAATTTTTGCAAATCACGTATTTGGGGTTAGGAAATATGGAATTTTAACGGTGGGCAAGAAAGTTTTAAAATATGAAGAAACGTCAAACTACAACAAATTCGCTTATGTAATTAAGTGGTAGGTATAAGAAGCATATTTTTTTTCTTTTGCTGCAAGCTGCCAACGCTCTCTGTCCACTTACGAGTACTTCATAAGGTTCAAGCTTTGACAGCTGCCATTGTGACGCTGTTGTCAGTTTGCCAGTAGCGTACAACTAAATGAAACAAAAACTTCCCTCTTGACTGCTACGACTTCGCCTGCACTTCCGACTCATCATCTTGAGTACACAAAAAAAAAAAACACCGCACTTACATATGTAATCGTATGCCTGTCGATTTGTTGTATTTTGTGTTGCTTTCAATTTATTTTCTTCGTACAATAATTATTGCTGCTTCTGGCCGCCGCCAGCTTAGTGATGTCTTTTTTTTATTTTTTTTATTTTTTTTGTGTGTGGAA
Source organism: Neoceratitis asiatica (assembly GCA_030068015.2). NCBI lineage: Eukaryota > Metazoa > Arthropoda > Insecta > Diptera > Tephritidae > Neoceratitis > Neoceratitis asiatica. The sequence goes on along the minus strand of CM061525.1, from coordinate 95,761,545 downwards.
TATTAATGAACTTATTTGCTTTGCAGCAATATGAAACCAGCAAGAGCTGATGATGATGAGAACTGGGGAATTGTCTCATTCCTCAAATATTACAATAACAAATGGGAGAGTGGTGGTGTGTTGTCTTAAGGTGGTTTACAGTTGTCCATTTATGTGTACTAATGTAAGTGTTTTGCTGCTGTTGTTGCTTTGTTTATATTGTGGTAGGCTAGCGTTGGTGCGTGTGTGTGTGTGTGTAGAAAATTGACAGCTTAATTTGATTTATTTTTGAAGTGATGCTTAAGCGAAATTGACATGTGAGTTAATGAGAAACAACGAAGGAAAGTATATATTTATGCCTATATATACATACATACATACATTTAAAAATATAAACAAAAACAGAAAGCAGATAGAAAGGAAAGAAATTGAAAAAAAAATTAAAATAAAACAAAATAAAATAAAATAAAAAAAATAAAAATATAATTAAAAAAACATTAAATAAAATATAAAAAATAAAAAATAAAAAATATAAAATAAAATAAAATAAATGAAAATAAAATAAAACAAAATAAAATAATATAAATTAAAATAAAATAAAATAATTGAAAAAATAAAAAAATTAAAACAAAAAAAAAATAAAATAATTGAAATTAAAACAAAATAAAATAAAATAATTGAATATAAAACAAAATAGAATAAAATAAAATGAAATAAATTCAAATGAAATAAAATAATTTAAAATAAAATAAAATAAAATAAAATTAAATTAAATTAAATTAAATTAAATTAAATTAAATTTAATAAATTAAAATAAAATAAAATTAATTAAAATAAAATTAAATTAAATAAATTAAAATAAATTAAAATAAAATAAAATAAATAAATATAAATTAAAATAAAATTAAATAATTGAAAAATAAAATAAAATAAAACAAAACAAAATAAAATAAATGAAAAAAAATTAAAATAAAATAATTTAAATGAAAATAAAATAAAATAAAACAAAAAAATAATTGAAAATAAAACAAAATAAAACAAAATAAAATACAAAGATTTTCAGCAGCGTAAGCTCTTTGACGTTTTTGCTTGCAGTGTTGACACAAAAAGCTACTTAAAACCTGTCTGAAAGGAAATATTCCTGGACATGAACAGCTCAAAATCTAGTTATGGCATTACAAGCTTATTAAACTGAAGATTTTTGGTTACATTACACACTGTGTTCACGTTATTACGCATTTTGCATATTTCGGCACTTCCATTAAACTTAAAAACAATAAAAAATATCATTTAAAATGCTAAAATTTCAAAGCACAAACAGGTTTTAATGAGCTGCCAATGCACGAGAGTTGCGGTCAGAGCAGAGCACGTGCTCCATTACTATCGATAATCGAGTACTACGTACATTTTGGCCATGCGGTTTGGTCAACTGGTATTATAGAGTGTTCACACTATAAGTATGTAGCAAAGAAACTACTACATTATTTCAAATAAAAATTGCAAAAGAAGAGACTTAAAAAGTTTTATAAGCAATTCTCAAGTTAATTTTATTTTACAAATTTTTTTTTTTAAGAATTTTGCGAATTTTAATTGATTTAAGTTAACTGCTAAGCTAACAGTGCACCATTCAAATCAAAATTTATTTGCTTTTCTATCTTCTTTTGAAAAATTAGCGACTAATTTTACACAAATTAGTTTTTTCTCTCTACATTCCTCAAATGAGTTTATGTCACTCATGCCAGAGCTGCTTTTTCTTACCCTCTATGCATAATCTTCTATATAATAATTGCGCTCATTTAAATACTAATTACATGTTTAACTACGTATTTATTCCAAAAACAACAGAGGGCAACCAGCAGCCAGTAAGACAGCGCCCAACCTACCTGCATGCATGCAGGCAGCACAGCCGAGCGAGCACACCCTCACCTCAACAATCAACTGACTCATTAACTGCATAAATCAGACGCCCACAGGCAGAGTATGTTAATTGAAAAATGCATAATAAATATTTTTAACAAATTTCTAAATGCACTTACGTACATACATACATACATACAACCATATAAACATCAATGTAATTGTTTTTTTGTGTTTGTGCATAATGCAGTTTTAAGTTAACTTAAAAGCAAATGACTCACGAGAACGAGCGTTACATTGTTGCATGCAAGGAAAATTGAAAAAAAAAAAATTGAAAAAAAAAAAATAAAAAATAAAAAAAATAAAAAATAAAAAAATAATAATAAATAAATAACAAAAAACCACGCTTGAATTGCGTTTATGCATTCGCTCGTCATTATTGCAGTGTAAACGCGCTTTATTTTCATCATATTTTCTATCTGAAATCCCATCAGCTGTTTATTTAGTCATTAAAATGTAGCACATAAAACGCACGTTTTGCTTGTGCTGACAGTTCGCTGCTATTCGTTAAACTCATTTACAGTGCGCTGTTAGCGCAGCCACTGTTAATCGATAACACTGCATGTTAATCTGCATGGGTGTGAACAGACATGTTGTGTGGTGGTGTGGTGACACTTGATTGAACGGCCAAAAATCATTGACTCGCTGAGGTGGAGGTGTTGATTTGGGGAAAAAAAAATTATTTTTATATACTTTTACACAGAACTGTATGGAATTTTCTGGATAAATTTTGATTTACAAAAAAAAAAAAATAAATAAAAAAAAAAATCGCCTCAATCACTCAAATTGTGCACACTTCATAAACAAAAGCACAAATTTCCATCATTTTTATTATGTAAACAAACATTTTTGCACCCTTCATGCCTTTGTGCCTTTGCCATTAATCAATTTATTATTTATTATGCGAATAAAAATTGTGGAAAAGCTCTTTGGAAAATTAGATAATTTTCGTTTTTTTTTCACCACAATTGAGTCATTCGCTCACTCCGTAATTCATATTTTGATTATTTAATTCACTTTGCTTTGCTCACTTTGCAATTATTCTTATTTATTTTTCCCCCTTTTTAACCTGCCTTTTATGAAAATTTTGATTTGATTCAGCAATGGCAATTTTGCTTACGCTTTAAGTTTTGCGCATTTTCTTCATTTCATTTGATTTATTTCCGTTTCACGCCTTCTTCGCATGCCATGCGCGCTAAATGTGATTTGTTTAGTTGTGAAATTTGAAATTTTGTGAGGGAAAAACGATCATGATGATTGAAAAGAGCTTCCGCTTTGGTAGTGATTGAGGTTAGGATTTTAATTAAGTAAATATTTACGCTCATTCTGTTATATAATGTCGTTGTTGTTGCTGTTGTTGTAGTAGCGGCTTTGCCAACACCGTGTAGTCTTTGTCATCGAGGTCATCTAACGGGAGGCCCAGGAAACGTGCTGTTTCGACGGGTTCGGACCAGAGGGAGATGGGTGTTAGATGAGTCGGGTTAAGTGGGCATGCATGTGAAGGTGGTTAGTGTCGTGCGGGGATTCGTTGCAAGCGGGACATGTATTGGGTATGTCGGCGTCGAGTCTAGATAGGTAGGAGTTAAGCCTGCTATAGTATACAGATCTTAATTGAGCCAGGGTTACACGGGTCTCTCGAGGCAGCTCGAGCTGTTGTTCTGCAATGGATGGTGTTTGAACTCCGAGGACACCATTCACGGGAAGAGAGTTCACGTGAATGGTGTTAAGGGACTCTCGGTAAATGTTGTTTATGGCCTGTCTGTACGCCGTCCTGTCCAGCGGGTCTTGCCTGTACTGCTGTACGACGTCGCGATAGTCAAGTACTTCCTTCCTGATGTGCCTTCAGCTTCCAATAAGTGTCTGTTGGGATGATCCCGACGGTAGCATACCAGCAGATATTGCTTACACAGCATAATTTAAAGCTCCTTAACTGGTAGCATTGATGTTTCACTGTGTAAGTGGTGCTCCGGCGCCATCAGGAGGTCTCCCGTCACGGTCCGAAGGGCGGTGTTCTGACAAGTCTGAAGCTTATTCAACTGCTTCTCGCTGGTCCCCGGCATCCAAATCGGTGCAGCATAAGCTATGTACTTTGGTGGCAATTGCAGTCGTATGTGGAGTAGAGTGCGGACTGTCAAATGTGACCCAGTATCTTTGGGTTGTTCGTGGTCGAAATTTTAACGTCATCGATCTTCACATTGAGTTCTAGCCGGTACTCCTTCGTCCAGCTGGTGAAAAGGGTGGCAGAGGATTTCGCTGGTTGTATGTAGGTGTAAATGTCGTGCAGTGAAGAAGTTGGAAAGGTCGGCGGTCGGATAGCAGTTTACTTTCGAACAAAGGCCATCAATATCCTGACCAGACGCCAAAATCGAACATTTATAAATTAAACAGCATCGGGGAGAGGACACCAGCCTGCGGAACCCCCTGTTTAATTTTCCGTAGCTTTGAAGTTTGACCTCGAAAGTCAACAGATGATTGTCGCCTACTTAGGTAATTCATGGTCCACCTCTTCAACCTATTATCGATTTTTCTACCGATAACAACAAATACGAGAGATGGACCATAAGATGGCAGCCGTTTCAATGCAGACACGATTTTAGCAACCGATTGAAAACTGAAGGGGTGGATCACTAAGGAACCTCGGGTGAATTTCAGGTATCCAGCGCAACTCAAGAGTCATTCCTTCTTCGAATTTCGAAAGGTCACGGCCCACAAAAGTAAGAATAAAGAGAAAGAAAATGAAAAAGCGGCGCCATTGGTATTTCAGCATGCAGACCAAGTAAGCATCCAATCGATGCCACACATGTACTCACGCATAGCTAACAAAGGACGCGTGAAAGGACGAAACACTTTAGAGAGAGTACCAAAGTGTTCGAAGAGTAAACAGGACGCTTAAGACACGCTGCTGTGCTGTGTGGTTCAGGTTAAGTCAGAGAGTAGGTAAAGCAGCAGGTAAACAATAAAGATCAGGCAAACAGTGACAGCGTAGAAAATCTGCGCAGCGAATGCCAGTTGGCGGCAAGACAAACAACCAACAACAACAACAAACTGCCAGTGGTGTTAGCAAGCGTAAATCCTGTTACAGCTGTTGCTTGCCAAATACGCATCAAAAACCCGAAATGCCAATGAGACACAACGAAATAACAACAAAAACAACAAAAACAACAATAACAACAACAAGAAAAAGAAGAAGAAGAAATGAATGACTAATACCTATGTAAATGTGCAGGAAATTCAAAAAGCTAACTGCGTAGTAAGGAAGCAGAAGAAGACGAGACGCGCACGTAAAGTAGAACGAAAGGACGCAATCAAATGTGGTTAGCTGAGAGAAATTGTAGGATTGAGGTGGAGGCTGGCGGGTGTGCGCGGCCGTACGGGTGCACAGCCTCAGCCGTTTGAAGAGTTTCCTTGACAAAAAAAAGGACACTTGAGCGAGTTCTGGTGTTGCGTATATACATACATATGTATGTATGTATGTATTTGCTAACATAGCCGCTTGTTTGTTGGTGGTTGATTTTGGATGATGAAATGAATGAAGCACAAAAATGAAATGCGTAACGCAGTAAGCCAGCCTGCGCACTTACATACATATGTACATATATACAGCGACAAATATGTATGCCTCTTACTTTGGGGTTTTGTTGTTTTTGTTGTTATTATTATTATTATTATTACAATTATATATGGCTTGATCATGACCTAACTGTATTTCAATTGTATTACCACGACCAGAACCGCTTATACGCAGCATTATCCTTTAGCACGAACCCTTGTAAACTGAATTCTCATACACAATCACTTGTTGTTGTTGTTGTTTTTTCCTTTTTCTAAGCACCAACTAACAAACAACAGTTGGCTCGTACCACACTCAGCTGTTGCTCCTTGCACCGCCAGTCAGTCAACCAACCAGCCAGCCAGCCAGCCAGCCAGCCACTCACTCTTAATGCTATTTTCATTCAGTTTTTGGTTTTTGTTGTTGTTGTTTTGTTTTCTTTCTCTTATTTCTTATTCCACTTTAAGGAGCACCGCCGCTTTGTCTTTATTGCCTGCTTAACTACGTGTACTTGTACAAGACAGGACGGTTGGCTGGCTGGCTGTTGTTGTTTCTTATGCCTCTGATGTAGTGTTGTTGCTATTTATACGTGCACATACATACATACATACATGCATATATTTTTGTTATTGCTCGTTCGTACTGACATTGAACACCCGGCGCAGCTGGTAAATTTAAAATTAAAAAAGAAAAACTACACATTTTGGTTTAAGAAAGCAACAACACCAAAAAAAAGCGTAAGAAGAAGCTGAAAAAGGAAGCAACAATGCGTAAAGCGCGTAAGCGAGAAAGATATACAGACATATGCATGAGAGTGTGTGTGTAGTTTGCAAGGACCAACCTAAAAAAAAAAGGATCTACGAAGCGCTAGCTGTTGTCAAAACACATTGTTCGCTACGAAAAGTCTCAAATTACGCTTAAATTGAATTTATATTTGGCATGAGCATCAAAATGCAACTGTTTTTCAAACACATAGAGCAAACAAATATGCGATATATTGAAATATAGATTAAAAAAATTACTTAAAAATTTATTTTTTAACTCTTTTTGCTATGAGTTGTGACTGTGTTTTAGAGCGCTATTGGAAAAAGTTGGCCATTGACAAACTTATATACAGAATTTTCGGACTTTCTAAAACTTTAAAATCACATACTGCGGCATGAAACGCTGCAAAATATATCAAATGCAACACAAGGATCCAGTTTAAATCCATTTATTGGCCTTTTAATTACTATTTTTATGGTTTTTTATTTTGTTTTTTATTTTTACTCTTTTTTACATACTTTCCCCCCTCTTTTTATTCCTCTCTTCACAATTTATTACTTGCATTTATGCATTTTTAATTATTTATTAGCAATTTGGCAATAAAATTGTAGGCAACCTTTGGTGTGCACTCATTATAAGCATTGCGGTACACTTTCGATAACATGCAACTATCGATTGCTGCAGAATGAAATGCATTTCCGTGCATTGGACTCATAAAATTTATGTAAGAAGAAATTCTGCTAAAATGAGAATTACATACGCACATATATATGTAAAGTAAGTAAAGGATGATCCAAGTAGAGGTACTTTTTTCAAAACACTTTTTTTGACAGCTCACGCGTGAGTCGTGTCAAGCTGTCATGTGATTTTTGTTCAGCATTGTTTGGCATTTCACCATGGAGAGACTTACGCCTGAACAAGGTTTACAAATCATTCAACTTTATTACGAAAATTCACGTTCTGTCAAGAATAATCGGCCTATTGAGCGAACTATTCGCAACACCATCACCCATCTTGAGACCCAGCATTCATTATTGGATAATATTCGACAGAATAGACCACGTCCAGCTCGCAGTGGAGAGAATATAGCGGCCGTAGCTGAGAGTGTACACGAAGACTGTGGAACGCCTTTGCTCATTTTAAACCGAGATCTTAAATTGAAAGCGTAAAAATACAGCTTGTGCAAGAACTGAAGCCGCTCAGCCTTCCTCCCAAGCGACATCGCTTCGCTCTATGGGCTCTTGAAAAGTTCCAAGAAGATCAAACGTTTTCGAGCCAAACTTTGTTCAGCGATGAAGCCCATTTCTGGTCCAATGGATATGTAAACAAGCAAAATTGCCGCATTTGGGACGAAGAGCAACCTGAAGAGATTAAAGAGCTGCCATTTCATTCAGAAAAAACAACGGTTTGGTCTGGTTTGTGGGCCGGTGGAATTACCGTCCATATTTCTTCAAAAATTATGACGGTGAGAACGTAACAGTCAATAGCGACCGTTATCCCGCCATGATAACCGACTATTTGATGCCTAAAATTGAAGCTCGTGATCTCCGCGACATTTGGTTTCAACAAGACGACGTCACTTCACCCACCACACATCGCATCAATCAATGGATTTATTGAGAGAACACTTCGGAGAGCAGATAATTTCACGTTTTGGGCCGGTCGCCGTCAATTGGCCAACAAGATCGTGTGATATAACATCGTTGTACTCTGTCCTGTAGGGATATGTAAAGTCTGAAGTCTATGCGAACAATCCCGATTCGATTCAGGCCTTGGAGCAAAACATCACGCGTGTCATTCGCCAGTTACCAGTCGAAATCGACTCGGACGAGTCATCGAAAATTGGACTCACCAGATGGGCGGACCATCTGAGACGTAGCCGCGGCCAACATTTGAAAGAGATAAGCTTCAAAAAATAAATGCCAAAGAATGTTCCTTCGAATGATAATAAACTATCCCCATTAAATTTGAATTTTCTGTTTTTTTTTCTTTAAAAAAAAGTATAGAAGCTCGAAGTGGATCACTTTTTATTAGATGTGAATATTCCAAAAGAGCGTTTTTTTCGATATTAAATCAACCATAATTACTTAAAGTTCAAAATTTTAATTTAAATATTGTTTTTATTTTTATTATATTTTTTTTGCCTTCAATTTTTTTTCTTAATTTTATACTTTTAATACAATTTAATTATTTAAAATTCAATTTATTTGTGAAACTATTTACTATACTGGTTTTTATGACTTTTTAGCAGTTTTTATTTTAAATACATATGTACATATGTATATATGTATGTATAGCAAACGGCAACAGGTTCGGCTAGCTTCATAACTTCGTATATAAAATTAAATTTTTATACCAAAACAACGTTTTTTCACCAAAAATATTGCACGTTTCCGGTATTTTTTAGTTACTGTTAGTGGTTTTCAATGGCTTAATTTATTGTTTTCAGCATTTTAAGCTAAATTATTTTCATTTCATTGAAATTTTCTCACTTTTTTTAATTAAATTTTGTTTTTTAGCATTTGTTTGCAAATATTCTCACTCACTTCAATATTTTGACGTTTTTTTTTTTGTAATAATTTTTGTATTAAATAATTTTCTGTATTTTTCTGCACATTTTTCTTCTTGTTTTTGCAATTAAATTTATTTCCAACAAACATATGGTGCACTGGCGCCTCTTAGCTGCCACTTGTGTAAACAAATTCACTAGAAGCAAAGCAGAAGCATTTACCTACATACATATGTACATATGTATGTATGTAGCACTGCGGCAGCAAACTAATTTATGTAGGTACAACAAACAGCGAAGAGATAAATAACAAAAACCAAAAGAAATACAAATTGGCATTAGTTTAGCAAGCAAAATCAAACAAACAAGTGTTGGAGTCAGTTTTGTTGTTGTATATTTCCAATACGCGGAGGTACTGTAGCTTGTTTTTTTCCAGGCATTTGTGTTTTAATTTTTTTTTTTAATTTAAAAAATTTGCATTAATATGTTATGTACATATGTACATAGTATGTCATTTGTGTGTTGATAATTATTATTTTCGATTTTTGCGGCAAAATTTTCACAAAATATAAATAAATAAATAAAATAATTATTTGGAAATATTTTATTTGGAGCATGATGAAACTATGGGCAATTTTTCCTTCATTATTAAGCTTTATTTATGCGGAATATTCCTTTTTTTTTGTTTTGATTAAAAATAATATTTTTTATTTTTTATTTTTTATTTTTGAATTTTTTCCTTATTTTTGATTTTTAATTTTTTCTTCTTTATCTTAAACTTTTTAAATAATTTTTACTTAATTTTTAATATTTGAATATATTTCTTTATTTTAAAATTTTTAAATATTTTTTGCTTTATTTTTAATTTTTTATTTTTTTCATTATTGTAAACTTTTTAAATAATTTTACTTAGTTTTTGATTTTTAATTAATTGTTTTCTTTATTTTAGTTTTTAAATATTTTCCTTGATTTAAAATTTTTTTTTTTTTTTATTTTTGAAATATTTATACCTAATTTTTATTTCTAAAACTTTAAAAAATAATTTTTTTATGAAAAAAAATTGTTTTTTAATATTTTTTATTTAAATATTTTTCTTTTTTTTAATATCTAAATCTTTTTCTTAATTTTAAAATTTTTAAATATTTTTTAATTTATTTTACATTTTTTAAATATTTTTCCTTACTTTAAAATTTTTTAAATATTTTTAACATTATTATTTTTTTTTTCCTTTTTACTGATTTTTATTTTACTTTTTTTTTAATTTTTATACTTAATTTTTAATATTTTAAATATTTCTTTACTTAATTTTTAATTTTTTAACTTTTTTTCTTTATTTAAAAAAATTTAATTTTTAATTTTATTTTTATGAAAAAACTTTGTTTTTTAATTTTTTAAATATAAATTTTTTACTTTATTTTTAATATCTACAAATTATTCTTTTTTTTTTTAAGTTTTGAAAATTTTTTTACTTTATTTTTAAGTTTAGAATATATTTCTTCATTTTAAAATTTTAAAATATTTTTTAATTTAGTTTAAATTTCTTAATTTTTTTCTTCATTTAAATATTTTTAAATATTTTTGACTTAATTTTTTTTTTCTTTATTTTTAATTTTTAAAATCTTTTTCCTTATTCTTAATTTTAAACAATATTTTTAACTTATTTTTTATTTTTTTAAATTTTTTTTCTATATTTTTTTTTACTTAATTTTAAATTTTAAAATTTTTTTTAATTTAATTTTTTTTCTTTTCAAACAACTTTTTTCAAATTGTTTTACTCTTCTCATATCAACTAATATTTTCATTCTTTTCTTTTAGGCACTCTCTAAATTCACACATTCTCGCGGCGAATATTAATTGAATAAATATGCAGAATTTCATTAAAAATGTTATCAGTGGTTTTGCAAATTTACACTTCGATATACACAAACAATGCTATCAAAAAAAAAAAAAAACCAACCAAGCTCGATTCGGATTCTTATTTACATTTCACGCGCACGTTTCGAGCGAAAAAACGAAACGCGAGTCCGTCAGTCGCGCACTCAAATCAAGAAAAAAAATGCCTACAACAATAAAAAAAAATCAACAGTGCCGACTGAACGCCCACCGCGCGCGGCGTTTGAACACCCCACCAACAGCTTGCCAGCTTGAGTACGACCGAACCAGCGAGCGAGCGAGCGACTGACAACCGGCTATTTTACAATAAATTTTTTTTCTGCTTTTGTTTTTGTTGTTGTCGATTTTTCTGTTTTGAACGCGTCATTCGTATGTTCGAGTGTTGACTTATTATTTTGATATTTTTCATATTACGCCACGGTAGCACCGGTTAGCATACCCGGAGTGGCGTGCGACGGCGAGGTGGCGGTAGTTGTTAGCGGCCCCAGTTGGGCAGCCGCGTAAACGTTCACGCTTTACATTCATCTACGGCGTTGACAACAACAAAGCCCCCACCAAGCAAGAGCATATGCCGAAATGAACTTGCTTGCTGCTGAGCAAATTATATCTCAACTTTTTTTTTTCAACTACGCGGTAAGCGAGTCGCTACCAAACGAACGAATACACTTTCGAGGTGTCTGTATGTGTATATGACATGGCATTCAGCTGGTTGGTTGGCTACTAGGTTTCTTACGGTTTACATACGTTTCACTTACGATTCCGTGTATGTTATGTTTAGTTCGACAGGTAGAGCAATACTAAAACCACCAACGACAAGACATCGGCTGTTGACACTAGCCATGCAAAGGCTTGTAAACGCTGTCAAAAGAGAAAAATATATGGAGAGAGAGAGAGAGCGAGAGAGAGAGAGACTGAGAGAGCGGTTGAAGATGTTGAATAGCAGGAGAGCGAGAGATTGCACTACACATTCGAGAAAGAGCCTTGTAGCGAGAGTCGGGCGCGCCTAACGAACAAACAACAACAGTACCATCACCACCCCAAAACCTCACAGCACCAAACTCTAAAGACGTACATGTGGACATGTTCACATATTCCCCTGCTTGTACGTACCGTGCTACATATGTACGTGTATCGCAAAGATACAAAAATATTGAGCAGACAACATGAGGAGCTCTCTGCACTGTAACACGCTCTACGGCATTTCAACAACACTGTTTGAGCTCACGTGAGACGCAAGTGTGTTGTTGCTAGTTCGCTGTGTGTGAGCTAGCAATCAGCTGATGCTCGACCAAATGCCACGTTGGCTCTCGCGTAACATGTTTTAAGGGAGCACAAACGCTCTCACACCAGCCACACTATGCTGTTGGGACTCTTTTTCTCTTTTTCTATATTTTGATTTTTATGTTCGTGACACAAGAGTTGCCTTTGCAAATTCTGTGCAAAAATTTTCCATTCGTTTTCACGTTTTTTCCATCCATAGGCAGTAAGTAAGTAGTCTTGCTTTACCGCCGCTCGTCTATTTCATGTGCCTACTTGAGGCGCGCTTGGCAGTTAGTTGGAATGTATGTATGTACATATATAAATGAAAATTTTTTTGCGCTGCATACAATGAGTTAAGTACATATACATACATACGTACGATAATATATATTACCGCCGTGTTAGTATGTATTTGCTATGAGTATGACAGTTTTCCACTCAAATATACTAGTTCGTTCGTTGAAGCGGCAGACGAAGAAGGCGAAGAACTGTCAAGTGTGCGTTCGCGACGTCATTTCGAGAACATTCTTTGGCACATTTGGGCGGATTAAGTAGAGGCTTAGTATGGTTTAGTTGTGTGGCGTTTCGTTAAATGTTGAAAATTAAAGTATTGAAGACCATTTAAATGATTTGAGGCAATTTTGGTGCTATATTTTTTTTAATATTTAGAATAAGAATTCAGTATCCAGAATATCGTCACAATTACACGCTATTATACGTAACGCTTCAATTCTCTTGTAATTTTCTCTAGCATTTTTTTAAATATTTTTTTTCTCTTTTATTTTAGCTACTTGGCCGCATCTTTTAGAAAGCTATTATCAAACACTATTCAAAACTGATATCTATTAGCAATTAAAAGTGTGAAATCTGTAGCGTCAAAGTGTGCACACGTCATAAAAGTCAAACTCAACTATCGATAGTAATCGACTTGTCAATAGAATTTTTATTTTCGTGACTTGAACTCATTAAACTGCCGACAAGAAATTGCACTTTCCGCAAAAAACAGGAGAGGAAATATTGAAGAGATACTGGAAAGTAAAAAAACAAATGCTCCTTAGATGTTATTGAAGCATAAAAACTCTTAATTTTTTAGCGCTTAATATTGAGGATCATGCTAAGCCATCTCCTTCGCCACGTAGACTACGTTGTGCGGAATAAACTATTTATTTGAGGTGTGCAAATGAGAAGCGTTGCTATGATGCTATCATTAGAGAATCACGCTTTGAAACCAAGTACCTACAACTATATTTAGACTCGAGAGTTACATGGAAAATGAACTTGGACTATATGATTAGCAAAGCTACCAGTCTGTTGAAGATATTTAGATCCAGCTAACCATAACCTAAAAAAATATCCCACTGACAATGTATCACAGAGACGATAGGCTTAAAGCATTGATTTCGAAAAGAAGTATAGTAAATTGTTATCCGTTTAGTGGTTTTGAAAGTACAGAACTGTATTTTGCCAACTGTGAAACTTAACTGTCAAAGCAAACATGTTTTGTTTAAGTTAAAAGTCAGACATTTATGAAAAATAATCGCTTAACGACCACATAATGCGTTAAAATTGTTGAAACCTACAACAAAAAAGGGTGATTCAAACTTGGCCACGTTCTTGATTTACGAGAAGATTATAGTGGACATAATGGTCCAACTACTCAGGAAATTGGTTAAATTTTAAAGAAATTTTTAGAGAATAGATTAGTTACAGATATTGTAAGACCCATGTATCGTCTTTTTGCTCGTTCCACCTCAAATATCGCTGCTGTAAGTGAAAGTGTAGCTGAAGACTCAACGTTTTCAAGAGCTGGCACTTTATGGAGTATTTTGCACTTGAACTTACAACGACATCCATGCAAAGTCCAGCTTACACAACAATTAAAGCCAGCTGACCATTCACAATACCGTAGTTATGTCGATTGAGTGCTTGAACAGCAAGCAGTGGACTGCGAATTATCCAACAACAAAAAATTCTTCAAAGGCGGGGAGCTCATTTCTCACTAGGTGACTACGTAAATAAACAAAATTGTTGCATTTGGGGCTCCGAGAATCTTCAAGTAGTTGAAAAGAGGTCTGCAATTGAAGCACATGACTTCGACAATATCTAGTTCCATAAAGATGGTGCCAGATGCCACACAACACGAGTGAATATGGCTTTATAGCTTCGCGATGTCAAATAGGCACTGAGATCGTGTGATTTGAAACCGTTGGACTTTTTTTTTGTGGGGCTACGCGAAGAATCGTGTTTATGCGGATAAACCTTTGACTGTTGAGCACTTGAAAACCAATATTTGTGAAGTTATGGCTGAGGTACCGCCCAATATGTGCCAAAAAGTGGTCGAAAATTAGCTCAGACGAATCGAAGTTTGCAAAACTTCACGAGTTGTTCAATGCTGTAGTGTTTCACATATAAATCTTGTTAGAGTATTAACAATCGGCAGAGGTGCGGAAATTTTCCATCGATTTTCAACTGTTACGGCCAAGTGGCGGCGAAACAAGCAGAATATGCTAGGCTCTGTCGAAGTGCTGATGAGAAATAACCTCAATAAAGTTCTACGGAATGGACATACATACATATGTATATAAACTGAAAAATATTTTCAACTGAACTAGTCAACAAGTCTTACCTATTTTATTAAAACCGAAGCCAAGATAACGAAACGATTTATCAAATTTTTAACGACTTTGAAAATAATTTTAATTCTTCGAAAAGATAAAAGTTTTCGATTTTTTATTGGCATTCGAAGTGAATACATATGTTGATATTGACCGACCTCGCTTTCTCCTAAAAAAAAAAATGAAATATAAAAAAACAACCTAAAAAAAAAAGAAAAAAAAAATTAAAAATCAAATAACTTGCGAACAAATATTTAGTGATAACGAATAATTCACGCAACGACAAACTTCCTTATTAACTAAAGTAATGTGAAGGCCGCACAAAACGCTCAGAAAAACTAATAAAAAAAATAATAATAATAAACAATTTAAACAAGTGTTATCAAGTGAGCAAGAAATATAAGAAATATGAAGACCTTCGAGTGGCGTTCGGCGCGTACTATGTAAACTATTTTTTTTTCGCATATTTTGTTTATTTTTGCAAATGAGCGAGAAAATTTCACAAAACTAGTGATTAGCAATCACTTAATTTTATTTTTTTTCATGTTTGCATTAAGTTTATTGACGTGTTTTCGCTGTGCGTGGATAGGTTTATGTGTTATTGAAGGTTAGTTTGAATTTTGTATATTTTTTCATTTTAATTTTTTTTTTTTTTATTATTTTTTTTTTTTTAATACAATGAACTCACTTTGAAGGTTAACTAACGGTTGTCTATTGCTATGAGTTGTGTGTTAATTGTACAAAAATGTACTATCATCTCTATATTAATCTGCCATATGTATAATTAATCGATAATTAGATACCACCCACCACCAGTCAGGCTGTAAAAATATCATCATCTCTGTGCGCAAAATAGAAAAATAAAAATTTGCGCACAACAAATATGCAAATATGAATAAGAAAGCAACAACAACAACAAAAAACAACATTACTTCGCGGTCAATATAACGGCAATAGAACGAGATAAACTAAAATAAAAACATTTAGAAGCAAAAAAAAAAAATTAAAAAAAAAACAACTACATAGTGCGGCGTTGATACACTTGCTATCGCATACACTGCCGTTGTAATTTCTCTGTAAGCGCAAACTATGATACAAGTCAAAGTCCAAAGCAAAACTAAAAAAAAAAAAAAAAAAAGAACAATAACAACTGCAGCGCAACCAGACCAGCAGCAACTGACCAGCAAACAAACAGTGAGACGGCGAATGGTTGTGTATGTGTTGCTGTGTTGCTGTGTTGCTGTGTTTCCGACGCACTGAACGGCTGGCTAGTCGTGCGCTCGTCGGTTAGTTAGTTAGTTGGCTAAGTGCGACATATGTATGAAAAATAATTACAACGGGCACCAAAATATATATATGTATATGTATGTATGTATGAACGCAAGCAAAATCGAAAAGCAATGGCAACACCACCAATGCTAATAATTCGCTGACGGACGGATAAAATCCACAAAAGAGACAGAGAATGGGTGAAAGAGAAAAATCTCACTCTCCATCACTCTTTATGTCTTATTGACGCGTGTGTGTAGAAAATTGTGTAGAGCGAGCAAAATTGTGTGGCACCAAGAGGAGTTACTCGTGACGTGAGCATAATAAACACACAACACACACACACTCTCTCTCCACAGGTCTCGTGCGGCACGATGGCGCCAACGATGTTTATTTAGCTTGCACACAACACACAAGCATTCAAGCAGTGTTTACATGGCCGGCCGTTCGTATGCCGTGCACGAAGCGGTACGAAGTTAGCGCAGATTTTTGATTGGCCAACGATGTGGACTGGTGCGCGCCGCTTCGTGCGGACATCGGTTGTGGTTAAGTGTAAAAGGGAAACACAAAATAAATAAATAATAAACACTGTGGAACGCAATAATGGAGCGAAATAATGTGGCGCAGTTGTTTGCAGAGCGCCGAGGAGGCAAGCGGTGAGCGGCTTTGCTTTGACGTTTGCTTGCATTTTTATTTCTTTGTTTTCTTTGCATTTTCAGCACTAGCAGCAGCAAACGGCAAGTGATTTATTATCTATAGCGCCGCCGTCTTCAAAGCGTGCAAATAGAAAATAAATAATAATAAAAATGCATGGGAAACAACGGCAAATAAGCGCGAACAAATAGTACCTGCAGCGCGCGCAGTAATGTAATTTATGATTGATAAGCGGGTTACACACGTTTTCTGCTTATTAAACTTGAAATTCTGTTTTCTGCATTTTGTTTGTTTGTTTATTATTTCAACTGCTACTCCCACTACCTACAAGTAACGTAGAAAAAGCAAATCAAAACAAATTTTGTGTTGTTATATTTTAGTATTTATGGCAGGCAACGGGATTGCGCCGTGAATTATTGTTATTGTTGCGTGGATTAAAATTTATTTTTTATTATAATTTTTTTATTTTGAATTTTTATTTTTTTAAATATTTTTTTTAAGTATTCCGTCACGTTAATGCACTTGATTTTACACAAATAATTTGTGTTGCTACTGATTTACTAACCCTATAAAACAACTGACTGCGCTTGTTGCATCCCTGCATGCCTGTGTATGTCACGCAAATGTCAATAAGCATGACGTTGCTCATAGTATGTAAATAAATGACATTAGTCACACATTATATGCGCTCAATACATTGTTCAATGGTTGGTAAGTCGCCACCACAAACATACATACGTACATACGTACACACTCTTGTCTCTACCTTCGGCTCACACATTACCATTTCGCACATCGCCCATCATCAGCCAACATGCATCATTAGCAGACGGTCAATCAGTCATTTTCGGGCGCTCGGTAAGCGAAAGCAGCACGCGGTAGGCAGTTGATGCAAGAATATTCCACAGAACACTCAAACATACCGTTACAATTCGTTTCCTAATGCCATTGGTGGTTGGCTACCGGATTTGTGCTGTTACAAGCGGATATTGAATGTGTTAAATACGAAATAAACATATATTATTCGAAGAGCAAAAGGCTTTTAGTTGCGGTTATATAGATAAACAAAAAAAAAGTGTATATTTCTAAGCGTGTGTAGAGCTCGGTTCATTTATTTATGTACGTTCTATGCGTCAACGCCAGAATTAATGATGTAAACCTTGTCTGCACAACAATTAACATTAGGAATGTCCAAGCAAAGACTAACTCTGCTCACACTTAAATCGATTTGGCAGCGCAAAGCTATAATAATTAGTAAGAAAAATTTTTGAATCAACTTAAATGATCACTAAAATTGTGTAGCAATAAAAAAAAAATATTTAAAATTTAATGAAAAACTTACAAAAATTATTTTAAGTGTCGAAAAAATGCAGAAAATTCATGAAAAATTGCTAAAAAAGCAAGCAAAATTATGCGTGTTGTTGAAATAAAAGAATTAAAAAGAAAAAAATGAGTTTAAAAAAGGTGAGTAAACCTCTAAATATGAGAAAGCTTTATAAATTTTCCAGGATATTTCTTGAAGTGAACAAATTAGGAAAATTAGTGGTGAAATAATTAAAAAACCGAAAAGAAAATATTTAAAAAGGAGGCGACTAAAACATGGAAAATAAAAGAAATAAAAAGAAAAAAATTATTCAGAAAGAGGTGAGTAAATAACTGAATATAATAAAAATTGTTTAAACTAAAAGGTGATTCATTTAGTGGTTTTGAAAGTGTAGGACTGTATTTTGAAAACTGTCAAACCAAATATATTTTGTTTTATAAAAACGCTTAACTTTCGTTTGCATTTTTGTCGTTGTTTCGAGCTTTAAGAGCAGATTTTGTTGCACATAATCGTCCAACTAAGCTATGGTTACAATTTTAAGAAAATTTGTAGAGGTTGGATCGGTTACAAATATTTTAAGGCCTGTGTATCATCGTTTTGCTTGTTCCACCTCAAATATCGCTGCTGTAAGTGAAAGTGTAGCCGAAGACCCGAATGTGTCTATTTCTCGACTTTCTCAAGAGCTGAACAGCTGAACAACTGAAGTTACGTTGATTGGATGCTTGAATAATAAGCAGTGGATCGCGATTTTTCCAACAAAATTTTCTTCAGCGGCGGAGAGCATATTTCTCACTCGGTGGATACGAAAATATGCAAAATTGACGCATTTGGGGCTCTGAGATGAATCCAATAATTGAAAAGAGGCCATTACACCCAAAAAACTTACCGTTTGGTTTGCTCTCTGGTCCGGTGCTGTGATTGGACTTTATTTCTTTGAAAACGATAACGGCGAGACTGTCACAATCAATTCAGAGCGTTATTTTTTTTGGCCTGCAATTGCAGAACACGACTTGGATAGCATTTGGTTCCAACAAGATGCCCCATGTCACACAACACGAGTGAAAATGGCTTTATTGCGGTGGAAATTTCCCGTTCGTGCAATCTTTTGTTTTGATGATGTCAATTAGCCACCGATATCGTGCGATTTGACAACGTTGGAATTTTTTGTGTGGCTATGCGAAAGACCGTGTTTATGTGGATAAACCTTACTCTCTTCAGCTCTTGAAAAAAACCAACATTCGTCAAGTTATAGCTGAGATACCGCTCAATATGTGCCAAAAAGTGGTCGAAAATTATCTCAAATAGATTACAGTTTGCAAAAATTCACGAGGCGCTCATTTGAATGATGTAGTGTTTCAGATCAGACGTAGCTACTACTCAAATAAACCTCCTCATCATTAACAAGCTACTCAGAAGCAGAGTAGAGAATGTTAAAAAAAAATTAAACAGAATACTTTAAACGTCATTATATGGAAGATATAAATTTATATATGTAAATATTGAAGAGCTTTCAACATTTCTACATCTTAGTCAAAGATGATATTTTTGGCATAATAAGCAATTGTTGGTGAAAAAACAAACTCCATGACTTCCTGCAGGAGCGTGCACTTCCTCTTCCATCTTGTTTAGTCTTTCTCAAAAGTGGGTAAAATAATGTATTCATCAGAAAAGTTGCCAGTTCAAAGGTACCAGTTCACCACCAAACTGATGATGACAATTTTTAAATAAAGAAAAAAATGTATAAAGAACCCTTCGTTATGCACCAAAAATCTACAACGCAAGTATTCAGAGCGATATCTTACTTTATAACAACAAACAAAATGAAAGAAAAATATTATAAAAAATAATCACCAACATTTGTTGGACAAATGGACATGACAGCGCCAACAGCAGGGATAGCATGGATGTGCAGCACAAACGTATCTCTTATACAACACCAAAAAAAAAACAGAAAGGAGAGACTTAAAGCACGCATGCAATGAGGAAAACAAAACGAACGAGGGCACGAAACAAAACGTTACAAACCTGCAATGTAAGGTAAAGTAGTTGAGCCAGACTAGCTCATGCAATGGAGTATATTACATAAAGTTACAAGCGACAACTTTCAACCGCAAAATCTAGTGGGGAGAGTGAGAGAGAGAGAGAGGTCAGCAGAAGATGCTGATGATCTAGTGAGTACGTGAGTGTGTGTTGTGTGGCGATGTGTGAGTTGCTGTCTGATGATGCTCCAATACCGAAAAATCCACTGATGACAATCACAAGCAACAACAAAAATAACAACAACAATAGCAGCTATGGCTTAAACGCTTACATACTGACAACCTGAGCACTTTGCACGTTTTACTGTTATAACTCCTGTCGAAAAGCAAGCAAAAGCAAGCGAGCAACGAACCAAGCGACACATATCTTCAAAAAAAAAAAGTACATATGGAGCAAAGAATTTAAAGGCAGGAATAAGCGCGCGACTAAGTGAATGGCCGAATGTTTGGGCGAGCAGCGCATATGTTGTAGCCGGGGGCGCTTAAAGCCTCTACGTATCACGAACAACAGAACAGAGTGTCCGAAAAAGTTTTGCGCCGAGTTGTGTGGTCGCTGCACGGAAAAATCTATTAACCACACATTTTTAAAGAGGGAAATGTAGAAGAGCCGAGTTAGAAGAGTTAGAAAGAACATTTCAACAAATAGAAATGGCAATAAGTGAATGGAAAATCAAAGTCAATATTTGCGCAATGACGTGAGACGCGAAAGAGGAGCAATTACATTTGTGAAAACACGATATGTTGAGCTCCCCAGGCACAGTGGCTCTCGCTAAACATAGCCTATGCGCACAGCCAAAGGCAAAGTGAACTGTGAACGAATGTGCCACGGCATAACGGGCTGACATATTTTTAATGGATTTCGGCGTATGCTGCTGCCTCGATGGCAAGAGCTCGAGTACGATGTTCGACAGGCGAGTTGCATGTTGATAGGGATAGGCAAACCAGTTCAACAAATACAACAACGACGACGGCAACATTATGTGGTAGTGATACTGAAGTAAACTCACAATTTTCATTCGAAAAAATATATATATATTAGCTTAGTACTCTTTTCATTGTGGCTCGAGACTATGGTTACTAGAGTTCACAGCCAAAGCCAAGCATACATACACATGTGAAGCGCTGCATTCGTGGTGAACGTGCAGCAACTGACCGTTGCGCGTAGTGCCAGAGTGGGTGTGTGCGCGCAAAAAGTGATGCTGCTGATGCACGCGCCACGTAACGGCATGCATTTGCCGCTACTTTATTTTCCGGCACTCGCTAGTAGTGGCTGCAATGGTTGGGCAGGTCAACGCGTTTGACTATTGTTTGAGTGGCGGAAAAGAAGTTAAAAGGAAAACAAACAAAAAAAAAACAGTAGGAAATATAAAAAGGAAAAATGGCAGATAAAAACCCAATATTTGCACCACCAGCACTGCAATAAACTGTGTAGAACTAGTGAGTGAGTGCGGCGGCAAAGTAAACAACACGCCTTCAACCATATGCTCCGCAGGCACGCGTGCGTAGCCACCAACGAGCGCCGCTTACGGTAGCAGATTAGCGAACGCGGCACGTGCCAAACCACTGCTGTCGCTGTGGTGGGATAATAGTTACCGGCTGAAGAGCGCCTCAACACTGACCACCCGAGTCACAGCCGTCGCGCCTGCAATCCCAAGTGTGGTTGTGGTTTATTGAGCGCAAATAAAAGTGCGATTTAGCGGAAAAGTGTGTGTGTGTGTGTGGAAAAAAGTATTAAAAAGTAACAATGAAAAATTTAACAACACAATACCCATTACAATGCCGTAATGCCGCCTCTTCTCGATTAATTAGTAACTTCACTCTTCGTTCTTTTGCCACACTTTTACTGCCAAACCAGCAATGTTTTTAATTAAATTTTAATACTCGCGCGCTTTAATCGCGCAACATGTGCAACAACAACAAGCTGTTAAACGCCATTAAAAGTCCATTAAAAATCACTCAGAGAACATTTCGATTAGCGATTTCAAATTTTATAACCGAAAAACATGCTCTAAACAAGTACAAACGTGGTACAAATGTGTTGTAAACGTTATTTTAGTGTTGCCACTAGTAGCTATTATTATTAGTATTATTATTGCTATTGCGAATGATACTTTAAACTTCTGCGAAAGATTTTTTCCAGATTATCACTTAGCTTAGCTGCGAGCGCAAAAATAGACAAGTTTGCAAAGCAAATAACGAAAACTTTGCGAACAGTAACGATTACAAATGGTTGTGGCAACCCATTTGTAACTTTGTATGTTCTCAGTCACGTTGCTGTGGTAACGCAAAAAAAATGGCAGTGTGTGAAACTTTTTATTTCATTTAATTTTGTTTTGTGTGCAAATGTGTCGATTTATTTTGCACTGAAACACTTTGCTCTGCACAAAACCATATGAAAATGCAACGCAGTGGCATATCTTTGTGAAATTGTGCTGTTAACCCCAAAAAGTTAGTTGTTTAGTATCATTTTGACGTGTATAAGCGGCGTTTATGGGAGCAGACGGACGAAGAGAACCCTTGCGAAGTTAATGTAAGGCGAAGAGTGCATAGTCCTAAGCAAGTATAATTCTCTACTGCTCTTTAAACGAAGATAGTTCAAGCTTTATAATGCGTTCATCATTCCCGTCTTGCTGTAGGCTGCAGGAAGTGGACGATAACGACTAATATCCGATGAGTCATCATCAGAAGTTTTTCAGAGAAAAGCCTTTTCGAAAGATTTTTGAACCTTTACACACAGTCGACGACGAAAACTGACGCTCGAGAGGAATGTGTACCCTCTGCCGGGTTAGGGTTTCAAGAATTTACGCACTTTAAAGCATGCCTGTCATAAGAGGCGACTAAAATCCACTCTGCCCTCGACAGTCGGATCTTTATATCAGAAGAACTCAAATTTTTATGCAGCCTAGCACTGTCACACCTGTAATATTCCTCGGAAAGCATTTTGGGGCATATTTTTGCGGTTGTTACAACTACAATATGGTGAGATGATGAGTTGTATGGAATGTAATGGCGACAGTGGCAAAGCGCCACCAATTTAAGACCCACCGACAACCTAGCTAAGTCATGTATTCCAAATAGATGAGAACACTTTTGGCCAGTGGAAGAAGAATACCTTCACTCAGTTGGCAAGATGCTGTGGCGAAGGACTCGACGACTTTACTTGTAATTTCCAAACAGCTAAAAGCGAAAAGGACTGGCGTGTAATTTTTGATATTAACTATAGGTGCATAGTCGGACCTTCATAAACTAAGAACAAAAATATTATTTGGCGTAATTTAACTTAAATGCTCTTCCTCTACTGCTTAACTGAAGCGACTAACTTGCCCAACTTCGCTTTAAGCACTATAACGTATGTATATGCAAGCAAATAGCAAAGGAAGAAGTATGGAACCACCGCGTGGCAGTTGTAAAATTTCTAAACTAGTAGTAAGCTAACCGCAAAAGTACTGCACAAACAGGATGTATTCACATATATTGGCTCACACCCTGTTGTCGGCTTTGCTTCCTGCCGCACTTACGGTTTGCGCACTATTCATACTTTCATTTTTATTTATTTTTATTTTTATTTATTTATATATTCCACTTCCAAATAAAATTGCAACTTCATTACGGTCAGTAACGTTTACAATAATAATATCTACTACATGACCGTACAAGTGCCTATTCATGAGCTCACCTGTGAGTTGTATACGAGTTGGCAAACAATATAAGCTATCTAACGGTATAATATTTACTTGCACTCTACAACTGAGAGTTGTACATACTCGTACTTATGGATATTTGGTTAGCCTGCACACAGTTAGTTGTGGCTTGCTTCTTGCTCTTCTTCTTTATGTTTTCATACCATCGCACTATATTCCTTCCTTTTGCACGTCCTTGCCATATTTTTCTTCGATTCGACTTTTATTTGTTACTTGCCCCTGCGCATCCGCTCACGCCAGACATCACTGGGGATAAGTAAAATTGTATTGCTGTGTGGGGAATTGTTTGCAAGAATTTATTTGTACTTTTTTTTTTTGGTTTTTCTTTCTTTTCCTATTCTCTTTGTAGCATATATTTGCGTTGTAGGCGAAACAGTTATATGTCTGTTCGTATGTATGTATAAATATTAAGTTGACTTTCCAGTAGTTGCACAATCGACCCGATGTTAAGGTCATGCAATCTATGCTGTCTTAAATAATCAAAATTAATGGACTTAACGAGCATCAAGGATGATGATGATGGCGCTTGTGAACAACTTTCTGCTTGCCGACTAGCACTTACCGCAATTCTGTTGGTTATTTACTATACACATTTGAAACAGTAACGGTAAACATATTTTTTGGTACATACCTGTAAAGAGAGAAAAGAAAATTTGACGATTAGAATTTCAGAAGTGTAAACGTTGCTTAATCATTCACTACGTATGTATATGGGTTATCGATAACCCTTACTTAGTACTAATTTATATATAAATATTTGCAATTTCCTCCACATATTTTCAATAAATTCATTTGATTATGCAAAATTCTCTATACTCTACACTCAACTCAGAAACATCACTTGACCTTGACACACTTAACGCAACGCAGAGCTTATCAAATGCAACGCTGAATTTGCTTACGCAAGGCCACTCGCTTCAATGCATATCAACAATACACACAGCAGCGCTTGTCCCATGCAAAATCATAGCAATTAATCCCCTTTTGGATGCTTATGAATAAATACAAGTACAACGCTGTGTGCTTGCTCGCTTTCGCCGCGAATAAAGCCGAAAATGGCGCGATATACATATGAACGAACGAATGTGAAGCGACCGGCCATCAATAACGGAACGGCGAGCATTTTAATGAGTAATAGCGGCGCGTTTCTTCAACAATTTCACGGGGCACGCGTCGTAGAGGGGAAAATATAAATGAAAAAAAAAAAGAAAAAAAGAAAATGTGTTAAAGGCAGCAAAATCGCAGCAGCCAATTAATCAATTAAAAAGATAAATGGCATTGCGGACACTGCGGCATGCTTTGACGGCGTTTATTAATTTACAAATTCCCACTCAACATTGCCAATGTTGCTCGCTTGCGTAGTGGGTAGGCGCATTTATGAGCTTCAAAGCAAAATATCAGCAAAAAGTAAGGTTAAGCGCGCTCCGCAATTGGCAAGCAACGCAAGAGTGAAGTGCCTCAGGTGTAAGAGCAGCTGTCTGTTGGCCTGTTGATAACAGCGTAAAGCAGCAGTTGTAAGTAGCGTGCACAAAAATATTCAGGATATTAAAATTAAATACTTAATTTGCTTACAAAGCAACTGTTTCTGTTTCTGTAGCCAACAAACAGCTGAGACAGCAAAAAATCATTGAAGCATAAAGCACAGCAGCAGCAAAGCACCGTTTAACTGATGCGACAACAAGTGCTAGCAGTGGCAGTGGCAGGACGACAATAAGTATTGCAAGGCACGATATAATGCCATATTCACCAGAGTTGTATTCAACGCTAACTGGAAGTCACTATACAGAGCCAGTGCCTTGTGCTCGTTGTATTTCTGTCAGGGAAAATACAAAACTGTTGCTTTCCGTTGTTTTTTTTTGTTTAATATGCCAACGCCATTGCATGCCATTGGCGTAATTTCTTAACTTTCGGTATTTTCCTGATTTTCTCAACCGTTCCACCGTTTTCCCTGCATCGCTCCAACTGCATTGTCGCATTGATATCAGCGTTTAAACTTTAATTTCGCCGTTGTCAACAACTGCTACGATTTTCTCCGCCTTGCAAGTGCTAGCTTGCAACTACTGTCCTTGCAACTACAACACTTGTCTCTCCCTCCCTCTCTGTCCATCCTTTTCTTTCTTTTCTGCAGAACTGTTTAATTTTTAATTCGGCTTGCAGCAAACTTTCGACTGTTGACAAACGCTTTTGCTGCTTGAGTGGCGATTTGGTGGGCGGGGGGAGGATTTATTTTCTTTGCACTTTAATTTGCGTTTTTATGCGCGCTTACTGTGGCAGAAGGATAATGAGTGCAATTTGTGAAATCAAGTGGTTGGCAATTTGTAGGAAAACGAATTGGTGTGCTGTGTTGAAGTTTCGAGTGTTGCTGAAGGATTTATGCACACACAGGGACACAAAAGTGTTCGTTACTTTCAATTAATCATCAAGGATAAAATAAAATTTCTCTTTTTTAATATTTATTTTTATTTCCTTTTGCTCTTAACACATACCTTAAGCGATTTTATAGCAAATCTACAAATTTTCTGTTCTGACGTCAGCTGATTTTGACACATGCTTTCACTGTCACCTTCTTAAAACTACTTTTTGTTGTTTCACATTGGTGTTCTTTAAACTGCCTTTCCAGCTGAGCTGTCGGATTTAGTACCGGTGAGTGCAAACCGTTTCGGTTGTTTGCTTGAGGTTGTTATACTGTTGGAAATGAAAATTAGACTCTGTACCAAGCTTTCGTGCACTTTTTTTGAAGTTTTTTTTTAATTTCTAACTGCACGCGTTTAGCTTTTACTTTTTCTATAAATACAAGTTCACTGACTTCAGTTGATGGTACAAAACGCAGCAGCACAGAATTCTGGTTGATTTTCTCAGGTAGCTACAGCTATACTCTTCTCCACATCAAGATTTCGAGGTTCCCTACTTTTTTAAAGAAAAAAGCACAGAAAATTTAAATTTAATGGAAAATGTTTATTATCATTCGAAAGAACATTCTTTGGCATTTGGCGGCTACGTCTCAGATGGTCTATCCAGTGTTCAGTCCAATTTTCGATGACTCGTTCGAGCAATTCGACTGATAACTGGCGAAAGACACAATGTGTGATGTTTTTCTCCAAGGCCTGAATCGAAGCGGGATTGTCTGCATAGACTTTAGAAGACTTTACATATCCCCACAGGAAAACGTCTAACGGTGTGATATCACACGATCTTGGTGGCCAATCGAATGCGATCCGTTCCAAACGTGAAATTATCTGCTTGCCGAAATGTTCTTTCAATAAATCGATTGATTGATGCGATGTGTGGTGGGAAGTGGCGCCGTCTTGTTGAAACCAAATGTCGCGAAGATCACGAGCTTCAATTTCAGGTATCAAATAGTCGGTTATCAAGGTGGGATAATGGTCGCCATTGACGATTACATTCTCAACGGCAACATTTTTGAAGAACTATGAACCGATGATTCCACCGGCCCTCAAACCACACCAAACTGTTGTTCTTCCTGAATGAAATGACAGCTCTTGAAGCTCTTCAGGTTGCTTTTCGTCCCAAATGCGACAATTTTGCTTGTTTACATACCCATTGAGCCAGAAATGGGCCTCATCGCTGAACAAAATTTGGCTAGAAAACGTCGGAACTTCTTGGAACTTTTCAAGAGCTCATAAACTGTAGAAGCAATGTCGCTTGGGAATTGAAAATTTGATTTCTTAAGCCCTTTTATCATTTTAAGTTGCCTTTCGAAGGCCTTGGAGGCGACAAAGTGGCTTCGATTCACTTTACAATAAGAATTTCACCCAAAAAAACACACTTTTAGTGTTACCTCATGTCACAGCGCTTAATATTTAATTCTTAATTGAAGGTCAGCACTTTTTTTTATATTATAATTGATGCCACTTCTGAAATCTTTCCTTTGCTTTATCACATTTCAATTACTTCCATATATAGTACTTCTCCTACACACGTTTTTCATTTGCGAAACCCACCAAAAAAATAAAATAAAACGCACACAAATTCATGTAGTGACAATACAGCATTCAAAAGATCGATAAGTTATCGATAAACGAAGTACAAACAAAAGCGTGCTTAAGGGGTGTGCACACGTTGGATTTTTGTTTTTTTGTTTTTATAAACTTACTAAACGTTAAAGTTTAACATTAAATTGATGTTCTGACATTTTTGCACTCCACTAACGAGTAATTTACATTTTAATCGGATTTTTCGAATCAATGTCATTGCCCAAGTGTATTATATGCCATTTTATGTGATCCCATGACACTTGGGCAAGTGCATAAATCAAAAAAAATATAGAGTGTGGCAATGTACACAAATACATATGTACATATACATATGCAATACATATCTCACGCTTTTATTGCATTTTTCCATATTCAATTTATGATTTACTAACACCGCATACAACAACAACAACAACAACACATACAGTATTGACATACTATCGAGAGAGTGTCTGTTATGGCAGCACCAGCAGCAGCAGCAGCATACACTCGAGGGCATGCAAATATGCACAAATTTATGTGTGTGTATGTATGTATGCAGTGCAAAATATTTCCTGGCAAACGTGTGTGCGTGTATTTATTTGCATATTCATTGCATAGAAGTTTAAATTCTTCTATTTAGTCCCCAATAATAAAATGTCAAACACACACACGCACACATGCCGTATGTTGACCGAAAAACCACCAACAATAATAGTAACAACAACAATAATAAAATGGAAAGTACATTCATAACTAAATATTGAGCTTATTTACACTGCAAACACTTTTATTATTGCAAAAATAGTACAAAAATTTTACATTTTATCAGCAAACAAACATACGCACGTGCACACACACACACAGGCACCTCACTTAGCATGAATTTGATGCAAGCACATGCACTGCCGCCCGCCCTATGGGCAAATACTATGTATGTATGTGTGCACAATGCATATGGCAAATGAAATAAAATTGAAATTGCAAAGTTGTGCACATAAAAACATACATACATACATACATACATACATACATACATACATACATACATACACATAAATATTTGCATATTGTAATACTTGCTGCTTATGAAATTTGCAACTTTGCATCTTGCAAATTTATTGCCCATAATTTATGTGCGTACATACATACATATGTACTCGTACATATGTGGAGCATCAACTCGTTGAGTGGCTGCATATTTGCCGTTATTCATATTTGCTTGCTCATTGCATGATATTTGCTCATACATATATACATACATACATACGAGTATTTGCATATTAATGTGCAAATTATTTACTGCATATAAGTACATACATATGTACATAAGCAGCATAAGTATGCATTTTGAAGTATTTAGTGCGTAAAAATGCAAAAGTTCATGGCGATGTGAGTAAGTGTGTCGCAATTCAGGAATATGCGCAAATTGCAAAAAAAAATAATAATAATGATAAGAACAAAGTATTACAAAAGAGCAAAAAAAAAAAGGAAATAATTAAAAAAAAGCAAAAGCATAGCATTCCAGAAATGCATAAAAATGTCAAAATGAAAAAATTGTAAAAATGCAAAAATGCAAAAATTGCAAAAATCCAAAACCATTCCAAAAATGCATAAAAATGTAAAAAAAAAATTTGAAAAATGCAAAAAAAAAAAAATTATAAAAATTGCAAAAAATCAAAAATAATTTTTTTTTTGCACAGATCGCAAAAATACAAATATTAAAAAAAACATTGGAAAAATACAAATATGCAAAAAAAATCAAAATCTCCAAAAATGCATAAAATTGTCAAAATGAGAAAAAAGTGCAAAAATGCAAAAAAATGCATAAATTGCAAAAAAAAAAAATTTTTTTAAAAAGCAAAAGAGAAAATGGAAAAATATTGCAAAAATGCAAATGAAAAATTTACCAAAAGGAAAAAGCAAATACGCAAAAAAAAGTTCAAAAAATTCAAAATCATTTCAAAAATACATATAACTGTCGAGATAAACAATTCCAAAAGTGACAAAAATAAAAAATTCAAAAATTGTAACAAATCAAAAAAAAAAAAATTAAAAAAAGCAAAAAATACAAATATTAAAAAAATTATAAGATTGCAAAAATGCAAACGAAAAATAGAAAGCAATTGCAAAAACGCAAAAAAAAAAAATACCGAAAGGTAAAATAAAAATGCAACAACTAAAAAACAAATTTCAAAAATTTGCCAAAAATGCAAAAAAAAAAAAAATAGTAAGAAAAAAAGCAAAAAACTGGAAAAGTACAAACAAAAAGGTAAATTAGTGACATGCATGCGCATGTAAACATCCGCACACTTTTAAAACTATTACTATCTGCTTATCAACACGCTTACGTATTTCAGTGCAAATTTTGTACTTTTTTACAATCATCATATGCACTTTTTTATTTGCAATTATTCTCATATATACAACAATTTACTTACGAAATGGCAAAAAGCATGCTTTTCTCCACTCAAATTAACTTGAATGACTATTGACAGTCCTTGTAGTGGAATCAGCTGACTTGTGCGGAGTTGTCACATGTCAGATTTGAGGCATTTGATAAATAAAAAAAACATTGCATAAATGCATAAAGTTTCAGAAAAGCAAAAAAAAATCAAAAATGTAAAAAAATACCAAAAGGCAAAAAATTAAATTCAAAATTCAAAAAATTGCAACAAAAAAATGCAAAAATTAAAAAATTCTAAAATTAGGAAAAAAAACAATGTAAAAATGCAAAAATTATGCGAAAAAAATCAAAAGTGCAAAAAAAGTGCAAAAACTTAAGAAATAAAAAACATATCTACACAAGAAAGCTTTTATCGCATTTTATTTACATACATATATCCGCCTATTTTGTGCTGCTGGTGTAAATGCAATAGCAAAAATTCAATTTTCATTTGAAATGTCTTTCGTTGCGCCTTGAAGGCATAGTTATCCACCATTACAGTCTCATCTGAGCTCAGCCGCCTACCAATTGCGTTTGCTCTTTTCAAGTGCCAAGCACAATGATTAAATGTCATTTTCATGACCTCAGGGTCGCGCGTCTACGGATGCGACTGCAGGTACTCGTAGTTGGCGGAATTTGTTGGCGTTGAAGCGACAAGAAGGGTTGTTATTTAATCGGCAATTGCTGCGCGGCTAAACCTCATTTTCTTAAATTAAAAGTTTGCCCCTGGAGATGGCAAATTTGTTTAACTAATAAAATGAAAGGTTTTTTTTTTAACTCAGCAGCAGCAACATAACCTCAATTTGGTTACTGGTTCGGGTAGGGTTTCTAAGTGGTCGCATTTTTAGATTTCCAACTTCTTAAACAAACGAAACGTGCAGTTTTCCTGCTAAAGTAGTAGCAACATAACCTCAAATGGTTGTTAGTAGCCACTGTAAACAACAATTAGCGACACCTTTGTACAACTCTACGCGATAATATTGATTTCCAAGCAAACAAAATGACTCATGCAACATCAACATCAGGTTTACTCATATGCCGCGAGCCGCAGGCGGCAATAACACGGAAAATGGCAAAAATAAAAAAAATAAACAAAAAAAATTGCGCTACAGAGTCTGTGGATTTTTGGTGTGCACTATTTTTGAATTCAAAAAAAGAAAAAGGGGAAAAAAGATAACTGCCAATATTTTACAACAACAAAAATGCAAAAATTATGTCACAAAATTAAAAAAACGCAAAGCGAACAAGCCTTTCAAGCAACCAACAAGCCCGCAATCAACTAATTGACAGTTGGCAACGCCAAAAAAATAAATAAATAAAAACACACAAACAACAAACAGTGCACAGAAATAGCGTAAAATAACAGTAATAATAATAAATAAATTGCGATTAGATATTAAATTTCATAGAGCAAACACAGACACATTTGTCAAAATTATGTGGCGCAGCAAACGGAACAACAAAATCAAAAAAAAAAAAAAAAAACACAAAATTAGGCGCCGCTGCTGGCTGCCTGGCTGGTTGCTTTCTTGTCAATCACACGAGTCAATGATTGACAAAACAAAAATCAGTGCGCAATAAAAATAAATTTGTAAAATATGCAAAGTATGTGGCAGCGGCAGGCGGTGGAGGCAAGTGGAAAAGTGGAAAAAAAAGAAAAAAAAACCCAAAAAAAATCTTAAAAATTGTGCGCGCACAAATGTCTTTGGACTTCAAGCAAGCAACAAGCATTGCGACACTGCTGTTTTGTATTTATAATTTTTGCTTTTTTTTCCTCTTTTTGGTTTTGTGCACATTTTTGCTGCCACATTTGCTAAGTACTTGCTGTCTGTCTGCCTGCTTGCCTGCAAGTGCTGCCACCGCCTTTGTTGGTGTTGCTGTTGCTGTTGCAGCTGCTGTCAAGCGACAATTGATTGATTTCGAATTGCAACAAATCACATACATGCATACATACAAACATACATATATGTATGCACATACATCCTAGCAAATAGCGTGTGCAACACTTGCATATGCATGAGGAGCGCACCAGCAGTGGCAAGTGGCAAGTCTGCTGCGTGCTGCGTGCTGCGTGCTGCGGCAAGTGCTTACGGGTTTTTTAGTGACTGCATTTTTGTTGTTGGTTTTTTTGTGTGTGCTATTTGGAAAAATGCTTTCAACAAATTTATAACATTTTTGCACTGACTTTTTGCACGTCCATTTTTCATTTTCTCATTTTTCTGTTGCTGCTGCTGCTGTCCCTGTAGTAGTAGTAGTTGTTGTTGCTGTTGTTGGCGTGCTGCTAGTTTCTCACATTCCTCATTGCTGTGATGTGGAATGCTGTAGCTGCCACATGCTCGAAATTAACATGCAACAACATGCCTTCGAGTGTGCGTACATACATACATACATATAACGGGTGATCCATTTCGTGGTTCCTTACTTTTTTAATGAAGCAAAGAAACACAGAAAATTCAAATTTATTGGGGAATGTTTATTATCATTCGAAAGACAACTCTATGGCATTTATTTTTTTTTGAAGATTATCTCTTTCAAATGTTCGCCCGTGGCTACGTCTCAGATGGTCCATCCATCGTTGTGTCCAATTTTCGATGACTCGATCGAGTCAATTCGGACTG
Organism: Neoceratitis asiatica; assembly: GCA_030068015.2. NCBI lineage: Eukaryota > Metazoa > Arthropoda > Insecta > Diptera > Tephritidae > Neoceratitis > Neoceratitis asiatica. The sequence goes on along the minus strand of CM061525.1, from coordinate 95,729,032 downwards.
GTAACTGGCGAATGGCGAACGCATAATGTTTTGCTCCAAGACCTGAATCGAAGCTGGATTGTCCGCATAGACTTTAGAAGACTTTGCATATCCCCACAGGAAAAATTCTAACGGTGTGATATCAAACGATCTTGGTGGCCAATCAACCGCGACCGACCCAAAACGTGAAACTATCTGCTTACTGTTTTCTCAATAAATCCATTGATTGGTGCGATGTGTGTGGGAAGTGGTGCCGAGTTGTTGAAGCCAAATGTCGCGGAGGTCACGAGACTCAATTTCGGGCATCAAATAGTCGGTTATCATGGCGCGATAACACAAACCACACTAAACCGTTGTTTTTTCTGGCTGAAATGACAGCTTTTAAATCTCTTCAGGTTGCTCTTCGTCCCAAATTCGGTAATTTCGCTTGTTTACATACCCATTGAGCCAGAAATGGGCGTCATCGCTTTACAAAATTTGGCTCGAGAACGTCGGATCTTCTTCTTGGAACTTTTCAAGAGACCATAGAACGAAGCTCTGCCGCTTGTCGAGCGGCTGGCTTAAGTTCCTTCACAAGTTGTATTTTGTACGCTTTCAATTTATGATCTCGACGTAAAATGTGCCAAGTCGTTCCATACGTCAGTCCGAGTTGCTGCGAACGGTGCGGTGAAATCGACTCTCCATGGTCTTCGTGTACACTCTTAGCTACGGGCGGCCGCTATATTTTCTTCATTGCGTGCTGGACGTGGTCTATTCGGTCGAATATTATCCAATAATGAATGCTAAGTCTCAAGATGGCTGATGATGTTGCGAATACTACGCTCAGTAGCCCGATTATGTTGACCATAAGTTGAGCGAAGCGCGCGAAGCACATTCTTTACGGAACGTGAATTTTCGTAATGAATGAAAGTTGAATGATTTGTCTGACGTTGTTCAGGCATAAGTGTTTCCATGATGAAATGCCCAACTATACTGAACAAAATTAACATGACAGCTGGACACGACTCACACGTGATCTGTCAAAAAAATGCTAAAAAGTACCTCTACTTGGATCGCCCTTTAAAACACACGTAGAAGCGCAGAAGTGTGGCAAATATGTATGTCCGTATGTGTGAAAAAATTCACAAAAGCAAATGGCTAAAATAAAATATTTTTGTTGCACAAATTTTGATTTAAAAATAAATAAAATAATAAAAAAAAATTTTATTAATAAATGTTTAATTTTATTTCATCTCATTTTAAGCTGTTGGCAACGCGGGCAACGCGGGCCATAAACGGCTGTCAAGCACCAGTATGACAACGTGGCATTTTTGTGCTTTTATAAATTATTTCAGTTCTTGCAAATGTAAATGCGTGCAAAACTAAAGTAAAATTTATAATTTTTGAATTACCTTACGAAGAAAAAATTTATTAAAAATTAATAAAATTGAAAAAATCGCAAACAACGAAAGAACGCAAAATCGACTGCCACATTCTTGAGAAGTATGTAATTACGTGCTGCATTTTTGTTGCTGGTTTGTTGTTTGTTGTTGGTTCAAGCTGTCTGGTCTCGCGCGCAAACAAAAAATTTAAGGTGTGGCTATGGCACCAACAACAACAACAACGAAAACAACAACAAAGAACAGCAATGAATGTACAATGAGAAAAATTGCCACAGCAACAAACAGCAAGAATGCAAACAGTGAAAACAACAACAACAACAAAAACAGCTAAAGAGACGCAAATGCAACAAAACAACAATACAAAAGGCAATAGCAAGTATAACAACAACAATAGGATGGCTGAAACAAAGAAGAAAAAACGAGTGAAAGAACAAATAACTGCCAAAGTCCAACAAGTTACGGTGTTTCTCCAATATATGTAGGTTTCAGTGCAGAATGACGATTACAACAACAACAAACAACAACAATAATAACATAAGAATGACAAAAAAAAAACCAATAAAATGTTAGGCCAACAACAGGAACAACCCATTTGCAGCAGTAGAGTCATTGCAAACGTTCGCTAACCATCAATGTTGCTGGCAGTTTTAAACAACAACAAACAACAACAACAATAACAACAACAACAATAATAATAAAACAGCATTAGAGCATGCAATTGTGCATAAATAATTTTTTTTTCTTGTTTTGTGTGTGTCGCAAAGTGCAACAAGATTTCCACTGACTGCAATTAGTCGGGCATTGTAAGTCGTCTCGTAGTGACGGGCGGAGTATGAGAAGAACGAAATACAGTTGTTAGAAAATGTTCGTAGACTCGGAGAGAGAGAGTGAGAGAGAGAGTGAGAGAGATGTGGAAAGGTGGCACGACTATCAGCTAATAATTGTAAATACTGATAACGCATCAGCTACGAATGTCATGTCAAGAGCGGCAAAAGTTGCTTCCAGCGAGATAATTTCCAACCTTTACTACTGCCTCTCTGAGGATCGTAGTAAGTGGTTAGCGATACGCTACTATTATGTGTTTTCTAACGTGCTCAAAGTCTACTTTACTGATTGTTTCAACCTGGTTGAGCCGAGTTTCAAGGCTTTTTAGTTCTAGACTTTGCAGGTAAGTGGTTCAGAAGCTTCACATTCCTCATCTAAACCAAGCGGAATTCAAAGCTGACGATGATTTGTTGAGGGTTTTTTTCTAAAAAGAAAACGTGTAACCATGATTCTGTGCTCTATGTTGAGATATATGATGTCAATAGTTTAGTTGAAGGCTTCATCCATATCTCTAATTACTTGCACATGAGCTGAAGCAGCGCTAAGCTCTGAGTTCCTTAATATATAGAGAACTGTTGTTGATGTGGTAAAACTCCGCTTAGGAGTGAGCAAAAGGTGTGGATGCCATAGAAGTCAACCAAGTTGGTTGAAGCCGAGGAAAGGAACTGCTTTAATGTGTTCCGACCAAAAAAAAAGGGGGATCTTAATTGCCTGAGGATTGCTAGAGTAGCTTGAGCTTATCACCTACATTGTTGGATTGTGTAGTTCCATAAACGTCATTTTTTTAAAGGAGTCCTAAGGAGAGTATTAAATTATACGCTGTGGATGGCGTTTCAGAGCTCTCTAAGTAACTTTCCAGTGGCTCTCTTCTTTGCTGAGTTCGGTCGAGAGTCTGGTTATGGCAATATAAAGCATCTCTAATTACTCAAAACTTATTTACTATGTAAATAGAATCTAAATCTACTCCTTTTTTTGCCCTTATCTTCTTCATATAGTGGTCTTGAAGAAAAGAAAAGATTAAAAGTGTTGAAGTGTGTCTAAGAAAAATTTCATGGAGACTCTTTCTTCGCTGACTTCATTCGCTTTCGCATTCTACCAATTCAATTTCATATTTTTGCTATAATTGAGTTTCATTGTAATTTATTTTCCAGTCGGTATACCGTTATTTAGTTAATTCGAGTATACTACGACGTTCTTTTTCGCTTGAGTGTCAATTGCCAAGGCACGTTATTCGTTCGTGTAACTGTAAAACGCGTCAAATGCATTTTTAAAGATATATATATTTATATATATATATATATATATATGTAAATGTAAGCAGTTTTGCCTTTACTGCCAGCAAATTGCGCGACTATTCTTGTAAATACCCCTTTGTAGATACTTTACATCTTAGCCTTTGACTCTGTGCCTCTTCTCGTCGCTTTTCGCTCTTCTGCTTCTTCTTATTTACATTTGCGGCGCACGGCGCTTTATGCTTATTCTTTTTCCCTTTGCTATTCATTACATTTTTTTTATTGTAAATTGCTGCTGCTGTTGTTGTTGTTGTTCTCGTTGTCATTTCTTTCTTCAAGCAGTGATTCCGTTTTGTTTTGTTTTATGTGCGAATGAGAATTTTCGTTTGCTAATTGCACACAGCGGGTCGTGCGGGAAATGCGAGTAGTCACAGACAGACATACATACATACATACATACATACATACATATTTGTAAATGTCTCTACTCGTACTCGTACACTCGTTCAACTGTAGATCTGTGGAACATTCGTCTGGCCGACAAAGCTTTTTATGTTTCTTCTATGCAAATGCGTTTGAGAAGTCAACGAGTTCAAAGTAGATTGCTTGTAATACAACTTGTTGTTGTTGTTGTTGTTATTGTTGTAACAGAGATTTTATAAAAGTCATGCTACAAATAATTACATTAAATAATCATCTGCGAACACAAGATATTGTGAATGGTGGTAGGTTGGTAGATATATGTTGAAGAAAGAAAGTCCAAAGAGTTTAAAGTAAAAAAGTGAATGAATCTGACCGCCTAGGATGAGACATCTCGAGCGTCACACGTAGACAGCTAAACAATAAAGGAATGGAGGCTGTATATTCTTAAGAAACTCTCTAAAGTAGATATTTGAGTTTAAAAACCTGAAGGATAAGTTGCAATTGACTGCAGACTGCAGAGTGTTAGTGCTAATTTGTAGCCATGCGAAGCTGGTTTTATACTGCGGACTGGTTTAGCAAACCATGGAATAATAAGCTGTGCGAAATATATAGCCGCATTGGACATAGTTCATAGCACAGCGACGAAGCTGACTTGTTTATGACGTACGCTTTGGTGGAAGCAACAAAAAAAAAAAGATGGAAGATCTTTACTTCAGGAAAATATTTGATAGAACAGGACCTGACGATCGACGAAGCAAAGAAAAAACTGCTGCCCTATTCTTGATTCGACTAGAATTGCTGTCTAATCCAGTTAAAAAGGAGTGTATTGGCTGTCGAACAAGTAAAAAAATCGTAAAATGTTGGGCTAGCGATTGAAATGAACTAAACTTGTGGAGTCTATGAGAGTTCAGTGGTAATAAGTACTCCAGTCTTCAATAGTGGACTTCTAGTATTTCTTAAGCTGCTGAGGGAGCGCTTGATAATGATTACTACTCGAGAAATCTCCATCACTAGCAATATATTGGACCAAATTTCCCCTTAATCAGTCATAGTCAGACTAGAAGTTGCCTAGAGAAAGTTTTTTTCCACTTATGCCAGCAACAAATATCTCTGCCATATATTGTTATTTAAGCTTCGGCGATAAACGCCCACTTCCGGTTTAAGCTCATAACTTTAACTTCACATCTATTTAGCCACTGCTCTAAAGAGCAGGAAATTTTTTTCTTTTTATTTCTTTTATTCTTTGCGTTTATGCTGCCGCCGTTGGAACATAGCTAATTTATATCTACAAACCATAATTCCATAGCTCTTGGTTTCATGAAAAGTCATCATCTCGCATCGTCAGCACCAACTCAGGAAGTCAACCACACCATACTTACCATCACACATTGCTTCACGCTCTACTTTTTTTTGTTCAGCTTCTATTTTTTACCTGCCAGACAGACAATTTCTATTACACTTACCTACAGCATTCACTACATTATCTACACTACATTTTGCCATTTGTTTGGCCCATTTCGACGCGCGGTGTTATGAATGAGTTTTGCCGTGTGATTGTTTTGTGGTTTGAGTTTTGTGTTTTGTGTCAGCCATCAGCCACGCATGCGTAGTAAGTGTAGCCAACGAAGCGGGTATTATTCATGGTATAAAGTAGAATGTGCTGTGTGTTTACCGAGACTTGGCTTGGTTGGTTTGGGTCGATTATTTTCTATTCTTTTTTCTTGCAGCCTCGAACTTTGTAGCTTCACCGCTTCACAACTTGACCGTACGCGTTTTTTAGCGTGAGAATTTTTTGTCGCCACAGCCTTCTGAGTCTGTGCTGAGTTGGGTTTGAGCTGAAAGTTGCCCTCATACATTTATGTGTATCATTTGTATTTTCTTTTCTTTTTTGCATAATATAAATATATGTTAATTTTGTTCAGTATATATATATATAGATTTGGCGCTTTGTAACCGCTGAAGCGATTTTCGGCCGAACTCATTCTCCAATTTGTGGTTTTGCGTCTCAATGTTTTCACCACAAATGGAGGGGCGGACCTACAGTTTATTCTAAGCCGCCTCCGAACGGCTGATGGATTTTTATGAGGAGCTTTATTTCATGCCAGAAATACACTCGGAGGGTTTGACATTCCCTGCCGAGGGGCGACCGCAATTTGTTCAGTATAGTTGGGCATTTTTTCATGGAAAGACTTACGCATGAACAACGTCAAACAAATCATTCAACTTTATTACGGAAATTCACGTTCTGTAAAGAATGTGCTTCGCGCACTTCGTTCAACTTGTGGTCGACATAATCGGCCTACTGAGCGTACTATTCTCAACACCATCACCTATCTTGAGACCCAGCATTCATTATTGGATAATATTCAACCGAACAGACCACGTCCAGCACACAGTGAAAAAAACATAGCGGCCGGCCGTAGTTGAACGTCTACACGGAGATCGTGGATCGATTCGGCGCCGTCCGCAGCAAATCGGACTCATGTCGACTGACGACTTGGCGCACTTTACATCGAGATCTTGAATTGGAAGCGTACAAAATTCAACTTGCGCTCGACATTCCCAAGCCAAATCGATTCTCTCTATGGGCTCCTGAAAAGTTTCAAGAAGAAACGTCGTTTTCGAGCCAAATTTTGTTCAGAGATGAGATCCGTTTCTGGCTCAGTGGATAAGTAAACAAGCAAAATAGCCGCATTTGGGACGAAGAGCAACCTGAAAAGATTCAAAAGCTGCCAATTCATCCATAAAAAACAACGGTTTGGTGTGGTTTGTGAGCCGTTGGAATCATCGGTCCATATTTCTTCAAAAATGATGCCGGTGAGAACGTAACCACCAATGGCGACCGTTACCGCGTCATGTCAACCGACTATTTGATGCCTGAAATTGAAGTTCGTGATCTCCGCTACATTTGGTTTCAACACTTCCCACACATCGCATCAATCAATGAATTTTTTTTGAGAGTGTGACTTTTCCCTGTGGGGATATGTAAAGTATATGCGGACAATCTCGCTCCGATTCAGGCCTTGGAGCAAAACATCACGCATTCGCTATTCGCCAGTTAGCAGTTACCAGTCGAAATGCTCGAACGAGTCATCGAAAATTGAACTCAACGGATAGACCATCTGAGACGTAGCCGCGGCCAAACATTTGAAAGAGATAATCTGCAAAAAATAAATGCCAAAGAATATTCTTTCGAATGATAATAAACATTTTCCATTAAATTTGAATTTTCTGTTTTTTCTCTAAAAAAAAGTAGGAGATCTCGAAATGGATTGCACGTTGTATGTAGTGTTTTGTTGGTTTGCCAATTTTCTACTGCGTCACATTGTGGGCAATTTTAATTTTAGTTTTTGTTGTTATTTTTATTTTTGTTTATTTTTTTATTCGCTTTCGTTTCCATTAAACAACTTTAAAATTGCGGAAATTGCGTTTCTATTTTATTTTGCTATTTTCGTTGAATTTTTTTTTTCGTTTTCTCATTGTCAGCGCACGCAAACTTTGCCTGTTGTTCTCTACCTAAAAGCTGCGTGTAATAAATTATAGTTAGTAGGTAGAGAGATGAGCGTGTAGTATGTCTCTATATTAGTTCACCCCCTCCAGTCCTCTTATTTTTTGTTTTGCGTAATTACTCAAAATTACTTTTGGCAGGAAAACAAAAATAAAAAATAATCAAAAATTAAAAATAGCAAAAGCAATTTGCAAAGTTTTTTTTCGATTATTTTCCGAAACTCCAATTAAACATCACGTGTGGTTAAATGTGCCAGTGTTGGTTTAGAAAATAACAACAACAAAACACAAAGATGACAGAGAGAGAAATTAAAGTTTAGGGAAATCTCTCAAGCGTGAACTTAACTTAACCTTAAAAAGTTGAGCAAAATTTAAACGCAAAAAAATTTGGAAAATTTAAAGAAAGTTTTACATGAAAAAGCTACGACCGAAATTATTTTCGAAAACTAACCTCAAAAAAATTTTTTTTTATTTTAAATTATTTTACTAAGACAAATTTCAGTTTTAATTCAATATATTTTTTTTTACTTACCTATAGTCATATAAGTTGTAAAAAGCATAGCTTTTTGAAAACTGCCTGACTATTTTGCTTAAGCGTTGCGCTCAGAAGTGTTGAAAACTTGCAACACCTCAAAAAAAGTTCCAAAAATTTTGCAACTAAAATGGAAAAAGTGCCATTTGCTGCTAAATCATATACATATACATATATTATATATGTATAAACTACAAAATTTTACACTAAATTGCCATTTGCGACTTTTCTTTGTTTTATTTACAATTTTGTTTTTATTATTTTTTATATTTTTTATTTAATTTAATATTTTGTTGTTGTTTTTTTCCAAAATTCTTACATAAAGATTTTTTACCTCTTTTTTATTTTTTATTTTATATGTATGTTTTTATTTTTTTGTATGATTTTTTTTGCTTATTCAATTCAAGCATTTCGAAAATTTTCCATTTCAATTTTCTATACATTAAACAATTTTTTTCTTCTTCTTCTTTTTCGTTTGCACAGTAGTTTCAATGCTTTGCACTGTTGGCACTTTGTTTACATTACGGTTTAAGCGCACTTTTGTTGTTGTTGCTGTTATTGTTATTGATTTTGTAGTGGTTTTCTGTATATATTGCTCTTCTATATTGTATTGTTTGTTTGTTTAGTGTTTAGAATTGCTTTTTTCTTTGGTTTGCAAAAATTTTCGCTTTAATTTCTCGTGAATTTCATTAACTTTTTGACGCTTCAGTGGATTTTTGTTGCTGTTATTTTTTTCATTTGAAGTTGTTTGTTTTTGTAGGAAGCTAATGGAAAAAAATTAATAATTTTCTTTCGCCAGAGGCATACATATGTACATATATACGAGCTTTGGCCTTGCAAAATTTTATTTTATTTTATTTAAACAAATATAATATAAATTAATTTAATTGTATTTTAATTTCTCATTTTATTTTATTTTTTTTTTTTATTAAATTTTTGAATATACTTTCTCTTCTTTTTTATTATTTTTTTCTTTAATTTATATTCCTTTTTTTAAATTAATTAATTTATTACTTTTTTAATTTATTTTTTTTTTTTATTTTTGTATTTATTTCTTTTTTAATTATTTTTATTTAATTTTTTATTTTTTTATTTTATGAGTTGATTTGGTTTTGTGTTTTTCCGACAGGGTGGATACTAGATTTATATCGGAACGAATTTCCGTCATCCCTTGTCAATTTTGGTTTAGTAACACACCGGTTTCGGCAAACCGCCATCTTCAGTGTTTGGTTTCGTTCTCCACGAAACCAAACACTGTAGATGGCGGTTTGCCGAAACCGGTGTGTTACTAAACCAAAATTGACAAGGGATGACGGAAATTCGTTCCGATATAAATCTTTTTATTTTATGTCTATTTAATTTAATTTTATGTAATTTTCGTTTACTTTTTCATTTCATTTAATATTATTTTTTATTTCAATTTATTTAATATAATAAAGGCTTATCCATTTAGTGGTTTCGAAAGTGCAGCGCTGTATTTTGCGAACTGTCAAACTTAACTGTCAAAGCAAACATGTTTTTGTTTTTGGCTAAAAGTCAGGAATTTATGAAAATGGATCGCTTAACGACCACACAACACGTAAAAAAAACTGTTGAAACCTACAACAACAAAAGGGTGATTCAAACGTGGCGACGTTTCGTGCTTTAAGAGGAGATTCTGTTGGACATAATTGTCCAACTACTCAAGTAATGCGTGAAATTTTAAAGAAATTTGTAGGAATTGAATCAGTTCGTTTTGCCCGTTCCAACTCAAAAATCGTTGCAGTAAGTGAAAGTGTAGCCGGAGACCCGAGGTTTTCAAGAGCTGGGACTTTCATACGGCACATTATGGCGTGTTTTATAATTGGACTCACACCTACAACCATATAAAGTTCAGTTCACGCAACAACTGAAGCCAGCTGACCATTCACAACGCTGTAGTTAAGTCGATTGTGAGCTCGAACAACAAGCAGTTGACTCCGATTTATCCAAAAAAAAAAAAAAATTCATTTGGTGGATACGTAAATAAGCTCCGAATATCCTCAAATAATTGAAGAGAGGCCATTACACCCCAACAAAACTTACTGTTTGGTCCGCTGTTTTGGTACGGAGGCGTGATTGGGCCTTACTTCTTTGAAAACGATAGCGGTGAGACTGTTACCGTTAATTCGGAGCGTTATGGCCATATGATAACCGACCTTTTTTGGCCTGCAATTGAGCAACACTTGGACAATATGTGGTTCCAACAAGATGGTGCCACATGCCACACAACATGAGCGAATATGGCTTTATGGCTTCGCGATGTCAAATAGGCACTGAGATTGTGTGATTTGACACCGTTGGACTTTTTTGTGTGGAGCTACGCGAAGAACCATGTTTATGCGGATAAACCTTTGACCGTTGAGCACTTCAAAACGAATATTCGTGAAGTTATGGCTGAGGTACCGCGCAATATGTGCCAAAAAGTGTTTGAAAATTATCTCAAACAGATCGAAATTTGCCAAAATTCACGAGGCTGTCATTTGAATGATCAATCTTTATAATAAGAAAAAGGAAAAAAAAAAAATTGTTTCAAATGCATTTTATTTACGTTTATTTTGGAAACTATTTATTACTATTTTCTTTTATTTTTTTATTTTTTTTTATTTTACTTTAATTATATTTTTTTAATTTTATTCAATTTTCTTACATTTTATTTATTTTATTATCTCTCTCCCCTTCACAATAATTGCACAAAACTGCCTGCCGTCGAAATTTAATTAGAATTTACTCTTGACGACTTTTTCGTCAGTTGCCATTCAAGCGTTATGCGTCTCATCAAGCATTTCTCGCTCGCTGCTTCGCGTAGCGTTTTAATTGAAATCCAAATGTGCACTGCTGTCTAAGCGTTTTGCAAGTAGAAAATTACACAATTTGCATACGTCAAATGGCATAACATACCTACAACTATATATATGTTTACATATATACTCGTACTCATCAAAGTTGAATTGTGTCAAACAGCAGCAGCGGCAGGCGGTAGGGGTGCCGCCTAACGCACTCCACGCTTAACTACAAACAACAACAACAATATTATTATTATTATTGATTCCAAGAATGAGAATGGCAGCCAGCGCAGTGTTAGTTACAACTTGGCATTTCCGTTTTATTGATAAATTTTCGAATAGTTCACTAAAGAACACACACACACATGCGCACACATACATATGTACATATGGATAGAAGCAGAAGCTGAAGCTAAAAGTATTTGTTTAAATAAAATGGATTGTTTGTTGGTTTTAGTTGCACAAAAGGAAGTATGTATGTGTGTGGGTGCTTTGAACAATATTTATTTACTGCTTTTGTGCTAAAGTTTTCCAAGAATTTTGCGATAAGCTTTCATATGCTCAGCCTTGATAGTTGATATTTATTAACAGAGAACAGCTGTGTGTTCCGTGTGCCTGTGCGTGTGTGTGTGTGTGTGTGGAAATGTGCCGTAAATGGCATTTAGTGTATAAAATTGTTGTTGGTTGCCTATCACAAATCTAACTATGTGTTACTATAGAAACACACAACCACATACTAAATTAATTTAAAAAATATATTTTTCGATGTCACTTTTGAGAGCTTTAATTTCAAATAAAGAATAAAGAGACTTTGTAAATTAAGAGCTCAGCCTGCGTAGCAAACTACTCCTAAAAGATAAAATCCTCAAGAGCGAAAATGTAAAGATTTTCTGCGATCTCTTCGCTGAGACTCTATATTCTCTACTTGAGTTCTCCATCTTTTCATCAAGATTCCATATCTTCTAACCGATCTCTTAATCTCCCTGCTTCCAAAGAGAGCGAAAAAACCTGTTGAAGTAATGAAAATATTGCTGCCGTTCAGGCAAGTGTGGCTGAAGACCGCAATTTATCGACGTTCCAAGATGTTCTCAAGAATTGGCACTGTCTCAAACCACAACCTGGCGGATTTTGAGAAAAGAATTTGGGCTTGCACGCGTATAAAATTGTTCTCACTCTAGAACTGAAGCCATTTTGGAACACCATAAACGTCGTGAATTTGCTGATTTTACCTTGGAACAACTTGAAAACGGCAACGATTTGTTTTAAGAAAATCAACTTCTCCGATGTTGAGGCTCACTTTCTTCATCTGAGTGGTGCGGTGAATAAACAAAACTGTCGGTGCCGGTGCGTAGAGAATTCACAAATTATTCATGAACAACCATCACCCTCATCTAAATTGACAGTTTTGGTGTGGTTTTTCGTCTGGTGGAATCAACGGTCCGTACTTCTTTCGAAAAGAAGCTTTTAGCACCGTTACACTGTCAATGGAGAGCTGATGGAGATCGATGATAACCAACTTATTATGGGTCACAATTGACAGAAGTTGATCTTAGCAACATCTGGTTCCAAAAAGACGTCGTACGTTACTTCCAAGCGCACGAAATATTACCTCTTATAGTTGCCCATACAGGTCAAGAAATAAACTCGGTTAAAGTGATCGCAATAAAGTACAACATAGTCATGAGAGCTTATCACGCCTGTGATGTGTCAAATAACTGTTTACAGTCACACTTTAGCTTCTAAGGTGTACTGAGGGTTTGGAGCGTAGAGCAATAAAAAGAGCTCTATAATGGAAAAAAAAATGTTTAGGGACACTACTGCATTTACATCATTGCCCTCCTAAATGTAACCCCTCCAACAAGCAATCAATTACATTTTAATTCTATTTATAGCCTCAAATGCCTGCTATAATTTTTTATAATAAAAATTTTTGAACTGTAAAGCCACCACATAATCGCTAACGATACACATAATTTCCAGCTGTTTGCCGCCATTCACATATGTATGTACATACATATATTAAATGCGATAAAAAGATTGCAAAAGTGAACAAAAAAGTGTAAAGATTTGCGTCATTTATAGGAATTTATTAAACCAGCCAAGCAACAAAATTTTGTAATTTGCGGTTAAAAATTCATTACCACTTTTATACAAACCGACACACACGCACGGAAGCCACGGATATAAAAGCGAAATATGCTCTACGAAATGCTGATAAAAATATCAAATATTTATAAATAATAACAATTAATTTGTGGTTTCCAACATCCATATACGCACACACGTATGCGTCCCGACAACTGACTACTATACTGGCTACTGTGTGCCGAGTGAAATATTTTGAATGATATTTATGTGTTGCTTCGCGCGGTAATAAAAACAGAACAGAAAGGATTTGTTGGTGGTAAAAAATATTAACAGGCTGTTATCGGCAAAACGTGCCACATACGCATGGGTAAAGGGTGAACCATTTCGAGGATCCCTACTTTTAAAAAAACATAGAAAATTCAAATAAAATGGCGATTGTCCGCATGTACTTTAGAAGACTTTACATATCAACACAGGAAAAAGTCTAACGATGTGATATCACACGATCTTGGTGGCCAATCGACCGCGACCGGCCAAAAACGTGAAATTATCTGCTCTCCGAAAAATTCCCACAATAAATTCATTGATTAATGCGATGTGTGGTTGAAAGTGGAGCCGTCTTGTTGAAACCAAATGTCGCGGAGATCACGAGCTTCAATTTCAGGCATCAAATAGTCGCAATAACGGTCGTCATTGACGGTTACGTTCTCACCGACATAATTTTTGAAAAAATATGGAGCGATGATTTCTGAATAAAATGGCAGCTCTTGAATCTCTTCAGGTTGCTCTTCGTCCCAAATACGACAATTTTGCTTGTTTACATACCCATTGAGCCAGAAATGTACCTCATCGCTGAACAAAATTTTGCTCGAAAACGTCGGATCCTCTTGGAACTTTTCAAGAGCCCACAGAGCGAAGCAATGTCTCTTGAGAAGGTCTATCGGCTTCAGTTCTTGTACAAGCTGTACTTTTTACGCTTTCAATTTAAGATCTCGACGTCAAATGCGCCAAGTCGTTCCATACGTCTCTGCGATTTGCTGCAAACGGTGCCGAATCGACTCTCTACGGTCTTCGTGTACACTCTCAGCCACGGCCGGCCATTATATTTTTTTCACTGCGTGCTACTAGACGTGTCTATTCGGTCGAATATTATCCAATAATGAATACTGGGTCTCAAGATGGGTGATGGTATTGCGAATAGTACGCTCAGTAGGCCGATTATGTTGACCTTAAATTGGCGAAGCGCGCGAAACACATTCTTTACGGAACTTGATTTTTCGTAATAAAATTTAATGAATTGTAAACGTTGTTCAGGCCATTCAGTCTTTCCACAATGAAATGCCAAACAATGTTGAACAAAAAAAAAGCACGAAAGCTTGACACGACTCACGTGTGATCGGTCAAAAAAAGGCTATTGAAAAACCTACCTCTACTTGGATCACCCTTTATATTTTTATGGACACAATTATATAGTGTTAAAGATTGCTTCATAAATGGAATTTGTTACACGCCATTGAGGTAATAAAATAAAAAAAATTTTAGGGCAATTTTTTTTGTTCGCAAATGTTAAGAGGTAATTTCGGCGAATTGGATTAGGTGGGATAATTGTGGGTGTCTCGAAAATGTTGTATGGTAGGGGTGACCGGTAGGCGTGATCTCATTTATTACTTTCTCTTCGAAATGGAGTTACCTACATGTTAGGATTTAGGTGTTCGAAGCTTTTTTTTACAGGTGTTCAGTGTAAGAAAGTGTAAAAATGTGAGTTGACTTATACTAATATTGCAATGAATATAAAAATTCCACTTCTGAATTTTGCGAAAAGCAAGTTTGATTTTTCTTGACATCCGACGACAACAGCTTTTCTTGTTTCACTTATGCCACTTTTGATTTAGCGTGTTTTTGTTTTCTATTGGTTCTTGATCCTGAAAAAGAATTAAAAAAAAAATAATTTTAATCAACACAAAAACAATTATTAGTGTAAAACTAAAACAATTAACATATATGTACATAACACCTGGTAGTTGTCACACACTTGGCGCTTGTCACACGCGCTAAACAAGCGATAAATCAGCTGTAAAGGCGAATTATGACAGCCAAAATGGCGACACATGGCGGCTCATAGTTTGTGTACTATATGCCAAATATATACATACATAAATATATTGCCATAAAATTATCAATGCACACACAAAATGACTTTTTCTGGCAGTTGCAGTGCCAAAGATATATCCGTATCTGACGCGCGACACGCCAGCACTTGGACATAGTAGCAGCGAGCGCACAGCGGGACTGCATAGCCACATAACTTTGCCGATGGTAGTACAAATTTTAATGTGCGCACTTACAAGAGCTATTAAGAGCTACAAAACGTGGATAGTAAAAATAGACTAGGAGGAATTAAGAGAGTGGTTGGATGCAAGCACTTAAGCAGATGCAGGGGGCATTAGAGACGCGCGTTCTCAGCATAAATTCGTCTCAAACTTCCAATTTGTGCTGCCTTTTTGGTACACAGACTCCGGGAAATGTATGTCGACCAATGTGCTCTACGCGCACATAAATATCTTGAAATGACGCATTGCCGCCGCCTGCCGCATGTAATAATTTGTGCGTACGCGTGAGCGTGTCACATAAAATGCCGCACTTAAAACGCGTATAAATGTGAAGTGAAAAATTTACCAAAGTAGTAAAAAAAACCTGGCTGGCAAGCAAGTATTTCTACTTTCTGCCGCGCGGCAGGCGCATTGGGAAGTGGAAGCAGCGTATAAATGGCGGTGAGTTAATAAAATAGCAGCACTTAACTGTTTGACACGTTATCAAGCAACATATATTGCGTTTATAGGCAAGTGTAACAAAAAAAAAAAAAGAAACAACATATTCTTTCTCTACGCAACACGCGGCGCTCTGAGCAGCTCTGAGTCCCCCCAGAGCAACACACAGGCATAAAATGCAACAATTTGCGGTAAATGCAGACGCTCGTTTTTCTAGTTTGCCGTAAGGCGCGCGCACACAACCATAGCCGTAACGATGACGCGCCGACTATGAGCGCACTATGAGCTCAAGTAACGGTGTTAACCTGCTGTTTCAACTAACTGACCACCAGTCGCATATTTGCCTGCTGCATCTACCTGGTTTAGGTAACGTTCTAGCCAAGCTCAAGCTCAAAAGTTATCCAACCAACAACTGTAGCTGCTTTTTTTTGTGTGCAAGATTGGCAAGAGTTAGACGCGAACGTAGAACGAGCTTTTCACGCTGCGTTCCATTATAAAACTGACCACCTCAGGCCCCAATGTGCATAAATCAAGTGTGCAAGTAGCAAAAAAAAAAAAAAAAGAAAAAAAAGGAGACGGTGGTGCAGGCAGCAGCAATTCAACAGTAATAAAAAATATATTTATATGAATGAGAAAAAGGCAATATTTATTGTTGTTATATTGCTGCTGGCGGCTGGCGGCTGGCTAACTCGATGCTGTTTACTGCATTTGGCAACTGGGCAACAATCAACATCGACAGCAGCCAGAGCAGCGGCTACTGTTAACTACTTTAATGCATTATTACTTGTTGTTGGCGCTTGATTACTACTTTGGGGCTACTGTAGACATTGAGCGGCTGCGGCTGCTGCCACTGCATTACTTGCTAACCTGCAAATAAACGCGCAACATTGCGATCATGATATTTATGTTTGCTTTTACCTTTACCATTTTTCTTTTTGCTTTTTTATTTTTTTAATTTTTTTTTTTTTCAATAATACTTTGGTGCAGCGTCAGTAGCTGCTCAATCACACACAGCATTAAAAAGGCGGAGTAGTGGGCGTTCTACCCGTAAAGGCGTAACCGATTTGACGGCAATAGATTGGCTCGCGTTGCCAACTGGAATCGCATGTAGTGCGGCTCGGCGTTGCAACAAGTTCAACATAACCAAACAATCAGTATGTATGTCTCTTTCGTCTACAGAATCGTGATTAGTGTCAGAGCAAAGTGCCTGAAAATAGCACTCAAAGCACATATTGTGGTCGTGTTGACTTGCAGCTGTAGACTAATGTGTGGGGAGTATATGCCGCCGTGAAAAGCATGCATGTTTGACGAGTCAAGGGCACGTGTTTGACCTGTAAGCCGACAAAAGCGGTTACCACGCTGCAGATTGGCATCAATCAGGCTTAAGCGCAAATCTTCTGCTCAGTAATTCGGCTTACACTAATGCTTGCAGAGGGCTCACTTCGCTTTCAACTTTTATTTTAATGAAAAAAAAAATCGGAATTCAGCGTCTCCTTTCAATTCCCTAAACTCCGCGTTACCTTCAGCCGCTAAATGCAGCGAACAATTAAATTTCCCACCAAGAAAAATAACAAATTTAGAGAGCAAAAAAGAAAAAAAATGCTTTATGCCAACGGTGTAGCTGCTTAAAAGAGCGACGCTGCCAGCCAGTGAGTGAGTGAGTGTAAGTGACAGTTATAAACTAATGAGAGCAATTATAATGTGCATAACAAACGATCTCACAACAAGCAATGTTAAAGACATTAAGCAGCAGCAATGACAGCAACATAATCGCAAGCAAGCACAAACGAAAATGTCAAGGTCTGTGCGAGAACAAAAACGAACAAATGCGAGCAACAATGTTCGCTGTTCACAATTACGGAAAAGCTACACTAAATTAGTACGCAAAAGAGTAGCTGAGTGGGTGTGCATGAGATCATGTGTGCGCTGCAGGTTGTAACGAGTTTTTAGCACAAGAAGAAGAAGATATCAACATGTCTTCAACGTGAAGGCGGACGCCTGTCACCACATCGACTGCAACGCTGCTGCTGGTATTACGCAAACGTGTGTGTATAAAATAAAAAACAACTTTTTCAGTATTAAAGGCGCAATAAAAAGGTGCAGAAGCATATTGAGAAGAAGCACACGCAGTTAAAGACGTCTGCAAAAATCTATATAGAGACTTTAAAAGTACGCAACAACAAGTGGAGAGCGCAGAAAACAGTGGAGGGCATGTGGAATGTAGTGGCCTTGCACGTTGCGCGCTACTAGCCTTCGTAGGAGACGACAGCCTTGCATAGTGTACGCGTTGCTTATTTGCTATAGCGACGCGGTTGAGCATGTCATAAACTCGCTTTAAATGGATTTGTTGTCCTCCCTTTGCTGATGCTGCGCTCCTCCACACCACTAAGACGGACAACAACAACAACAACAATGGTGGTGGTATCAACAACAGCAGCAGCCAGCTGCACTTTAAACTCAAGGATGCGTCAGCGAGTTGAGCTGTAAGCGAAAAATCATTGAAACGCATTTAATGAAGAAGTACGAAAAAATACATCAAAGAAACAGAAGAAATAAATGAAATAAAAAGAAAAAAAGAACGAACGAGAAGAGTACGTGTTATCAACATCGTTGGATTGGATGCTGATATTTTTCCCCTATGCGCTGAGCGGCTTGCGCGCCCCTTCGTGTCAACTCGCGCGCGCGCACTGAAATAAGGTACGCTAGAGTGTCGAGAGAAGCTGCCCCACGCCTCCAAGGCAGGAAGCTAAAATTGAATTATTTATAATTGCAGTTTATCCAGACCGTTGCTGGCTGCCGCCTGTGGTTGTCCTCTGGCTGTCCTCTGCTGCTCATCATTTCATTTCATTCATATTTAATACGCGGTTTCGTGCGCTACGCTATTGCCACTGCTGCTCCGCACATTTTTTCGCTGTCATTTCTTCAATTAAAAAAGGAAATTGCATTGCGTTAGAATAGAATTTCGCTCACACACACCCCCTTTTGTGTGTGTCTGCGCTCATGCTGGTGCTGGATAGGCCTAATTATGTACAAGTAAACGTGGGTTGAATGAAGGGAGGCGCGCAAATAATTATGAATGCTACAACAACAAAAACACATCTCTCACTGCACGCCTTTGCCTCATTGCCGCCGGCGTTTTTGAGTTACCACCGCGTGTGGTTAATTGCTGCCGCATGCCACATGCCGACGCGTCATATTAGCAAATTTCCAGCACATTACGCAGCACACACACACGCAACTGCGATTTGGAGTTTGTTGTTGTTGTTTTGTTGTTGTTGCTCTCTCTCTCTCTCTCTTTCTCTCTCTAAGCAGCAATTACGAGTGGAACAAGCGCGCATTAATACGAATTTAATTGTTCACAACTTTGCACGCATTCAACAGCAAACGCCCACCGCACCACATTGGTACAAACTAGGCAAGCACTAAGTAGACCGCACAAACTCTAATCGTCGGCACCCTTATCATCATCATCATCGTCATTACCACAATCATCACAATCATCATTGGCATGAGTAGTATATGCTCGGCATTAGCTAAACTATGTGTACTTTAAGCCGAATCGCACAGGCATCATTGGTGATGATGTTTGTGAATTGAGGTTATGCCAGCAGCGGTGGTGGCCGCCCCTCATGTTGACATATCTGTAAATCTTTTAACTACTTTTTAAGTCATATGAACACGTTATTTGCTATTTACGTAAAGGGTGATCCAAGTAGAGGTACTTTTTTCAATATCCTTCTTTTGATAGGCCACGAAAATTCACGTTCTGTAAAGAATGTGTTTCGCGCGCTTCGCTCAACTTGTGGTCAACATAATCGGCCTACTGAGCGTACCATTCGCAACACCATCACCCATCTTAAGACTCAACATTCATTATTGGATAATATTCGACCGAATAGACCACGTCCAGCACGCAATGAAGAAAATATAGCGGCCGTAGCTGAGAGTGTACAGAAAGACAGTGGAGAGCCGATTCGGCGCCGTTCGCAGCAACTCGAACTGACGTATGGAACGACTTGGTGCATTTTACGTCGAGATCTTAAATTGAAAGCGTACAAAATACAGCTTGTGCAAGAAATGAAGCCGCTCGACCTTCCCAAGCGGCATCGCTTCGCTCTATGGGCTCTTGAAAAGTTCTAAGAAGATCCGACGTTTTCGGGCCAAATTTTGTTCAGCGATGAGGCCTTTTTCTGGCTCAATGGGTATGTAAACAAGCAAGATTATCGCATTTGGGACGAAGAGCAATCTGAAAAGACTGATGAGCTGTCATTTCATCCAGAATAGACAACGATTTGGTGTGTTTTGTGGGCCGGTGGAATCATCGGTTCATATTTCTTTAAAAATGATGCTGGTGAGAACGTAACCGTCAATGGCGACCGTTATCGCGCCATGATACCGACTATTTGATGCCTGAAATTGAGCTTCGTGATCTCTGCGACGTCTGGTTTCAACAAGATAATTTCACGTTTTGTGCCGGTAGATTGGCCGTGAGATTTTTTCCTGTGGGGATATGCAAAGTCTTAAGTCTATGCGGACAATCCCGCTTCGATTCAGGCCTTGGAGCAAAACATCACGCGTAACATTCTCCAGTTACCACTCGAAGTAGTCATCGAAAATTGGACTCTGAGACGTAGCCGCGACCAACATTTGAAAGAGTTAATCTTAAAAAAAAAAAATTAATGCCAAGGAATTTTCTTTCGAATGATATTGAACATTCCCCATTAAATTTGGATTTCCTATTATTATTTTTCTTTAAAAAAGTAGGGGACCTCAAAATGGATCACCCGCTACGTCTGTATGTTTTCGCAGTGGTGAGATTTCAACTGTGCGCCATTAACTGTAGCAATTACAGAGATTACTTGAATATTTCAGTCATATGTACATACAGATGTGTATGTGGGTTGGTAAGCATAACTGACAGTGGATAAACATTTCAGTCTAGTTTCAGTTCTTTCATACGTTTGGGCATTTGTGGAATGTTAATGTGACAGACAAGAATGGCTAGCTGGCATGGCTGAATGAATTGGTAAGTAAAGATTGTTTGGTTAAGCATTGAGGTTTTTGTTTGTTGAGTCTTTTGTTTCATTCCAGGTATGCAAGGGAGATAGTGATAACGGAGAGACGAAGCTAAGTCTATATTCGACTTCAGAATAAAATAAATAAAAAGAAAAAATATGCGGATTCTGCAGGAAATAGATAACAGAGACACCTGGGGAGGCATGGATTCTACGCTAGCAATACTTCAGGAAGAGAAACAGTTGTTTGCACTGAGCAAGAGATGTCATTAAACATTAAAGCAACATTGCCAACGCAGACTTACTGTTGCTTCGAAGCTAACAAGTCGCCAGAGAAAGCTTCAACGGTAAGACAACATAAGAAAGTCGACTTCAAGGATTGAAGGCGATACTAAAGCAGGCGATACCAAAGCTCCGAGCTCCAATTCCTATAAACCAGCTGAAAGGTAGGACGGAAAATACTGAATTTATGCGCCGGCCATTTAAGGGTCTTGTGTGAATGATAAGACAGTAGGGCTGGATGAGTGATAGCTTCGCAATGCCGTATCGCAAATACTAGCAGGTCAAGGTCACCCTTACTCCACAGTGCTTCTCAACTCAACGTCAAGCGCGCCAGCTGCTATTGCTGTTGTAGTGATCTGTGCACCGCAGCCTTAAGCTGACACACAATATTTTTGTTTTTATGCTTGTAAGTTGACAGCTGTCAGCATTAAACACATTTAAATGTGTTTTATTATTTATCACGCTGAGATTAGATATGCTATTTGACAGCGCACGGTTCGCGCGGTAACAACTGTTGCATGCGGCAATCAGCAGTTAATCAGTGAAATTGCTCACACTCCAAACAGTTGGCGGCTAAAACAAATTGCACGCGCATAGCAGAAGTAACGGTGGAATCGCTACACAGCAACAAGGGAGACGTTTGTTGAGAGGTTGGCAGCTGTGCTGCGGTGCTCGCGTGCAATCGAAGCTTGACTAAGTGACTGTGGAGTAAAAAGTAAAAAATCAAATGCCTAACAAGACACGCAAATGTTCAACAAATCTACCTTCGTCAGCGCCGTCAACGCCGTTGGCGGCTTGCATGCGCTTTTCGCATTTCACAAATCGTAAATCGTAAAAGTCACAAATTGCGTCGTGAACAAAAATCAGTGCGAAGAACAAGCAACAGCAACGGCACCGGCAACGGCAACGGCAACGGCAACGGCAACGGCAAATAGTCACACTTTAGTGGCAAACAAATAATGCGCGAAATGAGGCGACAACGAGCGCGTTGGCACGTCGTTGCGAACAAGCTGATTTTGTGACGTTAATGAGCTTTTTTCCTTTGCCAGCTACATGCAAGCCTGTGTGCGCGGTGACAGGCGATAGACGAGTATGTGTTGTCGGAAAGAAGTATTAGAGGGAACGAGCGGGTTCACCCCTACATATGGCAGTTGACGGCTTGGCTCGGCTGCGTACAGCAACATGAACGGCTGTTAGAGGCGATGCG
Organism: Neoceratitis asiatica; assembly: GCA_030068015.2. Lineage (NCBI taxonomy): Eukaryota > Metazoa > Arthropoda > Insecta > Diptera > Tephritidae > Neoceratitis > Neoceratitis asiatica. The sequence goes on along the minus strand of CM061525.1, from coordinate 95,706,988 downwards.
TTTTGCCTTTAATACCGCTGCGGCTGCTACTGACCACGGACGCGGATATACGCGTATGATTTTCGACAAAACGATTTAGCAGCAGCGCACGGACGGTTTGAGTCAGGCAAATCACCGTCGCAAATCCATTTGGAGGAATGAAGCAAACAGGCCTCTTACGACTGCAGTCAACTCGGCTACCACAAAACTACCAGAGCCAGGAGTAGAGTAGGCGGCTGAGTGGCGGGTGAGAGTGCTACAAACAACAAGCAATTATGTGCACGCAATTTCGTAAATTCACTCCACAGCAAAATGTTTTACAAATCGTTGGGCTGCGACAATTACACATCAACAATTCAACAGCAACAACCAAGTACAAGCGCGTTAACAATACGAGAGAGTGCCGGCTTGGAATTGCTCATGCAATCCCACACCACGGGCAAAGTCGAAAGTCAGAGCCAGCCGGAGCCAGTGCCACCACCAAACAACTGCTTTAACGACGCGGCGGCAGCGGTGGCATTTGCAATGCGTTTAATAACAACAGCGATAACAGACTTTTCCGTCCCGCCTGCAGTCATTATTATGTTTATAATTAAATTAGTGCAAATTACAGAGGGATGCGAGTCAAGTCAAAATAAATTGACTGGTCACATAACTAGCAGTTAAATACAGCTTAGCCGGCTGACAAGGGCGGCTAAAGGGACGTTGAGACGTGCCTTGGAAACAGAAACTGTTGGTGTTCAATGTAGTGGAATGTCATGAGAAATTTTCGACATATGCATGAGTAGTCGCGATGACAAAACTCCGATGGTGAGTGAGTGAGCGAGCAATCGGCTGACCTATGTACATACATACATATATATGCAAGTGACCGGAAGAGCTGAGTGCGAGATGGAATTTGGGCGGAAACATACATATGTATAATGAAATTATTTCTTGTTATGCGCGCATTTTATTGCTGTGACTAACTCGGTGGCGAGGAATTAAGTGGGAATTAATTGTTGGTTTATTTGCTATAGAAGCTCGGCGCAGGGAAGGGAGTATGAAGTACGAAAAGTTTGTGTAGCTAGAAATGGATTAAGGGAATGTAAGTACGAAGCGGTGCAGGAGGCAAGTAGAGCAAGTAAAGTAAGATAAGTACAGCGAGAGACCCAGGGCCGAGGGATTCAAGAATTTAGCCGCGCTAGAGCATGCCTGTCGTAAGAGGCGACTGAAATCCAATAGTTTACAAGTGAAGAATAAAAGAAATAAAAAGAAAAAATGCCACAAAGGAACTTCCGAATCATCCTCATACCACAAGTTGAAAGAGCTCCTGGGTGCGAGACATTACCGCGTAAAGGCTTCCCGACTGAAGCTCTCTGATAAAGCAATGCAGAAGCGGCTTTGAACAAGATTCGCAAAGAAGCGGGAGACGTATCTATTCAGCATATCTGCAGTTCAATAACACAAATATATTCCCACATTATTTTCAGTGCCAGCGGATTCGCCACACCAGTCATTACACAACTTCAATCAACAATTGAACAGTTAGCACATGCGAGTACTCACTAAGTAAGCTGCTAGAGTATGTAGGTGATCCATCATGTGAAGCGCAGATAATTTAAATCCATCCAGCGGCAAGCTAATAAAATACCATTAACGGAAGCGCATAATAACGGTGGTGTTGAGTGCACATGCCGAGCAAGACGGAAAAAAAGTTAAACCACCTACTGCGTAGAGATAAGGCAAAGCGAAGTAAAGAAATGGAATGAAAAGAAGAAGAAAAATGAAACTGCGCAAACTTTTTGCCATTTCAGCGATTAAATTTGTTGCTAACCAAGTCACTAACGGAATTCATTTATGATACACTCAAAAACCGGTTATCGGTGGTCACTTAAACATATTGGAATAAAGTATGGGAACTACTTTAAAATAGCTTGATAATGCACAGCGCAAATCCCAAAACAGAGCTCATTGAATTCAGTTTAGGTTATGATAAACACAACCGTTTCTAATTGAAATTATGGCTGGAGCTTATAGTTGAATATATTCCACTTCTGAAGAATTAGATTCCACTTCTGAATTAGATTCATTCACATTCATTCATTCACATATTCTTACCTTCAATGTTGAAACAAAGTGTTGAAAATTCACTGAAAGTCCTCCGATAGTTCTAAGTAAATATTATTTGTCCGCAAAAAAATTTGAATAACACTCACAAAACTCACAAGCAGAAGAAAGGCACACTTGAATAAGAAACTTTTTACAAAAAGCAACGCTGAAAATCCGCTAATTCAAGTCGCAATACGAGTAGCGAGGAGCTGCAAAGAGAAACTTAACCTAGTTTTGTTCTCGGCAAAACATAAGCGACGAAAAATATTTATAAATAAATGTTTTCGAGCAACGAGAAGTGCAAGAGGAAAGTGAGAAGTGAGGAAGTAGAGGTGGTAAACGGAGGATATAGTATGTGCGAAAATGCCAAAAGTCAAATGCTAAGCAATGCAGCGGAGTAGTATGTAAGCCGGATATGGCTACAGAGACGCAAGAGATAATCTTTGGAAAGTAAAGCGCAGCTTGTGCAGTAGTAGACATCAAAAATATCCCGCTTGCAGTAAGCGACGCACAGCCGACACTCTACTCTGGTGAGATGGTGACGTTGGATGTGCGAAAAACTTTTGCGAATAGCGCATTATGAATTATTATATTATTGCGCAATGGTTATTTGTTTAAGAAATGCCTTAAGAAATGCTGTTTTTTCTGTTTTTTCTGTTTTTTTTTGCACAAAAGTTCGCGGTAAATATTGGTTAACTCTGACCGACCTCCTTGAAATCGCGTATGTTTAGAGGATTTATGACGCTGAATATGCCTTAACGCGATATGAGCAACAAGGCAACACCACCATCAACAACAACAGCAGCAACAACAGTCTAGCAAGATAGGAAGAAAATTGCCAGCACATTATGCCGCAAGCGAAAAACAGCCAAGCACGCCGCACCGCGTGCTTGACAATATTTAAACAGCAAATGCCATTACTGCCGTTGCTGCCGCTGCTGCTGCTGCTGCTGCCGCTGCCGAAAGTTTTGCCAAATAAACAGTAAACAGTAACAATAAATATAAAAATAATAGTTTGCCATTAGTAGTTTGGAGCATCTGCTTGTGGCAAGTATAAAAGTGTATGAATATGCAACATCTTTGACTTGGAAAACTCAAACTCACGCCGCAGCGCGTTGCTGAGTGCTTAGTAAATACTACGCGCGGCCGTTATATAGTACAGCTTCTGGTGGCTCGACGGCTGGTTTGGTTGGTTGGTTGGTTGGCTGGTTGCCTGGTTGCCTGGCACTAACTGCATTTGCAATATTTACTTAACACAAAGTTTAAGAAGAGTTGCCGTTGGCGCGTTACTAACTTTATGTAGCGCCTGCTGCGGGACTCTCCTACCATGCTACTTTTCTGCAACACCATGCCGAACTGTTGCTCTTTTTTCGGGGCGCAATGTTATAAAATGCACATATTTCAAACTACACACAATTCTCCTCACTTCACACTTCTCTTTTTCGTTCTCTCAATCATGTAGCCGCATAACGCCTGATTTATAGCACTATTGCCCCCACAATCAGCAGCGCCACCTCTTCAATTTCGCAAAAAAAAACCACACTCGTCGCTTTTTTTCCCACTCGGTTGACTGACTTTTGCGTTGGCTGTAGCTGAGCTCCCACCTTGCCACTTTTCAAGGTGAGTTCAAGGTGACTTTGTGGCATTTGTTCTCATACTTACACCCATATTCATGCACTTCAATCACAGCGCAACACCACCACCACCACTACCAGAAAAACTTATTAAAATCCAAAGCCAAACAAAATGAAATTAAAATTTAATCTCTTGTAGACTAAAGCTTTTTCTAAAGTCGTCGCAAATTTACAGGATATTCCTTTTGTTGTGTGGGTTAACTGGTGTTGTGTGTATGGCGTTGGCAGCTTGCTCCGAGGCAATTGACTATATGCAAGCGTGACCTTGTGCTTGAAGTGGATATATGTAGTTGCCGGGGCTTAGTGTGCTTGCAATGAAATTGATGCCCAAAGCTGTGTGAATTATAGTGTGCTGGTGTGTGTGTTGCAACTGGGTTGAACAGTGTTGAAATTTCAAAACCTAAAATAAATTTAATAAAAAGCGCTTAACTAAATGAGTTCAACACACGAAAATTTAATCAAACACATGCAGTGACAGCTGATTGCAATGTAAAAATGTTATCGATATCGATTGTGGTGTGTTGTAGGAAACGGTTGTTTAGGCTGTGTGCATACCACTGATTGCGTAGTTGAGTTGAAAGTAATGGTAGAAATATACTTTTAAGAAAAGTTAAAATATTTTTTCATTAAAAACACAACAAAAAATTTATAATGTAAAAAAAAAACAAAAAAAATTTTTTATGAAAAAAAAAAGAAAAATTTTACAAAAAAAAAAAAAAATTTAAATAAAAATACTAAGAATAAAAAAATTTTAAAAGAAAAAATGAAAAATTTTGAAAAAAAAAAACCAAATTTAAAAATACAGTTGTTTCATACATCTTTGCTTAGAAAAGCTTAGAAAATTTGAATGGAAAATTTTAGATTCAAAATATTTTCAATAAAATCTTAAAGAAATAAAAATAAATTAATTTAAATTGTTGTAGTAAAGAAAAAGCTTCACAATTAACACACAAAATCTGCCAAAATTCAAACCCGCAGCTGCTAAAGGCGAGATAACCGCCTAAAATTGTATGTATGAATGGCTGTCGAGCGACAAACTCGCCAATAAACTACATAACGAGCACGAAAAACAAAAACTCCAAACACCCCAACAGCACTAAACCGCAAAATCTATCAGCAAGCCAGAAAAGAACGCGCCTCACGCAAAACCACATCCTTCAGCGTAGCATATCCTGTTCGGCCGCTTCCTGCCTGGCAAAACAAACGTTTCCTTTCTCTATCTCTTCCCCCTCTTCTCTTCTCTCCCTCTCTCGCTTCCCCTACCGCCGACGACTGGCAGCTGTGGCATTTCATTTAGTAATTCAGTTTAGTTCAGGCCACCAACGCCGCCAAAAGGTTGTGCGGCGCAACCGCGTGTGAGATAGCATTTCCGTTGAGCTCAGCGCGCGTGAAAAACACAAGCTCAGCTCACTAACAACGACAGTAGAAACAGAGGCCGGGGCTGCATTTTGTGGTGTTACTAAACGGGTGCTACTTTGCCAAACGCCACTGTTGCCGCGCTTAGCGCAGTTTGTTGGAAAACATTCTAAAAAAATTTGTCAAAAATTCCTCCAAACATCCAACAGGTGCCTGGCCTGTTACGAGGCGCAGCCAAATAAATTTGCAAAAATGAAAAAATCCCCAATTGTGCATCCAAGCGTGGCGTCAACGCATAAATTCCATCTGCCTGCTTGCCGACTGCGTTGCCCATCAGCACTCTTTCGTTTCGGCATCGGCATATTGATTCCGGCTTTCGCATATTGCATTAAAACTTTGTAAATTTGGCGCTAAAAGCGTTTCCGCTACGGCAGTTTGGCCAATGGTTTGAGGACCAAAAAAAACAAAAATCGGCAATAAAATTTTTTATCCCTCAACAGACATAACGGTACGTATGCTTGCACATTGAGGACTTCATAAAATAATAAGTGTATGCGTAGTATATACAACAACAAATGAAGAGAAAAATTCAAAATTTAAATGCTTTTTTGCTTCTAAGTTCACTCTGAAAGCTCTGCGAAAGCTGTCGACAGTTATGAAAGCTCAAGTAGCAAATGAAAGGTTAAATTTAAGTGTTTGAGAGTTTATAAGAAGATATAAAAAGCCCATTTCGTTGATAGCTCTTAGAAAGCTTTCGAAAATCATAAAAGCTCTACTAAAAAATGAAAGTTTAGATTTGAAATAATTCTCTTTGACTAATTTTCGAGAGCTTTTTAGCTTATAAGCATACTTAAAAAGTCGATTCCGTTGTTAGCTCTTAGAAAGCTTTCGAAAATCATGAAAGCTCAAGTAACAAATGAGGGTTAGATTTAAAATAATTCTTTTTGTTTAATTTTCGAGAGCTTTTTAGCTTATAAGCAGACTTAAAAAGTCCGTTGTTAGCTCTTAGAAAGCTTTCGAAAATCATGAAAGCCCAAGTAAAAAATGAGAGTTTGGATTTGAAATAATTCACTTTGTTTAACTTTCAAGACCTTTTAAGCTTAAAAGCAGACTTAAAAAGTTAAATTCGTTGAGCGCTTTCGAAAATTATGAAAGCTCAAGTAACAAACGAAAGTTTCAATTTCAAATAACTCTTATTTTTTAACTTTTTCATAGTTTTTTAGTTTAGAAAAATTACAGTCGGTTGTGGAAAAAGCTTCACCAATTTTACAATGAATAAAGCTAATATGAATAATAATAACTAAAACTAAACTAATTTGATTATTGAGAATTTCTACAATAATTTTATTTAAAACCATTTTTAACATTTTTTTGTATAATAAAAATACTTTAACGCTTAAATAAAAGCTCACAGGCTATCAAAAAAAAAACCCAAAATTTAAATTGTTGAAAGCACATAAATTTCAACAAATTTGTGTTCCAGCGCATAAAACTATAAATAATAAATGTGAGAGGATTAAAAGTGGCATTTGCACCAAAAATACCACTACATACAAATGACCGAAAATCCCTTCACAAGCAATTTACAACAATAAAGCTTAAATAGTTCAACAGCTTTCGAACAGCTTCAACAGCCTAAAAGCATGCTACACATCACTAACGCATGAGCATGAGCATGAGGCCATGTGCACTCGTATGTAAATATATCGAAATAAAATCGATAAATGTGCTGTAGTGACAATTTAGTTTACTACCACACAACAGACATGATTGTTCATGCAGTAGTTAATGCCGTTATTGAAAATAAAGCAAATAAACAAACAAATATGAAAAATTAAAAATGAAAAGTGAAAATGATTTTCAAATCACTTTCAATTACATTTACTAATTGCAATAAGAGTGTATGTATGTGTGTAGCTACAAAGTACATGGTAGTAAACAACAAATGACAATAAAAACAACAAAATGGTACATATTGTCGTGCCAACAAAAGTGTTAAATCCGATATGAAACCACAAAAACAAAAGTGACAACACGAAAATTTTAAATAACATTAGAAATGAAATGGATTTGGACAGGCATTTATGCACACATATGGACACACATGCATATGTATGTTGCGTTTGTATGTACCTTTTTGCGTCAGCAAATATTCATTTTGCGTCTATCACAACAACAACGGCTGCATGGCCACTGTAAATACTGCACCAAAATGCCATTTTAAATGGAAAAGGCATTGGACGATGCAACAACAACAACAACAAAAACAAACAACAACAACAAAAACAACAACAAACAAACAAACAAATAAAATTCAACAAAATACAAAATGGAAATTCGGCAAAATTTTGGCACAGCCCAGCATGTTGTAACATGCAGTCAGATACACACATACACACATGTGTACGAGCATTGCAAGGTCGTTCAATCAAATATGCCGTTACTCGTTGCCAAGGTATTTATTTACAAGCATCAATAGCTGACAGCTTTCGGCCTTAAGGCCAGTTCACAGTGTGAAAGCGTGCTGCTGTGTGGGGAGAGTGGTGAGTGGGGAGTGGTGCGTGTGTGGTGATTGGAACCATGGCAAATACAAAATGAAATTTCAAACGAAAATCGGATTTAAAATTATGTACGTGTGTATGTATGTGTGTGTGTGTGTATGTGCGTGTGGGAGTTGCATATGATGCAAATTGCAAGTGTTGCATGCAAAATTCAATTGCGTAGCAGCGTGACGTGATGTGCACATACATACATCAAGACATATGTGCATACGTACAATGTGTGGGTATGAAAATCAAAATTTGCCCAGCAGCAGTTTAACGGTATAAACAAAAATAAGCAAAAAAAACAAGGAAAGGAAATGTGTTAAAATAACAATAAAAACAACAACAAAGACTAAAAATAACAAAAAAAAAACCAAAACTAACAACAACAAAAATCCAAAAATAACAAAAACAAAATTTAAATTTTTTTTAAAGGTAAACAAAACGAAAACAAATCTGAAAGTCAATCATTGAATTTTTAAAAATTTCCCCTCACGCAAGAGGAAATGAAGAAGAGGGAGAGAGAGAGAGAGAGAGGTGTGAGGGAGACCTCCATTCCTTGCAGTTTACACCACTCTGTATTGCAACTCTGTATATATGGATATGTAGCGCGTGCTATGTACTATGTTTGAGGTTATGAGTGCAACTGAAAGTGAAGCCTGCGTTGGGTGCTCAGCCAACTGCTCGGCTGCTCGGTTTTTGCTGTGACGTTACAAAGTGCGTGAGAACAATTGTACTCGTACCACAAGCAATCAATGTACGTTTGTATGTAGGTACATGATAGTCGTTGGAAAAGTGTAAGCAACAACAACAACAACAACAAGTAACATGAAGGCCACATGTAATTCAATAAAGCACAAGCACACAGAGGAATGAAGGATGGTATGGAAAAATTGATCAAAGCTCGGCTCAAAAGTCGATGGCAGAGTGAGTTGTGGAATTGTGGACTCTACTCGATATTGAGTCTCTTCAATGCAATCCCACCACCTCAAAAGTGGCTATATCTTAAAGAAACTCTCGACTGTATGTGAAACGTACGTGGTTTGAGTTTCCGACGAGCTGGCTAGAAGGGGAATAGTCTTAACTACGCTAAACTCTGCACATGACGTGGACAGACTTCCTTTCCTGCTAAGACTAGCCTTTCACTAGGCTAGACTTCAGCGGCAGCAGCAGGGACATAGAGCACTGCCTCTACCACTGCCTGGTACTAAATGCGGCTCCCATTATCATTTTCTCTTGCATCTGTAGGCATCAATAATCTTCTAAACTTTGGAAAACAGAAAAATTGGTTTGAAAATCTGGAAAAGTGAGAAGAATCTCCTTCACAAGCTCAAAATAGGCAGCAAACCGGGCCAGATGCCCAAAGAGTTCTTGAACAGGGTTCCGTGATCGAGCAACCTCGTTAACTAACTTTGCGGAGATCCAAATCAATTGGTTCTGAAACTTCTCTTCTTTTTCTGTTTTGTGTGAAGACAAGCCACTTTTCATCTGATGCTTCTAATGCAGTGAAGGTCTTGTTGTTGTGATAGCGGTTTGCCAACCCCGCCTAGGGTCAGTTAGGTGCAGTCTTAGACATCGAGATCATCTAACGGGAGGCCCAGGAAACGTGCTGTTTCGACGGGTTCGGACCAGAGGGAGAGCGGTGTTAGATGATGAATCGGGTTAAGTGGGCATGCAAAGAGGTGGTTAGTGTCGTGCGGGGAGAGTAAAAGCGTCTTTCCTTGACTCGCTACACCAGCGAAAGTGCGCTCTTAGAGAAGGAGATAGAAGACGAGTTATTCTGAAGGCTTCCAAAGGCCTGACCGCAGCTACTTGAACGCACACTCAACTCAAGTTACTCGATCCATCACATAACGTCTGAGGTAATAAATCCATTTAGTCAAAACACCATGGTGGCAAACAACAACAGAAAAAGAGAAAAAAAATCTTATCCAACATCAGCGCATGAATATGCAACGTTCGCACGCTAGCTGGGGCTACACTTGACGCACAACCCGATAATGGTAATAATAACATGAGCATTGTTGTTGTTGTTGTTGTTGTTGTTGTTGTCGATGATGGTTATGATGCTGGCTGCCAGCTGCTGACTGCTGGCGCATTGGCACGTGCGTGCAATGCTACAATTTGTACTCTCTTATGTCTGTACGTATGTATGTATGTATGTATGCATGGCGAATTGGATGCCGTGTGGAGTGTTGGCTGGCGGCTGGCTGTGGCATGGTCTGACGTGTGTGTGCGTCAAGGACACGCATGCACATTGAGCTTGTCAGATAACATGAACATATGTCATCTACATGCATTCATACATACATACTCGTATGCCTGTGTTTCACTTTTCATCTTTGGTTGGGTTTTATCTCCCTCCCGCCACAGCCTCACCACGCCCCTTTTCGTTCCTAGCACACATATTTTGGCGCCTTTTGTGAGCGGTAAGAGCTACAATATCCCTTTTTTGCTACATACAACACTACCTACACACGGCACAAAAACCAAGTTTTCGTACCCTCTTCCCCCGCTCTGCCTCACCATCATTAGTAGCCATCATGTGTAATTGCCACAATTTGGCAATGGGCACAACACAACAACAACAACAGGCATAGGAATTTGGGTCAACAGCATTTGACTGCTTGAAATAAGGTAACGGTTCCAAGCGGGTATGTATGTATGCAGGTACTGGCGAGTGTCTGTCTGACAATGAGCATGTAGAATTTACCTTCGTTCAAATATCCAAAGGCGCAATGGAAAATTGCCAGTTTCAGGCCAATTGTTTAGACTGTGGAGCCAATTTGAGCTCCATGAAGGAGATATGCTCCAGCAGCAGAACAGACCAATTGGTTATTGGCAACTTGAGCTTTCATGTGCTGCTACAGTGTTTTAGCCAACATTCAGGTGAGTCCATTGATTTATTGCGCCTACCGTAGGCCGGAGGATGGGATGAGTAGTTTGTAAGTGGAGACAAAATGTCAGTTCCATTGATCTCTGAAAGCTCTTTCATTTAACTGTTAACCAATGGAGGTCCAACTCGGCTGTAGTAGTGTGAGGACCTTAGACTTAAGTCTTTAAACCCCTCTAGTTCTTACTAAGTATGTACTTTGGTGCGAATAATTTCTGTAACGTCTAACGTCTCATTGGAAATCCCAAGAAAAGGTTTGTGGAATGTTTTTGCTGAGCACAAAACCTTAAGCCTCTCCCCGACGGTGGACTCTGAATGAGTTTGATCTCTGGACTTTGTGAAAACTTCCACTACGCGGAAATAAAAAGCAGTGCAACGATCCGACTTGCCTTAAGAATTCAATTGAAAAGTATTCACTCTGCCGCTGCATAGAGATTTTGAAATAACTCTTCTGGACCTCGGTTCAAAATTTCTTACTAGACTGGTAGTAATTGGAGCAGAGAAAGTACTTTCCGGAGTATAGCAGTGCATTTCGCTTCATTCCTTCATTTTCTATTGTGTTTTCGCCGCCAACCTTGTTTTACTCGTATATAAGTCGCTTGCAGCATCCTCTGATCTCGTATTTGTCATTTGCGATGTGTTGTTTGCTGCTCAAATTCAAAAATGGCGTAGGCAGTGACAACATCAGCCTTCATTTTCTTTCTGTTTTTTTCTTTCTTTCTCTTCATTTCAAATGCGCTTGGTTTTCGCATGATTGGTGCGCTTTTCATTTGACTCTCTGTTGGTTGTGCTTCAATTTCGTTTCGATTTCATTTTCAATTTCATGTGCAGACACGAACTTTCGAATTTTTGAAAACGCAAACGCATTGCGGTTTTCGAAGGCAAGTTTTACTTTGTTGTTATTGTTGTGACGAAGGTTGCTGAGTGTTTTGAAAATAGATTACAGACTATGTATGAGAGCTGTCTAGTTTTTAGGTTCGGTAAGATACCTTTTCCTCATCATTTCTACAGCTCCTGTAGCATGTCCTATAAGGAGCTCCCGGGTTTTTTACACGTGTTTTATCACTTGGTGGCCTCTTAGAGCTCTTTATTCCCTTAGAGATGTCCTCTGTTTTTAGGCAGCGATCTTTTCATGTGCTATTTCAGCTATGTTTGCCTAGATATCCGGCATGTTGTAGCCTGATTCCATCATAACGCGGCCTGTGCATAGAAGAAATTCCTTGGAAAGCAATTTCCATGTACCAAAATGCATGCGAATGACTTCTTTATCGGCAGAATCTACTTGATGGCAATCGTCCGTTCAGTTTGGTCAACTCTGCCAGAGATCGGCGACAGTCGAGCACAATTATGCAGTTTCTCCGAAGGCTTTTAAGTGAAATCGATAAAAAAAAACATGGCAACAATCGATAAATGCGTCAACTAAACACCATAGTGAGTTTCGATCTGAACGTAAGCAAATGAAAATGTGGAAAAACTGAAGTTTATATGTAACGGTATAACGACCTCTAGACACCACACTCATATACATACATACCAAACCGCTAAATAATAAATGAATTAAAACGCTGCAGTAGTAGCTATAAAAGTAGCAACAACAACAACAACAACAACAAAAAAAGAGGCGCACAGAGCAGCCAACCATGCAACAAAAGATTGTTTGTAAATAAACGAAATAAAAAGCGACAGCACAAGCGCAACACGAAAGTAAACATTTTCATTCAACTTGTCTGGGCTGAAAAAAATTTAGGCCACACAAAAGCAAAAAAGAAAGAGAGAAGGAAAACATATAATATGTATAACGAGGGTGATCCAAGTGGAGGTACTTTTTTGAATAGCCTTTTTTTGACAGATCACGCGTGAGTCGTTTCAAGCTGTCACGTTTCTTTTGTTCAATATTTTTTGGCATTTCATCATGGAAATGGACTTACGCCTGAACAACGTTTACAAATCATTCAACTTTATTACGGAAATTAATGTTCTTCTGTGAGGAATGTGTTTCGCGTGCTTCGCTCAACTTATGGTCGCTCATAATCGGTCTACTGAGCGTACTATTCGTAATACCATCTCACCCATCTTGAGACCCAGCATTCGTTATTGTATAATATTCGACCGAATAGACCACGTCCAGCACGCAGTGAAAAAAATATAGGGGCCGTAGCTGAGAGGGGGCACAAAGACCGTGGAGAGTCGATTCGGCGCCGTTCGCAGCAACTCGGATTGACGTATGGAACGATTTGACGCATTTTACGTCGAGATCTTAAATTGAAAGCGTACAAAATATAGCTTGTGCAAGAACTGAAGCCGCTCGACTTTCCCAAGCGGCCTCGCATTACTCTATGGGCTCTTGAAAAGCTCCAAGAAGATACGACTTTTTCGAGCCTAATTTTGTTCAGCAATGAGGCCTTTTTCTGGCTCAATGGATATGTAAACAAGCAAAATTGCCGCATTCGAGACGAAGAGCTGAAGAGATTCAAGATTTGCCATTTCATCCAGAAAACAACGGTTTGGGGTGGTTTGTGGTCCGGTGGAATCATCGGTCCATATTTCTTCAAAAATGATGCCGGTGAGAACGTAAACGTCAATGGCGACCGTTATCGCACCATGATAACCGACTAATTGATGCCTGAAATTGAAGCTGTGTGATCTCCGCGACATTTGGTTTCTACAAGACGGTGCCACTTCCCATCACACATCGCAACAATCAATATATTTATTAAGAGAACACTTCGGTGAGCATATAATTTCACGTTTTGGGCCGGTCGCGGTAGTGAGTGTCTATGCGGACAATCCCGCTTCAATTTAGGCCTTGGAGCAAAACATCACGTGCGTCAGTCGGCAGTTACCAGTCGAAATGCTCGAACGAGCCATCGAAAATTGGACACAACGGATGAACCAACTGAGACGTAGCCGCGGCCAAACGTTTGAAAGAGTTAATCTTCAAAAAAAAAAAAAAAAATGCCAAAGAATGTTCTTTCGAATGGGTAATAAACATTTCCCCATTAAATTTGAATTTTCTGTTTTTTTCTTTAAAAAAAAGTAGGGAACCTCAAAATGGATCACCCGTTCATACAATTTATGTATACATATGTATACGTAACAACAAAAAAAAAAATAATGTCTTTTAGCTGGCCAACAACAAGGAAATGAAAGTTTTGGAAAACGACAGGTGGACAGGTAGGTAACAGCAGGAAGGCAGAGGTAAAAATCTAACAGCATTAACAAATACAGCATAAATTTGGGTATCAACATAAACTAGTGTGTAGATATATACACATACATACATACATACATATATACCACTGAGACAAATCATTTCTTTGTATATATTTTGTGAAAATCTCAGCCAAATATCCTATAGAAATTGCAACTGCCGGCAAATGGCACAGAGAATACGAGAGATACACTTAAGTCCAAAAAAAAAGAAAGAAAAGAAAAAGAATACATTATGTGACATCAACAAGCAACAACAACGATGTTTAAAACATACATAAATGCGCATTGAACGAGCAATGAGTTGCCGAAACGAATACCCCTAATGTGTCAGGTAAAGCAAGCGATGAGACGCATAGTAGAAAAAGAGCCAATAAATACAACAACAACAAAAATGGTTGTTGATGTCCATTTTGTGCGCATTTGTTTTGGAATTAGTGTACACGTATAATCTCAACTAAGGTCACACAGAAAGAATAGTCGCTCACGTGCTTAAAGAGGCGGAGCAATCAAAGCAGAACGAAGGAATCAGACCAGTGCGAGGGAAGTGTCGAAGACACTCACAAATACTTACGCTTTCAACCGAAAAAAAAATGTACAACGAGCCAAAATTAAGTAACTGAGCGCCTTTTTGAGTAATAAAAGCAGTCGCAATTATTCCACTTCTGATTTTGTATCAACTGAAAACTAAAAAAAAAAACACCATTTCTTCATAAATCATGGTGTTTTAAGTATAAAATAATTCACAAATATTCCACTTCTGATTAATCATACCACAATTTGCACTATTTTTGCTTCAGTCACATATTTCACTGTTAAAATTATACAAAATAACACTTTTAAGGCACTTAAATTATAATTCTATCAACACAGCTGACGATAATCGATAACCGATAACACGCATTAAAGCTTAAGCCCTCACACATTGAGGTTATGTAGAAAAGAAATTTATTTCCGTTATTTTAAAAGCAAATTTTTGCCAAATACTACCATAAATATGTATATACAAACGAGTTTGAACACACAATTTCCCAACTAAAAATGTTTCAAGCAAAATTTCACGCTTTAAAGCGCTTTTATTGCGTCAAATAATGGGGAATGAGCGAGTTTTTGAGAATGTACAACATTTTTCGCCTCAACATTGAAACAAAAAATAGAAAAACAGTAAAAAGAAAAAATACGTCAAGCTCTCATCATCTCAACTGCTTGCTCATCACACAAATCTATATATGTAATTTGAGAAATAAAAGTAATATAAAAAGAAAACAGGGATGATTTTTGCTGAAGCTGCAGTGCATTTACATAGTATGTAACATAGTCTTGTATGGTGTAAATAGTAATGGCTTGGTTGTAGATGGTGGATGTAGACCTTGTGCCGTATATTGCTTGCTCTTAAAATTTTATTAACCTAACCTAAAACTTCAGTACTACAACGCTGAAATATACAGCGAGAACATGCAGGAATAAACGAAATTTGTTGGAAATTTTAACTTAAAGGCAAAAAAGAGCATGAAGTGATGAGGAATATGTAAAAAATAAAGCGAAACTCCATAAGAAATGACAGTCTGATTAGATATTTCATTCTAAGGTTTGAGTGGCAAGGTCTTTTCATAACATTTACGATGAATAGATGAAAAAGGTATTGCAATTTTGAGTGATATCAAGTTATTTACTAAGCTTTAAGCCATTTACTCTGCATTTTATACTGAAAAAGAGGGGGGAAAACAGCTGCACAAACCTAAGCGATCGTGATTTTGGTGTTATCGATAATTTACACACACAATTTCAACAAAGTGTGAACCACACATAAAGGGTTGTGAATAAATAAATACTAAAAAAAAATGTGAGCGACACTTTTTGCTCACTTGAAAAAGTGCGAAAAAAGCAGTATGAAAATTCTTTCAAGCCGAAAAAACACACATCCCGAGCAACTCTGTGTCACACTCCACTCCACACAGCGTTGCTTTTTCCACTTGCCCATTGCATGCATATCCAATACATTTAATGGCGACAGCAGCTTTTAAAGTAAAGGGCGGTAGCCAATCAACACATTCAATTTCCAACTACAACAAAAAGCGCAAGAGTAGATAGAAATAATTGGTATATAAGAAAAATAGAATAAAACAACAAAGAAAGAGTAGAGAGAGTAAACTAAGTGAAAGTGCAGCGCGAATGGCGGCAGCAGCGCAATGACAATGCGAGTGATGCGACGCGCTGCTGGTTGGTGGTGGGACAGTCGTGCAGCTGGACAAAACAGAAAATGCGAATGTCCTTTCCAAGGCTAATGCAATATATGCCACTCAATTTCGTGCTACTGACGACGCGAAGTGCCAACAAATGGTGTGATTGTTGTTGAGCGGGTAAGCAACAAGAACAAAGTGCATTTTTTTGTTGTTGCGAATACCAAAAAATCTGTAGTTTTGTACTTTGTGACAGTTATATGTTGCTACATTGGCAGCGAAGAGCTGTTTGGCGTGCGTGAAAAAAAATGTAATTTTTTTGTGATGTGTAGTAAGTGAAGTGGAAAATTATTTCTCATCGCGAATTTCTTCATTTTTTTTTTGTGTTAAAAAAGTAGTAAAAATTAATTCAGTTCGTACTCAAAAGTTGGCTCCACTTGCAAGTTGTAGTCGATCTTGGATGTGATGACCTATTTGCAGTCGCCGGAAAGTTTTGATTTTCTATTTTACTTGGTAGAAAAATGCGTCTGAAGCCCATCGAATGCTTGTGGAAGTGGTGATTTTTAGCGTCGAAGACAAAGAACGTTCTGAACAAGTTTGAAGACAGGGAATTTGAGGCTTTACTGGATCAAGAGCCGTGCCAATAGCTGCAAACTGAACACGTTATCGACTATAACTTAAGAAGTTGAGCCGTGCATTGCGCGAAAAACGGCCAGAAACCACCGAAAGGGATAACAAGGTGATGGCAATATGGAAACGCTCGGCCCCACGTGCCTGTAACGATCAAAAACTACCTCGAAACGCTGAAATTGGAGGTTTTACCTCATCTGCCGTGTTCTCCAGACCTTACTCCATCTAACTACTGGCTTTTTCGACGGATGCAAAACGATTTGGGAGGTCAACGGTTCGGGTATTTTGAAGAAATCGAAGAATAGCTCAATGATTGGACGTTCCTGGCACAATTAAGGTCTGGACATTGTAGCAGGCTCAACTTTTACTTATCCAGTCTTCTTCTGGCATGCCCAACACATGTCCCGCATACAACGGATCCCCACACGACACTAACCACCTAACATCTTTGCGTGCCCACTCAGCCCGACTCATCTAACACCCCTCATCTCCCGAGGGGGTCCGAACACGTCGAAACAGCACGTTTCCTGGGTCTCCCGTTAGATGATCTCGATGACTAAGACTGTACCTAACTGACCCTAGACGGGGTTGGCTAACTGCTAACCGCTACAACAACAACAACAACAACAACAACAACAACAACAACAACAACAACAAAAACAACAACAACAACAACAGGAAATCCATCAACGTCATTCATTATATGTAAATACAGGTGGTTGTGTATGTTTGCTGGTCTGCAGGTATGTGTGTGTGCGCCTGACTATTGATATTTGTGCTTTCACACCTAAACACGCACACATACATAAATATTAAACTTAGTTTTGCCTGCGCGTATGTGTGTGTGATTGATGTAATTGCGTGCCGCAGGATACACACACAGTCAGCTGAGTGGTGTGGACTACGGATGAAGACTGCTGTTGATGGCTGGCCGCAACCCAACTGACTGACACCTAACGGTTGCCACGCAAACTAAACAACGATCTACATACATACACACATATGCACAGTTAACCAATCGAGCAATCAACGAGTCAGCAAGTCAGTAAATCGAACAATCGAACACTCGAACCCGAGCTGTCCAGCATTGTCATGAGCTGGCGTTGTTGGTTGGTGTTGGCGTCTAAAGCAAAGCAGTGACTATGACTATGATTTCATCCATTGACACCCTTCATCAACTCAATGAATTCAATTATTTACGCCAACCAACTGACTAGCAAAGAGGCGCCGCCAATAGCGGGATGGACTGACTAGTTGACAGCAGTGAGAGAAAGAGGGAGAAAGAGAGAGGGAGAAAGTGGAAAGTGTTTGGAAGTAGGAGGTTACTGAAGGGCTGGCGGAGCAAGTGCTGAAAGGATCAACTTAACTTGGTTGAGTGGGTTTTGATGTGTGATGTGAAGTCCTACACACACACACACACGCCGCCCACTAAAAAGTAAAGAAATGACGGTATTTGCCAACAGAGCTTGTTGTAGGTGCACGACATTTCATTTGGTTATCATCGATGGCGTCAAGTGGTGTCCTTTCCCGTGTGGGTGTTAATACCAGCAGCAACAACACTAACAACGCGGCATGCAACAAACATTTGCGTCACCACAACAACTCTGCTACGTCCGACGAGTTGACGAGTTGTCCGCTTATTTAATTTACCGCCGAAGCGCATGTGCGTGTGTGTGTGCAAGTGTAAATTACTTCCCGTATTGTCTGTTTTTATTGTGGCTGTAATTGAAAAATGCTTGCAGCTGCTACTGACACCTCATCTCGTCAAATTACCTGGCAAAACCAATTGTCAATAGGTTCAAACACGGCAAAAATGTAAACACGAGTGAGACATATTTACATATATATGTATGCATGTGTAGTGAAATTTAGTGTCTGCTACCTTGTGCCGCGCCGGATCGACAATTTAATGTTAATTAAATGTAAAAAAAAAAATTAAAAAAATGTTATTTGCAAATTTTTGCAAGCGTCGCCTTGTGACGTAGCGGTGGGGCTGTGAAAATGTCAAAAAAGTTGCATAAAACTCATGTTTCTGAGTTTTATGGAACTTACAATTTGTCCGATTTGCACAAACGCTCACTGAGTACGTTTTAACACTAAATGTGGCAACCAAACAGGCTGCTTAGCACCACTTGAGCTTTATCTACACTTATGGACTCTTTGTTTACCATTTGAGGTTGGTTTCTGCAACAAAATCTTCCTTGATTTCAACTCCCAGTCACCTTAACTTACAAGTGGCGCTTATAATGGTCTTAAATGTAATTAGAACACTCCTCAAACCAAATTTTGGGATACGTGAAATGCTCTTCGGTAATAGGTTCTCTTAGCGAACTGAGAAAGCGATCTTTGGGTATGTGAAGTGCTTAAAAGTTCTTCCTTCGCGTACTTACTTCCTTCGCAACTGAAATTGGCACTTCATAAACATTGTAGCTTTTTTCGGATGAGCTCCTCCCTTCAATTTGTATCAGGCCTACTGATGTTTTCCCCATATATCAAGCGATCTACATTTTAAAGTCGCCTCCGAATGGCTGAGCTACTTTTAGTAGGAGCTTTTCCCTTTTTATACTTGAAATACACTCGAAGTGATAGACATTCCGTGTGGAAGGGCGACTGTAAAGAGATGAAACATGTTTTTTCCTTCATTTTTATGGTCTCGGCAGGTTTTGCACACATGATGATCCTGTGCAAAGTAGCAAGCAGTATTACTCACTCAGGGAAGCCGAGTCGTCTTCGTAATTAGTTCGTTAAAGTTTTATAAATAACGTTACAACAGCTGAAGTCATCCAAAATGGACTCTAAGGAATGATGAGGCTCGAATTTTATATGAAGAAAGTTAGGTTATGATCTATTTTCGGATGAAACTCCACTTAAACGCTACCAACTGAGTTCATCCTCTCCACACCCAATGGGCGCTGAGATAGCTATGAAATTGTGATTCCAGGTGTCTGGGCTTTTAGTAAAAAGTTGCATAAACCTATGGAGAATTACAAACACTTTAGCCAGACGAGTGAAATAGTGCAAACAGTAACGTGCGATTCACCTCAGCAGTTCTCTGCTACAAATTTTCTACAACTACAACACATTTGAATGTTGCTTTCTATTTATTCAAGATTGAAATGAAAAGACTTTTGATGGGAAAGCCAAAGCCGAAGCTTAGAGTTCAGCAAAATATATAAAAAGAATTCAGATAAATTCGTTAACTAAAAATAGAAGAAATTTGAGTTTGGAATGAGCAGAAGAGATGGAATGGAATGGATTCCTGAGCTCAATAGCTTGAGCAACCTACTTGATGTGTAATTAAGCCGCAAGATATGCTTCCCTGATATCTTTGGCTTCCCCTTCATTCATACCCTCAACAATTCGAAGAATTTGGGAAGATGTAGTATCTTCCTAATTCCCTCGGATACTGGGCCATCTACGGCCCACTTTCCTTCAGCTGCGCTTCACACTTCTATGTGAGTTTTTTATGAGGTTTTTGCCGAAGGTCGCATAAATTTAGAATCTTTTTGATAAGGAAATAGATAAAAAAAAAAAGTTAACAAAAAGCAAAAAGTTTAAATATTTGTTGCCTCGTTGAGTTTTTGGTTGATAACAAAATGATATTACTCACATACATATCGTACATACTATATACATATTTACATTATAGATCATATAGGCTCGCAACGGCTGATAAACTTATTTTGTTCCCTGCTTGCTTCATCTCCATTTCGGTTTGGGAAAAAGTAAAAAAAAAAAAAAAGAAAAAAAAAAAATTCAATAGAAATTCCATTTGTGAAAGAGAGCAAAAATTTCGATGACTCACAGTGGTGTGAGTAGTCGAAATTCTTATCGGCGCCGATGAATTAAAGATTAACGATGTTTTACCGTTGATTGGGTAATTTTTGAAGAACTTTTTGAAAATTCTTATTGGAAAAAACCTTATCTTTTAGTTTTTTGAGAGCTTCGAGTGATATTCATACCTACGGTAGTATATCTGAATGCAACGAGCTCAAGATATCGATAATTATCGATATGCAGTGATTCTAAAGTCTATCTAGCACCTCTTTCTTCGACTCACAAGCGATTTATTATCCGAGAAATGGATATTGGTCACAAAGAAAGTACGCTCACTAAGAAGGATAATCTCTTCGACATCTAAAAACCATTGGGATTTCTCGTTAGTAGCACTCAAAGAACGGTATTCGTCGTTGTTCAATGGACCCCTTACACTCTGCTTCGATGCGTGAAGTAATTATATGCCGCTTAATTGATGGTTTTGAGCCCGAAAGCGAGCTAATACATTAAAGAGATCACAAAATAATTTAAACCACAACTGTGGATTCCTATTGAGCTATTCTTGACGCATTGCTCTTTGGCTGATAGCGATGGAGCTGCTGTGCTCTGATTACTTTGTTGGCGGTATTTAAAGAACTTGCTGTAACTAATCTCGGGAGTAAGGAACCTAGAATAGTCAACCTAAATGGTTTTTGAAGTATTCCAAGTGTCCGCCTGGACCTTCCAGCTGAGTCAAGTAGGTCTTATAAGCAAAAGCTCTTGTTGAAAAGGCTTCCTTATGAATCCATCCCGTTATATATTTACTTTTTTTTTTTACCTTTCTCGTAACACAACGTACAAAGGGGCTGAGTATATAGTGTTCCTTTGCTTTGGGAAGCCTAAAAAATACTCCAAGTAATTAAGGCAACTGAGTAGTCAAGTGGCTATGAGTCATCAGCTGTGGAGTCGTGACGTCAAGCTCTGACCAGTAAAAACTTAGGTTAGTTAGTTTGGAGTGGTTGCTGTGCATTAACTCACTTAGGAGGTCATCTCAAACAGGCTCGTTGTGTTACCACCATCCCGCTAGTCCAAGCAATGTATGGAGTTTGGCTATTTCGTTCAAGTCTCTAAAAGTTGTCGCCCTTAGAAGCTGTTGTCTACTCCTACCAAGTATAAGGCATTGGCAAAGAGGTTTCAGGTTCATCTTCTTCTCTTCGTCTCCTGCAGCGTTTCATTGATGGTACGCTTAGTCTCTCTGCGTGCCTACAGCGCTTAAATATTCATCTAATGAACGAGAACAGCTCTATTTAATAGAACCTCAGAGATCAGCACCTGGTTTTTACTGCTATCACCTCAGCCACTGCACTTTACACTGCATAAAACCAGCTCAATAACAACGATGTCGCATGACTTAATTCTAAAAATAAATTGAAATAAATGATGAAATCTCAGAGCGAGCTCTCATCAGCTCTGCTTAGCTTGAATTAGTTTTGATTCTCTTCTTCGATTGGACGGCGATTACTCAGCCATAATTACAATCGATGGTGAAATCGCTAATGAGGCACATACATATTTATGCAAACGCCGCGCCGTGGTGAGTGTTGCAGCATGAATCAGCGCAGAGACATGAAATAGTGAAATTCGCTGGATTGCGGGAGGCGGGCGTGAGTATGCAGTTAGAAATATGACACTGGAATGAGAATTCCTTGATTTGGGTGACAGTAACCACACGGATCGAACGTATAAGCCCACTGCGGAGTAATGGGACACTAGGCTTGGCTGATTGGTTGGATGGGTTCAAGAGAAGCTTGGGAACCTGACTGCGAGCGGGCGCACTTAAGTCCTTCGTTCGGCTAACTGTGCTCCCAGGCTCGATATGTAATGAGATGAGATACAAAATGGGTACTGAGTGCCTTCGATTGTTCTTAATGCTCGAGTTTTAGATTGAGAGCGTAAAATTTGCCACGTAGAACGCCAAAGAAGTTGTTCAAGGCAAGTCAGTAAAGACAGATCTCATGGTTTTAGGCTGGTGTATACATACATATGTAGTAAAGGACTACTTCCGGTGTAGTTCGAGCCTGCAAACCAAAGAGCCTTCGGGATTTATCGAGCTTTGAGCTGTATGCGTTAAAATACATGCATCTCGGATACTGGGCCGGAATTATTATTGACGTTATCCTTGTCGTGGGAGTTCTGCACATGGAGCTCACTAATTTGCAGAGCCTTTTACTTCTACAGGAAGTTATTCTTAGTTGCCGGATTCGTATGTGGGGAATCTTGGGGGTGGTATGGGCTGTTTTTCTCTTTCACCTTAAGCCCAAGAGCGCGCGTAGAGATCCAAAGCTGCGGCAATGCTTCCAGATTCGCGAGGATACATTTTTGCAGACGAAATGAAATTGAGGAAAGCTCCAAACTGCACTGCACTTTTGCTTTTCGTTTAGTGCCTGGGTTTGTATGAGCGAAATCTCGATTGGGTGGCATTTAGGACCCTCTTACAGCGTGCGTCTCTTTTTTTTTACTTACGAGAACTCCGTAAGTCAATACAACCAAGTAATTCGTCGTGAAAAACTACTTGAGACTGCTCTACCTTGAGCCGTGGTCCTTTCAAAAGCCTCCACAGCGAACCAACCCTGCGTCGAAGGTGCCAGTTTCGTGAGTACTCGCTCTTGCTGAAGCGGTAAGCTTGAGCCTCTCTTTCCCCTTATGAACTTCGTATTTTCCTTCTTGTACGTCCGGTAAGAAGTCATAGTGGTATGATATCGTCACCCGAACGGGCGGCTTTCAACTGTTTAACTTGGAATTTTCGCGCTACACTTCGCACACCATTAAATGGGAAGCCGGGAAGCGGGGAAGCGCTTGAAATAACTACTTTTAGATAACATCTCTCTACAATGTGACAGCTAAAGAGATCAATTGAGTATTCTGCACAGCAGACGTGTTCATATTTAATTGCATTGCAAGTGAGGACACGAGCAGCTCAACAATAGGGCTCCATTCCTTTCAACGGCTGCTTTCTTTAACCAAATCACTCAATCTGTCACACACACACACACACACACACAGCCACACTTTTACACACATCTGACAAAAGTGCATATCAATTGCAGCAAAGTCATTGAACATTTAAAGGATATTCATGTAACCCACCAACCAACCAGCCACCAACCAGTCATGACTGGCTGCAGATTAGAGTTGTGAGGCAAGACGTACGAGCTCGTAGCTCCACTCAGTTTCTTTCCACACATCCACCGCAATGTTTGTACGGATGCATATAAGCGCCACTCGTTGTTGGTACATTGACTCGCCTGCCACCGCATGTGGCACAAATATACTGTCAAAGCCACAGCTAGAGGCAGCTGTGTGACAGCAGTTAGTCGATATTCTACTTGTCAACTTGGTGGTTCCTCCATGCATACGCGTGAAAGTGTTCGTGAATTGCGCTCAATGAAATAAAATACAGTGTGTGGGCGGAGGACGTGCGAGCTGCTGCTGGGGAGAGCAAGTGTGCATGTGACACTTGACATATAACAAAGGATAGTTCGAGAAAAATTTACCAGGTCCTTTAGTTAAATTAGAGATATTGTGTGGGTGTGGGCGAGACTGAGGTTGGGGGGGGGAGGGGGGTAAGTGATAAGAAGTGCAGCTTAAGTATGTAGTGGGTGCTGGTTATTTGTAAGGGATTTAGAGCGGAAGGAATGTAGTAAGCCGCCATCATTTGTAGGTGAGTGCGCTTTTTTTTGGGTGTGTGTGGGCAGCAGACGTCAGTGCGCGGCCATATGTGCCTTGCTGGATGGGAGGACTTTGCAAGATGTTTTCTTCACTTTGAAGCAATCGCACCTCGGCTGAACAGCTGTCGCTATAAGACTTCAGTGAACCCTTGAACGGAATATGTGCGAGTTGCTCCCATAAAGCTCCCTCTCTTTTCGTCTTGACCCAAGGCTCCACATGGGTTAGCTACATTTCCTACATGTGCGACAAAGACGCAAGAGAAGGAATTGATTTGATTGTTTTTTTCTTCTTAAGTCGGTTGAGAATTACAAAGGAAGGAGTCAGTTGATTACCAGGTCCTTCTCCAACTGTTCCTTCTACCAGAGTGCTTCTCTCAATGGCTACTGCAGGGAGTACATGACACAGCGAGCGTAGCCACTGACTCTGCTTTGGTGAACTATGTCATAATGGTCGTATAGGAAGGAGGAGGAGAGGTTCTTAAATCGCCCGCAAAACCATACTCCACAAAACTTTGAATGAGCGGCTTATTGCGATTGATCTCTCTACGTCGAAAGCAGAATTCACCTTTCAAGAAAAAGCTCTGCAGCTTCCGTCTCCTCGTCTGAAACCTCATTTGCTGTGCAAAGATTTGAAATGGCTCTATCCGTTTTTGACGGCTGACTTCGCGTCTCCTCTTCGCCACACTCCCCGTTGAGTATTGATTAAGCTTTCACTTGTCTAGAATAACATTAAAAAGCTGCATAAATCTGTGAAGAATTATAGATTTCTATCCCGGCACGAACGAAATATACTTAAGAGTTCATCAAATGAATTCGCCTCTCTCTTTTAATCGCTGTTTCGCTTGAATACTAATTTCGCCATGCTCTTCCCAACCTTTTGCCAGCCTTTTTTTCTAGCCACGACTACTTTTTATATTTTTCTATTTTGTTTTGCTCTACTTTCGTTGCCTGTAAAGCCGGCTACAACAAATCAATGCGTTAGAGCCAGCCGCCACCCACCGAACCAACGAACCAACCAGTCAGTCAGTCAGTCAGCCAGCCTGTCAGCTTCTCAGCATATCCACTGCATCTCCGGCCTTTGCTATTGCCGCCGCGTGTGTTTCATTTTCATACCGTATTCAGCCGAGAGTGGAACAACAAACACGCTATCAGCTTGCAGCGGTGTACACGTGCTGCTGTTACTCCACCACAATCTCGCCACATTCAAACAACTGTCAGCTGAGGACGTCCGACACTCACTCAAATGCCACCAAAAACGGACATGAAACTTCAGTCAGCCTTACTTGTGGGCTACCATATGTGGCGTGTTGGCCAACTGGCGGCTGCTGGTTACTGCTGCTTGCGTCAGGCCTTATTTGGGCGAACGCGTATCTCAGGTTTGAGAAAAGATTATTAAACACGTATTTTGATGGATTTCTTGTTGACGTACAGCGACGAAGTTCACTTGTTTTTACGCCAAGCTTGTCAACGGCTTCAGAAGCGCTGACATATTGCGGCAAGTAATGAGTGAAGAACGCGGCGTAGCGGCAGGTAGCCTACAGTTGGGGCTATTAACACTAAAATTTAACAGTTCCAGCGCTCTCTTGCTGTCACTACTCAGAAGCGCTCTCTTTCACATTGTTCGCACTGTTGAGCGCTCTCGCGCAGTACGCTTATCCTACAGGACTTCCGTCTGTCTACTGTTGTTGTCATCTAATTTCTGTAAAAATATTATTATTTTCATTATTTTTTTTACTCCCTTTCGGAGCAGCGCTAAAAATCGAAACTTCTAGAGAATTTCGCTGGAATAAGCAATATTCGCAGCCGCAACAACAACAAAGCGAGGCAAGTTTGTTAGTAAATATTGCCAGCACGAGCGAGTAGGAGGATGTTGAGTACGCCAAGACAGCGCTGCGCTGCTGTTGCCGAGCCTGGAGACTGTTAAATAGTTTTTTAGATTTTGTTTTTTGCTGATTTCATGGCAACCGTCTGCTGCGCTGCTGCTAAGCGAGTGCCAAAACCGTAAAGAATCTGTAAAGGCGGTTGCGACGAGATGGTGTGAGATGGCTACTCCTGCCACCATACGAATGGCGTGCGAGTAGTAGATGTCGTAGCATGTTTGGGGCACTGACTCAGCACAAGCAGACAGACACACAGACTGAGACACTGTTGGCTTGCTACACAGCAACTTTCCGCAAGTGGGCAAATGCAGTGAGGCTCGCGGGGCGAAACGCATGCATAACAAGGACGAGAGTCAGCTTAGTTGAAAAAAGGAGAAAAAAGCGTGGACGAGGAAAAGCTAACGAAAATTTGTTAAGGAAAACAAACAGCAAAAGCAAGAACAAGTGAAAATATGCTGCGATGCTGCGATACGGCGCTGCTAGCTCAAACTCGAACTTTGTCCTAGGAAATTCGAGCTCTCAGCTTCCCTCAGCGTAGTGTTTCGGGTGCCTTCTTTCTTAGTTAGTAAATGGTTATGTGCTGCAATGTAAGGCAGTCAGTTGCTATATGTACATATGTATGTATATTTGCCTTTGCATCCTTTGGAATGTGACTCGTTCTAACGGTATTCCTCTCTCTGTATGTGTGTGTATGTGTGTGTGTGTGTTTGTGTGAAAAGGGCGCAGTCGATAATGCTTGGTGGACATATGATTTTTGTTATTATTGCAATAATATATGTGGCATGCACACATACATACATATGCACATAGTTAGTGCTTGATATCGATCGTATTTTGGTGGTTGGAAAGCAGTAAATGGGAATCTCGTGGGTCGATTTATCGATTTTATGCGCCCTTCGGAAGTTAGCTTTGCGTTCCTTTTGGGGCAAATCGTACTTGGTGAGCAAGAAAGAATGTAAAAATCTACGAAGAATGACCTCTCCAGCACTAAAGAAGCTTCATTTGCCCTCAGTGGCAGAAAATTCAGTACTGAGGATCTAGCTGTTCTCTCCATATCATTTTCGGTCTTGTTATCTACAGACTGAATACGTAAGTGAGGCGTATAGGCCTGGTAGTGGGTGAAAACAAGGCGAAATATCTCCTGTCATCAAACACATCACTGTTGACAGTTTAACTTGGAAGTTGTTGAACGACATCATCTATCTAGGAACCAATATTAACAACTCCAGCAATGTCAGCCTCGAAATTCAACGCAAAATCATTTTTGCCAACAGGTGCTGGTGTGGAGTGCGCAGGCGATTAAAGAGTAAAGACCTCTCTCTCTACGAGGCGCTCGTCGCACATCATTTCCATCATTTTTCGAATGATTTATCGAGCTTTATGCATTGGCAACGGCGAATATCGGAGATGATGGAACAATATGAGATATACACGACGACATTGACATAGTTCAGCGATTTGTCAGGTCACGTAGCTCAAGAAGATGAAAGTCGCTAGTTAGATCATGAGTCGTTCGTTTGGGCGACACCATTTCAGCTCTAAAAGACACAAAGAAGAACAGTTAAGTCCTTCTCTAGCTGATCTTTCAAATGAAGTGGAGATCTTCCCCTTCCTTGGCTTCTTTCACAGATCACGCATGAGTCGTGTCAAGCTGTCATGTTATTTTTGTTCAGTATTGTTTGGCATTTCGCATCATGGAAGGACTTACGCCTGAACAAGGTTTACAAATCATTCATCTTTATTACGAAAATTCACGTTCCGTAAAGAATGTGATTCGCGCGCTTCGCCAACTTAAGGTCAACATAATCGGCCTACTGAACGTACGTTCGCAGCAACTCGGACTGATGTATGGAACGACTTGGCGCATTTTACGTCGAGATCTTAAATTCAAAGCGTACAAAATATAGCTTGTGCAAGAACTGACCCTTCTCCACCTTCCCAAACGACATCGCTTCGCTGTATGGACTCTTGAAAAGTTCCAAGAAGATACGACATACCCGAGCCAAATTTTGTTCAGCGATGAGGTCCATTTCTGGCTCAATGGGTATATAAACAAGCAAAATTGCCGTATTTGGGACGAAGAGCAACCTGAAGAGATTCAAGAGCTGCCATTTCATCCAGAAAAACAACGGTTTGGTGTGGTTTGTGGGCCGGTGGAATCATCGGTCCAAATTCCATCAAAAATTATGCCGGTGAGAACGTAAACGTCAATGGCAACCCATTATCGCGCCATGATAACCGACTATTTGATGCCTGAAAGTGAAGCTCGTGATCTCCGCGACATTTGATTTCAACACTTCCCACACATCGCATCAATCAATGGATTTCTTTGGAAAACACTGTGGGGATATGTAAAGTCTAAAGTGTATGCGGACAATCCCGCTTCGATTCAGGCCTTGGAGCAAATCTTACGCTTGTCATTCGCCAGTTACCAGTCGAAATCGACTCGAACGAGTCAACGAAAATTGTACTCAATGGATGGATGGACCATCTGAGCCGTAGCCGCGGCCAACATTTGAAAGAGATAATCTTCAATGAAATAAATGCCAAAGAATGTTCTTTCGAATGATAATAAACATTTTCCACTAAATTTCAATTTTCCTTGTCTTTTCCTTCAAAAAGTAGGGAACCCTGAAATGGATCACCCTTTACTAGTGCTAATGATTTTTACCATTCTGGTACATGTATTGTGATATTTTGCTATATAATGGAAGTTTGTCCTCCATGTTTTAGCCGTCTCTGAACGACATACTCAGAATGCAGTATTTTATTTCTTTTTTAATGTTTTTTTTTTTTAACTTTTTTAATGTATTTTTTTTATTTTTATTTTTTTTTTAGTTATTTTATTTTATTTATTTTTATATTTAATTTTTAATTTTTTTATTATTTGTTTTATAGTTTTTTTTTATTTTTATTTTTTTATTTATTATTTTTTTAATCCTTTAATTTTTTTTTAATTTTTAATTAAAAAAAATCATTTTTTTAATTTTTTTTTTAATTTTTTTAATTTTTTTTATATTTTTTAAATATATATATATATATATTTATTCTGTTTATATAAAATAAATTTATAATTTTTTTAATTTTTATTTTATTTTATTTTTTTTAAGTTTATTATTTTTTTAATTTTTCATTTTTTTATTATTTGTTTTATAGTTTTTTTTTATTTTTATTTTTTTATTTATTATTTTTTTAATCCTTTAATTTTTTTAATTTTTTTTTTAATTTTTTTAATTTTTTTTATATTTTTTTAAATATATATATATATATATATTTATTCTGTTTATATAAAATAAATTTATAATTTTTTTAATTTTTATTTTATTTTATTTTTTTTATTTTATAATTTTTTTTATTTTTTTTTTTTTTTTTTTAATTAAAAAAAAACTTTTTTAATTTTTTTAAATTTTTGTAATTTTTTTTTAATTTTTTTATATTTTTTTAAATATATACATATATTATATATATTTTTATTCAGTTTATATAAAATATTTATTTATATAATTATTTTTTAATTATTCACTGTTTATCATTATCGCTGCGCAATGACCGTTTTGTTGTTGTTGTTTACGCTTTAGTTTGCTATAGTTGTTATTATTACATCATATTGTGTAAATATTTGCATGATATAAAATCTATATCTACATGTACATACATATATATTTTTTGTTATTTCACAATTTTTCTCGTCATTAACGTTAAACGCCGGTGTCGGAATATACACGATTATTGACATACAGATGTAAATATACTTACATACATAGATATGTGCATATAGATGTATATATATTATAGATATATGAATATACTTATATATTAACATTCATATAATTTACCGGTGTCTCGTATATATGTACATATGTATACCGATAGTGATAAATTCACAAAAAAAATATTAAAAAAATTTAAAAAACCATTTTTTACCATAAATTCTCGCAGAGTTTATTGCTTTGCACAGCGTTGATTTGGACGCTTCTACTTCTTCCTTATTCTACAATTTTACACTTTTTTGTAGTTTTTTTTTTACAAATTTAATTTATTTATTTTTTAATTATTTTCTTCTTTTTTTTTCTAAGAAAAACTCAACAATGCACTTAACTCAACTTTTTTGTTGTTGTTGTTTTTTTTTAATTAGCACAATAATTGTTATTGTTGCTTATAAATTTCAGAATTTTTTTTGATTATTTTTTTGCTCCAACACTTTTTTGCATTTTTTTTTTCTTTTTTTACTATTATTTTTTCACATTTATTTATTTACATATTTCCTCTGCTGCTGTTGCTGCTTAGTAAACGCGACGCGTTTGTTTTTCTTATTTTTTATTTTGTTTTTGTTTGCTTTTGTTTGTTTGTCGTTCGCCTTTTTGGCAATTTCTAAAATTGTTTCGATTCTTCCATAACATTTCGCCTTGACTGCTAAATGCGCACTAAAAATAGTATGTTGACAGCAGCGAGTGGAGCGCGAACAAAATGAGCGCACGAGCGAGCGAATGTGCCAGCGAGCAGATAAATGTACGACAAGTGCGAGCATAAAAGATTCTACACTCACTCGAAGGTTCTTTTATAAGCGACGTTTGTGACGACGAATGTGTGTGTGTGTGATGGCCCACCAACTGGCTAGCTGACTGGCTGGCCGGCTGGCTGTTAGGCGATGGACACGTTGACTTCTTCAAAAAAATGTTGACAAAATCCACATCAGAACACGAGCTGTGACGCAGTGACGTTGCCAAAAGTTGTGGAACATACATACAGCTACAGATATATACATATATGCACATGCACATCTGTAGTCAGCCAACGTCACAGCTGTCTTGGCAAACAACAGCAACAACAACAATAATTACCCTACACAGCCCAGTGCTCCAGCTCCTACCATCACCTCTGGCTGGCTAGCTATGTACATATGTATGTAAAAATGTAGCGAAAAATTCTTCGACACTACAACAACAACAAGTATGCGAGTTTACAACAAACGGCAACAACAACAACAACAATCAATCACACACTGTTATTACTTATTCTGCTCTCTCTCTCATAGCGTACTCTCCCTACTGTAAGCCCTGTAACGTTACGCGCACCGCATGGCCCTCCACACCCACAACCACACACACACACACACGCACACACAGTGCATTAGCTGTTCTGCGACTTTTTTTTAGTTTTATTTGCGAATTTTAAAAATGTGCCATTCTCTCTCGCTCTGCTGTTGCTTACACTCATTGGGCGGCATTACAGCTGCGCTCACTCTTACGTGTTTCGCCACGCGTGGCGTTGCTGTAAGCTCGTGTGTGTCGACTCTACAGCAGCTTGGTTTCTACGAGCAATTTTTACATTTTCAATTTCATTTCCGTTTTCATTGTTTCCTTTTTGTTTTGTTGTCACGTTTCGTTGGTTGCTCACGTTGTCGGTTCTGTGTTGAATTCTTATTTTTTTTTACGTTTTTTCTTGCTACTTTCTTGTGGTGGCGGTGGTGGTCTCAAAGTACTGTTAGTTTGCTAAACTCTCTGGCGCGTACGCCACCCAACCTCGTCGTCGAAAGGCGTTTGTGGAGGCTCCCCTTCGGTTTCGTGCTTTGTATACATTTAAATGCCCTTTGGGGCTACTCATTCGCCTTGCTAAAGCGTTCAAGACGTCTTCTAAGCTTCTTACATCTCCATCTCGTCACTACGCGTTCCCTGAAACTCTTCCGCACACACATTTCACATTTCTCTGCTCCCTTTATGTCATCGAACTCGCTCATTCTGCCGCCTAATTCAAACGCCTAACTGTATTTCGATTAACACACCTTCGTAATAACTTTGTTAACGTAATTTCGTTTTATGACCGGCAGGCTTCTGCACTCCACTGCACTCTACTGTTTACTATTGCTCTGGCACTTCGCTTTTGCGTTTTTTTCTTATGCGTGGCTTCTTTTAACTTTTGTTCGCTGTTGCTTTTAGTCGCTTACATTAAGTAAGCACCGGTGGGCTTCGGTGGCTATCCACACAGCTTGCTGTGAGTTTTCCTTAATGTGTGGCAAGCTGTGCAGATTTTCTTCTTAATCACTTTATGTTATCTCTTCATTTTCTTATTTCTTTCATTGCTTTGTGTTTTTTGTAAGTTTTTTTTTTCTTTTTTCTCCAGCATTCGGCGGCCTCCAGTTGGAATGAAGGTTTTACACGTCTTTTTTTATTCAGTTTATTTTTTCCCTTTTTCTTCTCCTCCTCCTCTCTCTTTCACACCGCCATGACATAAGAGACGCTCATAATGTCGATCGATTACTTTTAATATCTGTTTTACACATCGACATCCTCGGCTGGCGTTTGGCGCTTGGGGGCATCATGCAAGATTACGCAAATTATTTGTGTAATGGAGCATTTAAAGTGTAGTCTTACGTACGGCTTATGAATGGAGAGGTAATTGTGAGGTTATATATTTTTTAATCTTTTTTATTCATCGCTTGCGAAAGTGGCGTCAAAAAGTGAGGTGTGGAGAGATTTTTCCACACACAAAAAAAAAAACAAATAACAAACGATTTCAATTAATCGATTAATCGATTAATTGATTTTTAGATTGTCCTGTCAAACGATTGCGATAAATCAATTAATCAAATAATCGATTATTACATTTTTGCCAAACGATTTCGATTAATCGATTACTCAGGCAACCGATTGTGAAACCATTACTCGAGTAATCGATTTCCCACCGATTTAGATTAAACAATTACTGGAGTGATCGATTGTCAAAAGAATCTGATTAGTCAATAATCGAGTGATTGATTGCCAAACGATTTATATTAATCAATTAATCGGAAAAGCGATATTAAAATTTTCTAGCCAAAATATTTCGTATAAAAAATTACACCCGTAATCGATTGTCAAACGATTTCGATTAAACAATTATTCAATTTCGATTAATCGCTTGTCTATCAAATTATTTCGAAAAATCGATAATTCTAGTAATCGATTTTCAAACGATTTCGATTAATTAAATACCCGAATAATCGATTATATATTGTTTGCCAAATGGTTTCGATTAATCGATTACTCGGTAACCGATTGTGAAACACTTTGGATTTGGATAACACAATGAGTCGAGTGACCGATTGTCAAACGAATTTGATTAATCAATTATCGAGAAATCGATTGTCAAACGATTTCGATTGAGCAATTACTCAATTTCGATTAATCGATTGCTCGAATAAGCGATTATTAAATTTTTTTTTTCAACTCAACGGGGAATTTTTCAAAATGCATATTAGGGCGCTCTCAACGAGAGCTATGAAGCTCCGGAAACTCCGTAAGTACTTAATACTTGTATATGCCCGCATTAGGTTCCAATAGCCCAAAAAGAATTTACGGATTCCTAAATTTCTGCCCAGTTGCAGTCGGGAGTGGACGTCGGAAAGAACTTTATGTACGAGGATTCTTTGTGGAAGACAATGGTATCCACTACAAGATGTAGAAGCCTCTTTTTGGACCTTGGATTTTAAGATCCCTTAACCGAAAGAATGACTCCATATGTAACACAGAAGGCAATGGGCTACGCTTCACACATCAAAGAGTGTATCTTTGGAGAACTGGTATTTCTGTAACATGCGATTGACACCACTTTGCACCAGAGGAGTCTAATTTGAGAGCAGAACTTAGACTTAGAATTACATAGGAAGCGTGGAATGTCACTGTGAATCAGAGGGGTCTAATACAGGATTGAGGAGGTCGGTCTACATCCTGTGAGGAGGATGTAGCTACAAGCTGGGCATCACTTTACACCAGAAGAGTCTGAACTACAGGATCTGTGACGGCCTATGTGGTAAGCAACGGAGGAGTACTCCCAACTACTAAAGCTTTCCACATACTATACGTCTCCCCACTAGCGTGTTCTCAATTCAAAACACACATTCTCACATAATTATAACGCACTTTACTCCCTTTATAACCCACATTCATGCGATCATAATATTTACAAAGAACGTACGTATGTTAGCGAGTCAAAAGTAAGAGCTCTTAACTCACCGAGCAGCCATTTTGCGCGAAGCCTAGCGTTTTCCTAGAGACTCAACAGTTAAATTGCAACATCCACTCATGTAACAATCACTATCGAGTTAATCAGCCGCAAATACACAGTCATTTAATGCGTACTAAATGCTTTTATTGACGACTCGTGGCTTTTGAATGCAATTGCCGTTTAAGGGTATGCGGAACTCTGGATATGTGATAGCTTTTGAAAATTGGAATATACAGTTATTTGCTAAATACTTGGGCAGGGCTGAGAGCCCTCGTCTTACTTCAAAAAAAAAAAAAAAAAAAAAGGAGGGTCTACTGAAATGTTTGACTTAAGAATTTTTTTTTCTTTTTTTTTTTGTAATTGACAACGCTGACCAGGCATTCAACAACGCCGCCTCCTCGCGCTCATTTCCTCTATATACATACAATGCGTCTCCCTACATCGGCATCTCGTTAAACTCCCATACCAGTACTCGGCAAACACTTATGTAGCTTCTACATGCGGTGTGCGCGGCGTATTTCCGGCTTTATTGTGATATTTCAGTGTTCGAAATTTACGCGCTACAACTACAGGCGACTGGCAGTGAAAATATTTTACGCGGCAGCAACCCACCCACCCACGCTACAAACAAAGGCAGAGCAAGAGACACGCAGCAGAAACTCAGCCATGCTGAATGGCTGGCTGGTTGACTGTCTGGCTGGCAACTACCTATGGACCAAGCAGCCGTCAGCTTGCTTGCGGGCCGCCAGCATTGTAATATGAAATTGCAGCAGTAACAAAGTTCCCCCATCTCTGCCTCGCGCCACCACAGTCATCTACGTCTCGTACGTACACTGCTTTTGTAGTTGCAGTTGTTTTTGTAGAAAGGAATTTTTGGCAGCAGGAATTTGAACACCTTTGTCCGCACCATCACCATCACCACCACTGTCAGCTACACTGAATTGCCGGCATGCTCCGGTTGTTGTTTGCAATGAAGAAGAGGAAGAAGAAGAAGAAGATGGAGGAGCAGCAGCAGCAGAGAAGTGGAGTGTAAAAAGGTGAAGAAGAAGAAGAAGATTGGGTGTGATTTATGTGCTGCGCCGGCACCACATAGAAGCTCGAGCTCGACAGGCGCGCGATAATACCAAACTGTTGGAAGCTGCTCGGTGTGGCAGTATGTGTGTGTGTGTGTGTGTATGAGGGCAAGCGCCTTTTTGTAGGCAACATTGTATAGAAAAGTGCTCTGTGCTCGGCATCGGTATGCATACATACGAGTATATGGTGTACAAGTGTATGTCTGTATGTCTGTATGTATGTATGTATGTATGTTTATATTAGAGAACATAAAAGCGTAGTAGCGTAGGAGCATAGGAGCGTAGGAGCGTAGAGTGTATAATAAAATGTGATACTAAAGAGGATATGATAATAAATAAAATTAGTTAGTGAGCAGCAGTGCAGCGCATAGCAGCGCAAGAATGCATGTTATTGGTGTAATGAATATATATTACAAATACACACATCCATACATACATACATACATGCTTTAGTTGAGGAGAATGAAAATTGCCGCTTTAAACTTCAAGTGTTTATAACTCTAATATATACTCCTACATACATATATGGGTGTGTGAAGAGTTCAAACAACGTCTCTGAAGCGCTGTATATACAAACATACATACGTATATATGCACACGCTCTTATGCCACTCACATATTTATACATTAGTATACTGACACATATTGCTCCTTTCTTTTGTACTTTTATTTAGTTTTATACATTTATGTATGTTTGTATGTGTGAGTGTGTGTGTGTGTGTATGTGTCTGTGTGGAAAACAAAGCTTTCAAGTCAAAGGTTATTGCTTTCTAAACGTTTCGCCTTGTCCGTTGGACAAGCTATGGAGTATGTATGTGCATCATACATGAGTACGCATAAACACATACATATGAGTATATGTGTACGAGTATGAATATGTATTCGGAATACACATTTTTCACACATAGAAGCTTAAAATACTCGGCATTCTTTGACCATTCCGTAGGAAAATTCACAAAAACAAAATAAAATAAAATAAAAACATCAAAAAAAATAAAAAATAAAATTAAAAAAAAAATATTAAAAAAATTAAAAAAATATAAAAAAAATTTCAAATTAAAAAAAAAATTAAAAAAGAAAATATCAAAATATTTAAAAATATTAAAAAAAAAATTTCAAAAAGAAATTTAAAAAAGTAAAAAAAAAATATATAAAATCAAAAGTATAAACATTTTTTTTAAAATTAAAAAATTCAAAATTAAAAAAATATTAAAAAAATTATTTAAAAAAATAATATAAAAAATATTTAATAAAATGAAACGAAATAAGAAATATTAAAAATAAAAATAATTAAAAATAAATTAAATTAAATACATTAAGAATAAAAAAGTGATTTAAAACCGTTTAATATGTAAAAAGAATCATAATTATTGCACGTTATTTAAAATTTTTTTGAATAAACAAATTTTTTTTTGCATATTCTAGATAAAAAATATTTAAAATAATAAGAAAAAAACTCCACAAAAATTCGGCAAATGGTAGTCGAAAACTTTTTAAAATTAAAAAAACAAAATCTTTTATATTTATTTTAAAAAAAAATAAAAACCTTTAAAGCTCGTCAAAGTTTCCCAAAAATATTATCAATAAAAAGTTCGAAATTTAACAATATACATTTCTTTCAATAAAAAATTATTCAAAATTAAAAAATTTTTAAAAGAAAAATATCTTAAATGAATATATTTTAAATTAAAAGATTAACATTATAGAAAATTTCCAAAAATTATTATATGAAAATTAGATTATAAATGAAAAAAAAATGTATATTTTGAAAAATTAATTTCTTTTTCAAAAACCTTAGGTTCTGCATATGCAACCTATCTATACTCAATTCTCTAGAACTATACTCTTTCACCCGGGAACCATGAACAAACCTTTTATGAGCTGCGGTAACCACAAGGCTTGTGGAGCCCTAAATATTTTAACTTTGAAAAAGATCAAAAATTCTATTTTTAAATTAAAAATACAAAAAAATTAGACAAAACTAGAGAAAATTCTTTCATTTTCAAATATTTTAAAATTGTGAATTTCATCAAAAAAAAAAAAAAAAATTAAAAAAATTTCTCCGAACAGGAAGAAAAAAAAAACGAGTTTATTTAATGTTTTTTGTTTTCGCTGTAGTTTTACTGCTTAGAATGACCTAAAAAAAAGGTAGTAATAAATTTTTCAGAATTTTCGAACAATTTTTTTCCGATTGAAAAATGAATCAACGGCAATAAATAGCTGTAAAAGTTAAATTCAAACACTTATTACTCAACATTGTCAGTAAGCCTTCGAGAAAACAACTAACATCTATACTCGTTCTGCCTTTATAGTGAACACACACACACACACACTCCCTCTCTCTCTCTCTCTCTCTCTCTGTTACTTTTAATTTTTATTATTATTATTTTCTTTTTAATAAAGCGCTCAGCTCAGATCTACTTCTCCGCATTACTCAAATAAAATATTTAAGCTGACGAAAACTCACAATCGGCTCCAACGGGCAGCCAACAATCGTTTATCGCTCTCCATGCCACACACGCTCTTCGTTTTTGGTTCGTTAGTTAGTAATTTTTTTTTTGCTTTTATTTATTTACAAATACACCGTGGCGAAATACTTGAGGAAAATATGTAGCAAAATGAAATAAAATAAAAAAGAATTTAAGACCGAATTGTGAGAGCATGAGAGGGAGGAGTCGAGGGGTAGAGTGTTGTTTAAAGCTTGTTTTTGTTGTTGGCTGAAGCATGGCAGTGCCGGCTTAAATGGCGATGTACATTTACTCTTGTTTTTTTATTCTTGTTGCTGTTGTTGTTGTTGTTGTTGTTGTTGTTGTTGCTGTTGTTGTTGTTGTTGTTGTTGCTGTTGTTGTTGTTGTAATAGTTTTTATTGTTGTCTGTCAACAGTGTTGATGTTGATGATTGTGATGATGTTGATGGCGCTGCTCGTACTCCCTTCCGTCGCTCGACGCTCACGTCGACTGCGCGGCTGATGGTGTTGATGATAATGATGTTGTTGTAATTTTTATATTTCCCTTCTTCTTTTCCTTTTCTACTACTTTATTTTTATGTTGTTTGTTGCTCTACAAATGTACGTCGCTTGTATGTGTGTGTGTGTGTGTGTGTGTGTATGCACTGCAATTTCATTCAAAATGATTTTATCGATCGATCAATTGCGCACTGCTAGCAGCCCCGGAGTAGTGGTGAGTCAACAACGGTTGTGGGGAAGCTCACGAGCGCATGATGGGTGAGTTCAGTTTATGTTATGAGTAAAGAAAGTTGAACAAAAAAACAGGTGTAGTTCTCAGTGGGTGAGTGGGTGAGTGGGCCATAAGCGGACGTTCGCTGATTGCCAGTTCGTGGGTGTGTGGGTGGTTTGTTGGGTGATATCGTAAATAATGCAAATGTACGACGAGCACGGAAGTGTAAATTATAAATTTAGATTAAAAAAATGAGATAAAATAAAACAAAATAAATTAAATTAAAATAAAATAAAATAAAATAAAAATAAATAAAAAAATAAATAAAAAAATAAAATAAAAAATAAAATAATATAAAATAAAACACAATAAAATAAAATTAAATTAAAAAGATTATAAATAAAAATTAAAAAAAATTAAATAAAATTTAAAAAAATAAAATAAAATAAAATAAATTAAAATAAAATAATATAATATAAAATAAAATAAAGTTAAATTAAATTTAAAAATATTAAAAAAAATTAAAAAAATAAATATAAAAATATAAAAAAATTAAAAAATTAATTTAAATAAAATAAAATTAAATTAAATGAAATGAAATTAATATAAATTAAAAAATAAAGTGAAATAAAGTAAAAAGAAAGAAAATAAATTTAATTAAATTAAAATAAAATGAAAGAAAATAGATTAAAATAAAATAAAATAAAATAAAATGAAATAAAATAAAATAAAAAAATAAAACAAAACAAAATAAAAATTAAATTAAATTAAAATAAAATAAAATGAAATAAAATAAAACAAAACAAAAATAAAATGAAGTTAAATACAAAAACAAAAACAATTATATTCTGCACATTTCATACGCCGTTACTTCACTATTAAGTACATCTATTTAAATTAATGGAAACTTTTTAAAATATTGAAGAAGAAGAAGAAGAAGAAGAAGAAGAAGAAGAATATTGGAATGATTGCCGACAATATTCAAAATCGTACTTTTGTGGCAATGTCCTAACTAGAAGCCTTCCACCCTTTGTAGATCTCAGCGAATATTCTAAAGATGACGCTTAGACACTATCAGCTCTCATGCCTTAGTATTAATGTACTGCGCTTTAGCCTGTACAATATTTACACAGCCGAACACCTATGCCCTCTGTTAAGGACCATAATGGCATGTTTTACAATCTATATCGGCTGGAATTTTTTCGAAAAGCACTTTCTTGAAGTAAAACCACCAATCTGGTGCAGCAGGAAGTACGCACTTGAACCGCTTGACGTTATGACGTATAAACTGCATGGCATTTAAATGCCATTCGCGTAGAGCCAGTTAACATCTTCCTGAAAACTCTTCCAACGAATGGCATCATTAGTATCAAAGTATCACCTAATGCAGTCGAAGAATTCCAGCTGCTTGGGTTGACTGAGATCTAGGGACCGTAGCAAGTGACATACCCAATATAAGGAGCTTCCTTACAATACTAATCACCTCTTTGAGTGCTTCTCAAACCAACTCATCCAACATTCCGCCTACATTTGGTTCGAACCTATCGAAACAGCTCGTTACAGTGATAAGTTGAAGAATTTGAAGGAGGTACCAACCGTAGAGTTTAACTGCAACGAGCTATGTAAATTGAAAAGATAGTAAGATCCCCCAGAGCTCTTTCGCCTCGTCAGAACAACAACCAAAACTGACTGAAAGCTAAGAATCCGAATAATTTCGACACATTCTAGAGCGCTTTCAATAAGATAGTTAATCCTAGAGAGATATGGCTGGAAAAAATTAAGGAAAAAGAGAAGTAGAGAGGAAATGAGTTGTCGAAGATGTCAAGAACATTCCAACTTCCAGTCTTAACCTAAAAAAAAATTCTTTTAAATTATCGAAAATTTTCTAAAAACAATTTCATTATTTTGACAGCTTTAACTGGCACTTTAGAGCTCCCCACCTGCTGCTCCCTTCCCAGATGCCGTGGTATTTAGTAGGCATTTAAAAGGATATATGTATGTATATGTGTATACGAGTAAGTGCTACCATTAAGTAAGTGTAATGCAGTTAATTTGGCATACTTTCAGGCACAAAATATTCATACCTGTGTGTGTATGTATTGATTTAATGTCAGAATCATAAACAATTAATTATGTCAGAATTTTTTTTCAAAAAATTTAAAATCCCAAATAAATTATGCGCATTAAATGAACAAGTGAGAGACAAAGTAAATGAAAGATGAGATGAAAAGGATATGTGCGAGTGTGTTTATTTATATTTATTGAAAATATGTCTGTAGGTATATGTAAGCATGTGGCGCCAAGTATTTCTATGAATATTGAGCTCAGTTTTTTTCACTCTTTTTTTTTCAAACCAAAACCCATTAGTCTGCATTTAATGGTTAACTGTGCATTTGCTTACAACACATTAATATTTATACTAGTATGCCTGCCATAAGGCTGTCATAAATATGAATATAGCATTTGTGTATAAATTTGTCAAAAAAAACTGCTATGAAAAAGAGTAATGAAATGAATGGCCATTATTAATTCTTTTTGTGGTGTTCTAGGCTTATATTATATTTTTATATTTACTTAGAAATAAACATAAAATTTTTGGGCATAAAAATTGTGTGTAATTACTTTCGCAAAATGCCCAAATTTTATATACTAAGCTAATCAAAAAAAATAGTTAAACTGCTCAAATGAAATAAAATATGCTGAAACTGGACAAGTGGAACATATTCTGAATTTTCATAAAGCTGAACATGTGAAACATTATTGAAACTCATACAGCTGAACAAATGAAGCGTCACGTTCTATTCAACTAAATCAGTGGAAAATATTACTTTCATTAAAACATATGATTTCCTCTAAAAATTAGTACGCCTGAACAAATGGAACATTATCTCAATTCATATAATTGAACATGTGGAACAGTATAATTACTTTAATATAATTCTTCGCTGAACAAGTGGAACACAATAAATGATTTTATTTTATTTACTTTAAAAATTCATACAAGCAAATGAACAAGTGAATTTTTCTAAATTCGTACCACTGAGCAAGTGAAATCGTATTATATTTTACTCTACAAATTTTTACAGCTGAAAAAAGAGAATATTTTTTGTAAATTAAACAAGTGGAATACAAAAATTAGCACAAGTGAACAAATGGAACATAAAGAGTTCCTTAACATAATTTACTCAAATAATTAGTACAACTGAACAAATGGAACATTTTTGTAAATAGTGAAGTGAAAGTGAACAAGTGAAACACCAAAATTAGCTGAAGCAGCGGAACGTAAAAAATTCTCTAATATAATTTACTCTTAAAGTTCATACAACTGAACAAGTGAAATACTGAAATTAGTTGCACTGAACAAGTGGAACAATGAAATTAGTACAAATGGATCACAATAAATTCTTTGATATTTATTATAAAAATTCGCACAAATGAACAATTAAAACACATTTGCCGTGCAAAAATCTATAAAAAAAAAGATTATTTGACCTTGTCAGCGACAACGAAAGACAGTAACTGCAGAAAGTGAAAATTGGCATACTTGCAACACGAAAGCAGTGCCTGCCTTACTCCTTGTCGATTGCATTTGTGTTTTTTTATTGCGTAAATTTAATGGTTTTTAAATTACACCCTCCATGTACTCCCATAAATATAAATCTGTATTGTTGTTGTTTTTTTATCGCTTTCACAGCGGTAACCTCGGTGATTTAAAGTTTCATTTAACCTGTTAAAATGTCCTTTTGTTCTTTTCATAATTTCCACAGCATATGGGCGAACGGCAAAAGATCGTTCCGACTTTCAGCGGAAAGTAAAGAATAAAAGTAGCATATTTCATGGCGCCGCTACGCACAACACTCCATAATTTTTTAATGAACCATGTTTAAATTAATTGCTTTATTTACTACCGTGTGCAGGCGCATAAATGTGCGCTGACAGCAGTTTGGTGCCGCGTTGCGCGCCTGAAAATCACAAAAACAGACACCTGTGTTGCCTGCCTCCCACTTCAGCTTCTTTTTACTTTATCTTTCGTTTTCATTTTCATTTTTATTTTATTGCGCTCGTGGCAGATTTTTGCATTTAATGTTTCGCAACTTCAACGCACGCGGCAGCGCAGCAACGCATGACTGCGTATTTATGACAGCTGTTCAAAAGGGGTTGCGAGTTGTGCAAGGAAAGCAGTGCAAGTGGCAACAGAAGAAAGGAGTAAGAGGCAGCCACTGGTCGGCAGGACGCTCGCGGTCGGTTATTTAATGAAATTTTATTGCTTTTTAAGTGCAATTCAAATAATTTCCACCGCAGAGGTCACAGCTACTTCTCTTTCTTCATCTTCTTCTTCTTTATCCTCTTCTTCTTTCGCCACTTATATACGTCAAGTACTTTCAACAGTTTTTCCACATTCCACAAGCGTAAATCCCACTCACTCACCTCAATGCCAGAGATCAACGCCGGTTTCTTGCCGCTCCACCAACAATGAAAAGGAGGAAAATTAATTTTTTCATCATTATGGAGTACTTAAAAGGTTTTGTGCTTTTAATTATACGCCAGTATGTGAATAATAAACGAAGCCACCACAAGTGGACAATGCAAATGTCATTTAAGCAGACAAATACTGACGGTCTGACTGGGGAATTTTCATGAAGGAAGAAAACTTAAGTGGAAATTAAGTATAATGAGAGTCAAGTGTCCCTGCTGATGGTATTTATGGAATTTTGGTGGGCTTTTGAGAGTCGCATATGACTTAATGAATTTCTCGGCGCTTTTAACATGAGGTTAAAGTGAGTAAAAAGCAAAATGGTATGCGGGATTCGTGGATCACCAGGTATTATTGATAAAACCGGCGAAAAGGATTGAGATTTGTATTTAAGTACCAAAAAGGATTAACCAATTTAGAATTCTATATAATAAAAAGTAGTAAG
Source organism: Neoceratitis asiatica (assembly GCA_030068015.2). Classification (NCBI taxonomy): domain Eukaryota; kingdom Metazoa; phylum Arthropoda; class Insecta; order Diptera; family Tephritidae; genus Neoceratitis; species Neoceratitis asiatica. The sequence continues at coordinate 95,663,957 of CM061525.1, read as the reverse complement.
AAGTACATATTTTGCCTAAATTTCGGCACAAGTAGTATATTTGGGTAAAAAAAATTGGAACAACTAATATTTTCTCATGAAAATTCGTAAATTTACATATAATTCACTCTAAAAATTCGTACAGCTGTACGAGTGGAACATATCATAAATTCGTACAGTTGAAAAAGTGGAATACCCTAAGAGGAGATTCGACTGAACAACTGGAACATATTGCAAATTCGTATAACTGAACAAGTGAAACAAAATTATCTCAGTTGGACGTGTGGAATATAATCAAATTTTTTATATATTTTTCAAGTTGGACGTCTGGAATATAATCAACTTTTTTATAAATTTTTCCAGAAATTTGTACATCCGAACAAGTGAAATATATTGCAAATTCACACAAATGAACACGTGGAACACCTAAATTAACGAAACTGTACAAGTGAAACATAATAATTTCAGTGATATAAATTACTACACATCTTCGTACAGCTGAGCAAGTGAAACATATGGGAAATTCGTGCAATTGAACATATGGAACAGCACATCTAGTTCAACTGGACAGATGGAACATAATAATTTCAATGATTTAAGTTAATCTAAAAATTCGTACAGTTGAACAAGTGAAATATATTGTAGATGCGTGCAACTGGACAAGTGGAACACCAAAATTAGCTCAAATATACAATGCAATAAATTCTTTGATATAATTAATGCTAAAAATACGTACAACTGAACAAGTGAAACATATACGCTATGCGATAAAATGTTAAAATAAAAAATAAATTAAAATTATTTATTTAATTAATATATCTTCAAAAAATGTGAACAAACTAAAAAAAACTACAAATATTTTTGCCGAAAATAATTTTGAAAAGGCTTGACAACAGCTAAAAATCATGTATTAATGCAAGTTAAGCTTTAGTAAGAAAAAGCAAATATTTCCAAAAAAAAAAAGCTTTTCATTATACACTGAGTGGACTATTATTTCCCTTTTTGCCGCCAGCTATAATAAATGAAAAATCCCCAAACACCACAGCACTAGCATAAAACCACTCAAGCCACTTGGAGTATAATAAAAATATTTCTAAGCGAAAAATGTAAGTTAAGTAGAGCTTTTCATCAAACAATTGCCAGCTTATGCCATTGTTCCACATACAATATATATATATAGTTAGTATGCAAAATGTTAGTAATTTGAGAGCTTTATGTAGCGATTAAGGCGCGAGCTCATATAAATATGTACTCTTATGTATATATGTAAATACGCGCAATACACGCAAAACCGCACGCCGCCAGCAAAAAAAAAATGAGAAAAAGGGCAGTCAACTAGCTTAGAGCAACAGAAAAATATGCCTCATATGCTGTGCATACATACACACACATGTAATAAGCATGGAATTTGTGTGTGTGTGTGTGTGTGTGAATTGCTATACACGCATGTAGCCTAACGATAAACTACTAAAAACTGCTACTACGACGAACACCCGCTGCGGGAAAAGTTACATTCATTTATTTTTACGAAGCCTACATTTAGGCGTTAGGCCGCCAGGGGGCATTACATTACTGTGCTGGTTAGCATATGAGTGAGGGGATTGGAGGAGGGAAGAGGAGCGAGTATGTTTGTGTACGCGATGCTGTATTGAAAATCTTTAGCCAACTCTTCACCTCTCTCTCTCTCTCTCTCTACCCTCCCTCTGCCGCCACTCTTTCAGCTCCTCACCTTTGAAAACCTACCTCCGCCTCCATTGTTTGTTCTTTAGCGCACATTTCCTTTCATTTTATGCGCCTACTTTTCCATTTACATTTTTTATGCATTTTTCTCCCCCTTCCTCTTGTTTTGCCTTTTTTCTCTCTAATTTTCTTTCTTTCGTTTTTTTCTCAACTTTTTTTTTCGTTTGCTTTGCACAACCTCTATTGATGTCATTTACCTTTACTAATACTAATGCATATACATATATAATGAAACTTATACTATAGTTAGACAAGCTCGAGCCCAGCTCCTCCTCTCCCCCACCCTCTATTCCACTTTTCCCTCATCCATTTCTCATTTCCTCGTCCTCATTTATTGCGCAAAACATTTACTGACAAAGTGGCGTGCATGTGTTTGTGTGTGTTTGTGTGTGTGTGTGTCTGCGCTTTAGTCATGTTAAGTAACGAGGACATCTGTGGCGCAACAACAACAACAAACAACAACAATAACAGCAGCAGCAGCAGCAGCAGCAGCAAAGATAACGCCACCAAAGCGCAATAACAACTATTTATACGAACTATAACAGCCAAGCCGGCGCTTGAAGTGCGCCTAAATGTATGCAAAGCTGCATAACAAATAGGCCAGTGGCGTCGCGTCGCCGCTCACTTTACGTACTCAAAAATTTTCTATAAGTTTGTTTTTTCAGTTTTTTTTTCTTTACACTTTTCTGCCTCCCCTACTTGTTCAGGCTGCGCTTACACTACGTCTGTTTGACGTTTTTCCACCCGCGCTCAGCGTCGACTGACTTTCTTTTATGCGCTTTCAATTGAGCGCCGCCTGATTTTCGACTGTTTCGCCCTGAAATGTTGAAATATTTGCTTTTCCTTTTATATATATATTTTTTCTTTTCTTCCATGACGCTTTTGGCGTTAATAGAAATTCTTTTTGAACTTTTTAATCTTAAATGTAATAAGACAGTGTGTAAAATGCAATAAAATAATCAAAGGCGTAAAAAGAGAAGAAAAGAAAATTAATGAAAGAAATTGACTGATGTGATAGAAACTAAGGGAGAAAAATTTATGCAGCAACCCTTTGATAAGCGTTGATTGTTGGCAATATTTTAGTTAAGCTTTTAGGCTTTGTAAGCGTGCTTTGTTGCCTACTTTGTGGCGCAAAGTATTTTTATGCGCTGCTTGAGCTACTTTGCAGCACTAAATATGGAAAAATAAAATAGCAGCAAAGGCAATTTGTGTTGGAAATACATACGTTTTTTCTTTTCAAAACTATGTGTGGGGGAAATGATTTTTGCCAATTGAAGTAGAAAACTCAAACGCCTAAAGGTAGATCATATTTTCGAAGCTAAGAGAGGAATGGTACATACTAATATTAGATATGTAAAGTCTTCTAAAGTCTATGCGGACAATTCCGCTTCGATTCAGCTCTTGGAGCAAAACATCACGCTTGTCATTCGCCAGTTACCAGTCGAAATCAACTCGAACGAGTCATCGAAAATTGGACTCAACGATGGAAGGAGCATATGAGACGTAGACGCGACCAACATTTGAAAGAGATAATCTTCAAAAAAATAAATGCCAAAGAATGTTCTTTCGAATGATAGTAAACCCAGTTCTCCATTAAATTTGAATTTTCTGTGTTTTTTTTTTCCTTTAAAGTAGCGAACCTCGAATTTGAATTTTGTGTTTTTTTTTTTTTTTTTTTAATTTATTTTTTTGGACTAACAAAGTAGAGAACCTTGAAATGGATCGCGCTTTAAGATAAAATAAAATAATAAAGAATAAAAAAAAAAAATTAAATTAATAAAAAATTAAATAACGAAATTAAAATAAAATTAAATTAAGAAACATAAATTAAATTAAATTAAAAAATAAAATAAAGTAAATAAAATTTAAAAAAATTAACCAAAACAAAAAAATTGAATAAATAAATAAATTTAAATAAGAAAATTAATTTAATTTCAAAAATATATAAAATCAAATAAACCAAAATAGAATAAAATAAAATAAAATAAATAAAATAAAATAAATATAAATTAAATTAAATAAAAAATATAAAAAAAAAATTTAAAAAAAATATAAAAAAATATAAAAAATAAAAAAACTTAAAAAGTAAAATAAAACAAAATAAAAAAGAAAAAAATCCATAAAATAAAATAAAATAAAGAACCCCAACAAAATAAAGGGCAAATTATTAATGTTATGCCATTAGTGTTGACTCTTTTGGAGCTAGCAGGTCTCCCACATGCAGCTACCAAGTACTTACTTGATTGTTTACCGTTAGAGGCAATTGGTTTTATGACCGTTATATTTACAGTTATAACAGCTGCTATTTGTTTTCAAATACAAAAAAATTCTGTTCATTTTTTATGTTTGTAGTTTTATATATTTTTTTCATTTCTTTATTTTTTTAAATTTTTTTTAATTTTTTTTTTTTTTTTTTTTTGATGTAAATTGTACGCAGATTTGCGTTTTTTTTTTTGCTCCGCGTCATAATGGCATGCGATTTATATTATTTCCACATTTCCACCACGATTTATATACAACTTATACATATATACCACCAACTCGGCTGCGAGTGGCAAAGCTACATGTAGCAGAGCGTACGTATGTATCTAATTATTTATTATGTAAGAATGGTGTGATTGATATATGTATATAATATATGAAGAATATGTACATATGTACAACGAAAAAAAACCGTTATTTTTATTTCTGTCATCTGAATTGTTCACCTGCTGATTTGCGCATTTCGGCAACTTGAATTTATTAACGATAAACTTTAAGCCACGAAATACATACATACACACGCACACAGGCATATGTACAACTGGGGTGGGGAGAAATTACTTTGCCAAACTACTCAACTATGCATTTAATCATCAACCAGCCAGCTCATTAATCCATTTGACGCCACTCAAACCCTGCACACAAACAGACACACACACACACAGAGACAGAGAGAGAGAGAGAGAGCAAACTTTAATCAACACTTTTTCAATTATTATTTGCCAATGAACAAAGTGAAAGAAGTAGGAAAAAGTAACAGAAAACTGGAATTAAATTCGAAATCATCAATTTCTGCCGCGCGCACACACACACACACACATACATGCCGCTACTCAGCTGGAGGTAACAGATAGCACACGTTACAGGCAAGAAAACTTCTGGAGGCAACATACATACATACTGAATTGTTAGATTTTTTTCTCCTATGTATGTAAGCGCGTGCAAGCAGACTCAAGTTATAAGTGCAATAATAATTTCATTAAACACTCCACACGCTTTTACCCAGAGACAGCGCGAAGGCTGGATTTTTTTTTATAGATTTCATTTGTGTTGGGGGGGAAAAGCAAATGAAAATGTGTAAAAAGAAGTTGTAAGGAAAAAAGCAGAAATAGCTTTTGCTTATGCTGTGGAGGTAAAATGTGAAGAGCAGTGGCAAGGTAAAGGAAATATTAAAAAAAAATTTTTTTTTGAACGCATAAGTGTATTAAAAATAGAAATTTTTTTTTGACTTAAATGTATATAAAAAATATAATTTATTTATTTTCTCTAACTATTTTTCTCAAACGTTCTGCAAACAATAAAAAAAATTTAATTACAACACACACCGGCAGTGTGTGCACACACCATTACTAAGCACATATGTACACGTGCTTGCCGCCGTATTGTTATCGGTTATCGATTTTTCACTTGATTCACTGACAGTTTGATGGCGCGCAATTCATTAATTTTTGTCTTATTGAATTTTTATTATACGAAAAATTGACTTTTCACCCAGCTTGTGCGTGTACGTGTGCGTGTGTTTATTTATTTGTATTTCAAACTTTTTGTTTGAGTTGTTGCGACTGCGACACCAGCCAACGGCAGCGCGCTTGCATTGTCTTCCTGCAAATTGAATTGAATTGAAGTTGCGGCGGCGGCGAACACGTTTAATTTAATCGACACAATTGTAAAGTTGGAAAACAACAACAAATAGCGAGTAGATAAATTGAGCTGTCACACACACACACACACACACACTTAAATATTTTTATACAAAAACTAACTAACATTTTAACCACTTTTATCCTTACAAGTATATTCCAGCAGCACTTCACTTCACTTCACTTCACTTCCCACTCAATCAACACTTTGGCAACAAATTTTAGTGAGACGTACAACAACAACAATGAATAATACTTAAACAATACAACAAACATGAGTACGAGTACGAGCAGAAGAGAGAGGGAGAGAGAGGGTGGAGAGAGCAGTGTAATATTGCTGCAGTAAAACATTTTAATGAAGAAATAAATTTGTTGTTGTGAAACTTTTATTTGATTTTTTTTTTCTCTCTCTCTGCTTTTGCACGACATGAACGTGTGTGGAAGCGAAAAAAGAAAGAAAGAATGAAAAAATAAAAAATTTCTCGTAAATAGACACAACTTGTAATTCCAGGCAAGCTCTACACAGCCTGTTACCTTTAAAAGGAGCTCAGTTAACTTTGTCTCTACAGCTAGTTGTCATTCTACAAGTATTGTACATATAGGGTTTGCCAATAAGAGTGATATGATCTCTTTAAGGAAAAAAAACGCACTAATTGTGAAGAAAATCAATCGATACAATTCAGTTCTAATGAATATAACCTCATTCAAATGGCCTCCCCAACTTCGTTTGCAGGCACGAATTCGATGTACATAATTTTTGAGCATTTTTTGCACTAAATCAAGTCGCATGTCATGACGAATAGCCCGTTCAATATTGAGTTTTAAAGCTTGAAGAGCGTCAGGTTTATTGCTAAAGCCCAATGACTTCAAATAACACCCCACATGAAGCGAGTCTAATGGTGTTAAATCACAACTTCTTGGTGGCCTCTTCAATGTCACAATTTCTTGAAACTTAATCGAAACTCCAAAACTGTCGCGCAATAATTCGGTTGTTGCAAGTGCTGTGTGACATGGAGCCCCCCCGACTTGTTGGAACCAGATGTTGTTAAGATCAACTTCAGCCAATTGTGGTCATAAAAAGTTGGTTATCATTGATCTCCATCAGCTCTCCATTGAGAGTAACGGTGCTACCAGCTTCATTTCGAAAGAAGTACGGGCCGTTGATTCCACCAGACCAAAAACCACACCAAAACTGTCAATTTAGATGAGGGTAATGGTTGTTCATGAATAATTTGTGGATTTTCTTCGCACCGGCACCGACACTCAGATGAAGAAAGTGAGCCTCAGCGTGGGAGAAGTTGATTTTCTTAAAAAAATCGTTTTGGTTTTCAAGTTGTTCCAAGGCAAAATCAGCAAAATCCGCAATTTCACGGCATTTATGGTAGTCCAAAATGCCTTCAGTTCTTGAGTGCGAACAACTCTATACGGTTGCAAGTCCAAATTCTTTTCTTAAAATCCGCCAGGTTGTGGTTTGAGACAGTGCCAATTCTTGAGAACATCTTGGAACGTCGACAAACTGCGGTCTTCAGCAAAACTCTGTCTGAACGACAACAATAAAAATGGCCAAAACGACACTTAGAAATCAGATAATCCCTATTGGAAAACCCTTTATATTCTTCGTTAGAGCTCATATTGCATGCTGTAACTACTTTTGGTGTTGTTGTTTCGTGGGTGTGTCTGTGTGTGTGTGTGTGTGTTGTCATGTGCAAGAACTTTTCAAATTGATTTCATTAATTTGTTCGCACATCTTGTAGCTGTAACTTGTGTAGCCGTAGTGTCTGCCGTAGTGCGCTTCTACACGCGTCTATACTGCCTCTCCCCATGCACCACTGGCACATACGTACATATATTTACAGCAAGAAAGACAAACTTTTTTCGCAGTAAGCACGATTTTTATTGCTTTTCCAACTTTTTTTTTTGTTTTTTGTTTTTTTGTTTTTTTTTTCAAGCAAGATTTAAGTGAGAGCAGCTAAAGCATGAAGAAGAAGAATGCTTGAGACCCACAAATCCGTGGGTGATACAAGACGAACTGTGAACGGCGCTTCTATGTTATTCCGTTGATAGTTGAATTGATGATTGAGCACTCCCGAGCCGCAGTAGTAAGTACCCCGTGGATTTTTTCTTTGCTCCATAATTGTTTACCTAAAAATGTTCGCTCTTCCCTCTCTTTCTGCTCGCACTACTAATTCAGATATTCAAGCCTACATTTCGGCGCATTTCATATACATTTTTTGGCTAACATAACCTCACTTAGCCATCAGAGTGCGGGGGGAAACTTTCTTTCTGTCAGTCAATTAGGCGGCAAACGTGCGTGAAAATTAATTTCATTTTGCGTTTAGAAACTGCAAAAAACCAACAAAATGCATATATGTAGCTGTGTATGTGTATTAAAATAATTGCCTGAGGTGTGTTCGCGTACTCCGTATTGATGAACGAAACTTTTTTGAAGTGCGCTTAGATGCGTTTATAAAGGGTGATCCAAGTAGAGGTACTTTTTTCAATAGCCCTTTTTTCTGACAGATCACGCGGGAGTCGTGTCAAGCTGTCATGTTCTTGTTTTTCAGCATTGTTTGGCATTTCATCATGGAAATGGACTTACGCCTGAACAACAACAACAACAAAAAATCATTCAATTTTATTACGAAAATTCACGTTCTGTAAAGAATGTGTTTCGAGCGCTTCGTCGCTCAACTTATGGTCACCTTAATTTGCCTACTGAGCGTACTATTCGCAAAACCATCACCCATCTTGAAGATCAGCACGCAGTGAAGAAAATATAGCGACCGTAGCGGAGGGTGTACACGATGACCGTGGGATTCGGCGCCGTTCGCAGCAACTCGGACTGACTTATGGAACAACTTGGCGCATTTTACATTGAGATCTTAAATTGAAAGTGTACAAAATACAGCTTGTGCAAGAAATGAAGCTGCTCAACCTTCCCAAGCGATATCGCATCGATCTATGTGCACTTGAAAAGTTTCCGAAGAAGATCCGACGTTTTCGAGTCAAATTTTCTTCCTGCAATGAGACCCATTTTTAGCTCAATGGGTATGTAAACAAGCAAAATTGCAGCATTTGGAACGAAGAGCAACCTTAAGAGATTCAAGAGCTGCCATTTCATCCATTTCATCCAGCAAAAACAACGGTTTGGTGTGGTTTGTGTGCCGGTGGAATTATCGGTACATATTTCTTCAAAAATGATGCCGGTGAAAACGTAAACGTCAATGGCGACCCACTATCGCGCCATGATAACCGACTATTTGATGCTTGAAATTGAAGCTCGTGATCTCCGCGACATTTGGTTTCAACAAGACAATCAAACAATCAATGGATTTATTGAGAGAACACTTTGGTGAGAAGATGATTTCACGTTTTGGGCCGGACGCAATCAACTGGTCACCAAGATCGTGTGATATCACACCGTTAGACTTTTTTGCCTGTGGGGGTATGTACAGCCTAAACACAATCCTGCTACGATTCAGGCCTTGGAGCAAAACATCACGCGTGTCATTCGCCAGTTACCAATCGAAATGCTCGAACGAATCAACGAAAATTGTACTCAACGATGGATGGACTATCTGAGACGTAGCCACGGGCGAACATTTGAAAGAGATAAGCTTCAAAAAATAAATGCCAAAGAATGTTCTTTCGAATAATAATAAACATTCCCCATTAAATTTGAATTTTCTGTTTTTTTTTTCTTTAAAAAGAAGTAGAGAACCTCGAAATGGATCACACTGCCTACCCAAAAAGTCTGTCTACCAACACAAATGGCTCAAATGTGAAAACCTTAAATAAGATAAATTCCAACACCTCAAGTGTGTCAACGCAAAGGCAATAATTAACATAGATTTCGATTTTATTGACGCATAAATGGCAATCATAATAACAACAACAACAGCAAGAGCAACAATAACCAATGTAAACGCATTTACATATACAAATATACGAGTATATCTGCTCCCAAAACACTTGAATAAGCCTAAAATACCAATGATGAAAGCAACAATAATGATAATAACACAACAACAGCAACAACAACAACTACCACCTGTCCAAACTGGCAGGCATTAAATTTACGTTGACAAGATTCGGCAGCTCGTTAAGCGAAATTCCCAATACGCTCATTCGTCAGTCAAACTCAGTCAGTTAGTCAGGCAATCGGTTAGTCAATCGGTTAGTTAGTGATTCAGTGAGTCAGTGAGTCGGTGTGTGCCATTTAGGTCGTGTAACACTTGTGTAATGATAAATTAAATGACATTTAATGTAAATGTCAATACGACATACTCGTATATATATATATATATACATATATATGAAGCAGTTAAGCACACATAAATAGCCATTGAAGGCGGCTTACCAAAGTATATGCAGAGGCTCAGCAGACTGAAATACCTTCAAGTGTATTTAGATGAATATGAAGCAGGGATACACGTGCAGACGTAGTAAATATGAAAGGGTTATCCATTTAGTGGTTCCGAAAGTGTAGGGATGTGTATTTTGACATCTGTCAATCTTAACTGTCAGGAAGCTATGCCTTAAAATTGTTGAAATCTACTCAAATAAATGGTGATTCTCAAACGTGGCCACGTTTCGTGCTTTAAGAGGTGATTACGGTGCACAAAATCGTCCAACTACTCAAGCAATTGTTGAAACTTGAAGAGACTGGTTCGGTTACAGATACTGTAAGGCCCGTGCACCATCGTATTGCTCGTTTCAACTCATATAACGCTGCTGTAAGTGAAAGTGTAGCCGAAGACCCGACGTTCTCAAGCGCTTAGACTTTCTTTCAGCACATTATGGCATACTTTGAGTTACACCTCCGTCCACGTAAAGTTCAGCTCACACATCAACTGAAGCCAGCTGACCATTCACAATGCGGTAATTACGTCGATTGGGTGCTTGAAAAACCAGCAGTGGACTGCAATTTTTCCAGCAGACGTTTACAGCGGCGGAGAGGTACATTTCTCACTCGGTGGATATGTAAATAAGCAAAATTGTCGCATTTGGGGCCCCGAGCATTCTCAAATAATTGAAGTGAGGCCATTACATGCAAAAAAGCTTACTGTCTGGTGCGCTCTTTGGTACGGAGGTGTAATTGATCCTTACTTCTTTGAAAACGATAACGGCGAGACTCTCACTGTCAATTCAGAGCGTAATGATCGTATGATAATCGACTTTTTTTTGGTCTTCCATTGAAAATCACGACTCGAACAATATGTGGTTCCAACAGGATAGTGGCACATGCCACACAACACAAGAGAATACGGCTTCATTGCGCGGCCGCGTAATCTCTCGTCTTGGCAATGGCAATTGGCCACCAAGATTGTGTGATTTGACACTGTTGGACTTGTTTTTGTTGGGTAGAATAGACCTCCGCATGTCTTAAGATCTTAATTTACATTTATTTTTTAATTTCAGCTTGAGTTGTTGAGAAATATTTTCATTTAAAACTTTTCATTTCATTATTTTAGGCTCCCTTGCTCGTACGCGCTGAGTTGAGTCTTCATCAAACACACTGAACACACCTCAGCACCTTGCTTTCGGTTTAAAAAAGCCTTTTAATTAAGTTGACCAACACGTGGATGGGCGGCCTCAACTCAACTAACCCAGATAAGCTCGAATGAAGATTCAATTAAAAATTTAATTGACACCGGACGGACTACGGCTGTTGCACAGCGAGTGCAAAGGCGAAAGATCAGGCAAGGGCAATGGATTGGCTAATGGAGGTCTAGGTACGAATACACCTAAAGAGTTGCAGACGAGTTTGTAATCCATTACTAGCACCCCCATTGACCATAAATAACAAATGTGTATGTATATGTATAAGGAATTGCATGTATGCCAACTCACCACTTGCATCCTGTTGCTGGCTCGCTGACTGCTGTTGTTGCTGCTGCAGCTGCTGCTGTTGCTGTTGCTGCTGATGGTGTTGATGCTGATGCTGAGCTTGTTGATGATGTATGTTGGGCGCACAGAATGCGCTCGAGCCACCACCTGCTGTCATGGACAACGTGGAATGTGGTGGTGGTAACAGGCCACTGGGCCCAGTCTGTTGTGGCGGCGGCGCATAAATGCTGGATCGATAGGTAGGCGGTGGTGATACCACCACATCGCAACGTCCCGACCCGACCACCACGCTTGTAGACGCCGGTGGTGGTGGTGGCGGCGCTCTGTAGTGCGGTGGCGGCGCTTGATAGTGATGCGGTGGCGGCGGTGGTGGGCCACCAGCTGTGGGCGGTGGACCACCGTGCATACCATGCTCACCACCACCCACTTGTGGATATGCGTGGGGGTGTGCGTGCGCATATTGATGTTGATGGTGTACATGCATACCGGCAGCAGCTGCGGCGGCTGCTGCTGGCGACAAGTGATGTACGTGATAGGCAGCAGCTGCTGCTGCGGCAGCGGCAGCATATGATGGTGGTGGTGGGCCATGCTCTGGTGCACCGTGCTCAGTGTGTATGCCCAGATCACTGGCGTGATACATGCCTGCGCCGCTGAGCGCTTCCGGTAAGGTTGTGCCGACGGCTGTGGGCGGCGGCGGCGGCGGCGGTGGTGGTGGCGAACCTTGTGCTGTGAGAAGATATTAAAAAATAAATAAACCGTGAGATAAGCTAAGGGGTCCATGCAAACTCACCATCACTCATCGCACCTGTAGAGCCTCCGGTAGCACCGGGTGGCAGCATGCTAGAGAGCGCACTTAGTGGCGTATAGGATTTAGGCGGATCAACTGAGTTGGGACGCAAAACACGCTCCTCGGTGACACTGGATTGCACGCGATATTGCATTTTACAATAGGCCTCCTGACTTGAACCCGTAGTGGAGTTCACGTACACGCCGGTAATGGTTACATCGGTGTCCTGTACAATGACCACACTGGACGAGGTGGGTCGACTGGAGTCTTTTGCATCTTTTGTGCTACCCGAATCACGGAAACCAGCCGTTGTTGTGGTATCTGTATTTGTCTCTTTGGTTTCTTTGGAATATTTCGAATCGTTGCTCTCTTCATTCAAATTTAACGGTCTCGATGACTCTCTGGCAGTGCCACTGGCATTTGATGCATTAGAGCTATTTGCTGTAGCGGTTGCATTGGCAGTAGTTTCGCCGTTACCCTTCGTATTTGAGGTTTCTTCGGCCATCGCTGTGGCCGTGGACGTTTTACGTGATTCCTTAGCCAAATCCTTAGATTTTTTAGCCGGTGTGGATGTCTTGCCCTCCCCGTCGGAACTGTCGTAGCTGCCGTAGGCAAGATTTTTATCCAAATGCCGCTCTACCTCATAGGTGGCGGCCACTATGGCACTAGCATTCAGGCTGGCCATACGTTTGCGTGCCAATATACCCTTGTAGTCGCCGATTAGCTCTTCACGTAGCATACGCTTACGTTTCTTTGGCGGCTTACGTGCCTCCAACTTGGCCTTATGTGATTTAGTTTTCTCTTTGTCGGGAGTTTTCTCTTCATTATCACTTCCCTCGCTATTTTCGCCAGCATCTGAGCTTTCGGTCTTCAGTTTAACTAGTTTCTTCAAAGGCTTCTTAATCTTCGTGTACTTGCGCTTAACCCTAATGGGATCTTTATCCTTCACAACATTTTTTTCTTTTTCTTCTTTAGATTTGGAAGCTTTACTGCCGGAAGCACCTTCTTCTTTCCCTTCTTTCTGTCTCTCTTTCTCTTTCAACTTCTCTGCTTCTTTTTCTCTCTTATTTGCCAACTTTTTCTGTAATTTCTTACGCTTCAGCTTCATTTTGTCTATCTCCTCATCTTCACTGTCACCACTCTCCTCGAATTCCCAATGTTTACCGAGTCCACGCCCACCTGGTACATGACGCAGTTCACGCTTTGTTTCCACTTCCGGCGGTTCCTCCTCGGAGTCAACTTTTTGCCGCTCATTGGACTTGACGACATCATCGGCTTTCTTGTCTTTCTTTAATTTCTTCTCCTTCTCATCGAGCTCTTTATCCTTATCTTTATCTTTCTCCTTCTCATCTTCACTTCCATCGACGGTGCGTATTTTGGGTGGCAACTGTGTGGCTTTTGATAGACCGAGCTCATACGCCGTCCGCGATTCATTCTCATAGAGGCACTGCACTTTGGCCAAAGCATTCAGTGAAGCCATACGATGCCGTTTGGGTCCGAAATCAATCAATTTCTTTTCGTCTTCCGAGTCGCTACTACCTGTCGATGAGTCTTTTTGTACTTTAGCGGGATTGGCTTTTGGCTTTGCTGTCTTCTGTAACATTTTACCTTTAACGGTTTTTAGCACTTTCTTTGTGATTAGCGGTTTCTTCTTATATACTTTCTGCGACACTTTCGGTTTTGTAACCTTCTTTTTTTGGGGCTTGGGCTTAATGCTCTCCGCCTCAACTTCGTTTGCGTCCTCAGATTTATCCTCTGCCACACCTTCAGGCGTTTCTTTTTCGACTTTTGTCTTTTCTTCGCTGTCAGATTTTTCCAACGGTTCCTTTATTTCTACCTTCACTGGTTCATTCGCATCTTCTTTCTTTTCTGCTGGCGCATCTTCCACCTTCATTTCTTTCTCTTCCGGTTCGATGGACTTTTGGTCAGTCACAAGAGCACCCTTCACTTTATTTTCTTCCTCTGCGAACTCGCGTAGATTTTTCAATGTAGGCAGCACCATTTTAATATTGTCTTCCTCCTCCGACCCTGATCTGAAGTCATAGATGTCGTCCTTTGTCGACGAACTACTGGATTTTTCAGCTTCTAACTTTTGCACAAACTTCGATTTCTTGCCGACCAATTTAGCAACTGGGCTGGACTTAATCGGCGGTACTTTGTACTTGCTCTGCAATCTTTGCTTGATATTTGATGTTTCTTTCTTGCCAATGAGCGGTGAGGATGAGGCTGAAGTTGATGCCTTTTCAGTAGTCTCTTCCTGTTTGTGAGCCTCCATCTTCTCTTTCTCCACCTCCGCAGATGGCTCGCTTGTTGTTGTGTTTTCTTGCTTGTTTTCCACCTCCTTGGGTGCGCTTGCACATACCGGCATTTCTTCTAGATCCATTTGCACTACTTCCGTATTTGCGTCTAGCACTATTCTTAATGTCTCTTCTTTCTCCACCAACTGTGGCGGCTCATCAGCGGCATCAACCTTCTCAGGTTCTTTTATATTGCACTTGTCTGGATTCTTTGGATTCGTCTTTGCTTTTTTCGGTGATGGCGTCTTTTTAGCCGTCTTATCAGCCTTCACGTTGTCAGTATCTTTATCCGGTGGCTCAGGTGGTTTCACAGTGTCAACTCTGTTATCTGCTTTGTCTTCCGTCAGTGCGCTTGCCACTGCTTCGCTCGGCTTCTCGGCTACCGTCTTTGCTGCAGGCTTTGCTTTCAGTGGTCGCTTCTTTAACGGTGTTCCAACAGTCGTTGGATTTGCCGATGCCTTCTGCGTTTTAAGATCGTCCACATTCGCTTTTTGTGTCGGTGCCTTTTTGTTCTTCTGATTTCCCTCGGTCTTGTTGGTGCGTTTAGCGGTTGCTTTCTTTTTAGGCGCCATTTTAGCCGCTGAAGGTTTATTTGTTTCACAGGGAGTTGCTTCAGATTCGCTGGGTTTCGTCGAGTTTACCAAGCTGGAATCTGCAGCAGGTTCGTTTGATTTTGGCGCTCCTTCGTGTGCGGTGGGAGACTCTTGTGAGTGCGTGTCTTCTTTGTGGGGCTTTGAAGGCTCACTCACTTGCTCTGTTTCGTTACTTTGGGGTTTATCTTTTTCTTGCGATTTTGCCGTGTCTTTGTCAATTTCTTCGTTTTTATCTTCTGCCTTCCCTTCTTCTTTCACTATCTTCTCCTTATTTTTCTCTTTTTCCTTCTCTTTTTCTTTCACTAACTCTTTCTGCGTCTCTTTTTCTTTCACTATCTCTTTCTCCTTCTCTTTTTCCCTTTCTTTTTCTTTATCTTTGTCTTTGCCTTTCTCCTTCTCTATATCTGTGTCTTTTTCCTTCTCTTTATCTTTATCTTTGTCTTTATCTTTCTCCTTTTCTTTACACTTCTCCTTCCGTTCGTCTTCTTGACGCGCCTTCGAACGCACTGTATTCGATTTCGGCGGATTTAAGCTCGCTATCACTTTAACCGCTGCTGCACGTGACTTCGTCTTTACATTCTCCGATATCGAGGACTTGAGCGTATCTTGTATACGTTCCTCGGATGGCAGTATGTTATCGAAACCGCTTATTTGGATATCGAGGCTTTTAAGCATTTTACTTATAGCCTTGTGCTTACCATCTTTGCGTTCTTCCGCCGCTTTGCTCTTACTGCTGGCAGCGGAGAAGGATTTGGATGTGCTTGCTGGAGGAGGCTCGGAGTCGGCTTTTTGCTTCTCCGTATCCGTTTTTTTATTGGAAATGCAGGAAGACTTTTGTCGTAACTCGGAAGTACTCGGCTTTTTCACATTCTCACGTGATGGCGTACGTTTTGTAGATTTAGTCGGTTTCGCAGACTCGTCGGTCTTGTCGGATTTAGTTGTCGGCACTGACTTGACGACTACACCTTCCTCACTGGTTTTTGTACTGGCTTTTGTATCGTCCAGCTTTTGAGTGATCTCGCTCTGAGACTTTTCCAACTCTTTCTTCACTACTATGCTTTCGACGCTTGTGGTTTTCTCTTTATTCTCGCTTTTATTTTCCGTTACTTTCACTTTCGTTTTTTCCACGTCTTTATCCTTATCTAGTTCATTCACGCGCTTCTCGCGTTCTCTACTACTAACCGCTGTTTGCTGTTTCTTACCAGGTGACGGCGTACGACCGACCACGGCACGCTTCGTTGACGTCACGTTACTGCTAGCGACAGCCGATGGTGGCTTTCGACCTACTGGCGACGAACTATTTGCTTTGCTTGGAAGAGTACGTTTCTTAAGCGACGGAATTGTATGGTTCGAAGAACGTTGTTGACGCTCTGTGCTGACAGCGGCGGCTGTGGCGGCGGCAGCTGCTGTAATAGGACGCTTCTTAGGTCCCATGCCCCTGAAAGAAGAAAAAGAAATATTTTATTCGAGGATTGACAACTGATTGTGTGGTAAGGCGAAGCAATTAAATGGAAGCCCAGTTGAGTTGTGCGCACAGCTAAAGGACAATCACTAGTTTTTAAAGCACTCAGAGCGTCCAAAAAGTCTAAAGGGTTAAGCATTCGCTGAACGTGCTGAACAACAAGCGAAAGCGGAACATATGAAAATAAAGTGGAAATGCAGGCAGAAGAGGAGAAGAACCACTTCAAGCACCGCACTTGTGTAGTAAGGTTTTTAGCAATTTGCGGCAGCATTTTTCTCGCCTTCGCTCCCCCCCCACGAACTCTCTGCGCCGTTGTACAAGTTTCAGCGTTAGGCTCGCCGTCAGTTCCTTGTACGTGGCCACACATCCGCACCTCTAAACCTCGACAAGCCCAGCCTAATCGCCGCAATGATATATGTCAGTCGGTAATTGTCTTCTCAACACCCATCCATTCAAATATTCACACCAGTTAACAGAACACTCGAGTTGTGCTGATTCGTTAACCTAACGAATGCTTAGTAAATTAAGTCTCCCCACACACACCATACAATAACAAAAAACAATAACAACTAAGAATAGTTATAAAATGGCAAAGGTTGTAAAGGATTGTCAAGCAAATGTGTATTCATGGGGCATACTAAGGCCCATTCGTGCGACAAAACTGGCACATAGCGCGGCGAAAGGACCTGAGGACTCATAAAAAATGTATGGGACAGCGCCAGGGCGGCAGGCGGCAGGCGGCAGGCGGCAGGCGGCAGCAAATCAACATATGTCAATACTTCAACGCTGTGACGACAAGCGCTTACAAGAGCTTTACAAATGCAACGCTGCATGCAAAATGAAGGAGAACCGCGCGCGCGCCGCATTCCTCGCTCGGTTGGTTAGTTGGTTGGTTGCTTGGTTGGCGTGCCGACGTTGCGGATAATGAATGTTGAGTAGCGTAAGCAAAAATATAGCGCAAAAGGTAGCATAAAAAGCGTGCAATAGAAAAACAAAACGGACGAGGAGCGGGTGAGTGGGTAAGGGTGGCAGACTTTAGTACAAGCGATTACCACAACGGAAGTGTGTGTGGAATATGTTGGTGGAGCAGGCTATACAGGCTACAGAGTGAGCATGTGAGTGTGGTATAGACGACATACGTCAGTAAAACGACATGGAGGCACCCGACTGTGGGAGACTGGGCAAGTAGAACTCGTTGCGCGGTTTGAGTTCCAGTCCCTTAACTGTCGGCATAAGTAACCACAAGTGACATGTGAGTGCGCCGAACAAGCAGGCACACACAAATGCTAGTTGAGGCACCCGCTCACTCACGCACCCTACATGTCCCCACCCCCCCACACGACACACATGTCTGTGCTTGCGGTCGGTGTGGGTGACTTGTTTCTCGTACATAATCCACTTGTTAGATGGAGTTGGAACTTTCCTGTTACGGCGTGGCGGAGCATGCATCGCTACAGTTACTTGCGTTGGTAGGATGGTTTCAGCCACCGCTTTTTTCTTTTTTTTCTACGCGAAACTTTATATTTTTTCTCATCATTCCGTGTGTGTAATTTGGGTCCCCTGCTCGTGCGCGTATTCGCAAGTCATCACCCGCAACAAGCACAAGCCTCTGTGCTCCGTGCTCCGTGCTCAGCTCCACTCCATTGTCGAGTAGAGACAATGACTGCTTTATGAACTCACAATGGGGACACACGAGTACACGACGAGTGTGGACAAGTACTGCTACGAGTATATAGCGCGCGTGTAGTGCTCAACTTTTTGGCATCTGCGGAATTAGTTGTCTGGATTGTGAAGAGTTCGCGCTGGTTTTGCCGCGTACTTACGGTGTTAATTGAAAGGCTTTGTAAATATTTGTCAAGATCCAATGTTTGAGCGCTGAACAAAGTAATTTGAATGTTATGCACGAGAGAGAGAAGTCGCATATTAAGCAAAGAACTGTCTTAATTAGGGGTAAAGATCGTACATTTGAGAATTTTAATGTGCTGGCGCTTAGCTGAATGCGGCAATTTCTGCAGAATCGACCATTAACGCCCGGAGAGAGAGAGAGAGAGAAAGATAGTGTGTGTCTGTGAGAGAGAGAGAGCTTCGTAAGCTTACAGTCTGACGGTAGCTAGATCCACAAATGCTCGTATTCCATAATGCGGGACCTAGTATAGAATCTCAGCTTTCCTATAGCAAGGAAAGCAAGGAAAGGAAATCGATAATTCCAGTAAGGAAACAAATCAGAGAATCTATTTGCGCAATCTGTATAGGTATTCCCGCTATAAATCTCCAGCATCGCTCAGCAGGTCTTCCCTCTCTCCTTCCTTCCATTTAAACCTTCTCTCTTTTCCCCCGTTGGCAATCTCTTCACCTCTTTGTACGAATACATTTCGGCCTCTCTCATTCTCGCTCTCTCTATTTTTGTTTTCAAATGTGTCTCGATTCTCTCCTGAACACTCTGTGTCTCTCTCCCACATAGCGGACGTTTGACAGGAACAGTGCTCTCCAGTTCAATGTAATCTCACACCCTATCAGTAGCGCTTTAGATCTACTAGATTCCTCTATTGACTAGATAGTATACATCAAATCTTAGACGATTTTTAACCAGCCTTTTACAGAGCTGGCTCTCTACCGCAGAGTGTGAATTCGGTGTGTCCGAAAAGCTAATGGGACTAAGTAAACAAAACCAAACTGAATAGCACCAGAAGCTCCATCAGAATGAGGAGGGATCTCTCTGAATCAGTCGGTACAAGAACCTTTTCAAAGGATGACTCCACTTCCTTAACCTTATGCTAAGCTACAGAACCAAACCGAATAAGTAGTAACCGCTCGGTTAGTAGTTTATTTCCCTAAATGGACAAGGTTGCGAAGGGAAGGGATCTTGTAGAGAATGAGGACTTGTATCTAGGCCCTCGCATATTTGATACTGCGAGACGCTCATCAACTGGGGTGAATTTGAGGACTTGGCGACTGATTATCTCTCCCACCATGAACCCGCATACAAATGTGCCTACGAAACCTACTCGCAAGGCGAGTAAGTTTAATTTATACACATTTTATATAGAGAACTGCTTGTCTGAAGACCGACAGGCGCTTGCCGCCGCGTTCTAGCAAACAGACGCTGCAAAAAGACACTAGTGATCCCTTAAACCAGATATATCGGATTGGTTCCACTAAAGCTCTCTCTGTTTTCTCCGTGATCCAAACCTCCACACGGTTTGTTTACCGCATCTCCCACAAGAGTTGCATACTAGGAAGGACGAATATCGAACGATGAGCTGTACGAGATTCAGCTCGGGTCGAAGCGAGGCAGTATTTGCTCGTGCTATCCCGAGGGACTGCAAGATGGTGGGCAAATGGGTGTTACTAACATTAAAAAATGCAGGAAAAGTGGACAGGCGAAAGAGCCTCGCAGTTCGAAAACTTGAAGAAGTCTCTCAAAGACCTCAACCAGTGTTATCTAACCTAACCTTAGAGTGGAACGAGGCTAGCGCTCATCCATAGCCGTCGAAGGACCACAGACGAACCATACACCGGGAATCTCCATATCTTTTTCCATGTTTCCTCATGATTTAAACGCTTAATCCACTTACACCAAAGCATAAAGGCAAAGAAAAAATGGAAAAAATACTAAAAAAAAAAACGGAAGAAAGAGTCCTTAACAATTCAGAAAGAAATTTCGCGCCTTTTTTCATGCGAAAATTTACAAGCTCGCACACAGCCACAGACAGCCAAGCGACGCCACGCGTGGGGACTAGAGGCAAAGGCATATGTCGCGGCGCGCAAAGGCAAAACATTCAGTATATGACAGCAACAACAACAATGTAAGCAACAGCAGCAACAACAACAACAAGTGCAAAAAGCCAACTGTATCGGTGGAGAAAAGCAGTAAATAACGCCTGTAAGTATGCAATGAAAAGCTATGCCACGCGCATTCTACCCTCCAAGCAAGCTTCGGTAAGGCTATGCACATGTCGAACGGATGTGAGTGTGTGCGCATGTGTGTGCGTGTGTGCAGGAAGCTTACGCTATTGCCAGCGAACGAAGCGCGAAAAAGCCAATGCAAAGGTAAAGCAAAAAAGCAACAAAAAATGCAACAAAAGGGAATGAAAAGAAGAGAAGTAAATAAAGCAAAGGCAACAATGCCCGAATGTATGCCCTGCAACAACAACGAAAACAACAAACAACAAACAACTACATACACACACATATGCATTTCAAGCTGAGCGCGTGTGTGTGTGTGTGAGCATACGCGGAGAGCAGGTGTAAGTGGTGACAGCCTTTCTACTCGTCTGTATGTATATTTGTACTGCTGTACATGTGTCCCTCTGTGTGTGCGTGTGTGTGTGTGCGTGTTTATTTAGCTGTTGGTGGGTTGCAAATAACAAACAAATCGCAGGGAAACAAAGCAATTGGTGTTGGGCTCTCTGTGCACACTTCCGTTTGGGTAACAGTACAGAGATCTCCGGTTTGGCGGCGCAAGGCTTGTGTCTGAGCTTCAAACCAACCCAGGCTCGCAGTCTCTGAGTCGTTTAGGTCTCTGAGTGTTGAAAACTTTCGCCCAATCACTTACAATAACAATAACAAACCGAATATAGAAGAAGTAACTGGCTGAGTGGCTGCGGAACTCACTCTATAAAACCTTTTTCTACAGAGCCCCCACGGCAGCTCTCAAGCTTTCCGTCATACCTTCACACAATGTTTGGCGGATGCAGTGCGTCAGCAACGTCAACGGAAAACTACACCCCCTCCACCCACTGAGTAGGCCGTCAAGAAGTTGCGCACACTTCTTCCCTTCATATGTGTTTATGTATGTATGTCAGCCCCGTGTGACTGTAAAGTCGGTTTCAAGTCTCCGCGCGACATACGTCATATGCTGGTGACAAGCAAAACGACAGTGAACAAGTGTAAAACAACAATAACAACAACAATGCGCAATACTCATTCAACTCCATCTAGCCTCCCTAAAGGCTGAACGCACGGCTCTGAGTTATGATAACAGTGTGTATGTGTGTGTAGGCTGTCAGCTACAATGACGTTAAGCGCCTACGGGGATCTCAAAGCAATTGTGTTGCCACACATGAACGGATACCCGTGAGCCCGTGAGCACGTGAGCTCATCAGCTGCGTGTTGTTAAAAGGTTAAGTGTTGCGGGAAGGTGGGTAAGGAAATAGACGTTGCTAATGCCGGCTTTGAGCGAAAGGTGGAAAGGATGTTGTGTGCAGCGTTTATTTACGCGTTTTCTTCTTCTTCTTCTTCCTCCTGTTCTTCTTCTTCTTCATCTTCTTCTTTTTCCTCTTCTTCCTTCTCCTACTCATTTTATTTTTCTTATTTTTGAGCTCTCCATTCGAGTTTCCTTTACTACTTTCATTCCACTAACGTCCACCATGTCATCACAGGTGTTGATAGTTAACCCTCGGGTAGACATCTCATCTAATGACCGTCGGGGTTTTGCTGTGTTGATATGTTTGTGTGGGCGGGTGCGTGCGTAGGTGTGAATTTGTGCCGGACTTTCATGGTGTGAAGTTGCCATAAGGCGATTGAGATTACATTGGTGGCTGATGAGCGCGAGTGTTTGCGACACAACAATAAAAGAGGGAGACGAGGGGTTTCCGATGCATGCTAGCTTGTGACTGAAGAAGAGGCGTTTGCGAAGAGATATTTCATTAAGAGCATGAACTTGGAAAGTCGAGTCTTTTAGTTGGGAAGGTGCCACTGGCCAAGTGCCATGGACGGACAAGGACTGAAGAGAGCGAGTGCATGTGAAATATACATCAGCGGTCATAAAAGGGAGCACAAATTTGGTATTGGTTGGGTGAGATACTCCGTTGCCGGGTTCTGGTGTAGTCTCAATCTGCATCAAAGCGAAGTACTTCAACATAACGCTGATTTGCGCCCACACTTCGAAGGAAGAAAATGACGGTCTGTCCTAAGGTCCCATCCATCGAGCGCATTGTGTGAGAGATCAAAGCCCACCGCCAACAAACTGACCTGGTGAACTCACCATGCACCAAATCATGGAAAACCAGTAAGAAAAGTATTGCCGTACACCACCTCTTCGTCGATTTTGTCTGAGTTCCGTATTCCCGCGAAACTTATGTGGCTGTGTAAACTGTCGCTGACCTCTCCCAGCCGTTCGGTACCAAAAGAGGCTTCAGGAAAGTTCGTGTGACTTCTTCAAGCGAATGCTGGGGAAAATAATACGAGCTGCCGAGCTAAACAGAGAAGGTAAAATCTTCTATAAGATCCTACAACAGGCGGCGTATGTTGCTGATATTGCCGGCGCCATTAGCGCTGAGCCCACACCATCACCTATTTTGAGACCCAACATTCATTATTGGATGATATTCGACCGAATAGACCACGTTCAGCACGCAGTGAAGAAAATATAGGGGCCGCAGCTGAAAGTGTACACGAAGACCGTGGAGATTCGATTCGGCGCCGTTCGCAGCAACTCAGACTGAAGTATGGAACGATTTGGCGCATTTTACGTCGAAATCTTATATTGAAAACGTACAAAATGCAGCTTGTGCAAGAACTGAAACCGCTCGACCTTCTCAAACGACATCGCTTCGTTCTATGGGGGCTCTTGAAAAGTTCCAAGAAGATCCGACGTTTCGTTCGAGCCAAATTTTGTTCAGCGATGAGGCCAATTTCTGGCTTAATGGATATGTAAACAAGCAAAATGATTGCATTTGGGACAAAGAGCAACCTGAAGAGATTCAGAAGCTGCCATTTCAACCAGCGGTTTGGTGTGATTTGTGGATCGTTGGAATCATCCGTCCATATTTCTTCAAAAATAATGCCGGTGAGAACGTAAACGTCAATGGCGACCGCTATTGATGCCTGAAATTGAAGCTCGTGATCTCTGAGAGATTTGGTTTCAACAAGACGGCGCCACTTCCCACCACACATCGTATCAATCAATGGATTTAGAGAGGAGAGAACACTTTGGTGAGCAGATAATTTCACGTTTTGTGCCGGTCGGGGTAGAGTGATATCACACCGTTACGACTTTTTCCTGTGGAGAAATGTAAAGTCCAAAGTCTATGCGTCCAATCGCGCTTCGATTCAGGCCTTGGAGCAAAACATCACGGCTGTCATTCGCCAGTTACCAGTCGAAATGCTCGAACGAGTCATCGAAAATTGGACTCAGCGATGAATGGACCATCTGAGACGTAGCCGCGGCCAACATTTGTCGAATGAGATAATCTTCAACAAATAAATGCCAAGGAATGTTCTTTCGAATGATAATAAAAATTCCCCAATAAATTTGAATTTTCTGTGCTTTTTTTTCTTTAAAAAATTAGGGAATCTCGAAATGGATCACCCTTTAGAAAAGTTTATTAAAATAATTAAACAAAAATCGGTGAAATAACGTAAAAAAAAAATTTAAAAAAGGAATAAAAAAATAAATAAAAAACAAATAAAAAATATATAAAAAAATAAGAATAAAAACAAAAAATATATATGAAAATAGATTTAAATAATATAAAAGAAGAAATTTTAACATAAAATACCTCAGTATGAAAATCGCTTCAGCGGTTACAAAGCGCCAAATATATATATATATATATATGAAATATTTTAAATCCGAATAAAATTTAAACAAAAGTAAAAAACGAATAATTTATATAATAAAATAAAATTAAAATAGGAAAAGATACTAAAATAAAATAATAACAAAAATAAGTCTAATTTTTGTATATGAAAAATAATGATATGATAAAAATTATAAAAAAAAATTTTTTTAAAAAGGTGCGCAGCCGATAACACAAAACTCGCACCTACTAATGGAGTACATACTTCAACATCATAGATAACAAATCCAACAACAACAACTTATGTATGTATGTATGTATGTATGTGCTAAGTACAAAGTGGCATATACACATAACAAACAAATAAAATAAAAAATAATACTGAAAAAAAAACCTTCACTAACCGCACTTCAAGTATTTGGCACGGCCTTTTGGAGTTCTATTTGCTTTTCAATTCAAAAAAATCAACGCGAGTAAACATAGCGTACACACACACACACCTTTAGTATTTCCTAATAAATGCTATTTTTATTTTACTGTTTATTACATTTTTTTTTTTTTTAATTTTTTTTTCATTCTTTTTTTAATTTTTTTTATATTATTTATTTGTTTTCCAATAATTTCAACTTCACTTTTTGATTACTTGAGATAAATAAATATGTTTTTAGCATTGTTGCTATTGTTGTTGTATTTACAGTTTTCTTCATTGTAATTGTTATAATTTTTTTTTTTTTGGGTTCAAATAAAGCTAATAAATTTAAGTAGTAAAACGAAAATCAGCACACGCGATCCACCTGTAAACAAATCAAGAAAAAATTATAAACACACGAAAAAATAAGGAAAGCAACAACACTACAACAACATACTATCTATCTAAGTTGAAAAAATCTGACGTTTTGTTTGATGATTGGAAATTATTTAGTTTGGCGTTGATATGTTGGGCGTGCTTGATTGGCGCCTACCACAGCTTTTGATTGTTTATTGCTGGGTGGGCAAGTGTGAGACATAGAAACAAGCGCAAGATATGTTGTTGTTGTTGTTGTAGAGGCTATACGCCAACCCCGTCTAGAGTCAGGCAAGAGGTTAGTTTTAGTCAGGCCCAGGAAACGTGCTGTGTCGACGTTTTCAGACCAGAGGGAGAGGGGTGTTAGATGAGTTGGGTTAAGTGGGCATGCATGTGAAGGTGGTTAGTGTCGTGCAGGGATTTGTTGCATGCGGGACATGTATTGGGTATGTCGGCGTCGAGTCTAGATAGGTAGGAGTTAAGCCAGCTATAATATACAGATCTTAATTGTACCGGAGTTACGCCGGTCTCTCGAGGCAGCTCGAGCTCTTGTTCTGCAATGGATGGTGTTTGAACTCCGAGGACACCATTCACGGGAAGAGTGTTCACAAAGGTATTAACGGAATCTCGGTGAATGGTGTTTATGGCCTGTCTGAACGCCGTCCTCTCCAGTGGGTCTTGTCTGTATTGCTGTACGTCGTCCCGGTAGTCAAGTACTCCCTTCCTGATGTGCCTAGGTGGTGGTTCAGCTTCCAATAAGTGTCTGTTGGGATGATGGCGACGGTAGCATCCCAGTAGATATTGCTTACACATCAAGCTCCTTAACTGGTAGCATTGATGTTTCATTGTATAAGAGGAGCTCCGGCGCCATCAGGAGGAGGAAGGGCGGTGTTCTGACATGTCTGGAGCTTCTTCAACTGCGTCTCACTAGCCCCCGGTGTCCAAATCGGTGCAGAATAGTTTACGACCGGCCGGCCGAGTGCTTTGTACGTTGCCAGCAGCATCTCTTGTCTTTCCCCCAGGTGCTACCGGCTTTGAGGATTTTGTTGCGGCTCTGTAATTTGGTGGCAATTGCAGTCATATGCGGAGTGAAGGTTTGCAGGCTATCAAATGTGACTCCCAATAACTTTGGGTTGTTCGCGGTCGGAATTTTTACGTCAACGATCTTCACATTGAGTTCAAGCCGGTACTCCTTCGTCCAGCTGGTGAAAAGGGTGGCAGAGGATTTCACGGGTTGTAGCTGAAGATGTTGTGCAGTGAAGAAGTTGGAAAGGTCGGCGAGATAGCAATTTACTTTCGAAAAAAGGCTGTCAATATCCTGGCCAGACGCCAAAATCGAAGAGTCATCGGCGTATGAGATCAAAAAGACGCCCTCTGGTGGTGGAGGAAACCTCGAAATGTAGAAATTGAACAGCATCGGGGAGAGGACACCACCCTGCGGAACTCCTTCTTAATTTACAAGATATGTCAAGTTATGTTGTTGTAAATTACAATTTTCCTACAGCCTCGTGTCGCGGGTGCTAAATTTTTATCGGTATTTAAGGTGATTTCACCATAGAAGGGCTAAATTTTATGCTTGATGGCCATTTCCAACTCGCATTTAGGTCACTTCCAGCGATTTTAGTTAAGAATAAAATGAAAAGAGAAAAAAGAAAAGCAGAGAAAGCGTTTTGAATTGCTAAAGACAGCTATACCATTGTCACTGCTTTAAAGCGTAGAGCAAACAAAGTAGCGGAAAAGTTCAAAACTCACAAAGAAAATGCTGAAAATATTTTCTTTTTTTTTCTTTTTTTTCCCAAAAATTCATTGTAATTTCTATTGCCGTTATGTACTTACTTTTGCGCTTGCAAACAGCTGTTCCAACGCTTCTTCTTCTTCTGCTCTCTAACCAACTGACATTTGTTGGGTGTGGGGGACGAGCAATTGGAAAATCAAACGGAGGAAAACAATTGCCGAAATCCAATTAGACACTCTCGCTGAGCGCTGCGTCAAATAAAGCGTTGATTTTTAGTTTTCTTTTTGACATTTGTAAACTTGAACGTCATTTTATGTTTTTATATTTTGAATTTTTTTTTATTTTTTTGATTTTAAATGTAAGCAAGCAGCAAAACGAATTCTTTTCACACTTTTTGTAACGAAAAAAATTTTTTTTGGTTACATTTTTGCACTATGTGCAGGAATTTTGCACTTCAAATATATATATATATGTAAATTTGTATTTGAAGTTGAAATGAATTGAGTTTCACACACAATTTTGAGTTTCATAATTTTTGATATTTCACATTTTGATTGACAGCAATTATTTACTTTTTCGTTTTTATATTTAAGCACTAGTTACTGTTATTTATTATTAATTTTTTTTAATTAATTTTTTGTTTATTATTTATTACTAATTATTATTTATTTTTGATTTTTTTTATTAATTTTTATTTTTTTATTTTATTTTTTTTTAGTTTTGCACAAATAACAATTTTACATACTCTTTTTTCGTACTTTCTTAATAATTATTTTTTTTTTGCTTTCCTTCAAATTCTGTTTGTTTATTTACCTAAATTAATTGCATTTTAATTATAAATTCCCGCTTGACATTCACATTGACATTTGCTTATTTGCCATTTGTTGTTGATTGCAGCGAACACACACTCTCTCTCTCTCTCTGTTACTGCCATCACTCACTCTACCATTTACCGTTTGTGGCGCCGGGGATTTTCTGTGAATTTTTAATTAAGCGGCTTTTAATTAAGAATTTTATAGCAACAAATTCAATTAAAATTTTCATTATTTCACGGTTAGTTAATTAATAGTTGTAATAGAGAGTAAGCGAGTAACGTACATACACTCCCACACACATGCGCAGCGCACACAAACAAAGTTATGCATAAATTTTATTGAAATTAAAAACAAAAAAGCAGCAAGCTGGCAATGCTACAACGTAAATAAACAAATGAAGAAGCTGCACACACACGCGAGAAGGGAGAAAGAGCATGAGAGCGCGCACAAGAGCGCGCCCGAACGAACGTGCGCGCGTGTGACTTTCTAAGTTTTTTTTCTTTCCAACAGCGAGCGAAGAGCGGCAGAGCGGCAGAGTAATGAAATTTTAATATTTCCTGTTGAATAAAATTACTCTGATGTGTGTGTGTATGCGCGCGCAAGAGTGCATGTATTGTCTGTCTGTATGTATGCATAAAATTTAAATGTCAAACAAGATTTTTGTTTGAGAGCCACAGCCAAAGAGTCAACATATAGCGGCACTCTACCAACTGCAGTGACAGCATGCAAACAGCTGAGCGCGCTGAGCATGCAAAACGCTACTTTTAACGTGATTTGGCAGCACTGTTGGACAGTTATTTGGTTATTTGTTCGTTTCATGCTGCCTGCCGTGCTACCGCCCACCCACCCTTTTGGTAAAAGCAATAGCAAAGCACAGCTATAAACACACATACAAGCACGTTTATGAGCATTCGCATGCATACACATGCACACACATGCACATGCATATGCACATGGCTTTGACTTTTTGGAAACTACGCTAACACGCTCTTTACGCTCACGTATTGTATGGATATTGTACTGAAAGGCAAATTTTGTTGTTGTTGTTGCTGCTGTTTTTTTTTGTAATTTCAAATAAGAAAACTTGTAGATACAGACAGAAATGCTGCTATAATGCACGAAAATGTTGACGGCGCTGTTGTAGCGTATGTATGTGGGTAGGTAGGTAGGTAGTAGGTAGCGAATTTTATCAAGAAATTCACTTAAAAAATGTAAGCTTTGCAGAATTCAATAAAGAAAATATTAAAAAAAGAAATATTTTAAATCAAAAAATGCACTACGGTCCGTTATAAGGCTATATTCATCGAAAAAAATATATTCTCTTTAAGGTTTATGCGCTTTTTGCCTAAAAAAAACTCATTAAAAACTGTGCGCATTTAAAGGAAATTACAACAAAACACGAATTTCACTTAAGTTTTTTAACACTAAAAAATACTTTTTTTCGGCATTTACTTTGTGTGTGTGTGTTGCAATGCAGGAAAGTCGCCGCATTTATTTATAGTAAAATTAATTAATGGAAAAAAAAGAAAGCTACGCCACTACACTGCCCCTCTCACATACGCTTTTTTTTGTTCTTCTACGGCTACAAGATTTTTATTGTGCATTGTTGTTGTTTTTTTTTTTTTTTTTTTTTTTGCTATGCTAAGCACTTTTTCTATACTTAGCTCATACGCTGCTTACTTGCGCGCTGTGCTTGTTGTACACTTAGTTGCAGGCGCCGCGGGCAGTCAGTCAGTCAGTCAGTCAAAGTCAAGTCAATCAGTCAGTCAGTCAGTCAGTCAGCACTAAGTTAGTCAGTGCGATCCAGTCTGCGCTGCATTTTTTTTTTTCAGAGCTCATCTACTTTTATGGTACTTTTTTGTTGTTGTTGTTATTGTTGCTGTTGTTGCTGTTTTTTTTCAAATGAAATATTTTTATTTATTTATTTTTGTTGCATGGCATGCAGCAGCGGTAGCGTTCGTTCATTGCACGTACGTATATATGTATGTAAATATATATATATATATGCATGTGTGTATGTATGTATGCTTTATTACTTATGCACACACACTGAAATGGAAATATTTTATGCGCGCTCACCCCCTTGGCCCGTCTGTAATGTATGCATTACGGCAGCAGAGCACATTTCGCTTATTCATTAATATACATACATATGTACATATGTATGCATGTGTACATGGATGTGCACATGTATCTATTCAAAACTTTATAGCTACAACCGCCTCGATACACATGTACATATGTAGTATGGCATTGTGAATCCAGCGGCGCTCTGCGATTTTCACTCGTTCGTTCGTTCTCTTGCATTGCCGTCACAACCCACAACACAAACGCGCGCATACACTTACACACACACTTGGTCGGACGACGGCACAATGGTTTTTTTTTTTGTACGTTCCCACCACCTTCACCGCAACCACCCGTCGTCGCACATTACATTGGGAATTTTTCACTTTGACTTCTTCACTTTTTTTTTTCCAATTCGTACTTTCGGGCATTCACTGCACACAGAGACACAGTTTATCACAACTCTCTTGTTACTTTGACTACATCTCTAGCCTGCTTCTACGCTTCATTCACAATATATGCTTTTTTTGTATTTTTTATTAAATATTTTCACTTGTAATTCGCTTTAACTAATTTTGTTTCACAATTTCATTGCACGTTTCAGCGCACTAAAGCTACGGTCGTACTCAGCGAGTGTATGTATGTATGTATGGGCGAGTAGCTTGCACTGTCCGTGTCCAGGCATTACGCATTCTTTAGTTTTTTTAAGTTTTTTTTAATTTTTTTTGCGGCTTATCACCTACGCCGATATTCGCTTTTTGCATTTCGATAATTTTCTACACATTTTTCGCATTTCTGCATGTTAATTTAATGAATTTTTCGCTTTATTTCCATGCACACACACACACACACACAAAAAGCCCCAAAAAAAAAACTATTAATACCGTTTTTCAACTCCTCTCCTGCTGCAAGCTGTTGCAGCACCAGCGTGTTGTTGCGACACTCAACACAACTCCCGCCTTGAGTGGGTGGGTGGCCGACTGACTGCCCCTTTTGGTTGTTGTTGTTGTTTCGTGGCTTATATATATATTTTTTTTTTTGGTTTGCTTGCCTACTTGATCACTTGCTGCCACCACGGGGCGTGTGGGGGCGCATTTTAAGAGGGGAATTCGTTAAATTCCAACCGTCCGCACACAACATACCAATGAGATTCACAATTTAATACTAAAAAATTTTTGTTTGCATGCCAAACAAGTGAGCGCACTCACATGTATGTACATATGTATGTCCAATGCTGAAGATGCGTACAGAGAGCCACACAGGCACAGTCAGTCAGTCAGTCATTAGGCGCACGCACACAGACACAACATACACAAAACACATTTACAATATTCCTCCGCTCTATGTACGCATGGCAAATGCAATGTGTGTGTGTGTGTGTGGTGTGTGTGCTGTGTACTCTGTATGAGTTGCTGTTAGCTATCTATTGTGGTGTATGGAAGTTGTTTCGCGCCGTGTGTGTGAGCTTATAGGTATGATTGGATGTTTGACACTATGCGGTTGATCAGAGAGCAGAGAACTTAATAACTTATTATAAGTTCTCTGGAAGAGAGTGTAGATTCTCTATGTAGATGTAGATGTATTCTACATTCTCTGATGGGCATTCAACGGACTTTTTGGTTGACATTTATGCTAACTTGGCAGCACTGGTGCTCATTTGAAGTGGAAGTGCTCCACAAAATTTGGTTATATTTAAAATTTGCTGCGAAACTATTTTGTGTGCTTCGAAATCATTTGTTTAAAAATGTTTGTTTATCGATTTATGTAGTTCAGTAAAGTGGAATATTTAATAATATTATGGCTGATTCACAGCGCATTTTTCAACTACTAAAAAGGGTTTATCATTTGTAAGGAAGAGCTCACATCTCAACGGCTTAAAGGAAAATTTTTATCACCGAAAAAACGAAATTATTTTTTCTGAGTTAAGGGAGTTAATTTCCAAAATTTTGATCTGTTTTTTGCCGAAAGAGAGATTTTTGTTAAAATAATTAGAAATAAATTGACGGACATGCAATCAAAAGAGTATTTCAGCTCAGCGATGTGGTGTTTACAAAGCCTCCATGTGACATCATAATCTTATAAAGCATTGCTGTGAGAATTTTGTGAGAAAGTCTGATGAAATATCTACTTAGGCTAATGATAATCATAGGAAAGAGGAAGCAAATGTTAGCTGGGCAACTTCCACGGAATAATTTGATGATCGGAAAGCCTCAAATAGCAACTAACTAAAAAATGAGCTGTGGTAGAGCATGCCTATCGTAAGAGGCAACTAAAATCCAATCGTTTCCTCAACCGTCAAATCTTTATACCGGAACCAACGATTTTTACCCTAAGCTAAGGACCCAGGACACCCACGCATTTTTCCGAAAGAAAAAAAAAAAACAATTTGGAGAATAGTTTTGGGTTTACAACAACGAAAGGTAAAGGAAAAAGAGCAACAACGCCTTAAACTGAAATTAAACACATTTAGAGATTTTCAATTAAACACGAAGCAATATTCATTATTATTTAATTATTAATTAATACAACGATTTCTTTTTAAACTAATAATTCAATAAAAGCATATAGGCATTAATACATAGTAACATTTCAAATTCGAGTATACAGTAAATTCAGCGTTTACATAACGAAGACATTAAAAGCAAGCATTTTCTTCGCATTTTCGCAACTCCTCCAAAAAAGCTTTATGGTATTGTGCTAGCACTATAATACTGATTAAAATTAATCAAGGCAATCAGCTGGCCAATCTCCTCCTGGTAACCATGACGCACAATCTTATTACCCAGATATATGGTGAATTTAATGAATTTATCAAATTCTTGCTCGTCATTGGACAATTTTTCATAGCGCGAATGTGTGTAGTGCTCATCGCCGGCGCGTTGCTTGAACTCGCGAGATTTTAAGTTGCTAAGGGAAGTTAAAAAAAGAAAGTAAATACGAAATTCAATCATTCACACTCCTCATCCACTCTACTCACTTATAGAACCGCAACGAAATTTTGAAAATATTCTCCATCGTATTATTAAACTCAGCGCTATGACGATTCAGCATGCATAGAAAGAGTATACGCTTCACGTAGGTGGTGTGCTTGCGATAGATATCCTCAATGGATTTGGCCTGTAGTAGATCATCTTTGAAGGTCTTCCACGAGGCCTGCAACGCATTGGCGGTGATGTGATTTTGCAGTGCATGCACAAAATGATAGAATTTGTGTCGCATCAATTGCACATGGCGGTACTGTGGCGATTGGAGTATCCGCTTGCCGTGCTTCTTCAGCGCCTCCTTGAGTATCTGGTAAGCACGTTCGAGCACCCAACTGATGCGACGCACTTTGATGAGATATTTGAAAATGTTGCCATATTGTTCGAGCGTTTCGGGATTGAGTATGAGATTCAGTGGCCATTCAACGCGGTAACTTAGACTTAGAACATTCAAAACTCCCGGATTGGCGAGTTCGAATTTCTGTGGCATATCGCTGATGGTGAATGAGAGATTCTCTGCATTCTTGTCATTGCCTGCAAAGTAATTTTTTTATTTTGATTTCTCAAAAGCTATAATCACAGCTTACCTGTTATGCTTGAACCCAGCGCAGTGTCCAGTATGGAGTGCAACATCTGATAGTTGAGCAGTTTTGCGGGCGTTGCGCCGCTCTCCAGTTTGCCAATGATGCCATCGCCGATAATCGAGCCAAACTCGCCGTCCATAAGGAAAAAGTAATGCCTTAGGCTGCGTAAATGATCTAAAATCTGCAAGTCCTCGAGAAATAAGCGCATCACTTCATTATTCACCAAACCGAGATGTGTGGTCATTGGTAGTATGACAGATTTCTGCAGAAATTCCGTCAACGTTATGACACTCATGCTGTTCACCTTCAGTTGCTGCAGTGATTCGCGCGACTTCTTGCCTGCCACAATCATTGGCGTGTTGCTCATGTTCAAGCGTATGTATGGACTTAAAGTAGTGCAAGTAAAATTGCTTGCGAGCAGTTCCTTGCTGCGCTTGTAGGGATCACTGTAGTCTTGTGGCGGTATGACGTTAGTTTCCTCCTTCTCTTCATCAGCGTCGGTCGCTGTGGATATCGAGTCCGGTTGTATGGGCGCCTCTGTAGCGGCGGCTTGCTGTTGCCTTTTCAAACGTTCTGCATCTACAAAATCAAAGCCTTGCTTGGCCTGCAAGCCGGCAGTGTTTAAGGCACATTCCGGTGTTACCGAGGCATCGTGAGTATCGGCAGTATGACAGCCAGACAAGCTAACCACAGACTGCACGCCTTCCTCAACTTGTACTGACTGTCCACTGGCCAGTTCCACGTTTATTTTCAATTGCGTCTTCGATGAAACATTACCGTTGGCGATATCGTGTTTCTTCACCTCCGCAGCCGTAAATTCAGCTGTCTGCTCTGTGAGCGGTGTATCGGATGTGGTGGACATTGGTGTTACCACCTGCTCTACAGTGAATGTCGTTGTGGAGGGTGTTAGTCCGGTGAGTATGTCATACTCACTCTCTAATACGCGCCGCCGATTGCGCGCGCGCTCTGTGTCCAAATTGAGATTAAGTTGTGTGCGGTCGGCTAGCGGACTCTTATTATACTCCACGAAGAGATCATTTTGCATCATGCGTCGGCGATTGCGCTGTAAATCCGTCAACTCACTCTCCGGTAATGTATTCAAATTGATATCCGGCAAAGCGCTCGTGGGGTATGTGCCAAACTCATGCGCTAGCACACGTAACTTGTTGCGTTGAGCATCTGTGAGTTGCTCATTTGTGAGCGGTTCAGCGCCTATGGTCACGGTAGTACTACTTACGTTTGGCGCCAATGGTACAGTACGTGTAGCTGGTATGATGGTGACTGTAGTGCTGCTGACATTTTGGGTCACACTAGCGCAAGGTAGCTCATTCGAATTCATTACGTCAGAGGCGCTGCGCTTCAAAAATGTCATATTAGATGGATTAGGCAACAGTGTCGATGTTTTGGATGCCGTAAAACCCAAAGCGCTCTTCAAGCTTGTATCTGAAGAGGCCTCCTGCGGCGCCTCTAAAGGACAGAGCGTCTTATCTGCCGTCTCTCCATCACTGCCTTGCTCAGCATCCGCAGCAACACAAAGCGCCTGCAGCTCATTCTCATTTTCTGAAAATTTCTGCACGAATTCTTCGGACAAGCATTCGGCATATAACGAAGCTGAGTCGGCATCAGCATCTTTCGCGTCCTCACCGCAGCACGATTCAAAATCTGTGTCTGTGCCGCCGCTGACGGGTGTTCGCGGCGCATGCGTACTATTCTCACCGCTACCATCACTCTGCGGACTCAATTTTGAGGGTTGTACCTGTGCCACTGACGGCG
Source organism: Neoceratitis asiatica (assembly GCA_030068015.2). NCBI lineage: Eukaryota > Metazoa > Arthropoda > Insecta > Diptera > Tephritidae > Neoceratitis > Neoceratitis asiatica. The sequence goes on along the minus strand of CM061525.1, from coordinate 95,629,085 downwards.
CAGTTGTTGCAGCAGTTGGTTTATCACCCGCATCAGTGCGCATCATATCGCTTAATTCCTGATAATACTCGATGCGTTTGCGCAAATTGATATTTTCACGCAGCAAACGTTGCTCCTCCAATTTCTCCGCATCGCGTAACAAACGCAGCTCCAGCTCAACATTAGCGCGACGCTCATCAATTTTACGTTGTTTGGCATCCTGCAGTTGTGTAGTTAATTCGTCCAAGCGACGCTTCTTCTGCTCAGCAACCAGCACGGCGAGATCATGTTGCTCCACCGACCATTTATCGAGATTCTCACGCGTACGTTGGCATGCGCGCTGATAGAAATCACGCTTTTTCGCGGCGCGCGCTTCGAATATCTGACGAATGCTTACCTCCGAGGAGCCACAAGCTTCCTGTGCGCGCTCTCTATAACGTATACACTTCTTTTTTAAGCGCTGAATTTCCTCATAGGTGAGACAAACCGATATGAGTGGATAGTCGAGTGTGAAAAGCGGGTGCTGTTGGTGAGGGGAGTAAAATTTTATGTAATAAATTTTAAAAATTTCATTTTTTTAGTACATACATTCGGTTTGTAGGCTTTTAACAGCATCGTATACTTGCCGCACTGCAAGATATCATCCTCGTAGCCCTGGAAGAAGCCCGGCACAGATTCTTTACGCACAAAATAAGCTTTGTCGTAGAAATATTTCGTGTTGGGGCGATAGTGATCTACGAAACATATGAACAGCTCATTGCTGGGATCATCCAATAGACCATAGTATATCCATTTTTGCAAATGTCTACGAAGGAAGAAGAAAGGTTAAATATATTGGTTCGACAGAGGATTCCGCCCAACAACCTACTTGAAATAAACATGACAGCAGGACTTTAGGATGTAAACCAGCAGCATTATGTAATCCTTCTCGGTTGTATGCACAATTTCGCGATATAAATAGCCAAGAAATTGCGAGCCCATCGGCAGTGTGACATGTGCAGCCACTGTAAGCATAAAAGCAATGGGAAATTTTGAATTTTGAATTTTGAATATTTTTCAAAGCACTTACCATCGGTATGTATGACCAGCGTAAAGGATAAATTACTTATTTGACGCATGATTTTGCGCATGCGCTCATAGTATGCAATTAATGTGTCATCCTCCTGGGCAAACACATACTGACGAAAGGTGAGCAAGTATTCGTCGATAGCGCCGCATAGAGCCTGGAAGCAAAAGTTTTTTTTTTACTTCTCCAACAAAAAGATTACTTTAATTTTATATACATGTGAGTGCACTTACACGAAATATGAAGCCCTCAAACATCAACTTATAATCCTTTTTCTGTATCATTGTCTGCAGACGTTTGTAGCAAGTGCCACATTCCAAGAAGCTTGCAGCATAACTGCTCACTGTCTCTGGTAGCAAACCCTTCACAGTGATGTTCGGTTGCATGCTAAAGACCATATGAACGTCATGCTGAAACGTATCCGACTGTATGCCCGCTGTGAGCGCTTTTAGGTCGTGCAAAAAGTCGGCGCAAGTCATGACATTTGTTTCGAACTGAGCGCCACGCATTTGCAGCACATGGCACTTGAGATCAAGCACCATTTCGGCTTCACTAGCGAACGGTCGTTGGCGTAGCACACCACGACAACCCAAACTTTGCCAATTCCATGATAAAATGCGTGGTTCCGCTTTGGCGGGCGGCTCATTTACCACTACAGGTAACGTTTGTTGTGCGGTGGAGGGTTTTAATTTGAACTATAAGAAAATCAAAGTTTATTTAACACTTTAGGCAGCCTTTGGGAAGCAATATCATACACTACCTTGCGTCTTTTTTGTATATCCGCATCCTTTATAGCTTGCGCTTTGCCATCATCTGGCGCACGAAATATATTCACACTCATACGCACAGTTGAACCGAGCAAACGACGCGTCATTGCGGTAAAAGTGCAATCTTGCGGTGTTGCTGGTGTAGGTATCAGGTTGGCAGCATATTTCTCCTCAATTTTCGCCAAAAAATTACATTCTTTACTTCGTAAATATTTTGGTAAATATGGATTATCCAATGCGTTGCTATCGCTAACACCTTTAAAGAGGCGCGGTTGAGGTTGCAACCAATCGCAGGCTTGTGGTCTTGGGTAATAACGATTATTCTCATAGTTGGCGTGTAGCGTGAATGGACCAGGCACCAGCAATGCCGGTGGGCTTGGCACAGGCTGTACGACAGAAAATACATACATATATTATTAAAACAAACATACATACATAAATATTGTATACAAATGACACACCACTTGTTCCTCCTCGCGCACATCACCCTGCAATGCCAGCAACAGCTGTAGCACACCACGCCCTGCTCCCTCCACAAAGTATGGCTCATTGCTAATGTTGGCCATCTGTTCTTCAAGCGCTGCATAGCGTGCACATACTTTTGGATCAGCACGCGAATGCAGTTTGGCGGCAAATATTTGCATATCAACTGCACGTTGTGGATCAAATTCTTCTGTTTCATCTGTAGAGTTGTTGTATACATGTGGTTCTGTGGATTTTTTCAGCAAAGTTTCAAAAGCAGTTGACTTCAATTCTTGCACAGCTGTGCTACACTCTGGCTCCTCCAAGCCATGTTGCTCTGCAAGTGTTCTGCAAAGCTCTGTTATGAGATAGTTGACGCTATCCGCATTCGCTTCCAAATCTGGATCGTGCATAGCACACACTTAGTGATGAATTGTGTAGTGAAATTGTTATATTTTTTGTTGTAAACTATTTTTTTTTTACAAAATTCTTTCTGTGCCCACCGCTCGATATTTGTTTGGTTTTTGTTGTTCGTTTTGTACTAAAGTTTGTTTTAATTACCAGTAGATGGGGCTGTGGGTATGTTTGTTGACATTCAATTTACAAAAATAACAAGAACAATAACAACAAATTGTTTTTCTATTAAAATACATGTAGAGAGCAATAATTTCGTTGGAATTCAATTGAAAATCTATTGCCCACATTCAATACAACATCTCAACAGTGATTTCATTCAAAAATTTATTGTATTTTTTGTATATTTTCCAATCGGCTTTTCGCATTTGTTTACAAACAAAAAACAGCTGTTGTCGATATGTAAGAGATTGTAGGGTTATAAAATGTAAGAGATTTTCTTGAGGATTCTCGCCAGTTGGTTAAAACTCAAAAATTATGCTGCCGTCGTGCTTCGAAAAAGAATCCAATAAGATGGATTTCGAAAATTGAAGGATTATTCTACTACTACCTATTTTGTATATGCCGTTATGTTATATGTTTTCTTATTAGTAGTCTTATTAGTAGTATATACTCAGGCATTATCAATAAAATTTCGAAAACAAAATGCCTGTATGCAAATCACGCATATAATGACGTCCTCTACTCAGCGTTGCATAAGTTTTCAACTTGAAGACCTCTACCGCATTTAAGTGATTTAGAAATTGGGTTGCTTTGTCTTTAAACTAAAAGTCATTTTGGTCTTAAAACACAACTTCCGAGCGAAAATTTAACAGTAAACAAATGTCATGTCATGTATATACAAAATTTGTAATTTTCTTGGGTCTTTTTCGTGGGAATCTATCAAAACATGCTGGTAGCGTTGCAGTTAATCGAAAATTTTCTCAAGATTCTTTATTGAACTAGCTGGAAAAACTGCAGCAATTTTTCAATGAGAAATTTACAAAGAAAAAGTTAAATTTCGCTATTGAAACTGGTAAATAGTTGTAGCAGAGAAGCGACACAACAAATTAGTGTATAAAATCCGGCTAAATTGACGAGTTTAAATCGAAAAATTACATTTGAAAAAATCGAAACGAAAAAATTTTGTGCTGTGAAAATTTTTTGATTGGTGTGTCTCTGTGTATGTGCAGTAGCTTAGTGTGAAAGGGTGGCAAGTGAAATCGTATTGGAAGAGGTTTTTTTTTTATTATTATTATTGTTATTTTCTAACATAAAATAAATATATTTCCTACATTTCCGCCTGGTTAGGCTTGATTAATTGAATAAGCAGCGGGTTTGGTTGTATAAACGACGCTTGCGAATAATCACCGCTGAGACTGATTGATACCCATTAGTAGGGGTGGTAGCGGAGCAGCAGTGTACGCAAAATTGAATTTTCACAAAAGGCCGAACCCAAACTGCTACAACAACAAAATAATAAACAACCAACATCGATTAGAAGTGACAGTAGTAACGAACTTTGAGAACAACAACAACAACAATAAATCTAAAATAAAAAATAATACAAATTGTTACACGGTCAAAATAAAGCGACAAAAGCGAAAGTGACGACATCAAGATCAACGAAACGACGAACTCACATAACACAAACTAAAGAGGGGCTGAGGAAATCAACTGAACTGTGTGTGTACGTACCATAGTGGGTGGTGGTGCGGTAGTTGGTGTGTTTGCGTTCATTACATTTGCCATTAGCGCACCGTGTGTGTGAACTAACGCAGTTGTGGTGTGTGCGCGGCAGCAAGGGGAACTTGGAGGTTAATGCGAGGTTCAAAAACACAAAAACGAAGCTCACGTTTTGCAATTGAATGAATTTTACAATTTTACTCAATCTGCTTTCAATTGAAATTACATACACACATTTATAAATACATAAACAACAAGTTAGCGTAACTGGATTTACATCAACCAGTCGGAATTGATAAGCAAATGCAAAATGTAGGCATCTCGTCGCAAGCAAGTACAAAACAAACTCGACGACATTCAGTATTTCATTGCAAACAAATCAAATTATTTATAATAATACAAGTCAGCGCAGAAGTCGAAAAGTTGAAAAAAATAAGATACAATAATTGACGGCGCATTTGAAAAAAAATACGAATTTATTCGCTGTTTCATAAGCAAGCGCCGCTGTAAGTCGTGACATTTCATAGCAAGGTTGAAGTAACTGCATCTATTAAAAAATTTCAATCTCACTGTGATTCTTACTAGGTGACAGCAGTGTCGTCAGTTATGTCCTCGTGCAATTCATCTACTGATCTCTATCTACGTCCTTTGCCTTATCTCGATTCAAAATGGTTACGCGCCGATCTCATCGCAAGCTTGCGCAATGCCGAAGATGCTGCCGTACTCTGGAATAATCTCATACAAGATTGTGAACTAGTTTCATCTCCAGCAGCGCCTGTACTTAATGCTGCCGGCCACCTCTCCTACCTTGGCGATGATGGTAAACACTATTGTGGCGTGCAGAAGCTGCAATGTTCCTGTTGCCCTCTAGACTACTGCGGTCCGTTATCGGGCTGTAATTGCTCTGCATGCCGTACACTCGATTCGGATTCGGCCATCAAGAAAATGACCACGGCCGTGCAAAATGCTGCAGCCAATCGCATTTCATCTGAAGTGATTTTCGAATCGTGGCTTTGGGGTCAATCGCCGAATGCCACCGTCAAGTTGAATTGTCAGAATACACTTTTGGGTGAATTGCATGATATTTCATTGCAGGCAGCCGGCAATTGCCTCTCTGCTATACATCTGCGCCAGCAGCTTTTCATCTATGAACGCTATTTTGTGGCGCTCTCACGTTGGAAGCAGCAACAGGAGCTGCAATGTCACGGCATGACAAGCGGAATTGGTCCAACCACCGCAGACAAGTGTAAATTTAATGAGGATCAACGTAATGCTGGAAACAGCGGTATAAGTCCAATGCGTATACGAGATATCAATTATCATGCTACAAACAAACTGAGACACTTCTCCACTGTGGATGTGCCATCGCCCATAAAGGAGAACGAACGTGCTACGCTTGGTCTAGCACGTGTGGGTACAAGGGCAGCACTGAATTTTTCCTTTGCTTTTTTGCGACGCGCCTGGCGCTCTGGCGAAGACACGGAAATGTGCAGTGAGTTGCTGAGTGAGGCATTGGAATCACTCCAAGACTTACCGGAAGCTTCGCTCTTTGACTCTACACAGGTGAGTGAGATTATTTGAAGGCTTATAAAATTTGTCTACTAAACTGTATGCTTTCAGGTCTCTCCACTATGGATTGAGGTGCTCGAACGCTCTATAAAGTTTCTACGTCAAGTGGCGCTTGGCGATCCTTTAGGTGGTCGCTGTACCGCACCGCGCGAAGATCGGCACACCGCCTTGTGCTTACTACTCGAGTTGGGCGCTCAGAAAGGCACACTTGCTGCGACACTCGAAGCCATCGTACTGCTACTCATGCTGTGGGAGAAAGAAAAGGAAACGGATGATAACCGGGATGTGCCACAAAATACCGGCGCACCGCTTGTACCTATTCTTCGCCGCTATGAAAGCATTGGCAATTATGGCATAAACAATAGCACAGAGTCAACGCCTGCTAGCGCCACCGAGTCATTTCTACGCTTTCTAACGCTACCCGAACAGGAAACAACCAATGTGGATTTGAAACAGGCTGCTGTTGTTATTGTTTCACATCTCGACCGTTTGGCAAAACCCCATTTACCCACAAGCGCCGCAACTATACAAGTACCAGCACGCAGCTTGCAGCAAACGAAGCCAACCCTGCACGCGCAGGCCTCACAGGAGAGCATGTCTACCGCCTCAACACCGCAACTACACGAACAACGCATTTACGCGCTCGGTTGGCAAACGCTCTGTCACGAACAGTATGGTTTCACAGCTGAACCGGCTGTGGGTCTCTCGACAATGGGCAGCAACATGGGTGGTGCGCATTATCCTGCGCCTGTTTTGAATTTTTATTTTCAAGTAAAGCAAGTTGCCTTCTCCGAGGAGTATGTACTCTTTCTAACACACGAGGGCAAGATGTACACTTGGCGCATAGCAAAACCGGAGACCGAGCCGATGCTTATTGAGGAAATGAACGATGTACAAGTGACTGCTGTGGCCGCGCACTGCGAGGGCCGCCACTTCTTAGCCGTTGACGCTATGGGTATGTAGATGAAGGAATTCATAGAGTAGTCCCAGACATTCCCTATTCTTTAATATATATTTTTTTTTGTTCACAGATAACGCCTACTCTTGGGGCTGCGGTGAGGGAGGTCGTCTGGGTCATGGCGATACGCTACTCCGTGAACAACCAAGCAAAATTCAATCGCTTGAGCAATGCGCCAAATCCGTCTACTGTGGTTGTACCTACAGCGCAGCCATTGCTACCAACGGCAATCTCTACACTTGGGGTCGGGGCACTTATGGACGTCTCGGCCATGGCAACTCAGACGATAAACTAATGCCGACACTTGTGCAAGCCTTGCGCGAACATTGTATCATCGATGTGGCTTTGGGCAGCGGTGATTCGCACACGCTCTGTTTAACCGCTGAAGGTCTCGTATACGCTTGGGGTGATGGCGATTATGGCAAGTTGGGCGGTGGCTCGTGCAATGGGTCGCAGGTGCCGCAGTTAATCGAGACGCTGCCACCAATTAGTCGCGTCTTTGCGGGCTCACAATTCTCCATGGCGCTGAGCTGTGACGGTAAGCTCTACTCGTGGGGCAAGGCGTACGATGGTCGTTTGGGACATGGTTTGGTTGATAAAAATATGCAGTGCCTCAATACACCCAAGTTGATCAGTGCTTTGCAGGTGAGTGTTTGTATATTTATTGTTGTTGTAAAATGTCATAATCTTCTATATCCACCGTCACGCAGTCCAAGGTGATTGTGGATGTTTCGGTGGGAGTTTGGCATTGTCTCGCAATGAGTAGCAAAGGTGAGGTCTTCGGCTGGGGTCGCAATGATTTGCAGCAAGTTTGTCCCTCCGCCATCTCTAAAGAGCCCATACTACGCGATCCCATACTCGCCACACATCCATCGGTGCAAGCTTCCGGTATCGCTTGTGGTGCCGCGCAGAGCATAATTTGGAGTCAGACTTCAGTGCAAGGTGTGCCTGTGAAAATACCCTTTGTAATTGATCTAAGCGAACACACATTTCGGCTGCTCGATCAACTGCTTGGCATAGTCTGTGGTCAAGACAGCAATAACCGTCAAACGCCCAATCAGGAGTCGGAATGCATTGCAGTAGGCTGTTTAAACCTGCTGCGTCTGCAGTTGCATGCGCTGATCATTAATGGTGTGTCGCCGAAGACAGTCGGCTTATCCGAGGGTTCGCGTTTACTAGTCAGCTTGAAAACGCGCATACTTAGCTTGGCGGGCGGTTCGAATGTGCTGAAAACTATGCAGGAGGCGGCGCAATGGACATTGCAGGTGAGTTGGAGCAGGTAGTGTGTCTTTGTTGTTGTTGTTGAAAATAAAATATGCATCGCTACAGGTTGGCTGGAGCGTTCTATTACCCACCGCATCAGAGCGCGCACAAACCTTAACTTCGCTCTTGCCCTCCGAGTCGGGTATTTCGTCCTCGGGCCATCGTTTCATGACCGATCTGCTCGTTGGCTCGCTAATGGCCGAGGGTGGCCTGGAAACTGCTTTGAAGCAAGCTATACGCCTGGAAGCTAATGATTGCACTGATAATGGCCACAATTTACCGTTACTGCACCTAATTAAACAACTACTACGCAACAATTCAGCCTTGACGCAAGCACGCTTGACGCAACTACTCATAAACGCCGGCATTACAAAGGCCGAAGACGAAATCCTCACTGCACACTCACACACCGTACAGTCAACGATGGCTGAACACACCAGTCCCAGCCTGGACTTGTTGCATCGCTTTCAGCGTCTCCTCTTCGCACACATACATCAGTCGAAGCATGAGGATATTAGTGGCGCCGAGGCACTACTCTGTAAGTACGTCCAGAGCTCGGTCTCACTGTGTATACTCTCACTGCAGAAGGCGCATGAGATCGCCCTGCAAGGCAAGGATAGTGTGGTGGATATAATTAAAACGGATATATCGGATACGCTGCTGTATGAGCTCTTGATCGGCTTGATTATCTTGAAGCGTGATCGTCCCACCATCTTACCCGCTTTCGAGTGGACGAAGGTGTTTCTACCGCTGCTACATGCTCTGGACAATCTCAATCGCATTATATGCGACAGCGAAATACAGGATTCGGACGACATGGGCTGGCCGGGCATTATTTGTCGCGGCAATCAGAAGGTCAGCAACTTACACGCGATGGACGATGGAAATTTGATACGGAAAAATGATTTCGAAAACCAAATAATCGATGGCGGCAAGTGGGTAATATTGAATGGCTACGTCTGCGATGTCAGCGACTATCAGTAAGTGGTGGTTGGGGAAGTTTTACGACAAAAACTCCTTGTATAAAAATATCTTCTCATTTCAGAAGCGACAACGCCGCCCTAAACGAGCTACTTGCAGCGAACATTGGTAAAGATCTCACCGTCGAGCTGAGCACACCGATGTACCGCAATCTGATGGAGCATATTTTGAGTAACTGCAAAATCGGACGCTATGCGATCAGTTTAACTGAGGAGAAGGTAGGTGGTTTCGAACGAAAAGAAAGTTCTATTGGCCAGCGAGTGTTCATATTCTCATCCCCACCATTTTTACAGCCTCACGTCCAACAAAGCAAAGTGCTTACACATTTTAATTCGGAGCGCGCGCTCGCTTATCTACTCGGACTCGTTGTGAATCTTCTACAGGCCGGACCCGTGCAGCAACCTGCGGAAATACAATGCAAGACTATAGTGCGCTCCAGCATTTTGCGTGGCGGCCTACAGCTCCTCCAACCGAGCAATCCGTTCGATGAAGAAAAGGGTGAGGCGCGCAGCAGCGCCAGTACTGCAGGCAGCACACCCACCGAACCGCCCGTACACAGCCTAACCATTTGTGGTGGCGGTGGTGGTGGTGGTGGTGTTGGCTTTGGTCACGCAGGTAATGCGCTCGGTAGTGGTGGCGCTGTAGTCACACAATCACACATCAGTAGCGTGCAGCAGCGTATTGAGTGTTTCATTGCCGGTTTGAGTGAGGCACGTTTAACAGATCCACTTGTCGTAACTTGGATGACCCTTTCCGAGCGTTATTGCAAAGAAAACAATCTAATCTGGCATCAGGAGTTTCCACATGAGCATCCCGTGCAGGAGTTGGAGCGTCTGCTTACCGCCGTACTAATACGTCATCAGAGTCTCGGCGGTCTCGTACTTAACGTGCTGGAGCGTGAGTTGAGCGGCGTTGCCGCACCTAAAACACCCAAACAAATTGCCGATATGATACGTCTCATCTACCAAACCAAGTGGTCTGTGGTGCGCATACGTCAGCAGCTGAATCGCAGCTATAAAGAAGTCTGCGCACCAATGTTGGAACGTCTACGCTTTCTACTCTACGAAGTACGCCCTGCGGTGAGCTTGGAACAGGAGGCGCTACGCAAATTGCCCATACTCCACCGACTGCCGCGTTTCAGGCATGTCGTGCGTCGTATAATAGCCGAAATGCGTCGGGCGAAAAAGCAACTCGCCTGCTGCAAACCCGAAGATATATTCAATGTGACCATACAGAGCCAGAATGTGGCACAGAAGCTACATCAGTCACATGTAAGCTGCCAAAACTTAGATAGTACGCCAACCGAACGTCAATCTTTTACTCATTTTTCTCTGCTCTTACAGGAATCAGTGCTGCAAAGCGATTGCGCCAACTCAGACGCAACCGAGAAAGACTCGGGCATCATTACAAATGAGAGTAGTTCTTTGACGAGCGCCACCGTCATTATACCGCCCCTACGCGGCAATGTCTCGAACGAAAATCTACTTGACGTCGGTGATAACAATGCCATGCTCAGCGAACGCAAGACATCCAATGAAGAGATCAAATTACAAGCGAACGAACTCGATTTCGACGAAGATAAAAAACCATCAGACGAGCCGCGTCTAAATAGCGACCTGCTACGTAAACTCCGCGAGAAGTGGTATTTCTCCGGTGAGCTTAACGTGCCCATCATGCAGGAGATTGTCGAATTTGTGATGCAGGAAGTCTGCGACGTAGAGACGGTGCGTCGCGCCATGTACTGTCAGGTTCAACGCTATCAAATACGCCGTCAGGGTCTTGAAATGCTACATGCCATGCTGCAAGTGCATGGTCTGCTCGATGCTGTGCAATATAACCTGCTTAACGGTTACCTCGGCTTACATCTCAAGAGCAGCAACAGCAAGCAGGCCACACTCAACGTGCTACATGATCTCAACATGATAACGGCTTTTCAAAAGGCCGATCTGCTACTCGCTCAATCACGCGTCCTCGAATGGGCTGTCTGTGAACTGCAGCGCTTGGTCAACCAAGAGCTCATACAACTGCGAGCCAAATACAATAGCGGTAATGATAAGGACAACTCCAATCTTGGCACTTATGTGTTTTTGAAGAAGCTACCACGTGCTCGATTTCTACTTGGCGTTTTCGGCATCTTAGCCAAGGACATGAGCGCCAATGAGTTGAGTTTAATTGTGAACTCCGGCACGCTAGGCACTGTACTGGGGCTGCTTAGCCAAACCGGTGGGGACGTGCCGACTGTGAAGAACACTTACGATCTCTCTGTGGTCTATGAAGATACGATCTTGAAGCAGAAAACTCACAAGGCTAACTTGACTGGGCCAGAGCTGGCGAAGATGATGAAGATTGGCACACGTATTGTGCGTGGTGCCGACTGGAAATGGGGTGATCAGGATGGTAATCCGCCGGGTGAGGGGCGCATCATTAGCGAAGTGGGCGAGGATGGGTGAGTACGAGCGGGGTTTGTCATAATTTGTGGAGGGTCTTTGCTTCGTCTCCAGGCCATTAACTTGCAATTTTTCCCCTCTTCTTGCTACTTTTCGCTCTCTCTCTCTCTCTCCCTCTCTTTCACTCTCACTCTGTATCAGTTGGGTCCGTGTTGAGTGGTATACTGGCGCCACAAACTCCTACCGCATGGGCAAGGAGGGTCAATACGATCTGCGTTTAGCCGAAAGCGCTTTGAATATCATCTCACCAGACAGCGAAACTGAAAAGGACGAACTCTGCTGTGACGCTCAACTCAGTGGCGAGTCACATCCCACAAAATTTCTACGTTTCGCCTGCACCAAAACGCTGCAGATTATTTCCGTCGGTATTGGGCTCCACAGCGCACATATGGACAAGAATGCCGTACGTTGTATAACCTCCATGTTTCGTTCTGTGCTCGATCCCAAATCCACGCTGGGCAACATTTACGGTTTGGACAATTGGACTACTTTGGGTTTTTTGAAAGCCATCGCCGGTAAGTTTTTGCATCCAAATTTCTCTGCAAACACTTGTAATCTGCCATTTCATGCTCTCCCTCTCTCACACACACACTCTGTCTCTCTCTCTCTCCCTCTCTCTCTCTCTCTCTCTTTATCTCTGGCACAGGTGAATCCAAATCACTCGCCAAATATTTATCCTCACCCACCTGGATTGATTTCTACATTAGCCTGCTCGAACAGCCAGTGACGCGCGAACAAGATCTCTTCCGCAACATACACTGTCTACGCCTGCTGCAGAGCGTCCTCATACATTGGACCGATGAGGTGCATACACAACGCATGGCTGTGTTGGTGCGTCAGCTATTCCAAACGCTTGGCAAGATCACACTCTACTGTCCGCAAGACATTTCATTGGCTCAAAATGTAGGTGACAATAAGACGCGCGTGCTGCTCACCGCCTCACACTCGGGCACAATTGCCGAGGAGATTATAACCCTGTTGCGACGTCTGCATACACTACCCTATTGGAATGCGGCGATTAACTCATTTCTCGCGCAAAAACTCTGCGTTGCCGCAGAGCTGTTCGGTGAAGATGGCTTGGAGCTGCAGCACTTGGAGAGCGAATATGTTTACGTCATGGGCGTACTTTGTACTATCGGCGGCTGTGACATACGGCCACGCGTCGGTTTACAGGTCTGCTATGAGGGCAACTGCGCCACCATTTGCGGCTTTACCAATAAGGGCAAGTGTCTGCTCAGCACCGATGGTCAAGTGTTGAACGGCGAGTTCCGTAAGATTTCACTGAATGTCGCTTTTGATTGTGCCGATTATTCGGTATTTAGTCTCTCGCGTATGCCACTCAATGAAATGCTCTTGAACTCTTGGGCCGTGCTGCTGTTCGGACCGGGCGAGCGCAAGGAATGCGTGCCGAACCTTGTAGACATTAGTCTGCTGCGTGCACAGCAGATACAGTTGTCCGTTTTGAATGCGAATTGTGTGCTGTATCGTCACCAGGCTGCGCTAAGGAAGATACTTAGACAACGTTCGCCGGGTTTGTGTGCATACTCTTCGGAGGAAAGTCTCTCGGAAGAGGTCGTTGCACATGCAAACGTCGTTGGTGATGTCAAATCGAGCGAAGAGCGCACTTGTGGCGGCGCCACGTTGGAAAATTGCGAGGAACTCCACGCGCCACCTGCAATCAGCGACACCGAACTGCTCATACAGAGTATTTTGATACGCGCCACGCAGCCCTCACCGATTAAGGCGATCTACACTTACGCGGATTTGTCAACTGCAGCGCTGAACTGTGGACAAGTGCTCGCAGCCAAAGTTTACAGCGAACTCAATGAAACTGCTTCTACGAGCGCTGGTGGTCGTGGCGGCGCTTTCGCCGCATCTACGCCACCAATGCAACCCACAATGGTGCACGGCGAAGCAGTCTACAATGTGGGCTTACTAGAAGAAGCTACGGGCGTTGGCCAACCGCCAGCGCCAAAGATCGACAACGAAACGCCACCACTCATCGGACAGATCATGGAAATGGGTTTCTCGAAGAAGTCTGTGGAGTTGGCTATCAAGCAGTTGGCCATGCAACCGGATATACTATCAACACCCGAGCAAATCGTGCAATGGATACTCGAACACCCAGACGTTTGCGCAAACACAATTGACACGACAGATTACCTAGAACCACCGTTGGTGGGCGGTAGTTCGGTGGCCAAAGGCTCGTCAAGCGACACTTCCTTGCAGTCGAAACTGCAGACAATGCACGATCCCGAGGCTGACTCGGACAATGAGAGCTCGGACAGCAGTTCCGACACGGTGGAGGGCTCCTCTCTACACGAACAACTTGTCAAGTTTGAGACACGCAAAGATTTTCCCTCGGCCGATCAGTATGCGTTGTACGTGCGTGGGCTGGTTTGCCCCGGCATGCTGGTACGCTGCTGTCGCGACTTCGAAGAGATCAAGAAAGGCGATATTGGCACTGTGCTAAAAGTGGACACAGAGGGCTTACACGATCTCAATGTGCAAGTGGACTGGCAGCTGCATGGCAATACCTACTGGGTCTGTTTTGTACACATCGAACTATTGGAGATGCCGCGCGAGAAGTCGACATCTGAGCGCGCTGCACAGGTAACCGTTGGCACGCAAGTACGTCTGCGCGCCGTCTCCCGCTATAAGTGGGGTTATGTGTTGCGCGGCAGCGTAGGCACTGTGACCGCTGTGCGTGGCAAGGATGTGACCGTCGATTTTCCACAACATGCTAGCTGGAAAGGTACAGTAAATGATTTGGAAGTGGTCGGTGGCGGTGGTCAAGTCGTCGGTGCGGCAATTGGCCCGCATGGTCTCAACAATGGCGCTGTACCTACACCCAGCGATCTCATTGAGGACTGGTCGCGTGTCTTACATTCGCTCTCTGTGTCCTCCAATGAGAAAACTGCAAAACATCTACTAGATCGCAGTCCCTACTGCTGGCAGAGCTCTTCGAGTAGCCAGTCAAAACACTGGATCCGTCTGGAGATAAACGAGCACATTTTGGTGCACAGCCTTTCGATTGTGGTCAGCCCCAGTGATCATTCGCATCAGCCTTCGTTGGTGGTAGTACGCGTGGGCGATAGCGTTGGCAATCTGAAGGACTACTCATGGATCTCCATCAAAAACACCGACACAACAGTGACGCTCATGAGCGATGTGCGTCAGTACTACCGCTGTATTGAAATCGTCATTAAGCAGTGCCGCAACAATGGCATTCAGTGCAAAGTGCATAACTTGAATATCGTCGGACGCCGCAAACAAACCGATCTCGATCTGGTCTTGATGAATGCCTCATTTCTCGCCTGTGAATATGAGCAAATGACTGACTCCAATTCTCTAACCAGCGCCTATAACAACACCGATCCCAAATCCTCATCAACCCTCTGCGAACCACCCTGTACCGTAATGGTTTGGGGTCTCAACGACAAGGAGCAATTGGGCGGTCTCAAAGGATCCAAAGTGAAAGTACCAACCTTCTCTCAAACCATAAGTCGTCTGCGACCCATACACATTGCAGGCGGGTCCAAGTCGTTATTTATCGTCTCGCAAGATGGCAAGGTGTATGCTTGTGGCGAGGGTACAAACGGTCGGCTCGGATTGGGCATCAGCGTAAATATATCTGTTCCACGTCAGATACCGGTACTACATCAGTATGTTGTTAAAAAGGTCGCTGTGCACTCCGGCGGCAAACATGCGATGGCCTTGACGTTAGACGGCAAAGTCTTCTCTTGGGGTGAAGGGGAGGATGGCAAGCTGGGTCACGGTAATCGACTTACCATGGATAAGCCGAAGCTGATTGAGGCTCTGCGTGCGAAAAAGATACGTGACATAGCCTGCGGCTCATCACACAGTGCCGCCATTACCTCAGCCGGCGAACTGTATACTTGGGGCTTGGGCGAATACGGACGCCTCGGACATGGCGATAATGTTACGCAGCTGAAACCGAAATTGGTCGCTGCTCTCAGCGGAAAACGTGTTGTACAAGTGGCTTGTGGGAGTCGCGATGCACAAACTTTGGCTCTAACCGAAGACGGTATCGTGTACTCATGGGGCGATGGTGACTTTGGCAAACTAGGTCGCGGCGGTTCGGAAGGTTCTTCGATACCACACGAAATCGAGCGTTTGACCGGCATCGGTGTCATACAAATCGAATGTGGCGCACAATTTAGTCTAGCGCTTACACGCACCGGCGAGGTATGGACATGGGGCAAGGGTGATTATTACCGTTTGGGTCATGGCAGTGATCAACATGTACGCAAACCGCAACCCATACAAGCGCTGCGCGGTCGTAAGGTCATACACCTCGCGGTGGGCGCCCTACATTGCCTGGCTGTTACCGATACCGGACAAGTGTATGCCTGGGGCGACAATGATCACGGTCAGCAGGGTTCTGGCAACACTGTGGTGAATAAGAAACCGGCGCTGGTCATCGGCTTGGATTCGGTGTTTGTCAATCGTGTCGCTTGCGGCAGTTCACACGCTGTCGCCTGGGGTTTGCCGCAATCACCATCGGAGGACGAGAAAAAGGGTCCTGTACCATTTGCGACCTCCAAAGATCCACTCGGTGGCAGTAGCCTCGGCATATATGATACTGAATCGCAGTTAAGTGCACCAACAACAGCAGCAAATTTCTCTAGACCAAAATCGAACACGAGCCTCAGCGAAACGCTGCTCTCTCTTGAGACCGATGGCGCGCGTCAGACTGCGCTGAATTACGTGCTGAACGCCATGAGCATATTGCAGGCGCGTCAGCTCATCGTCGCCGCACTGACGAGTCACAGTAAGGTAAATTTGAATGAGAAAATTTCGAACGAGTTCGATGTACAAGACGGCAGCAACTTTGCACTGGGTAAGGAAGGTTCCACCGGCGCTACTGGCAACACTCCACACGGTACATTGGGCGGCCATAATAGCCACATTATTAACGGACATAACGAAGTCATTGCGCAGGGCGGTGGTGAAGCGCCAGCCGATGCTACCGATCCGGCTGTACATGAACCCTCGCCAGAAGCAGAAATCGTGCCCGCGCCTGCCGGACCATTGAGCGCTTTCCAAAGTCTTACTGGTTCTCTTTCGCTTTCGGCGTCCATATCCAGCAACGCACCGCACAAACATTCCAAAATGTCTGCCAGCGCTATGTCGGCGCTCGCTGCAACAATGACCAACCAAGAGGAGATTATCGAGGAGGTCAGTCTAACCGGCTTGGATGATTTCACCTCACTGCTGGGCGAATCTGAAGCTAAGAGTCTAGTGGAACTGCTGAAACTGAGTGTCGCTGGCCGAACAGGACCGCTCAGCACCGCTCAGACAATCTCCGACACACTCATCGCACTCGGCTCGAACTCGCCGAGTATTGGTGCAATGCTTTTGGAGACTTGCATCACGGAGCTGGAGGATTTATGCACTTCGCGCTATAGTTTAGGCAAAGTACCGAAGCCGGTAATGCGCGAGAGCACTCATCCGTATGTAGACAATATGACGATAGTTGGCCAAGTTAAGATACCAGGCGCCGAGTCATTACGTATAGAATTCGATAGTCAGTGCTCCACAGAGAAACGCAACGATCCACTGACCATCATGGATGGCTCAGGTCGCGTAGTCGCCGTGCGTTCTGGTCGAGAGTACGCACAATGGGCACCTGAAGTACGCATACCCGGCGACGAGATGCGTTGGAAGTTCACCTCGGACAGCTCAGTTAACGGCTGGGGCTGGCGCTTTTGGGTGCACGCTATTATGCCTGCCACAGCTCTGCATGAACGCGGCTCGGATCGCGCAGTGCTCTCACAGCCATCAATGCCACTGGTGATGGCTCTGTTGAATGAGCGTCTTGGACCGCACAATACGAGTGTGCTGTTGCGTCTAGCAGCCGCGTTGGCTGCCTGCGCACAGCTCAACTCGCTCACGACAACGCAACGCATTTGGTCACTCAAACAACTGCACACCGTGCTGCTCTCGAAGTATGCGCCAAAACCATTGGAACCCGCTCTGAACACGATTTTGTTGCCACTAATACCGGAACTGCTGCGGCAATATGAGTACGAAGAGCCGCAAGTTCGCGGCGGCATACATCTCATGCACTCCGACTACTTCAAGACGCTGGCGGCGCTCGCATGTGACATGCAATTGGATGCTGCTCTACCAGCGGCTGACGTACACAAGTGGGCATGGTTCAAGCGGTACTGTATCGCCGTACGGGTTGCGCAGTCGTTGATAAAACGCACCGAGTTGCCACGTCCTTTCTGCATGGAGGTGCGTAAAAAGTTCGCCGAGATGATGCCCGCACCACAGCCAAGTCATTCGCCTGGCGCCGGTAGTATCGGTTCGATGATGAATTCGACCACGTCGCTGTCGTCTGCAGGCAGTACGAACAGCAATCCAACGCCACCGCCCACAAGCACGACAATGGTGAACACATTGACGCCGAGCTCTAGCAATCTCATACAATACATTGACTCGATGATGTCGTTATCCTTGCACGAGCCGAACAGCAGCAGTGTTGGCCCAATCGCTTGCTCAAGCCTACCACCACTAGCGCCCTCTACTGGCAACGATATGTTGCAGTTTATGCACGAGGATCACACGGTCTTCAAGACCGCCCACGACAGTCAGCTGTTGCAGTGGCTTAATCGACGTCCGGATGATTGGGCGCTCTCTTGGGGCGGCGCTAGCACCATCTATGGTTGGGGACACAACCATCGCGGTCAGCTGGGCGGTTTGGAAGGTAGCCGCATTAAGACGCCAACACCATGTGAAGCTCTCAGTCTGCTGCGACCTGTACAGCTAGCGGGCGGCGAACAGACACTCTTCGCAGTTACACCGGATGGTAAGTGCTTCGCTACGGGTTACGGTTCGGGTGGACGTCTCGGCGTAAGCGGTACAGATTCTTGGGCCATACCAACACTTATTGGCTCGCTGCAGCATGTATTTGTCAAAAAAGTAGCTGTTAACTCTGGCGGCAAACATTGCCTTGCTCTAACTACTGATGGTGAAGTGTATTCCTGGGGTGAGGGTGAGGATGGCAAGCTGGGTCATGGCAATCGTATGAGCTATGATCGTCCCAAGTTGATTGAAGACCTCAATGGCGTTGGCGTTGTGGATATTGCATGCGGCAGCGCGCACTCTGCGGCCATCACCTCTTCAGGTCATGTACTAACTTGGGGCAAAGGACGATACGGGCGTTTGGGACATGGCGATTCGGAAGATCAATTGCATCCAAAACTAGTTGAGGCGCTACTGGGTTATCGCGCCATTGATGTCGCTTGTGGCTCGGGTGATGCGCAGACCCTCTGTATCACCGATGACGACAACGTTTGGAGTTGGGGTGATGGCGACTATGGCAAATTGGGACGTGGCGGCTCAGATGGCTGCAAATTGCCGTATAAAATTGAAAGCCTCGCCGGTTTGGGTGTGATAAAAGTGGAATGTGGCTCACAGTTTTCGGTTGCACTCACTAAATCTGGTGCTGTTTACACCTGGGGCAAGGGAGATTTCCATCGACTCGGCCACGGCACTGTAGATCATGTGCGACGTCCTAAAAAGGTAGCCGCTTTGCAGGGTAAAAAGATCGTCTCGATTGCTACCGGCTCGCTACATTGTGTCGCATGCACCGATGCCGGTGAGGTGTACACGTGGGGCGATAACGATGAGGGTCAGCTCGGCGATGGTACTGTTAGCGCCATACAACGTCCGCGTCTTGTTGCCGCGCTACAAAACAAACACATTGTCAAAGTAACTTGCGGCTCGGCGCACACTATTGCCATGTCCACTTCGCAGCTAACCGATCGCATGAGGCCACCACCCAATCCACCGCTTGAATATGATTTGGTGCGTGAGATGCCGCCGGAGGCGCTACATGCACGTCTAGTGCTACTCCACCACTTTTCCGAGCTGCTGTGCCCCTGTCTAGCTATGCTGCCCATAATAGGTGAGTATATTTTTCCTTTATAGAAGCAAGCATCCCTGAAGCTAACCCCATTCCCCCCTTCTTTCACATTCAACTTCACAGGCGAACTCAGCTTGGGCGCACTGAAGGACGTCCTCGTGTACACCATCAAGGAAGCCGCATTCCGTAAGGTCATACAAACAACTATGGTGCGCGACAAGCAACACGGACCCGTAATTGAGCTCAATCGCATACAGGTGAAACGCTCACGCAACAAATCTGGCAATGGCCTTGCCGGCATAGATGGCATGAAGAGTGTTTTTGGTCAGATGGTGCAAAAGCTGCCGCTACTCACCCAGGAAGCGCTCTCGCTGCCGCATCGCATTTGGAAAGTGAAGTTTGTCGGCGAAAGCGTCGACGATTGTGGTGGCGGCTATAGCGAGTCGATTGCCGAAATGTGCGATGAGCTCCAAAACGGCAGTGTGCCCCTCTTGATCACAACCCCGAATGGACGGGGCGAGGCGGGCGCCAATCGTGATTGTTTCCTACTGGATCCAACACTTGGCTCTGTGTTGCAGATGAATATGTTCCGCTTTCTGGGCGTGCTGATGGGCATAGCGGTGCGCACGGGTTCGCCACTGAGTTTGAAGTGAGTATGCTAGGGATTAGTACACATTATGTTCAAGAAAGTTAACTTTTTTTTATTCTCCTACAGTCTGGCCGAAGCCGTCTGGCGTCAATTGGCCGGCGAGCAACTACGTCCCTCCGATCTTACCGAGGTCGATCGTGATTATGTCGCTGGTTTGCTTTGCATACGTAATATGGACGATGATCCCAAGGTATTCAGCACGCTAGAGCTACCCTTCTCCACCTCCTCCGCCAAGGGTCACGAGGTGCCTCTCTCGACACGTTACACTCGCATCTCGCCACAAAATCGGCAAGAATATGTACGTCTGGCTTTGAATTTCCGTCTGCATGAATTCGACGAGCAAGTAAAAGCTGTGCGTGACGGCATGTCCAAAGTGATACCTGTTCCACTGCTGTCGCTCTTCTCCGCAGCTGAATTACAAGCGATGGTATGCGGTTCACCCGACATACCGTTGGGACTGTTAAAGTCTGTGGCCACTTACAAGGGTTTCGATCCGAATTCGGCATTGGTTACATGGTTCTGGGAAGTGATGGAAGAGTTCTCAAATCAGGTGTGTGTGTGTGTGTGGGAGTCTTGTGAATTGCTTAATGGAAAATTTCACTTTGCTTTCTTTTTTTCCGTAGGAACGTTCCCTATTTCTACGATTTGTCTGGGGTCGCACACGTCTACCCCGTACAATTGCAGATTTTCGTGGACGTGACTTTGTTTTGCAGGTTTTGGAAAAGAGCCCACCTGATAATTTTCTACCGGAGAGCTATACTTGCTTCTTCTTGTTGAAAATGCCGCGTTATTCGTGCAAGGTGAGCTTGTTTTAAAGAGACTTTTTAATAAACATTTTTTTATTACAAAAAAATACAACAAAAAATTCATTTCGAAAATTCGAAAAGGCTTGTTCGAAATTTCGAACAAACAAGAATGTGTCAAAATTTAATCTTCTCCTCTATAAAGTCACAGTTTAATGTATTTTCAGCAAAAAAAAAACTTCGAAAATTCGAAAATACATTTTTGAAAATTCAAACAAAAGCATTTTAATCAAAAATTAATTTTCTTCTATATTCAAGACATATCCGAAAATCTAGTTGCGAAAAATGTCGAGAAATCAAAAATTAGGCAGTTCAAAATTGAGTTTTTTCTAAAATATACTTCAAAATTATTTTTAATTATTTTGATTATTTGATGATATTATTATTTTAAATTTTTTATTGGGTGCTGTTTGTTGCTGAATCACAGAGTAATGCATTTGCAACAAAGAACTGAACTTCGAAAACTCGAAAATGCATTTTCGAAATTTCGAATACACAAAATTTGTCTTAAAAATTCATCTTCTCCTAAATTTATGAAAGTTTTGTTAAAAAAAAATTTGAAAAATCAAAAGTTACGAATTTTGAAATTAAAATTCGAAAATGCATTTTCGAAAATTCAAACAAAGATTTTCTCAAAAATGAATTTTCTTCTTTAAAAAGTCACAGCCAAATATCTAGTTGATAAAATTTCGAAAAATTACAAATTTCGAAATTTAAATTGTTCGTAAAATATTACTTTAAAATTATTTTCAATTATTTTCTATATTTTTATTTCACTTTTCCTCAGGCTGTTTTACTAGAGAAACTCAAATATGCCATACATTTCTGCAAGAGTATTGACACAGATGAATATGCGCGCGTTGCCATGGGTGATCCCACCGAAGCGACGGGCAGTGAAGATGACAGCGATTTAGAATCGGCTGCGAGTAATGAGGCCTAAATCCAAATTTAACTTACCACAAGTGGCACGTGAACTGGATTTCACTTAAAACAAAAATAATAATACTTTTTTCTTTCAAATATATAAAAAAAAAACTATAAAGAATTGGAAAAGCATTAACCAAATACGCCTACACATAAATAAATATGAATTTTGTGAACAAAAAAAAAATGTAGTTTGTAGTAGCAGCAAACGTAGTTTGGTAAGTGAAATGCGAGTTATTCGAACTTATTAATTAAAAAAAAAAAAAATTTTACATTTCTAATCAATTTCTCTCTCTTCTTGTTTTACAGCACCTTACAAAATAAATAAGATAAATATAAAACCCCATACGATCCCACAGAAGCGAAGCGAACGAAAAAGAAACCCCCCTCCAAAGAAAAGGAAAACAATTAAAATTGCACAGAAAATGTCAAAATTGTGGTGGATATTAAACCGAATTAATTAATATTATTAATATACATGCAAATATAAATATATATACATATTTATTTAACGACTAACATGACAACAACAACAACAAAACACACACAAACGGGAAAACAAAATTACTGTAAAAATCAAAATTCCGCAAGAGTATTAAAAATTCATAAATTTTTTTTACGTTCAAAAAATGAGCGATCAACAAATGATTTCTTTCTTTTTTTCAAATATTTATGCGCATTCATTCACTGAAATACACTAATATATGTATTATCACTCACACTCACATATACATAAATTTTTTTTTTTTTAATTAATAATATTTTGTGCAATTCTCTTAATTTTTGTGCATTTCAATGAATTTATTATGTATATTAGTATGTTTTCCCCCCCGCAATTGCCATGCAAAGCAACAAAAACAAAAACAAATAATAATAAAAAAAAAAGAATTAAAAAAGCTTTTATGGCTAAACTTTGAAAAATGAATTTAACTGTACAATCGAATAAAAATAATATAATAATTTTATAAATTTCTATTTATCTGAAATTTGGTATTAAATTTTAGATGAAGAAATGTGATGAGAAAGGCATATTTTAAAGTAAAAATCGAAAAATTAATGGCGTAATATTTACGTTTTTTTTTAATTTGTTAATATCAATAATTTATTCAACTTTGTAGTTTTTTAATTTAAGTGAAATATTTTTTTTTCTTTATTTTTTTTTTTAATACGCGATAAATTTTTGCTTTCCAATTTTTTTTAATTTTATGCAACCAAATTTTTTTTCGCTTTTTGTAAACATTATTTTGGTATCTTTTTTAGTTTCAATTTATTTTTTGTCCTTTAATTTAGCAACTTTTCGAGCAGTCAAAACTATTGAAATGCTTTTCTCAAAAAAAATGAGTTCGTTTTTTTCACTTTAAAAGTGATTTTTTCCCCTCTTAATCTAGTTTTTACTTACTCTCACACGTTAGTAGTAATTAAAATTGTGCTTTTGAATACAGTATAAATTAAATTAATATTTATATAGTATTTATTCTACAAAAATAAATTAAATGAAATTATAATTTAGTGTTCAATTATGTTTAGAAAAGTAGTCTTAGAGACAACACACATACACTAGACACACTAGAGACACACGCAACTATGCAAAATATTTCAATAATATATTTTAGAAAAAAAAAAAAAAAAAAAATTTAAATAAATATCAATTAGCATTACTTATTTTAGAAATGCAAATTTAGTAAACATTTCAGTTGTAAAATAGTTTTAGCTTACTGAATTACATAAAAATATAGCTGCAGTAAAGCATTACAAAGCGAGCAAAAAAAAAATTCTTTAAAATTTATTTAGCAACTGCAATGTGTTGTAGTACATATTTTGTGATGGCAAATGCTCTAAAAATTAATTAATATGTATTTAAAAAAAAATATATATATATATGCAGTTGTTCTGTAGCGTTTCAATGCAATTTTATGAAATATGAAATGAAATGAAAATGAATTAAATAAATAAATTTAAAATATATTCGCATATATTTTCTTTATAACTGTAAATTGCGTTAGTAGTAGCATTTTTAACTTTTTTATATAAGCTTAGAGTAGATAATTGTGTGCATATTTGCTTCATTATTTTTAATTTCTTTAAATTTTTTTTTATACATTTTTTTTTTCTAAATCAATACCAAAAAATTTTGTATATAATTCTTTACTCAAAATATTAAATTTTCTAACTTTTTTGTAGTTTTCATCACCTAACAATTTATTATGTGATTGGTTTTGTTCAGTTGATTCTCCGACAGGGTGAAAAGTTGATGAATATTGGAACGAGTTCCCGTCGTCCCTTGTCAAATTTGGTTTTGAGACAAACCGGTTTCGGCGTTCTGCCATCTTCAGTGTCGTTGATCGTCCAATATTCATCAATTTATTATGTATTTATTTTCACTGTGACCAATCAACCAATTTTATTTGAAATGCTCATAACCTCATTTTAAATAGCATAAATATCGCCAAAGTCCATAGAAATCACTACATTCACTTTATTTGTATTCTTTTTATGAAGAAATTAATTTTTCTTATCAGCAAATTGTTTTGAGTTTTAACGAATTTTTATTTTCAAACATTTTTTTCGACATTTTAACATTTTAATCATTCATGCGCAAACTAAATGTTTTTGTTTAGTTAAAAATCGGATAAATTTTCAATATAAAATAAAATCATATCTGCCATCAGTTAATCATTACCACCACCACAAGCTTTGATTTTCGCATTTTGTTTGTGTTGAATATTTATATTACCCAAAATTTTCACATCCTTTTTATCATCATTTCCAACATCAACTGTATTCACCCTTATGCCATTTTCTCCTAGCACCGCTGTTGTACTCGCATTATCACTTGTTTTTGTTGTTGACACCTTTCCATGCTCTAAAGCATGCCGCCAAGTTTCCTCGTCGCAAGTAGCCATCTGCTCATGCTCATTTGTCTGCTGTGAATTTGTCTGTGGACAATCCTTACATGTAACGGTAGCTGATTTTGAACGTTTACGCAGGCGATAGTATATGTAGAGCAGCGCGATAGAGGCATAGGTGGCTTTGGCAGCCTGTCAAATGAAATGTTATTACTTTTTTTTTTAATGCACAGGAAGATATGCTGCATTGATTGCTACTCACGTTGGCGCGTCCAGCGATGGTGGTGCTATTGAATATTTTATTGAAATTCGACATTTATTTTTATTTTTATTGGCTGATGTTTGTTTTATTCAAATTTTGGCATTGTGTTAAGACATATTTTGTTTTTGATATTTTTTTTTTTTTTTGAAAATACATGTGTCAGGAAAATTTTAAAAGTACTCCCGGTAAGAGTAGTGAGATCACATATCCCCAGTAGTAGCTAACTAAACTAGTTAATAAGAATGGGTTTCAAAACATTTTGAAATGTAGAAAAAGCTGATTTTCTTTCGAAACATCTTATGAATATTTTATATTAAAAAGCACTAATAACGGAAATCAAAGTTAACGTTTTCTAATGGAAAATAGTTTTTACCTTTTTTTGGGGGGCAAAATTTAGTTGTCTTTAGTTTTTCTACGTTTTCTTAAATTAGTTCACATCTAAAAAATAAAAATCTTTTTTATCTGCACTTCTGCACTTAAAAAATAAAATATTAATTCATTTTGATTATAACTTAAGTGTATGTTGGCTCCACCAGTGCTTTAAGCAGATATTGCGTCAAAGGGTACAAGTGTAGTCATTGAATCCACAGCCCAAGAATTATTTAGGCTTTCATCAAATTTTAGTTTTTGATATGGTGTTGAGGCGTAGGCCTCACCACTAAAATTCCAAGTACTATCTATAAATGTGTCAGCATTGCTCCACTCACACACATAACTTCCGCCTTCAGAGTTGTCATCTAGTGGATAGCCCAAAACGCGTTTTGCATAGGTTTCAATGTATGTCATAATGATGGGTTGTAAAACCTTGCGGACAAATTGATCTCTTGATAATATTGCACCCAATAGTTCAATCAACCGTTGGGCATGACGACGATATTTGACGCGCACCACAAGCCGACTGCTGAGCGCCACCGACCAAATGTTACGGCGTGCTGTGAATGGAAATTAATGAAGGCGAATTGAATTTTATGAATTGAAGCATTTATAAAGATACATATGTGGGCCACACACATGCATGTACCTTACCATTTCGTATGAAACGCGCATAAGTTTCCGTAAGCGGTTCAAACACCAATTCAACGAATTCCGACTCCGTCAACATTGAGCCTAAAATTTCTATGAAAACTTGAGCTTGCCATGATTGGAAATTTAATGGACCATGATTGGGTCTTCGATAGAATTGCGGACCGAAATTGCGTAGCGTGCCAAATGAACGCCTCTTTGCTGAAAAAATGACAAATTTATAGCAGTTAAAGCGGGAATTTTGTAAATACAATACTCAGGAATTGCGTTCACTGCTTGAGAACGAAGTGCCTGCGCAAGACTTACCATTTTTTCGCGCACCCATAATATTATTTCTTGATTTACGTGTATTTTTAAATATCTTAAACCAAAATTAGCAAACGCTGTGTAAAAATAAGTTAACTGTTGACAGCTAACGGTTTGGATTTAAATGTTAATTGTCAAAAGCAGACGGGAAGAAGAATAAGCAGAATTGGGTGAATTTTCGCATTTAGAATGTGCAATTTTTAGGGATATACTGGGAAATTCTAGTGCGGTATTCATTATATTAGAATTATGTATATTTATATGGAATGTAAATAAAAATTTCAATTAATTTTTGTTTTATTTTGTACCAGAATTCATCAAATAAATAGAATATGTATGTATGCATTATAAGTGTCTCATCAATTAGCTGGACATTTAGTTTGTCTAGAAAATTCAGAGCAAATTTTCATATATATTTATTTGTTTGAACGAAATTGCTCAAAATATATATATATATATGTATATATACTTATGCTTAAATTGTTATTATTAAATTTCAACTAATTCTCATGAGTTGATGAACTTTATTAAAGGTGGCAAAAAAGAGCTTATCAGCATATTGATAAGCCATAAATTGTAGGTATGTATGTATGTATATATGTATAAAGACCTTGAGAAAATAGCGTGAGCTAATGAACGCTTATAAACATGAAATCTTTTCTACGCTTTAGTTAGCTTTACATACATACATATGTACGTATGCATAATGCGCATTTTGTTTATTTATAATATTATTTAAAATTTGTGCTTTCTGCGAAACGAAAATTTTTGGCTCATAAACCGGCAAAAGAAATGACGTTTGTTTATAATATAATCTTATATATTTAAGCAAAAACATTTTTAATGTATAATATGTGTATAAAAACAGTTTGCTTCCTTTTGGAAATGTCAAAACGTCAGTGATTATATACCTAAACAACGCGGACGTTCTTTGATCTCTTGGAGGCCAAATTTCTCTTTGTCAGCGTTTTGTCTGCTTGACTACCAGCGATTATTAAATTCAACTATATACATAGTTAGTTATAAACATACGTATTCATATGTATAATTGTTCTTTTCCAAACGAACATCCCCCGACAACAAAGAATGGACAGAGCCTGCCAATTGCATTGTGTATGGCGCTTTGGCAACGGTGGATGATGGAAAATTCTCTTCATATGTATGAATGTATGTAAATATATATACATATATGTACGTACATATGTATTACGTGGTATAAACACAAAACTAGTACAAAAAATTATGAACATAAACATTTTATCTCATTTTTGTTTAAGAAAAAACCGAACGAAAAAGTTCAGTGACCTTCAAGTTTCCGCTTAATAAGCAATTAATCGATAAGTAAATATCGATAAGTGCTTTTTTGCTCTTTTTGTATCTTTTCTGTTTTCTTGAAACATTTTATAAGAATTTAATTGAAATTTTGCGAATTCATTAATGAATGAACCGAAACTTCCAATGTATTTATATACATACATACATACTATGTAACAAATGTACAAACATGTGTGTACATATGTAACAAGAAATACTTGTCCTTCTCACAAAAGTATTTGCGTAAATATCACTTGCCTGCTGAGCTACATACATATGTATTTTCCAAAACAATTCTATTTATTCTGTCATCTCAAATTCTTTGCTAATAAAAATATTTTATTTTTAAGTTTTCATAAAATTTCATATTCACATGCAACGTGAAAATTACATCGGACAAAAGCCATTTAACAAGCAAATAAAAGTGTAAGCAAAGAAATGTAAGTAGATACTTACGGATGGATAAACATACAAACATTACATACATACATAGGTTGGTTGTTTCGTATTTATATTTTCCATATAACTTTTCATAGACACTTATGAAGGTAGAAATTTAATTAATATAGTTCATTTTATATATGTATATATGTATATATATATACATGCATTATCTATATATGCATAGCATAAACGGAATCATGGTATATATATATTACTTATCTCTAGACGTACATAAGTCACTTCCCCTATTCTGGAACGTACAAGAATAGTCGATTTTACATTTATATAAATGCAAATATACAACGGGCTGCATACATACATACATATGTACATATTAGCGTTTTTATAGATTTTTTTCATTTGTCTGCTGCAAAAGCGTAAGATTTGCCAGCTGTTTTCTATTTTATATAAATGTACATAAATATATCACACGTACATGTATATCTATTACGAAGAAGGAAATATGTGCGTGTACTTCAACCTTCCAGTGCAATGTTTTTTGGGGATATTTTTCTGACCATTGGAGGGAAATTCATGCAGTGCTGTAAAACGCACAGCGAATAACATGCTGAAAATGCAAAAACTTGCTGCAGATTGGCATGCATTCCGCCAAAATGTACAAATATTTTAGCTTCAAAGAATCTCTCATGCATATACGCACATTTTTCTGAGAAAATATGTCTTTTTCCTCACTTTTTTCAATTACTTGCATTGCCTTGCAATTTCTTATTAAACTTTCTATACAAGTCACCAACACTGCAAGTCTTTCCACGCACAACGTGCAAAAGAGATAGAAAATTTGCGAAAATTTATTTTTCACAAATACGCAGTTAGCAAATACGTGTGAAAAACTAAATTTTCGTGCAAATTTTAACTGCACTTCATGAACCACGCATAATCCAAACAATGAATGTATGAAATTTAAAGAAAATAAAAGAAAATTTCATGAGATGGTGCAGTTTTTATGCTAGTTTTTAAAACCAAACAAAAAGTTCAGAAGCGAGATAGCGTATACGCCACTCGCGATATATAATGGCCTTTGTGCACGACTTCCAGGCATATAAGGGAAATTTATAATCTTTTCCCCTACATCTGAGCGAAGATATAAAAAGGTGGCCATCGCTTGCTGCTGAACATACGAATTTTGACATTTGTGAGCTAAACACCTTAAGGTTTACCAGCGTTTACTAGTTGTGTGAATAATTTTTTGTGAAATAAGTGAGCTTTGAAAATATATACATATATAAAGAGAAAATATTTTTAAGAAAATAAGTAGCCTGAGACTGAAAAAGAATAGGAGAACCAATATTTTAACTGAAAAACTAATTTTGTGTGAAAAAAAAGTTTAAGGTAAGTGAAATAGTTATGCAAAATAGTGTTTTCAAGTGCTTTTATGTTTTTGCAATGAAAATTGCATCAGCATTGGTGAAAAAATAATTTTCCTTGTGCTGAAACTGGAAATACGTTTCCATTCTGTATGTATATGCAAGCTGCGCAGCTCTTGTGAAATCTATCGATTTTTTTTTCTTTAGAATAATTCAAGATGGCGTCACATGACCTCATTCGTCATGATTCTTAATTTTCCTTCAACAAATCGAGTTTAAATTATATAATTTTCAATTAATACGAAAACTGGAATTGAAAAATAAATAATGCATTTAAATAAATGAATCATTTAGTAGAATTTTCTGGAAATGTGAAACTGATGCAAGTGCTTTTGCATTCATACTAAAGTTCATATGCGTGTATATATGTACATATTTCACTTCGGCTTCGCCGAGCAGTAATCATGAAAATACATTACTGATGAATTATCCACGAACACGAAATACTTTATACTTTGTTTCAATCTTCCGATGTAATCAATTTAAAATTTATTGATTGTTTTGATTAAAATCTAAAATTATAGCCAAATCATATTTAAATAAAATTTATCATATGTATGTATATCAATTCGGAAATTTTTAATATAAAATATTTTTTTTTTTTTTAGCACTTTTTCCAAAATGCAAATCTTCGTGAAGACCTTAACTGGCAAGACCATCACTCTGGAGGTGGAACCATCCGATACTATTGAAAATGTTAAAGCTAAAATTCAGGACAAAGAAGGAATTCCCCCAGATCAACAACGTTTGATCTTTGCCGGTAAACAACTGGAAGATGGACGCACCTTGTCCGATTACAACATCCAGAAGGAGTCTACATTACATTTGGTTCTTCGTCTACGTGGTGGCATGCAGATTTTCGTCAAAACTTTGACGGGAAAAACCATCACTTTGGAGGTTGAGCCTTCCGATACAATTGAGAATGTGAAAGCTAAAATTCAAGATAAGGAAGGAATCCCCCCAGATCAACAACGTTTAATTTTCGCTGGCAAACAGTTGGAGGACGGACGCACATTGTCTGATTACAATATTCAGAAGGAATCTACTTTGCATTTAGTATTACGCCTACGTGGAGGTATGCAAATCTTCGTTAAGACCTTAACGGGTAAAACGATCACATTGGAAGTTGAACCTTCCGATACTATTGAGAATGTTAAGGCTAAAATCCAAGACAAGGAAGGTATTCCACCAGATCAACAGCGTTTGATTTTCGCTGGCAAGCAATTGGAAGATGGACGCACATTGTCCGATTACAACATCCAAAAGGAGTCTACCCTTCACTTGGTCTTGCGTTTGCGTGGTGGTATGCAGATCTTCGTAAAGACCTTGACCGGCAAAACCATCACCTTGGAAGTTGAACCATCCGACACTATTGAAAATGTGAAGGCTAAAATCCAAGACAAGGAGGGCATTCCTCCAGATCAACAGCGTTTGATTTTCGCTGGCAAGCAATTGGAAGACGGGCGTACTTTGTCGGATTACAACATCCAAAAAGAGTCTACCCTTCACTTGGTACTGCGTTTACGTGGTGGTATGCAAATCTTCGTAAAGACCTTGACCGGCAAGACCATCACCTTGGAAGTTGAACCATCCGACACTATTGAAAACGTTAAAGCCAAGATCCAGGATAAGGAGGGTATTCCCCCAGATCAACAGCGTTTGATTTTCGCCGGCAAACAGCTGGAAGATGGACGCACTTTATCCGACTACAACATCCAAAAGGAGTCTACCCTTCACTTGGTCTTGCGTTTGCGTGGTGGTATGCAGATCTTCGTAAAGACTTTGACCGGTAAGACCATCACCTTGGAAGTTGAACCATCCGACACTATTGAAAATGTGAAGGCTAAGATCCAAGACAAGGAGGGTATTCCTCCAGATCAACAGCGTTTGATTTTCGCCGGCAAGCAATTGGAAGACGGGCGTACATTGTCCGACTACAACATTCAGAAAGAGTCTACCCTCCATTTGGTCTTGCGTTTGCGTGGTGGTATGCAGATATTCGTTAAGACTTTGACTGGCAAAACCATCACCTTGGAAGTTGAGCCATCCGACACTATTGAAAATGTGAAGGCTAAGATCCAAGACAAGGAAGGTATTCCCCCAGATCAACAGCGTTTGATATTCGCTGGCAAGCAATTGGAAGACGGGCGTACTTTGTCGGATTACAACATCCAAAAGGAGTCTACTCTTCACTTGGTCTTGCGTTTGCGTGGTGGTATGCAGATCTTCGTAAAGACCTTGACCGGCAAGACCATCACATTGGAAGTCGAGCCTTCAGATACAATTGAAAACGTTAAAGCCAAGATCCAGGATAAGGAAGGTATTCCCCCAGATCAACAGCGTTTGATTTTCGCCGGCAAGCAATTGGAAGACGGGCGTACATTGTCCGACTACAACATTCAGAAAGAGTCTACCCTCCATTTGGTCTTGCGTTTGCGTGGTGGTATGCAGATATTCGTTAAGACTTTGACTGGCAAAACCATCACCTTGGAAGTTGAGCCATCCGACACTATTGAAAACGTTAAAGCCAAGATCCAGGATAAGGAGGGTATTCCCCCAGATCAACAGCGTTTGATTTTCGCCGGCAAACAGCTGGAAGATGGACGCACTTTATCCGACTACAACATCCAAAAGGAGTCTACCCTTCACTTGGTCTTGCGTTTGCGTGGTGGTATGCAGATCTTCGTAAAGACTTTGACCGGTAAGACCATCACCTTGGAAGTCGAGCCATCTGACACTATTGAAAATGTGAAGGCCAAGATCCAAGACAAGGAGGGTATTCCCCCAGATCAACAGCGTTTGATTTTCGCCGGCAAGCAGCTGGAAGACGGTCGTACCTTGTCCGACTACAATATTCAAAAGGAATCTACACTCCATTTGGTGCTACGTCTTCGCGGAGGCGCATTCTAAATTCAGATAGAAAAAAGAAAACTAAATTCAAAATTCTAGAGTATTCATTGTATCTCGTTATTTTAGCTCTATTTTGTATTTAAACGCTTTTTACATCAGTTCTGATTAAAAAATTAAAATACCGTTTTTTTTTATGTTGAAAATAAAAGAAGTTATCTGATGCAATTATATCAAGAAGAATCTGTTGTATATTTATTAATTTGCAAGACATTTGCAGTTTGATAGAAAAGGTAAGGAAATTGTCTGAAGGTTTTTGGGCGTTCATATAGTTGTATTGCGTGGCTTGGTCACTGTCTAGCACTGCTTTGGTTGTTAAGTATTTTCATCCAACTAAATGCCATGATGTTTTAGCTCCATTTGTATGAAAACATCAATTGGGACACCATTTGTCAAAAAATCATGACTGTTAAACGCTTATTTTTTGTATGTAATTAAAGACGTGTTCCGTATTCGATTTCCCGTTAGAAAGGGAAATATTCTGTATTCTACCTGACGATAATTTCAAAGCAAACGGAACTAGGATATCTCTAAAGGAGGCCACTTCCTTGCGGTTTCTAAGAAGGTCTCATAAATCATTTTACAGCCACCGGAAGTAGGTGATAAATACAGTTTTTTAGCGACTTCCGGATCTGGGATATGAGTGCTGGAATGTTGTACTAAAACCGGATAAGAAAAATGTATATTTTAAATTCTCTTTGGTTTGAAAATCAAACCTTTCACAGATTTTTGTGTGAATCACATAAGAGCCCTGGAAATTCCATTAACATGCATTAGCAAATGGAATACTAAATACCAGAGCACTGCTATACGACAATGCGAAAGCAACCCTACCTATAGGTATTACAGCTGTTCAACACAAGTGCACAAACAACTATTCATACATTCCACTCATACACTGTGAATATATTCACAGAAATCAACAGCTGTCATTCATTATCAGTTTTTTGCTGTTTTTGGATTGTTGGCGATAGCACACACTGACTTGAAAAACTCTAAAACTTGTGTACAAATAACTATAGAAAAATTGTTTAATTTGTGTTTAAAAGAAAATGGCGCATTCCCAACTAATCACACTCGAAGAATTGAAAAAGCACAATAAGCCAGAGGATCTGTGGATAGTAATCGAGGGAAAGGTGTATGATGTGACAAAATTTCGAAATGAGGTAATGGTTTTCTAAATTTTTGTATGTTGTAAATTAACTTTTGTCAGTTAAAATATGCATCTATGTGTCACATGAAAACAGCATCCCGGCGGTGAGGAAACGCTAGATGAAGTTGGTGGCACTGACGCCACAGTACAATTCAATGATGTGGGACACAGTCAAGAGGCTAAGTAAGCCAATTTAAAGCCAACAAATTGTGCAATTTTGATATAAATAATAAATTTCGTGCTATGCATTTGCAGACAAATGTTGAAGAAATATTACATTGGTCAGCTGGTGGGGGCGGAGAAATCGGCGGTTGCACAAGCTGCAATAAGGTAAGCTTATGCTTGAATTAAGTTAATATTATGCTGCAATGTACAAGCACGATTACATTTGTAACTAAAAACTAACTGAATCTACGTTTTTACCGCAATTAATTTAAACAAAATGGCGTAATAGCTAGCACAAACGACCTTGAGCTGCTCACAAACAAGATTGTTCTGAATAGAACTGAAAAAAAGGGGAACCAGTTTCACTTTAGAAAAGCAAAAGAGTTGACGAAATTTAGACTGTATACATACATATATGCGTACAATGTTTGGAAATTCATTTTCATTTCAATTTGGTACTAAAATTCTCAGTGAAAGGATGTTGCCTTGCATGCCTGCAATTAACTGCATTTCATCATTACACGTGTCGTTCAAAGCCCATTTCTTGCTGGAGGCGCATGTAAAATCGTCATTTCTCATAATTACTGTATATGTATGTATGTATATTCGTATTAAACAAGTACGCAACAAAAACAAAGACCTAAAAATATACATATACCACATATGTGTGTACATATATACATGCATTCATACTATAACACCCTACATAAATATGTGTATATATGCATATACATGAGTATTATAGCTGCGGCTCTTGGAGGAAATTAAAATATTGCATAAAAACAACTCATTTTATTGTCTATGCGTGTCCATTGCATTAATTAATTTGCAGTTCAAGCGCTTAAATGTTTTTCATCAAGCCTTAGAAATTCAGTGAAGACCAAATTACCTTCATGTTACATAATTTCGCGCTTAACTACTGATAACCATATGCCCTTGCTGTCTAAGAGTGCTTATCAATTGTTTGAATAACGTAAATCGCTGCTTTATCTAAGTGTGTTGTGCATAAACATTTGTGGACATATTTTTTTATTTTTATTTTATTATTTCAACTTTTGTAAAGCGTTGTTGGGTTTCGAGGAGTGGCAAAGCTTATACTATGTAAATGGTTGTTGGGTTTTTATACCAATTAATTATTATTATTCTTCGTTTTTGAAATATAATTGGAGGTATTTCTACCTAAAAAAAAAATACCCAAAAAAAGGGGAGTTACGGAATTGTAGGTTTTTTGTTATTCTCAAAAACCGCAGCGCACTTAATTTTACGAGTTTAATGTTTAACTGCGTTTGACTACATCGCAAAATATAT
The DNA here is from genome assembly GCA_030068015.2 of Neoceratitis asiatica. NCBI lineage: Eukaryota > Metazoa > Arthropoda > Insecta > Diptera > Tephritidae > Neoceratitis > Neoceratitis asiatica. Next base: position 95,594,128 of record CM061525.1, on the reverse strand, counting down.
GTATTAAAAATTTCAGTTTCAAATATTTTTCAACTAAAAAAGTGAAATTTAGCAAAACATAAATAAACCTGTAAGTTCATACATATTTATATTTGCTCGTATTCGTGTAAATATGCACCGCACTTCACATACATATATGTATATTGGTTTATAAGGTAGCATATTCACATCTACTATGTAATTAGAAAAAGGATTAACAGTTTCATGTTCGCATTGTACATACACTCGAGGTACATATATCAATGTTTTTGGATTTTATTTGTTTTCCTTGTTTGCTTTGCTTTGCTTTGCTGAAAATGCTATTTTTCCTTTACGACTTCCGTTAACAATTAACACAGCACATCGTCATCAACGACATCATTGTCACCACAATCACTACCAACAACAACAACAACAACAACAACAGTAACAACAACAACACTGCGATCAGAGCAATCAGAGCAATCAACAAATGTAGCCCTACCAGAAACTGTTGTCACAACTGCCACTGAAAACGCTTTAGCGCCACCAGCAAAACAATGTTGTGTTGTAGCTTAGAATAGCGCAATTGAAAATCTTTAAAAAAAAATACTTTTCCGAAAATGCTCAAATATTTTTAATGTAGTTTGTATATTTATGAAATTTTATTAATTTGTGTTGTTCGAAAGTCATTTAGCGTTTCTATTTTTTAACTATAAACAATATTAACACAATTTTTTTAAACACATTTTCCACCCGATTCAAAACAGCGTTTGTTTATATGGAATGTTAGCTTGCTTCGTTGGAGTGGTGGCTGTTCGATTGATCCGTAATTACGTTGGACGCAAGTGAATTGAATGGAAAATGCATTACCTGGTTCCTACGAATGATGTGAATGTTTTGGGCGAACCTACATAAGGGTGTATTTATAATCAAAATATTTCAACGTAAACCCAGCCAATAAACGTCAAGGTACTCACATAATTTCCATTAGCAAATAATTAAGCATAAAATTGTAGCAAAATTTTAATTAATTTTCATTGTAATGAAATGTGAAATATATTTGTATTATATATGCATACATGTGTACGACATTTGCTGTTTTTTTATTTTATTTTTATTTTTGCTGTTAAAATTACAGGAACAGGAAGTAGAATTGCCAAATATTGCAACTGTCTGTTGTGACTTCAATTTAAACGAAAATCTTGTATGTTGCATAACTCTTTTCATCATTTTCTATGCAAACCAAATATTTTATTTTATTAAATAATAATAGACGATTACATTTATTTTGAAAATCATGCCAACAACTTTAGTAAAGCTTTTATTATCAAATAGAATTTAATTAAGACAAAAGTCAGAAGGAAACAAAAATGTCAAATATGGCGATTGTCTATTGTGAATGAAAACATTATGGCCGCGCAATTGGTCGTTTTCTTCCTTTTGTTTTAAAAAATATTTAAAGAAAAAATAATAAAAAATCAAAATATTTAAAAATATTTTTTACAAGTTTTTTTTTTATTATAATATATTTTATTTGATAATGTAATTCTAAGCTAATAAATTTTTATTTTTGCTAAATAAGCCAACACCAAAAAAAAAAAAAAAAGAATCGCATTTTATAACATAATAAACATACATACATATAAATTATACTTAAAAAAAAGTGAAGTCTGAAGTTTCTATTGTCCAACTTCGACATACAATTTAAAAGTCCAAAATCTCTTGCACTACTAAGCCGTGGTATCCATGAATGCCTCATTCAACACTGTTAGATTACGTTCATTAACTGCACCATGCAGATCGCTACGTCCCATTAAAGAGATTACCATTTTCAATGTGCTCCAAATCGATTCGGACATTTGCGCTTGACCGCCACCTAGAGTGCGCCCAGTACCAGCTGGTAAATCTCTTGCCGCTGCAGTGTTCGCTTGCATATTTAACGCCGTAAGTAGATGTTCAACAGCTTGCTTATAAGCTTTTAGATTCATACAACAAACGCCAACATTGTAGCGCACGCGTATGAAACCGGGCTCCAGTTGCAATGCGCGCTGGTATGCCTCAACTGCTTCAACGGAACGTGAGCCATTTGCCAAGCTGGCGCCTAGACGATTCCATACCTTTGCATTCTCCGGATTGACATGTAAGGCGGCACGAAAGCAATCTACTGCTTTGTCATATTCGGATGAGAGGTTGTAGAGCACACCCAACGCTTCCTGTACATCAGCATCGACTGCTTGTGGATTCATGCGTACGGCATCGAGAAATAGATTTTGTATTGCTTGCAGCTTGCTACCCACAATCAGCGAGGAAGCCATAGCATCACCTTCAGTTTGCAGTTCGGGATGTTGCTGTAGCAGATGTTTATATTTTGGATTTACCTCTATCCAATTGACTAGCATGCGTAATGCTTGACTTTGAAGGCTCTCGTTGGTGTAGCAGACCGCTAGTGCCATTAGCACACGATGGTTGTCTGGTCGTAACTCTAAGGAACGCTTTAATGCTGCTATGCTTTGTGGATCCATTTCATTCTCTGCTTGCGAGATGCCCAGTAACTCCCAAGCTTCAGCATTTTCTGGTTCCTTTTTGGCTGCAACTTCGAAACACAATACAGCACTGGGTATATCACCTATTTGCATGTATTCCTTGCCCTTTGCCAATGCGTTCTCAATATCAGCCATGGGGTTTTCTTCAGTAAATTCGTATTCTTTGTATGGATCATAGTTTTCGCCGTATTCAGATAGCCATGGATGTTCGGAGTCTTCGGAGAGCTTCTGCCATTCATCTTGCAGGCGTTGCCAGAAGGACTCGTTGTAGCTGCTTGCCGATTGTTGACGCTCCTTCGCTCGATCTGTATAGTCGTTAATCCAATCTTCGACATATTCCTTTGTCGAAGCTTGTGGCAGAAGCTTTTCCGTCTCTTCTCTTGTCAACGGTTTCACTTCATCGAAAAATTTATCTGTACTTGGCTGGTAAGGCGGACAGATGGCTAAATATGGCGCTGGCCTTGTTTGTAGTTGCATATACGGCGATGCCGGCACTTGACCCAATAATGATGAAGATGTACCTGGACCATCTTCATCGAAGAACTCACGTACATGCACCAGGTGCTGCTGCTGCGGTTGCATGTGTACCATTTGTGCCGGCGGCATTGTCTGTTGCATACCAAATTCTTTTGCCCATTGCATATCAACTGCAGTGTCCATACTATTTGGAAGTTGTGACATTGTATTCGCCTGTTCTATTTCACGCATTTCTTCCAGCAATGAGTTCATTTGAAAGCTTCGTGGTGGTGCCGTTACTTGTCCCAGAAATTCATTGACCATTTGCTCATCTGGACGCATACTGCGCTCAAACTGCGCACTTGTGAAGCCTTCGTCTTTGCGGGCAGCATCACGTGTGAATTGTCCGCCAAGTTGCATGAGCGGATTGACACCACCACAATCACCATCCACCAGCTGACGCAGTGACATTTTGTAGCTGTTTTAATGGAATGCACAGTAAGAAATTACAAGTTACTGCGGGCGGTTTATATTCTTCAAGTATTAGATAGAACTTTTTTGGTTTATTAAGATGTAGGATACTCTACGTGGGTGAGCGATAAGCAAAGTCTAATGTTCACAACAAAATGTAAATAAATTATGCTGTGGTAGTAGATAGAAAAACAGCTGTTTCACAATTTTCTGTGCAAGATGTGTTTCAAATTATTAAGTCGGCTCTTTTTTCAATTGCCTGCTTCGACTTGCGTGACAGCTTGACTTTGACAACTTAGATAAGACCCTGCAACCAAATAAGCTGCTGTGCCCAACTCATGATCAAAAGTTAACTGCCATCACCTTAACTATTTACACACACATATATATATATATATATATATATATATATAAAGGGTGTTTTTTATAGAGGTATAGAACTTTAAGTTGCAATAAAACAACGAAGGATTATTCGATTGACATGAATTTTATTTATCCGAAAGATAATCTTGTGGCATTACATTTTAAATATGATTTCTGGCATATGACCACCACGGCTAGCGCGGATGTAGTCCAATCTGGACGTCCAATTTTCGATGACTTTTTCCAACATTTGTGGCCGTATATCGGCAATAAGACGGTGAATGTTGTCTTCCAAATGGTCAAGCATTTGTGGCTTATCCGCATAGACCAATGACTTTACATAGCCCCAGAGAAAGTAGTCTAGCGGTGTTAAATCACAAGATCTGGGAGGCCAATTCACAGGTTCAAAACGTGAAATTAGGCGGTCACCAAACGTGTATTTCAATAAATCTATTGTGGCACGAGCTGTGTGACATGTTGCGCCGTCTTGTTGAAACCACATCTCCTGGACTTCATGGTTATTCAATTCAGGAATGAAAAAGTTAGTAATCATGGCTCTATACCGCTCACCATTGACTGTAACGTTCTGGCCACCATCGTTTTTGAAAAAGTACGGACCAATGATTCCACCAGCCCATAAAGCGCACCACACAGTCACTTTTTCTGGATGTAACGGTGTTTCAACGTACACTTGTGGATTACCTTCACTCCAAATGCGGCAGTTTTGTTTGTTGACGTAGCCATTCAACCAGAAGTGCGCTTCATCGCTAAACAAAATTCCCTTATGAAAATGCGCGATACGTTTTCCGCACAGAACCATTATTTAAGAAATAAAATTGCACTATTTGCAAGCGTTGTTCAGGCGTGAGTCTATTCATAATGAATTGCCAAACCAAACTGAGAATAAATCACTTGACAGCTGTTAAATCGGTCGCAATCTTGAAAAGTAATACCAACTTAAAGTTCTATACCTCTATTAAAAACACCCTGTAGTTTGGTTTGCAATCAATAAGCCCTTATGCCGTATCATTAAAATGACCACTTGAGAATTGCAAACAATAACCCCTTTGGCCATATCACTTCACATCATTGACGATTGACTGAACTCGGTTAGGACATTTCGTTTCCTTTCATATGACCACCCTTGGAATGCAAATTTGAAAGCATACATAAAAATATATTAATAAGTAATATTTAGCCAATATTCGATCAAACTTTAACATACCAACTAACGATTTTACATGTGTAGGATTAATTCTATCATCTTTAAAAGCCAAAAGATCATGTTTCCAACGGTTTGGACTCCTTAGGTTGTATAGTTGACTGTTTTTGCTTATTTTCAGTTTTTTCCTGTCCAACCGTTATGACATCCACCACAGAATCTTTATTCTCCAACCAAAATTTATAATCCGAATTTACTAAGTACTTCCGCTTCAGACCACATTGTTGGCAAGTTAGCTGCAAACTTGTATTTTCATCTATAAATTGGCTATTTTTTGAACACTTTCGCCGCTTGCCTTGCGAAACTGTTTCCAAATCTGCAGTTATGCCCGGTTGCAAAGCCAATGAACAGCGTTTGCATAGTTGTCGCTTTACATCAGGATCGCTGTATTTTTTTGTATATTTTGCTTATTATCTATGTTGTGTATCATTTAATTTGAAATTATATGCTTACATTTTTAGCACTGCTTTTTTGCCAATATTCTTGCACAGTTCTCCGTAGTAAGCTGCCAAAGTTCTATTGCTACCTGCCATTAGCATTGACGCCTGAAAGAGAAAATTCATACGACTAAAGCATTCTTTGCCTTGGAATGCAACTTGCTGTTTTTTGCCCGACATGTTGTTTTCAAAGAATTTATTAAAAATATAATAAATAGTTTATCTATGATTTGTTGACCAAGCCCAGAGAACGTACATATATCAAAGAACGTATATTCATATACGTTCTTTGTTCTTACTAACAAAAAAAAAAAACCATTCGCAATAGTTAAGGTAATTATTGGCAGTTAATTTTCGTATATTGAATTGGCTTTCGTTTCGTTCGTTTTAAGTTATAAATATCAGCAGAAATGTATTAAATAAAATCTGAAATGATAATTTAGCTTAAATTAAAATTTCATTTAGAAAAACCTAAATAAAAAACAAAATTATTATAGCCATGTTTCTAAAGTGAATAATCTATTGGGAACGACTAATATCCATTTATTTTTTTTTACATTTCCGTTTTTTAGTGGAATGTAAGGAAATTCATGTATACTTCAATATTCTGTTGATTTTAAATTTAAAAAATAAATGATTTACTCTATTTTCTGATTATAATGAATCATCATTTTTAGTCATGCATACCTTTATTGCTGATAATTGAAATTGTGAGTATATAAAGTAAATCGTAAAATTTAAATTCTTATATAGCATTCTTCCGGTGCTTCGGCACCGTGTTCACAGTACCATCTGCATTTGTGTGTAATGTAGCAAAGTGTTTCATCACTGTCTGCATCGAATGAAATTGCTCATGGCAAATTGTGCATTGATATGGCCTGAAGGGTGCATGACGCAATTGCTCTGCCCATAAACGCGTATAGTTTGAGCAATCGTCGAGCACTCGATCGCACACTACACAATATGGCCGTAATCGTCGTTTCTTGCATGCTCTACTTGTATCGGTGGACGCACCGAAATTTGTTATAATCAATGCCATATATGGCGCCTTGAAGAAATCATGATTATCATTTATGTGTGAATACCAATCATCAGTGTTCTCCACCTGCACACCACATATGGGGCAAAAAATTTCTATATATGGCAAACATTTAGCAACTTTATCTGGATTTAATTTAATCTTCATGTCGAATTTTGCATTTTTCGGACGCAAATTACCCGGCAAAATCGCCTCCTCATAGGTCGATATGTTCTGGCAGTGCAACAAAAGCATGTGCATCTTAATTTCTTTAGCGTAATTGAAGTGTAAATTACATACGGCACAACGGAAGGCTCTATTTCGCAGATGAGTTAGAAAATGTTTACGCTGACACTGTTGCAAGTCGTCACCAGCCAATGTGGTGTTGCAAATTTCACACGTTGTAATTAGATGTGTTTTGTCGTTAATGAATTCCTCAAACTCCGGTGTCTTGAATTTGAGTTTATCAGCTGCGAATAGCGCATGCTTGTCCATAACATGTTGCAACCAAATGTCGTGTTTTCTAAATGTAGTGTGGCACTCGGGACAAATATAGAGCAGGAATTTTTCATAATCAATACCCTCACTTAGAGAAAACCGTTTGGGACGTATCATTTTACCATTGATTTTCGCTTTAAGCATATGCACTTCCATATGCCGTTTAATATGACGTGACATTTCCGCTGGTGTGCATTCCAAATGATCGCACAAACTGCATTTATAGTAGGCATTAAAAGCCATATGCGAAAGGCAGTGATTAAAAATTTTACGATATTCAAGATAATTAAAAAATGCTGGACACTTTTTGCAGTGATAGGTTTTCGCCTCTAAAAGCAAGATAAAAATAGCAATGAAATTCTCATACAACTGCAGGTATTGAAGAAAAAAAACTCACCTTCATCCACTTTTCCGGGTAACATTTTCAAATTATTGAAGAAATGTATATTATGCAAATGCTGCTGCCACAGTGTCGCTGATTGAAATGTTTCACCACAACGTGGACACAGCAGATGCATAAAGAAAGCAGGATTTACATTATCAATGGCTTTTACCATAGCAATTTCTAATATGGTCAAATCATCTTCAGGACCGTCTATTTCATCCAGTGAATCCTCTTCCTCTAAGCGGTTAATGTCTTCTATAGTCACCTCGGTCGAGTCTCCGACCATGTGTGTTATTGCGAAGGGATCTTCTGTATCTATTGGATCCATTTTGATGCAAAGAAAAACATTCAAACGATATTTTTCAAAAATAAACTTTATTTAACTTTTGGTATTTTTAGACTAATTTCGTTTATTTCATTTTTTTCAGCTGAACCGTATTTGTTTACATCTGCGAATGTCAAATAATGTCAATAATAAAGCACATTCACAATCAAAAATTTTGATAACGACGAAACAACAAATTGTTTCGAAAAAATTCACATATGGCAACTTTATCATTAACGATCGAAACATTTCACAATTTATTTCATTTCATCTGGCAACCTGCCATCAGCTGAACTGCATAATTGACAAACCAACCTTTTTCTGTGGAATTAGCAATTTTGTGGAGGAAAAATTAGCGAAATATAATTTTTTGTTTGCAATTAAATATTGTGCTGCATCAAAGAATATTTACGCAACAAAATTGGAATATTCAAAGTTGATTTATATGTGGCAAAAATATGTCTTATTTTAATTTAACGCGTCCACCCGTACGCGAATATGCAGGAGGTAGCGTTGGTGGTATACTACGCAAAGGTGGCAATAGCAGTGGTGGTACGTCCGCAAATAATGGCGCATACAATAGCCATGCGTCCACATCATCAACAACCGCATTGAATGCCGGCGAGGCACGCCAGGTTGATTTGCTTGTTTTCGGTTATGCCTGTAAATTGTTTCGAGACGATGATAAGGCACGCGATATCGATCATGGCAAGCATATGATACCATGGATGGGTGACACAACGCTCAAGATCGACAGGTTAATAATTGTTGCTACCTACAATAAGATTTTGTACAATTTCTGTAACTACTTAATACTTTTTTTTTTTTTTTGTTGATTTACTATGAACTGTAAAGTAAACGTTTATGAATTTTGTGTGGATTAGTGCAGTATGTAGCACAACATACATACATACGTACTTATCTAGTAATATAGTATATAACCTAGAAGAAGTAACATCGAAACAATCACGAAATGAACAACCAGAAGGTCGCGTTGACTGCATATATTATATACATAGTTGTTTTGTATGCGAAAACTAATTCTACATTTTTGAAGCATGTTATCAAGCGTTTTGCGTGTGTTTATATAGGTATAGATATAGATATATAATTTTAAAAGTTTATGCCATTATTTTTTTGGTCTGACTAGTAAACGCGGGAGCTGCAGCGTATGTTATGCGTCGAAGAAGTATAAAAATTAAAAATTTTAAAAATTTCGATTTAACTTTTACAAAGAATTGGTTTTTATTATTTATATTACTATTTTTTATTTTAGTATAAATTTTTTTGAAATTAAAATTGCAATTTTTATATATTTTCTAATGTTTTAACTGTAAGAAATTTATTGATTACACACATAAACCGAAATTTTTTTTTGGCACAGTTTAAATATAAATTAGTCGTAACTTATTTACAATAAAAACATACGTAATTTAAAGGCGCCGACAATGTTATAAAAAATGTCCAACTTACAAGCAATAACAACTTCCAATTATCCACACATCACGAAGTGCTTCTATAAGACCTGAAAAAAAAAAAAAAAACTGCAAAATGCCAAGAATTAAAAATTAATGACTTTTGAGGAGTATTAAAATCAATATTTCGTAATTGATTTATGCCAACTGGCTTGTTCTATAACCACTTTGGAATAAGTTGCCATCATAATTTCGCATCATCATGTAGTATTGTAAACAGATTTATTCTCTAATAATCACTTTATCACAAATATCATTTTTTTTAGCAACAGTAACGGTATGTATACAACATTTGTACCACTAAAAAAATATATATATTTTCGTATGTACATTAATGTAAAAATGTGCTTTAAAATATGTATGAAAGAAAATATTACGTTTGTAATGCGCCACATATATGTAAATAATGTTGGCATTTCAATTGTAATAATTTCGTTTTCACATACAATTTTATTGCACATTTAAAAGTTTATATTGTATTTTAATTTTTTTAAATTTTTTTTTTCAACAATTTTTTTCCACCTTTGTTTTTAATTGAAATTTATCTTTCTTTTTCATTCGCCGAACGCTACTTCCTTGCGCGCATAAAAACCACAAACATACATATATATGTAAACACTGTCGACGTGTGGTGTATGTGCGTGTGTATGTGTGTTGAATCCTATTGGTATATTGGGGTGTTACACGACGCCACACACAGATATGATGTACGTGGTGCCTTATCCGATTTGGCGCCATACGAACCGCCACCGGGTGGCTATGGCAATCGTCTTGATTACCTAAGCGCCGATGAGCAACGCGCCGAGCAATTGTGCGAGGAAGAGCGTTATTTGTATTTGTACAACAATGAAGAGGATCATATACTGCAACAAGGTAAGCAAAATGCTTAAATTTGAAAATGTCATAGTCATAGCATGGCGGACAGGCCGTATGTATATGCGGCGTGTCCAGCTGCTATGAAGAAATGTTTTTAAATTACAACATTGTTGGTTTGTCCAAAGATTTGGAAGGAATTCTTGTAAATATACATATATATGTGTGTAAAGTTTTAGGAGAGCGAACGTATGCAAACAATCAAATATATGTGTATGTGTATATATGATGTAAATATATATGCAAGAACAATGCAAATACAGACAGATTAGCAATTATCATATTATAATTAATTAGTTGATAGCTAATTAAGCTTAAGCATAGTGTAAAATCGCCTTTGAAAAAACCGCAACGCAACCTATGACACGTAAGTAGTCTTTTAAACCGAAAAAAAACCATAAAAACTGCGTCAACCATTTGCTGACAACGTGTGAGGCGCCTGCCATATCAGGGTACCGCCAGCTACGCTCTCGCTTACCGCCACGCGCGTGTTCTCAGGTAAATATATGCATTTCTTTACACAAAACTAATTTTCCATTGCAGATGTAGGCCAAACAGCAGCAGCAACAACAGCAACTAGAACAACAGCAGCTGTTGCAGCAGCGAAAAGCAGCAGAAATTCTCATTTTCACATTACCGTCAACAATTCATTTAACGTACCTAGTACAAAACTCATTTTAAAGTCTCTCTAAAATGTAAAGGATCCAACATTTTGTTTAATATTGTTTTTATTATTTAAATTATGACAAAACAAGATACGCGTTGTATGCACGTGTTAAAAAAAGGAAGAAAAAAATATTTACAAATTTTCTCTTAAAAAAAGAAAAAAAAAAAATCAAAAAAAAAAAAAAAAAGAAATAAAAAAAAGTAAGAATAAAATTTTTGGAGAAAAATCCAATTTTCATGCTACAGCGCATAATTTTTGTTTATGCATTGTACTGCAACTACATTTGCAAAATTTGCATAGGCGTAGCTGCCTTCTAGTCACTTCCAAATGAAGACTCATTTTGGTTTCTCTTTCTCTGCCATTTTTTGTTTTTATTTGGTTGAAACATAAAACGCCGATGTTGATGATGATGGGCATCATTCCTCTACTTCACACACACCAAACACCATTTATTTAACGACCTACCGACCAACCAACGCCAACCAACGTTTCGCGCTCAATAACAAAAACAAACGAAATATCATAAATTAAAAAAAAAACCCCAAAAATATAGAAGAAGATTTGAAACGTCTGAAACAGGATGTCGAGGGCGGTAACTATACGCAAGTAGACTTTCAATATGGCAATGATGGTGGTGTGCCGCATGTACCCAATCGCGAGGAGCACAGCAGTTCGCCGTGTGGCGAAGAGGCAGAGCAGGCATTTAGTCTACCCAAAGGCTTCGAAGTACCCATAAATATACAAGTGGTGAGTGTATAGTTTCCAAAAACCCAAAAAAAAAAAAAATACATTTACTACAAAGTACTAACCTTTCAATACCTTCTTCCAGCCCGATACTATGAAGCAACACGCCATTATAGAGAAGACCGCACGTTTTATTGCCTCACAAGGCATGCAAATGGAAATCTTACTGAAAGCCAAACAATCGAATAATGTACAATTTGATTTTCTCGCTATAAGTGGTCTGCTCAATCCGTATTATAAATATATTTTGAATGCCATAAAGAATGGCAGCTATCCCTCTGAGCGCACGCCACTCGCTAAAGAGTCTGCCACGGAGTCTGCAGCAATGTGTAGCAAAGATGCTATAACAGGCTTAGGCAGTCCAGTACCAGCGAAGCCGATTATCACAGTGCCCACCATAAAGTACAAGCCATCAGCGAGCTGCGCCTACACACAGTTGATAAGTAAAATCAAAGGTGTACCCTTACCCGCTGTCGTTGATGGCGAATTGGCTAACCTGCCGTCGTTGTCGTCGTCGTCGTTGGATTCCCCTACGCCAATTACGCCTGTGCTATTGCAGTATAACGGCAGTACATATGTCTCGGCCGAACCAGATGAACCCGGTAGCAATTCAAATTCGTACTTAAAAACGAATGGGAATTTGAAAACGGAAGTGGAGGTTTTGAAAAACTCAAGCGCTTTAGCATTGGCGCAGAATTACGCCTCCGATACCGAGTCGGAAACGGACGAGGAGCAGCCGAAAACGCCACCGCCACCGAAAATTGAACCAAAACTCAATATTCCCGTGCCAACGGAAACGCTAAAGAATATAATTGATAAAACTGCCACTTATGTTGTAAAAAATGGGCGACAATTTGAGGAGACGTTACGCTCCAAAAGCGTTGACCGTTTTACATTCCTGCTCTATGATAATGAATTCTATCCATATTATTTGTATAAAGTGACCGGCGATCCTGATGCCGCATCGAAGGAGCAAAAGCAGCGAAGAGCCGCTGCAGTGGCGGCAGCACTGATGAGTAAAAAGGGTTTGAACACGGCCGAAAAAGGGATTTGTAAGTGTTATTTTGATTGATTATTTTGAACTAAGACAGTTTCTTTTACTGTAGACAATTCCCCCTCCTCTCTCTCCATAGCTCCTGTTTGTTTCTCCATCAAATCGAATGAGTCCGTTACGACTATTCTTCAACCAGTGTTGCCATGTGAACCCAGCGACGATGATGAGGAAAGCAGTGCCAAATCAACAGCATCAGCACGTGCCGTGCCTGAGCATGTGCAGAAAGCCATAAAAATGGTGGAGAGTCAATTAATTGCTAGAAATGCACAAATCGTCGCCACTGGCGGTAATCGCGGCACATCCAATACTGCTATAACAGCTGTTCCAGCATTGCATGGCGCACACGCAACCCCCAACAATCATTCTCATAAACCTAGTGGTAGTCGGTATGACAGCAGTAGCATTGGCAGCTGTCAAACAACGAAACAACAATTAAAAAGCTCCAAAGCGGAAATGGAACGAAATGCTTTGTTTGAACAGCAACAACAACTCCGTAGCAAGGAGTTAAGGAAAGGTGGGTTGGTGTTTTGTGGACATTGGATTGGATTGAATTTTTCATGAATTTTATATGATTTATTATTGTAGCCGAGGAGAAAGTTAAGGACAAATTGGCGAAAATTGCGCGAGAAAAATTAGGTGGCCCCATGTCCAAGGAGAAACAGTTGCAGTTGGAGCGTAAACGTAAAGCGATGGCATTCCTGACTCATATTAAAGGTAAAGTAGTAGTGCAAACTATATCCTAACCACTAGACAATATGGGAAATCTATATTCTAACCACTAGACCATATGGGAATAAAAATTAGAATGGATTTAAAATAAAATTCCGGACCTGAAACTCCGAAATCAAAATATTCGAACCACTAACCATATGGGATAAAAAAAAAACTAAAATCAAATCAAGTCCATTGATTTAATCCGTTCGATTTTTTTTAAATTTAAATTGGAGCTCTTTTTTCTACCACTAGACCATATGGGGCATAAATATTTAGAAATCCTTCTGTGTGCATGTAGAATCCATTCTGTAGTGCTTCCCTTAATGCAAGCATATATTCCTCAAACACTGACCGGATAATTTTTCTTTTTAAAATCAGGCTCACCTTCTGGTAAAGATTCTCGCACCAACTCGGGCAAAAATTCTCCAAACGATACCGACAAACTAAATGCTTCAGACTCTGAGGAATCTGTACATTCTATACCCATAACATCGTATGGACCAGATGATGATGGCAAATCGGATGACGAGGCAAAATCGCTCTTGATTGACATACCCAAAACACATATAGCTGGTGCTACGCATAGCAAAACTTTTACTGAGCCAGTTAAACCCAAACCAGCCACAACCGTGACAGTTTCCGACGATGACGATGTACAATTGGTAGGCGAAATCAAACCCATATCACGACTCACAATACATAAACAACGCACAGAACGCAAACGTCAATTACGTTCACGTGCGCGCGATAGTTCACCGGACGAGACAGCGACAAGAAGTACAAAAGATTCACGAAAGAAGCGGCAACGTAATCGCACACCTCCCCGACCTACAGCAGCAGACGAAGATGATGACAGCGGCAGTTCAAGCGACTCAACATCCGCCACATCTACGACGTCAACAGCTACTGCCTCAGCAACCACTTACCTAAGCGACGATAGTACGGACGCTGATGCAGCGACCGAGCGCAGACATCGTAAGCAAAAATCCAGTGCGAAAATAGCGAAAAAGTCCAAAACACGAAAGTCATCGAAATCGAAAAAGTCTGCAAGCCGTAGTGCGCACAAAAAGAAATCGAAAAAGCGTGCGCGCAGTCGCGATAGCAGAAGCAGAGCTGATGCGTTATATCAGGACTACAAGGCGAGTGAAGAACGTCGTGAGCGTCGACACAAGCGCAAGCACACACACGAGAGAGATGCTGAATATGAGCACGCAAATCGTCATAGCAAAAGAAAAAGTCGTAATGAGCGAAGCGAATCGGTGGAAGCGAGAAGGGAGCGCGAACGCGAACGTGAGAGGGAGCATGAGCGTGAGAGGGCGCAAGAGCGGGAGCATGAGCGTGAACGTGAGTATCGCAGTGAACGTCGTTCGCAGCGTGAGGGCAAGCAACGTGAATACGAACGTGAGCGCGAACGCGATCGCTCAAAAACGCCCCCACGCAAAGAAAAACGGAAAAAGCATGACCGCTAACACGCCGTCAGCGTTTAAATTGGCAACTCTACAACATGACAACATTTGTCATCCGAACTGAGTGAGATTTAACACGGCGTTGCGCGAGATAAGGATGCTCTCTGCTCTGAACAACGTGCTGTGTACGCGGCCTGCAGCTCCAATCAAACGCCGCAAATGCATTTTCTCATTAATTTCCATTTGTTTTAGTTTTCTTCTTCCGATTTAGCTCGTAAGCTGATTGTGTGACACGTGTTGCATTTCATAGTTAGTGTAATTGTTTTTGTTATTGCTGTAATTTGTATAAGATATACATATATAAAAATAAAGCGTAATATGTACATACATGCCATAAATACTTTTCTTATCGTCAATACCAAATGAGCTTCCTAAGAACTTGCGAAGGCGAAGAGGAAATAAAATTTCATCGGCAGTCGTTTTTTTTTTTCAAGTGCATTTTTATTCACGATATCGAAAACGTGACCGAGCTTTCAGAAATGAAGCAGATTAATTATGTAAGCAGAAAATGAAATAACTGCCTCTTTGAAGGATGAGACCGGACCAGATAGCTGACACTCGAGTAAGTGAATTCACATGCTTCAATCAGAGACTGTGTAAAGTTGGAGTACTTGGAGTTTGGTGGGGAGAGGCTTGCATTGCAGGTGTTGTATACCAATGGGTGAAAGCTCGAAGATAGCGCATACAGTATTGCTGAGTACGGCGTTTGGGTCAGCCACAAAGTGTCCCATCTACGGTTTTAAGCAGCTAACAATCAGTGAAAGAATTTCGCCTAACGGTTTAGGGTCTATTTTTGAGTGCTGCCATTGAGCAGCTCATCAGAAATGAGTTGAGTTTAGGATTTTAGTCGATCGAGTTGAAGTCATTATCAGCTTGTTTTGAGTTAGGAAAGGGTTCATCTCGCTCGTCATCTCTGCACGTTATTCTGCTTCTTTTTTCTCGACTTCCACACTAGCTTAATTTGCAATGAATAAGCTTTCTGTAGAAATATGTTAAAAATAAATTTTTTATTTTATTGTATTTTTGCTTAAAAAATATTTTCATAAGTCCATTGCCTTGCCGGCCATGGCCGTTTGTAAGCTTAAAAACTAATTGCATCAGTGTAGAGTAAAATGATTAAGTATGTTTAATGTACATATGTATGTAGGTATGTAAATACAAGAATGCCTCGAGATCCACTTGAGGTTTAGGAGTCGTTATGTTGCCACTTAAAGCTTTGTGCCATTTGCCGAGAAGAATCGCTGCCAGAGCTATTCGACTATTCGACTTAGAATTCCAAAACGCCAGGTAAATATTTGTCAATTAAGGACTGATAGTAAGGCCACAATGCGTCGATATCAGGCATTAACTCGCTCTTGGTATATAAATCATAGCGACTGTGCGGTGAAAAAAGAAAGAGAGAGAGAGAGAGATTAGTGTAATCATACTCGTACATTTTTTCAAAACAACTTTTCCACCTCCCCCCCATTTCCAAACACTTACTTGAAAATCAATACCCATTTCCTGGTCTCCTCATCACCCGGCGCTTCCAAGTGCTTATAGTCACCGCCATTATGCCAGGGATAGAACGAATGGAAACGTATAATGTTGCATGCCACTTGCGGCAATTTAGTTTTGTTATGTTTCAACACACGATACATGTATTCGTCATGTCCCCAGGACATGAGCAAATTGTCAACACCACAATTTGGTTTATAAATACCGCATTTAGAATTGTATTTGGGATTTGCACCATCGGGATTACCCTCGAAGCTATCGGCGCGATAGACAATACTCGAACCCCATTCACAACCCACCGGAAAGGTGTCGCCGACCACAGCCCATTGTGGTTCATCGTAGAAAGCCATCACCTTGCCGAGATCGTGTATGAGTGCGGTCAAATGTAGCCAATCGAGTTCGGGGTACTCTTCGCGTGCACGTTCGGCAGCCTGGAAGGCGTGCACAATGTTTGGCAGATCAATATCGGGATCCGATTCGTCAACCAGATCGTTGAGCTTCTCGAGCGCTTCGCGTACGGTCGCCTGGAAGGTGTTGAATTTGAGCCAGCGTTCGTGGCGACCTAAGAGAGAAGGAAAGAGAGAGCGGGCGAGAGGAAAGAAGGGGTGTAAGTGAGCGAATTTGAGAATTGTAATAAAAAATTTACAGATTTTAAAACTCGTAAGAAAAAAATATTTTTTTGGGAAATTTTTTTTTTAATATTTTGAAAACTATTTTGTATTAATTTTCAAAATGTAATTAATAAACTTTGTTTTTAACAAACACTTAATTATATATAAATAATTTAAAAATTTATTTTGAAAAAATTTAAAACAAAAAATTTTCGAAAAAATTAAATAATAAAATTAAAAAAATAAATTTAGAAAAATTTGCAAGTATGTTAACTGTGCAGATATCTTAGAATTGTATAAGAAATTTTTTCAAATCAATTTAAAATTTGAAAAAAAAAGTTTAAAAAAAAGGAAAGTTTAGTTTTCACTTACCTTTTACGAAATCAACCGTTTGATTGAGATGCATAGCACGATAAGTTCTGCGTACGCGCTCCTTCAAAGGATCTTCATCATCTACACTGTAATCGCGAAATTTCGACAGACATTTATCGGCGAAAGCGGGTTCGGGGCGCAAAAGCTCCGAAGGATCGATGAGTTCGATTTGCTGTTGGGAACAATTTTGAAATTTACGATAAAATTTCACAAAGAAGAAAAAAGAGTATTTATTAAAATTCCCCGCTCAAATCAAAATAAACGGAAAAAAATAATCAGAAAAAAAAATTAAGAATAATCGAGAAAAAAGAACAAAAAAAAAAAAAATTAAAAAAAAAATTATAAATTAAAAATAAAATCATTAATTTAAAAAAGTTTAAAATTAAAAAAAAAAATCTGTCAACGAAGGATTGATTAAATGTCTTTAGATTTTGAGTAATGCACTTTTTCATTCACCAAAACACAGTTTTTTCAATTTTATTCACTTATTTTCATCTCATATTTTTTTGGTATTTTAGTTCATATATATGTACATATATTTTTTATTTATGTATATATTTTTTATTTTTTCTTATTTCAAAGCAACACACACTGAAATCCTTCGCTCTTTACCTTATCCAACAGCAGACGCATTTTCAAAGCCAAATAAAAAAAAAATTCACAAAAAAAAAAATGCAATTTTTTCACAAGAAATGTCCTTTAAAATTTTTTATTTTAACAATTTTTTTTCTTCAATTTCACTTTTAACCCAGTACATCCGCCTAACGGATGTGTACTTTACAAGTTCTGTGAAACTTTTGAATTGCCGTTCGAGCAGCCGCGCATATTTTATAGGTGCGCGAAGGTACAGCGGACACTGATAAGGGCATCAAACGAAGTGATGCGTTGATCGTGCCGTACGATCGTGCCGAAATCAATTGGCGACGAGTGCTATGGCAAAGCCATTGAGTAACTAACCACTGCACAGACGAGCGGCGGAACTTTGATAGTAGCGAGCAATGCCCAAACGAAGTAAAAAAAAAAAGAAGAGAAAAATTAATAAATAAAAAATAAAAAATTATTTGATAAAGTTGCTTACTTGCTGAAAGCGTGCAACCCCATATGCCTACACATATATAGATGTCCATATTCATAAGAAAAAATGCGCGAATTCTAATCTCACTTTTTGCGTTTGGAATGCTTGTGAAATATAAATATTTAAAAAATATTTTTAAACAATTTTTTCTTAATTTTCTTTGTTTAATTACAGCATTAATTCACTCATATTTAACACAGCAGAAAGTGCTAACACAAATTTTAAAACATTTTGTGATCCAAGTAGAAGTACTTTTTTCAATAGCTTTTTTTTTGACAGATCCCGCGTGAATCGTGTCAAGCTGTCATGTTCTTGTTTTTCAGTATTGTTTGGCATTTCATCATGGAAATGGACTTACGCCTGAACAACGTTTACAAATCATTCAACTTTATTACGGAAATTCACGTTCTGTAAAGTAAGTGTATCGCGCGCTTCGTCGCTCTACTTATGGTCTACTGAGCCCTACTATTCGCCCTAACAATCACCCATCTTGAGACCCACCCAGCATTCATTATTAGATAGTATTCGACCGAATAGACCATATACAGCACGCAGTGAAGAAAATATAGCGGCCGCTCGTAGCTGAGAGTGTACACGAAAACCGTGGAGAGTCGATTCGGCGCCGTTCGCAGCAGCAACTCGCAGTGAGGTATGGAACGACTTGGTGCATTTTATGTCGAGATCTTTAATTGAAAGCGTACAAAATACAGCTTGTGTAAGAACTGAAGCCGCTCGACCTTCCCAAGCGACAACGCTTCGCTTTTGGGCTTTTGAAAACTGCCACTGAAGAAGATCCAACGTTTTCTAGCCAAATTTTGTTCCTGCGATACGGCTCATTTCTGACTCAATGGGTATGTAAATAAGCGAAATTGCCGCATTTCGGACGAAGAGTAACCTGAAGAGTTTCAAGAGTTGCCATTTCATCCAGAAAACAACAACAATTTGGTGTGGTTTGTGAGCCGGTGGAACCAGCAGTCCATATTTCTTCAAAAATGATGCCGCTGAGAAAGTAACCGTCACTGGCGACCGTTATCTCGCCATGATAACCGACTATTTGATGCCTGAAATTGAAGTTCGTGATCTCTGCGACATTTGGTTACAACAAGACGGCGCCACTTCCCACCATATATCGCATCAATCAATGGATTTAGAGAGAAGAGAACACATTGGTGAGCAGATAATTTCACGTATTGGGCCGGTCGGTATTTTTTTTTTCTTAATTCTTATTGTTTCTTTATACCTTTAGTGACGTTAGAGCTGTTGCCGACAGTGTTTTCGAATCAAATGATTAGAATATTTGTTCTAATATTTGTTGAAAAAAAAAACATTTTTTTATTAAAAAAAAAATATATATGTACGTAGTAAGTATTAAATATTAAAAAAAAAAATTAAAAATATTTTTGTTTTTGCACCAAAATTATCTGTGCATAAATAATCGTCAATGACTAACAAAAGTCACATAGAGATAGTTTACACTGTCATACTAAGTATATACATATTTACACTGACGTAAACATTACATACTCGCATACTTGTAGCTAAGAACTTTTCAATTCAATCAATTTGTTAATAATTTTCCATTGAGATAACCTATGCAACATTTTAATACTAAATGCATATTGAGCAGGCTATGAAGTGCCCACGGCATCGATGATCGGTATGAAGGCGGCAAAAATGGATGGGAGGTGAATGCACAAGTTGAGACAGATCGTTTGACATCACATTATCACATAGCCAGCCACATGAGCCCGCAAAATCACGGCACTTCACCAACACATCATGCGATAAGATCTGAAGACAGCAGACCTTCGTCCCTTTTATAGATTTTAGGGCTGGATACTGTAAGTTTAGCGTAAACAAATCGCGTGATATCACATCACATTACGTATTAGTATAAAGATACATCACCTTACATCGCACGATACCCCATAAAGGCTGCTACCTTGCGGCCTTTTATACTTTTTAGGGCTGAATGGTGGCACTTCGACATAAACACATCACATGATATCATATCACATCACTTCCTCACACAAAGTCACATCACTTGATGTCGCACGATACCACCCGGAGGCCGCTACCTCGCTTTCTTTTATACACTCTAAGGCTTAACAGTGCCACTTCGGCGTAAACACATCATATGATATCACATCACATCACTTCCTCCCACAAATTCACATCACTTGATGTCGCACGAAGCCACCTGGAGCCCACTACCACGTTTTCTTTTATACATTCCAGGGTTGGAGACTGCAACTTCGATGTAACAAATCACATGATATCATATCACATCACTTACTAGCATAAAGTCACATCACTTGACGTCGCACTGTGCCTCCTGGAGGTCGCTACCTTGCGGTCTTTTATACACTCTAAGGCTTAACAGTGCCACTTCGGCGTAAACACATCATATGATATCATATCACACCACTTACTAACAAAGTCTAGACGTCGCACTATACTACCTGGAGGCCGCTACCTTGCGGCCTTTTATAATTTTTAGGGCTGAATAGTGCCACTTCGGCGTAAACACGTTATATGATATCACATCACATCACTAGACGTCGCACGATACCACCCAGAGGCCGCTACCTCGCTTTCTTTCATACATTCTAGGGCTGGGGACTGTAAGTTCAGCGTAAAAACACACTAATAAATATAATGGCTTGTAAATATTTCCATAAACATTATAATCAATCGTAGCAGGCAATAAAATTTGATAAAATTAAAACGGAAAATTAGAATTTTTTTGCTCATACACATGTACATACATATGTACATATGTATGTATATTATTGAAAATATATGTATGTTATTTACAATCACTTTATAAACTTCTGCTTAATCATACTCAATTCAATTTAATATTTATGCAATTAATACGATTATTGAATTTATTATTTAATACCGTTTTTTTATATTAATTTTTTTTAAATTTATTTTTATTTATTTAATTTTTTATTTCCTTTTTCACTCTTTATTTTATTTTAATTTCCTTTTTTTTTGATAAATTTCAGCGTTTGTCACATACGATTATACGTATAAATGTCTTTATATGATTTTTTTCTTTGTTTTTTTTTACGCTTCGCGTAGCCTTATCAGTCCATAGATTTTGCGCTACAACACATATGATTAGGTGCCGATAGAATATTATTAAAAATATGTCTGTACGTATGTAATTAGTTCATTGTGCGTACAAAGTCGAAAAAGAACCTGCCCTCACGGCAACGCCTCCAAAACGAGCGCACGTTTGTTTAGTACACGTTTTTTTTTTTTGGAGCATAAACGTGTGTAGTATATTTTATAAAAAAAGAAAAACTATGTATGTATGTGGATGTAAACATTAAAACATTTCGTTTTCGCCTTACTAAACCACACCTCCTCTCACTTTAATTGCGATATTTATGCTGATTTACATAGTCTGCATATCCTTGACATCGTATTACACAGCGCCAAACAAACAAAAAGTGTGGTTATGGCAGACACACTTCATTTCCTTAAGCAATAACGCATGTCAAACACACATATTTCTAACACTTTACAATTGCTTATGTACATACTTATCTATGCACTCATACAATTTGTTTCCAGCGCCAATAACCGCCGATTTCTAGCGCCAGCTGACTGACACGCGCCTCATTGGGGCAATGCATTTTTCAATCGAGTTGTCTCTTTGAAAATATATGAGATAATTAATTGCATCTAATTTGGTTACTTCTATAAATTGCACAAGATATTTTTAGCGTACAATGCATATGTATGTATGTATGTATAAAACATTTATACTATCATTGAATTTCACTTAAATTCTTTTACACATTTCAATTGAGGCAGCTCATAAATTACTATCACATGCCCACGTGTCTCTACAATTGTTGTCTGTCCATTGACAGAACACACTTTCATTTATTTACGTAAATTGTTATTCGTTAATAAAAGCAACAAAGCGCAGCATTTTTGTATTTATTTACATATACAAATTGCAAAGATTCTTAGCTAAAATGCGCGTAGAGAAAACGATGAATTTCAATTGTCATAAATGTCATTGCGCCATTTGTATTTGTAAACAACATAACTGTCTTTGCGTGGGCAAGCGGAAGGAAGCACTGCTTGCTGGTGGCAGCACTGTTTATCGGTTTGCTGCTATCAAACGTTGATTTTAGTATTTTATATATATATATTTAATTAAATTTATATTTAAATTATTATTAATGCCTTAATATATGCATATCGAATTACATTAATTTATTCCATGGTCTGCCGTTAATCGATATAAATATTTATTGCCTTTAATTGGCGCGCATAGTTGAATTTTTTTCTCGGCTGTTAAACTAAATTAAGTTGATTTTTGCAAATTTCGTGCGCAAAAATACTCATTTTTGCGTGATATTTTATTAAATTTATTCATAATACATTGTATTTTGTGAAATTTAACCTTTTCAAACAACCATACAGCATGCTGCCAAGCAACGAGGCACATGATGCAAGCAAAATTTCCCTATTCTTTTGTTGATTTTTTTATTTTTGGCACTTCATTAACATTATATATATTTGTAGGTTTGTTTGTTTTTGTATTTGGTTTATTAAATTATTGCAAATTGCCTGATTTGTAATGAATTAGCAGTTACGATAACTGCCGCATTTGAACATGCACATGCGATAACGCTTTGTTGTACGGATTTCCGGCCATAGTATGGCCATTGTTATCGATGACTGTTCGATTGTCCTTCACATGTCACAAAATTGCCTGCGCATGTAACGGCCGCGTGTTTCTTGTGTTTCGCGTTGTGTGAAATATTTACAGAAATTTGTAATTATAATTAGTTTATGTGCAGTGTATAGTTTATTATATTAATTGGTGGAAAAATTCATTTCATTTTAATGCCTGTGATAAGCAGAAAATGTCATGCAACAAAAAGAAAAAAAAAACAAATAAAATCTCATAAACAACTGCAAATGCAAGTGGGTAAGTGATGCCACCAACAGTTACTTACAAACATGTTTGTGCATGATTAATTGCGCGCATTTAAAGTGCAATTTAATTTTTCGCATTTAATATATGTATGTATGTATATAATTTGCGTTTTTGCATTGTTGAAAAGCATTTGCGGCAAGTGTGCGCCTGCATGTGACTGCGGCGAGCAATTTTTACTCTTTTTTTTTTGGCAAAAATAGAAATTGTGTTTTTCGCTATGCTATTAGATAATATTTTGTTTTAGTGACATCTGTTTTCGTAAATGCAATGGTTAAAAGGTCGCCCAGGAGGGTAAACAAACGAATTGTTTTGACATTCTGAAGCGGAAGTGTGTCTAAATTATTACTTTTCTTAAGTAAAACAAGCGTAAAAATAGCAAAAAATTATTTATTTGTTGAATTTTAGTTCTTTTTATTAAAAAAAAAAAAAAAATAAATGCAAATCGCACATAATTAATAATTAATACACGATAATAGTCTTTCAGTTCAAAAATCCATAAAGTTCAAATAATACTTAAATACAAATAGTACATATTTAATTGATTAAAAACAAGGCAAGTTGGCGTTTAAATATGATATGAAATAGTGATATGACATAAGAGCAGCTTAAGTTTAGAAAAGTTTTAGTTTAGAACTGTACAACTTTTTTTTATAGCACATATGTATGTATGTATGTATAACGTTTCCGCTTAAAATTACAATTAAATTAAAAATAATAATAAATTTCCGTAATTAAATATAATAATGTCGTTGTTGTTGTTGTTGTTGTTGTAACCGCAGAAAAATTCCCGAAATTTGGCTTCGGATGATATTACGGTAGTGACAGCCCTTGGCCGGACAAAAATCCGTATCGTTCCGGTATAAAGATCCGACTGTCACATGAACTATTGGATTTTAGGCGGCTCTTACGATAGATATTTCTTACGGAGGGTAAATTCTTGCACCCCTAATCCACAGGGGAATAATTCATCGCAATTACGTGTGGTGTGGTGAAAAACACCATTGCAAATGAATGAAAAGTGTTGTTGCCATTTTTCACCTCCTTTCCTTATATTACATCTTTCTGCCCACCGGCGTATTTGCTCCCCCCAAGGCCGTGTTTTTACTACCACCATCCTTGCTGCTAGTCACACCACCACCGGCACCGTTACTAACACCATTACTCGTATTAGTGCCCAAAACGGCCGCCGCCGTCTTATAAGTACTGCTACATTGTGAGTCCGCTACGGATCTGCCATCACCCTCATCACGCCGACAGAATTCGTTGAACGGACTACTTGCACGCTTCACATTGCTCATTGTCATGCTAGCCACAACTTCGTTCGTTTTAGCTTTTATCGTGCCAACATTAGTTTTAATCTTGTGTTGTCGCTCTAATATATCGGCTGTTGTCAGCTCGCTGGCTTTAACTATGCTCGAGGGCACATTGCTCAGCCACGGCTTGAGTGTGGCCTTCTTTTGCACTGTGGCCGCTTTACAACGACAAATAATGTCTGCTGGCTCACCACAAATGGAGCAGGTCTCCTTTGGGGCTGCGTTCATGTTGTTTGTATTGCCGTTATTATTGGTGAGGTTACCGTTAGTTGTGCCACAAGTGTTATTGCACAGAGCTGCATTGTTATTACTGCTGCCGGCATTAAGTGTCTTCGTATTCGCTGTACTGACCGATGATGAGGAGGAAGTGCCGCTGAGTTCCAGCTCATTTACGGCGTCTACGATGCTTTTTATAGTGCATGTGTTACTCAACTTGCCGCTGTTGTTGCTCACACTCGGTTCGTCATCGTAATTTTTGCTTAAGAGTAATTTGGATAGTGGTGGCGCTAAGCCCAACCCCAGGTTGCGTTCGTGATATACCTCGGAGATGGTGGGTGTTTCACGGTTCATGTGCCGCATTATCGAATCTTGTATACTCTTCTGACTCACTTTGTTCGCCTCCTTGGAGACGACACTCTGACTGCTGCATGCTGCTGCTGAAGTGCCAGCTACCGCAGATTTGAGTTCCTTCTTTGCTTCATTGAGCAGCTCGGTGTCGGCTTGTGAGAAATATAGATTTGATGCGTTTACAACGAGCGCATTATCGTCCTCTTCGGGCAAGCTTAATGGCTTGCGACTGCCGGGTAATGCGCCAGCTATGCCGGTGACGCCTTGATTATTTAAGTTCAGATTGCTTGGCATTTCGGAGCGCACATTAAGTCTGTCCATGAAGAGCGCATGCTCTTTACTCAAACGTGCAGCTACGGAGGACTGTGCATTGCCGAGTTTGATTTTCGGCTTCAGGCGGAAGTGTGACATTGGTGTCTGTGCTAATTCCAGACCACGCTCGATTTCCGATTCCGAACTTGTCGACTCCAAATTCGCTGATAATATTGTTGGGCCAGCCATAGCAGTGGTTGGACCGAGATTATTGTAGACAGGCGCCATTGGTGGTACCGGACGCAAACTATCCACCAATGGTAGATTTTGTCGTGGTGGTGGCAATGGTGGCATGTGTCCAGTGTGTGGTGGAGGTTGATTGTTGCGTCGCAATACAGTCGCATGACCCGAAATCTCCCAGTCAGTAGTAGAGCTGGCCGAGCTGGAGCTATCGGGTCGTCGTGAAATGCCATTTGGTGCGACACTCAATTCGGGTATAACACTATCACCCAAATAGTTCATGCCTGCGCTTGAGTAAAGATTACGTATGCGAGTTTGATGCGCTAAAGCCATGGAGACATTCTGTTCTACGGGGTTTTGTGTTGTAACGGGTGGACTGGGCGTGAAAGCGGCATCACTTTCACCACCACCACCCGGACGTGAGACGCGTACTGGTGCGCGCAAACTTGAATAGCCCAGCCGTGGCCCTGTGGTTTTATTGATATGGGCTTGTGAAATGTAACCATCGGAAAGCTCACTATCGGTAGTGTTAGCCAAACTGGAGTCTTGTGTTGGATATAGCGCAGAGCCATTGCTGTCCGGTGCACTGGGTATCGATTCGGTGTCAGTACGTCCACCATCCGGTTCTCCACGTCGGCGTACATAAGAAATAAATGCGCTGCCGCTGCTGCTAATTACGCGTGTACGATTCAGTGGCGGTAGTGGTAGACCGAGACCTAAAGACTTAGTGGTATCTGCGGAAAGATGTGCTGAAGTGCCTGCCGTTGGTGTTGATGTTAGCGCCAGTGCTGGGTTGGAGATGGATACCTGTAGATCGGAATGAGTTTCCTCGGCGAGTGACTCGCAACTGCTGGATGAGTCCAAGCCGAGACTCTTGGGTGCCTCTTGAGTATCTGGAAAAAATTTGAAGTTCTATAATCAAAAGCTTTAATAAGAAAACAGCTAACTTACCAAACAGTGCCAGTAAAGCCTGCAACACGAATTGACAATTGCGCCGGTTCGCCTGCTTACCAGTGCGTAGTGTCACCTGGTCTTGACCGACCTCGGTGAGATCGAAACCAATGGACGCCAACAGCTCGTGGCAACCCGCAACGCGCCATAAACGCACGCTTAGTGGTATTTCGATGCAAGCTTCTGTCTCGACAGCGCCTTTGGGTGGAAACTGTGCCAAAACATTTCTAATCAAAGTAATAATATCATCCGCTACATCGGCGCTATTAACGAGCTTCGCTAACGACTGCAGTGTAAGTGGTGTTAGAGCTAATAGCGCCTGCAGACTAGCCGAGCATTGTGAGAGTCGATCTTCCGGATCGGATTGAGGAAAGAAAACGCTGGAAGGTATACCATTTGCGGCCGGTTCAAAGCGGAAACCAACAGCCATAAGTAAATCCTTCCAACCGCCCACCGGTCCAGCCTTATTTTCGATGCTTTTCTGCGTGGTATACATGGCATTCTTCTGCCCTCGATGTATGCGCTGCAAGCTCTTCTCCACCAAATGCAGACACACACGCAGCGCATCGCGACACTTATCCGGTGTGCGCATTAGCTCACAAAGCGCATTACCCATCATGGCAACCTTGTTGGAAAGGCGTACATTGCCGCCGATCAAAAGGAAACCGGCCCAGTTTGCGGGATGGGCAAAGTGTTTTGTATGTTGTACAGTCTGCATAGCCTCAGCGAGTGCTCTGTGGGATAAGCAAAGGATTAATCTAGTGTACTGTGTACTGCGTCGGGTATGCAGTGAACTTACCTCGCTGCACGTGCACCTTGCAGCAACGCTGAGTAGAATGCACGTAGCAGTATTTTTGCGGCAGTCTCTGGTACGGGCCACAGAGAGATAAGTACAGCACCAGCACCAGCGCATAACCAGCTCCCAGCCAAGTTGGCCACACCAGCGCCTGTGATGGGTTCAATGGAGTGGTATGAGCTCAGCACAACCAATTTCGCGTTCAGTTTCATTGTGAGCACATCTGCAGCAGACAAGATAAAGTCGGAGAGTTGTGGTAACTCCATATTACCGCCCGAAAGCTCATTACTCTCCTCTTCCTGCGTGCCACCATTTGTTGTGGTCTGGTAATAACGTTTCTGTGTCTGTGAGTCTACCACATCGCCCGGACTAAGCACCACAGCGCCTAGCTTCCAGCTAAGATTGGCGGCGAAATGTACACATTCGGCGGTTGGTAGCTCGGATATGACCGCTTCTTTCGTGGCATTACAGCCTGCGATGGCCTTTGCTTGTAGCATATCAGCGACCATAGCGGCTTCCTGCAGTGAAGCTGGAGACTCTGACCAGCCCCAAGTTTCCGACAGCACAGACGGTATACGTGGACCGCCCACAACCAAAGCAGTATTCAAATTTTCCGTGAGTTCACGTGTGCGTAATATTTTGGTCTTCAGACGTAGCGATTGCAGAGAGGGTATTGTTATTATTGAGCAACGCTCCGACAAATATTCACCATCATCTTTCGAGCTGCGGAGTATAGCGAATGGCACTAAGTAAAGTTCATTCTCCAGCACCAAAATCAGCTCTTTACGGCCTTGGCGTGATACAGAGCAGCCGGTTGGTAGTAAATCATCGAATGGTTCTAGCAATAAGTTGTAGAGCGTATGGAGACAAGTGGGACCCTGCCAGGCTGGTAATGTGGGTGCACGACGTGAGCGTGTGGAACCCTGTAAACTGCCTATCGAACGTGTGGAGCCTTGTAGACTTGCGACGGAGCCGCCAACAGAGCCCAAACTGAACAATGAGCTCAGTGAGTAGTTGGAGGAGTTCATCATGTGATTGCGATTTACCATGCGTAGAAAGCCACTGCGCTCATTAGCAAAATCATCCAAAAGATTCTCCGAGCTCGAACGCCAACCACTACCATCACCTTCCAACAAAACGCTATCTGAGTTTACACCCAAATTATCGCGTACCATATTGATGTAACGCTCCAGTAGACTGCCCTTCTTCTGTGTGTTCTTCGTATGCTCCACGAGCTTCTCACTGGATATTTTCAGAGTCTCCTCATTTATGCGTACGACGTGAAAACGTACTATGCCCTTCTGCGGCTGCAGAAACCAAGCGTAGAGTTCATCACCGGCCAAACTGAAGTATAGCACATTCGTCTTGGTGCGATTGACAATCTCATAGATGGACTCGCTACAGGTGATGGTCGTCTTACGTGAGATACTATTCGTATCGGGACTGGTGCGTGCCTTGCAACGTTCGGCAGCAACCAAGGCGTCCTCATTGCGTTGCGTAGCGACAAGTATTTGCTGAAGAATATGATAGCAAGACGTTTGCAGATCGAAAAGGGTCGTGCGGCCTTCGGGACTACGTTGATCGTAGCGCACAGACTCAAGAAGTTGTGCGGCGGTTTCCATTTGGGTACGCGCATCCTCACTGTCATCGGAAGCGCGTAGAGCAAGACCTATGACGCAAAAAAGGAATTAGAGAAATCTCTCAACTAGAAGCTGAACTTGTGAAGAAGCACTTACCGAGTTGATATCTTATTTTGGCCTCCTCTTCCGATTTGTTGATAGATTGTGCAATCGACAGACCTTGGCGCAAGAAATTGATTGCCTGGCCGTGCTGACCCATTTGATGAAAAACTCGACCTGTGCGATAATGTAACAGAAAAATTGGTTATTTTCACAGAGAACGCACCAAAATGGCATAGGTTTTACCGAGTGAGCCGCAAGCGTATGCTTTGCTGAGCTTATCTGCTGTCAATGTCAATTGCTTTTCATAGAACTTCACCGCGTCAATAAAGCTGTGTATTGACTCGTAAACCGCGCCCAAATTGCCACAAGCGCGCGCCTGTAATGCGCCGGCGCCCAAGTGTTCGCACATTTCCAAATCCATTTTGTGCAGGCGTAGAGCGCCATCGGAGTCGCTCATGCGCTGATAGACATTACCCAAAGCGCTGGTGGCATCTGAAACCAGCGCGCGGTCACCCAACTCGCGTGCGATCTCCTGTTGATGCTCCAAACAGTTGACAGCTTGTTCGTAGTTGCCCAGCGCTGAGTGTATATTACCCAGATCACCGTAGGCAACAGCCTTAATCTCAGGACTGCCCAACTCATGCGCCACCACCAGGCGCTTCTCCAAACAAACGAGCGCTTCTTGAAGATTTCCAAGCGCGCGGTGACTATGCCCAAGGCCGCGATAGCCGCGCTCCTGATCGCGATAACTTTGCAGCGCCGTAGCCAGTTGAAGATGACGTTCGTGGCATTTGATGCCTTCTTCGAAATCACCTAATGCATCGTAACAGTCACCCAAATGGCCGAGTGCACGCGCGCGATCATGCTGCGTCGTCGGCATATTGACGCGCTCTAGCGTGCCCAGTTGCTGTTCCAAGTAGCCTATTGCGTCTTCGTACAGACCCATGTTGAGCTTGGCGATGCCAAGATTGCCGTAGGATTGCGCCTCTATGCCAGAGTCCTGCAGCTCTTGTGCGCGTCCCAATTGTGCTTGATAACACTTGACCGCGTGCTGATAATTGCCCAGAGTCATATGTACCGCGCCCAGGTGACCATGTGCCTTGCACTCACCCTGCAGATCTGACATCTCTTGACGTAGCGCCAACTCCTGGGTATGATAGCCGAGCGCCTTATCGAATTTCTTGATGAGACGGTGTGCCAACCCTAGTGCACCACATGCGGCGGCTTCTAAGGGGCGTTCGCGTGTGTGACGCGCCAACGAGAGTTGACGCTGATACATTTTGATTGCCTCCTCATACTCGCCAGTGCGTACCAGAATATCACCGATATTGCCGAGCGCGCGAAATTTGCCGGGGATATGTGTGGTCATATGTGCGACTGTGAGGAAGTATTTTTGACAGTCCAATGCGGCTTGTGTATTGCCCAACGCCAAGTGCGCTAGCCCCAAATTGCAATAAGCTCGTCCCATATTTATTTTGTCCTGCAAGTCCTTCGCCAATGCCAAGTCCTGGTCGTAGTAGCGCACCGCCTCACGATAATTGCCGATACAGTAGTGCACATAGCCCAAGAAGTGACAGGCTTTTCCCTCGGCTGCGACATCGCCAAGCTCCTGCGACAACATCAAATACTGCTCATAGTAGGGCACCGCCTGCGCAAACTCCTGACGAGAACTGAAGCAATTGCCTAGATTGAGCAGCGCACACGCCTCGCCGGCCGTGTCCTTCAGCTCACGTGCGATATTGAGATGAGCGCGGTAGTGCATCAGCGCCATATCGTGTGCGCCCAAAGCCTGATAGGCGACAGCCAGATTGCCATGTGTCGACGCCTCAGCGCTGCGATCGTGCACCTCCTTGCTAATCGTTAACTCCTGCTTGTGGTACTTAATGGCAGCCTCATAGAGACCGGCAGCGGAGTAGGCGTTACCTATATTGCCGTAAGCACGACCCATGCCGGCGCGATCATGCAACTGACGAGCAATTGTCAAATGCGCTTGATGTAACTTCAGCGCCGCGTCATGCTCGCCCAGCAGCTGATAGACAATGCCCAAGTTTGAGCAAGCGCGTCCTTCACCCACCTTATCACGCTGTGCCAGCGCCATTTCCAGTTGCTTTTCATGCCACTTCTTCGCCTGGACGGAGTCACCAGCGCAGCGTGCGGCATGTCCGAGACCGGCATAAGCGCGCGCCTCAATATTGCGGTCGCCCAGCTGCTTCGATATGCGCAATACCTGCTCGTGAAATGTGATGGCTTGTGCGAAATTTCGACGATAATGATGACTGGAGCCAAGGTTGGAGTAAGCGCGTGCTTCCTCCACCTGATTGCCCAACTTGCGCGCCAGACGCAAATGTTGCGTATGACAGTCAACCGCCGAGTCAAATTCGCCCATAGCCAAATAGACTGCGCCGACATTGCCGATTTCACGCGCCTCCTGCAAGCGATCACCGATCTGTTTCACCAGTTGAACGCACTGCTTGTGACTGGCCAGCGCATTCGGATAATCGCCTATGGCGGTATAGACATGACCGAGAGAGGTGAGTGCTGTAGCGGCAGCTTGTGTGTCCTTGCATTTCATGGCGAGCACAAGCTGATAGCGATGAGCGGTAAGTGCCTCCTTATAAGAGCCTTGACTGAAATAGGCCGAGCCCAAATTGCCATGCGCACGACATTCACCCGCCGTATCACCGAGACTCTTAGCCACGGCCAAGTCCTGCTGCATATAACCAATTGCCTTGTCCAGTTGATTCAGCGCCCAATGTGCCGAACTCAAAGCGCTAAAGACGGAGCCACGCAACTTCAATGAGCACGAACCAATACGCAAAGCAGCCTCCAGCACAGTGACGGCCGAATGATATTGCCCAGCCTGCAACAACTCCTGACCCACCACAGATATCACCACGAACGGCGATTGATCCAGATTCATGGCGCGCAACTGCTGAAATGTCGGCTCCAAAGCGTGACGCAAAGGACTCTTTACAGACGCCTCCATGAGACCAGCCAACAGCTGCTTATGTTGTGTATCTTGTGCCAGTCCGGCGCTAAATGAAGCCAACGCCTCACCATACCGGCCGAGACACTGCAGCGCTACGCCTTGACGAAAATACGCTTTCGGCCATTGCGGACACAGCTCACGTGCTTTGGTAGCGTCCTGCAGTGCGAGCGAAAACTGACCCTGCTTAAGGCGTGCCGCTGAGCGATTGCTGTAGAGTATATAGTTGCCGGGATCGAGTTGCAGCGCGTCGGTGTACAGCATAACGGCGGTGACAAAGTCGCCATTCTGGCAGGCAGCATTCGATTGGCGCACCTTCTCCAAAAATAGTGCGCGGTTGGCGGCCGGCAGCTCAGGTGTGCACTCGGGCTCATTCTGTAAGTGAAGAAAATCGGAAAAAGAAATATTTTCATTAGTTGGGATTGTGTATGAGTAGCATAAGCATTAAAATTTGAGAAATTTAAGCGCGCGGCAGCATAAATATAAGCTTGCGCGCTACAGACCGCCAGAGAAACTTTACGATGGGAAAATGTGCGGCGATTAGGCGCGCACGTTTAACCATTTAACCACATTCCAGCACAGTAACTAAACGAACGCACACACACACACACTGCAAATCCCAGCTGGACGCGTGATGCGTACGAAATTTTATAGTGCGACGCATACAGCGCGCGGCATGCAGATTAACAGCAACGAGTGTTGTAGATATTTTTGTAAAACAGTGGCACTTAACAGCCAACACAAATGGGCTGGGCGTAACGAAACGCATAAGGAGCGTTAAAACCCGACCAACCGAACACTAATCGAAAGCTCGAACGAAAGAAATATACGAGTGAATGACGATGAAAGAGGTAGAGCGAAGGCAGAGCGCAAAGCGGCGGCATTGTGGTCACAAAACCTATCAGCAGTAAAACCATCAACGCGCAACGCAGCTGCCGCAGCATCGAAATTACCTTACACCGACATTATCAATATCATAATCACCATTACGAGCATTCGCAATGGCCCTCACTCAACCCCACCACACTCACACTCACATGCGCGGCGGCGGTGGGGTGAATGGAGGAGGCCAATAGCAGTGCCGCGCCATGCCGCGTTGAGTTGCCGCACAGAGTAGAGTCACGTTTATGCTTATAAATTCACTTGTTTGGAATGTTTCGGCTACAACAACAACACCAATGCGGTCAGGCAATTACAAAAGTTGTTGGTGCCAAAAAAAAAAGTAGAGGAAAAAAACGGTAATAAAAAATAACCATTTGCCGCAGCCAATGGCAGCAACAACAAATCACCACAGCAGTCAACGGCATGCAGAACGCATGTGGTCAGTGCCAACAACAACAACAACGCAAACAACAACAACGCAAACATAATGGTAAATTAAGCAAAATAAGCTGAGGAAATGGGGCACACACTCACACAAGAGAGAGAGAGAGAGAGAGAGGGAAGACTGAAAGACGCGCGCTGAAGTGGGAACATTTTACGCGAGTGCACATCACTCGCATTGTGCCGCTACTCAATTTTTATAGCAAAAAGCCGACAGATTGCAAATTACTTTTTGCACTGAAATTGCCATAATTTTTCTGTAACAACGGCAAACGGCACGGCTGGATGGATGCAAGACGCGGCGTGGTGAAGTAGCGACGAAGTGCTGAGGTGCCAGCAAGCGGCGATGCTTGAAGGACCCCAACGGCTGGCGAAAAGGCAATGACTAAGAGGTTGAGCAAAGCGGGCAAGGAAGTTGTCGCCTCAGTGTGGATGTGAGAGCAACGTGGAATGAGTGTGCAAGAATAAATCCTCGATTATCGACGCGTCTTTCCTTCCAAATTCGAACCACAAGCTCAACTGCCTATAATTGGCGCTTTGAAACGGCTTAAGCGCTTTTTGGCCGCGCTCCTTCGACGAAGGGCAGACAGTTACACGCAATTTTTACTCGCGTTTTCTTGCGGCACTGCAGGATAGTTAGTGATGGGCTCACCTGTTGGCCTCACATTACTACGAGTGCTGTCTGTAGGAAATGCTGGTAACGAGGTATGAACGAGACGTTAGATCGCCTTCTTCTCTACTTCTGCTTGGCCTCATCAAGAAGACGTCTCAGGCATTTCAAGACTTTGAAGTTGGAAGAAATCTCAAATGACAACTACTTTAGCTGTAAATAACTTGAACCTCCATATGGTAATACAGAGAACCAGCAGGTCTGTCTGTCTATGTATCACAAAGCAGCGACCCAACAAAAGGTAACCCAATTTTCTTGCCCAATTTTTGTCTGGCCAGAGCATGAAGCTATGACTTTCATCGGTTTCCTCTTTCAGACATCAGGGGGAAAGTGAGGTGTTACTCTCTCTCCTATGCTATTTGAGAACAGGTATTTAGAGGCTTTGAGGAAGTGCTTCATCTATGAAAAGGTGGTTGTGGTTGGCTGCAACTCTGCCTTGGGAATAAATACTTGTTCAGAGGTGGTGTGGATCTACGCCTCTTCAGGGAAGGTAGTTGCAAGGATCAAGGAGTTGGCAGTATTTTTTCATACTCGTAATGTTCCTCTCTCTTCCAAAACCGGCAAACTGTACCATCACGTTAGCTAAGTTTGTAGGAGCAGAAGATGGGCTCCACTTCGCTTACTCTCTTCCCGGTTGTTATTTTGAAAGGCCTATGGCCTGCACAGAAGTGAAATGGAGCAAGCAAAAGGGAAGAGCTTTGGGAACACGTTGGGTCCATAGCTTCATAGTTCTGCTCCACTTCAGTTTCGTCATGCTCCGACTTGAAGTATAAAAACCTGCAAGTTTGGATTCTAATACTCGACAGACGATGTTGATGAGTTGAGCTCGGCCAACGCTAGTAATATATTTGGGTTAGCAGTTTATTCAGTTAGCAGGTAGTTCCGATATCCACCGAACAGACTAGGTCGGTAATCCCAAAGAAAGTTCAAGACTCAAAAATACGGAAAGAGGCCAAAACTCACCACACAATACCTGTCGTAGGCAACTCCATTCACATGGAGCGATGCTGATGCTTGCAGAAACGAACAGCAGAGATATGAATGGCAGCTTGCCTTCCGTACAAAATGGGTTTTGAGGTGAGCTGACTGAACTTTCGGCCTCGCACGTCGTCATCGTTGATGATGAGACTGAGCACTGAGTATTGGGCTACGAGTTGAGCGACGCCGCCATCACATAACTTAGCGTACAGCAAAGCATTAAAGTAACCGGATGTGGAAGGGTCAGCTGCCATTTGCAAAGGTCGGCACGTATGCCAGCAGGTGAAATTGAGCGGAGATGGCAAATTTCAAAGCGAAATAAGAGTTTTTTTCTTTTTGATTATTATTATTGAGGTTAAGGGTGGATAGGAGAAACGCAAAAATACAAGAATTTCAGATAATTTTTTTTTGAATTAAAAAAATTTTTTTTTGAATTTTTACAAGGCAGTTTAGTATTTCCTTATTTTTTTCAATGAAAAAAAAAACAACAAAAACAAATACCATATTCAAATGTGCCACGAAAATTAGCTATGCGGAAGCGCGTTTAAATGTGCTTTTAGCGCGCCAACCCACGAACCATAGAATCGTGGCGCAATATGTTGTTGCGCGCGCCCAACCATTTTTGGGCATAACAGCAGCATAGCGCTGTGCGGCAACAACAGCCGCACCGCAATGTTTACATTTTTAATGCGGCAATTAAATGCGATGACTATGCAAAACTGGAAAAAAATCAAACAAACACAACAAACAACTGGGAAATGGCATGGCATGGAAAATAGCTTGGAAAATTTATGTGTATAGACGCGCAGCGCACAGACGCTTGAGCTTTTAGTGCCTCAACCGCAGCGCCGCGCGCAAGCAAATAGTTCGCGCAACATCAGCAACATGCGCGCAACATACCGAAAATTGCAAATAACAAGCGAGAATGTAAATTGCCAAAGCGTGGCCCAGCTGCGTAGAGGAAAAGAGCGGGAGAGAGGGAGAGAGAGAGGCGCGCGCGCATAGCTGCCGCATGACGGAAGTGGTCGAGCGCGCATGCAAATTGCAAAGAAATGGACAAACACGGTTTTGTGTGGTGCAACAGCTGCGCATCTGCATAAGACAACAGCAGCAAGCAAACAGTGCAAATATGTTAAAACAACAACAACAACAACAAAAAAATAAAAATATAAAATAAAATAAAATAAATTGAAAGAAAAGTAGCCAAGTGCAGGAGGCGCTGTGTGTGTTGAAACGCTGAAAGCAAAAAAAAATATATATAAAAACACCGAAAAAGTGTAAACACAATGCAGCGCCTGCCACAACACACATATGCACATGTTTATATAACACTATGCACCTTACGCGCGCGCGCGCACTCACGCTGACAAAGCGACTAACAACGACGCGACGACGCTTTGTATCAAAAGTTTTGCCTGAAATCATGGCGCGTCGCTGGCAACTCGTTTGCTTTGCTTGGCATGGAAAATATTTGCGCGCAACTCTTTAGTTGCTCATTCAGTGGCATTGTTGTTGCTCTGAAAATTGCCTAATAAAAATGGCGCCAACGCGCTTTACCGCTACCAAAACGAGCAAGCACACAAAGCAGGAGCAACAATGCAGCGGCAGGAAACTCGCATGTAAGAGATCGTAAAATATTTTATTTCTATTATGGCACAATGTGTGTAAAATGTTTCGGTTCGGTTCGGCTTGCCAGCCAGCCATTTATTGCTGCCCCAGCGCAACGCAATTACTACTTTTTCTTCCTCATCATCTTCTTCTTTGTCTCCTTCTGCATTTTCTCATATTTTACGATGCGTACATTGCATTGATCAAGGACGACTGGTTACTGTGTCTCGGTGCGCGGGTTTCAGCTATATGCGCGCGGCTTATAATGATCTCGGTCCATAAAATATTACGGGGGAGTGACGTAAAGTAATGAATAACAGAGTGAGACGTGTGGAGAATTTGTGTGAAATTACAAAAACCAAAAAAAAAATGTCACATGAGCTCACAAAAATGTAGAAATGGAGCATATACGTCGTCCTTTCTGTAACAGTAGTAATATCTATTTGACCTCATTTGAGTTGCGGGAGAGAGAGCATGTCATGAACCTTTGAACAAAGTGATCTCGATATTCAAGAACTCACGGGATGAGGAAGGGGTTCCTTTCTGCAGTAAGAGTGATATTTATCCAACCTCTAGCGAGTTGCAGGATGGAAAATTAGTCATAGACCTTTAGAGGAGGGAAGCTCCATATACTAGTCTCGGCAAAGTAAGGATCCAAGTTCTTTTAATAAGGGGAGTGGTGTCAGTCCTATCCCCTTTGAGTTCTGCAAGTAGGAACTTGCCATGAACCTTTCGGAGAAAGGTAGTAATTTGTCCTAGCTTTTTTATGTAGACGACAGTCAGACGTTACCCAAAACTTTCTAGATCAAGAGTGACTTCTGTTCGTCCCTAAGCAAAGTTTGGGGTACACATACCTATATACTGATTACAAACTTTCCTGAGGTAAAGTAAGTCAGTTGTTCAGTTGTGTGATAGGATTTCGATATTCAGATGATTTAAGGCATAAGAAAACCCCACAGAGTCATACTAGCCGCGTACGCTTTCGACAACTAAAACTTCTACTGTAAAAGTCGTCTTTAACGACTATCGACGTCACGTTTACTCGGACAATATACGGCCACAAGAATTTAAGATCTTCTTCCCGTTCCTTTTCCGAACGTGCTTCCTACGTTCTCACCGGCATCAGTTTTGAAAAAACCGATGATTCCACCGGCCCACAAACCACACCAAACCGTTGTTTTTTTCTGGATGAAATGGCAGCTCTTGAATCTCTTCAGGCTGCTCTTTGCCACAAATGCGGCAATTTTGCTTGTTTATATTCCCATTGAGCCAGAAATGGGCCTCGTTGCTGAACAAAATTTGACTCGAAAACGGATCGGATCTTCTTGGAACTTTTCAAGAGCCCATAGAACGGAGCGATGTCGCTTGGGAATGTCGAGCGGCTTCAGTTCTTGGCACAGTCCAATAATAAATGCTGGGTTTCAAGATGGGTGATGGTGTTGCGAATAGTACGCTCAGTAGCCCGTGATGAAATGCCAAAAAAGAAGGCTATTGAAAAAAGTACCTCTACTTGGATCACCCATTTATTACAGCCCCTAGCTCGAGCTCAGAGAAAGGCAGTCCTTAAAAGATGGGTTTATTTTTCACCTTCTGGGGAATTGTGCGAACGCCAGTTTCAATCGAGGCTTCATCTAAACTTGCGTTTGGGACTTGGAAGGCTAAAGGTGTGATTACGAAAAATTCGCTGATTAGAAGCAGCGAACCTCTGAAATAGAGCTCGCACGCTGAGCTCCATCAACTGTGCGCCAATGACACATAACGGCAAATTTGTGATCGTTGCTGTCACTGTTTTCAGTTCGATTGGAATTTTTCGCTAAAATTATTTCACAATTATCACAAACGTTTCCTCTCCTCCGACCCATCTATGGCACATTAAGCGGCCCTGCCCACGTACCGACCACCACAGCGGTGCTTTCGACGTCAGAAGCAACTTATCAGCAGCAATAAGCTCTGCTGTTTGGGGTTCTTGTTGTTGTTGTTGTTTTATGAGCTATGTATGTATGTACGTATGTACGTGGTCATAAAGATAATGACAACTCAGTGGAACTAAATCTAATCACAACAACACAACAATACAACAACACAAAAGCCAAAACAATAGTCAAAACAAACAAAAAAGCCGCAAAATGCTCGGTATTGAAATAAAATTGAATTATATTGACGACAACAGCAACAACCACAATAAAAACCGGCCATCCGGCCTAATCGAAACAATATAATTTTCTGGCACTTATTGGGGGGTTCTTTATTGCTGGTTTTATTGCTGCGATCGGTGCGATTATGAACTG
Organism: Neoceratitis asiatica; assembly: GCA_030068015.2. Classification (NCBI taxonomy): domain Eukaryota; kingdom Metazoa; phylum Arthropoda; class Insecta; order Diptera; family Tephritidae; genus Neoceratitis; species Neoceratitis asiatica. The sequence continues at coordinate 95,555,275 of CM061525.1, read as the reverse complement.
TATGAGTTTATGAGTGCAGAATTTATGAAAAAATAAACAGAAAAGATTGAAAATAAAATTACTTAGAGGACGTTGGCTGCAGTCGAGAGATATCGAAGCTTCGACTTATTCGCCTGTGAGGAAAGCTTTTGAGGGAGTTTTTTTTGGTAGGGAAACGGAACTACCGTGTTTCGGAGACCTAGTCATACAAAGGCACAAAAAGGCGGATTGCTAGGTTGCGTAAGGGTCGAAAGTCTGGTATAATTAAAAGTATTGCTGTCAAAATATCAGAGTTCTAATCCCGCTCGACCTACTCGGCAGGAAATTTCAGCCCTTCCGCACACAGACCTCCTCTCTTCTTCTTTGGCGTAGGCACCGCTAACGCGATTATAGCCTCGTTAACAATAGCGCGCCACTCGTTTCTGCGCTTTGCTGTTTGGCGCCAGTTGGAAATACCAAGTGATATCAGGTCGCTCTCCACCGGATCCTTCCAGCGGAGTAGAGGTCTTCCTCTTACTCTGCTTCCGCCAGCGGGTACTCCATCGAATACTTTCAAAGCTGAAGCGCTCAAATCCATTCGGACGACATGACCTAGCCAGCGTAGTCGCTACCCAGACACACAGTACTAATTGGAGGAGGAGCTCGGCCGAAAATAACTTCAGAGGTTATCAGACCACGGCTGGATTGAAGGTTAGGTTATTCTTTTTACCGTTTACCAGAACCCTCTACCAAAGAGTGATCAATCTTTGAGTGTGCTGTCGAGAGGCTGTTAAGCCCATTTGTATTTTGCGAGGCGGCTGGATATACAATTTCTCTCGATTCCTCGATCAGATTCTACTGAAACTACCACTATGGATCACAGTGAGCTTGGAGCTTGGCACTCTTCCACCTGCCTTAAGCTTCCAATTGCTGTGGATCAAAGTAATGGCTGTCAAGCTCCTGGACGGTTGATAGTTAGTCGGTGAAAGGTTCAAAAAGAGACTTGTGCGATATTATTAGGTTGAAAGAAGCTGCGGCTGGTTTCATTTAAGCCTATTTTTATTTTGAGTTCTTCTTGAGCTTGCAACTCTTTCCGATCTATCTGTCATGCAGGCTTGGTAGAGGTGGAGTCTTTGCCTTCACAGAGTAATGAGTTGTCAAGATGTATGATGGTTTACAGTTAGTCGATGATAAACCCGTAGTAGGACTATTGTGGTCTTATTAGGCTTAAGGAAGCTGAGGCTTGGTCTAGGTGAGCTGCGGTGGTGAGTCTAATCTTACTTTGTGAGGCGGCTGAAAAATAAGTAATCTTTTGATTACTTGAGACTCCATACAGGTGGGACAGGATGGACTTCTTTGCCGCGATTTCGACGAATGAAATTCCGAATTGCCTCCGTGTAAAGATCCAGCTGTTGTGGAAACTATGCGATTTTAGATGCTTCTTACGACAATTATGCGAGTAAATTCTTGAGCTGGCGAGGTATATCACAGAAGAAGAAGAAGTCACAGAGTCCAGTGGCAGTAGTGATGAGCTTTCAGGCATACTACTTATGTTAACAAAGTCGCGAGCTCACTTAGTATGAAGCTCAGTTGTTGTTGTTGTTGTAGCGGCTTGCTTAACCACGTCCAGAAGCCGGCAGAAGCAGGCAGGTTTAGTTTATACGTCGAGTTCATCTATTGAGGGAGTCCAGAAAACGAGTTCGGACTAGAGGGACAGGTATGTTAGATGTGAGTTCATTTGGGTTTAAGAGCTCGTTAGTGTCTTGCGGCAACTTATTGCATATATGACATTGGTTGAGTATCTCAGTGTTGAGTCTGAATTGGTAGGAGTTAAGTCTACTACAGTGTTGGTTGCCGAGCACACCATATGCGGGAAGGGAGTTAATAAAGGTGTTGAGAGCCTCTCAGTGAGTGGCGTTTCGGTCATAACGATCGGTGTGCATGTCCGTTAAAGCCAGTGCTCCCTTCTTGATGTGACTGAGAGTTGGTTCAGCTTCTAGTTTAGTTCAAAGAGTTCCGTTCTCACTATCGCTTGCTCCTTCGTTCACGATGGTGTTGGAAAAAATTTCTGGTATGCCATGTATTCTTATGTTATGCCATATTTTTTTGACGATTTTTTTCTTAAATTTGAAACACACTCCCAGCATTGCACTCTGCTGAATTTTTTCAGACCATTTCGGACCAACGCTTGTGTTTGCTTGTTTTTGTACTTTTTGCACAGTGAGCCCTTCCACAGCAACACACAAAAAAAAAAAAAAAAAGGAACAAAAACTAAATATTGTAAATCGCCACAGCACGAAAATGGCAACATGCATCCTGTTTCTTTCATCGTGTTCCGCTGTCATGTCGCATTTTCAACGTCAATGTCAGCATCTTGTCATTCGTGCATCCTCAAACTTCAACGCGCCAAACTCACAATTCCAACTCAGCCTCAGAGCTGCAGCCACGCAGCCTTAGCCGCCAACAAGCCAATAGTCGCTGCATAAAGATGCAAACGTGACACACACACACACACACTCACAGAGGGAGAGAGAGATGGCAGAAATAAAGAAATAAACTTAGCTGCAGTCGCCGCCCGCCTGCTTCGCCCGCTTCGCCTGCTTCGTCTGCTTGAACTTGCGTTCTCAGCCTTAAACTTAGCCGCAGAGCCGCCAATCGGCACAAAACGCCGGAGCAGCTTGTATTTCAGTGTCAATCGCACACACTCACAGCTAAACATAAAAACATACACAGAACGATACTGAGTGCCAGCCGATCCGATCCGATCCTAAATGCCAATTGTTTGCTCCCTTTGCGTTTTTTCAGTTTGCTTGGCTTGGCTTGTTGTTGTGCTTGTTGTGCTTGCGCCCTTGTTCTTTTAGCCAACGCTGTCTGCAACTTCAGTCTGTCTGTCCGTCTGTCCGTCTATCCGTCCGTCTGTTTGTCTGTGGCCTGTCAATAAGTTGATTGTCAGCGCTTCATGTCAGTTCAACAACAACAAACAACAACAACAACAAACTGCAATTGCTCTTAGTACTTGGTTCGCGTTGTTTTTTTCTTTCCTTTTTTCCCTCTCTTCGTTGTCGCTTTTCCTTGTCGTCCCCTATTTAATGTGCGCCCTTCTGTCGCGTCGCGTCTCAAGATCGCGCGTCGCGCCAGCAATTGCTGCATAGTACTTAGACAACAGAAAATTCAGAGCCAAAACCAATGTCAAGCACAATCAGCGCAAATTTCTAGCCTAAAATGGGGAGGGAGAGAGAGCGCGCGCGCGCCGATTGCTTGTTAGTCTATATATACGCCGTCCGCGTATAACTTGTATTGAAATTGCTATGCCGTGTTTTTGGATTTTTCATCGAAAATTGGCGCCCATTGGCATGAAAAAGTCATGTTGCATTTTGCCTCAAACAGCATGCAAGAGACGCGCGGGTAGTGAAGCAGCTAGCAGTTGATACGCCGCCGACTAAGCGCAAATAGAAAAATGCCAAAAACGAATTTGCGCTTGTGATTTGCTACGACATGAGCGGCTGGCGCGCGGCAGGAATATTTGTTTTTTTGGCTATAGAAAAAAATTAAAAAAAAATCAGTGTAAGAGTGCCGCGCGTCCAATCGGTTGCAGAAAATGTGAAAAAGCAACGCGCGCTTAAAAAATTTAGGAAAATTACAATGCGCTTACCCTTAGTGCTGCAGCAGCTAAGCGCGAGCGCACGGCGCGACCGCATTTCTTTACTGCTGCTGCAACATACTGCTGGCGCTGTTGCTACCACTATAAAATAATTAGCCGCATTCCATTGTCGTTGCTGCCAAAATACTACTTTCAACCGCGCGCGCGCATTCTAACAGACTAACTGACTGACTGACTGACTGACGGTTTTACGCTGCATAAAAAGTTGAGACGCTGCTACTGCTGAAGCGTATTCTGTGGAGGAGCGCTCGAATATGTTGCCAACTAGTCCGCGCTGCTGAGGTCTGATTGAGGTCAGACGTTGCAAGTTGGCTGCTTTGACGTTGTTGCTACAATGTTTGTTGGCAGTGGTTTTTGCAGTGGCTGTGCAACAATATTTTGTCAGGAAATCTGTTGTGCATTTAATTAACTTATTTTAGTTTGTTAAAGGAATTCAGGAAATCAGCGAACGGACGTTAGACGTCGTGAGAGAGATTGAGCTCTGAGTCGACTAGCAGTTTTTATGCTTAAAGAACTGACAGAAAATGGCTTTGGTATTTCTTTAACACAGCAGAGACTGTGCAGAGCGAGAATCCAAAGCGGACTAAAATGAAACCGAGATCTCGATGCGGAGAACCAACGTTATTTAACTCTTGAGAATGGGACGAGCTTAGGATCTAGACTCATATACCTCAGGCTCTGAGTGAGTTCAGAGCAAGATGTGTGAAACCACTACGCTGAGACTGTCGGCTTACATCGCCAGGTTGACTATTTTATCAGAATACGCTTACCCGTCCGACTCTGTACAACGCCAACAGATTCAAAGATCGTTTCAAGTGGCAAAAACTGTCTGGAAACATACAGTCAAGCTGCTATCCAACCCACTGGCACTTGTACTCACTTGAAGCACTCAGGGAACTGTGGCAGGTGAGCTCCTCTACCCACAATTGGAAGCAGAGGAAAAGCAAGACCTACACTCTGTTAGAAGCACAAGTTGGAGAGGTAACTGAGCTGACTTGGTGGCTTCCAACGGCAGTAAGCAGAAACGGCATGCTATTTTTGACTCGGCTCCACCGACTGAGCACGGTACGTGCGGATGCTGAGAATTTCAGAGAGCTATAAATCTCAAGCTCAGGTAACTGAAGGCATACGCGACGGAAGCTCAAGGGATTTCCATATTTAAAGCTATTCTTCTGAGGAAATCTATGGCTTTTCATAACCCATAGATGAGCTCGAAGTCTGTACTCGTAAGAAAGGAGCATTGAGGAGTACGGCGTGTTCTTATTATGGAAAAAATTGATGAGAGGGAGACCAGCGTATGACATCGTTCTCTGCGACGCACAAATTATACGTTCCAAGCTCCAATATGGACTCTAAGCCCTTCAGTGGATGTTACTGAGGCTAACTGAAAGCTTTCCCCCTTTCGTTTAGTCCAACAGAATGTCTATCCCCCTCTCCCAGCTCCACTGCGATGTAATACGCCGGCTGAAAGTCGATGTAAAAACACATACCCACAGCAGTGAAGACCCTTAAATGCGCAATTAAATATTAATTGAAAATTTTTATTGAACCATTTCGAGAGCTAGAATGACTTGGGTTATTGATAAAAATATTGTACCGCAACTCTGACGCGACGCAATGGTACGCACTTGGGCAGTTGCTTATACGCGCCGATAATGCGTATGTCGCGCCTGTCGTTGAGTCATCATAAATCCATTAAACGTTTTTAATTGCCATAATTTTGTGGAAAAAAGAAAGAGAGAGAGAGAAAAAACAACAACAACGTTTGTTTACGTATAGCCTTGAGCCCTCTCCACATCAGCACTAGCGCTTGTTGCGTAGGCATGTGCGTAGTGTGGCTGCGTATTTCAAATGCGCACATAAAAATGCGCAAATTTACGTGGCATAATCGCTAATGCCACAAATGGTTGCAAATTGAAATTTAATCAATGCGCTGAATGAATTTATGGCGACACAAAATGGCCAAGAGAAAAGTACGAGTAAAGTGACAGAGAAAGAAAGAGTCGTCGAGTCGTCGAGAATACGTAATGTGCAGAGAAAAACGCGCGGAAAAAACAACGAAAATACACAAACATCGAACGGCAGCAAACGTAATAGAAATGGAAAGCGAGAAAGGCGGTGAGGAGACCCAACGAAATCTGACACGCAAAAAAAAAAGCAAAAAGCAAAAGTACAGCAGCAGCAGCGGCGGCGTAGCGTAGAAACGCGCTTGCGGAGGAGTCGCGCTAAAACAAGTTGCCATCACAAAACATTGCATTGCAACGACGCCAGCGCGCCAGCTGTCAACGCGTAACTGGTAAATGACAACGCATGCGGCAATGCAACATTGGCCATGCTGACGCCGGTGTTGTATACACCACAAGCAAAGCGTAGAACGCATAGACGCATGCAGCGCAGCGGTTGAAATTGAAACTTGGCGAAAATGAAAGAAAATGAAAAAAAGGCAAGAAGGTAAGGATTACAAAAGAAAAAGAGGCAAGAAAAGCGCAGTGTGCTGTAAGCTGAGTGCAAGTGTACGTCGATAAGAACAACAAGAACAGCGACAGCAACAACATTTAGGTGCAGCGCTGCAATGTAATGTTGCCATTTTTTTTGCTTTTTTTGTTGCTTCTTTTTTGCTTTTTTTATAAATTTTTTTTTGTTCCGCTTTCGTTTGCGCATTGAATTAAGGCGCGGCCGCTTGCAGCGCCGCCGCATCATCATTTACTTTTGCTCGCATGCAACATTGTTGCGCGTGAAGAAAACATTAGAGCAGCTAACATACGATAAAGTATGTGTAATAATAATAATGGTGAATGTGAGTAGTGAAATGGCGATTACTAATGTAAAACGATAATAAATGCGTTTTGCGTTCGCGTACGGCTAAAGACGCGAGCGCAGTGCGCGAATGAAGCGCGCGCGCGCAGCTAGAAGATCGAATTGCTTGCCTGCCTGAAGAAGGGTAAGAAAGTCGCGAGATAACAGCAGTTGAAGAGGCTATGTGGAGGAGAGGCCAGTCAGCTCATTTCAGCGGTGGAATTTATGTGTAAAGTGGAAAAAGCAAAAATAAAATTAATTTGCAAAAAATCGCAATGTGTAAAATAGTTAAATTTTATGTGTAGCGCAATTAAGCATGCTTTGGTTGTCTTCTTCTTCTTGTTTTATTATTAAAATTCATACATAAATGGGCGAATAAATTATGCGTAAAATGTTGCACTTAATTCCGCAAAGCATATTCCGCATTACTTTTGCTGCGTTTGTGAGTGCCAGCAACTTTGTGTGCAACGTGAAGCAACGTTTATTGGGTCCATTAAATGTAGTGATTTGACGGTTTTTTGCATTTGTGCTCGTGCTCGTGCATAATTAATTCTACAAACTTAAAACTTAAAACTTAAAATGGAGGAAGTAACACTTTCAGAAGTGGGATATGAGTTATTTGGGGGGCGATAAATATGTAAAGGGTGATCTAAGTAGAGTGGAGGAAAGACTTACACCTGAACAACATTTACAAATCATTCAAATTTTACGAAAGTTCATGTTCTGTAATGAATCGGCCTATTGATCGTACTATTCGCAACTTCATCTCATCCATCTTGAGGCTCAAAATTCATTATTGGATAATATTCGACCGAATAGCCCACGTCCACCAGCGCGCAGTGAAGAAAATATAGCCGCCGGCCGTAGCCAAGAGTGTACACAAAGACCGTGGAGAGTCAATTCCACTGCGCCTTTCATAGCAACTCGGACTGACGCAACTGGAACGACTTGGCGCATTTTACATTGAGATCTTAAATTGAAAGCGTACATAATACAGCTTGTGCAAGAACTGAAGCCGCTCGACCGTCCCAAGCGACACCGCTTCGCTCTATGGGCTCTTGAAAAGTTCCAAGAAGATCCGACGTTTCGTTCGAGCCAAATTTTGTTCAGCGATGAGGCCCATTTCTGGCTCAATGGGTATGTAAACAAGCAAAATTGCCGCATTTGGGACGAAGAGCAACCTGAAGAGATTCAACAGCTGCCATTTCATCCAGAAAAAACAACGGTTTGGTATGGTTTGTGGGCCGGTGGAATCATCGGTCCATATTTCTTCAAAAATGATGCCGGTGAGAAGGTAACCGTCAATGGCGACTATTATCGCGCTATGATAACCGACTGTTTGATGCCTGAAATTGAAGCTCGTGATCACCGCGGCATTTGGTTACATTAAGACGGCGCCACTTCCCACCACACATCGCATCAATCAATGGATTTAGAGAGGAGAGAACACTTCGGTGAGCAGATAATTTCACGTTTTGGGCCGATCGCGGTCGATTTTCCACCAAGATCGTGTGATTTCACACCGTTAGACTTCTTCCTGTGGGGATATGTAAAGCCTAAAGTCAGTGCCAGTTACTAGTCGAAATGCTCGAACGAGTCATCGAAAATTGAACTCAACGGGTGATGGATCATCTGAGACGTAGCCCCAACCAACATTTGAAAGAGATAATCTTGAAAAAATAAATGCCAAAGAATGTTCCTTGCATGTAAAGGATGTGAAGCATGTAAAGCTACCGAGAAACTAAGAGAACTAAGCATTTTCGTACCAGAAACCCCCAATACTTCGGATAGTATTCTGAGGAAGAGCATGTAGATCTCAGAAGCTTTCTAGAATCCAGCATACTCATACCATAAACCGCAATATGTAGAGAGTTTGCAACAGTCAAGACACTTCTAATATCACACATGAGCGAAGCCAGAAACTGCAACATGTTGGTGAAGTCTTCCGAGGAGGCGTGTAAGAGGTCTTGAATGCATTATTACCAGAGCGCATACCATTTTGGACGCCTTCCGACGCATTCTCCCAGAAGAAATCGTTCTACTTCCATTAGAAAGCAGAAAAAAGGAGTATATATCCAAGACGCGGATACTCAGCACGATGGCGCTAGTTGCGTTACGTCGTGAGGGAAACAAAAGCTAGGTGATTTGGAAAGGAAGGCGAAAAGGGATTCCTCACTCTAAGATCTCGAGATGAAGACCAAAAACATGTTAAAGTTGCAGTGTTTGGATTGAGCTCCGCAGCAGAGCATCTCTGCACTGAGTTCACTTACTACGAAACCCTTCGATACAAAGTGTGCGTGCATCATACCAACTACCAACTCCCAGAGGAAACGCGTGGTGTTGATTCATTCATGAGACGCACCACCTAGTGCTGCGGCGTGTGCTACTTATTATTTCCGATGATTAGCTGAATGCACCAGCTCAGCCGCAGCAGCAGCAGCAGCAGCAACAGCTCATTGCTTAGTTAATCATTATATTCCACATCCCCTCTTGGCCTCTCTCCGGGATGTCTAGGTAGAAGCATGCAGCACACCTGCACATACACACATTCAGCGGACAGCGGACTCCCAATTGCGTTTCCTTCTTGCGCTTCCATGTAAACCATTAAAAATAATTCAATCATCGAAATTCCAATCAACACATTCCGCACGTCAATGATCGCATTCCATTTTGGTGCCGCGTTGACTTTTTTTTATATGCCTCGGCTCGGCTTGACTTCGTTGGCTTGCCTTGTTTGTTTGCGTTGAGTTTGTGTGTGTGTCAGTGTGTGTGTGTCGGTGTGCGCTAGTGCATCAACTAACAATTATATATATTTTGTTTGTGTGTGTCTGTTTGTAAACTTATTATTTTCTTCTTCTGCATCTTCAATTGCTTCGAAATACCACTGCGCCACGGCCGTAGCCTCGTGTGTAGCGCTGTGTGTCGACAACTTGTTGCAGCTCAGTGTAAATGGTGGGGAAAAAACTCAACCTCGTTCTTTTTTCTACACACGCTAAGCGACCAACCGTACGTCCAACCGACCAACCAGCCGTCCATGCGTCCGTCCGTCCGTCCGTCCGACCGTCCGTCCATTTGTTCGTCCATTCGACCATTCCAATTCCTTTGCTGTCTCATTTATTTATGATTTGCTGTTGTTTTGTTGTTTTTCTTCCATACACTGCCTGTCTTGCACATTATTTGTTATTGTTATTGCTTTGCTGTTGTACGTCTTGAGCTCCCTTAGTTCGCCACTAACTCACTAACACACTGGGAATGCATGATATGTGTGCGTGTAGAGACCTGGTGGAGCTCAGTTTCATTTCATTGCCTTCCCCATAGCATGCCAAACGTCTGCGATTGCGCGCTGGTAAGAGCTCTACTAGCGAGCGAGCGAGCGGACGGTGAGGGAAGTCAGACTCCAAACGGAGTCAAGCTAAGACTTGGTAGTAGCAACACTTACTGACGACCGACGTTGGTGCCGTGCGATGTGTGCGGAATTAGTTGAATTTAATAGCACAGTAAAGGCCATGATAAAGCTGCGGCTGCGACTGATCGGCCGGCTGGTTGGTTGGCTGGTTGGCTGGTTAGCTGGTTGGCTAGTTAGCTCGCTGCTAATGCCGCTATGACTGAACTTGCTAGAGCGTTGCACAGCGTCTCTTTGGGGGTAGTGTTGGTGTGCGCGGTGCGTGCGGCTTTCCCCCCCGGATTAGGCGTGTGCAGCGTATGTATCTGCTCGATTGACCACATAAGCGCAGTTCTTTTGCTTCACCACTGACTCGGCAGTTCGTGTTCGAGTTCGAGTTCGTGTTCGTGTGTTTCGATGTGTTCAGACGTCGGACGGAGTCAACGCTATGTGTGAGCTCAAGAGCTCGTTGGTGTGTGTTTGTTTGTATGTTTTGTGCGATCATTCGCACGGTTTTGGCGTACACAGGTGGTACGGTATTGCAACAACAGCAGCAACAACAACAACAACAACAATGAATGCAGTTAAATTATGAGGCATTCATCTGCCAACTTTACTACCACTGGGAGTCCGGATGTGTACGTGTGTACACTCGAATCGCGAACCGATTTGTTTTTGCAGCCTCTGCAGCTGCTCCGCGAGCTCCACATTGTGGGCATACGCGCTGAGTGCGAAGAATTTGCGAATTTTATAACAAACGCGCGCGTATAATTGCATACATACATACGCACGGACACATCAATTAAAATACAAAACTATCAAAAGTAACAACAACAACAACAATAAGTAAAAACAAAGCGACCTCGCTAGCTGGGTTCGATGGAATTCTTGTTTGTTTGTTGGTTCTTGGGCTTCTCTCTTGCAACATCTGCCCACCATCTGTATGTACATACATACATACTCGTACATAGAAGTACCCGCGCGGAGTATGCGTATCCGTCCGCGACTATAAAACTAATCGTAATAACGATCAGCGACCACAGCGCCAGCAATGATTTACCACAAACCAGCGTTAGACAAGCAGAGATGAGCAAGGACAACAAAAACATCAACAAAAACAACAACAACAACAACAACAAATGAATTTCAAAGAAAACCTCGGAACAACAATAGGAACACACACAAAATAACTTAGGGCGAGTGGCTGTGGTGAGGAGAGCGACCGCAACAAGGTCACGGCAAATACGAGTGGAGCTGGTATTGAAGGTGAGTTGTGTGTTGCTAGTTGCGTAGAATTGAACTATAGACCGCGTTGTTGTTATAGCTGTTCATCTGAGAGTACCTTCCATTAAGTGCTTAACCGATTTTACCGACCTTTAAAAGTGGTCTCAGCTTCCATTTACTTAACTGAGGACCCTCAATAGTCCTTCACGTGTTTCTGCGACTTTCCGTCCTTTAGAAGTGGTGTCAGGTTTCAGGTGCTCAACGGATTTTCGGGTCGAGTGTCCTACCTTAGCTTCGTCCATTCATTCGACCTTTCCCCGTCTCTCCAGTCGTTCGGCACTACACTTCTCCTACTGCAACTCCCTTCAGAGGGGAAACTCTCCTTTCGGAACTGGCCTTGTTGCTACCATCAATTTTCCTTCGCTCTACAGTCAATTTATGCACTCCCGTCTCACTGTGTAGTTTTCCCTTTTCATACCACTCACCATTGCAGCTACCCTTCGGAGCACATGTCATCTCATTTCAGGTCCCAAGAACCATTTTGGATAAATTTAGCTCCGAACGAGCAGCTGTTGTTCGTCTACCAACTATAGCGTGCTTTCCATTTCATGGCTCACCAAAGTTGTGTCATCCTACAGCGTTTAGTACATATTTTTCGGTCTTCCTAGGGATTTATAATTGCTGCTTCGCCAGGGTAGGTAGAGGGAGATCTTAGGTTTTCAGGATTGAACGTCTAATTACTTAAAGGCACATTGGTCATTAAACCCATGGGTCTTCCTTAACAACATATAATTCACCTCTCCCAATATCTCTCCGCCCCAGTCAACATTCCATAGCGAGAGTTCGCCTTTTAACTACTAGGGACAACGACTGCATACATCCATCTCGATTCGATTTAATTCGGCATGCTGGTGCTTCGTTTCTAAATTTCGAGCAGCGATCACTCGTCTCGATTGTCTAGGGCCACACCATCGCACACACCAAGTCGCATCTTCAACTTTTGCTAGAGACACTGATTGGCAGCTTTCCGGTTGATCAAGTTAAAAACTCAGCCAAATCCAGCCATGTAGGAGCGGTTTGGAGCACGGCGTAGTGATATCATCTCGGCACTTTCCTCTTGACTCCCCGCTGCTGCGAGACTAAGGCACAAACACTTAAGCTCTCCTACCTACAAGTACCCAAGTGAGTTATTGGGAAGTAAAGTGTGTGCGGATTTAACGAAGCTGTTCAGAAATCGGTAAACGTGACATAACCAGTGACAGGCCTAGTCGTAAAATTTTCTGGAACTTTGTACTAGGTACGTGGTCCGCCATCTACGATTCAACCCAAGCGTCCGTTCTGCAAAGCGATCACTCATACCAAGCTCCATCCGACTGAATTGCGATTTCGTTTTGTTTAACTCAACGCAGATGAACACGATATCTCAAGCATAATTCAGCTCTTCCGCTAATCTTCCAATTGACTAACCATGCAACCATCCGACCAACCACCATCCATTCAACCGCCGCTCAATCAGCCACCCCCGCCACGCGGAAATCCCCTTAACCACTTCAAATCAAATCACATCACATCACATCTTCGTCCATTATGTTATGCCCCGTCATCCGCCATCCGCTATCCGCCGCCATCCGCCGACATTTTAAGCTGTTCTCTTGATTGCGCCGTGATCGACGTATTCTGCGGTCTCTTCAGCCAAACAGAATGAGAAAAAAAAGCGCAAAGCAGACAAAAACATATTCGCATCAGCCGCATAACCATAATCTTCATTAGCATCTATGTTCTTCATCAACTAAGCGCATAACATTCTTGTAGCTACAATCAATGTGGCATACACAGTCACACGCACACCGCATACGCGGAGTTTGCTGGAGTTTGTGTGCGGATAAAGGCGTACGCCGTTGAGCAAATTAACTTTTTCGATTTATTCGTTCTGTGTAGAAGAACTAAGAATTCTTTGTTCTTTGTTGGTTTTTCGTTTCTATTTCTTTTATTCAACCATGGCCGGTTGGTGTGACTTTCTAATATTTAAACGCATTTAACCGCGAACTCGTTACGTGTGGCTGTATACCTTGGTACCAGCTTGATGTACTTTTTTGACGACTGAAGGCCGAGCTTCGTACTTTGTGTTTTCATAGAGACCAAAGTGCGCTATGCCGTACTCCATGAGATAGGAGTGAGGGGGTAAGAAAAAACGGGCATCTGAGTTGACGGACTCACGAAATGGAGTTGCTCTATAGGAGACCTCTCGAAGTAGAAGAAAATGAAGCTATCATTTAGCCAGCCGGGTTGTCGGTTTTATGAATGGTGCTTTCAAAAAAGGAGTTTCCCTACAGGAGACCTCGTTAAGTAGAAGAGAATGGCTCTACCTTCTCGGTAACTAAGTTGAGCGACTCTAGATTGCTGCTCTGAAAAGAAGTGATGCTCTAGAGTGGACCAAGTCTACCGGCGCATACAGCAAGGATAGAGACGCTTTCGTAGAAAAATAGTTAAGTAAAGGGGGGTGTTCCTTCAGCCAGGCGTCTGGGAGTAGCTGATGATACTCAATAGGAAATCTCGTTAAGTAAAGCCTTCCAAATCAGTCAGAGCTCTCATCGAGACAACTGAGCCGATGAACTTTTCGATTAAAAGGAGGATCTCGTAAAGGAGATAACGCTACTAAAGGTTTAACCAACGCATGTTTTGAGCTGGAGCGTGTTATTGGATGTTCTCAAAATGTCTGCAGCGTAGCCGGAAAAATGTCAGGGGAGGCTCTTGAACAGGCGACAGGCAGTGTCTACAGCCACTGTTTTCCACGTTTATTTTCTTTCCATGCAAATCTCTTCACTATTTTCGACTTTTTTTTAATACACTTTACGCTTCATCTTCGGTCGATTTCACGCTTGATGGACTCTTAATTAAATACAAAGCAGTAAAGCCAAAAAAAGGACGGAAAAGCGCTTAATAAAAATGGAAGTCGAATAATCGGCAGTCTGAACTATAAACAAAAGTAGACGAGCCAACGTAGAAGGCTGAAAAGTCAGTCAGCGAGGTGCTGAAACCACATGCATATTTCTAAGGAGTTTGGTGGAAGCTCATGTGGCCAGCACCTCCACCACCACACTACGTCCTACCACTCGCTGTCCGTTGGTGCAGCACACCTGCTGCCGTTGGAGTCCATGGATTGTCTACCGCGCCGCTTAAGCTTCACTCAACTCAACTCCACATGCCAGCCAGTCAGCCAGTCAGCCAGTCAGCCAGTCAGCCGGCTAGCTCACCCGCGTGCTGTTAACTGCTCGATTTTATTGCTTTAGCCGCAGTTTTGGCTCTGTGCTTCAGCTTCGTTTGTTCGCTGCTTCGCGGCTGACTGCCTTTTCGCTATGATTACCTGCACCTTTGATGCGCATGTCGAGATTAAAATTTAATTTAAATTTTTTTCATTCGCTATCTTTTTAACGCTGCTATGCGCCGCGTCGTTTGCTTCCTGCGCGCTTCAATGACTTTGCTATTTCAGTTTGGTGGCTCGCTTTGCTTTAGCTCGTACTCCTCATACTCTACTCGTACTCTGCATTTTCCCTTTCAAGCACAGCAGCACCCGTCGTAGTTTTGAATTGTTCGCTTTTGATTTGCGAGCTGTGAGCTGCGGTTGCGCTAGTCGACGTTGAGCTCGCTCTTCACTGCATCAAGTCACGTCAAAATCTGCTTACAATCATCGAATTACATTTAAAACCTCAATGAAGGGAAACAAAGATTCAAAGAAATAATGAAAGCAAAAAAAAAAAAAAAAAAAACAACAACAACAATGCTAAGAAGCAATAACAAGTCGCGCTGATGGTCTGCGCTCGTAGCTGTGACGGTGCGCGCTTTGCGCTGGTTTAACGCTGTCAGCGCGCTTTTGTGGGCCGGCTGAAACGTCAATATCACAGTTGCAGACACAGAGTCACAGCCGTACAGCCACAACTAAGCCCAGTCTTGCGCTTCGTACGCCTCATCTCACGCCAACTCCGCTCGCCTTGGCTTCGTTCGCCATTGATTTCTACTGTTTCACGTTATGTGGCATTGTTTTTACGCCACACGGTCCTCGGTACTCGTCTCGTCCGCTCCGCATAAAAAAGGCGTTGCTATTTCTGTATTTGATATTTTTTCTGCTATTGTCGCCATTCTTGTTGTTGTTGTCGTATCTGCTGCTGCTGCTGCCGCTGCGCATTGTATTTCTCATGTCGATATCGTATTGATGGCAAACCGATTAAAATCGTCGAAACAAGTTTTTCTAACAGTCGCACAGATCCACACATTCGCACATTTTTGCACCGCCCAGAAATATGTTGTTGTTGTTTTTTGTACGAATAGCGTACTTGGAATTAGAGCAGCCGCTTAGCTCGATTGTGGCAAGAACTGGTGGCTGCGGAAGTTTGAAGGACATACAACCACCGGATCGAATCGGGTTGGTGTGAGCTTGAGTCCGTTGACGGTGTGTGGTGGCCAGGCAGGTATTTGAGAGTTAAGAAAGGTGGTGGCTAAAATACCGTAGAATACCTGGTACGATTACAGAAACTCAGTCCTCGGTTTATTGTTTCCATTTCCTTATTTGCAGAGAGCTTTAACTAAATCCTACTAATGATAGCGAGTCCATCTTCAATACACACTTCTTACATCGAATACGGCTTCACTTCAAAAAGGAAGACAGGTGTCACTGAAAATTTCTCTCCCCTCAGTGTATTCTTCGGATTCTCACTTTTCATTTAAACTGCAGGAGATTAACTTGGCTGTGGGTTCGTCCTTTCTATCGGTTGTTTGCTGAGGACTCGGTATACGGGGGCCACTATCCAGCAGATGTCCATCTCCAATACATACTTCTTACTCCGAACGCATCTTTTCTGCTAAGAGGGCGCCTTCTTGAACGTCTGTCACCGAAGAAATGGGTCTAGGGCCTTCTATCTGAACTCCTGCTTTTAGCGTTGCCTTGTCGAGCCCACACAAAGCTACTCCGCGCCTCTGACTCAATATTAATTATTGAAATTACTACTTATTTCCTTGTCCAGTAGGCTAACGCTCAGGGACACAGGTCTTTGTTGATATTGGCTTCATCATCTTTGGTTTTTTTTTTTTTTGGAACTGAGAGTTCCCCGTTTGTATCTTTTGATAATTTTCTAGAGCTTCATGTGGAGCTACCTCCTTGCCACGGTGACACTGATGCCTCGTTGGAAGCTACTTAAAACCTACCAGTGCTCTCCGGCAGTGAGAATCATGTTGAGTTTGCTTTTCAACCTTCTACTGGAGACTCAATAAAGAGCCATCTAATGCATGGTGCTTTCCTTCGTCATCACCTTGCATGGAATTGAAAGTTATTTACTATATTTCTTACGACGAGGCATATTTTTCTTTCAAGAAGTGAACATATAAACGAAACTGTGTCCCTGCAACCAACTTTTTGAGCTCCACTTAGCGTACTTGAGGGGATAGTAAAGTTGTAATACTTCCTTCTAGAGCTCGTTACCGAAGTTTCTGGTTGAGCTTCGTCTAGAGCTTCCTATCCTTATGGTGTTCTCTGATAGAAAGGGCTTCTTAGACTTTTTTTCCTACTGGAGACTTCGTAGAGACATATGTACCCTTCCTTCCTTGCCTTTATTGATGAGTTGAATGTTTGCTGAAAAGGTACAGTAGACCTTAGGCGAACGTCTGGACATTTAAGCGGTTTTCCAACGCTAATCGGATAAAGTATTTTATTTTGCGCAGCCTATCCATATCCAAGCTGCTCAAAGTTGACATTTATTCCACGTTAACCTGACGTGAGTTCCACAATTACTTGTGCTGCGGTGACAACGAGTTCCTTACCTAGTTGAAGTGATGAGTAATGAGGCAACGTTGAATATTTTCTAAGAAATTTAGGCCATAAATGGAGCAACGTGATTGAAGGCTTAAATGTTCTTCAGCGAAGGGTTGACACGCTGGATGTATTGTGGCTTGCAGAGCAACCAGAGGCTGTAACTAAGTAAGAGTACGTAGTACAAAAGAATAGAGGAAGAGCCACTGCTCCAATGGAGCTCATCTACTGTGTTCGCATTTTCTTTCTTGAAATCCTCACCAGCTCAACCGATAACAGTTAACAGTATGCAGGCCGCCCATGAGCTTCCCAGCTGGCTAGCTGGCTCTCAAGCTGTAGCTTTTGCCGTTCACGAATTTTTGTATTTTAGATTCTTTTCCGCCGTTTTTCTTTTTATTTCTTTTGCTCTGCATGTTGATTGCTGATAACGGTGTTATATGAACTTCTGAGATTCCAGGCGTGCTTTGAATTTCAATGTTTTTCATTGCCCAAATTCAAAAATCCATAAAATTTGCTAGCAGAAAATGCCTTCCATATCTGGCCTTTACTACAAATTTTGAAGTTTTTGAAGTAATTCTGTACGCCAAATAAATTGTCAGCGCTTACTGCCTGCTTAAGCCTACCAGCAGCAATTAATATAACACTCACGGTTGCATTTTTCCGATTTTTTTTGAATTTTTTCTTCTTATTTTCTAAAAAATTTTTCGCTGAAAATTTATCAACAAACAATCACTAACCATTTAAGCACGTTATCGCGCTGACTAACAATTCTAAATAAATAAAAAAAGGAATTTTTTTATATTTATTTTCATGTGAAAAATGCTAGAAAAAGTAGTGAAGAAATATCTCAAAAATAACCCAAAAAGTCAGTCAGCAAGTTCAGCTGGTGTTGGTTTTTGAGTTTTTGAGTATTTCTTCTACTCGTCGTGATTGTCCATTTCAGGTATTTAATTTAAAATCAGTTAAAATGCATTTAATGGTCGAGTCGTGATTGGAAAACTAAGTAAAAATCGAAAACTTGAGAAACCAAAAAAAAAAAAAAAAATACAAAATTCCGAAAAAAAAAACTGCAAAATCTCAAAATCTAAAAAAAATACAAATCAAATAAATAAACAGCGTAACAACGAGCACACAAAAAAAAAAAAGTTCTTACGCCAGCTATCACAACTCGTTCGGTTGTTCGTTCGCTCGTTCGTTCATTGCCGCTCGCTCGCCTACCGCCGCGTTGACAGTTTGTCTCTGTGGCTCTGTGTCGCTGTATCGCTGTCATTTCTGTTTAGCACTTTACTCATATGCCAGCCACTTGGGCTGCTTAGCACAGTTACAAGCTGATTTTTATTTATTTTTCTCGATTTCTTACTTCATTTACGAGTACTTGTGCAATGCAACCGTGCACTGGCCGCCCAGTAAGCAAGTTGCCAGAGAGCTGGAGTTTTTTTTTTGGAATTTTTTTTAATTTTTTATTTTTTATTTTGTGTATGAAGAGACGTGCTTTACAGGCAAATGCTTAATTTGCATACAGTTTATTTTAATTGAATTCGTTGCACGTCGATTCTGAGAAGTTTGAGAATTCGGTGCAGCAAGAATGTGTGCTGAGGTGCATTTGGGTTTTTTCTTCTTTATTTTTCGTTTAATTTTCTTTTGTTTTAATACAAATTAATGGGGTAAGTTGGTTGTTGGCAGTTTAATTTATCTATTTTAGGGCTGAAAAAGTGTTTGCGACTCGAAATAATAACAATTCTTGGCGCTACTCTTGTCCACTTCGAGGTTCCCTAGTTTTTTAAAGAAAAAAAAAACACAGAAAACTCAAATTTTTATGGGGAATGATTATTATCATTCGAAAGCACATTCTTTCGCAATTTTTTTTGAAGATTATCCCTTTCAAATGTTGGTCGCGGCTACATCTCCGCGGATGGTTCATCCGTTGAGTCCAATTTTCCATGACTCGTTCGAGCATTTCGACTGGTAACTGGCGAATGGCACGCGTGATGTTTTGCTCCAAGGCCTGAATCGAAGCGGGATTGTCCGCATAGACTTTAGACATTACATATCCCCACAGAAAAAAGTCTAACGGTATTATATCACACGATCTTGGTGGCCAATCGACCGCGACCGGAACAAAACGTGAAATTATCAGCTCACCGAAGTGTTCTCTCAATAAATCCATTGATTGATGCGATGTGTGGTGGAAAGTGGCGCCGTCTTGTTGAAACCAAATGTCGCGAAGATCACAAGCTTCCATTCCAAGCATCAAATAGTCGGTTATCATGGCGCGATAATAAATCGCCATTGACGGCTACGTTCTCACCAGCATAATTTTTGAAGACAATATGAACCGATGATTCCACCGGCCCACAAATCGCACCAAACCGTTGATTTTTTGGAAGAACTGTCAGCTCTTGAATCTCTTCAGGTTGCTCTTCGTCCCAAAAGGCGGCTACTTTGCTTGTTAACAAACCAATTGAGCCAGAAATGGGCCTCATCGCTGAACAAAATTTGGCTTGATCTTCTTGGAACATTTCAAGAGCCCATAGAGCGAAGCGATGTCGCTTGGAAAGGTCGAGCGGCTTTTAATTTAAGATCTCGACGTAAAATGCGCCAAGTCGTTCCATAAGTCAGTCCGAGTTGCTGCGAACGGCGCCGAATCGACTCTCCACGGTCTTCGTGTACACTCTCAGCTACGGCCGGCCGCTGTATTTTCTTCACTGCGTGCTGGACGTGGTCTATTCGGTCGAATATTATCCAATAATGAATGCTGGGTCTCAAGATAGGTGCTGGTGTTGCGAATAGTACGCTCATTACCATAATTACTATGTTATGTTGACCATAAGTTGAGCGAATTGCTTGAAACACATTCTTTATAGAACGTGAATCTTCGTAATAAAGTAGAATGATTTGTAAAGGTTGTTCAGGCGTAAGTCTTTTCATGATGAAATGCCAAAACGACACCGAACGAAAATGACAGCTTGACACGACTCACGCGTGATCTGTCAAAAAAAAAGGCTATTGAAAAAAGTACCTCTACTTGGATCACACTTTATAAAGGTAATAATATTAATCAGTTGGGAATTACAAAACGATTTTTTGGCAATGAATGGACAAAGAAAATTATTTTTGAAAATGTAAAAAAAAAATAATACAACTTTCTTAGCGCAAGAAACAGTAAATTCCAACATTTTACTCACCTCCGAAAAGTCCCGTTGTGACATTTTTATAATTTCCTGCGTTGCCAGCGTGCCGGTATTTTCATTTGCATTGCAATTAAGCGGCAAATTAAGTAAATTCTCATAGTTCGTCATCGATATGATTGAAATTTAATTTCAAATAAATTATATAAAAAACATTAAATGCATTGAACGTAAAACCCGACGTTGGTAAAGAGTGACAAAACATTTCGCATTTGAATAATCAACAATTGGCATCACTGAAAATAGAAACCATAAATAAATAATTAAGATAATGCAAAAGAAAAAGCAAAAAAAAAAAAATAATTTAAAAATAAAATTATTGTGCAGCCGCAAGTGTGCAGACAGCTTAATGGCCAATGACCAGTAGCAAAAGTTATCGATTATTGAAATTATCGCTCCAAGAGAATTTATTTATCTTCTCTCTTCGCATTAGTTTTCATTTTATATTTTCGTGAATTGAACTCATTTCATTTTTCATAACAAATCACGGCAGTTGCAGGCGTGTTTACTTTGAATTTTTTGCATTTTTTTCGTAGCATTTTCTAAAGTGTTGGATTGAAGTGTATACGCAACCATTGGGCGTGCATTTATTGTCGTTTAACTTTTGTAAAAGTAAGAAGACATGCTGCAGTGACAGCAGTGTAAGTAAGCGCAGCGCAAAAAATAAAGAAAATTTCAGGGATTTCTTCGTCTCCAGCAAGCTTTCTACGAATTTTATTACTCATCATTTCGTAAATACCATTTTCGGCCGGCCAGCCAGCAAATGCAATGGAATGCATAAATATTTGCTACCACTTTTCACCAGTTGGAGTTTGGAAATTTCTACAGACACAAGCAGACATACGAGTACAAATATCAATGCCCTTTCCAATCCTTTTAACACCACCACAAATCCCAAATATTCACAATGACATTGTACATAATTCAACATTCGATTGACTACCTACTCCTCATTCTCCTTCGCCTGTCTTCGTTGTACTGTCAACATTGCACTTTATGGCCTTTACGTCAAAGTTGACAATTGAATACGCAAATAAATTACGATTTCTTCAGTTCTTTTTTTCGCTTTTTTCGTTTTTTTTTTTTTTTTGGCGGCGACATGTGACAGCCGCATAGCTGATAGCTGAGTGTACTCTCAAGGCGCTTCTGCATATAATACGCGAATGGGTATTTGCATTGAAAATCTTATGAACTGAAGACT
Organism: Neoceratitis asiatica; assembly: GCA_030068015.2. NCBI lineage: Eukaryota > Metazoa > Arthropoda > Insecta > Diptera > Tephritidae > Neoceratitis > Neoceratitis asiatica. The sequence goes on along the minus strand of CM061525.1, from coordinate 95,534,065 downwards.
TGCTGTGATCTTAGCGGCATTATATCATTGAAAGTGATTATTTTTTCTGAGAAATTTTTTTCTTCTCGAAATTCCGCTACCAGGTATAAATTTGGTGTTTTTTTTTTCTTAGGAGAGCTTGAAGCGCACTTGTTAGAAAACAAAGCGTTTGAGTGACTAAGAATGGTGACTAAATTGAAGATTGACAACGTCTTTGGTGAAGCAACGTTCAGTTTTAAGTAGTAATGGCCATTTCATTTAGCACACAAAGTAAGTGTTTTCGAAATTATGAAAAACGCTTGAATGTTTGAATATTGAAAGGCTGAAAAACTCTCAACATTCGACATTGGGTTTTGTGTAGTGAAGAGAAAGCCTTAATTGGAAATGAGCAGTGCACTAAGTGTGCAAAGTAAGAGCTTTTACAACTTAGGAAAATATTTGACTAGCTGAATATTAAATTGTTATTTCATAACACTATTTTGAAATTAAATTCCAACTGACTTAATTAAAATTTATTTTATATAGTAGCTGAAGGAATGAATGGCAATAAAATTCGATTTTTGTTGAACTCAGCACCAAAAATACAACTAAAAATGAGGAGAGTATACAGATTCCTAAGAGATATCGACATTCTGACCAAAGCATGCAGTCACAAGCAATGATTAGAAATTTCAAAATGTTGGGAAGGTGCATAAATTAGCAAATTCGCGTTGTATTGTATCAAGCGTTCGATATTTCAGAAGCGGAATAGGCAGATGGCAACTTTAGCAAGAATTCAGGTAAGCAAAATCAGAACTGGAAATAAAGCCGCTGTTAATTGATGCAGAGAGGCCGCAACAAGCGTTCGTTACTTCAGTAGTGGAATAATAAGGCCGAAATTTTAACACCAGAAACGATTTCAAAAAATCGGAAGTGGAATATAATACCGGGAATTTGTGAAAGAAATCGGGAAGCAAACTGAAAAAATCAGAAGCGGAATAATTGTTAATTGATGCAGAGGACGCAACAAGCGTTCGACACTTCAGTAGTGAAATAATAAGGCCGAAATTTCGGCACCAGAATCGATTTTCAAAAAATCAGAAGTAGAATAAGAAGCCGGAAATTTGTGAAAAATGTCGGGAAGCAAACTACGTAACTGAAAAAATCAAAAGTGGCATGGAAGAGCCATTGCTAATAACTTCGAAAAGGGTAATATGAAAGACAGAAGATGGTTCTTTGAATAAGCGTACATATGTGTTAAAGAGTAACGTTTTGAAAAGCATTTTTTCATCGCAAAAAAGTTACAATTAACGTTACAAGCTCCAGCTACCGCAAAATGTCTCTACATAAACCGTTAAAAACGGTAAAGTACACTGTGCTTTTGTGTTTTTTATTACCAAAAAAAAAACAAAAAATGTACGCTTACAGCGTTGCATTAGCTACAGTCGTGCGCAAAAGCGTGAAGTAGCCGAATGAAAAATCATATCTTACCTAAGGTAAGAAATTATAAATTCGTTATATGTAATAAATTTTTATGACTCAATCGTTTTTTGATGTATTCATAAAAAACACCAGGCATTCATACAGCGTAACAACGTAACGGTATTGGCTTACCAACCACGACGGTGCTACCACGACGGTGGGCACATTCGTGTGCCGCCATTGGCCAAACTTTGCGAATCAAGCGGATGTATATTGAGCAAATGACAGACTATTAATTTTCGATCGTTCAAAGTGCATCACTTTTATGCCAATAAATATAGTATTACACATAGCGCGAAGCGGCAAAAATACTTAAATATGTGATAAGCAGCTTTAATGAAAAGAAATGCTACGGCCAACAGCGGTCAGGTCAATAGTGAGTGAGTGCCGTCGCTAACCGAAAATTATAGTCATTTGTCACACATTTCAGCAGACGGATTTTGAGTATGAAGGGCAAAAAAAAAAAAATAATAATAATAAAAAAATACAAAAAGTGACGTGAAGAGCAAATATTTTGGTGGCAGCTGAAGGGTGCACATTAGTTAGGCGAATGAAAAAAATAAAAATAAAAAATATAAAATAATCAACCCAAAAAATGTTGTGAATTCTCTTTGCGCCCCAAGGAAACTCGTCGTGCAACAGTGTTGTCAAAGTGGATAAAACGGCCGTTGGCAGGCGAGGTGGGCGCAACAACAAGAGCGCGAGTTAAGTAAAAAATTATGCAAACATGCGTGTGTTGTTTTCATGTAAAAGGAAATCATTAATAAGTGCCAATAAAGTGCCGAAAGCGTAGTTGAACATTTTCGGTTGTTTTGCATATTTCTTTTTTTTTGACGTCCAAATTGCGCAGCATCATTTTTTATATATTTTTTTGTTTATTTTTATTTTCGTTTTTTTGCTGTGTTTTTCTCTTGCTACTGTGCGCTGCCTCACTGTCCATAACAGTTCAATGTATAAACAGCTGATTTTCGTAATATTAATATTTGACTTTTGACAGCTGACAGCTAGACAGTGGTTGTTAGCTGTCAGCTGAGTTAACTGTATGCTGTGCTGTTTCTTTTTTATACATTTAAGTTAAGCAATTTTATGTAACATTTACATGTAATAATAACTTTGTTTGACATTTATGCATCTTTTAAATATTTTTATTTCCCCAATTGCTGTCGAAAGAGCAACAATTTGGCGTGAAAATTCATTAAAAATTATATGAAAATTTAAAATGCCATCATTTCACCACATTTAACTGCCGAAGGAGCTGCTGTTTGACAGTTTTATTGACAGCTGTTTGGCCTCTGCTGTATAACGGTAATAAGCAGGTACGCAAAAACTGACAAGCGTGAAGATTTACACTGATTGTGTTGTAATATTGGTGTTTACAAATAAGTTTGTGTGGCACTGAATGCGCATAAAGCGATGTAGAAAAGGAAATATAAAATTTGAATACCCAATACCGTTATGTGATGGTGTTTGCTAGCAAAATTTTCTTTTGAATATTTGCGCATATTTCAGAAAAAAAGTTAGTTTTAAATAAAAACAAAAAAATGTGCTTCGAACAATTTTCCTTTACCGTGTGAATCTAGCATTATGTTTGGATTGTTGAATAGCTCTAAGGTATCGCTTGTTATCGATTACTCACTGCTAAACTCGTAAAAATACAATATCCAACATCGTTTTAGGGCAGAAAAAAATTTAGAAAGGCACGTGGAATTGTAAAGAGCAGAAAAGTACGATTTCGAGGGCAGTATCTGTGACAGTAGTCCACTGCTAGCCACCACAGTCAGTGGTTTTAATAGATTTTCTGCGCTACTTTTGCGGCTTATTTTCAGTTCTATATTTGTTTATTTATTTATTTATTTTTTTGCTTTTTTTTGCTTCTACTCTACATTAATCATCAAATCTTCAGCTTTCATCAGCCTGCACCGCTAACTGCCAAATCTGATGGACTATTTAATAGTAAGAAGCGGAAATCGAAACAGAGAACAGCGGTTGTCGGGCAGCGGACAGTGGAGAGATGAAAAGGGAGCGCAAATAAAAACAAAAATCGTGAAATATAATAAACCATTCGTTTTTGTGCTTGTTGTTGTTGTTGTTGTTGTGTTTGTTGTTGTTGTGCTTGTTGTTGTTATTATTATTATTATTATTATTATTATTATTGTTGTTGTTGTTGTTGATGATGTTGTTGATGTTGTTGTTGTGTTTGTTGTTGTTGTTGTTGTGTTTGTTGTTGTTGTGTTTGTTGTTGTTGTGTTTGTTGTTAGGTTTATTGTTGTTGTTGTTGCACCAACGCGCTAACAACAAGCAAATAAAGCTGTAAGTAGACACAAAAGGCTGGGCAAATACATACATACATACATGCAAGTCCCATGGTTAAGTGAGCAACCGCAAAGAGAGGAAGCAAAAAACAACAACAACAAATAAAAGGAAATTATAAATATGAAAGAAAAAATCACTTCGCGGCTGCTTTTAAGTTTGAAGTGGACATGAATGAGCTTGAGCTGATGTACGAGTAGCTGTGTGTGTGTGTGTGTGGATATGGTGGCGTCAGTGTTCCGGCATATTAGTTGGATTTTTTATTTTTTTTTTTTTTCATTTCAATTTTCATTTATTTGTTGTACTTATTATGGGCACTAAAATGTTGTTGTTGTTAATTCTTTTGGCATTTAGATAATTTAAAATTCAATCAAAGAGATTTTTATTTGGAGTTTTTTGCCTCACTTATACCTACCAATTGGCGCTGAGGTGAAGAGAGGCGAACGTGGTGTAAATTCAGCTGCGGATTTTCGCATGGATATGCTTCGCGTACAGCTATGAGAAATGACAGCGGTGAGCAGTGTAGGCAGCACACGAAGCCAACAACCAATCGCTACGTCGTGGTGCGCCGAAGCTTCTGTGTGTAAAAATCACATAACGTCTTTGACCTTCATGTCAGGCATTGCAATTAAAATCACATTAGCACAGAGAGTTTTCGCAACAAAACGTGGCGTTAGGAGAGAGAGGGGAAATAGAAAATCACAGCTACAACAACAACAACTAGAACAAAACACAGCACCACTGACCGTGATGACATAAACACTAAGTGAGAAAATAATTGTAGCAAAAGCAGCAGCAGTGGCAGCAGCAGCAGTGGCAGCAGTGGCAGTGGCAGCAGTAGCAGAAAAGGCAGAGAATTGCCAGAATAAAAGAAATAAAAAGAAAAAATTGTGCGTTGAAATCAACAGTAAATTGCGGAAGCCTTATGTGGTAAATAAAAAAAAATTCAGCCGCTGTGTAGCAGTTGAGTGCCGTTAAGCGGCATAAAAATGGGTAGAAAAATGATATTTTAATGAGAAAAAATTCCACAAATATACTTTTGAGTTAATAATTGTTCAGAGAAGTGGCAGTCGTGCTTATTACTTTTGCCTATAAATGAAACCGTTACACAAACGATTTCGAAAACAACAGTTTGAGCGAAATAAGTGAAGAATGGAAGAATTTTTTTAAAAGAAATGCAGTATTGATTGCTTTAGTGGACTAACTGCTAATAAATTTCGCGGTTCCCTACTTTTTTAAAAGCAAAAAACACAAAAAATTCAAATTTAATGGGGAAATGGGTTTAATATCAGTGCAAAGGACATTCTTTGGCATTTATTTTTTGAAGATTATCTCTTTCAAATGTTAGCCACGGCTACATCTCAGGTGGCCCATCCGTTGAGTCCAATTTTCGATGACTCGTTCGAGCATTTCGACTGGTATCTGACAACTGGCGAATGACTCGCGTGATATTTCGCTTCAAGGCCTGAATCGAAGCAGGATTGTCCGCATAGACTTTAAAATTTACATATCCCCACAGGAAAAGATCTAACCTTGTGATATTACACGATCTTGGTGGCCCCAACAACTGCTCAAAAACGTGAAATTCTCTGCTCATCGAAGTGTTCTCTCGATAAATCCATTGACTGATGCAATGTGTGGTGGGAAGTGGTGGCGCCGTCTTGTTGAAACCAAATGTCACGGTGATCACGAGCTTCAATTTCAGGCATCAAATAGTCTGTTATCATGGCACGATAATGGTCGCCGTTGACGGTTACGATCTCATCGGCATCTTTTTTTCAGAAATTTGAATCGATTATTCCATTGTTTTTTCTGAATGAAATGGCAACTCTTCAATCTCTTCAGGTTGCTCTTCGTACCAAATGCGGCAATTTTGCTTGCTTGCATACGCATTGAACCAGAAATGGGCCTCATCGCTCAACAAAATTTGGCTAGAAAACGGCGGATCTTCTTGGCAGTTTTCAAGAGCCCATAGACGAAGCGTTGTCGCTTGGAAATGTCGAGCGGCTTCAATTCTTGCAATTCTTTCAATTCAAGATCTCGCCTTAAAATGCACCAAGTCGTTCCATACGTCACTGCGAGTAGCTGCGAATCGACTCTCCACGGTCTTCGTGCTGGATGTAGTCTATTCGGTCGAATATTATCCAATAATGATTGCTGGGTTTCATGATGGGTGATGGTGTTGCGAATAGTACGCTCAGTAGGTCGATTATGAGCGACCATAAGGTGAGCGAAGCGCTCTGCAGTCAAACGTAGACACCTGCAGTTATCAAAGATGGCCAAGTGCTGAGGAAAAGAAAAATGAAATATGCGGGAAGGTTGTTCGAGCTTTTCTCAAGATTTTCTACAGAAGATCCAGATGGAAGGCGACAACTTTCGAGAATCTTCAAGCGTTCTCAGCCTTTCTTATGTTTTTTACTTTGTCTCATAAACCTTCCGAATTCTCACACCTCCATTTCTACGCCCTTCAAAGTGACCTTACTCGCTTTTAAAGATAAGCAAAAAAAACTCAATGAAAATATGCAATCACGTATGTGTGATTATTTAGCCGTTATTTCTCGCACCACCTGTGCCACCTTTCACTTCGCACAGCTACTACGTACACACAGCAGCATCGAGATAAATACCACGACCACGACTATACTCAGCAGCCAGCATAACCTCCTCCTCCACCACCACCTCTATCCCACACGCCAGTGCAATCTGCTGCCAATTTTCTTAATCGCTATCTTCACAGTATTTATTTAAGTAAAAAAATAATTAGAAAAATTTTATATCAAACAGCGCCACGGCCTTTCACTTCATACGAATCGGAACAAGAAATGCAAGAGAAACGTGTGAGTAGAAGAAGAAGAAGAAGAAAAAAACAAGGAAAAAAAATAAAAAAATAAATCGATCAGAACAGCAGCCGAAAATTGTTGGCCAAAATGTTTACACACACATACACAAACACACACACACACAAACGCCTGCTTTATGTTTGCTCCGTGTATGTGTGTGCGTGTGTGTGTGTAACACACCTGCTTCTTTACTTGTCTCACACACAACCTGCCACTGCCACTCAGCGTTATGTCAATTAACCATCAGCCACTTTGGGTGTTGTACACTCACACATACACACGGAGAAGCCTTTTACACACACGCACAAACAGTTAAAAAAAAATTAAAATTTTCCTCGACAACAGAAAACAAAATTCAATTAATGTTTATCTCTGAAAATATTGAAAAAAATTTATTTTTGATTTTTTGCTTCGCGAAAAATTTGGAAAAAGCAATTAAATTCCTGCTCAAATGTCTATAATTTGTAGATAGTAAATTGATGGGGAGAACAAGAAAGAAAAATGTCGAACTGATTAAATGTTAATAAAATTGGCCGGTCCATTTGACATGTACCTTGATAACGGTACCTTTTGGAGGAAATACAAATTTTTTTTATGAAATTTAAAAAAAAAAATAAAAATAAAAAAGAATTATATAAAATAAATAAAGTAAAAAAAAATGAAAAAAATAAAAAAATTAAAAATTAAAAAATTTAAGTAAAAAAAAATTAAAAAAAAAAAAATAAAATAAAATTTAATTGAAATAAAATTAAAAAAAAAAAAAAAAAATAAAATTAAAAAATTAAAAAATAAGAAATAAAAAAAAAAAAAAATAAAATAAAAGAAAAAAATTAAAGAAATTATATAAAATGAAATAAAGTAAAAAAATAATGGAATAAAAAAAAATAAAGAAAAAAGAAAAAAAAATTAAAAAAAATATATAAAATGAAATAAAGTAAAAAAATGAAAAAAAAAAAAATTAAATAAATAAAAAATTTCAAAAAAATTTTATAAAATGAAATAAAGAAGAAAAAAATGAAAAAAAAGTAATATAAAAAAATAACAAAAAATAAATAAAAAAATAAAAAAATATATAATTTACAATAACAATGTCAAAAGGTTAGCAATAAGAAGTATAAGCGTAGTAAAAAATATTACTCTTTGCGCTGTATTATGAAGAAAAGGCAAAACAGGAGAACAAAGTTGCATAACTTGTTTGTCACAAAAAAAAAGAAAATATATAAAAATAATACCAGCACTCATTGCGCACTTATTGATCTCATTCTGCATTACAAGTGTGGCGCAAAAAGCAAAACAACAACAATACAATGGCACATTTTCACGACTGCAATTGATGATTGCCAACCGCGACCTCTACGCGCCATTAAATTGCTTTATTATGCAGAAAAAAAATGTAAAAATGTAGAGCAAAAATGTATGCAAATGCAAATGGTATATATATATATATATATACTAATCATAAATAATATAATTTTAACCATTTTTCTTTTTGCAGCAGCAAAACCGACGCCAAACAGTCTGCCATGGCTTTCGGAAATTATTCCCCGATTTTGCAGGTGTCAATCATTTAATTTATTGCGCTTGATTGTTGGTGTTTTTGCAAATTTTGCAATTTACGATTTCTGTATAGTTGTTTTGTTGTTTTTGTGTCGCTTTTTTGCGCAAGTTCATGAACACTTTGGCTTTGGCGGTACGCTCACACTCCCACTTCGGTGCAGGTTCGTCGCTTAAGTCTTTTGTTTTTTAGCGCAAAGTGATTGCGGGAATGTATGAATGTATGAATGTATGAATATGTGTGCATGTGCGCACGTGCAGGCGTTGTAATTTAATGCTTGTTGTTGTTTTCTGTTTTGTTGTTGTTGTTCGTTACAAGCTAATTAACCACTTGTCACTGCCATGTCGGGTTTGTTGTAATAATTTTGTTGTTGTTGTTGCTCGTTTTTTTTTTTCATTTTTAATTGTTTATGCGATAACATATGGTAAATTTGAAAGGTGACTAATTGGCGGTAGAAATGAAAGATTTTCTGCGGTTGCGCTGACTTCTCTGTTATCCGTTTCGGATTTGTTTTATGTTTGTCTACGTTTTTATTATGAAAAGAATACGCAAGTTTGAATATATAATAATAAGGCAATAAAGCTTTTTTTAATTTTTTTTTTAATTTTTGATGATTTTTTTTTTAATTTTTTTCCTCTTATTTAATTTATTTTATATTTATTTTATAATTATTTTTATTATATTTTTTACTTTTATTCTAATTTTATTTTATTTCCCCTCAATTTGTTTATTAGTTTTTTATTTTTTCTTTACCATCTACATCGTTTTTTTATCTATGCTAAGACTTTAATAGAGAAAAAGTAAGAAATTTGAATTTAATCTTCGCATTAAACGCCCCCTCGAGTCATAAATTAGGAGGTTTTAACCAAATTTGCACAATTAAAAATAATTAAAACTCAATAAGGCCAAATTTTATTGACAGCAAACGCAGCACAGTAACAAAAGAGAAATAAAAATACAACAAACAAATACAACAAACAACGCAATAATAACACAAAATTTGGAAATAAGTGAAGAAAAATCGTGAAACAATTTCATAAAACCCGTCCCACTCGCCATCGAACTACACAAACTGGCATAATATGGCAAAAAGTGTTCGAAAATTTTTAATTTAAATAATTTAATGAACTTTTTGTTAGGTAAAACAGAAACAGGCGGCCGCGATAGCCGAGTGGTTAGCATTGCGTACTGACATTCGGAAGGTCTGGGTTCGAGCCCAGGTTCCAGCAACATCCAAAATGATAGAAAATTTTTTTTCTAATTGCGGTCGCCCCTCGGCAGGGAATGTCAAACCCTCCGAGTGTATTTCTGACCTGAAATAAAGCTCCTCATAAAAATCCATCAGCCGTTCGGAGGCGGATTAGAATAAACTGTAGGTCCCTCCATTTGTTGGTAAAAACATCAAGACGCAAAACCACAAATCGGAGGAGGAGCTCGGCCGAAAATCGCTTCAGCGGTTACAAAGCGCCAAATATATATATATATATATAAAACAGAAATATTTTGGGATTAACAATGGAAAAAATAGCTAACAAAATATTTAAAATAAAGAGTTTTTTTAATTCTTAATGAAATTTGAAGAAAAAAAAATTTAATATGTATGAGAACACTGAAATTTGTTTAAAAATTAATTCCTTCTTCATAATATGTTATTTTTCCCAACTGTTACCTCTAAAAACATTAAAATAAATACAAACTGGCAAAAAACCAACTTCGTAATTTACTGTGGAGCGCCCTTTTTGCTTTGCAATTTCTGCATTTTCTGCAATTATGCAAATCTTTTGTCATCCTGTAGATTTTACAGTTAATAAATCATGCAACACCTGCTGCAGCCACGCCATATGGGCTTATGCAATAACCAAAACATTTGCAAAAATTCAATTAAAACATGAAAGCGCTTCAACGTTTGCCAATATGCATTTAACAATAGCTGTAAATTCCAACAATCCGCCATCAATGTCAACTGTGAGGAAAATGACAAAACCAGGAACACCCGTATGCGGGGAAAACTGTGTGGCAACATTTTTTTTTTGGAATGTTGACTACCCTTTGGGTTGCTGGGATTTTCCAAAAATTACTAACGGCAACCGTTTTTTGTCGAAAAGCTTAAATAAATAATTTTCGTGAATTTTTAAATTTTTTTTCGATTTTCTAAATATTTTGAACTTTTTTTCCATTTTTAAAAATTTTTGCATTAAAATTTTGTTTCCAAATTTTGAATTTTTTTTTTAAATTTATTTAATTTTTCTTTTAGGTTATGAAGAAAAGCGGCGCTAAATAGTTGCGCAATTTGTTTGATTTTCATGAAAGAAAAGACTTAAGCAACAAACTTGCTCAAAAAACAAAAAGATATGTTATAACTGTACACAAGACAGACAATAATTTTTTTCTCTCTTACAAATACAAATTGTTGAAAAAAATCGTTTTAATTTGTTACGGATTTCTATTTAATTTTGGGAAATTAATTTAATTTTTTTATTTTGTTTAATTTAATTAATTATATTTTAAAAATTTTCCTTTATTTAATTTAATTTAATTTAATTTAAGTTTTTATTTTTTATTTTTTTGTTTTATTTTATTTTATTTATTTCATTTAATTTTTTTGATTTTATTTTATTTCATTTTCTTATTTTTTTATTTAATTTAATTTAATATTTTATATTTTTTTGTTTCTCTTCTATTAAATTAAAATTTTTAATATTTATATTAATTTAATTTAGTATAATTTAATTTAATTTAATTTAATTTATTTTTTTATTTTATTTTATTTATTTTTTTTATTTTATTTTTTATATATTTTTTAAATTTTTTATATTTAATTTTAAATTTTATTTTAATTTAATTTTTTTATTATTTTTTTTACGTTTAATTTTTTTTGGAGATATGTTTTTTTTAAATTAATTTAATCCTTTTTATTTAATTTAAATTTATTTATTTTAATTTATGTATTTATTTTATTTACTTTAAATTATTTCTTTTTTATTTAATTAAATTTTTTCTTTTATTTTTCTTTTTTTTTTTTCTTTTTCATTTCATTCAATCAACCCAAATACTCATCTTACATACCATAAGTGTGCTCTCAGCAACGAGCCTGCTCGTGAGCGCCATATATATATATATATATATGTGTGTATGAATATTTTTTTTTTGCTGCTGGAATGTGTGCCACAAAATGTTGCATGCTATTTGAACACATTAAATAAAATTCATATTTTTTTTTTGCACTGCAACCACAAAGCACTTCAAAGTAAATTTTAAAACCTTTTAGAAAATCTGTTTATATTTTTCAATATTTTTTCTGAAATTTCATAGAAATTTTCATATACAAATCAACAACAAAAGATTTTTTCGCACTCGTTTTCTGTTTTTACCATTCTTCGTTGCCGCTTCGGGCGCTGTGGCGACACGTTTACCATTGGAATTCTTATATTTTTGCTTTTTCGCTCTTTTTCTTTTTCTTCTTCTTCTTTTTCTTCTTCTTCTTCTTCTTCTTCTTCGTTTATCTCGCTACCAACACAACCATTGCGCATTTTTTGCAATTGTAAAAATTTCAATTTCTTTCAAACAATTTCTTTGCCCTTTTTTCCATGCAACAGAAACACTTTTCGTTTTGGAAAATCATTTCACACTCGAATTTTTGCACATTTTCTGCGGAATTTCCACGATTTTCTACCATTTTCTGCATTTTTTTCTTCGCTCGCACTGCACACTTTACATATAGATTTTCAACTTTTTACCCGCACACGCGCACATCAGCCAAATCTTACACACACAACATCCCGTCTATGTGATTGGCTATGCTTGTATTGGTGAATTTGGTCGGTTGCGCATGCGTTTTGTCGCTTAAAGAAATTTTCAATGTTGTAACACGCTCGCGTTGCCGAAGAGAACTGATTGCTGTGAGCGGCCGAAAGGCCAAGCAAAGTCTTCTGGTCAACTCTGGAATTTGTTGATTGTTGATTGTTAGTGTTGTTGTTATTGTTTGTGGTGGTGGTGGTGGTGGTGGTGGTGCAACAACTGGTTTACCTGTCAGTTGGCCAATTGGCACAGGTGTGGTGAGTAGAGTGGTAGATATGATAGATGGGCGGTGGAAAGTTGCCAATGTGGAAAAATTGGTTAGGAAAATCATGTCACAAGCAGAGGTTTGATGGAGAAAAGAGAAAAAATGAAAAGAAATACTTAAAGAAATATTAAAAAAATAAAAATAAAAAAATATAAAAAAAAATAAAAAATAAAAAATTATATTAATAAAAAACAAATTAAAAAACCATAAACTTCTTAAATATTAAAAGTGGAGGAAAAATTCAAAATAAAAGAGATAAAAAGTTGAAAATTTTCGAAATTCAAAATTGTGCTGAAAAATAACATAAATTTGAAAAGCCGTCAAAAAAAAAAAAAAAAAAAAGCGAGAAAAAATCTCATAGAAATTCGAAAAAAGAAACAATTTTTAAATGCTATGTAAAAGTTATAAAAATAATAACTAGAAAAATAAGAATACCAACTAAAATGCAATAAAAATATAAAAATCATAAAATTTACATCATTCAATATTTAAAACTTTCGGAAAATAATAGGAAACAAATTAAAGAATTTGCGTAGGAAATGCGGAAAAATAAAAATTTTTTATTTCTTGTCTGGCTATATGTAGAATTAAAATTTATAAAATTATAACAAAAAAAATGGATGAACAATTTTTCATACAAAAATTCTTCCAAAAATAAAAAGTAAAAAAGAAAAAATAATAAAAATAATTATTTGTAAAAAAGAATTTTTTTTTTAAGAAAACACCTTCAAAAGAAGTTTCGAAATTTCCTAAAATAAATAATAAAATAAAATAAATAAAATAAAACTCGAAACTTTAGAAATACTATTTTTAAATTTAAAAAAAATATTTTTTTCGGGCATTTTTAAAACTTTTTTAAGTTTTAGGTTTTTCTCACATTTTCTATTTTTCAATTTTTTAAATATTTTTTTTTTATAATGAAATAAAAACACACAAAACCAAGCCAAACTAGTTTAAGAACCAATTCAAATGAATTAAATTGAGAGCTAGTTTCAATGCGGCCAGTTAAAAACTAGTCCATAGATCAACTGCCGTGATGCGCAGTTAATAATTTCTCTCAGTTAGCAAAGTCGCACACTATCTACCTTAGAAATAAAAATTCAACTCAGTGCAGATTTTAATCTACAAAATTCTGTTGGGAAAAAATTCGTTGCATATTTTTAGGCGCTCTCCGCCGTATTTACATTGTTGAAGGCACCTGGAAGTCGCATAAACGCTAGCAATAAACAATTCGATGAATAATTAGTAAAATATTGATTAAAAAAAAAAGACAAAGAAAAAAACAATAATAATAACAATAATAATAACAATAAGTAAATAAATATGCATGAAAATTTTAAATGATTAAATAAAACTGCATGAATGCTGATTAGGTAACCAGGAAGAAGATTGAACTTGCAGTTCTTACTGTACTAAAAGGTGAACCATTTCGGGGTTTCCTACTTTAAAAAAAAAAAAAAAAAACACAGAAAATTAAAATTTTATGGGGAATTTTTATTATCATTCGAAAGGACATTTTTTGGCATTTTATTTTAATTTTTTGAAGATTATCTCTTTTAAATGTTGGCCGCCACTACGTCTCAGATGGTCCGTTGAGCCCAATTTTCGATGACTCGTTCGAGCATTTCGACTGGTAACTGGTGAATGACACGCATGATGTTTTGCTCCAAGGCCTGAATCGTAGCGGGATTGTCCTGTATAGACTTTAGACTTTACATACATATCCCCACAGGAAAAAGTCCATTGATTGATGCGATGTGTGGTGGGAAGTGGTGCCGTTTTGTTGAAATAAAAATGTCGCGGAGATAACGAGCTTCAATTTCAGGCATCAAATAGTCGGTTGTCATGTCGCGATAACGGTCACCATTGACCGTTACATTCTCACCACACCAAACCGTTGTTTTTTTGTGGATGGCATGACAGCTCTTGAATATCTTCAGGTTGATCTTCGTCCCAATTGCGGCAATTTTGCTTGTTTACACACCAATTGAGCCAGAAATGGACCTCATCATTGAACAAAATATAGCTCGAAAACGTTGGATCTTCTTGGAACTTTTGAAGAGTCCATAGAGCGAAGCGATGTAGCTTGGGAAGGTCGAGCGGCTTCAATTCTTCACTGCATGCTGGACGTGGTCTATTCGGTCGAAGATTATGCTGGGTCTCAAGATGGGTGATGGTGTTGCGAATAGTACGCTCAGTAGGCCGATTATGTTGACCTAACCATGAGTTGAGCGAAGCGCGCGAAACACATTCTATACAGAACGTGAGTTTTCATTATAGAATTGAATGATTTGTAAACGAAGTTCAGGCGGCATAAGTCCATTCCCATGATGAAATGTCAAAAAATACTGAACAAAAATAATATGACAGCTTGGCATGAAGGCAAAAAGCTTTTGAAAAAGGTAACTCTACTTGGATCACCCTTTATCTTACGCAAAAAAAAAAAAATATTAATAGTAAAAAATTCCGAGAAAATATATTTATTATAAATTATTATTTTTTCTTTTTTTGGCACTTTAGAACTTTTAGAAATAAGGAGAAAAACATATTTTGAAACAATTTTAACATTTTAAAGAGATAAAATGGCTCGAACCTTTTATCTGGTCACCCGCTTGAATAAATCTCTATGAACTGCCTTTAATTTCGTCAGTGGCTTTCAAACTGACAGTTTAGCTAAGTAATCGCAGAAATGAACCCAACACAGGGTAACATGTATGAAAAATTACTGCTAATGAAATTTAAATTTTAAAAATTTTTGTTTTAATTTTGAAAAAAATTAAAAATGGAATATATAATTTCAAAAATTTCATAAAAAACATTTCATTTATAAAATGTCTGCAAATTTATTTTAATATAAATTAATAAAAAAAGAAGAATTTGAACCGATCGACCTGATATTCGCCATACATCAAATCCTGCAGAAGAGCTCAGCTATAGAGGTACAAGAGCGCAAGATTTATGGTGTTGTTGTTGTTGTAACCGCAGACCTTGGTCGGATAAAGACTCGAATGTCACGGGAATTATTGGATTTTAGTCGCCTCTTACGACAGGCATGCCTTACCGCGGTTAAATTCTTGAACCCCTTGAACCCGCAAGTACTTTGTATTGCTGACGATGTCCAGGAGCGAGGTGTACGGCAAAATTCAGTCAATCAGCTGAGTTGCGTGGTAAGGTCATGTTGTCGGCCTGGAAGAAACCACAGTTGGTTTGAAAGTTTTTCTTTTAGTACCTGCCTGCCGTTGGAAGCAGAGGAATAGACAGACCTTCACTCCATTGAGTCGGAGAGATGGGCTGCGACCAGACCTCACTTCTTCTTCTTTTTCTTCTTCTTTATTGGCCGAGTTTTCAAGCGCATGCCAGTCGTTTCATCTTTTCATCATTTGGTACCGATTGGGAACGCCGTCTGCAGCCACGTCTTTCACCTGATCTTTCCAACGGAGCGTAGGTCTTCCTGTTTCTCTGCTTACACCGGCGGTTGGGCTTGGTTTTCATTTGCTGAATGTGATTGGAATACCCTATCGACCCTTACACCCTTCCTTTGCACACTCGATTCGGCGGCTTCAAGAATTCTGTACTTTACTTAAGACACTTTTTGTTGTTTTTGTAGTTATTTGTAATATTCTATGAAGTTGGTAAGCATTACAGACTCACAACATTTGAGTAAATATTTTTTTGAATATCAAACAAAAAATTGATAAAAAAAAGTAAATTTAATACGTCAGAGCGTCTGCCATAGACTGCTGACTCTCTACCTCTACATACCAACAAAACCGAATGAACGGAACAATGTGCTTAGTGGAGGTCACGTGCTGCAAGGACAATTGAACTCTGGTGAAACTTGTGAAGTGGAAGTTCTCCCCGCCGGACGGATGACAGCTCTCTTATGAGTTTTGAGTGAATACAGCTAAGAGACAAGAGAGAAAGGACTTCTTAGACAGGGAACTCTTTAGCTGGAAACTGAGTTCATATGCACTGATTTCAGATCGAAGTACTTTGTTGTACGTCATTTGTTAGTCCAAGCAACTTTTGAACCTCTAACCCGCGGGAAAAGCCCTTTGTCCTCATTATTTCAGAGCTCTCCCACAGATACTCATACATATGTGGTCTGTGGCTCGTGCACTCACAATGAACTCAGCTACCGCTCGCTTCACTAGCAGATAATTCAATTAAGTCGCCAGAAACGCGTTTTAAAGCAAATCTCCAAAAGCATAACTCCCTCCCTCCCGCCTCCGTAACGTACGCTTTTTGGTACTACTACTCAGCGCTTCAGAGCTTGTTGCATGAGCTCGACTACTGCATTGCTTTGATATTTGCTTTTGCAGTTTTCACTATTGTTGTTGTTGTTGTTGTTGTTGTTGTTGTTGTTGTTTTGCTTTTAGCTCGCATTGTTGCATATGCAGCAATTAATTCATCGACAATTTCCGTTTTGTTTAACATTTTGGCGGCGCAGCAGAGTTTAATTTCATTTCCGTCCATTAATATCCGGCTTGGACGGGCTAGTTGGGTCTCACTAGTTAGTTGGCGGCAACAATTAATTGCCCTCAAAATTATACGCATAATTGAGCAATTGTTGATGGTTGGCGAGTGGTGGGTAGAGTCGATGAATAGACAGAGCGAGATGGAGAGGGAGGGAGAGAGAGGGAGGGAAAATAACAGCTAAATAACGGCTAAATAACAACTAATAAAAGGATCTCTCCAAGCGACGAACAATTTGAAACCATTCATATTGAAGTTGAGTTGACTGAAAGTGTTGTCCAATGCAGCTCGGGTCTTGTGGCACCTTCTTTTGTTTGCGAGCTTCATGCCAAGGTTCAGAACTCACACTTTCTTTGTATCAAGAGCATCTTAAAGTGGATAAGGTCTGAGTAGGAGCAGTAGTGTTTACGCAAAAGCTTAAGTACAACCGCCGGTGGACTAATCCACAACATTATCTTTTGATTAACCAACCAACCAAAAATACACTCATCGGTGAGTCCCAATTTCTCAGCTTGGGTGCTCCCTCCAACCCAATCGAAGTGGCTCTCCCTGAAAACTTTGCATCTGTACTCGGCCAAGCCACAATGCGTCTTTTCCACTAACCAATTTGTTGTTTTCTGGCTACTCTTCATGAAAGAAGAAGACAAATCCACAGCGAAGATGACCGAAGAGACCTCTGCCGTTAGACTGACTAGCTATTTCAAAGCTCACTAAAACTCCAAAAGATCCACACATCCGCACGTCGTTAACCACTTTCCCTACCACTTATGTATTTATTATCAAAGTATTTTGAATTTACATCCGAACCAAGTTTTTTCAATAGTCGAACTTCCTGTCTGCAAACTCAGCAACCAACATGATTGCATTTCGGGGTTTGACGGTTCGTTAGGCAAGCGTTAATAGCCCCAGCTGAGGTGTAGTAGCCACACTAATGTGGGGCGCACTGAGATAGTTGCGGGCGGGCGGGGTGGCCGAAGAACAAGTACGAGCATTTAAGGCGCACTCATGCAATACCTACCCAACGACGACGACGTGCATGCAATGATAGGCGGCGTACATACGCATGCACAAAGCTCGGAGCAGTGATATGGTGAAGGAGAGACAGATACAGGAGGATGAGGAGGTGGAGGAATTTGCGATAGACAACAGTAGACGAGTTTAGAGTTGAGAGTTTTGGGAAGGAGGAGGAGGTGATGAGAGTTGCGAGCTAGGGTCCAGTGTGTAGTTGGCGTGCAGTTGGCGTGTGCAGTACGTGTCGGACTGCGGCTGTAAAATATGTAATTAAGCAATGAAGCAACGCATTGTTGCATTTTAAGGGCAATTAAAGAACTTTTGACAGTTGAGTGGAAGTTTTGCGGCTTTTCTCTCTACCCTCTCCTTGTCGCGGCGGCAAATGTGAGTAGACAGGAGCAAGCGTTTCGTGATTGCATGTTGAAGGAAAAGTTTGGTTTGTTTTGATTATTACTCTTTGTGATACTTTAGTTAGTGTGGGTGGGGGGACTCTCGGTGAATCGAGAGTTTGGGTTGGAGAAGTAGATGACGGATGGTAGTAGGAATGGTGGGAGTAAAAGAAAAGGAGACTCACTGTGTGCGAGTGCCAAAAAAAAAATCTCCTCATAAAAGTTATTTACCCGCACGGAGGCGGCTCCA
This sequence comes from Neoceratitis asiatica, assembly GCA_030068015.2. Taxonomy (NCBI): domain Eukaryota; kingdom Metazoa; phylum Arthropoda; class Insecta; order Diptera; family Tephritidae; genus Neoceratitis; species Neoceratitis asiatica. The sequence goes on along the minus strand of CM061525.1, from coordinate 95,515,731 downwards.
AACTGTAGGTCCGTCCATTTCTTGCAAAAATTTGTATTTTCCTCCGCGCTCTTCCTCCGATTTTCGGTGTGTGTGTACAAATTAGCGGCAGAGCTCGGCGTAGCGTAAGCCTTTAAACGCACTAGCACGAGGGTAGCGGGTTTTTCATGGGATCTACGTATTGAAAGCTCTGACCGAGTCTCGAGATTCCATCAATGATCATCGGCAGACGAGATATGATGTGCACCATAAAGAAGTAGACTGGGAAACAAACTCAGGATCCCAGTAATTCTCATGCAGAGCTGTGAAATTAAGTGCGTCCGGTGTTCCGAGATCTACTTACTCTATTTACTAAAGTCTGTGAAAGGCTTGACTCGACTCGCTCGGCTTCCATCGCGCTTAAAAAGTCTAATTAGCGTACGCACCTTGAGAGTCGAAGTCGTTTTCCACCGAAGCAGAAGGGCTTTGCTCTCCAAATATTTAGCTGCTGCGCTGTATCCATGGTTGTTGTTGTTGTTGTTTCAACCGGAAAAGTGTTATCCAAGTTAGGTGTTTCTTTAGAAATGTTGCGGTAGTACCAGTCCTTGGCCGGATAAAAATCCAGTATACATTTGTACATACCCAACTGATCCAGAAACTATAGGATTTTAGTCGGTGCACACGACTGGCAAACCTTACCACGTGTAAGCTCTTCAAGTTCTGAACCTCACAGATAGGACATGCCTCCAGGTAAAAAGCTGCCTAGATTAGAGCTTAAAAAGCGGAGAGTAGCGGCTGTGGCTTGAACTGGCTGGGCGCGGCGTTCGAAAAAGTGTATTCTCACTCAACCGTCTCATAGTGTTAAGAAAGAATTAGGAAATGAAAAGAATAACGAAGACAAAACTTCATATTTAATTTGTTTTATTCAAATATTTGCACAAATATTTACACAGTTTTCATAGAATTTTGCAAATAATTACGTATTTAGTGAAACAGTCTCTACGCTGATCAGCCTGCACAAGTATTTAGTATCAAATTTAGAGCGACAGAGACTAAGTGTTAATAAGAAACTTTCAAGAAAACCAGCCAGCCCTAGACGTTACGTGGTACACGTAGTGTTTCAGAGTTGCTTGAATTAAGGATTTTCTCTTGTGAGTATAGTTACTACTTGGGTTACTCCTCAATTCTGACGCGAAGAATTTGGTGCTCGACAGTGTTTGTGGCTTTTCTAATATGATTTCCGTTTAATTAGTGAATTTTTTTTCTTCCGGAGTGCTTGTGTTTCAAAAATTTTCTACTTTTAATCAAAACTGAACGAATTTTGCCGCGAAAATGAGCGTAAAAGCATTTTTCATAAATCAGTTGAGAATTACTAGTTGCCTGGAGTGATCAAGTGAAACTAATTGTTGTTATTGTGCCTGTACCTATCAAAATCTTGCTGTTCTACTGCAGATGACGTTGAGCTCACATTGCGCTGATTTGTTCACAAACAGAGGCAGATAATGCAGTGTGAGCGTTAAGGTGTTGACCTAGGCTAAATACGGCCGACAGTTTGAAGTCGTGAAAAACGTAAATGATTGCTCGACCTTGCTTTAGAAGTTTTCATAAAAGCAGTCTTGCTGGCTGCGTACTAAACAGCAGGCCATTGGTTTGAATTCGATTAAGATCAAAATCCGAAATTTTAGAACATCTGCCCCTCGGCAGGGCATTAAATAAAAGCTCCTCATAAAAATCCATCTGCCCTGCGGAGCCGACTTAGAACAAACTGTAGGTCCTTGCTCATTTGCTGTAAAAACATTAAGATCACAAAAAATGGAGGTAGAGCTCGCCCGCAAATCGCTTCAATGGTTATAAAGCGTCAATTACATATACATATATATCAGAACCAATTCGTTCCGGTCTTTTTTTGTTATTTTCACCTTCTCTTCGAGACTTGAGCGCTCATTAAGTCAGCTACTCACCGCTAAAGTCTCTCAGACCTCGCTATGCGTGTTCACCTTGGCCTTCAACTCCGTTTGAAAGTGTATATTGTATTGTATTGACTCAGCTGTCTCTATCCTCAACTGTTGAAGACTCTTTGATTCTATTTATTTATTTAATTCTTTATTTAATTTCTTATTCTTGTCTAATTTCAAAGCTTTGCTAGCATTTTTATTTCAAAATTAGTTTAATTACGTTTGTTTCGTCCAGAGAGTTCGATTGCGTGGCCCTGCCGTGTTCATAGATCTCGTCGCTCAATTATTAGACGGATATTTGATTTGGTGCGTATTAAAATTTGGAATTTTTTTTTTTTTGGGAAATTTATGCAGGGCTTTTATATACAGTGATGAAGAGTAAGTAGTCCAAGCAGTCGAAAATATCAAACGTATGGCGAGTGCGTACTGTTTTCAGTGGCTGAAATATATGATTTTCAGTTTATAAGAATCCGTTGAGAATTGCTAACATTTGGTCTGCTACGCTATTGTTCTACAGATGGCGCTACGTTGCGTTTTATGTAAAACAAATCACTGATCGACTAGCGGTCTAGAGTAAGTGTTAACTGTGCAACGGAGCAAAATCAGCCCGAGAACCGTTCAAAAATTCAATGAACTTGCAGTCATGCCGACTCGCTCATCCGCTCTGTCTCTCTACTTCGCTTATGAAACTTATTTCTTTGCCACTCGAATGCACAACTCAAGAAAGGATAGTTCTTTAACGTTCGTTAAAAGCCTTGTGCTGTGCTCGACACATGTCACATGACAGAATTTTTCAATTAAAATTCGAAAATTGTATTGAATGTGTTTAAATCTGGCTTTGATAACGTCTTCGGCAAAGGAAGACTGTAACTCCGACTCTCAGGCCTTTGGGGTTTCCGCCTGCCGGGCAGATATAAGCACTTGGAACAAGCTGAGCATGGAAAACTTTGAGTGGTAGACCTTTCGAAGTCGATTAACTCATGACAGGACAGGCTCCTATGCTCCAGGCTACTAAGATCTGAGGCGATTTCACGTAAGAGTTTCCTGCCAAATTCAGCTAACTTCTAGGAGTCACTGAAAGATTGGCATTATAGTGTGGCTCTAGTCGATTAGATAAGCTCCTACGACCCAGGCTACTAAGGTCTGAGGAGAGTTTCGATTGGAACGGAGCCACTGAGGTTTATACCTTATAAATGGCATCGCTTTAGTCATATAGACCAGACCGGGCTGATAAGTTCAAATGAGGATTTACATTACATTCTATAGTCAAGAGTCGTTATTATACAGATTAGATTGTCTCCAGGGGTTCAAAGGAAGTGTAATATGCTGCACGGTAGTACACAGAGAGCGAGCTCTTAAGACTCGGTACAAGTTTCCTTTGTGAAACGAAACAATTAGCAGCTGAAAGTGTTACGAGATATTTACTTGAGTTTTGAGATGGAAAAAACCAGCATATCGAGCAGCGAGGACGCCAAGCGCAATAAAGTAGACTTTGTGGTACCGAACAGCAAAGGTCTAGAATTCCGTTTGAACGCGTCGCATCCTCTAGTTATATAGAGGATCGCAAAATCAGCTTCTCAACCATTGAGAGCACCAAGAAAAAAACGCATAGCAACAAAGTGCGTCAGCCCACTAAGCGAGCGGGCGAAATTAGAACTTGTGGTTCCGTTCGGAAGTGGCCTAGGAGTTCGAATGAGCACTTGGTAGTTTCTAGTTGGAGAAAAGTTAGGGGAAAGAACTCCTCGACCATCGAGCACAACAATAACAAACTAAAAGCACAAGACAAGTGCCAGTAGACAAGTAGACCCTGAGGCTGTAATCAGAAGTGAGTGGGAGGCGGTCGGAATTGCATTACACTTGCCGCCGAGTCACTTATCGGCGAAACTATCTTCCCATTTTTTGTTTCTACTTCCGCATATCTTATCAAATGACGCGATTACAATTATTCGATTTACTATTACAACAAACCGCTAGATAAGCTCACTGAAGACTCGAAACTCTTTTATTAGCCGCCTTAACACTATACGCGCGCGGAACCCTTGAATTAAATTTAGCCAAAAAACATTATTTATTCTTCATTCCCTTTTTAGTCTTCATTTCGAGCCAAGTACGTACATACAGAACTCACTGCAGAGATGTCGGCACGACGGACACGTTTCTTTAAGTTACTCGCATTGACACTGTGGATTGTCTTCATGCTGATCGTGTACACATTGTTTGGTATAACAGTGCAGAGTAGTAAGCAACCGGCGGCTTGGTTCAACGTGACGGGCGATATCAACCGCGTCACTTTGCTGCTGAGCGGGCAACGTAAGTTTAAAATGAAGTCCCTACTTGTCCCATTTAGTTCTTTTTTAACCCCAGTATTCTCCATTTTGCCACCGCCCGCCAACATCAACAATCAATCATATAGAGAATTCGACGGAGGGTGTCATGCAGCAGTATCAAAAGGAGCTACCCAATGTACCATTCGAGTTGTGGGCCCACATAAAAGACTATAGCATCAATAAGACGTGTGCACATGCGCCAGCCCTAAAAGATCTGCACTTCCACAACGACTACTGGCAGGTGTTCCACAATCGTAACGTTTCGTATCACATCTTCAATGCCTACTACGATACGCGTGCACACATCACACAACCCAGACCGGTGGTGCGTATACTGGTCATGATGAATCAGATAGACGCACCAAGGAATACCATACATTGTCAACTTTGGTATAATGCTCTGAAAAAGACTGTGCTTGCGCCGGTGGTGGAACAGCGTCTGATTTGGATTAAGGGTTGGGGTTCGAAAGCACTCTTTAACCCGTTCTTGTTGACGTGTGTGGTACCGTTGGAACAACGTGAGACGGCGCCACCACAAGCCGTCTCCTTGGTGGTGGATGAGTGTGAGACGGCAACGAATTTAGTGCGTGTACTGTATGAGCGGCCGGCGGGTAATGAAACAAAGCAGGGGTTTGCAGTGTGTGTAAAGGGTTTGGATTATCCATATGCCGATATGGGGCCACGCCTTGTGGAGTGGTTGGAAATGCAGCGTTTGCTTGGCGCTAACAAAGTCATCACCTACCGCCTGTCGGTGCATCCAAATATCGAGCAGGTATTGCAGCACTACATCGAAGAGGGTTTCCTGGAAGTACATCCGCTCAGTTTGGGCTCGGAGATGGTGAGCAAACCGCTCTATTTGCATGAATACCTACGTGCGAGCTTGGTCAATAAGCGCACGAATGAGATTGTGCCCTACAATGACTGTTTCTATCGGAACATATACAAGTACTCGTATATTGTCACCTGTGATATTGATGAGGTCATCATGCCGTTGGGCAACATCACCACATGGTCGCAGCTGATCGATGAGGCGGAACATCTGCGCACCGAGAAATGCAAGTTCGGCTATGGGAGTGTGTGTGTGCGCAATGTACACTTTCCCATTAACGGACTGAACTACACGGAAACGTCAAAAGCGCCACGTCACATGTTCATGTTGCAGCATGTGCATCGTGATATGCCCGCTCGTGTGGGTCAGGCACCGAAATGCTTTCAAAACACCAGCGAGGCTTTGATACTGCACAATCATTATAATTTGGGTGTACTGAAGAGTTGTCGGTGGCTGAATTTGCAGCCGGACTTGGCGCACCTACAGCACTATCGTCTATTAAAGAAGCCGGCAGAGTGGAAGACGCAGATACTCGACGAGAACATCTACCGGTATAAGGATGCGTTGATAGCGAGGGTGGAGCCGGTTTTGAAGAAGCTCGGCTATTTCGATTAAGGGGATCGGGAGACCGCCGTGCGAGGGTAGCCGCCCAACGTTTGCCAATACAGTTATAAAAGTCTTCTCTCAAAGAATGTGTGTGTGTAATAGTTAAGTTTATTGCTTTTTTTGTAAGTGCCAAAGTGCAGAGTTAAAGATTTAAGAAAACTACAGAGAAAAATTCTAGATCTCGATTTTTTAGTAAATAAAGACCGGAGGTCGGTCATTAAATGAAATGGTCTTCGGAAAACGAGAGTTCATACTTTCAGAAAAATCAAAAAACTGCTCCCGCAGACAAGGTGGGGTGTGGGCGGGCTTCGCAAGTTAAAAATGTTTTGTTCCAGAAGGCAGAGCTTCTGGCCATTTAGTCAACTTCCTACCTTGCTACCTCCCAGAAGATGGATTTGTTTCATTAAAGTCCTTCAAATTGTTGTTTTGCTCCCGAAATGAGATTACGGACTCTTCGTCAGCCTACCGAGAGTCAAATGATGGTCAGCTGTGATGGAAGTAAGTACACTTAGGGCGTAGGAAACCTCTAATAGGCACTTCCTGAACACCGAACGCTTCAATGCAAGAACTGTTTTTTTTGCATATTTCCAGGGGCTTGGGTCGGATCTTCTCTTTTCTGAAGGTTGTAGAAAAGTAAGTACCTCCTTTCCACAGCTCGCTCCTTTTAACGCACGTTCTTGAAAAGCATTTTCCACGACAGCTGCGTGGGCACTTAATTTCGTCTGTGTGCGAGTCCGAAGATTAATCGGCCTTTGGTTCGTGGTAACGCCTTAAGGTCGATTAGTTAAGAAGAAAAGAAAAACTGGTCGGATTGAGTCTTCAATATTGGTTAAATACGATTTATAAATTATTATATTTTACTTTTATTTTTATCGATAACATTTATATACATACAAGAGCGTAAAAGATATCTAAAATAATCGATAATTAAAATATATATCGATATTTTACTGATTAATTTAAAGTATTTTCCAGTTTTTCTAAACTAATAGAGGTATTTTCGTCATTTGATAGCTTCAACCGTTTTAGGCAGTGCAATTATGTACGCTAGTTAGGATTGTTTGTTATCGATTATTTGTATATAAAAGTGAATGAGTATAAATTTAAAAGTATTACATTTACAATGCACAATTTTAAGTTACAAACACATGTATATCGATATATAAATACTATATTTTTATTATGAAAAAAAAAATCGTTAAATGAGCTTATCGATAAAGTATAAATTTAGTTTTTTTTTATTAATAAAATGATATATTTCTTTAAATGAGAGTCCAAATTGTATATCGATAAATTATCGTTTTTTTTATCGAAAAAGAATTGATAATAGTTTTTAATTTGACCATGTTATCGATTTATTTTTTAACGAATTCCAGTTTAGTGCACCAGTTTTATAATCAGTTATCGATAACTACTAGCAATTTTTTTATCGATGTTTTTTTTTATCGATTTATATAAATTAACTTTCAATTATAGGCTAATTAACATTTGCTACCTATTATGTATGAAAATTTCTATCGACGTTGCTAAAAATCTCTATTTGATCACACTTATCATCAACACACTTCTCGCACAGTGATCTACATCCTCAACAAATAACTCACCAGGAACATCACGCCACTATCCAATAACATGCGAAGTCCACTTACACCCTGTATTGCCGCGCCGCCACCACCCATGCTGTTCGCCTTTATCAAAATCGGCCGTTCATTTGCCTTCGCGATCAAATATTCATTGCAACTCGTCTCATTCTTAACGAATTTAAATACCGACGCGGCTATATTTGCAGCCGTAATCTCACGGCATTGCTCCAGATGGCGTATGGTGCAAGCTTGAAAGCGTTCCAGACCCACACAATGATCGGGATCCAAAATTAAATCGGGCATATCGAAAAAATCGGGCACCTTAACGTGTTTGGGTAGAAACTCGTGGAACGAACTGTTTAAACACATATTGATAGCCTCACGATTCGCCTCCAAACACTCAGGACCCTCCTCGGCGACAAATAGAGCTAAATGATCACCACCACGCGCACACATGAATTCGATTAGACCTTTAACAATGCGCATGAGTACCTCATTCTGTTGTTTCTCTTTAACACTGAGGCAGGGTCGCACTTTGTCGTTGAAAGCGCGCAAACATTTCGTGGCTTCGGGTGTTTTGTTGCAATATTTGTTGAAAACGGTATCCAACTCGCCAATAGGGCGCGCTGCTTCCATTTCCGCTTGTAATGTGGCCATATTGGCCAAACCCGTAAAGCAGCTGGGGAGCACGGTGATACCCTTTTCGACCTCCTGATACAACGTAGAGTTCTCCCGGCCGCCCGCCGCCTTCTTGCACTTTTTGCGTAGCACTTTTTTGAACTCATCTGCAAGGTGAAGAAGGAGATTGTGTAAAATTCAGAATTTCATTTTATTGCATGCGATTTTTTTTTTTTTTTTTGTGGAAAAAATCTTGCACTCACCCACTGTAAGATTGCGTCCCCTAAATTCGGCCGGCATCAGTTGGCTCTTCAGCACATCTAATGGATCGAAGGCCGCTGCTGCTGCGGCCTCCGTTTGGCTCTGACACTGCAGGAAGACCGCCAAGATGGCCACGACGGACACAAAAAGTAATCGCAGGTGATGCATTTCCGTTCTGTCTTTCGTGCTGTTTTCCGTTTAAGCCTTCTGATTCAACCGTGGTGATGAGTATCACGTTTCTAACTGCTCGACGGGTAACTAGAAATTCATAAATACCAAATCAACTTGAAGTGGATCAATTCTAACTGCCGCCCATATAAGCATAAGGTAGTTAAGCGTATAAATATTTATCTTATCTCAAGTTAGCTAAAATTTCCGATAATACCGATAATACCGATAATACCGATAGTAAGGCGCTTGTAAAATTGCTTACTAATGTATAAGAATATACACAATTACATATGTGTACATGGCTAATTTTGTGTGTTTTGTGCTTTTTTATTATGGGCGTCATAAAGCCAAAGTGCAAATTTTCGTATTAGAATGTCGCATGTGCCTTAGTATTTCTTATAAATTACCTGTTACCTGTGGGTGAGAAATGTTCAGAAATGTTACTGTGCCGTATGTTCTTTAGCATTTCATAGGCACATACGACAATCTGTTACTCAAAATGTATTACACTGGCGAACAAAGTTAACGGCAACTTTATTTTGTCGTATGTCTCTTAGTGCTTTATAGGCACATACGACAATCTGTTACTCAAAATGTGCTACTACTCTGTTGGCGAAGAATGTTGAGAAATGTTATTTTGTGGTATATTAACTGACCTTTCAAAGGCATATGAGTTACTATGTTGGGAATAAATGTTAAAAATATCTATTACTCACAAAGTGTGGCTCTGTTAGTGAAAAATGTTGAGAAATGATTATATTTTGTCGTATGTTCTTTGGCATTTCATAGGCACATACGTCAATCTGTTACTCACAATGTATTACAATGGCGAGTAATGTTAACGGCAACTTTATTTTGTCGTATGTCTCTCAGTGCTTTATAGGCACATACGACAGTCTGTTACTCACAATGTGTTGCTCTGTTAGTGAGAAATGTTGAGGAAAAATACTTTGTCGTATGTTCTGTGACATTTCATAGGCACATGCGGCAATCTGTTATTCACAATGTGTCTGTCTGTTATTACTCTGGCGTGTAATGTTAACGAATAACCTTATTTTGTTTGTATGTCTCTTGGTATTTAATAGGCACATACGACAAAATGTTACTGTACCGATAAGAACAGTGGTAAATTTCATTTGTTTTTGTATGTACTTTAGAACTTCACACATACATATGACAATATATTAGGCAATGTTTTTGTTGTAGTTTATAATTTTGTATTTGTTGTGTGTGTTTTGTGCTAGTTTTACGATTTAATGCTAATATAAATATAGTTAAATAGTTCTAGGTGTACTGTGTGGGAACTTTTTCAAATCTGATACAAAAACAACAATGAATCACACTCCACACTTTTTGTTGTCGTGTTTCCGTGTTTTACATGAAGAGCACTTGCTTTGTTTACTTTGTATGCAGTTGTTGTTATTATTGGTTATCTACGGCATAGCTTTGTCACAGCTGTTCACACATGTGACATACATATGCCTATCCATACTGATATTTGTCATTCAACAAATACTTAATATTTATTACAGCGATTTTTTCGATTTTGTCTTTTTATCATTCCTTTTTTTCAATTATCAGTACTAACGGCTTTTTTTTTTGAATGTCGTCGATAAGATAAGAGAAATATTGAAATTTGTACTGACTCAGTGTAACGTGAGAGAGCAAAGTGCGATTGCAACGCAGAGCTCTAACAGTGAGTCTTAAGTCTGATGAGCCAAAAGCTCTATGAGTACTACCTGCGGTAGGTTTTGGTATGGTACCAACTTCCATCTGAATTAAGCTTTGAATTAAGTGTCCGTTCAATATGGAGCTCGAGCTTCGCTGGAATACTTTGTTCGTAATGCAAGTATTCCCGCAGTAGACTCGACCAAAATTAAGATGGACTTTATCCTGCAGTGTTACCGACCCGACGCTCATTTAAATGTTGCTCCTCACCTGCAAAGAGGCGAAACTCACTGCAGAAGGTGACTTTTTGTAAATTAAGGCCCCCCTCATCAGGTGATGGTATCAGAAATGACCTTCACTCCTGACATTAAAACGAAACTCAATCCAAAAGCTGATTTCTTATGGATTATAGCTTATTTCGCCTGGTTGTAGAGCCAGAAAAGAACCTCCTCTCTTGAGAAGAAGCGAAATTTCGTCTGAGTAGTGGCAATTTCTGTCGATAACGGCTCGCTCCTGTGGGGGAGAGATTAAAAAGTCAGCCTTGTCTTCTGAAATAATCCCAATCCGTTTCTAGTGGTGGTTTCTTGCGCATTGAGGCTGAACTCGCGAGGTGTATAACTCAAAAGCAAATCTCGCCGTGGCATCTCGGCAATTGTGGTTCTTAGCTCAAGTTTTCAGCAAACGAGAAGTATAATTGGGTTTCGAAAACCTCAATCGGACCGATGGGACCGACAGTGCAGGTGATTGAAGTTAAAAATGGGAGCCGCCATTCACCAAGCTTATGTCCGATGAGCTCAACCTAGAAGGAGTAGTAGCTAGGAATTCGAAGAAGACCTCGTTAAGTAGATATGGAGGTCGACTTGAAGTAGGATGATTACTCGCCCAGTTATTATAAGTTTTGGAAAGAGGAGTTTACCAAGCCGCGGATAGTGCCGGGAAGGGCCGTATGCGCGCACCGCGAATTTTTATAGTCTCGATATCTTCAGAGGGCCCAAAAGATGTTCCACAACTTTTGAAGTCTTTGGATGCTCTTTCTAGGGACAGCTGATGAGGCCTTTGACTTAGGGATCTGGTTGTTAGTTCGAATGCAGAAAATGTTCTTGGAGTTCCACACAGCGTGGATAGATAAAGGAATGAGAGATTCGACAATGGAATGTCAAATCGGAGAGGGGGAGCTGGTGGTGTAGAATGAGAAGGGGTAGCGGTGAATTAGCAAGAACCCCGCTACGTAATCGCTGCCGTGTATGTAATTCTCGATACTTTCTTTTACTCATACGCCACGTACGCAGTGAGTAACTGTCAGCACCATATGCTCAAGCAAGAATTTATGACTCCAACCTGTGTAACTGACCTGCACTAAGTCGCTTAACGCAGCGCGTCACACACATACAAACTGAGCTTGAACCATTAGTAAATTGCCCGAGTACACCTGTGCTTTTGTCCGAGCTCCTTTAATGTTTTCTCCATTTCTTTTTATTTTTCTCCCTTTTTTGCGAATATTTACTGTTATTCTCTTAACAACATTCCACTAAATGAGTTTGTCAATATTTGCGCTGCGCTTTCATATTTCTTTGCCCCAACAAATTCCATTTGCTCGCCATTTTTAGTTTATTTCATTTCCACTCATTTCCCCCTTGTTTCCAACACATGTTCGTGTTTCTTTCTTGACAGCTCTCTCCCCTTACCATTGCCTTGGAGTCTCTTGAGCTCCACTTCGGCGGCGTCCTCCTACCGACCGTTTGCGCGTTTAGTCATGTCGGTCACGTTTCTGGGCCAACATATTTCACTTGCTGACACACAAGCACCTTTCACTGTGAAGCTCTTCTTCTACTCTCACGCTTCGCAGATCCAACCTCGGTTAGTCTACTTGGTGTGTCTGTGGCTCTACCCTTATGCTGATGACTGTGTCTTACATGTGTAAGTGGTGTTCAGCTGTCCGTCGCTGCGATTGCTTGTTTGGGTTGTGTGGGCGGGCGCACGCAAAAAGTCGTGGAAAAAGCATGATAGACGGTAAGACGGTGAGACCGTGCGATGTGTGTGGGAGTCGCACAGTGCAGCAGCAGGGTGATGCCTGTAATGGCAACATGCTCGCAATTTATGTCCATTTGGTATGTCCGCGTGTCATAAAATCATGAGCTGTCTCACACACGTAGAGTCACAAGAACGCTACTCTATCCTATATCCTGGCACACATTGATACACACACACACACACCAAAGTGCCCGCACACATGTTGAGCTCCGGGGATGTGTGCTTGGCGAAGAGGAAAATCAAATATATTTAACGGTGGCAGTAAATGTAGACAAGGCACGGTGTGCGAGACCACACATACGGTACGTACGTATCCTCCTCGCAAGTTGTAGATTTTTATGTTTTCTTATGATTTTTCAACGCTTGTTGAAGCGATAAATTTTGAAGGATTTAAAATTTTATTGCAACTTTTATGTGCTTAACAGTATATTAGCGAATGAAAACTCCATTTTTGTTGTTGTAATATTGACTGATTTATGCCATACAAATGCTATGGACTCCATTACTCGCGCAGCGAGGGTGCTCCTCACACACGCTCTTCGCCAGTTTCAGCTTTTCTCATGCTTTTCGGCACGCGCTTTTACTGAAGTTCCTTGAAAGAACTCATCTGATGTAGTTTTTCGCAATGTGTCCGTCTTTACATTGCCCTTTCAAAGTGAGGCCTTGAAGAAACGTACAGAAAATCTAAAATACTTAAAGAAGGCTCAACTATTAGGCTTTAACGACTTAATTCTGATGGCGAGCGCAGGTCTAGGGTGCCCCTCGTGACAGCTCACTGCCGATAACACCGTCTGACTTAGCGATTTTATACTTTTTGCAATGCTTTAGTAATTTTTAAGTGGAACTAGAAGGTTTAATAACATTAAAAACCCACTAACCCCCCGGAAAGGTAGTCTTTTCAAAGAGAACCCTCTACGAAGCGGCCAAAAAATTGAAATTCTCATTCAGAGTTTAAGACCAACATGGTCTACTTGGCTGTTTGGTCCTGAAAACAAAAATTCTCATTGCGAGTCCAAGTCTAGCGTGGTAAGCGGGGCCCCACCCGATCTCAAAAACTTGTTTTGACTTGCCAATTCTTCGCTTTTTTTTTCTACATCCCGGTCTTTTCAAACCGGAAGTAGAGGAAAAAATAACATTAAAACCCCGCACATCAGCATTCCTAAGTCTATTCCAAGAGTAATCTTCTAAAAGTTCTCGACTTGAATTGAAATTCTCTATGTGAGTTTAAGTCCAGCACACCCTTCATTCCCACTCGGTACCAAAATCGAAAATTCTCATTGCGAGCTCAAGTTGAGCATTGTCTACGTGACCTCTCGGTCTCAACAGCTTAAGTTCTCATTGCGAGCTTAAATCTAACATACCCCTCTTGGCTACTGGACCTCAAAAACCTGATCTTACTTACCAGTACTACACTATGCTTCAATGTTCCAGTCTTTTCAAAGCGAAATTATGGGGGAAAATAACGTTAGAACTCATCAAATCGGTATTACATGGTATTTTATAGGAAGACTCGTCAAGAAGAAGAAGAAGAAGGCGAGCTGTGGAATATATGGTCTCACTGCATGGTTGATCGGTGCAAGTAACACATTTGGCCTATCAGCTCCCAAAATTCCGCCAACCACACCAATTTAATCTCACGATTCGGTTCTCCGGGTCTTTTCAAAGACAGAGTCTTTTAAGAGGTAGTGGAAATATAATTCTCAATGTGAGCTTGTGCACAAAGCGATCTCCGTGACAACTCTGAGGAATAACCCAAAAAAAATTAGGGTTTCTGTCCAATTTTGCTACTATTCTTCGTCGTTCCATGGGTTTTCCTACCAAACAACGAGCTCAACCCGCCCACACGGGTCGCAGCGGCAAATAGAGCGTCACTCGGTGCGAGGTTTTCACTGAAATCAACTACTCCTTCTCATTTTTATTCATATTTAACGGTTTATTCGCATTACGCCTTCGCTTAAGTCAGTCTGCTTGAAGCTGATTTTACGACGCGTGCCGGCAGATAATATTAATTTTTTTTTTTTACGCACCAACACCTTGACAGCAATCCCCAAGCCGTTTACTCAGCACAGCTCAGCTCATAAAGTGATTTGGTTTGTTACTTGTCTACTTACATTCCGACTGATTTCAATTTCGCTGCGAGGCAGCTCCCAAACGCCCAGCCCAGCTTTCGTTGTTGTTGTTTACTATTTTTCACATTTTTCGCATTTTTCGCATTTCATTTTTCTTTTGCTGATGTTACTTTCGCTAAATTGCCAACAATAAACAGTGACAGCAACAATTGTTGGCGGTTGGGCGAATGGCTTGCAGCTTGTGGCTTGAGTGGCTCGGAGTTGGGGTTTTGTAAATTTCTGCTTGTGAATTTTTTTTTTAGTTGCGTGTGTATCCCTCGCCCTCTGCGACGTGTTGATAAAAAGCGTAAAATGATGTGTGAACAACATGTAGAACAACAACAACAACAATAGCAATAGCAATAACAACAACACGCGCACTTCATTACAGTTAACGGTATTTTATTATTTTTTCTCTTTCCATTTTTTTATCATATTCCTCATCATCGTACGTCATCGCCGCCATCAGCGTCTCCATCATCATCAGCATAAAGTAGAATTTTGCATGCGACAAAAAGCTTGATGCGGAGCCAATAAATAAGACCCGGTGTGTGTACGCTGTACGCGGTTGGCAGCTGGTTTTGACTGTGGGAAATGAAAGTAAGAGTTTTGTGTGGGGAAATATTTTTTTTTAATGGAGGGTTGCTCTGCCGACTGTCGTGGTATGCTGGAAAAAACGCAGTCAGAGTCCCTCCGCGTATCAGACGACCTCGGCTCGGTGCGGGTATTTATTTCTGAATCAATTGTCGCCCTGAACCTAAAAAAAAGTTGGAGTCGGCGTCGTTTTCGGAGTGTTCTTCTTCGATCTGAGTCAAAAATTGCTCCGGAGTTACTGGGTTTGTCGAACGTAGACATCAGATACTAGTGACCTCAGCCACAGAGTGATCTTAAGATGCATAGGTAGTGTCAAACGTATGTAATCGCTATCTGATACCTTTCAATACCTGCAGCCCCACATCTTGGGAGCTCAGATCTTTTCTTTCGCTTGAGCGAGGTTCGATTTTACAATAAAAGAAATCATCTCAATGAGATCCTAGGATATTTGTAAGTTTACAAGGGATACCACAAGTTCGCCACGCCAGCTCTAATCAAATTCGGTATTCCGAATAGGTCTCAAATAGCTCTCTCTGCTCGAGTTCAGCACTGTACTGACCTCTCGGACAAAACTATAGATTTCCTAAGGACTATCTTGGATGGGCACAACCGACGAGCTAACGACGTAGACACTCCACGCGAGTTCGTCTCTAGTTTTTCCGCCTAAATAGTCTATAAGAAGTTCCACAAGAGCTCCCAACGAGAGTTCGCTCCAATAGCGTTTCAGTGATCGCGCTTTATACGGGCGAGCTCTCTAAGCAGCTTTCCTGCTCTGCATATGGATTCTTCATTCGTGTTACTTACAGTGCCTCGGCACCAGAAATCTTCATAAGGATTGACCACTTAGTCTAACTTTATGAAATCTCCACCTTAACGTCCCAAAACTTATGATATTAAGCGTTTTTTTTTTAGCCATTCGCGGTCTCCTTATAGATTTTCCATGCAGCCTGTCTGCAAGCACTCTCTACCGCCACCTTTCACAAAGGCTTTCCACTCGAGCTGCGCTAAGAAAGCGGATCATTGGAAGACAAAGCACCGACTACAATAGCCAAATCGGCCACCCAGTTATTGTCCGTCTATTGTCTGTCTACTCAAGAAACTCGAACTTTGCCAACCCGATTTGAATGCAGTCAACTGCAACGAGGCAATGAAAGCGAAGACCGCAAGTGAACGTCAGAGGTGTCAATTGTTATTTGCCACAAGCCAATGTGTTGTGGAAGTTCTGCTCAAAGGACGTACTTGCTGTGGCCGCGTGTGAGTTCTTGCATTTGAAGGCTAGAACCGGTCAACAGCGCGAGTTAGTGAAATAAAGAAGCGCGCCGGCGAGCGGAATCCTGGCAGAGCGATAGAAGTGCAAGGAAGCGAACAGAGCTCAGAGGCTCAGAGGCTCAGTAGCTACACTTTGGAGCTTAGCTGCCTTTGAAATTTTTTCCAGGCCACTTAGCCACATAGACAGAGAGACACACACACAAATT
This sequence comes from Neoceratitis asiatica, assembly GCA_030068015.2. Classification (NCBI taxonomy): domain Eukaryota; kingdom Metazoa; phylum Arthropoda; class Insecta; order Diptera; family Tephritidae; genus Neoceratitis; species Neoceratitis asiatica. The sequence continues at coordinate 95,499,547 of CM061525.1, read as the reverse complement.
CCTTCCCTTCAGTTGCAGCAAAGCGCAGTAAATCAACAAACATTCGACATGGAGTAAGCCTGCGAGTCGTGGTACATGCTAAGCAGCCAACAGCAGCACACCGCCGCACGCGAGCCAAGTAAGCGAAAAAATGCACAAATTTAAATTTAGTTGGCTCGCGCGTATTTTGGCACTTGCCGCCGCCGCTTAACGTAATTTGAGGTCAACATAGAGAGTTTTTAGTGCTCCTCCAGTCCACACGCCGCCGGAGGACGACAGGCTCGATACTTTGCCGTATGGCCAGCGGCCAAAAAATGGCCAAAAAACGGCCATTTGTTGTTTGCTCGCGCTGCGCGCCGGCATATGCTAGGGCTCGTCCGTCTATGAGCTCCCACAAAGTTAAGTAAATATTTTAGCGCACACACATGCAACCGCTGTACCGTTATTTACCCTGTTCACTGGTTTTTCGTTTTATTTTTCGTGATTTTTTGAGTTTTGTTTTCCAGTTTTTTTGAGTTGTGTGTTGAGCCCAAAACAAAGGACATATGTTCCGCTGAGTGGCCGTGCGGTTTTGCGACTCTTAATGGTCGCTAAAGTCAACAATAAACATTTGTAAATTTGCTGCGTTCGCTGTTGTTGGCAGCGCCAGCGCAGTTTTGTGTGGTGAAAGTGTGTGGGGAAAAGCGGTGAAAATAGGCAACAGTGTGTTGTGGATGGTTGGTTGGCTGGAGCCAGAAGGAAAGGATATATCTATTTACATATTTGCGAGGCACATATACGCACTCGTATATGTTTGTATGTATGTATATGCGGTTGGGTAATTGTGAAGAAAAATTTACCGTTATTTACCCAGCTGTCGTGCTGAAAAAGTTGGCGCCTACATGCCTCTATCCCAAAAGCTTTCATGTTCTAACACTGGGTTCTGCCCACATTTGGCAACTCATACGCATTGGCAGTGTGTTGTAGTTGTTGTGTTTTCGGAGCAAATAAAAAGAAGAAATTTCGAAAATGAGACACTTGTTTATAACCAATAATGTCTGAATTATCGCGTGAGGCAGCTGCCAAAAATTTGTTTGTTTGGTTTTTGGGGAATTCACGGGTCAGAAAATGAGCGCAAATTTAGCTCTTAAAACTGAAAAAGAAAAAAATTTCAAAATGAAAACATAAAAATTTAAATCGAAATTACTTCAAAATCAAAGTTTTTTCTTCTCTTTTTTCGAAATCTACTAAGCTTTAGGAAGTTTAGGGCGCAATTGAATGCAATCAGACCGCTTAGACTACAGCCTAACTAGCCGGAATCCTCAGCGTGGTGTTTTGTTACAGCTCCGGTGGCAGCTCCTAGCATATAATCTTCTGGATAAGTTTCTACACACTGTAGGTAAAGTCACGGATAACACTCTCTTAACAGGAAGTTACAAAATTCCAGTGTGGAAAACGCAGAGCCTCAAAGGAGTGGAGCTAACATTTAAGGAATATACCAAGCACCTCGAAGTAGTTTTGGTAGGTGTTACACAGTGGTAGTCATGTCTATGCTGTTTTGGTATGGTGGACCGTGGCCAGTAAAATCTCATACAGGAAGGGAGCGAATACTGCGACTCTCTGTACTCTGCTTAGCGGGAGGCCTACGAGCTACTCCAACCACCGCACTTGAAAGGTTGCAGCATCTACCATTAACAGACATTGCCGTGGAAAATTTTGCAGCGAAATCAATCGAAAGTTTGGTGGCGTTATATCGGCCGGCGAAAATTCGCAGACCAAACCTCTCCACAAGGTTGCCGATCGGAAGCGGTACTATGTGCTTATGCTTTCCGATAGCACTGGTTTTTGGAACGGGTTCTTGTATGCGATTTTGGGGTGGAGCTGGATGAAGGATGTCAAGCGTATCCGTGTCGAAGATCAGTCTCGTGCCGAAAGGCGACTCGTAACCAAGCCGCATCAATACTCGTGCACAGAGAATCTCTTCTCGGGCAGAGCCACGCCAACTCAACGTCCGACTATGACCGAGGCGGCTGTCACTATGAAGAAAATGCCAGAAGAGCAGTAGCTTACAAACCTAGGGATCAGTCAGAGGCAGAATCCCTGCTTGAGTAGTTCAACGAGGGTTATGTATCGTGTTCAATGGCAAAACCGCGCCCGTCGCAATCCAAAAATGTCAACAACGACGATGGTAAGAAAGGGTATCTTTCTGGGGATAACCTTGGCTCTGGTGTAGTTGGCTCCGGAACGTGTACAGCTGTCTCGGGTACCAAGTGCTTAAGCACATCTCTCAAATCCCACGGATTATACCAAGCCTGAGGTTCGTCAGGACCCCAAACTGACGTGTTGCAAAAGCAAGAGGCTCGCCGCAAAACTCTCAAGTTATCGGAGGTGTTTTTTCTGTTCAAATCTTGGACCATCGCTCGATTAGCAAGGGTATAACGAAACAAAATAGAGCACATATGTCCACGCCTTATCTGAAAAAGAAGGTTTCAGACAACATTAAAAGAGAGCGTAGGAACTCACTCTAACGGCAGCCGGTTCTATGCACTGGAGTCGAACTTACTTTTATCCGCCCAAGGGCTGTCACCCTGTTAGGCCGCTACAACAACAACAACAACAAAGCACAGGAACATGCGACCCGCCAACGATTATTTACAATGCCTAAAGGGACGGATCAAAAATGTCTTATGAAGTGGTTGGTTGATGAAGCGGGTGCCGGAATCTATTGCAACGCGCTGGATCTCAGGTTATCCGCGAAGCGTCCATATTACGCCATAAGCCATGTCTTCGCACACTAGAAATAAATTTCATGAAAATATAACTAAAAAAATATTCATAAAAACAAAAGCAACAACAACAACAACACCACAGCCCTAAAAAAGCTCTCGCGCGTGTAATGAACACTCAATAACTGTGACGACTGCGCTAATGAGCGCCCATCATCAGCAGCGATCAGCAACATTTTACCAACGATGATGACATGCAATTTAGTTTATGTTTTTATATTTACTTTTGTTATTGTCATTGTTGTTGCAAACTGGGATAATTACACATTAAAGAAAAATTATGTGCATATAATTGCATGAGTAGTTAATTGGCAGTATGCGCAACACATGCCACCGCATCCGCCACTCAGGGTTGAGTTCAATAACTCTGCGAGTGCAACCATCGAATGGGCACAGGGTTAGAAGAAGTGAGGAAACAACAACAACAAAAAATATATATGAAATTAAAATAAAATAAATTGAAAAAAAAAATAAAAAAAAAAAATGAAATAAAAATAAATAAAAAAGAATTAAAAAAAATAAAAAAAATTTTTTTTTAAATTTAATAAAAAAAAATTAAAAAAAAATAAATAAAAAAGAACAAAGTGAATTGAAATAAAATAAAATAAAATAAATTGAAATAAAATATATTAAAATAAAATAAAATAAAATAATTTTTTTTAAATAAAAAAAAATAAAATAAATAAAATTTAAAAAATAAAAAATAAAAAAATAAAATAAAATAAATTAAAATAAAAAAAAAATATAAAAAAATGGAAAAAATAAAAAATACATTTTTTTTACAATAAAATAAAATAAAATAAAATAATAAAATAATTTTTTTTTAAATTTAATAAAAAAAAAACAAATAAAAAAATAAAAAAATATAAAATAAAAAAAAAAACAAAATGAATTGAAATAAAATAAAATAAAATAAAATAAATTAAAATAAATTGAAATAAAATCTATTAAAATAAAATAAAATAAAAAAATATTTTTTTTTTAAATAAAAAATAAAAAAAATAAAAAAATAAAAATATGAAAAATTAAAAAATAACTTAAAATAAATTTAAAAAAAAAATTAAATTTAATAAATAAAATAAAATAAAATAAAATAATAATATAAATTTTTTTAAATTTAATAAAAAAAATAAATAAAAAAAATTAAAATAAATAAGAAAAAAAAAACAAAATGAATTGAAATAAAATAAAACAAAATAAAATAATTTTTTTTAAATAAAAAAAAATTATTAAAATAAAATGTAAAAAAAAAAAAGAAATTAAAAAATAAAATAAAATAAATTAAAATAAATAATTAAAAATTCAAGATAAAATTAAACGATTTTAGTTCCAATTTTTTCCCTTAATTTGCTCCTTTTGATTTTTTTTTGACACTCTAAGCATCTTTGCTCTTTGCTTTTAATTTCCTATACTTTTTTTTTCGGCACATAATTAAATTTCTCAAAACACTTCAGTAATGAAGGCAAATAATAGAAATAATAGGAATGGCACAGCCGAGAACAATGAACTAAGAGAACTACAACAACAACAACAACAACTGCAACACAAGTGTGCGCGCAGCAGTAGCAGCAGCAAAAGTATATACATTTATTTGGAGAAATTAAATGAAAACGGCCTAATAGAAAAGGCGACAACAATAACAACGATAATAACAACAACAACAACAGGTTTCAACGCTAGCAACAGTAATGATATTAAAAGTAGCGTAGATTTGGCAAAAGGAAAAGAATTGCAACTTGAAGCAAGCTCGAAAACATGAACAACGCTAATGAAAAGAAAACAATGGCGGAATTTGGGTCAGTCGAAGAGTCAAAAAAAAAAAAAAAAAAAAAAAAATTATACAAATAAAGTCCCAAAAATATTCATTACATTTATTTGCGCTGCGCTAATGCAATTAAAGGCGACAAAAATTATAAGAAAACAAAGAGAAAACTTGAGATTGTGAACAATGAAAGCGCAGGAAAATTTAATTAATTTGAATTAGAGGAGTGCTAATGAGGATGAGAGTGAGATTTGGATTTGAACACAAGAGAAAACTGAGAAATTTTAGCGTAAGAGATTATACGAAGCCTTAGAAAATAATTGAGATATTAAAGTAATTTCTTTAATTATTTTATTTTAATGTATTTTAATATAGTTTAATTTTATATATATATATATATATATATATATTTTTATATTTTTTTTATATTTTTTTTTAATTTTTTATTTTTTTTTAATTTTTTTTTATTTTTCAATTTTTTTAAATTAATTTAGTTAAATTTTATTTTTTTCTTCTATTTAGTTAAATTTATTTAATTCCTCTTTGGTTATAAGTAAATGTGCTGTATTCAAAGGCCTATTTTTGTTAGAAAAATTATTTTTCATTGAATATTTTGTTATACAACTAAGAAAAATTGGTGAAGTTTCGAAGAACACCACATCTGCTCATCAGACTTCTTTTGCCAGGAATCAAACCGACGGATTCTGGCATCACAGGCGAGTGCTCTAACAATTGAGCCAACGTCTTAATTTAATTTAATTTAATTTAATTTTATTTTATTTCTTTTCTATATTTTATACTATTTTAATTTTTTTTAATTTTTTTATTTTTTATTTTATTTATTTTTTCTATTTTTAAATTTATTTTAATTTAATTTAATTCAATTTAATTTTATTTTTTTTGTTTTTCCTATTTTATTTTTTTCCATTTTTTCTATTTTTCAATTTTATTTTATTTCATTTAATTTCATTTAATTTTAATTTTATTTAATATCATTACCATAAACTAGTGCTGACACACCTCTTATGCACTTGTCGACTCTGCATATAGCTCTCAGTCACTTTCATTCTCCATATTAATATACAAAAAAGGAAAAAAAATAATAACATAATTTCAAATCCATTATTTTCTCTGTTTCCTCATTCCCAATAGTAACATATATGTATTCGAATTAACTTAAAACCATTAATGCAACATTTAATCGCATCATTGTGCACATATATTCACATATATACAAGTATGTACTGTTAATTATTAATATTTTCATTTCTATGAGGCTGTGCGGGCGCACACGGCGTATGATTAACCTGAATTGCATCAGGCTGAGCGTGAGTGATTGGTTGGACAAGTGAGTGAATAAAGAAGTGAAAAATGTATTTGTTTGTATGTTATGATTATAGAGATAATGAAACTAGTGTGTTTATGCCACAGCAGCATACAAAAAACAATTTAAGCAACGGCAACAACAACACTGCAGCTACTCAAATAAAGCGCGTTTAAGAGAAAATTATTAAAATCCTGCAAAAAAATGGAAAAAAATACAATAAATGACAAAAACAACAATACAGTAACCACAAAAGGCATGCATAATACCACAAATGACACATAAAAAAAATGAAAAAAATTAAAAAAAGGAAATGAAACAATAAAAGTCATGCCAAAGCCGAGGCAGGCGCGCAACCTGGAAAAAAATATGGCAAAATGAAACGAAAAAAAAAATAATAAAATATAAATAAAAATAAAAATATTAAAAATTATATACATTCGAATGCAAACAACAACAATTATGGGCAACGACTGCTTGTCGATGACGTGTGAAGCTTATTAAAATTTTATAGCCTTAAAAAACAGAAAAATATGCTGGAAATACAATAAAAATTGCACACATTTGTGACAAACATACATGCATACATATATACATATGGGCATTAAAAGTTATATTGTTTGTGCGTGCTACTGGGTAAATAAATAAAGTCAATGCTCGTCTATTTGCATGCACAAATGTACATATATATAAATATGTATGTAAATATTGCATAAAAATATATATAAAAATGTGTGCATGTGTGCGTGTGTCACAAATTGCTATTTAATGAGTGAGAAAAAAATATGTGCAAACACACACACACACAAAGGGAAATACCAACGCCATTTGACCCAAATTAAAGCGAACATATGCAAATATGAATAATAAATAAATATGTATAACACAATAGTAGATTTGTACAGACATACATACATTGTATATTGCATATGCATATGAAATATTTAATTCTTTTCTCGGTTATGAAGTGCAAATATCCTAGGTGGGTGAGCTGTGTGGTTTTTCACTAAGCCAAAATCCCAGATTTTTATGAATTTTCACTCAAACCTCTGCGGAAAAATAGGTGGCAACCCACGTTTGACATAACTATTCTGAAAAACCTTTTTAGTTTGTTAAACATTTTTAGTTAATTGTTAATTGTTTAATTATTTTTGAATTTATAATTAAAAAAAAAAATATTTAAACGTCTGGCAACGCCACTAGAAATATTTTCTTCAGCATGCCTTCTGAAACCCCTTTTTTGATAGTTATATTTCTATATATTATCAATTTCATTGTGTACATCTTTTTATGATATGGCAACCCTGCTTAAAAATATCTTCAGCTTGAACGTTTCGAAAATCCCTTCAATTTGATACCCATATTGTTATGATTACCTTATTTTATCCATTTTTTTAAATAACAATAAACGAAATAAGTGGCAACCTTGCCCAAAACCATTTTCTTCTCTCACACTTCTTAAAAATATTTAATTTGCTATTCTGCATTTTCCAATAAAAGCTTCCTTACATTATCAGTTCCATTAAATAAAAACATTTAGGTAAGCGGCAACCCTACTCAAAAACTATTTTCAAAAAACCTTCAACCTTAATACCAACCTTAAGTATGCTCTAAACTCTTCAGTTTGATATGCATATTGCAATATTTTTTTTTATTATCAATTTTTTTGAATAACAAAATTGAAAACAGATGGCAACCATACTCAAAAATACTGTTTTCTAAAAGCTTTCGTCCTGACCTGCTCATTTTAGTAGCCATAATGTAATCGTATGCTTCACTTTTCCTTTAAAATGTGAGCATTAAAACATTAAAAAAAGATGGCAACCCTACTGAAAATAAATTCGGTCGTAATCTTTTTAAAACTCTTGCGTGTGACACCCAAATTTTATTGCTTCTTTCTTTTTGGAAATTAAGTAAAAAAAAATTTACAGTGGGCAGCCCTACTTAATAATATTCTCAGCTTAAAGCTTGCTTAAACCGCTTTAATTTGATGCCCATATTGCCATATTTTGTTTCACTAACAGTGTTGAATGGTAACAAAATCTTGAAATAGATGGCAACCCTGCTCGAAAATATTATTTTTTGTAAGTTTATTTTTATCTTTTTCCATTGATATCCGCATTGAAATGCTATTAAGTTTCATTTCTCAAAAAAAAAAAATTGGCTAAAATAAAATTTTAACAGTTGGCAACTCTATTCAAAAATATTTTCAGCTTCAATATTACTTAATTCGCTTTAATTTGATACCCACATTGTAATATTTTATTTCTCTAACACTGTTTAATGTTCATACCATTTCGAAACAGGTGGCAACACTGCTCAAAAAAATTCTCTACCTAAGCAGAGGTGTTCTGCGGTTTCTGATCTTCATTAAATGTGGCTTCATTTTAAGTTCCATTCATTAGTCAGCAGTTTGCTGATTTCAAAGTACTCACAACACTTTCGTGGAGCAGGAAAGCTCATTTTGCCGACAAAAGAGGGCTTTCTGCACACCATGTGGATCTGATATCAAGTTTATTACCACTCAGCGCCGTTCAGCGCATCTACTAGGCTGCGAAACCAAGTTTTTTTGCATTAAAATGTGCTCTAAATCAGCAAGCTACCTGCAGTAGGTAGCTATGTGGGCTCTAGGTAGCTATATGGGCTCTAGAGCATCCAAGGCGGCATTCTTTCGAGACCTGAGAGCCTACACGGTTACACTCGTGCTCTGTACTAGCGAAGTGCATACTTTTCACATAGCGAGGGCAACCATAGGATAACATAGAGGCAAATAATTAAAAACTTTTCGGTTCACCCACGTATTTCAAGTGCTTGGAAGGTGAAAAAAAGTCGCTGAACAAAGCCCATCATCAAATGGAGCGCATCGCCGCTTCAGTCATTTTTGGTGGCATGCAACAGCGCCGCGGTCACTTTGACTCGCCACACTAATGGCCATACGACAATGAAAACGGAGTAAAAAAATAAAATTTTTTTAAAATTTTTTTTACAAAAAAATCTCAGCACGCAATGTGTGCTGTGTGGCAGCATATTGAGTTAATAGCAAATGAAATTGTCGGTCATCAATAGCGCGCACGGCATACATGAATACTGAATGAAAATGCATACAATAAATGAATGCAACAAAAGAGTAGTAGAAAAAAAAGGGAGTAAATTAAAAATTCATGACTTTTTCACAATTGTTTTTGGTTTTTTATTTGTTGTGGTTGTTGAAAAAGTTGTTTATAAAAATGTATATGGGCAATTAAAAAATTGAAAAACAATTCGATTTGAAATATCGAATATCATGAAAAATCTATTTTTTCCGCTGACCATTTAGAGGCATGCAAGCGAGTAATCAGCGATGGAGCTAATGGCGGCCGCAAGTGGCGGCAATTTTATTGTGTTTTTGTAATTGATGTGACAAATTGATTGCCGTTTTGAGGCATGCGATGGTTTTTAAATAAATTTATGAAGAAAAAGTAGATTAATTAGCTCGACTAATGACTTTGTGCATGCACTGGGCGTAGCGGTTGAGCTCGTTCGCTCTTTGTGTCACATATCCTCAACTTAACTCCTTTCTATGACGTATATCAGTTGAGAAGTTGAACCTTAAGACCTCATATGGGCTCCCAGATAACTTTTGGGAAGAGCTCGTTCCCTAGTTACCTCCCTACATAATCTTAGTTGAGTATAGAGTTGCAAAAGCTTTTATGTCTATCTGGTTTCCTTCTGCGAAGAGCTCGTTGAGTTCTGGAAGACAGGAATGGGTTCTAGTCGATCTTATCTCATTTTTCCTTCGACCTAGTTTCCTGCTTACATAGTCTCAATGGGAATAGAGCTCTAAAAGCCTTTGTGTTTATCTGTTTTCCTTCTGCGAAGAGCTCTTTGAGTTCTGGAAGAAGTGCATGCACTTTAATCGAGCTACGCCCTGAGCAGGAAATTTGTAGCTACCTTTTCTCTCTAACGCTTCGACCGAGCTCGCTTCTAACGAAGTTTAAGTGGAACCAAATTTGGTAAAGTGAGCCTAGTCAACGTGGAGTGAGTCCAGTCCAGTTTATGTCTCACTCCAAAAAGGGGTTTGGGATCAAGTCGGGTTGGTAAAGTTCCAACGGAGGTCTCTGAAAACTACTAAAGAAAAAGTAAAACCAAAACTTAAATAACTTGGAACCAGCTTGTAATGTAAGGGATATCACTTTGGTGATCGAAAACAGTACAACCTCGAGCTCTACTTAGGTCAGGGAACGCCCGAGCTCTGCATAGAGACCTACTTTCTCGAGAGTAACTTTAAGTATAAGAATTGTGGGAGAACCATAATGTACTTGAAGTAGTTAGAGTGACTTCGAACAGCAAAGACAAAGTTGGAGTCCTACTCGAAGTCGTTAGTTCATTTAACTCGAAAACGAGCCACCAATCTGTTTTCTCATTGTGATCTGCCCGATTTTCACGGAACAAATCAGTCTGGTCTCTTTCTTCAAGTAGCAAGCGCGATCTCCCTTTCTAATCTGACCGATTATTACAGAGTTAAATCCTTACTCGGAGCCGATAGATTATATAGCTTTCTGAGCTAGCCAACTTTGAGCAGAGGCGACAGAGTTTAAGCCTTAATTGGATCTGATAAATCATATTCTTCCGCCGCAGATGGCCAGGTGGAATCCCTACTTGTAGGCTGTAGATCATAGAGCTTGGAAAACGAGCTTCCAGTCTGATTTTTCTTACTTACCTGACCGGCTTTCCGGTAGAAGTCAAAATTGCGGTCTCCTCGGATCCGATAGTTCATTTTACTTGGAACAAGAGCCACCAGATAACAAACTTAAAGCGCTGCATGGAGGCAGTAGATCATAGAGCTTGTAAAACTAGAAGGCAGTCCGATGACAGTTCGAACTGACCTATTTTACCCCGCATTTTAGACTTAAGTTTGGTCTTCATGAAACCGCTAGATCATATAGCATGACAGCGGATGACATAATCTTAAACGGATCCGATGGATCACATATTTTTGATTTCTTTTTCAGACAAGCGACAGAGTTGGATTTTTATTTGGAGTCGTTCGATCATATAGCTTGAGCGTGGATGACTCAGTGGAATACTATAAATTATTTTGTTCTCATAACTTAAAGACGGAGGTCCCCATTGGGGTTCTCTTTCTTAACTAACCGACTTAGATGGTAGACGTTAAAGTTGGATCTTACTCAGTTACGATAATTCAAATTGCTTGACCGCAGAAGTCTAAGTGGGAGCCTCATTTGAGAGTGGTGTTTCCATCCCTTACATGTTGGTTCTTCCACCTTAGTAGATTGAAGCTTCTTTGTCTACCGTTCAGTAGGGTCTTGGCTTTCCGATCCAGGAAGGCATGCCTTCCTTGAGCTGGGATAGTAAGGAATTTAACAATACCAATAAGACAACGAGCCAACTAGCTTTACTCACTGTGGACCCAACCTCAGTTGGTCTTTACTTTGCTCTACTCAGCAACACATTGTTGCTGCAATAATGCTACCAGAAGAAACAAAATATAATTTCTTCCTATTTTGTTTTCTTCTCGTTGTTGTTGTTGTTGTTGTTGTACGCTAGTTAGTTAGTTAGTTAGTTGAACACAAATGAGTATTTACTTAAACCAAATAAACGTGATTTCCACGTGACTGCTGACATTGTCGAAACCGGTGTTTACTGAGCCTGAACATTCTTTGCATTTTTACGTTGTTGTTGTTGGCTGTTGGTTGTTGGTTGTTGGTTGTTCTTTGCTTGTTTGTTTGCTTGTTGTTGTTGTTGTTGTTTTTACCAGCAACTCTTTGCAAGTATTTTTGTTTATCTCAGCAAAACAACGGCTCCTGCATTGAGGAGTTGTCATTTTTACTGTTGTCTGATTGCATTTAACGGTGTATCGTTGGGCGGTGCTCGAGTACGCGGAGCTATAAACTTTATGCCGCTGTGGAACTTAGCGGAAAATAGCGGAAAATAGTTGAAAAATATAACTTGTTGTTGTTACTTTGTTGCCCTGCATAGCTCGCTGGCATTCAGAGTTGTAAAGATGTCAGGAAGGGATCACAAATTCCGCACGGAAAGTGAAAGAGGGAGAGAGAGAGAGGAAAGAAGCAAAAAGCTGGCGCTGAGTTTGTATTTACACTTCGTTGACTTAAACGACGGGAAAATTAACAAAGTAAGCAATGTGGTTTAGCGTGTGCGAGACGCGATCAAGGCCAGAGGGCTTAGAGAGATCGAGTTTGAGTGGAGTAAATCCGATAACACTGATAGTGGGACCAAGAAAGGACAGATAAAATGAAATTCCCATTCCGAGGCTTCCGGATAAAGGTAGTAGAAGGCTCACAAAACTCGTTACAGCTTACAGAGTGCATAGTAGAGAGCCGAAGGAAGCCGATATCTGGCTCCGAGGCTCGAGGTATTGTGAGATGTAAGCAAGAAAAAGTAACAAAGCTCAATAAAGCGCCTCCTTGGGACTGGCAAATATATTTGAGTTTAAAAATCACACCCCATTCTTCAGAAACTGCTCGCTATGCAACTCAGTGCCATATCTGAGTTTACTTTCGAGAGAGGGTCTTTTAAAATCTCACACTCGGCTCGAAGAGGCACGAAAATTTCCAAAATGTTGTAGTTTAATTAGAGATCGACTGTACTCTAGTACTCTTTCACAAAGAGAAGGAAACTCTGGAAAAAATGAGGACAAAAGTCGGGAAATACACACGGTTACTACGAAGGCTTCTCGTCAGATAAAGTAATATATTAAAGGATCTAAAAACCATGTTGAAATTCCTTATGCCATCGATGCAGTCAGCAGAAGATCTTGCCTGCGTTGTTCAGACGCTGAAGACTGTAGAGATTAGACTCTTCCTACAGCGCTTTGTTGGCCGCAATGTAAGTTAAGGTTGGTAGGTGTTTATTCTTGAGAAATGTATCACGGCTCTATATGGGAACTGTATTTTACTTAACAGTGCTGGTAGTGAGACATCTCACGGTTTGAACTGGGAGTTCGCAAATACTAAAGTGGCCTAATTAGACTCTTCGTTGGCTTTTTTCTCTTTCCCTTTCGATCTCTGTAACCAGATCAGGTATAAGCTAACCTAAAGGACTCAAGAGACTTAAAATTTTTAGACATATCGCAAGAGTTCGACAATATGCTTGAAGTGGATCATAAGCCGGTCGCTAATTCTTAATACGCAAGTCACTACGCAGATTTCAGCGAGCTCAAGGCAGCGAAGTCATGTTAGGTTGCTCTGGGTCGAGGAATGTCACCTTTATTGTCCAATCTTTATGTCTAACTGCACTTTAGTGAGAGATATTTCTGACATGTTGAGGACGCAAAACAAATTAATGACTATTTGTTATGAGCTCGGTGTGAGAAACGGTTTTGGCACTGAGCAGGCTTCTTCAAAACCTGCAATGGGTCAGGAAGCCTTTTAATAGGTAGGAAAAATCGAGGTCGAAGTCCTTTTATTGGTGGTGTCCTATAGATTTAAAACAATGGAGTGCAAGTGTGAGCGGCCTCTCTCAGTTCTCAGTTTTACTGGCGAAAAGAGCATCGCACCGCAAGCAAGTTACTCTCGCTCTCTCTTATCTCTTATATAAAACATTTTAACTTCTTCCTCTGGACTCTTATGAGCTCCTCATCATTATTCAGTCCAGAAATTTTTTTAAAATATTATTCGCTTTTTAATTTCCTGTTCTAACGGTAATCATCAGCACTTTTATGCTCTTTAGCGTTTATTAAAAGATTTTCATTTCGAGTACTCTCGTTCGCTCTCTCCCTCTCCTCGTCTGCTCGCGGCATACCTTAATGCTTTCGAAAAGTTTCTTAACCGATTAATTAAATAACAGCTGGGGCACCTAAAAGTTGGCTTTTCAAAAATTTCATGGAAAAAAAATTCAAAAATTTTTGTTTTTAATTTTTCATAATGTTTTTAGCGTTGCTAATGCGAATTTGCTAATAAAAGCAATGAATTATGGCAACATTTTGTTGTAATTTATGTAGTAGGGAAGTCTGGAGTGCACAAGCAGACAAAGAGGCACGAGTGTGAGAGCGTGAGTAAGGGAGCATTTTACGCAGAGTGTGCTGTGAGTATTGAAATATAGTTGAGTGTTCGAATTTTTGCTCATTTCCACTTAATTTCCGCGTTCATTAATAAATTTTGGTTGGAGAAAATTAATTGATTTCCAAAATGCTTTTGAGGAGAGCGATAAGCGAGTGCTGGAGTCTCATAGTCTGAAATTCGCGTTCCTGTACAGTGAATTTTGAATTTGAGTATTTCTTTTCATTATACGGAGAGGTGAAGCCCGCCGTTAAGGAACTAATTGGATCTTATCAGTGTGATTTTAAATCTGGCAAATCTACGAAGTCTTTACCTTCGATATGTCAAAGCTTTTTTATGCCCAAAAATTGAGTGGGAGTTCTGCGGGCCAACGCGTCTTCAGATATGGTGACTCTCTTTCGTGTTACTTCTTCAACCCAATGCTGGAGAAAGTTATAACAGCTGCTGAGCTTCATAGAGAGGGTCCAATCTGCTAAAGAAGCCGTTAGTTCTCCTTTTTCCTACTGTATATAAAGACGGGAAGCGAATTGGTCTCTTAATGTATGAGGGTGAGACGAAATATCTGCTGTCATCACACAAACAGTCATCGCATTCAGGACTCGGCTCCCTCGTCACTTTTGAGAGTAATAATTTTGAAGTTGTGGACGATTTCGTCAATCTAGGAACCAGAATTAACAACACCAACAATGTCAGTCTTAATAAGGCTAACACGGAATCACTATCGGCAAGAGGTCACCAACAGGTCATCAACAGGTGCTACTTTGGACTGCGCTGGCAACTGAAAAATGAAGATTTCTCTCGATTCTACAAGTTCTTCAGCAACCCTGTTGTTGTTGTTGTAGTAATCGAAAAAATATACCCCGAATTAGTTATCGGGGAATATTGCGAGAGTGACAGCCCTTAGTTGTATAAAAATCCGAATTGCTCGGGTATCAGGAACCATTGAATTTTAGTCCCTCTTATGAGAGGCATGCCTTACGGGGGGTAAATTCTTTAATCCCCAACCCGCAGGGAGTGTGTTTTGAATCCCTAAGCCATAGGGGTCCTTATCATCCCCGTTTTTCTCTATGGAATGAAGAGACAGCGGTTACATTGGCTAGGTCTTATCGTCCGGCTGGATGAAAACATTCCAGATTAGCTGTAGCAGAGGGAGAGTAAAACCTGTACTGCCTTAAAGCGGTCTTGAGGTTGGAGAAGGAACTGGCTGCTGCCCTTGAAGTGGCCAATTGTGGTCAGAATAAAAAGAAGAAGAAGAAGAAGAAGAAGAAGAAGAAAAAGAAGAAAAAGAAGAAGTAGAAAGGGAAGAATAAGAAGAAAAAGAAGAAGAAGAAGAAGAAGAAAAAGAAGAAGAAAAAAGAAGAAAAAAGAAGAAGAAGAGGAAGAAGAAGAAGACGAAGTAGAAAAAAAAGAAGAAGAACTCTCAGCAAACACAGCGCAGAGCCCTTCAACTCTTCACTTCTTCGACTTTCATAGAGAAAAATATGAAATTTTCTTCAATTTTATTTCGTTACACAAAAATTTCCCTGTGTTAAACATCAACAATTTCCCTCCAATACACTCCCATACATATATATGTACATAAATATTTCCCTGATTGACTGCTTGTGCCGGATATGTCCATTAAGTCAGCCAGCTGAGGCAGGAAAAGAGTGAAGAGAGTGGCTAAAGAAGCATATATATGTATTTATTCTGTGGAGAATGCAATAGAAATGCAATAAAAATGCAACAAAAAGCAGCTAAAGAAACTTCTCTGGTTTATTTATTTTATTTTATTTATTTTTTATTTACAAGGAAATTTTTTTTTAGTATTGAAAATATGCAGTTATGTGTAACATTTCATTCATTTATGCTTTTTTTAATTTTTTGCCTTTTTTCTCTTCTTAAGTCTCTTCTTTCTATTTTTTCAATTATTTTCTATTTTTGTTTTTGTTTTTGGTCTGTGCAACAGACAGTCAGATTTCCTCTGCCAGTCTCTGCGTTCGCCTAGTCTACGCGTTGTAGAGAAAATATAAACAGAAAAAATGATGAATGAAGACATGCAGGCGGGAGAAAGAGCTACTCAGGCAGCCTTAAGTATTCGCATAGATGTGTGTACATATGTAGTACATGCATATATGCGCCTGTCTGTGGTATGTGGGTGTCAGCTTGTTGTTGGAGTTAGTCGAAAGTGCAGCAGATAGTCAGCCATTCAGGCATTCAGTCATGCAGTCACTCAGTGTTGAGTCTGATTATTTGTTTAACACATTTTTGAGTCAATTCCACGGAAGGCAGCAATTATATGTGAAAATGTGTCTATCTTTAGACATGTGTATGACAAGATATATTTCCATATCTACATTAGCATTAGTTTGCTGTGAAGTTTTCTATGGAAGTTGTTGAATAAACACGGCTGCTTGTTAAAATTATGCTATTTTGAACTCTTTAAAGACTCATATAAGCGACCACAGTACGGCAGGTACAGTGAATCGGCCCCAGAGCGGTATTGAGCTCAATATTTCAGGAAATGTTGCCACTAATGACATACTGCGTTACTGCAAGTTTTAAGTTCTCTATTTATTAGAGTTTTCGAAAAATTCAAAAACCTGCCTTAACAGCTAGATATAATTTTTTCCGCAGGATATAGTGGTGCGATTGATCTAAATTTTGGTTATGTTTTAGCTCATAATATTTGCTTCTAGGGAAAAAATTAAGAGCTTTATCGGCTCAAAATGTTCTTCAAAAAAGGTGAGTTTACGTTCAAAATTATTGTAATTCAAATTTTAGAGCACGTTGAGGCTCCGATAAAATTCTGAAACAACTTTTTTCAAATTTCTCATACAATTTTCTGGGGATTTTTCAGTATCGTAAGTTTTTTAAACGAAAAAAAATTATAAAATGAATATTTTATACAAAAAATTTTGGGTTTTCACGATTTCTCCAGGGAATTAACAAAATGCGGCGCTTATTTGAATACTGTATTCTTGCAAGCCAAAAATAACAAAAAAATCACTTGAAAAAATGAAGCCAAAATTAAAAAGAAAATCAGTTTTATTTTCTAATTTTATTTTATTTGAATTTTATATTCTTCTTCTTCTTCGCGCCACTCGTTTCATCCTTTTGCTGTTGAAAATACCAAGTGATATCAGGTCGTTCTCCACCTGATCCTTCCAACAGAGTGGAGGTCTTCCTCTTCCTCTGCTACCGCCAGCGGGTACTCCATTCAAAACACTTTCAAAGCTGGAGCGCTCACATCCATTCGAACGACATGACCTAGCCAACGTAGCCGCTGTCTCTTGATTCGCTGTACCATGTCAATGTCGTCGTACAGCTCGTACGTCAGCTCATCGTTCCATCGCCTGCGGTATTCGCCATTGCCAACGCGCAAAGGACCATAAATCCTCTGCAAAACTTTTCTCTCGAAAACTCCTAAAGCCGCCGACTCATCGGATGTAGACATCGTTCAGGCTTCTGTACCATATGTCAGGACGCAGGATGATGAGCGACTTGTAGAGTTTGGTTTTGGTTTTTTTACTTTACTATTTTACTTATCAATTACCTTACTCAGTCCAAAGCGCAGCACCTATGTGGCAAGAGTGTTTCTGCGTTGGATTTCAAGGCTGACATTTTTGGTATTGTTAATGTTGGTTCCCACATAGACGAAATTATCTACGACTTCGAAGTTGTGACTGTCAACAATGAGGTGGGAGCCAAGTCGCGAGTGCAATGACTGTTTATTTGATGACAGGAGATATTTCCTCTTGCGCTCGTTCACTACCAGACCCATGCGCCTCGCTTCCTTGTCTAATCTGCAGAACGCAGAACTTACGTTGCGGTTGTTGTGACCAATTATATCAATATCATCGGCATACGCTAGAGTCTCCTTGTCTGAAACCTCGTTTGCTATCGAACGGCTCGAAGAGGTCCTTCCCAATTCTGACTGCGCTTCTGGTATCATCCAGGGTCAGTTTACATAGCCGTGCCGTAAGAGTTTTGTGGGGATATCAAATTCAGACATAGCGGCGTAGAGGCAGTTCCTTATCTTGCTGTCCTAGGTAGCTTTGAAATCGATAAAAAGTTGGTGTGTATCGATTCTTTTTCTCTCGGGTCTGCTCCAAGAGTTGGCGCATGGTGAATATCTGGTTTTGCGAATGGTGCATTTGCTAGGTCTAAAGCCACACTGTTAAGGTCCGATCAATTTGTTGGCGGTGGGCTTTAGTCTTTCCCAGAATATGCTAGATAGAATCTTATATGCGATATTGAGGTGTCTTAACCCACGATAATTGGCGCAGACCATGGGGTCTCCCTTTTTTTTTTTTGAATTCGCACAGAGCACACTTAGCTACCATTCGTCGTCAGGCATACTTTCGTCCGACCATATTCTGCTAAGAAGCTGATGCATGCACCTTGTCAGCTCATCGTCAGTCGTCGTATTTGAATGGCTTGGTCGGTAAGCCGTCGGCTTCAGTCGGCGCTGTTATTTTTTAAACAGCCAAATGGGCAATCGCTAATCGCAATTTTTATAATTTTTTATTTTAGTTTATTTTATTTCATTTCTTCTTCTTCTTTTCTACTGTTTTTGTTTTTAACGTTCAACTTTTAGATCCCCAACAAATTTTGTCTAGTTAATTAATGCCAACAACGAAAGTGAAAGAAACAAAAAAAGCAGGTGAAGCAAAAAAAAAAAAAAAAAAAAAAAAAATTAAAAAAAAAATTAAAAAAAAATAAAATTAAAAAAAAGAGAAATAAAAATTGCACAAAGAAATTTATTGCCAAATCCAACACTGCAGTTAGTCACAATTAGTCACAAAAGATTGTTGGCCAAAACCAGTTACCTTGAATGGGGTATTTGCTGCTGCTGCTGCTGTGAGACCGTGAGGAAAAACAACAACAAAATTCGCGAACATAAATAAGCAGAACGAAATGCAATAAAAAACGGTAGATAAAGACAAATGTTGGTTAAATAAGACATTTGACAATTTATAGCCAACAATTTTTCAATAACAAAAACAGCAACAACAACAAAAAAGTAGATAAATTAAAAAAAAAAAATTTTTTTTGCCAATAAATTATTGATTAGATACGCGATCACATCCAACTTAGCATGTACATATGTGCATACTTGTGTGTGTGTGTGTAACTAATTAATGAGTGAGTGTTTGTCTATACATAACTGCGGAGTGAGTCTTCCCTGCTTTTAATGGTTAATTAGTGTAAAATCAATTCAAAAATATTCGAAAAAATCCACTAAAAAATTTGCTACATTTTAGAAAGTGTTTGTATAGAAATGTTTGTATGTTTGTTGCCTCTACCTCATCAGCTTTTGCTTTGAATTCCGCTTTTTTTTTATAAATCTATAAAACAATTGTCGTGCTTATGCCACTCAATTGGCTGTTCAGCTTTTGATTGTACTCTTGGCTGATATAATACTCGGTTTTTGCTTGATTGGTGTGGGAAAAAGTTTAGAAAAATTTTATTTTGAAATTATTTTTTTCATTATTTTTTTATTTAATACTTTTTTAACGGTTTCTTTATACTCTCTTCCTTATTCTCATTTAATTTTTTTCTTATAGAAAACAAAAATAAATTCAAATTTAATGGAGAATCTCTATTATCATTCGAAAGAGCATTCTTTGGCATTTATTTTTTGAAGATTCTCTCTTTCAAATGTTGGACGCAGCTACGTCTGTGGAAGCGCATAGGCTTTAGAATTTACATATCCCCACAGGCCCACAGGAAAAAGTCTAACGGTGTGTTATCAAACGATCTTGGTGGCCAATCGATCAGCCCAAAACGTCAAATTATCTGCTCGATAAATCCATTGATTAATGCGATGTGTGGTGTGAAGTGATGCCGTCATGTTGAAACCAAATATCGCGGAGATCACGAGCTTCAATATGAGGCATCAAATAGTCGGTTATCATGGCGTGATAACGGTCGCCATTGACGGTTACGTTCTCACCGGCATCATTTTTGAATAAATATGCACCGATAATTCCACCGGCACACAAACCACACCAAACGACGTTTTCTCTGGATGAACTGGCAGCTCTTGAATATCTTCAGGTTGCTCTTCATCCCAAATACGGAAATTTTGCTTGTTTACATACCCATTGAGTCAGAACTGGGCCTCATCGCTGAATAAAATTTAGCTCGAAATCATCGGATCTTCTTGGAACTTTTCAAGAGTTTGCATGTAGCACGGGGCACCCCAATAAGTTATTTATCGGGCAGAATCTGCATGGTCCTGCCTCACCTGGTTCACCTACCTTGCAATTTCTCTCTATGTCGCTGCGACCAGGAGCCTAAATGATAGATAATCTGTTCTGCTTGGCCATTTCCTGTGGAGTGCGGTGACATTTCAGCCAATGTAGACTACAGCCTACCTAATGGCTGAAATTTCAACTTGGAATCACCGCAATGCTCAGGTGGCCTGAAAGAGAGATCAGGCGGTATATATCTGAATACTATCGACTGGGCATCATAGTCATTGCTCCATTCATCACTTTTTGCGGGATTGCCGAGGGTCCAAATCGTTTATTAAATGCTGCGGCTTACCTTCTAACGTTTCACCGCGTCTAGCTTTCGCTTGTCGTTACATTACACATCTTCACATTACCGCTACCAACTCATCTCAATAGAACTTGCCGTGTTTTTCTCTTTCCTCACGACCTAGGAACGCCTTATTCTAGCTGAGCATCTTGTAATATATGGGGTTCTTATGTCTGATCTTTCAACCAGTACGACTCGTTACGCTTCTTTCGTACATACACTCTGCTTGTGGTGTCTCATTTGGTCTTATCTTCTTACAGTTCAGATCGTTCTACCTCCGTTCATCTCTTTTTATATATGAATATGCATCATCTTCTTTTGCCTGCCGAGGTAGACTTTCCAGTTCATTTGTATTGTTCTTCTTCTTTAATTTTCTCAAATTGTCCTGTCTCGATGCGCTCTTTCGCTTGTTTTCATTACATTTGCTTCCGATAACCTAACCTAACCTTCTAATAACCTAAGCGGGTTCTTCTCAGTCCGTCTCCTTGCCATCTATTTCTTCGCAGTCCCTTTTCACTTCAGTCGTTGCTCTTACCCTTGCACCTCTCCGTATTACCTCGTCTCAACTCGTCTTCTTTACCCGTCTCGCCTAACCTTTGCTCTCCTCACTTCAACTCAACTTCCCTTGTTTAGTCTCATCTGCTGTCAGCCTACCTCGTCCCATCTTGGTCATTTCGTATGTACGAAATCAATGTAAACTCGGTCTCCAGTCTCAATGTTATGATTTGCTATTAAAAACTTTCGTCTACTTTCGTTGTTATTGTTGTTGTTGTTGCTCTGTTTGTCATTATCATAGAACTTAAAGTCAAAGTCATAAAGATGGTAAAGTGAAAAGTTTCTTTGGCAATCTAGCGAGAATTATATCTGGGCGTCTGCGAGTGTGTGTCATTACATAAAGCGCTTTATGGGTCAGTATGCCGCTGACTTCGGCTGGCGCACAAACAAACAAACAACCGAACCAACAACCGAACGAGAGGATATCCAAGTAATCACCCGCATCATCATCATCATCGTCAGCAGCAACAGCAGGCAATGAAAATTGATGGAAATGCGAGGGTTTCTGAGCTAAAAAGAAAGTAAAAAGTGAAAGTGAAGGAGGGAGAAATGAGTAAAACATGGGGAAAATGAAAGTCCGAGGAGCTTCCTTTCGTAGTTTGCTAGGCTGCTATGCAACTAAAGGCAATTAAAATGAAAGCTGCCTCTTCGTCTCTTCACCTCTTCATCGCTCTTTCTGCTTTGCTTTGCTTTGCTTTACTTTGCTTTGCTTTGCTCTTATCAACACAGCCAACCAGCTTTTCCCCTCGTTCCTGACACATCCTGCTTCTCAATTCATATCTAGTGGCCTGCCTAATGACACGCCTCGCCACGCCAGCTGAGGTAGTGTATGGGCTTTCATCTGATGTCGAGAGAAAGAGTTTCGCTCTGTTCGAATGACAGTTAGTGGCCTTGATATCTCTCTTAATTGGCAAAGTGCGAAGATTTTTGAAAATTAAGTTAACAAGTTGTTGTTATTGTTTGACAATAACAGTGACTTCTTAGTGGTATGAGGGTGTTGGTTGGAATGGTTAATGAGTATTTCCATAACGAGCGCAAATAAAATGAGCAAAAGGCGGATGGGGTAGTAGTTTTTTTGGGAAAGGAGAAGGAGGAGGACGAACTGAGTTGGTTAAAGGAGTCTTATATTTAAAGGGTTAGGTGATTTGGCGTTCTTTGTTGAATAAGTAAGTACTTTAATCTCACTCGGAGGTCCTCAGGGACTTGCCGATATGCTTACACTTTTCCGTCTGGCTCCGTTAGGATTGTCTTAGGTTTAAATCTCATATTAGGTGGAGAGTAAGGAGAGAGGGAGTCCTAAAGGACAGACTTAGAGTTTCCAGTTGTCTTCTCCTATCAATAAGCATCAGCTCTCCCCATGGACAAGATCTCGCAATGTCAAAAACTAAGTTTGCGTTGTCGGAGTACACACACCTAGTGGAAATCTGATCCTTATTGGCAGCCGGGCTCGTAATTTTAAGCCTAACACCCTTTAACGGACAATAGGACTATTGTATACAGATAGCCAGACCTTTTCACAACAGTTAGCCGACTCGTCTACCTTTAAAACTAGCCTTTACCATGAATTAACGTAGGGTTAATACATGCTGATAGCTAGACTTTTCAACGGCACCGAACCGCATCTCCTTTCTTGCTCTTCCAGCTCAACATCGAGCAGAGTTTGATTAGAAAGACAACAGCTCTTGGTCTGGAAACCTATTAGTGTCAATTAAAAACTCTTGACATGAGAGACGGGTCGATGTAGCTAGCAGGAAGCTCGACTTCTAGCTGCCTAAAAACTTTCAAAGCCTTTAATGGCTCGAGGGTTCGTGTTTCATGTTCGCTCCGTCCCAGTTCTCTATGTACGCGCTTTATCTACAAGTGAATACTACAACGAAATTGAGTTGGGTTACAGCATTTGGACATCTCTTATGCTCATAACGAGTTAGCATTAGTTTAGGAATACGATTTTCGTTTCAAAATCGACTTGGTTAACCAAGTTTCCATTAAAGTGTTTCACTAAAATTTCCTGCCTACTCCGCGCCTTCCTACACCGGCTCCAACTGCCAAAAATTAAAAATATTCAAAAAAGCTCACCTCAAACCACTTCCGAAATGTCAAAATATGACAAAATTTATCTAAAGCTGATTGGCTCCCCCTGCCGCTTTGGGCAAAATAGTTGAACTGATTTGAGAGCCAATGTAAGGTGTGTCAACAAACTGAGCACTTGTATGCCGCGCACGTACCGGTGTCAACGGTGACAAATGTCAAAAACCGAATGGAGCTTTTCATTTTCTATGCCACTTTTACTCGCTTCTCTCTCTCTCTTTTCACCGCGCCTTCCGCGCTTTCCGCGGTTGTCGCGGTTTTATTG
Organism: Neoceratitis asiatica; assembly: GCA_030068015.2. Taxonomy (NCBI): domain Eukaryota; kingdom Metazoa; phylum Arthropoda; class Insecta; order Diptera; family Tephritidae; genus Neoceratitis; species Neoceratitis asiatica. The sequence continues at coordinate 95,476,263 of CM061525.1, read as the reverse complement.
GCATTTTTAGTACGTTTTTTTTGCTTTTATTGTTGTACGCCATTATTTCCCGAGGGTCCATGTCAATTGACAATTTACATAATGACATTATGTTGTGGTGAAATTGCCACCGTTTACGTGGCGCCAAAGATGACGTGGAAAAATTATGGAATTTTTATGTGAAAAATGAGAGCGAAAGCGAAATTAATGTACACGCTGAGAGAGAGTGGCACAGATGGAGAGTATGAAGAGTGCTAAGAAAATAAAAAATTGGAAAATATAATACAAATATGAGTTTGAAACCTTCTTTAAGTCGCCGCATATTCTCAAAGAGCTTTTAAGCATTACTCCTGATAGCGCGCTGCTCAAGCTCTTCGTACGTACGCATTTTGGCCTCTCTCTCTTTTTGTTTCTGCAAAAAAAATTGTTTACTTCTACGACTCCCAGCAACTCTCATCTACAATGTAGGAGACCTCATCGTACTCGCTGTAATTCTGGTCTTTTCGAAGAGCACCACTACCTTAAGCGTCAGCACGTAAGGGGCTTAAAATATAATCCTTCAGTTTCTATATACAGATCTCTAAGATGAGTGCCCTTAGAGCCATGGAGTGAAAATTAAGCAGAAATCTTTGGCAGTCCAGTGAGATCCCAACTTTTTGACATCGAACTTTCCCAGAGTTTCTTAACCGCAGCTGCCAGTTGCACAAAGGCAAGTCCGACTGATAGATCCAAAGTTTGTGGAAGCGTATGGTGAATCTGCTCCGACCGATAAGTCAGGCATAGAGTGGTTTCGATTCTTCAAAATAGTGATTTTAGCCAAACGCTTCCTCGAAAAACAGAAAGAAACGTGTGAAAAGCATGACAACGCTTGCCCCCTTCTGGCCAACGGTTAAAAGCATTCTGGAAACGCTGAAATGGGAGGTCTTACCGCACCCGCCGTATTCAAAGCGGCATCGCTTCGCTCTATAGGCTCTTGAAAAGTTCCAAGAAGATCCCACGTTTTCGAGCCAAATTTTATTCAGCGATGAATCGCATTCCTGGCTCAACGGGTATGTAAACAAGCACGATTGCCGCATTTGGGATGAAGAGCAATCTGAAGGGATTCAAAAACTGTCATTTTATCAACGGTTTGGTGTGGTTTGTGGGCCGGTGGAATCATCGGTTCATATTTATTCAAAAATGATGCCGGTGAGAACGTAACCGTCAATGGCGATCGTTATTGCGCCATGATAACTGACTATTTGATGCCTGAAATTGAAGCTCGTGATCTCCGCGACATTTCGTTTCAACAAGACGACGGCCCCACTTCCCACCACACATCGCATCAATCAATGGATTTATTGAGAGAACACTTTAGTGAGCGGATAATTTCACGTTTTGGGCTGGTCGATTGGCCACAAAGATCGTGTGATAACACACCGTTAGACTTTTTCCTGTGGGCCTGTGGGGATATGTAAATTCTAAAGCCTATGCCGACAATCCCGCTTCGATTCAGGCCTTGGAGCAAAACATTACGCGTGTCATTCGCCAGTTGTAAGTTACCAGTCGAACAAGTCATCGAAATTTGGACTCAACGGATGGACCATCTGAGGCGTAGCCGCGGCCAACATTCGAAATAGATAATCTTCAAAAAATAAATGCCAAAGAATGCTCTTTCGAATGATATTAAACCCATTTCCCCATTAAATTGAATTTTCTGTGTTTTTTTTCTCTAAAATGGCTTTAAATCAATTTTTAATTTAATAAAAATAATTAAAAATGCATAAAAATGGTTTTGTAGAAAAAAATGAATTTTTTTCGCTCAAATAGTTGAATCACGTGGTGAGCGGATTTTTTTCAGCGCTACGAAAAAAAAATTCCTTCAACTTTGGCGCACAAAATTATCATCAATTTCAATTAAGCGATAAATAGACTTAATTAAATTATTCATAATTATCATTGTTATTACGTGTACATGTATGTATGCATGTATGTTTGTATGTATGTATGTATGTATGAAATAAAGCCAATAAATTGAAAATCCAAATAAATTGGCGGAAAATGCGCTGAGAGCAAGCAAAAAAGGTAGAAAGCCAAGCAAAAAAAAAAAAATACAAAATACAAAAACAAAGCCAAAAAACTCTTTGGCAACGCGCCAGCAGCGCTTTTTGTGGGCTTTGCTTGCAGTTGGCAACCCTTTACAATGTTTTTTTTTGGTTCTTTGGAGGGTTTGCCTGCGTTGAGTGGATTTTTTTGTGCTCTTTTTTTTCTCAAAAATACTGACTAAAATTTTACAATGCAATTAATGTAATTAACTTTATTATGCAGTTATAATAAGATAATGAAAAACAAAAATCAATTACAATAACAACAGCAACAACAAGGCTTTTATTAACAAACCAAAGCAAAGTGGAAGGCATTAATTTGGCCCCATAATAAATGCCATGAAGGCAGAGGAGTACGAAGTGGAAGACGGGGAAGACTGAAGCGCCACTGTGTGGCTCTCAAAATATAAACTTTCAAATAAATTTTTTAAATAAAAAATTTTCATAAAAAATTTTCAAGAAATTGATTTTCCAATTAAATTTCAAAAAAAATAAAATCAAAATAAAAAAATTAAATTCAAAATAAATTTTCAAAGAAATTTTCAAAATGATTTTCAAAATGATTTTCAAAAAATTAATTAAAAATAAAAATTTTTAAATAAATTTTCTAAATAAATTTTCTTAATAAAGTTTCCAAATTAATTTTCGAAATGAAAAGATTAATAATATTCAAAATACATTTTCAAAATAAATTTTTAAAATGATATTCAAAATAAATTTTCAAAATGATTTTCAAAAAATTAATTTTCCAAAAAAAATTTTTAAATAATTTTCAAAACTAATTTTCGAAATAAAAACATTAACATTAATATTCAAAATATAATTTCAAAATAAATTTTCAAAATAAATTCTCAAAATGATTTTCAAAAAATTAAAAAAAATTTTTTTTCAAATAAATTTTCAAAATAAATTTTCAAAATAAATTTTCTAAATAAATTTTCCAAATTAATTTTCGCAATAAAAAAATTAACATTAATATTCAAAATACATTTTCAAAATAAAATATTCAAAATAAAGTTTCAAAATATAGTTTCAAAATAAATTTTCAAAATAAATATTCAAAATAAGTTTTCAAAATAAGTTTTCAAAATAAATTTACGAAATATTTTTCAAAATAATTGTCAAAATAAAATTTTCAAAAAAAAAAAAAAATTTCAACAAAAAAAAAATTTTCAAAATAATTGTCAAAATAAAATTTTCAAAACAAATAAAAAAAAAAAATTCAAAATAAATTCTCAAAATATATTTTCAAAAAATTTTTTAAACAAATTTCAAACTGAATTTTCAAAAAAAATTTGTTTTTTAAATAAATTCACAAATAAATTTTCAAAATAATTTTCAAAATAAATTTGAATGAAGCGGCGGCTATGCAAACCCACTCGGGGTGGAGAGTCTCCGAAGGTTATCTCTTAAGTAGGACAATGTTGCCACACACTTGCATACACACATACACACATACAAGTAGGCACGGCATGGCGTCAAGTGCTGCAAGCATTTTAATACAATCACTATCAAATAGGAACAACAACAACAACAACATTAATTTAGAGCATTACCAAACAACAATAACAACAACAACAAGAGCAATCGTGCCAAAGTCTCTGCATAAGCCAGTTTCACTTCCAAGTGCAAGCAGAAAGAAGCTGCTGCTGCAGCGAAAACGCTTACTGTGCTAGTGAATAATGCATTAGCAACAACAACAGCAGCAACAACAATAACAACAACGTAGTTTCTATCTATGCCACTAAAATTGTGTGGCTAATTCAATTAGCGGCATTCGTTGGTTGGTCGGTTTAGCTGCTTCTATGCTGTGGCATTTGACATATGCAAATTCGGCAACAAACCGGCAATAGTGGTGGCCCGTTATGTGGGAGAAGAGGAAGAAAACGAGGTAAGCGAGGAGCATGAAGCCGCTATAGTGCTATTAATAACCATCAAGTGTGTGTGTATGTATGTATATATGTAAATTATTGTTGACTCGATTAAATGCGAATCGATTTTTTATTGAGAAAATTTAATTAATCAATTTTTTTCACACCACTAAATGCTGGTTTGGCGGATTTTCGGGCCAAAAACCTCATATAATTGATACCATTTCACGTACATAGAAGGCATTAAAAAGGAAATCAAATAAAAAAAATAAAATAAAAATAAAAAAATAAAAATTTTACTAAAATATTTTTCTTTATATTCTTCAAAAATATGTATGTATTTTCATTCGAATAAGAGTTTACCTCATATATATGAACCCATTTACATACATATATATACAACTGTATCTCGCTACATTCCCCCCTCCAATGTAAAAATTATGCAACATTTCCCGGTAAACAAATAAAAATTAATTACAAACTCAATTAAAACTAAGCAACGAAGCGTCCAGCAACAACACATAACATACATACATACATACATACATATATCGCAGAGAACCCTCGCCACTGAGTCCAGCGAATGGTGAAAGGTCAAAGCACGCCGCGCAGTGTACTTGGCAACCAAAGTAAATAATAAGTTTGTATTTATGTATGAATGTAAGCGTGTGAGCTACAAATAACAGTACTTAGTGCTGCACAAACATAGTATAACCAATAAAATTGTAACAACAACAACAACAACAACAACAATATGAATTAAGTGTAAATCTAAATCAGCAAAGCAGAAAGGTGTTAAGTTACTAAGGTTTCAAGCGAAAAAACAAACGCATTAAATAAGAGAGCAAGTGTTTTGAGCAGGTGTCGTTGGCGGAAAAGCACATAAAATTGCACATATAAGTAGTGAGCACTTCTTAACGCTTGAATATTATTGAATTAATTGCAGAAATTTTAAGCAAATTTAATTTCATATAAATTTCCATTTATTAATATATAAATTTTGCACTAAAAAAATTATAAAAATAAATTCAAAATAAATTTTCGAAAACTAAACTTTCGAAATACATGAAAATATATAATAATTTAAAAAAACCTTCTAAACAAATTTTCCAAATAATTCTTCCAAATAATCTTTCAAAATATTTTCAAACTAATTATTAAAAAAAAAAAATCCAAATAAATTTTGAAAAAAAAAAAATTCGAAATATATTTTGAAAAAAAATTAAAAAAAAAATTTAAAAAATTTCAAATTTAATATTCAAATATTTTTCAAAATAAATTTTCAAAAGATTTTTAAATTAAGTTTTTCATGTTATTTTTAGAAGTTAAGAAAAATCTAAAAAAAAAATCTAAATAAATTTGCTGAAAGTGTATTATTATCGACGTAAATTGAAAATAAATTTCAAAGTTAAAATACATAGTAAAATTTTAAAATAAAAAAAAAAAAAATTCTAAATTAATTTAAGAAATAATATTTCAAAATAAATTTTCACAATTAATTTAAAAAAACGTAATTTAAATTTTTTTTTTCTAAACTAATTTTCTAAATAATTTTTAAAAAGGAATTTTCAAGATAAGTTCCAAAATAAATTAAAAAAAAAAAATCAAAGTATATTTTCAAATTTAGAATTCAAAATAAATTTTAAAAATAATTTTCGAAATTATTTTTCAAAAAAAAAATTTTTTTTAAATAAATTTTCATGATATATTAAAAAAAATTCTAAAAATTTTCGAAATAAATATTCAACAAATTTTGTAAATAAATTTTTAAAACAATCAAATATCAGAATATAACTTCAAAATAAATTATGAAAATAAGTTTTGAAAACAAATTTTCTAAATAAATTAAAGAAAAAATTCAGAATATAGTTTCAAAATATATTTTCAAAATAAGTTTAAGAATATTAAAAGAAATTTCAAAATAAATTTCTTTAAGTAAATTTTCATTATAAATTAAAAACATTCCAAAATAACTTTCGAAATAAAATTTCAAAATGAATAAAAGAAAAAAAGTTTTTGAATTTCAAATAAATTTTTAAGCAAATTTTCAAAATAAATTTTCAAACTAAATTTAAAAATAAAAATAAAAAAATTTAAAATATAGTTTTAAAATTGATTTTAAAAATAAATTTTCATGATAATTTGAAAAAAAAAAATTAATTTTCAAATTAAGTTTTTAAAATGAATTTTCAAAATAGAGTTTAAATTTTTTTGATAATCAAACATTAAAGAATTTCAAATTTTAAAAATCTATTTAAAGAACGTTTTTCCAAAAGTCCAGCTCCTAAATGTAGGCCTCAGAAGAGTGTCTATTAATTATCCTGTTGGTCCATAATTCATTTTCCGAAGCCTACATTTAGGCAGCTGCATTTAAATTAAATTTTTTCGCCATTTTAATAGGCTATTGCTCTTATTAAGCTGATGAAAGTCAATTTAATGTAATAATAATGACAGTCATTTCGCATTTCAGCAGAAAATACTAAAAATTCTATTAATTAAAAAATGTGAATAATCTCTTCCGCCATTCCGTGTGGCGCACGCCCTGAACCATAAACCTCTCAATGCGGTTGACATTTTAATTAAAATACCAAATTAGCGCGACGGTGCGAGAAAAAATTCAGCAAAAAAAAGCGAAAAGAAACTACGAAACGTTAAGGAAGTAAGAATTATGAGGGAAAATATGCAAAAAAACAAAAAAACAAAAAAAGAAAGCGAGAATAAGAAATGAGGAAAAAAAATTGAAAAAAAAGCAAAATATCCAGAAAAGTAAGCGCAAAGTGCCACGGGTAGGAAGAAGCAGCAGCTATAATGAACAAAAAAAAAGCAACAACAACAACAACAAAAAAGTATCCGCTAACAGCACATCAAATTTTATAATTATGTGCAAACAATGTCGTCACTCACTCCCCGCTGCTGTTGCTGTTGCTGCCGTCAGATTTTTTATTGCTATTATTATTGCTGTTGTTCTTCTTGTTGTTGTTGTTGTTGTTGCAGTTGTTATGACTGCTGTCACCAGTAGTCGCATCAGCAGCCAGCCAGTCAATGAGGGTCAACTTGCCGCTTTATAGCCGGACTGCGGCGGCCTGCCGTTGGCTCACTTTCAAAGCTCAAACGCTTGTTGTTGTTGTTGTTGTTGTTGCTGTTGTGTTTTTCATGTTTGTACTACATTACACTTTTTTTTTGCCATCTGCCATTACCTTATTACACTTGCTTTCGCTCTCTGACTGGCTGGATGGCTGGCTGACTGGCGTTTATTACATTATGAGCCGCCTCGTCGTCAGCCAGTCAGTCTCGTTGGTGCATAAATCATAAATGTGGGCTGACTTGTGGAGTGGTTGACAGCTGTGGCAACATTGTTGTTGTGGTAGAGGAAATATTTAAAGTCAATTTTCAGCACTAAATTGAAATTTTAGAGAGAGAGGGAGAGAGGGGGAGAGAGAGGCAGAGGAAGATAGAGAAAGAGAAAGAGAAAGAGAGAGAAAGAAAAAAAGAGAGAGAGAGATTGAGACCTCCTTACCGTAGTTCTAAAAGAGACTCTGTAAAATTAAAGTCCAAAATCTTGGTGTGGTCTCCGTTTTACAAGAAGATGGCTGATATTTTGAGTGGGAGGATTCAAGGAACTCTATAAGCATCGGTTTTTGAAGTTCTTCTGCGGGTTTAGGACGCCTCTAGTCCTGTTTCGTGCACCTCGGCGGCTTTCCCAGGAGTGATTAGTCATCTCAAAGAAGAAACAATTAGAAAAGTCTTTCTTCATACCTCCATTGGGGGGATGCATGTGGGATGTAGCTTCACAACCGAGCTCAAACCACAGTGCGGACCTCACGATATATATATAAGCGCACTGAAAATCCTAATAGACCCATATTCCTGAGCACTCACTTCGCGGCTCACTCAACCCCACTAAGCCACAGCTCAACTATCACCTCTAAGCAACCGCCCAACATCCCGCAAGGCACCCTCATTGCAAATGTCTACTTTTAAGCCATATTTAAGTGCCACTTTGGAGCGCGGCTAGAGCGCACGTGTAGCCCACACTGCACTAAGTGCACATAGTCAGTCCGCAGCCAACTAGCAGCCCATTGCAATGCCATTGCGAGTAGCGAGTGTCCTACACTGAGCGCTGCTGCAGTTACATAAGTAGCAGCTGGTTTCATCTCTGTTTTTTTCTTCTCGCTGGACTCCGCCACTGCACGTAGCCACGTTTGCCGGCTAATCAAGTGAAATGTCGCTTTGGCTCATAAAAGTAACAAATCACTTGACATCAGGCGAATCGGGTGAAGTGAGTGTCGCATAATGCCGTTGGCGGCTTGTTAGTGCGGGCGTGCGGAGATAAGCTGATGTTGATGATGATGGCGATAAGCGGAGAGACGTGAGTTGGCATGACAAAGTAGTTGGCCACGTTGTGGCTACTGCGTGGGTGAAGGAGCTTGGAAAATGGCAAATGCAGGGAAACTGGAGGAGAAGAGGGATAAATTATGAAAAATAAAATATTTTAATAAATGAGAGAGAAGGCGCAATGCAAATTCCAAACAAAATGTTTGGTAAGAAATTTAAAAAGGTAACCGGAGACTGTTTTCTTGCTGGCTGGTTGGACGTGAGCTGACAAAGATACACGTCAATTCCTTCCAGAGGATTTGGTAGTGCAGTACCTAAAGGTAATATGGATGCGATGTCCTGTTATTCTGATTTTGGAGATCTCCAGCAAGTTGGGAAATGGCATTTTCCAAGAAAAAGACTATGGTTCTAATGATGAGACTACTCCGACAGCTTCATAGGTAAAAAAAGAGGATGACACAGCAAAGACTTGGCGTGTATTTCAAAACTATTCTTAAAAAGAACATGAAAGTCTCATAATGAGCTTGTAACTCGGCACAAAGTTGTTGATTTTTTCCACAGGTTTCGGACTTACCTTCAACTATGCTCACTGAGTTGTCCTAACGACAGAAATATTCTATTATAACTTTCTTTTGATAAGCTCCCGATGACCTATAAGCGACTAATTTCAAGCGATCGACTGGTTTCGAGCCAGGGAGTCTCTGGTCAGGCTTACCAGGGATGAATCGCATGATTAGAAAGCGGAGAGCTTCCTAATGTGACAGACCCGGTTATAAGAGTGCTTTCAGCTTGTGCTTCTGCGTATGATATGCCGTCTTGATTGGTCTTCAAGTATTTTTAATGCACATCGGTCCAGTTTGATGACTTTGGAGTTTAAGTAGAAGCTGCAACTCATAAACACAGACTCCGACTCTCTCTCATAGGCGCGAGGGTACTTCAAGCCATCTCATTTGGGTATTTTGAGTCAACTCGCTTCGAAGCCTTCACTTACAAATACGGATTCCCAGTAGTCTTGCTCGGAGTTGGTGGCTTGTGGATGTAAGAGCGTTCCCGGACACCTTTTCGCATTTTTTCGGTGTGTAAGCGATCTCCCCATGTACTTTTTTAATATAGATATATCGGACCAGTTTGAGGAAGACGACGCTGTAGTAAAAACCCTCACTCATACATACGAGCTCCGAGCTCAGCTAACAAGCTAAAAGCGATTACTGTCCACTGATGAAGGCGAAGCTTTTTTATGCCCAACCGGTCGGTTAGACGAAAGCAAAGTTGTACGTAAAGCGAACAAGTTTAGAGCCGGAGTTGATGCTCTCCCGGCCTTCTCTTTGCGTTATCTGGATCTATGAGACAGCTTCTCGAAGTTTTTTAATGCACAACTCAGCCTCTCTCAGTTATATGAACGAAAAGCTGCAGTCACTTTTAAATAAAAGCTCCGAGCTATTCAGAGAGCTAAACAGTGTTTTGGCTTTGCTCTGCAGACGTGAGAGCGGTCCCAGCCTACTTTTCTGGGTATCTGAGCGTCTGAGAGATCTGTGTGTCCTTTTCATGCACATTGGCCCAGTTTGAGGAAAGTGGAGTTGTACTAAAAGCCTCTAAGTCATAAATACAGTCTTCGAGCTCAGCCCAGAGGTTATAGCTGAGACTTTGCTCTCCTAAACAGTAGCAAGACCATTCCCAACTATTTATTGTAATAGTTTTTGTGCCCTCGACTCGTCCCCTACTCTTTTTACCGCACATCGGTCGGGTTTGACGAAAGCAAAGTCGAGTTTGAGCTCAGCCAAGGCTGGGAGTTCACTTTTTCAGACGTACGAGCGCCTCTAGACATTTCTTCTGTATTTTGTGCTTCACTTCCCCGCGCTTGGAAGTTTTTTAAATGTCCGATGGTGCACTTTGCGGAAGAGTGTGTTATAATTAAGTTAGATACTCGTGAATATGAGTACCCAGCTCAGCCAACGGGTTATAGCGGAGCATCTGAGGGATATTTGGCTTGGAGCAACACTTGGTTTTTGATATATTTGAAATAAATTTTTAACTAAGAATTTTCACTAACCTCAACAGGGTTTTATCTCTCTCTCTCTCTCTCTCTCCCTCTATCTCTCTCTCTATTCCTCTCTTTCTATCTGCTCTCTCACGCACTATTTGAGTTTCAAATTGTAATTTCCTCACACTCATAGCGAGTAAAATTAAATTTAATTTCCTCCTTTCAAGTGCATTCACACTTTTAATTTATTTAGCAAAAAAGTTCCACACGACGAAGTTGGTTGCCATAGAAACCCAAACAATAATACAAACTAACAACTTAATTATGCGGCAACAGGGGTTGTGTGTGAGAGCGAGAGCATGTGTAGTTGTTACTCACACACATGGACTGACGAAGCGTAGAATAAGCCACAACGAACATCAGGTCACTCCCTCTTCGCCTCCTCCAAGCTGAGGCAAAAACTACAGGACATGAGCGGACATGAGAAATTAAATGAAAAAAAAAATGGAAAAAAATGAAAAAAATTAAAGAAAAAATAAAATTTGTGGCGCATAGAGAACAAAGTAATAAAAAAGAACGCAAAATGCAATATTGTAAAAGTAAAAAAATATAATTTTTTTTTGTAATAAAAAGGACAACATTTGAAAAAAAGAAGAAGAAGAAGCAGGAGAAGAGTCTCTCTCGTTGACACAGCTCAGTGCATCCTGTTTTCATTTAAAAACTTTCAAGTGACTTCTAATTGCATTTATGCGGGCAACGCTGTGCGCCATTTTTTCTCTGCTTATTTTTACCACACACACACACACACACATACACATACACACACGCTCATAAAGCCAGTAGAGTAGCTGCACTGTGAGCCTGTTGGCGGCGGCGACCAGCATTAAAAGTTTCGTAATTTTTTCATCATTAAATGCGCTGTGAAAAGTGAAAGTTTCGCTATAAACCGCTTGACACAAACACACACACACATGCATATGTACGAGTACATCTATTTAAAAATGTGAGTTTTTACAAAAATATTCGCTCAGCAATAACAACTAGGCCACAAAACCGACGCCCTTAGTAGCATTTTTTTGGGGGGAAACTGTTGTCGGAATGTGTATTTATTTGAAAATAGTATGGAATCTGTTGGGAAAGCAGTAACAGAAATCATAGTCATCTAATTTGGAACTGGTCCTCGCCTAGTCCACAACTATTTTTAGCTGAAAGTGTTGTAAAAATGTATATATATTTCAATAAAAATGCAATCTGTTAGAAAAAAATATCAACTGGTCCAAAACTAGTCCAGAAGTACTTTTAAACTGCTTAAGAACTAGTTGAACTAGCTACTTGATGAAATTTTGCCGGAAATAATAATAATTTTTGTTAACGAAATAATTCCGAAACTCCCTGGAAAGAATTCTGCGTTAGTTCCGTTCTATTAGTCTATGGGTTCCGAAGAGTTCCGGAAACTAGACCAGAAATAATCACAAAAAGCTTTCAAGTAGCTTGGTAATAGCTTAAGCATATCAAAAAAATTCTCACTCAGAATTAATGCGAACATACTTTTTAATGATTTAGTAACTGGCCATGGACTAGTCCAGAATTGGTTCCGAATTTTTCCCAAACAAGTTCTGCTACTCGTGAAAACAAAATTTCCAATGCATAATTTTTGTGAAGGGTTTATGGAAGTGGTTCGAAGCTGCTGTTGAACTGGTCTGGCGTTGGTTCTGTAGCTATTTATGGACTAGTACTGAACCGATTTTGATACTTATTGCAATTCTTTCTCGAAAACAAGCCGAAAGGGCTAAAGAGCGGCTCGGAATAGCTCTTGTTTAGACTGCAATGGATTCAAAACTACTGAGAGACTCAAAGACTCTGGTCTCCGTTCAATTTGAAACGCTTTCGGGACGTGTTTAAGAGAAACCTCTTCATGAGGAGTTGAAAGATTATGTATATTCGCAGGAAATCTGAACTATGAAGCACTGCGCAATCCTGAAAACCTTTTTAAAGTCTCTGGACTTCCTACAACAGAAGTAATTTGTAACTAGTATCCAGAAAAGCCCACAAACCCACTATGAACTTATAATAAACTAGTCTGCAGCTAGTTTTAAAGCAATGCGTATGTAATTCCACAAGATTAGCGAGCTAGACTGCTTTTGGCTTCGAAAAAAACCCCAAGCTAGCCAAAACTAGTCACAAATTAGACTGTGAAGTAACCAGCTCTGGTACCAACTCTCATTCATCCTTCTCGCTGCTCTTCTACGCCTCTGCTTTAACTGCGCGTGTATATGTATGTGTGATGCAGTGCAGTTTGTTTGTCGCAACTAATAATTTCCTAGTGGCGGTTGAGGTTGAGCCCTTCCATATAGCCCCAGTTATATACAAACACACACACATCCGCAGTATACGTCATTTAGCCGACCGGCAGCAGCCAATTTACTAAGCTTCCTGTGCGTCGCGGTGTGCGTCGTCGCCGGCTAACATCCGCTGCGGAGGAAGAGTCGCTGTTGTGGTAACTAGCAAGTATTTAGCATAACAATCAACATAACAGCACTTTAGCTCTCCCTCTCCCTCTCTCCCTCTCTCCCTCAACCCCTTTCCCACTCTCTTCTGTATACCCAGGCCTTGACCACGCGTTGTGGCTTGCTAATGTAGTTGTGAACTCGACACTCGACACAGACATACTCCCAACATAATCGACTTCGAGACCCACACTCGTTTTGTCTTCCCCTCAGCCGCCCCTCTTCACCAACCCTACACTAGCGCATAATGAGGATATGCTTGTGTATCGTCATAAGCGCTGATCCGAGTGCGTGAATGCTGCGGCCGCTGGTTTCATCCCGTCGCGTCTACTTTGTACTCGTAGCCTCACCGTACTGTACTTACTTGCTTTAGCGGTTTTTGTTTGAGTTAACAAATGCCTAAATGGCGGTCTCCTCAGCTGGTCATTGTGGTTGGTTCTTGGCGTTTTGTTGTTCGGTGGTGCTGGGTTTGTTGTCGTAATATTTATTGTATACGGAGATGGTGCCTCTTTAAGGGCTTGGCGAGGCGTTTAAGAAAAAAGTAAAATAGAAATACGAAAATTTTCTGCATGTTAAATGGAATGAGGGAGAGAGAATGCAGGAGCACACTTTACATTGTCGGAAACCTTAGGCGAGGCAGTAGTTTTCGTAAGGTAGCTGCAGCAGAGGCGACGTCTTAATCTCACTCCACGCACCACTGTTAAGCGTCAATCAGATCCTCGTCCTCCTGATCGATTACAAAGTGAAGACAGAAAAAAGAGTGTCTTAAGGCTTTTGAACCCCTGGAGGGGACCACTTAAACTCACTCCGCCAAAATCAGGGCAGTGTGTAAGGGAATACTGAAAAAAGTCAACCTCTTTCTATAGGATGGTCGATCAAAAGAGTTCACATTAAACTTCCAGCATTACCGCATTCGGAATCCCTGCTTTGAGCCACGGTAGTTGTAACTTTTTGTGTAGCAGAGCTTCCACCAGTGTATACGCAACGATCCACTCAGGCCTTAGAGGATCTTGTTGAGCTCATGTGAGAGGTTCATACTTTCAGGAGTACTATAAGTATTCAGAGGCCTTGCAATCTGCACATTGCCGGTAAAATAGCATCGCGAGCCCACATTTGCTCCCTCATAAGCTTTGAAATTCTCAGACGATGGCATTGTGACCCAGCAAGGAAGTTAAGTCGTTCGATGGCGCACAGCTGTAGTATGTCCAGAGCTACAGGAACTCGCTTGGCTTTCAGAATGAATGCCGATCTATGCAGCTGAAGTGGCTCAGCGGAGCGGAGGATCAAGTTGCTGCCTAAGTCGCTGAAAAATTTGTTTTTAATTTTTTTTCATAAGAAGTCTGGAAAAATAATTAAATAAAATTTAATTTAAAATATATTTTTATAAAATATGCATCTACTGTTATCTTCAAATGCTGCACCTGCCTCACTTCGTAGCAGAAACATGACTTTCTGCTCTTCCTCTTCCTCTTTTATCAACTCCATTCATCTAAGTTTTGCCGTTTTGTTTGGCAATTCAATTCAATTAAATTAAATATGTTAATTGGCGTGGATGCCATGGAACCTGAACTGAGCAGGTAAACTGTAACATTGCGGCATGAAATGTTAAATTGCCACCAACAAACAGAAAAATGTTGTGGTAGGCGGTTGGTGGAGTCAGCAGTGAGCTCTTCAACAGCTTTGTTTCATCCACAGCTTAGGAGGCACGATTTAGTGTCGTGTCGTTGTTTGCTCTTCTTCTTCTTCTCCTTCCACTTGCATCACCCACTCATTCCCTCGCTGCCAGCGGCTATCGTGTTTTTCTTTCTCACTTTGTTTGGCGTTACTTAAGTTTTAGTTTACTTAACGCGGAAGCCTTGCGGCATAAGCGAGAATTAGCTTTACTCGTATGCACCGTGGCAGCTGAAGGCGTGTACATATGTATGTCGGTGCCATAGGTGCATAACTATGTGTATGTGTGTAATATATATCTATTTGTTGCATATGCATAACAGATAACTGTTAATTTGCTCAGCAGCGCGTTTTGTTTGTTAACACTTCGTTAGGCAACTTTTATGGGGCACTGTAGGCGCGGCAACATACCAACAAGAATGTATGTGTATGCAAATACAATGAATGAGGCTAAAAGCTAGCTCTTAGCCTTCTAAAAATATGTGGCACGTTTTCAAATAAAATGTAATGAAAAAAAAAAATTATTACAATTAAAAAAAAAATCAACACAAAAAAAAAATAATAAAAAATAATTAAAAATAAAATGAATAAAATAAAAAAATAAAATTAAAATGTATTGAAAAAAATGAAAAATTAAACATAAAATAATATAAAAAAATGAATAAAAAGAAATAAAATAAAAACAATTAAATTAAATTAAATAAAAAATTATAATAAAAAAAAAAATAATTAAAAAAAAAAAAAATTAAAAAAAGTAAAAAAAAATAATAAAAATAAAAAAAAATAAAAATTAAAATTAAGTAAAAAAAAATAAATAAAAATAAATTAATAAAATAAAATAAAATAAAATAAAAAAGCAATGAAACAAAAAATAAAATAAAATAAAGAAAAATAAATAAAATTAAAAAAAAAAATAAAAAAAATAACTAAACTAAAATTAAATAAAAAAAATAATAAAAAAAATAAAAAAATTAATTAATATAAATGAAAAAAATAAAAATAAAAAAACATAAGAAGTAAAAACAAAAAAGAAAAAATAATAAAGTGAAATATAATAAAAATAAAAAAAATTAAACAAAATAAAATAAAATAAACCAAAAAAAATTAAATAAAAATATAAAAAAAAATTGAAATAAAAAAATACAAAAAAATAGTATGAAAAAAAATAAAAAAAAATTTAATTAAATAAAAAAAAAAAAATTACCAAAAAAAAAATAATAAATAAATAAAAAATAAAAAATATATAAAAATAAAATAAAATTATATAAAATAAACAAAAAAATAAAAAAAATAAAACAAAAAAAATAAATAATATGAAACAAATAGAAAAAATATAAAAAAAATAAAAAAATAGAAAAATTAATAAAAAAAAAAAAATTAAAATACAAAATAAAATAACATAAAATAAAATAAATTAAAAAAAATAAACTATAAAATAAGTTAAAATAAAAAAAATATATTAAGAAAAAAAAAAAAAATTATAAAAATTAAAAAAAATTAAATAAAATTAAAAAAATGAAAAAAATAAAAAATAAAATAAAGTAAAATAAACAAAAAAATTAAATAAAACAAAACAAATAAATAAAATTAGAAAAATAATAATAAATAAAATAAAATGAAGTAAAAAAATAAAAAATAAAAATAAAATAAAATAAAGCAAAATAAATTAAAATAATTAAAAATTAAAAATCTTAAGGCAAAGGAAGAGTTAAAAATACAAAAAAGTATAAAATAAATTAAATATAATAAATTTAATTAGTATAAATAAAAAATAAAAATAGAAGTTAATTGAAAGTTAAATAAAATAAAAATAATATATTCTTGTAAAAACAGAAAAATTTAATTTTTTTCTGAAATCTCCTTCACACTTAAACGCTTCTTCACCTTCACGTTTTATGTCATCGTAAAAAAAAATGTCAATGGAATAAAAGTTCAGCAGCATTCAGTGGCATTCAACTCGGTGTCATCATATGCCATTGGTGGCATTGCTGCATAATCACATGACTAGTTGCATTTTAGCCCCATTTTTGGATGATACTAAGCAATTTTTTCGATTGCGATTTCGAAGTAAGAAGCCTTTAAAGTGGCGAGTCATGGCAAAAAAAAAAAAAAATGTGCAAAAAAATGTATAAAGTTGGTTTAGCCATAATAGAAACTGCTGAGCTGTAAGCGAGATGAAAAACTAAATTTTGAAAGAGATTCAAGTAACACTTCGCTGAGATAAAATACGCAAGCAAAATTTACAACAAATCATTTTTAAATTGGTCAAGAAATAATAAATAATTTATTAATTTAAACATAATTTTTTATATTGGTGTGTTTGGTGCTAATATTTTGACAACTTTTTGGAACAATATTTTACTCACTTTTATATAAACTTTTATATAAATATTTTTTTTTGCCATAAATAACTCGCACTTGAGTCGCGCATAAATTTACATAAACTTTTACTTCAAAAAAAAAAAAAAAAAAAGGGAAAAAAAGGTCTTATTGACCTCTTACTTTGACAAAAGTTGCGCTAGAAAAACTTTCGCAAGAAAATGTTGCTTCAGAAAAAATCCCTAAACTCTTTCAACGCAATAAATTTCAAGTGAAAGTTTTCGATTTTTTTCTTGTTGCTTCAAGAATTCTTAAAAATTTCTATAAAGTTAGTAAAAAATGTATAATGTCGCCAGACTATCATTTACATACATGCAGCAAGCGGTGAAGGGCAAAGAAATATTTCTAGCAAACTTTTACTACTAAATCTTGGAGAACAAGACACGGAATGGCAAAGTTGGGGTGAGCTTTGACTGCACTTAAAAGAAATATTTAGAAAAAAAAAAAAAAAAATTTAAAATAATTAAAAACAATTAAATTAAATATTTAAAATAACGAAATCAATATTTTGAAGAAATATATGTAAGGTTTAATTTTTTCTAAATTTTTAAATTACATAGAAAATACAAAATTTAAAACTAATTTCGAAAAGGTTGACAAAAAAATTTAATAAAAAGAGGAGTCGAAAAATTTAATAGAAAAACTTAAAAAAATTAAGGAAATATCTAAAAACTGAATATCAAAATTGATTCTTTCGAAGAAACTTTCCAAAAGTAGTTAAATTTTGTTTTAAAAATACCTTTCCAAATTATCTATCATGAAAAAAATGTTCTTACGTTTTTCTATGAGTTAAAATAAAAAAAATTAGAAAAAAAATAAAAAATTCGAAATTTTATTCTAAATAATTCAAAACTTAGTTTAAAAAGTTTTAAAAATATCAAATATTGAAGAAATCTTGAGTTTTCTATGAAATTAAAAAAAAAATTATTATTAAAAAAAGTTTCGAAACAATTAAAAAAAATAAAAACTGTGAACACCTTAGTATTTTTTGGAAATTTCTAGAAAACTACTTGAACAAGCATTGGAAAGGGCTTGGAAATATTTAAAAAAAGAAATGAAATTTTTCCCTAAACTATTAAAAGCAAAAAACTATTATTAAAAAAAAAAAAAAAATTTCCTAAAAAAATTCAAAAACGAATTTCCAAAAAGTAATTCGAAGAAAGCTTTTAAAGAAATAATGGGAAAAAAATCTCAAAGTTTGATATAAAATATAACTTGAGAGAAACATTGGATAGAAAATAAAAATTTCAATTATTAAAAAAATTTGAAAACCTTTTATGTAATATTTTTAATTAAAAAAAAAACATTGAAAGGAAAATTGAAAAAAATGTTAAAAGTAATTCTAACAATTCGAAAAAATAAAAAAAATAGAAATAAAAAAAAAGGGACTTCAAAAATTATTCTAGCAAAATAATCTCAAAATTTTATTATATTTTAATAATTTACAAAAATAATGAAACACTTTTAAGTTCATAAATTTTATGATTTTTTTTTAATAAGTACAGTTTAAAAAATATTGACAGAAATTTTAAAAACACAAAATATCAGAACAAAAATTTCAAAATTTTAATTAAATTGGAAAAAAAGAAATTTTTTTGAGCGTTTTTGTAACTTAATAAAATATTGGAAAACTGTTTAAGTTTTATTTAATACCACAAAGATTTCAAAAATATCCAGTATTGATAAAATGTCGTAAGGGTCATAAGAAATCTTATAAAAAGTTCAAAAACAGCTGAAAAAAGCTTGAAAATATTTGATATTAAAATCACTCTCAAAATTTTCAAGAACGTTTTTAAGTAATTTAAAAAAGTATTGAATTCTTTTTTTTTAATTTCTTTAAGTAATTTGAAAAATATTTGAAAAAATTAAGAAAATATCAAATGTTGGAAAAAGATTTCAAATCTTTTATAGAGAAAAAAATTTTTAAAAGTTTTATAAATTTCAGATTTTGAAAAATAAAACAAGTTTTTTTTTAATTTTCTTAAAAATGATAAAAAAAGTATTGAAAAAAAAGTTTGCCTGTATTGAAAAAAAAAAAAATTTCCAAAAAATCTTTAGGGAATTAAAAAAAACATTTAAATTTCTTTTAATATATTCGAAAGTTCAAAAAATTTCTATTATTTTTTGCTCTGCTTTTTCGAAAACTCACTTTTTCGCTTTTCTGCTCCTTTTAACTTCTTCTTCTTCGTCCGAAGTGCATACCATAACCTCACTGAGAAGTTTCGCGCTGCAACTGCAGGTGCTTGCGGCACCCGTTTTTTCTTACACAATTGAATTTAGCAGAGAGAAAAAAATTTCCACTGCGAAGTAAGTGCAAGCAAGAAAAGAAATTGTGAAGAGAAAAAACAGAAAAAAAAAATTTTCAAGAAAATGATGTGGGCATTCGAAGCATTTGTTTCTGCAGTGTTCAAACAAATCGACAGCTGCATGTTGCAACAACAACCACACCAACACCAACAACACAAATAACCAGCTCGTAAATGAAGTGGAAAAGAGCCACACACACACACAGAAAAACAATGCAAATACAAATACAAATACTAATGTTGTGCGTAAACTTTGGCTTCAACGCTCTCTCTCTCTCCCTTCTCCACCTATCCACCTCTCTCCTACTCTTTTACAACCTTTCGTTCGCTTCTTTACTGCGTGAGTGCCAGTGTCGAAGTTTGCCAGTTTCAAATTGCCTCGCTATTCGCTACTAAATATTTTTATTGCCATTGTTTACAACATTCTCCTCGGTCCAAGCTCGGTTGCTCGGACGAACGGGCGGGAGGGTGTCGCTGTAGCAGCCGCCGGCCTTGTGTAGCAAACTTTCGCCAGAGACGAAGTGTCGAAATGTGCGGGAGTTACAGAATGCTGTTTGGAATGCCAAATAAACACTCCAATGAAGTCAATAAGGTAGACAATGAGGCGAGGTGCATAGACTAACTGAGAGGAGACGAGTTAGAAATAAAGTTCAACGTAGCCCAGTTAGACAAATGCGTAGCTTGGGTCTTTGTGTAGGCAGCGAAAAGGCGGTTTAGAGAGAACTCTTTGTGTGGATAAGTTCTCTGTAAGGCTGAAAATCAGCTCTAGACCTTTAGGGCTTCAGTGCATTTCATATCTTTTGGGAAAAGCTTTGCTGGAAGGTCAGTTCGTTTGAACTTTTTCTCACTTCAGCGCTGGGAATGTGGCCGGGCATTGCGGGAAGTCCTTTTGAGTCTCACTAGTGGAGTTGGTATACATTTCTGTCAAACAATGCAGCTGCGGAGTACCTATCTCGTTCCGAGTGTCGATCTTACTGATGTTAAAAAGGTGTAACAACGGTCTTTGGAGTTCAGAGTGACCATAAAGTGATGCTTCAAATTCTAAGTCGCCACATGACATACAGATGCATTGGTTTTATAATGACACTTCGGAAATCAAAGCGTGAGGTGAGGTTGTGAAGACCTCAGTCGTCTAAGAGCATGTAAGCGGACGTTCTTTAGGCTGAGCTGACCGCGGATGATGTCGTCTCCTATTTGAGCATCCCCACTCTCGAATGTACTCACGAATTCTTTGCACAGGCGCTCGGGAGATCAGAGAGCGGACATGGGTGAGCTAAAGATACGTGTATTTAAAAAAAAATGAGTTGAAGGGATCCGCTAAAAGGGAAAAGCCTATACACGTCCATACAGATAGCTCATCGGCTCGGAGACTTAGCTTTGCTCTCACCTAATCATTCTTCTTCATCTCTCTCTTAGTTTTCCCCTTTTGCACCATTTCGAAAATCAATTTCCTCCCAATACCAACCAAATCCTAACCACACTTTCCACTATTGTTATTGCCACTGGCAACAATGCATCATCAAAACTTGCAACATGCATAAATCCCAATGTAGCACATATCGAACGCTACACGCTTGACCTGCTCTGCCTTTGCCACGGACGATCCGTCCGCGTGTGCTTAACCGTTGTTTGTGTGCCCCGTTTTCATGGTATAACTTTTGGTGCCCACGGCAGCCAATGCCAGGCGAAACGATGCACAAGACTATAAATCAAAAGCAGCTGTGTAGTATTGGATAACAAGGGGCGTGGGAAGCCGAAGAGGGAAGTGTGAACTATTACTTATGTATGCGAAAGTAAACAGGAAAGTGTGGCAGCAATGTCACAAGTACCGTTACAATGCCAATAAAGTGTAAATTGTGTTATTGAAGAGAGTTGAAAACTCGCTTCTTTGTTGTTGTTCGAACTGAGTTCAAGCCGCGCTGTAGCTTTACTTATGAAAGTTGTGGAATGTGGCAGAGAAAATGTGGTGGTTCCGAGGTCGTACTGTATGCGAGTTTGAGGTTGGTAGTGCAAACTTACTTAGAGGCTTGGAACAGTCGTGACGTAGCGATGCTACCGTGAGCTTATGCTGACTTCCGCTCTATTTTTTCGGCAGAGGTAGGAAGTAAGGAAAGGTGGCAAGGAAATTTGAACGAGATTCTGTGTGAGGGGTTAAGGAAGGGGCCAATATTATTCAAAATTTTAAAGTACTACGAAGTCGAATCTGCGCAGCTATAGTCCACCCTCGCTTCGACTTGAGGAGAAAACTACTCAAAAGACGGTTGAGAGCTCGGAGTAACAACATAAATTCGTGAAAATAAAAGGAATAAACGTTTCCGTCTCCGTCTTCGTCTTCGTCTTCGTCATCGTCTCCGTCTCCGTCTCCGTCTCCGTCTCGGTCTCTCTCTGCCTACGCAAATTTATTTGTTAAACTTTGTATTTCCTTTACTCCTTTAGATCTTTGTTTGGAGATATGGTCTCGAGCGAAGCACCTACTCCGTAAGCTTACAAATTCTGCGGCTCAAAAGTCTCCAAAGATTTTTCGGAAAGTATGGTAGAAGAGATTTGAGTGATGATGCTTTCGAAGTAATTTTTGAAGAGCTCTCGAAAACAAAATTTCGAAATTTTGTGCAGCCCTACTTTCGAAATGAAAAAAAATAACCGAAAGAGGAAAATCAAATAAACTTGTAAACAAAATTTTCAAATCAGTTTTAAATATTTCAAAAATTCAAAAATAACTTTCGCATTTTCTGATTTATTGCACTTGACAAAATCCTATTTGAGAATAAGTATTAGAGGACCTGCTTTAGAGCAGTATATCAAACAAGAACTAAAGATGCTCCAAGAAACCGCCGCACTCAATCGTCAAAAACGTACGGAACGCATAAAGATTCGCAACTTTCTCGCCGCAACAAAGACACAACAAGAGACCACCGACAGTGGTGCGCAGAAACCGAAATCAATTTTAATGCATCGCACTACCACCGAGTGCCCGAAAAATGTCTCGCCTGAATTCGAAGCACTACTGAGGCCGTATCAAATGCCAAGAGGACCACTTCAGCCTTTAAAAATCAGACGGCAAAAACCAAAGGACGCAGAGCGTGAGGAAGTCGTGAAAAGTATCGATGAAATGGATCCTGCAATGGCGCGTTATATGCGCACAGTTATGGAACAGAATAGTATACAGGTGTCGCTGTATGACATAGACTTTTATGGACGGACCAATAAGCAGGGGAAGCAGCGCAATCGAGGGCTGTTCAAAAGAAAGTAATTCTGGGAGGAACGTATAGCAGCATTTTAGTATTTCAGGTTGATTCAACTTGGCCTACTTCATGAATTTGTGGCACTTGCCGAATTGCACAATTTCTAGAATATTTTTCAGTTTGCATAAAAGCTTAGTTTGGCAGCTTTCAGTTAGTAAATACTAACGAAAAAAGTAAATTTTTATAAAAGACTTGATATACGCGCCAGGGAAAAGACAACGAAGTTCTTGGCATTAAAAGCCAGCTACAAATGAAAGGAAAATAAAAAAAATTTATGAAGAAAAAATGTGTGGTTTTTTTTTTAAGATTCTGGGTGATCCATTCCGCGGTTCGAAAGAACATTCTTTGGCATTTTTATTTTGAAGTTTATCTCCTTCAAATGTTGGCCGCACCTACGTCTCAGATGGTCCATCCATCGTTGAGTCGAATTTTCGATGACTCGTTCGAGCATTTCGATTGGTAACTGGCGAATGACACGCGTGATGTTTTGCTCCCAGGCCTGAATCGAAGCGGGATTGTTCACATAGACTTTAGACTCTACATATTCCCACAAAAGTCGCGATGTGATATCACACGATCTTGGTGGCCAATCGACCGCTACCGGTCCAAAACGTAAAATTATCTGCACACCGAAGTGTTCTCTCAATAAATCCATTGATTGATGTGATGTGTGGTGGGAAATGGCGCCGTCTTGTTGAAATCAAATATCGCGGTGATTACGAACTTCAATTTCAGGCATCAAATAGTCGGTTATCATGGCGCGATAACGGTCGCCATTGACGGTTACGTTCTCACTGGCATAATTTTTGAAGAAATATGCACCGATGTTTCATCGGCCCACAAAACACACCGAACCGTTGTTTTTTCTAGATGAAATGGCAGCTCTTGAATCTTTTTAGGTTGCAAAATTGCCGTATTTGAATTTTGTTTGTTTACATACCCATTGAGCCAGAAATGGGCCTCAACGCTGAAGAAAGTTTGACTCGAAAACGTCGGATCTTCTTGAAACTTTTCAAGAGCCCATAGAGCGAAGCGATTTCGCTTGGGAAGGTCGAGCGGCTTCACTTCTTGCACATTCTGTAGTTTGTACACTTTCAATTTCAGATCTCGACGTAAAATGCGCCTAATCGTTCCATATATCAGTCCGAGTTGCTGCGAACGGCGCCGAATCGACTCTCCACGGTCTTCGTGTACACTCTCAGCTACGGCCGGCCGCTATATTTTCTTCACTGCCTGCTGGACGTGGTCTATTCGATCGAATATTATCCAATAATGATTGCTAGGTCCCAAGATGGGTGATGGTGTTGCGAATAGTATGCTCTATAGGCCGATTATGTTGACGAATTTTGAGTTCAGTGTAAGATTGCAAGTGCTTATCTCTGGGATCAGGATCAGGGCTAAAACCACACTGATAAGGTATACTCATGGGTATTAGTCTCACACAGATAAGACCTTATATGGGATATTGATGAGGCTTAACCCACGACAGATGACGCAGATTGTGGCTTTTCGTTTTTCTTGGATCAGGCAAAACACAGTGAGGTTTCAATCGTCGGACATGCCTTCGTCCGACCATATTCTGCAAATAAGCTGATGAATGCACCTTGTCAGCACTTTGGTGCCGAAATTGAATAGCTCGACTGGTAAGCCATCGGCTCCCGCCTTATTATGTTCTTAGCGGGAAATCGTTTTTTGAGCTTCATCATAGTAGGGCGATGGAATTTCAATACCCTCGATTGGAGTTTCGGGTTCATCAGTATGTGAAAAATCTATTACAAATTTTTTTACTTCAATAATTTGCTTGGCAATCTTACAATTAATTTTGATTTTTTCTTATAATTTCAAATTTTTCGTTTTCAAAAACATTCGGCATCAAAATAACAAAAAGGAAATGTGACGAAAAATAAAGAAATAAAATACGTAAAAAATTTGAATAATTTAAAAAATACACAAACAAAAATTTCGTAAAAAAAATTGAAAAAAAGTGAAAATCGACGTATGTAAATTAGAAAATATTGAAAAAACCATTTCGAAACCTTTCAACCAATTTAAAACCCTAAATGTGCATGCCATGCTGTCAGCCCAAAATCAGACGCGAGTGCGCCCGCTCCTACTTCGACGGCTATAATAGGCGGAGACACGAAGATCCCAACTACGTCGACGAGGACGCCTGGGCCTTCATTCACAGCTTTAGCAATGAAACACAACAGAATTACCTACTCGCGCGGCATCTGCGAGCGGCCACCGGTGAAACATGGAAGACTTTGCGTTGGCTCATGCAAGCCGATCTCGATGCGGCGCTCGACAAACGTATCGACAAGCGTACTGCGCAGCAAGGTACTACGCAAACTGCCCATATCAAGAGCGGCGCACTGACTGTGCCACTAACCGATTACTTTGAACCGGAAAATATTGAAAAAATCATCGGAAAAAAAGTAGCACAAGCCCAAGAGAGTGGAAACGTGCGCATGCGTCAAGCGAAGTTCGGACGTGTGACGACCGAAATAGAGAAACAGCAAAAGAAATATGTGAAGACCCTCTCCGATATTGCATTGCGTCGCATGACCACCGGCATGAAGTTGAAGGGCGATCGATATGTGTGGTCGGATATAATAGCGCAATCGGAACGAAGACCCACAATTGAGTTGGTCAAACGTAATATAGGCTCGACGGGCTTCAAACGTCTTGATGCGGATCTCGAAAGACCACCAGCTCCAAAACAACCCACCAAAGCTGGTAATCTTACAAAGTTCCAACGCGTTGCTGAGAAAAACCAAATGAAGGATCTCATACAAAACATCAACGAATTCTACGCAGATGTGGCTGAACTCAAACCTGTCGCCGAGGTTGCCAATGAGCAGTTATCACCTTTGGTTGAGAAATTATTGGAAACTCTCGCTCAACAGCCAACTGATGCGGCCAGTCAGGAAGTAAAGCTACGCTTGTCCAACATTATACGCCTACTCAAACAAACGCCGGGCTATGAGTCTTTCGAGCGCGTTGTTTTCCATGAGCCATTCGATCGCGATAAGCCGTGGACTTGGATGCGTTCTTTTCCACGAAAAATTCCACAAGAATATTTGAGACGTATATCCGATAGTATTTTAGTCGAGCTGAAGCGGTGGCAGCATGAGCAGCGGGTTATGCGTTTGGCCGCGCAGCAAAATCGTCGGCCGGCGACGGTGCGTGCGCCACGACATCACAAGGCGCACAATCGCCTGAAGGAGGAGAAGAATAAGTTTGAGTTTTTCGGTAAATGGGTTTGAGTGAGCGGCTGAAGAGGCGTTCTTGATGCTTGTTTGGCTCCGTGCGGTTGGTGCGTTAGTAAGAAAGTTTGTGGGTTTGGTCTTTAGTAAAGTTTGGTAAAGCATCGGACCGGAGGAAGTCGTGCCGGTTCATGGATATACAGCAACGGCTGCCTTCAATCCGATGCCGTTCTCACATATCAAAATTCAATACTACGGAGCATGCTCTGGGTCTCTCAACAGCTTTTATGAGCTTTTTTTGGACTGGGGGATTTTTTTCAATATTTTTCATGCACTCTTCTTCTCCTTTTTTCAATCATTACAAAATAAAAAATTATTTTTAATCAAAAATTCGATAAATTTTAACAAAAAAAACTTCTAAATTTCGCCCTGCTGGCATCCAGACCCAATTAAACGAGCATGAGCTCGACTCCAAAGCACGTTAACCGCGTAGCCAAGCGCCGGAAGAAACGTGGCCGTGGAACGCCACGCAGACCAACCGATTACATCAGCGTGGAAGAATGGAATTTCCTCAAAAATCTATGCGACGATCAGAGTCGTGGATTTCTAGAACGTTTCGTAACTACAATGACGCGCTTTGAGCAAGAGAATTCATTGGTGCTTACAAGAGTTTGTCTGCGCAAGAGGCCAATGAAAAAGAAGCCCACGCAGAAAAAGGTGAAACCTAAAGAGGCAGCAAAGGAATTGCCCACAGTGCCTTTTACGGCCTGTTTCGGTGATGATGGCTGTCGCATGCCGTGTGGTGCATTACATCCACCGCTAACCTGGAAGCCGCTGAGGCAAGCGCTTGCTGTGAAATATGGTTTCAGACCAGCAGAGGTTGTTCCTGCCAGTATATGGAAGTCGCCGCAGTTACTGCGAGAACAACGCTCGTTTGAAGTTTTAAAGGGTTACAAACCACAACTGGGTGCTAGTCGGCTGGGTGATGGGATGAGAGCAACAGAAGCCGCAGCCGCCAACAACGATTTGAGCTCACCTTCGACATTCGGACCTCAACAACGGCGAGAGGCGACAACGTCTGGTGGAAAACATTCTATGGCGCGTGTCAATTTCAATACGCTTGATGCGTCTGATACGCTATCGCCAACACGGAAGGCTCGCCAAGCCGCCGCAAAGGAGAATAAGAAATTCTCAGCGCTAATTGATCATTTATCCGATCACTACGCGCAGATCAACGAAGCCGAGGCGATGCGGTTATATGAAGCGGAGATGCGTCGACTTTATGCCAGCGCAGAGGTGAGTTTCCGAGGTACTTTGCAATCTGCTTTTCTTCGCATTTAGAGGAACTCTTCTCAATTTCAGCCATATATGTACCGAAGCTACGGGGAGCCCTATGATTTGAATCAGCCAAGGACTTGGTTGGAAGCCTTTCCGGCAGAAGCAATTGATAAATATTGGAGAAGGTTCTCGTATTGAGCGCAGACGGAGAGCGCTTGAGTGCTTACATTTAATGACTTTAGAACTTCGTTTGTTGGAAATTATAGCTTTTCAACACTCAGAAATGATATTTTCGAAAATTCAAAAGGAAAAGAAAACTCATTTGAAGTTTTCATAAAATTTAAATTTTTTTTTGAGATTTTTCTTTACAAAATTTTCTAAATAAGAAAAAAAAAGTTCAAAATTATCATGTCTTGCCCAGTTTGCCCAACTTGTCACGAGCAACGCACGCGTTTCACGAAGTGCGCAGTTAACGGTCGTGGTAGTAAGCAGTATGCGAAAGACACGAAGCACATCAGCGTGGCTGAATGGGACTTCATACGAAGTTTCGGCAGCGAAATGTTCAAGAACTATCTGCTAACGAAACACCTGAAGAAGGTAACGGCCTGCACATCGAAGCTCTTTCAGTGGCTGCATCCACGAGGAATTGATGAATGTGCGTTGGAAGGTAATGGTAAACAGGCGAGCAAAAAAGTTGCGCAGAAGTCGGCGGCCAAAAAGACGGTACACGGCACGAAGTTGACGTCTGGGAAGTCACCGTGTGGACAAAAACCAACGATGATGCCCATAGCATCGAAGGCGGCTACAGCAAGAGCGACATCATCATCAAAGTCAACACCAGCGAAAGCATCAGCACAGCTAACCTTCGTCAAGCGCACTCCAAGCATACCTTTTATACAAAAATTCGATTTTCTGGATAAATTTGAGTTTCTACACAACGCTGGTGCTGGGTCATGGTTCGGCGGCGGTGGTGGTGAGCTGCTGTTTCCGACAGTTGTGGCACAGGAGCCTGTTGCCAGAGCCGAGAGACCAGAAGAAACTGATAGTCCATATCGTGATAGTTTTTCCGGTATGGGAGAAGTGCTACCAGGGCACGCTGATTGGCTTGGACAAGAGTTGTGTCGCAAGTTTGGGAGAGAAAGTAGAGCTGTCGAATTTGATTTTTTAACAAGTCCGACAGCTGAATTTTCGCGACGAACTTACGAAACTTTTGAACCAAGCCGCACTTTTGGCGCGAGAGACGATGATTTCAGACTCAAAACCTTTCCGGAAAGAGAACTGCACCGTCTATTTGGGCGGGATGCTAGGCCGGAAGCTTACGGCGCACTTGATTACTATGCTGGGCAGAATGCTGGTTTCGGCTTTCCCGAAGATTTTACACATATGGATTTCGGTTACACTATGCGCACTGGTGCACGTAAGCAGCGTACCGCACCTGAGGGTGCTGCTGGACAACGTGACTGTGCTGCTGGAGAAGCTGGCTGTGTAGCGGGCGCGCAATATTTGGACGTGCTGCCGCAGGGTAAACGCGTCGACACTCCAATTGGGCTTGACAACACCGAGGTTATTAATTATCTACAGAACAGCCGCTTGCCGCGTCAAGGCAAACACATTGGCACTGTTTTGGCGGCGGCGCTCAAAGAAGCTCCTAAACTGGTGGACTCCAACCAATTCGCTGGGCTGAGGTTTGGCCCTAAAGTAACGGAGGCACCAACATATTTAGACTATGCGCGAGCGGCTCGACAGTTGAATAATTTTGGTCCCAGAAGAATGGAAGCCTCGAGATTCTATACAACAAGCGTTGCGCCACAACAAAGAAACGTTTCACGTACGTCATTCGGTCCTGCGCATCTTGAAATTTCGAAATATTTTACACAAACTGGCTTGCCGCGCACCGGTCATCTCCAGCGGTCTGATGTCGAACCTCGTACTGTGGATACTGCCTATACAAGAACGAGAAATCTTGAAGCTTTGAAGCACTTGGCACCAACTGTCCATTTGCGTGAGGGCGCACTTGCCGCAGCTGCTCTCGGCGCCGCAAACATAGGCGTTATTAAATCGCTTACACAAGCTAGAGCACTAAGTCCTCAGCGAACTATTGCACCCTTTGCGCTAAGCTCCAAAAATATTGAAGACGTTAAAACTTTGGTGAAGACAGGTGATCCGCGCTTGGGAAATTACTATCGAGCTGCGCTCGGACCGAGAAATATTGCAGCTCTTAAATATTTAGTACAAACTGGCCAATTGCGTCAAGGAAATAACGCTGGTGTCGATAGAGGAGGCCAACCGGCATATTCAAGACGTTTCGACAGTTCTGCGAAGGAAGATATCACAGATGTTGTATCACGGAGTGCTCAGGAAGCGGACTTGGAGTATACAGACCGCCACGAATATGCCAATACGATTACTGAGCCCGCTGGGGTTAAGAAAAAGGAAGCTTTTAAAAATTTACAACGTACCATTGCACCTGCTCATGCGTCCACAGGCTTGGAATATGGCGGAGATGGCGATTACACGCGCACAAGACAACGACGACCCTCGCCGGTGCGAGTGCCTTTCACATACACAAAGAGTGTCGGTTATGCTGGTATGCAGCACGGGGAGCTTCCGCGAAATACAAGAGTTTTCCACCGACAGCAACCGGCTGAAGACGCACAACACTTAAGAGCTAGTATATCTCCCAGAAATACCCGAGCGTTTCGTCAACGTCTCCCACCGGATTATAGGCATCAAGAGGCTTCAACGCAACAGCGACGTACATTAAGTCCGCAGCATGCTAATATAATTGGTAGAGGAGCTGGTGCAGAGCGTTTCGGTGAGCCACGTAACGTAAGACAGCAAACTGGATCACCGCAACGCGGACCATTCACGTATACGCGTCTTCCTGCTTATGTGGGACAGCAGCCGCATAGAGAACTGCAGCAGAAATTGGCTGATGGTCCACCTGTAAGAGCCGAGAACAAAGTACCTCGGGGATACGAGTACATAAGAATACCGAGATTTTCAAAATATCAACAGAGAAGATCGCCACCATCAATGACGGGCACTGACGTGGGACCACGTAAAACTTTTCGCGATTTAACACCAACCGGCTCCGGACGGAAAATCTCTCCATCAACCAGGAAATATCAATATGCACAGTACATTCGGGATACCGATTATGCAGGGCGTCAGAAAACCAAATCTTACCGTGTGGTACAAAGTCCTTTTAAGACTACTAAATTTGCACGCTACATGGACCAGCACGTGGAGCCGAGTAATATTCCCAGCAAAGCAAGTCAGCAGGGCACTGGACCGCTTGGCGCCCCTCCGAAAAGAGTTGGTCCATATGGAACTACCACTTATGGTACTGGTCCATATGGGTTTAGCCGATATGGTAGTGGTCCCTATACCACTGGTCGGTATGGCAGTACTCTGTACGGCACGGCTCCGTTTGACTTAGCTAAGTTTGGTGCTGCGTTCAGAAACAGACGCAGTACCAGAGCTCAGTACTTCAAGCACAAAGTAAGTTCCAAGGATGTGATACTGCCGCCCATGGAACGCAATTACATAGCCGATGCAGGTTACACCGGACACAAATATTCACCGATTGTCAACTACTTTGGTAGTATGAATTATGGGGTGAATGACTTGTATCGGCACGAAAGAGCTCTGCGCGAAATGGAAAGGCAACGACAACGTGAGAAAGAGCGGCTCGCATCTTTCGCGGAGAGTCTCAATTTATTTTACAATATAATCAATAAACCAGATCTCCAGGCGGAATTGTCAAGCGATGAGGATGAGTTGTCGCTGAACTATCGCAACGAGCAGAACGAGCGTGCCAAAGCGGAACAGAAGAAGCTTAATCTGTTGGATATTGTAGAGCTTCTGAGAAGTGAAAACAAAACGAAATTTCATCCGGTTGTCTATCATGAGCCGTTTAGTAAAAGTAAACCCTGGACTTGGATGCAGAATTTCCCAACGAAAATACCTACGGAGTACTTGAGACAACTCTCTATGAATACATTGACCACGCTCAAGGCTTGGCAACGACAACAAGCCCTGATGGTAGAGAAAGCCAGAGATGATAAGAATAATAGAAAATAAAGAAATAAAGAAGAAAAAATAAATGAACAAAATGTACCGTTAAAAAATTGAGCAAACTAAATATACCGTTAAAAGCAGTTCGTGGTTTTAATCGTACGTGAGAAGTGGCAAATTTAAGACTGCTTCTAGCGCCAACTTTCCTACGAAAACCTCCCTCTCAGGCTGAGGTAGAGCCTCCCGCCAAGAAATCTGCTATTAACTTGAGTTATAGACTCGATCTGAGATATACCAAGCCACGCTTTTATACCCAAACTGACTAAGACCTAGAAACATGTTTGGTTAGCTACCGAGGCTGATCAGAAAGGACTACAAAGACTGTTTCTGTTGAAGCTGTACTCTGTCTTGGAACTCACCTTGAGTTATCTTATCTCGAGCTGCAGATCTGCTTCGAAAAACTCTCTAACGCGTTGGAAAAAGACCCGATTTTGAAAAATACATTACCGAGGTACTTATTTTTTGAAAATTTCTTCCTCAATCGTATTAGGTACTCAAACCATTAGCCCTAAGACTTATTCTGAAGAACCACAAACAGTTTCGACTCAACCAGTACTCAAAATAAGGACTCCCACTGAGAAATTTGCAGACCCACTCCAAAAACTGTTCTACTACTGCGCTGGACCACTGACATAAGCTAAGAAATTCCTCTAAAAACCAACAAAAACTGTGTGATTCAACCAGTACTCGGCCCGGGACTCTTTTTAAGACATTTCCTACCGGGGTAGAGACTCACTCTTAAAAATTCTCTATCGAGAGAGGACTTTTCTATGTGAAAATTGCTCCCTTGTTAATTTTAGAACTCGAACGCACAGTGCCTGAGTGGTCATTTATCGCAACTGACCAGGGAGAACAAGAATTCTGTATCCGTTCAATAGTACTCAGTCAAGGTATTCATTTTCATAAATTTTCAATCGCGTCGAACAGCAGTCCTGGTGTGAGACTTTTCGCATTGAGGGACTCCATTTGAAAGGACTTTCACTCAGTCCCTCAAAATACTAAAACCGTTAATGTTCTGAGTACCGATCAAACGAGACTTATTAGAAAAGACAACAACACTAGAACGAGGGACTTGCTTTGGAAAAATTCCTGGCCGGTCTAAGTACACCAGCCGCCGGTGCATTGAGTTTATTCCTCAGCGAGACTGATCTCGCTCTGAGAAATTATTTGCATTTCTGTGAAACTCTTTTTCGGAAAGTCTATAATCAAATTCTGAGCAAGAATTTTGAAAAAATGTACCGCGTCATGCTGGGAACTTATTTTGTACTTATATGTTGAGTCAGACCATAGACTTACTCAAAAAAAAAAAATCCATTAAGTTTCTACAGAAGAACTTCCTTCGAGGAACTCTCCATCGAGTCGGTGAATAGACCCGCTATAAAAAAGCTTGTATTAGGCCGACCCATAACCTCTTTCTGTTTGAGTTTCTACCGAATTGTTAACTGCACAGTTAACTCTGGCACTGGCCTATTTCCTTTACTCTCCCTTATCTGCTCCCACACCTTCGTTAGCTTTTTCCCAATCATAAGTTTCCTCATTCGATGCTCCGTTTATTTGTTACAGCTTTAAGCCACAGCGGGCTGCTGCTACTGCTGCAACTACCATCTTCTACAGCTTATGGCTCATCACTTTCCATTTGCTTGCGTCTTTTTTCCGCACATCCTTACTGCTTATGTTCACTGATTTATGCGCCGCTTCTCATCTTCATTCATTCACTACCGTTCATAATAAAGTCTCGTCCGACGTGTATGTGGTGCAACGTCCGACTGAGGAAGAGACCGAGACCACAAACACTTCAACATCGAGCTTAACCTTTCGTTACTTGGTGGCGTGGAGGGCGGGATTTCTTATTCAAAAGCTGCTTCCTCTGGTGGCTGTTGTCCTGCCGTGTTGGTTGTCGAGCGGCAGACGGTCGGTTGGCCGGCCAGAATGAGCAGCTCAACGCAAACACAGTAAAGCGGAAGACAAACAAAAAAGAAACTCAACTCTGCTGACAGTGATTGATGACTGCCTGCGTGGGTGCGCGCGCTTTTTAGTGGATTTTACTTTCTTCACACAATTTTTCTCCATATTTTTGTTGCACCGCACTTTTTTTTGTCCTCGCAGTCTTTCTCATAGTTTCGCTTCGTTCTTTGCTTGACGGCTTGCTGTAATGAAACCATTGTCTTTAAGATATTTTTTCTTCTGGTCTTTCTTTTGTTACTTTGCTATTAAATCACCACAACTACCAGCGGTTTTACGAAGTTGTGAGGTGCTGATGACCCAATCAGAGGATGACGAAGTGTTTGCTTGCAGGTTTTGATGGAAATTGGTAGCAGTTTCTCGTAGGCGAAGCGATAGTGGGAGTGCTGTCTGGAAAGTAATGAGCTCAGAGGTCTTCACTGGCTTGCATTTGGTCTCTCAGGAATGTAGATTTACTGAATAAGGAACGCTCAAGGTCTGAGAATGTGATGTTGATGCTCAGATCAGCTCGGTTAGAAATTTTAGCAAAGTCTCGTTCACGGCGGTGGACGGTTCATTAACTTGGACAATTATCTTCAGACTAGGCTGATGGTGCTTTATTACGTGGCTTGCTTTCGAGGTGGAGATCTAAACTTTAGTTTCAAACATTTTCCATCCAACCCACATCTTCTCCAGAGGTTATATTTTATCTGTAGGCAAATGAGAGTTTCTAGGTCTCCCAACATGAGTTAAGACTGAGTCTGAATAGACGAGGACAAGTCGAGGTTGGGAGAAAGTTTGTGGTTCGGCTATTAATCTTGTTATTAAGTTATTGCTTTGCCCTAACCGCGTTTAGTATCTTCCATCCAACCTACATCCATCGAATATTGGCTAGGAGATACTTCTTTATCTCTGAGTTTTATCAGGTCAGATCTCATTCTTCATATGGAAACTTCTTCATCCAACCAACGGACTAACCTAAATCAAACTCTAAACTGTAAAGAAACCTCTGAAGGCTACAAAATATATTCGATCTCCAAAGGCAGGAGCCTTGTATTGGAGTTCCAGGACACTGTCGTCAAAATTTTGATAAAGAACGATTTCAACCCTCAACCACTATACAGATAAGTACCTGGGCAGAGCACATCGGTACATTCAGGTATGCGCCTATATTGAAAGGTGTCTCCAAAGCGGTGGTTGTTGTTGGAATATAAGCGTGGAAAGCCCGCATTATGCCCAGAAAGGTATTTTGGACAGATTACAGATAGGCTTCCGTACTGAAATTTAACGGCAAATGCTTGGAGATCGCTCGGAGCAGGAGATCAGCAGGCTCTTTTCATAACAGCGCTTTATGCTTCCTTAGAAAATTGGTCCAGAGCTCTTTTTTTTAGCTCTTTCAATCTAAGACTTGTAACTTTCCAGTCCTCCTTTAAACGGAACGGTTTTGAGAGAGATTCCCTGAACCCAAAAAGCTTCTGTCTTGCTCTCGAAGAGCTTCTGTCTTGCTCTCTTTGAGAGATCAAGTCCATTGTCAGCGTTTTACACTATTAATAGAACGTGTTCCAAAGCAAAGCTAAGGAAGACAAACTGAGGAAAGAGATTTTTTCACATTTGAAGAATAAGAAAAGAAAAGAAAGGCAAAAACAAAACAGGAAAGAAAAACGAAAATAAATAGCAAAGAAATGAAGAAGAGGAGCAAAGAGCGAAAATCCGCTCTAATCCGTATTTATGTGTTCTCCTTTGTTCTTTTTTTCATCAGAATTTGCACAAATTCTGAAATTTTTTCATAATTTTTCTGTTTTTCTAAGAAATTTCCGTTTTTCCTTCTTTTTGTTTCCAAATTTTTTGCATCAATATTTATACCAGTTTCTTTTTCTCTTCTTCAATTCAGCTTAGTACACTTTTTTCTCTTTGCTGTCATTGTTTGTTGTTTGTTGTGTTTCTCATTTTTTTGTTGCTTTGTTGTTTTTGTCGTTATTTCCGTTTTGTTTATTTTCACTCTAATGAACTAAACGGATTTTGCATTTCCGTTTCAATGTTTCGTACTTCCGTTGTGACAACCAGACCACCATTCCCTCTCTCCCTCTCTCTCACACACACACACTATTTTTCCCTCTCTCCAGCCAGCAGCGGAAAACCACAATGCTCGTTAGAAGCTTTGAACGCAATGAATTCATTTATTTTAAATGTTGTTGTGTTGTTGCCGTGTCCCGTCGTCGTTTTGTGGACTGTGGGTGTGCCATTTTTATTGTTATCGTTGTTATTGTTTTTGTTTTTTTGTGAATTTCATTTTTGTTTTGTTACTCTTTGGCACACCCACGAACAAGGAGCGATTTTTTATCTTTAATTTGAGAATGCCATTTAAATTGGTGTAGATATGAATGACGGAGCTGTTACGTGCACTGTTAGGGAGTCATTTTTTGGTCTATCTTCATCGGGTGTAATTGAATGGTGAGCTCTTTCATAGGGTCTCTCAAGACGAGTAGTCAAAGGGGCGCAGCAAAGCACAAAATCTCACGAGCTGTGAGCCATTTTAGTCACCAACGAAGCGCGCTTTTGTCATTTCCTAAGATCATTATTCGCAAAGGGCTTTGACCTTGACAAAGCCTCGCCGCGCTTATATATTTTCTTAATGTGGAAGTTAATTGGAAACCTTTCATTTTTGGTAAGACAGCTCTAATGTCGAGTCGACGACAGTCAATTGGACTCTGGTTAGCTCTCTAGGCAGACTTTTCAGTTTCCAGTTCAATCCACTTGGAGTCTACTCATTCTTAACTTTCCTTCTCACCGATTTAGTCTACTTTGATACTAGATGTCAAATGCCTCCGAAAGAGATCCACAGGAAAAATGTAAAAAAAGAGAATGTGCCACGACCAAGCACACATTTCGCAGAAGCGAAGTCCGTCAGCTACAAGCCATACCATGTTAATATCCCATAGCTTACTGGAGTTTCTTAAGGCATGAAAGCCAAGGTTTTTGAGTCTTAGCTTCGTCAAGATGACCTTTTCATCTTCTACGCAGCGACCGGATTCCCGACAGTGATCAGTCAGACATCCTAACAAGGGCCATATGTGTAATTTGATGTGTGCTAGAAGATCCTTCGATCATCCTTGCTCTACCACAGGCCAACAGAACCAGCGACAACTCAAGTCGTGGTATTTTCCTTGCAATTGCACAGCTTACGTGCGATCCATCTCAGCAGGAGAAGATCACAGATGTATAAACGTAGCCCCACTCTACTTATACAGTAGAGTAATACAATTCCATTCTTGAAAGCTCTCCAGCATTGTAGTTCCCGGCAAGTCTACAGTGTCTTGCCATCCAAATTTTCTTTGAATAATCTTGCATCCACAGCCAGTTTACCTAGCAGGCTGGCCTGACTCTCAGAGTAAATGCTGACGTCCTTAGTGGCAACAACGTTGCAGAGCAGTAGATCCAACGTTTTCTTGATTGCTGTCACTTTTCTTTGGAAAATGGTCAACCTGCTCAGGAAGACTGAATCAAGAGCCGAGCTTTCGGCAAAAACTCCTCAAGTTATTCTTCCACTTAGCCACAGCCCAACCACGAATAAATTCACTGCCAGACGCTTCCAGATGGCCGAATTAACACAACTAGAGAGGTGGGAACAGATCAGTTTGGCGGAAAATAATATATGAAACTGTCTTCCTGTGCTTCTCTCTTTATCGCTCGCTCTCTTTTCCCTATTTTGCATTCTCTCCTCATAGTTTGGAGAGCAAATTAGTTGCCTTCATAGCTTTCTCACCTAAATAATCCATGGTGAAGTGGCAAGTTGTACGAGCTTAACACCAACGTGATTGAATGTGAAGTTCAAGGATTTAAGGAGCCAAAGTCGTAGTTAAAGGACTCTCTCTTCTCACTATTTATTCCCCAGAGTGTCTGCAAAAGTATTTGCCTTTTACTTCTATTATTTTATAAATTTTAAAGTAAAGTTAGAAGTTCAGAAAGACAAGTGAAGCGGCTATCTCAACCAAAATTCTCTCGCCAGGTGGCTCTCCCATCTGCTTATTTAAAATATCCCTGCTTTTGACAATCACTGACCAGCTTTAAATATTTTCTGAATAGGACTAATTGTTTAAAGCATAAAATTCAATAAATTTGTAACGGGTTTTGCCCTTTACGATATTTTTTTCATGATTTCTCATAAATTATCTATTTATATTAGCGCCTAAATATAGACTACATTTTATGTAAATTCTAACAAAACCAATTTTAATTGATAATTACCAAAATTTAACATATCATTCAATGTTGTCAGCGCGGCACATGCATTTATGGCACACAAGCCGCACGCACACTTGTCAATATTATCAATAATGTGCGCCCAAAAGTATGCAACTAATTGATAAGTAAGTTGAATCCTGCCATAGATACATGTGCATGGGGAAATATATAAATGTTTTTCGAACAAATGTTTTCAATAATATTTCAATTTAGCTGCCGATAGAAGCAACAGCAACAGCAACAACAACAAAAAATCGAGTCAACACAACATCACAACGTTGCCTACACGCAGGCGACACGCGCCAACAAGTAAACATAATTTACAAATATGTAATTATTGACAAAATATATACTCGCATATGTGCGTGGAGAGATTTTCTGCAAATTTATGGCGATTTGTGTTTTTGCAGGCAGTGGAAAATGTGAAATTGAATTGAATTTGCGGCGTTTTAAGTGTAGCGCCTGAATGTAGGCCAGAAAAGCAGTATGACAACTACTGGAGGAAGACAATATACGACAGAGAGATTGTGGGTTTGGAAACGTGCGTGTGTGTGTAGAGTTACCAACCACAGCAATTTACATACGAAATTAGCCGATGATAGAGCATTTGACTATTAAGTACTGTGGAGGGGGCGCCTAAAATTATACTACAGCATACAAACTTCCCTAAACGTCATTTAACCCACTAGTCGACCAACCAACAACGAATAATAATAAATTCGATTAGCAATATGCCGGAGAGCAGCTGTTTATGTACTATTTTGGTAAATATTTTCATGTTGAGCGCGAGAATTTTGTTATAACAAATAAATTTGGTTTGAACGCCTGAAGGTGTGCAACAAATTGAAAAACCAATATCGCGTTTGGCTTTAAATTATATTTAACTTTGTTCACGGTGGAGGAGGCGGTACAAGTGGTATTGGAGTTGTTACGATAGTGAGTCTAGCAGCGGGATTGAAGTCGGAGCTTGACAGCACCGAGGCGAAGTTATAGAACTCGGTAGTTTCCAGCCACACTTCGGGAGTTTTTTTTTAAGATGAGAAACACGTTTGAAGGGATTGAAGTACCCTGGAGGAACAGGTGGAAATTAGTCACACCGAAGCTCTTACCTAGGAGCAGATACGATACGAAATAGCCTCTTTGGGTTTGGAGCTTTACCAGTCGCGATCGAAATCAGAGCTCTGCCCTGCTCTTTGTACTCTCCAACTCCAACTCCAATTCACCAACCTAATGAGTGGGTTCTGGTAAGCATCGGCCAGTCTAAAGTAGTCATAATCGATTTAAGCTTCCTGAAATCGGATCGAATAGTTCTTGAACCACTTTTTCTGCCATTGCTTTCCAAATAGAGCACTCGACTCATCACGAGATGCATGATCTCCGATGCCGGTGTGTGAACTTAGTCGAGTGCGCCTTTCCAAGACGGTTTCGAAGTCAGAGCGCCAAAAGCTCCACCTCCTCGTAAGAACCGACGCCTCAGAACCGTTACAGCTTTAGTTACTACATGGGCATATGTGGCTTGTGTGGCATGTGTGGCAAGCAGCATGATTTATGATTGCCAGAGCAACGCGACAACCGCGAGACTCGCTTCGGTTCAACTAGATTTGGCTGGGTTTGCTGCTGCCGCACTGTTGCTGTTGCTTTGCTGATTTTTATATTGCGATTATTTTTGGCAATTTGTGATTGTTGTTGTTCATATTATTGTTGTTGTTTTTGTTTATATAAATAATTGGTTTTTATTGTTGTTGTTGTTGTTGTTTGTGCAATGATGGCAATGATTTATGCATTCGAATTGGTTTTTATTGATTTTCGATTTTCGTTGTTTGCCAACTGCCGAACGAGTATTAATGTTGTTGTTTGTTGTTGTTGTTGTTTGTTAACTTGTTGTAATTTTTTCGTTGCCCCGTCAATGCCTCATATGCCCCATATGGTGTAAAGTCATCAAGGCTCTGGGGTCCCCAACGGAGTTTCGACTGAGTTTTATTTATTTGCAACATTTATTGTTGTTGTTGTTGTTGTTGTTGCTCTCATATGTCAAACAGTGAAGCTCGCCCACTTAGCTATTGAGCGAGAGTGTGTGTGTCTGAAATTTTATTGCGCGAAATTGCAATTCAATTGCAAATCGTTGTTGTGCTTACCCGCTGACAGTTGTGCCATATTTGGTGCGGTGCCGCTCGGGGAAGACCCGTCAGGAAATGAGTAACCGAAGGAAAATGGCTTTGATGTGCTTCTTAGTGCTCGGGGGAGTGATATTATGCTAGTGATAGACTCAGTTTTGGTATTTCGGAGACGGAAGCCCTATTCCTGCTTACAGGCTCTGTAGTGGATCTATTCCGAGTCGGTATATTGAGTTTATTTTATCAAGGAATACGTGGGATTCGACCATTAAGTTGATCTATCCGCAAAGTAGCTCGACGTCAGTGATGTGAGCAACTCCCTAATGGGATCTTCATCACACGGTTCTCGTTAATATCAACATTCGGCTCGCTTGTCTCTTGTGGTCTAGGTAGAAACATGAAAACAGTTCTTTGAAAACTTCGCAGCCCACAGTCTTCACCATTAATTGAGTAAAAAATCAGGTTGTACCAACCATGAAGAAGCTCGAAGCCATAGAAGTGAGGTCTCACTTAATCGGCTCGTTATCATCCGTGGATAAATATTAATACTTGGCCTGCTTGTCTCTCGCATTTGTGGTAGAGAACTTGAGCCAGTTGGCGACCATAAGAAGTTTTTCGTCCTACAGTATTCGCCACTAAGAGAGCATGTCTTTTGCTAGCGATGGAGGACTATACTTAAAGAGAACCCTTAGATCGTGCTTCTGTACTTATGTCTCCTCTACTGAAGCATGAAAATTCTCGCTTCCAACTTACGGTTAGGACTGAGATTATGGAACAACGTCAGGGAACACAAGATCGCAAGTGTTTTTGTAGACACTCACCGACGTCATGCACCCTAATACCTGGCTTCAGTTGCTTAGGCAGAGTGTGCTTCTTCCTCTGTAAGCTCTAAGCAAGGAAGAAGCTTTTTCGTTACACCGGTTCGCTAGAGCTCTGTCTACAGAAAAGCATCCTTTGAGTATTTCACTTCTTTTGGCCATCTTCCAGCCTATTCCCTTATTGCCCAGTTATGTGGACCTTGATTAAAGTAAAATAGAACAACTCAGACTATTCCTTACCAGAATATGACCTGACCCTGAGATCCACACTTCCTAGTCCTCGAGTTGTGGCCTTTTTAGTCAAGTTTTTGGGGATTCCTGCGCTTTGTAAGAGGCTTTATGCTACTTGGCTCACAGCTTTAATCTATTTAAACCTCTTCCGGTGTCTATAAACCAAGCACATGTCTGCCGTAGCTAAATGATTTACTTTTATCTTTGCATCATTTGCTCGCAAACAACACAGCTGGGCTCAGCTCTTCCCCATCACCACACATACATACAATTCTCAAATTGCACGCAACGCAAACTTACCTTCTTCTTGGTTCGGAGCTCAGTTGTTGTTGCATTTAAAATGCATAAATGGTCTATACACTGCTCGGGCTTCTTCTCCTCTCCTTTCTTACCTCCTCCTACAAGAAGGCGTCTTGCACTGCAACACATATCCTTATTACAGCTGCTTAAGTGCTGGCTTTGCCTTCTCATGACGTGAAGGCAAACAAATGATGGCAATTGCTTGTGTAAAGTATACAACGGTACTTAGCAGAAATTGTCCGACCCAAGTACACCTGATGTCATGTGAGTAGAGCTCGGTGCGGAGTGTGGAATGATGTATAGTTGGAGAGAAACGAAGGGGAGATTCTGAGACTCGAGAAGAGGTGGCGGGTATTAGGGTTCTCGCTTTATGAGTGTCAGATACACTGTGAAGTACCATCGTGCTAGATGCAGAGTGTCTTTAAAGAGAATTTTCCAGCCGATTCAGGAGCTTATTATTTCATTAGTTACTTCTCAGATCTTAGGAGACCAATTCCCAGTATATTTTCTTTAAAGGAGATCTATTAGTCTTAGAAAAGGTACGTACCAAAGGTACAAACAAAGTTGAAAATAATCGAATTACAATAGTATATAGTTTTTGTACATATTATTTTTCAAAAATGAGTTTTTGAGTCAAAACTTGCATATTTATGCAGCAAAAAATATGAAAATAGGTACTCCGTCCTAA
This sequence comes from Neoceratitis asiatica, assembly GCA_030068015.2. Taxonomy (NCBI): domain Eukaryota; kingdom Metazoa; phylum Arthropoda; class Insecta; order Diptera; family Tephritidae; genus Neoceratitis; species Neoceratitis asiatica. The sequence goes on along the minus strand of CM061525.1, from coordinate 95,435,010 downwards.
AATAATTGAAGAAATAATAGGCAGTGAAAATATTTGAAATGGGACGACCATAGCTTATAGCTACCATACAAATTTTCGTTCAAAAATTGGTTTTTGGGTAACTATTTTCTAAATTCAGCAACTAAGAACATGAAATTTCGTATTTAGTATAAAAATGTTGTGAGAAGTATAGGCAGTGAGAATAATCGTAATTAGACTATTAAAACGTGTAGTTTCCATACAAATCCTACTTCAAAAACGAGTTTTTGCACGATAATTCTTTGAATTCATCAGCTAAAAAAATTAAATTCGGTATTTAGCACTGGAATGCTTTGAAAAATATAGGCAGTGCGCAAAATTGAAATCGGATGACCATAACATATATTTGTCGTACAAATAACAGTTCAAAAATGAGTTTTTGGAGAATAACTCGCTTCCTTCTGTAGTTATGAACATGAAATTTAGTACACGTCTTTAAAGTGCCAAGAAAAAATTTTGTGGAGAAAAGAATTTAAATCTAATAACTATGCATATACTGGCTTATTTAAATATTTTTCTCAAAAATATTTTTTTTTAACGATAACTCTGCACATTATGCAGAACATTAAATTTTGCAATAACATGCTTCCAAAAATGTAACCAGTAAAAATAATCAGAATAGGACGACTTTAGCATATAGTTGTCATATAAATGTTTGCTCAAAAACTAGTTTTTGGCTGATAAATCTTTTATTTGTGCAGCTAGGAAGGGAAAATTTGGCACGCTGCATTAATATATACAGAGAAATATTGCATGGAAATTTAATTGAAATCGGCGGACTTTAGCATATAGCTGTCATACAAATTATTGCTCGAAAACTAGTTTTTGTGCGATAATTCTTTTAGTTTTGCAGTTAAGTATATGAAATTTGGTTTTTGGCCATAAAATGCATTGAAAAATATGGGAGAGAAAAATAATCAAAATCGGTCTACTATAACCCATAGCTGTCATACAAAATTTAGTTAAAAAATGAGTTTTAAGTCATAAATTTGGTCTAAAAATATAAAATTTGGTATTTATTTTTTCTCAGCGCATATTTCTCTAACCTCCGAGTTATGTTTTTTAATACAAATAAGTAATATGTCGTTAAATCGATTTCAATTAAAGTTTTGAGTTGTCTGCTACCGATTTATTTCTTCTTTTTTTAACTTCTTAAATAAATATTTATTGCTGTGCAAGCAACCGCAATTCATATTTACAATATTTATACATGTAAGTGTTTTGTGGTCAGTTGAGAAAAGGAAGAAGAAGAAGCAGATAATAAAAAAAAGAAAAAAGTAAAGTGAGCAATAAAATTGAAAATATTTAAGCCTGATAATCCGGCTGCAATAACATGAGAGAGTTTACCGTTAAACCACAAAGCAGTATGAGTGTAAATACCATTTACAGTTTGTTGTTTTTGTAATTTTATAAGCTCCTCACAAAGCTCTTATATACTATATATATAATGCACTCATACTTGGAAATACACACATACATACATGCACACAGATACATGAAATAACTGCGGTTTGCCTACGAGACTTGCTTTGTAAGTAAATTTTTTTGGGTTTTCCAAGTGGTATGCGGCTGTGTGTGTGTGTGTGCGAGGCTATTTGCACTACTTACAAATGCACTTCAGCTGCCGCATAAGCCGTTCCCAGTACGGAAGCTGAGCAGAAGCAGAGCAGAGGCTTGTAGGCTCAGAGTTTATCTCTTGAAAATTGTTTTTGCAGCGCAACATTTTGCAAGACAAATCAATCGAGCTAAAACCCAACTGTCATGACGAGCACACATACATACACACACACATACACATACAAAGGGCGGAGTTGCCACAAATTGCTGTTCTCGGTCCGAGGATGAGTTGAGGAGTTTGCTGTCAGCTGCAGTTGCTTTTGGAAAATTCGATAAAATGGCTCAGACGGCTTAGCAAAAAGTTGCACAAGCGTTCGCTCACACACACACACACATACACATACACTAAAAAGGGTGTGCAGTGTATGAGTAGCGAGTAAATGCTTTTATTTATTTGTTGTTGGAATTGAATTTATTTAAATATGCGAGCTGGCGGTTGCTTCGGTGGTTGGTTGCATTTAAATGAGGCTAATTTTTTGCTGTTGTTGTAATTCACTTGAAAATATATTCAAATACAAATACATATGCATATGTCTGCCTGTCTGTATGTATGTGTAAAAGCCATACAAATATTATTATCTAAATTTTATTGAGTTTGTTTGTGAAATTTCATTTGCATTTTGATCAGCTTTTGCAATGGCACACACACACATACTCGTACATGCAAGCAGAGGAATGTGTATATGTATGTGTTTGAGCAGCCAAACTTCGGTGTGGAAAGTTTAATTGCAAAATTTTTAATATTTACATAGTTGGGTTTGGGAGGAAAAAATAATGAGAAATTGCTTAACGGTATGCAATAAAATAATTAAATGTATTTGAGCATAAAAATTTTGAGAAAAAAATGGGGAAAGTGAAGAAATTAAATATTAAAAAAAAATCGTGCAGATTAGACCATAAAAAGACTCAGCCTAATTCTGAGATTTTTTAGAAAACTCAAAAAAATAATTTTTTCCAATATTTTTATGGCTTTCAAACATATTTAAAATAGTGGCAATTTCAAAATTTTCAAAAATTCTGAAATTTTTGAAATTTGAAATTTTATAAAATATTGAAACTTTGAAATTTCTGAAATTTAAAAAAAAATTTTAAAATTTGAAAGTTACTTAAGTTTTTGACATTCGAAAATTTTGAAAATTTTGAAAATTTGAAAATATCGGAAATTTGTGAAATGTGAAAATTTCTGTGAGATTTGAAATATTTAATTGACAAAATTTCTAATAAAAGATTTATTTAAAAATTTCAAAAATTCTGTAAACTTCTTTATTTGGGAATTTCAGATATTAATAAAATTTATTATTTTAAAAGTGTTTGAAAATTTTAAATTCTTCAGAGAACTGAAAAATTATTTTTCCATCATTTTTTTTAGCTTCGAATTATATTTAAAAAATTTTCATTTTCATAATTTCTGAAAGTTTTGAAATTTGAAAAATACTTAAGTTATTGAAATCAGAAAATTTCAGAAATATTTGAAATTTTCGAAATTTGAAACTAACTTAAGTTTATGAAATTTAAAAATTTCTGAAATTTTTGAAGGTTTTGCAATTTTTGAAATTTGAAAATATCTGAAACTTTTGAAATTTGAAAATTTATGGGATATTTGAAATATATAATTGACTACATTTCCAAAAATAAATTTATTGAAAGTTCTAAGGTAAATATTTCTAAGTTTAGAAAACTAGAATTTTTTTTTTTAATTTGAATATTTTAAAAATTTATAATTTAAAAGTTAATTTTTTATTTTAAAATTTCATATAGTATTAAAAACCTTCAAAAACTGCATATTTTTCAAAAAATTCACAAATACACAGAAAGAAAGAATGCAATTTCGAGGTTTAGATTTCCAACTTTAAAAATTTCCAAATATTTAAGTAATTTTCAAAACTTTTCGAGAAATTCAGAACTTTTTTTTTCAGATTTTCCACTTTCGAAAAACTGCGTAGTTTTTCCATATTAAAAATTGTCAATGTTTTTCGAAATAAGTGTGTTTAAATTTAGACAAAAAATTACAAAAATATTTCAAGAAATTCTAGGAATTCAGTGACTTTAATTTTTTTTTACGGAAATTTCTAAAATTACAAAGTTTTGCAAAGTTTCAAATTCATAAAAAACTTGAAAATATGTAGAAAATTTTTGAAAAATCAAGTGTTTTTAAGAATTTAAAATTTTAAAGTTTTTTAAAATTAAAAGTTAAAAATTTCTGAACTTTTTTTATGAATTTTCTAGGCTTTGTTGTGGTGCTATTTAAACTCAAAACCAGTTTTTAAATATTTTGTTGTCAAGTGTAATTAAAATCAAGCATATCAAGCATGTCAGCAAGCAGGGTACGCCGCTGCACTCTCCCACTCTCCCATTCTCCTTCCTCTCCTCTCAACTCGCTCGCTACTCAACTTTGACGTCAAAATTAATGCATTGCATACTTGATTGCGGCGCTAAGTTTACGATCACGCCCCGCCCGGCGGCGGCAGTAGCAGCAGCAGCAGCAGCGATGATGGCAATGAAGTGCTTGAGGCAAAAACGCCTTAAAATATGCAATATCGCGTGCAACATGGCAAATACGCTATGCAGTATGCATGTGTGTGTGGGTGTGGGTGTGAAGACAAACAACATATACTTCCGCAAACACATACACACTCACATCCACGCACATTACCGTGCATGACTGATGAAATGTAACACACACACACACATACACCCACCAACTAATGTGGCTAAAAATTTTCGGTTAATTAAAATAGTTTACAGAAAAGTCACAAACACAAACTCACACACACACACATGTACAGACACAAATACACTTGCAAAAATATGCTTTTACACTTGCAGTAGAAAGAATGTAGCCTACTTTTGGGTGGGAGGGTGTTAGTAAAGCAGCGCCAAAAGAATTTCACACAATTCTCCAATATTCTCTTCTCACCAAGCGTTGGATGCTTGTTTTTGAATTCTTGTTTTTTTTTTTTTTTGATTATTTTCTTGCTGGCTAAAAAGCTCAAGCCAAGCTTTCGCTGAATTGCCATAGTGTGTGTGTGTATGTGTGTGTGCATGTGTATGTGTATGCGTGTGCGCATATAATTAGTTTAAGTGCGCTTTATTACTGGGAATTGTGTGCAAACAGCCGAGTGAGCGCTTTAAAGTATGCAACGGTAGCAAATTTTCCACACTAAACGGTACACACACACACACACCCACGCCAACACGCACATCACGCAAATTCAATTCAACACGGCATGCAATTATGCCGAAACGAGGTGTGAAAACGTCTTCAGTGACAAAAAAAAATTTAAAAAAAAATTGAAAAAATTTGAATATTCAAAAAAAAAGCCTTTCCTCTTCATTTTTGGTTGCATACCGCAAGGCGCTCAAGCACTTTTTGGCGTCTTAATTTCATTCGACACACATGTGAAGTGTATCAGTGAGGTTCCTGCTGCTTCTTAGCAGTAGCAACCACAAATTAGCTGGAAAATATGCAAGGAAGCTTCAGTCGCGGTACTGGCGAGGCCTCCTTCTCACCGGTTACTGTTGTTCTGTGCGGCAACTAGTTGGCGCTGTGGCTCTGTGGCTACGGTCGGAGTACAGTGAACGTGTGTCATGCAGTTGTGTGCCTGTGGCCACCCACAAAAATAGGCTGATTTTCACGCCCGAGTGGTTGCTGCTGGTTAGGCTTTATGTGTGTGTGTGTTTGTGTGTGTGTAGCGTAATTTAAGCAGCATATTTAAGCGTATATGTGGGTATTTATGTAAATTTACTCTGCACTTGCGGCATTTTCAATATTTAATTTCACTTAGTTGTGCGCCAAAGCGTAGTGGTGGTGTTAAGAAGAAGAAGAAGAAGAAGAAGAAGAAGAACAAATGATGTGTGGCGCTTGGCATTAAGTAGTCGGCATTTTTTGCTTAAAAAATGACTTTTTAAGGCTGAACATAACGCATTATTTTTGCACTTAAATATTTAGGTTAGACAGAAAAATATATGAACTAGTTGGCAACTAGTTACAAATGGACCAGTCTTAATTTTGCACAAACTTAAATTCGTAATGAAATAAAATTAAAACTTGATTTCAAGACTTTTTTCCGGAGCTAAACTAGTTACAAAAGGACCAGTTGAAACTGCGTTCAACAAAAGAATTTAACGCCCAGCTCCCAGTGGCCTTTTTAGTTTAATTGCTTAATGTATGTAAGTAAATATGTAACTATATATGTAATATAACATGCCCCACCTCACCTCCTTCATTGCCGCCATACACTGAGTGCATCGGGTTTTTATTTCCTTTTCCTCTGTGCCTGTGACGCAATAGCTATTTCCAACTGCTAAATATTTTATAATGCGACCCATGACAGCTGTCAGCAAAGGTAACAATGCGGGAAGGCAGCAAAAAGAGTTTTTGAAAAGCAGAGACAGTAAATAGAAGCAATGAGAGAGAATGCAACCGCCACAAGAGGCACTCTCCCCTTCACTCCACCTCCAAATGATCAGACAAAATGCACAAGACACTTTTCGGTGTCACAAATACTCTTTCTCAGAAAGTAAATACGACAACAACAATACGCATTTAATTATTTATGAGCAAAGTAGAGAAGAACAAGAAAATCGAAAGCAAATAAAATTTCTCTGAACTAAAATAAACTAAAAAGCGAGTGTCGCTCAAGGAGAAAATGATCTAAAAATACGTTAAAAAAAAATGAAAAAGGGTACCACTTGCAAGACCATCACCCATCCTGAGACCCAGAATTCAATTTTGGATAATTTTCGACCGAACAGACTACGTCCAACAAGCAGTGAGGAAAATATAGCGGCCGGCCGTAGCTGAGAGTGTACACGAAGACCGTGAAGAGTCGATTTGGCGCCGTTCGCAGCAACTCGGACTGATTTAAGGAACTCGTGCAAGAACTGAAGCTGCTCGACCTTCCCAAGCGACATCGCTTCGCTCTATGGACTCTTGAAAAGTTCCCGAAGAAGATGCAACGTTTTCGAGCCAAATTTTGCTCAGCGATGAGGCCCATTTCTGGATCTATGGGTATGTAACCAAGCAAAATTACCGCATTTGGGCCGCAAGAGCAATCTGCAGAGATTCAAAAGCTGCCATTTCATGCAGAAAAAACAATGGTTTGGTGTGGTTTGTGGGCAGGTGGAATCAGCGGTACATATTTCTTCACAATGATGCCCGTGCGAACCGACTATTCGAGGCCTGGAATTGAAGCTCTTGATCTTCGCGGCATTTCGTTTCAACAAGACGACGACGCCACTTCCCACCACACATCGCATCAATCAATGGACAACACTTCGGTGAGCAGATAATTTCATGTTTTGGGCTGATGATATCACACCGTTCGACTTTTCCCTGTTGGGATATGTAGAGTCTAAAGTCTTCGAGGACAATCCCGCTTCGATTCAGGCCTTGGAGCAAAACATCACGCGTGTCATTCGCCAGTTACCAGTCGAAATGCTCGCACGAGTCGTAGAAAATTGTACTCAACGATGGATGGACCTACTGAGACGTTGCCACTGCCAACATTTGAAAGAGATAATCTGCAAAGAAATAAATGCCAAATAATGTTCTTTCGTATGATAATAAAAATTCCCCATTAAACTTGAATTTTCTGTGTTTTTTTTTTCTTTAAAAAAGTAGGGAACTCCGAAATGGATCACCCATTATTTTGAATTTTGAAAAGAGAAGCTAATGTCAGACCATAAATTGTTGTTTCTTCCATTCATTTCCTTTCACTAAACTCTCTACTCTAGAGAGTGGAGCTTAAGGAAGTCAGAGGAAAGGGGCGGTGGAGTATTTTTTACGAAAGCGTGGATGCTTTTCAGTGAAATGAGAAGGTTTTCTGACTGAGTCAACCTTTATTTATTCAGCGAAAACCACCATAGAGCATAACTCGAACTGAAAGTTCGAAATCTTACGCCAATTTGGGCGACAAAAGTATCTCTGCATGTACCAAATTTAAAATTCTTGCAATATTTCGATTTTTTTTAAATTATTTTTCAACTACTCATTGCATGACGCAATTTAAATTCGCACACCTAAATGTAGGCAACACTTCACTACAATATTACACTGCATCTCCACGAACGGTAAACACTTTCAAATGCCTGCCAAGTACATAAAGCTACTTTTAGGCTGAAACAAATTTGAAAATCAACACAAAAACAATTGATTCCATTAGTCAACTGTTTTGTGAATCACTTAAATGGTAAATAAATATAAAATTTCGTAAATAAATTTGCAATCAGCAGAAAATCACAAAGCAATTGATTTATGGGAAAGGGAAAATAAAGGGGGACATAAAGGGGGGATGAATTAGAGTGGAAGAGTGTGTTGAGGCGACAGAGAACGAACCATTTGAACGATTAAAATGTCAAAGGTAGATATTTGCCCAAGAATAATTCACAATTCAATTCAATTCACAAAACTCAAAACAATTCAAGGCATGACAGCAGGTCAGAGACCACATTCATACACACACACACACACACACACACACATACCAAATATTAATATGGACAATCGAGTTATTGTTGATTGTACATATGCCACAAGCAGTACAAAGGATAGTTGAAGAATTTGGAATTTGTTGCATTTCATTTGTGTTTGATTACCCTGAAAGAGGTCTCTATGGCATTGCCTGGGCTTGGCTTGGCTTGGCTCGGCTCAGCTCTGCTTGGCTTTCAACAGTTGACACAACAAAAGTGCTTATAAAGTTGATGAATGGCATAGAGTTGCCACATGTTATTTTTGTATTTGTATGTATGTATGTATATATGTATGTATGTCCAATTGAAGTCAAGTGGTCAGCAAAATCATGTTGAATTCCATTTATACAAGTATATGTGTATATGTGTGTGGGTTTATTTGTATGTAAAGGTGCTTGTCAACACCTACAAAGCGGAATAAATCTTAAAGCTTAAATTTACACACACACACACACACACACAGACGCACACACAAAGTTTTTTGGCAGCAATGTGGCAAGATTTGAAGCTCGTTAAAGCAACACCAAAATTAAAATAAAATAAATTCTGTGTAAATAAAATGCGAAAAATTACATACATTCATGAGTATGTACGTATGTATGTGTGTGTGGTCAACTAGCATGAGCTTGCGGGCGTAACTCAATTAAAACGTCGCAACATATGTATGTATGTATATATGTATGTAGACAAATGCTGAGTCAATAAATGCCAGAAAATTTATTTAAATCAAATAAAGTCTGTTTATACGAACTATGCATGTGTGTGTGTGTGTGTTTAATAACTACCAAAATTACTTAAGGGTTCACTAGAGCCGTTACTGCGAGCTCTCGTCGGTATTGAAGCAAGCCGCTCGCTATATAAAAGGGTTCCAACTAATGCTTCCCTCGCCTATCGAGGCTATACGCTGGGTTTGGGATACGCCACGTGGAAACCAGGCCCATTGAAAAATTCAACAACACCTCGAATGAGAGATCACACTTTTTTTTTTGAGGATGAGGACCACTGCAAACGTTTGAAGAATGACGATTTGAGAGCATGCACCTGGAATATCCGATTGGATTTAATTAATTGAACAGTTGACGCTGCCTAGCTGCGTGAGGTCCTCATACAGCTAAAGGTTGACATCACCGTCGTGAAAGAAGTGGAAGGGATGGAATAAGGACGGCGACTGGTAGGTCTTTGTGCCAAGTACCTCGTCAACTAAACGAAGGAGCGCAAATTCCAAATCTACTACTTCATTCCATCCCAAAATAAATGTATCATGCTGCTTGGCAGTCTCCGGATCGAAAAACTCAAAACCGAATCGATCGACGGGCGACATGATGAACGACTAACGCCTGGACAACAAAGACTAGAAAGATTCGACGTCGAAATCGTCGAGCTGCAATCACAACAGTCCGTCGAACGGTTTTCTACTCGATCCGTACATCTGCTCTCTGAGAGCACTCATCAGCAACTCGGTATGAAGGATGAGGAATGTCGAGAGAGAGAGAGAGAGAGAGAGAGAGAAAATGGACTGCCTACCATGCAACGATGCACATTTGCTGACAAGAAAAAGAAAGAGGACGAAAAGCGTGCTGCGCATGAAGAAATTGAGAAGTTGATAGTACTCATACAGGGACCAAGTCGGCAATCTTATGGCAGATGTCCATAGCATACTTGATGTATGGAGGGAACATTTCTCCATCCTGCTGAATGGTAGTGAAATTGAAACACCCCGAGATAGGCAACTCGAATCCCCAATTAAAGATGATGGAATAGACATGCCAGCACCCGATTATGATGAGGTTCAAGTAGCAATTGCCAGGGCCGACGGCTTACCGACGAAGCCATTCAAATATGGCGGCGAAAACAGACAAGATGCATGCCTCAGTTTCTTTGCAGAATATGGTCGGGCGAAAGCATGCCCGACGTATGGAACTAAGTGTGCTCTGTGCCAAACCAAAAAAAAGAGGGAGATCTCTCGTTCTGCCCACCGTCAACAAACTGATTCTATCTTATCAGTATGATTTTAGACCTGGACGCCATTGAGCAGATATTCAGCAGGCGCCAAGTTTTGGAGAAGATCCGAGAGAAAGGAATCGATACAGTCCATTTTTTTTAAAGATTTTAAGTCCCTTCTCGGCAGCACGTTAAGGAGTTGCCTCTAGGCCGCTATGTCTAAATTTGGTATCCCGACAAAACTTATACGGCTGGGTAAACTGACGTTAAGCAAGACCAAAAGCTCCATCAGCATCGGAATGGACTCTTTTTTTTTTGTTATTTTCAGGTTGAAAAATGGTTTTGTGCAATTTTCGAACAAAAAAAATTTTTTTTTCATACCTTTCACCAGTTTTCAACTAAACTGCAACTAGTTAAACTCGGCAACTGAGCATCAAATACCATTTAATTTTTCTCTATGTGTAAGTGAATATGTGTGTGTGCGTGTGTGTATGTATATCATTGCACGTACGCTCTGAGCATGCCTGCAATTAAATGAAATATTATTCAAATTGAAATTCTGTGATGTCAACAATTTGATTGAGCATTCTGGGCATAACTGTTTTGCATATTTGTAGGCGTTCAATGGGCTATAGCTGGCAATGTATTTGCACATGTATGTGAGTGTGTGTAACATTTCATTGTAGCAAATTTGTATATTTAAATAGATTTGTTTAACTAAATAACAGCTTTTCTAACTTAAAAACCCAAATAATTGTAGTAAATGAAAACAAAATCGAAATTAAGTCACTCAATTGACAACAAATATGCCGATAAATATATGTATGTATGTGTATACATGAGTGGGATTAGATGCAGAACGTGGAAAGGGAAATTGTTGAGCTTGAATTCAGTCCAAGAGTGAAAGAGAGAGCAAGGAAAATGCCGTTTCGGTTGTTTTGCTGGCACTAACGCCTGAAAGTATGCTTCAATGCATATAATAGGTGAATAAACAAGCAAAATTGAGTTGCAGAAATGCTTGAATATACACACAAACACTGGCAGAAGTTTAATAATACGAACACACATACTTAATTACACTCATTAAACGTACAATTCTTGAAAATGAACTCGAAACTGTTTTCCGAAATATGCATTTAGCAAAATTGCTTATAATTTCGATATAATTAAGCAGAAAGTGAGCTTAGTAAGCATTTTCGCCATTCGAGAAGTACCACTGGTGAAAGGAAAAAAATTCACCAAAATTTATTATATGTAATTTTCCAACTGGACCGCTACTAGTCTTTATGTTACTAGTATTTCATTAGATGGTTTAAGTGTATTTTAGTGTTTTCAAATACTTTTCTACTATATTTTAATTATATCATTGTAGCGAAAATGCGAAGCGAATGTCAGATGACAGAGAAAAGCCAATAACTGGCATATGCTAGAGCGTAAAACGAGAATATTCGTTATCGAGAATGAGTCGATCATTCCAGGCGGTTGGCTGCGAACAACCGAGTAGCATATTAGGGCTACACACAACTGTATCTGACTTGAGCCAATACAAATTCCGTCCCGAGGATGAAGATATATCATTGAAGAATATTGACAAGGAAGAAGCTATTGATTCTGCGAAGGCGTTGGAGCAGTCATCATCAAGGAAGATTCAAGAAAACGCTCCTGGCTCATCTACGAGTATTGACATGAACATGTTATTGGCTGCAATTTCACAAATCAAGGCCATAAATGTCACTAAAGATGGATGCACAGGATGTCAAGATGTCACAAAAGTTGGATGGATGAGAAGGAACAATCGCACAAGTGCAGCAAAATCTCGTGAGAGACAATGCAGAACTTAAGGAAAAATAGGACAGAATCGAAGAGTGGCAAGATAAGATAGAGGAACTAATTGAGACCAAAATCAACGAGTTAAAGGGTCGGCAAGACAAAATAGAGGAGCTATATAAGATCAAAATAAACGAGCTCAAACGTCGTGTGCGAGATTTGCATTTGAATCCTCCAAACAGATCGATGAACGGCCCTAGTCGCTAATAAGTTCAATGAAATTATATTAAAATCTTAAAATTTCTGCCCCTTCTCCATTATTCTGTAACATTCCTGGCTTCCTTTTCCTTACAGACTTGCGTAGAGTTCCAAAAGGGCGGCTCTTTTGTCGAGTCCTCTCAATAGACTTAATTCAAGCTATTTTCATTAGACTTAGCTTTTGAGTTGGCCTAATTTAATATTCGAGCCTTCAATAACCCAATTAAAGTCAGTTTTGATTTCGGTGTGTTCCTCCACTGGAGCTCGGCATGCACACAAGTATATACTAAATACTCATGTATATCACATTTCACCTTCAATTCCAACTGAGCTCGTACTCATATGTTTGCTCGGTGCCCATTACACAACTCAACCCCAACCAAGTCCAACGCACAAAAGTCATGATTAATTGATATGAAATCCTTGGTAAAGCAGGGAAAATAGGATAATGAATTATCATAAATCACCTGCCGTTACTTGTACTGATATTCACTTGACTTGTCGTAGGTACTCGTACACACGACATAATACATTTATATGTACATATGTACAGTTACTTGTAACAGTTAGCTAACAGCAGGTGTCGAGTCTCTGTGTGCCTGAACAGTGAGTGAGTCAGTGGCTGAGTGAGTGAGTGAGAGAGAGGGAGGAAGGAGAGAAGCGCGTAAAAGCAGACCACCGCTGCGTTTAATGGCATGCGAGCTGACAGCCTGACTTGGTTGGTGTAGGACGGTGCGGTGGCTGAGCTGTCGTCGACATAAGCATTAGGAATGTGATTTAAGCAAGTTCGGTGGCAGTGCTTAAAGGTAATTCGAATTTTTGGTTAAGTTCTTAATTGAGAGTGAAAGTTAAGGAAGTTTACACTGTGCAAAAATTCGCTGTGAGGAGAGAACAGGTGACGGGGTCATTTTAACTTCGCTTCGACGTAGGCCAAAGATATTCAGGTCGTGAGACTTCAAATCCTACTTCTGCTTAGAGAAGTATAGCTTGAAAGTAGATGAGAAGCAGAATGAGAACTCCATAATTTCTACAGCTCGAGCCAGAACAGGCTGAGAAAGAATTCCTAAGCTCTCTTCACAACATCCTGCTGGAAAGTGATCCGCAAGGGCCTCTGGTACCCAAGAACTACCCTACTTTTCAATGAGGCGACATCAATAGCCGACCGGTTTGCGTTTCGTACTACCATTCGAAAGAACAGGATTGGAGACCAGGTTCCACCAACGCCCAAAATTATGGAAAATTAATTTTTCTAATTGCGTTTGCCACTCGGCGGAAAATGCCAAAGCCTCCCAGTATATTGCCGACAAAAAAGCTCCTCACAAAAATCCATCTGACGTTCGGAGGTATGTTAGAATAAATTTTTGGTAGTTGAAGGCTCCGCTTTAGGCTGATTCTGTACGGGGCATAGGACATTGGGCTGATGCTATATCCAGTTCATCCACCTAGATCACATAACCTGGAAATGTGGCACATTTCATAGGCCAATTCAGTCTTTAACTTTAGATTGTGCTCAAATCTTAAGGAAAAGAGAGTGCAGACGCGCAAGTCAATCGCGGTTTCTAAGTATACTCTCTGCATTACCTGGTCTCTCTGGCTGTTTTTACTTCATTTAGGTTATGTGTGTCTCAGTTAAGTTGAGAAACTCACAGAATTTCAAGTTCTCTCACACAACAACCACATTTCCGGCTACTTGGAGTTGAGTATAATCGCTCGAGCTATCGAAAAACATAGTTTCACCTTCTTTCAAAGAAGTAGTAAACTCAGTGAGATTGATATACGCAGCCATCAGAGCCCCACAGATCTCGAAAAGTTGGACCAATCTACAGTGCAGAGCTAATAAACCGATTTGGGGGAACAATATTTCTTAGAAAGAACTACAGATATATTACAGTGTATGTAGGTGCTCTCTCTCTCTCTCTCTCTCTTTCACTCTCTCTCGCTCACCAGTTACTTAACGGTAATTTCTAGATTAATACTATTCGAGTGTAGCGACTTTTCTATTTACCTTAACTTTGTTTATGATGCTATTTATGGGTTAATTAAGCTAAGCCAACTGACGCAAAGAACAATAAAAGCAACAGCAACAACAACAACAATGTGCGTAAGGAAGTCATTAAAGCGGATGGCATATGTGTGTGGTAGTCCTCTGGCAGGTGGCGTCACATAAAGAACTTTTCAGGCGTTAATTAGCTTTGACGGAGATTTCAGTGGATAAGATTTGTGATGAGAGCGCGGAAGAGAGCGTGAGTGTGTGGGAAGAGAAAAATTGCTGGCGGAAGAATTGTAGGAGGCGTGCAACTCAGGCCAATAAATGCAAAGAAAAAAATACTCTACGTGGAAGTTTGAGTTTTATTTGAGAGGAAAAAACAATTAAAATTATAATGAAATTTAAAATTAAAATTAAATTAAAAAAAATCCAAAAAAAAAATCAATTATTTTATTAAAAATAATTTTAATTTAAAAAAATATTTATACAAATTTATTTATTTAATTATGATTTTTAATTTCCATTTTTTACTGAAAAATATTTTTTTCACTAAACTCTCCCTCAACTCCTTGAAAGCGATATTTCTTCAAAAAAAAAAAAAAAATAAAAAAAAATTATTCTTCCGAAAATCTTCAAAAATTATGCAAAAATTGCTTAGATTTTCATAAGCAAGCAACTCGTTAGGAAATTGCAATCGAATTTTCTCAACTCAAAAAAGGAAAATTGTATAATACAGTCGTCAGCACAGCTAGGTGTGTGTGTGTGTGTGTGTGTCTGTATGCACCAAAAAAAATTTTGTATGGAAAACATGCCGGAAACACTTCCTGCTGCCAATTTTTAGAAGAGAAAAAAAGTATAAAAAAAAAATTCTAAAAAAATAATACGAGAAAATGTTCAACACACCGGATGGCAAAAAATGTAGAATATTTGCCTTTGTGTGTGTGCCTGCGTACGTGCGGCTGCGTACAGTATGTGTGTATTGGCTGAGGGAAGAAACAAATTCCAACAACAAAAAATTCATACCATTTTCCGTTTGGTAGTTAAATGAGACAAACATTTATGAATGCAACAACAACAACAACAACAAATGCAATAACAAAAACAACCATCAGCAGTGCAAGAGGAAGAAACTAAAGAAAGAAAAAGATGCACATCCTGTACGGCTGACCAATGAAGCGAGCGGTGGTGAAGGTGGAAAGTGCGCCAAAGCGGCTTAGAATATAAGTGTTGCAAGGAAATATATATAGAGAGTAATACATTTCAGGGTTCCTTACCTTTTTAAAGAAGAAAAAAAAAAACAGAAAATTAAAATCTAATGGGGAAATTGGGTTCATATCATTCGAAAGGACATTCTTCGCCATTAGTTTCAGAAGATTATCTCTTTCGAATGTTGGCCGCGGCTACGTCTCCGCGGATGGTCCATCCATCGTTGAGTCCAATTTTCGATGACTCGTTCGAGCATTTCGACTGGTAACTGGCGAATGACACGCGTGATGTTTTGCTCCAAGGCCTAAACCGAAGCGGAATTGACCGCATAGACTTTAGACTTCACACAGTTTACACAGGAAAAAGCCTAACGGTGTGATATCACACGATCTTGGTGGCCAATCGACCGGCCTAAAACGTAAAATTATCTGCACACCGAAGTGTTCCCTCAATAAAGCCATTAATTGATGCAATAGGTGGTGGGAAGTGGCGCCGTCTTATTAAAACCAAAAGTCGCAAAGATCAATAGTTTCAATTTCAAGCATCAAATAGTCGGTTATCATGGCGCGATAACGTTCGCCGTTGTCGGTTACGTTCTCACCGGCATCATTTTTGAAGAAATATAGACCAATATTTCCACCGGCCCACAAACCACACCAAACCGTTGCTTTTTCCGGATGAAATGGCAGCTCTTGAATCTCTCCAGGTTGCTCTTCCGGCCCAAACGCGACAATTTTGCTTGTTTACATAGCCATCGAGCCACAAATGGGCCTCATCGCTAAGCAAAATTTGTCTCGAAAACGTCGGATCTTCTTGAAACTTTTCAAGAGCCCAGAGAGCGAGGCAATGCCGCTTGGGCAGGTCGAACAGCTTGAGTTCTTGCACAAGCAGATCTTGATCTAAAGTCGTTCCGTACGTCAGTCCGAGTTGCTGCGAATGGCGCCGAAGCTACGATGAAAACCGCTCCAAAGCGTGAAAATACGCAATAGACGGGTTGCAAGACTATGGCGTCTGGATCTTGGGTTGCATACGGAATAATTTTCATTGACTACCTTGAAAAAAAAAGGACCATTAACGGCGTCTATATTTCATAGCGTTATTGGACCGCTTGAATGATGAAATTGCCAAAAAAAACCAGCCGTATTCGCAGAAACAGAAAGTGCTGTTTTACCAAGATAATCCACCGTATCGCAGGTCACTGATATCGATGGCAAAAATCCATGATTTGGGCTTCGAATTACTTCCGCATTCACCGTAGTCTCTAGACGCGCCTCCGAGCGATTATTTCCTTTTCTCAGATCTCAAAAGAATGCTCGCTGGGAAGAAATTTTTGTCGAATGAAGATGTAATCGCCGAAACTGAAACTGAGGCATATTTTGAAGCTAAAAAGAGTTTGCTTGAAAGAGTTTTAAGACTCACCAGTCTGAAAGAGCACAAAAGTATTGAAATCAAAATTTTGTATTAATTTTTGTAATTTTCCAAACAAAATTCTCAAATGTATTTACTTTTAATTTGATTTGAATTACTCCCATTTTCCACCTGATGCCCCTCAAACACACCCCAAAAACCGAGCGCTCCACAGCGCAGCATTGCATTTGTTAACGAAAAGTGAAAGCTTTTAGCGGGAGATTGAACAGCAAAAAAAAAAAAAAGAAGGTGAAGAAAAGGTGTGAAAATAACGAAATTGCGTTGATGAAATGGACGCTGTCGCGGTGGAGCAGCTGCAGCGAGCTTCACTCACCGCTGAAAAGCAGACCAACTCGCTTTGTACATTAGTGGCGATGTGTCCCGAAGCTTTCACGTTCAACAAACACCAAAATAATTGCATTCTAAGGCTGGCATGCGAGGGCACAAACAAGCGAACGGAAAACAGAGTGAGAGGAGGTTGAGGAGCACGAGAAGCTGAGAGGTGAGATGCAAACACTTGAGCTCGCCCAGCTCAAGCCAAATGTGAATGGAAGGGTGGCAACTGATGTGGAAGGTGACTGAAAGCTTTGATATTAAATAGTTGCGTGCGAGGCTGGCAGACACCGGCGCTTGGCTGGGAGCACTTTAACGCATTCCCCCCGACAGTTATTTGACCCACACACACATACAGGGAATGCAATTTGAAGCTGTGAAATATTCGTGAAATTTCCAACGCGTCATGATTTGCCGACGCAACGGACATGAGACTCAGACGCAGTCTCAGAGCTCAGCGGAGAGCGTGCAGTTTGCAATTCAACGCTTCGCGCCGTGATGTGGATGAAGTGGTTACGCGGTTGGCGGACGTTTGGTGGTTGATCTGGGCTTTCGGCGTCGTTGAGTGTGAGCGCGCTTGCAAACAAGTCCTGAGGGTACTTCGTTTGGAGCTCAACTCAAAAACGAATGATTTAGCTGATTTGTTGTGGGACTAACGTGGAGTTCCCACTGAGCGAGTGAGTCATTTGATATTTATTCCCACATCCCGCCGTATCTAGGTAGCCGGGAGTCATTTGCGGGCAGATCTTGGATTTCACCTTCATTTGGTTTACTCTTAACTTTTGGTTTCATAGCAAATCCGCCCGTTTTTTTGGGCTCCGGTTTTAGTTCGACTCCTGCTAATCAACTGCCACACTGTAATAATCATCGTTTGTACTCAAATTAGCTCCGCACGTCCCATGACGGTTATCCCTGGACTCTAGTTTGAGAGAATGTTAGCTTCTGTCTACAGTTCTACTCGGTCGGGCTCATGTGTTATCCTAAGATCTTAGTCGATGAATTTATGACAGAGCCTGCTGGAAGTCAGCATAGAACAGCATCATGAGAAGCGAACGTCGAGCTTAGCTGCAAGGATCGGCAATTTTTAGGCCGTTCGGAATTCCATGAGCATGAATTGTATGTTAGA
This sequence comes from Neoceratitis asiatica, assembly GCA_030068015.2. NCBI lineage: Eukaryota > Metazoa > Arthropoda > Insecta > Diptera > Tephritidae > Neoceratitis > Neoceratitis asiatica. The sequence goes on along the minus strand of CM061525.1, from coordinate 95,416,879 downwards.
GCTCGGTCGGCGCTTCTGGAAGGTAGTGCTAACCACGGTGAGGTTAAACCCCAAGGTTGGTTTTTCAATTATACGGAATTCCAATAGCGTGAGTCTGTGTTAGAACTCCGTGAACATTTCTATAGAGTTAGTTGGCATGCCTTTCCTGACCATAGTGCGGTGGAGTCTCCAAACCTTCGTGAATTTTATTCCATCAGCTCATCCACCTTATAAAAAAACATTCTTATCGCCAAGGTCGAGCTGGTTTCCCAAGTAGGTGGTAAAAACTTGAAGACGATGGAAAAGGATGTGACACCCACAGAGCGAAGTGAATGACTACTACTATCAGAAGATAACGAGTCCCCATTGCCCAAAGGAAGATCGTGTGAGGAGACAGGGTGATTAGTTGATTAAATGAGGAGGTCAATGGACATCTTACCTCGGACAATCGCACCGGCTCCAACATTTCGGTAAGTATTATTACATTCTGACTATGGTCTTCCCAAATCCCACCTACCCATCGACCCGCCCCCAAATAAGTTCCAATATTACCATCATTTTGTTCCCAACAAAACCACAAAACCTGAAGACATTCCGTTTTAGGGGGGAAAAAAATTCCGCCCAAAAATTCGGCATTCACCTCAAGCACTTAATTGCTTCGCATCGGCTCGGTGCTGCCAAAGCCCAAAAGTGGGTTAATTATAAACGCTTCGTGCGCTCCAAACCACAAACTCAATTACAAATACGTGCGAGTGAGTGAGCGAGTGAGTGAGTGAGTAAGAGTGGTTGTGTTTAGTAGAATGACACACTTCTCGCCCCAGAATACACACATACACACGGTCAGAGGAGGACGAGGCTTCCGAAAGAGGAAGAAGAAATCAGATTGAAATGAAAATAGAAATTGAAATTGAAGGCAAAGGAAATGGGTAATTTTCAATTTCAAGCGAATAAACACACAGAAGGACGGAGAGAGGGAGCGAGAGAGGTAGAGAGAGAGTTCAGGACGTCAACGGCTGATTGCTGACCGTCGTTTGTACATGCGAGTGTGTGAGTGTTAGTGTTTTTGTGTGACAAAGAACAAGCAATAAAGTAATGAAAATGAAATGAAAATGAAGATTGCTGCTGATTGGAAGTTTGCTTGGAAGGCAGAAAGAAAAAAATTGTAAATAGAAAATTGATGGAGGCGCACAGAACTGCTGAGCCGTAGGAGCAGAGTGAAATGCTTGAACTTAACTAAATACTCGGTCGAGTGGCTTAATGAGTATAGGAACACAAAAGCAATGCTAAAAGATGGTGCGAAATAGCTGTGGTCACTCAACTAGTACGTAGAGGAATGGAAAGTTCTTGGTATTCAGACCTTCGAGCTCCACTCCGAGCGAGGCTCTCACGTACATCGCTTCGTTGGGTGTAGGTTCGTGAAGGTTTGCATGATGATTAAGGCCAGATGTTAGAAGCCGAGCCGGAAAATGAATTGGAGGCAGCTTGAGAACGGCTTTGAGGCAAAATTTCTACGAACTCGAAGTATACGCGCTCACTTGAGCTCTGCTCTCACACTTCCTCTCCCTTGAATATGCTTGGTTTAGTTCAACGTAACTTTCCAGTAGAGAGAAACTCTTAAGAGACGGTTTCCGTAAGGAAGGTCGTGTAGCCAAGTTAGAAATGCGTGTCGCATTCGAGTGAACTCTGTGAAAGACCCACCGCGAGGTTCTTATGTTCATCACAGGTACTTTCTGGGACGAAGTTATCCCAGTTTAGCGAGACCTGAGTGCCCACTTTCAGTTGAGAAATGGATGTTACTTGAGAGCGATCCGCCTGATTTTCCTACTGGAGTAGAGCTTATGCGTCGGACCGACCAACCATTGTATCTCCAAAGGGAAAATCGCACATTTTTATTGTGTATTGTAGAACTAACAGTAAAGCGATCCAAACCCAGGCGAAGATCTTCTTATCTTTGTTGGTTGGAGCTCAGGTAGTGGCGGAGCGAGGGGGAAAATAGAGATCATGACTTCGGACACGCTTGAACTTGTGGGGAGCTGAGTTCATAAGAATACTCTAAACGAACTCAGCTCTAGCGCCCTACCGATGAAAACGTCTCGCCAACACCCCTATAGGAAGAAAGAAGGTATTTTCTTATTAACAGATATTGAGATGGGGCATTTGAAGTCGTGGTTTAAGCTAAACTTTTTTAGTATTATTTTAGGTTACGCTCTTCGCTGCATCAGACTGTTGATGAGACGATAGCGCCTCGCCTTCAAAAGGTATTTGAGCTCTTCTCAATATGAAAATATCAATTTTACTCTTGAATGAGAGCTTAGGTGGATCTCTTACCGTATCCGATGCTTGAGAACCCTCCTAGGGTATTTATAAATTCTCCTCTCCATGAACTTTGGCCAGAATCCCTTTTCACTTTCACAGCTGTGACGGCGAGGTGAGTGTTCTTTCACTTCTTCACTTGGGAGACATACGACAGATGGGAAAGAAGTTAAATTCATCCACTTCCTGTTAGTAAACACCAAACCTGAGCTTGACACTTAGTAACCTCTATCTACTGAGCTGCTACTGACTCATTGGCCCGGTTCGGAGCTCCGAGCTTTGTAATATATCGTATCTTCATGTAGGTAACTCCAGCTTTTGTGGCTCTTAGGCTCAGTTTGAGAGAAGCAGCTGAAAAATTGACATTCATTTGAAGTAGATCTAGTGCCATCGTCCAAATCCAAAGCCTTGATGTGCTTTTCCACACTTTACTGATCAGAAAAAGGTGAAATACTGCAGGGAAATGTGTAGAAAGTAAACGAATTGCTCGAGATGTGTAAATAGAATCAGCAGCGCGTCCACAAAACACACAAAAATGCAACATAAACTCGAAGACGAAGCGGCGCTGAACCAAAAAGAAAAAAAAAATTAAAAAAAAAAATTGCCGGAAACCCCGACAGCACGCGCTGTTTGCAACAGTTATGTGGTAAGCGGAAGACGTGCTCAGACAGCAGCAAGACAAATCGCTGAGTTACTGAGTTATTGTTGTTGTCTGCTGCTCTTTTTGAATGTGGAATTTTGCATTATTTTTTTTTTGCTGCTACTTCCCTTGCAACCGCACTCAACGCAAATGCCGACAGCCAGCCGGAGTAGTGACGTTGAAGAAACGCAACATTTGTCTTCGTTGCATGCCACAAAAAGCGGACGAAAAAAAAACCTAAACGAGCGCATTTTCGTATAAATTTCTATGAGCTCTGCCTGTTAGCCCGCCTTCGTCTGCTCCTCTTACGTCGACTTTGTGGCATAAAGATTGAAATAAATGCGCGCGGCGCGAGTGAGTGCATAGCTTCATCTTCATGTCAGCAATGGTGGCATAGTTGCAGAAGCTACATACAGTGGAAAAAAACTTATGAATATACATTTGCATGTTGTTGTTGTTGTTGTTGTTCTGCAACTAACAATTTGTTGCATATGTTGAAGTTTTTGTCAACACATTTTGACAAGACAAGCCGGTATGCGCATAAATTATGTTGCCGCTGCAGCAGACACGAGTTTTTTGTACGCCAACAATTGAGATTATTGCGGGAGAGAAACAGAGAGCAAGAGAGAGCGAGAGAGTGAGAGAGAGGAAGGTAAAGTTAAAGAGGAGTTGTAGTGTGCTTCAGGAGGACGAAAATCGAAAACTGAAGAAAGTGTTAAGGTACTTCGCTGGTGTGAGATTTTCATTCGAGGAAGTCTGGAATTCTCAACTGGTTTATATGGATTTAAAAAACTAGCATAGTATGGTTCAAGACAGTTCTCACCAAAGAAAATAATTGAAAAACTAAATAATATCTCATACTAGAGCTCTTCACTACTCTTTCATTCACGGCTCTCAGCCACATAATGTTATAATATCTAAAGATATATTTCTCTTTCTCTCTCTCTCTCACTTTCTGTTCCTTTTTCAACTTTCCTCTTTAGCGCTTGTACTTTTTATCAGTTTAACAGCTTTGATGAGTACAATGTAGGACGGTTTGGTACGTCACCTTCTTTTCTGTATGAATCCTATAATTCTCGATGATATACGGTTCCAAGACATTGCTGGAAAGTGAAGTGGACTGAACAGTTGGGAGCCCAATTGACTTTCAGTAATATTCTTGGCAGAAGGATACAACAGGTCAACGGTCGTGGTACAAGTCCTTCATTTGTCTGTTTAAGAATCCTGGGTAGGAGAAAAAATGGAGCTCCTCCTCTACAGCGACATCCAATAACAAAGTTGAAGCGACGGCTCTAACGTACACTCTACTCATGCAGGTATCTAAAGAAGCTAAAAACCATCGATACCTTCGGCTGCTGCAAAGACTTGAGTTCTACTGAGAAAGCCAAGCCGTGGAGGAAACAGCAAACCTATTCCTCATGCAAGAGGTCAGCTGTGAGCATCAGTGTCATACCAACAGTGTGAGAAATTGTTGGAAAGAGCACTGCCAGCGGCAGCGTAATGAGATATCGAAACTCATATGCGGTTGCGACAAGCTCTTTGTACTACGTACACCATGATAGATGCAGGGAGGCCTTGAGAAAGCACGTTTTCTGATGAGCAGGCTTTAGGGAAGACGATTTTGAGCGATGGCGTTATGTGTCTTACTTTGCCTTATTTGAAGAAAGGTCTGTTTTCTAGATTGAGCTCGACTTAAACTGGCAATTTTTCCCCTCGAAGACGTTGTAGCTTTGTTTACAATGGCAGAGAGTCAAAGGGATTAGTGAAAAGACTCTAAGCCATCTCTTGTATTGCGGTGAGATTTCAATGAACTACTGTAGATGCAGTGTGAAGGCAGCTTCTCTGCCGACGGAGTCAGTCAATCCACACAGTAAGTAGAACCGAAAATGTAGAACGATGAGGTTGCTCCTCTCAGAACACACAGCTGGATGTTGGCTATAGCGATGACGAAGTCAGTCCTAAACACACTTAGCAAGCAAAGCAGTGAATGGAGGAAGAATCTGTGAAAATCACTCTAAAAGGATACCTCATTATGCCTGGTATGGACCAAGAGGTCACAATTCTTCATAAAATGTGTCTGGTAGGGTTGATTATCGTTCTTTACCACTCAATTTAGGATTGGGTATCGTCAGGAGACTCTCTTAAAGCCGCTCATTATTGTTGTAAACGCAAAAATATATACCGGGATGATTTTCTGATAATGTTGCCGGAGCGACAGACCTTCGTTGGTTAAAAATTCGGTTCTCTCCGGTGTAAGGACCCGATCGTCGCTGGAATCATTGGATTTCAGTTGTCGCTTACGAATGTCATGCCTCATTGTGAGTAAATTATTGAATCGTTGAGCCACAGGAAAGGTGCTCATTCTAAGAGAGCTGTTCGTAGAAGCTACTGATACCTCTACCAGCTGGGATCGCCAGTTTACCACTCCTGAGGTTTCTGTCAGGGCCAGGTTCGTCGTTACAACGCTGAAACTGGCTAGTGCCCGCCTAACCTGACTTAAACTTGAACTCAACTTGGTAAACTGATCAGATTTTCTAATTATTTATTTCTTTGTGGGTATTTCTCTCTCTTCACCATACCCACCCCCAGCGCGAATGAAGCTAAAGTGTTGGATCTTAACACATTACAAAACAGACTTTGAAAAACAGTCGTCTTCGCATTAAGTAAACCTCATAAACGTGCAGTAAACTCATTACCAACAAAGTTGACCATTTAAAAATAAAAAATAAAAGAATGAGGAAGGAGAACAACAACAACACGAAAAAGAAGAGTGTAAACTGCAAAGAAACAGCTGTTAAAATGACATTAGCGAAAGCCAAAGGATATGACACCGTTAGCAAATGAATGAATGAATGGCAAAGCGCACTTTGCCTGACTGACCACCACCAACACCAACCCACAAACCGAGAGAAGAGCGAACATATTGAGCAAAGCAAGAGTAAACACACACACACATATATATATAGAAAAGACTAAGTAAAATACAACTCTGTCTTCCTGTATGCGGTCTACTCAAAAGCACTGATTCGCCCTTTATAGCCATGATAATTGCATTTAATGCAACAGCATTTTGCTCATAATTGCATTGTAAGCGGAAAAACAGCTCAGTGTCAGCAAAAGAATGACGCGCAGGGAGAGAGAGAGAGAGAGAGAGAGGGGAGTAGGAGCAGCGCAAACAAAGGATGTGGCATAAATAGCAAAACAGCAGCGGGCGCTTGCCGGCTGCCGGCCTGACTACACTGACTGACTGACTGACTGACTGAGAGTACGCTAATGTTGTTTATGCAGCGCCAGCTTCCTTCTCCTTCCCTCCTTCCCTCTCTTCCTGCTCTCTTTCTGCTCTCTTTTTTCACCTCTCATTCTCGTTTAGCTGCGGACGTGCTGCTGCCGCAGGTCCAGAAGTAATTGAGTTAATGGCCTGGAAAATCTATTTAAATTCTACACAAAATAACTTTACAACAGCAGCAGCATCTAACGGTAAATTGTTTATTTGTTTATATTGTTATTGTTGTTGTTGTTTGTTTTGTCTATTTATATAGCATAATTGCATTTGTATATGTTTGTGTTCTCGAGAATGTCAGCGGAGGAATAATTTCGTATTTAGTAGGCAAACATAAATTGAAAACTAACTGTTCAGCGGCTGTTTACAGTGGTTGAGGAGAGTGAGAGCGATAGAGAGAGGCAGGTGGTAGTGGTGAGTAGAAAGCGGCAGAGCCAAGGTGCTGTTTCGCTTGTTAATGACGGAAATTATAAAAGCGCTATTTAGCGTGTAATGAAGGAAATTAAAGTGGAAGGCGGAAAGCAACGGCAACGGCGAGAATTTGTGTAAGAGAGGAAGAAGAAGTATTTATATCCAGAAGCAGAGATTTTCGGCACAAATGAGGTGATTTATTTATTATTAGATGAAATAATTGCGACGGCACCGCATTACTGCGACTAAATATTTGTCAATTCGGAGATATAAGTATTAAATTATTTCAAAATTATTAGAATTTTAGTTAAAATTTTGAATTATTAAGATTAATACACAATAAAAAAATTCAATATAGGAAAATTAATTAATAAATTAAATATATCGGGAAATATTTTCTTTTATGCCAAATATTTAATTTTTTGTCAAAATTTTTCTCCAAAAAATATTAGCTAAAATTTTTCCTTTAAGCACTTTTTGTCTAAGTTTATTAAAAATCAATTTATCTATATATTGTTTTGATATTTTTGTACTAGTTCTAGCAGATCTTTTTTGTCCAAAATTTTTTCCAAATTTTTTTTTTCCCAAATTTTTTGTTCTATTTTTATGTCTTAAATTTTTTGTCCTAAAATTTTTTGTCTTAAATTTTTTATTCAAAATTTTTTGTCCCAAATTTTTATCCCAATTTTTTGTGCCAAATTTTTGTCCCAAATTTTTTGTCCCAAATATTTTGTCCAAATTTTTTTTGTCCCAAAATTTCATTCCCAAATGTCTTGTCTGTAATTTCTTGTCTCAAAACTTTTGTCCTAATTTTTGTTCCAAATTTGTTTATCCCAATTTCTTTTAACGTCAATGTTTTGGCGGGATATCTTGTGCCCAAAATTGTTTGTCACAAATTGCTTGTACTATATTTTGAGGATATTTTTCTTTCAAAATTTTTGTTGCAATATTTTTTATATAAACTTTTTTAGTCCCAAAATTTTTTCTTCCAAATTTTTTGTCGCAAACTCTTTGAACCGAAATCTTTGTTAGAAATTTTTAGGATTAACTTTCTTTCCTGGTCGAAGATGCTCAATTTTTTTAGTCCCAATTTTTTTCCCCAAATTTTTTGCCCCACATTTTTGTCCCAAATTTGTTGTCCCAAAATTTTTCAAGAAATTTTTTTTTTCAAAAATTATTTGATATTTTTTACTTTTATTGTCCAAAATTTTAGTTACAAATTTTTTTGTTCAAAATCAGTTTCAATACCGACATCTTAACATAAATTTATGAGTGGAAATTTATTTCTTTTTTTTTAATTTTTTTTTTGTATCAAATAATTTATTGTCACATTTGTTGTTGTTGTTTTTTTAAATTTAGGCTTTCAGAAAATTTTTCTCTACACATTTTCAGATTTATAGATCAAGTTTTTTTTGTTCTGAAATTTTTTCAAAAATTTTTTACTCTAAATTTTTTTTTTAAATTAGATATTGGTAACAAAATGTTGTTTGAAATAATTGTTCTCGCGCCAAAATCTCTTCGCCGTTCCTCATATTTAAAAAAAATAATTTCAATTTTTTCATTACAAAAAAATTTTAAGGAAATTTCTTCAAACACATTTTTTTTTTGGCACTGAATTTTGCTCTCGAAATGTTTTTATGGAATTTTTTGTCGAAAATATTTTGTCTTTTGCTAAAATTTTTGTTCTAATTTTTTTTCTCAACTTTCTATATATGATTTTTACTTTTTTTTATTCAATATTTGGTACGGAAAAACAATTTTCATGTCTCTCAAATTCATAAAATTTTTTTTCAATTTTATTTCTTTAAATTTGTGGGTATTTCATAATGTTGCCTACATTTAGGCGTATATTTTCGCACCTTTCTCACTTTAAAGAGATTACAAAGCTACTCAGTGTGTATTACAATACAAAAATAATTGTATAAATATATATATAATTGTACATATGTGTATGTGTAATGATCGTACAATAACCCAAAAAGGATTTAGGATTTATCTGGAAAAAAACACCAGCACACAGGAGGCAAAGGAGAAAAGAAAGTGAAAAAGTGAGACCGGAAAAAGACACCGCCAATACAAGTAAGACACAAAGTTTGAACATCACAACAAATACACCAGTTAAATACTAGACTTAGTTACCGTTAACAGCGCTTGAGCTGCTCCATTGCAGGCATTTTGTGGTTTGTTGAAGGATATTGAAAGCATACTTTCAGGCGCTAACGAATTGTCATTCTATTATTTATACAATTTTTTTTGTATGTATATGTATATATGTTTGTATGTATATGTATGCATGTTTGTATGTATTTGTGTATTCATGTCTCTTAACCACCTCAAGCTAGTGATTACCATGTCAGGCCTAATGTAATCGAGTCTCGAAGCAATCTCAAGCTGTCAATATGTCAATTTGCCGCATACATTGGGGGGAGAGAGAGAGTGAAAAAGGAGAGGTGGAAGGAGATGGAAGCGAGCAAATCGTTGAAGCTTTTAATAAACTGCAGATAAAGTTTCTGGAATGACAACAACACCAACTATAACAAGAACAACAGCAAAAATGGGGAGAAAAATAAAATCAAAATACAAAGACAACAGCAAAAACAACAAACAACACAATGTAAGTAGGAAAACAAAACAAAAAACAACTAAAATATGTTAAAAATAAAAATAATAACAACAACAACAACAACGAAGCAGCATGCAATCAAAATGAAATTCACCGAAAAACCTGAAATTACAATAAAGCCAAAGAACAACAACAACAACGCACACAAAAGTTACAAAATAAATACCGCAAAATCTGTAAAATCCTTAAATACTCACACACACACACCCACACACCCACACACGCACACACATACACAATCACTTCGAAGCAGTAAAATAAACAGAAATTGAACGCATAGCAAAGTAAATCCGATAAAATTCTTGTTCATTGAGTTGGCAATACTCAAGCGATTTACATTACCTAGGCAGCGAGCGGCTTGCCGTAGTGCGACTGAGAATGAGGTGGGAGACGGAGGGCGGCAGTGGAGCACCTCGCAAGAGGCGTAGGACAGAGTGAGGCACCGATGGGTGGCCGAAATTGATAGAAGTGAGGAGCAGACCAGAGCGGGGAACCGAGAGACCGTGGATAAGAAGTTATGGACGAGTGTGATAAAAGTGGAGGCAACGGAGGGTCGAAGGGAGTGAGTAACTTGCAGTAGAAATGTATTTCTCGGAAGGAGGGGCCGATGGAAGCCAAAGAATGGGGGAAGTGATGTGTAAACACGACCGAGGAACCGAAGGTACGAAGTTCGGGCGAGAGCGAGGTACAGCAGGCAACGGTGGACCGGTGGCGGCGAGTAACTTGCAGCAGAAACGTATTTCTCGGAAAGAGGGACCGATGGAAGCCAAAGAATGGTGACAGTGAGGTAAATATGACCGAGGGACCGAGGGACCGAAGGTACCTAGTTATGGACGAGTGCGAGGTACAACAGGCAACGGAGGACCGGCGGGAGTGAGCTACTTGCAGTAGGAATGCAATGCTCGGAGCGAGGTACCAGCGGGAGCCAAAAATTGATAGAAGTGTGGAGCAGACAAGACCGAGAAACCGAGAGTGAGAGCAGACAAGACCGAGGAACGAGTGTGAAAGAAGCGGAGGCAACGGAGGACCGGCGGTAGCGAGTAACCTGCAGTAGGAATGCAAAGCTTGGAGCGAGGTACCGATGGAAGCCAGAAATTGATCGCAACCGATGGGTAAAAGTTCCAGCCGGGATTGAGGCAGCAATGGTGGCGAGTACTATGCTGCGAAAATGTAACTCTAAGATTGAGTTACCGACGGTAGCACCCTACGTGGCTTGCTACGTGTGAAATGTAGACGGCATGAAGACGCAGAGCAGGTGTCTCAATTTAGATGCAAAAGCGATGCTATCGCAATACATATGCAAATAGTAGAGATCTCACAAAACGAGTTTCTGGCATGATGAATCACAAGCAACCGCACAACGCTTGCTTGAGCTCGCCACTGCCAACGTAGCACCGTACGAGCGATAGAAGAAAAATTGCGCAAGGAAATTGGAAAATCTTTCAAATTCAATGAATTTCAGCAAAAATCTGATAAAAACCAGCCACACAAAGCGATGGTGTGGCATACGAGGTGTGCAGAGTGTCGATAAAAAGGTAAATAAACACAAGGCGTGCACGAGGAGTAGACTTATGGGCGGGTAGATGGATTGGAATGGCTTTTGGTGTGGGCAAACTTTCAACGAAAACCAAAGTTTGCGGCTGAAAAGGATATCGATAAACTTCGACGGTTTGATGGGTATGCAGATATGCAGATGTGTGTAAATAGTGTGTGTGAGCGTGTGTGTGCCTGTGTGTGCCTGTGTGGAGCTCTACATACTGACAGCTCTGGCAGTCGAAATGCGTTCGACGGCGAAGGCGAGGAAAGAAACTAAATTCAAATCGCAAACCGACCAAAAACCAATTCGAAAGCAAACAAATCAACAGCTTAGCTAAGGCTACAATAACGGTAAATAAAAAACAACAACAACAACAACAACAATAACAACAACTAACTCCAAACCAATAACAGCAACAACAACAACAAAAAATAGAAAAGTAAATAACAAGCGAGCTTCGCTTGGGTAAAATGAAAAAGCGTTTTCCGCACTCTTTTCCCTCCCTCTCCCTCTCCCCAACAACCCACTCTCTCTTTGATGGTGGTATATTGTAATTTCCTCTTCGATTTTGTACGTGTGAAATTTATTTGAGTTTATTGAAGTATTTTTGCATGTTCTGCCACACCATCACTCCCCACACCCACGCCCTACATCCACCCTTTGTGTGCTTGATTTGAATAACGGTGTTTCTTCTATCGAAATTCCTGCCGATAGGCAACTAAATGAATTGAAATGCAAAACAACGGAAGCGTCAATGACAGTTACAGTTACTCACACACACACACACACACACATACGTACATATATTCATTCATATATCGATACGGTCATATTTTTGCACTCTCTCATAGCTAAAACGTTTTTTTAGAACTTTTTACACTGAAATTTTAGCATTTCGTGTTATTGTTGTTGCTTTTTTGCACATAAATTGCCCTGAAACTTAATACAAAACCACATTTAATGAGCCAAGAGCAATTGGTGTGTATTAAAGCTGTGCCGTTATCAGCATGCCATACGAGCTTTGAAAATGAAATAATTTTTTTAAAAGCTCGGAAAGTTAATGAGTATAAAAAAGGGTTTCCACCCACACCTAATTAGAAGAAAGCTAAAAAAATTTCTTTATTTATCATTTGAAATAGTGAAAGCTCAAAAAAAGCTCTATACTGCTCATTTAGAGAAGAGAAAGCTCTAAAGATACTCATTTTTCCTCCATTTTTGAAGAATAATCTCAAAAGAAGTGTTTACCTTCTAACTTCAATAAAGGAAAGCTCTTATTTTCTATCTCGAAATAAGGAAAGCCCAATAAAAGCTCTCTCATTCTCGCTTTAAGAAGATAAGTCTAAGAAAAAGTTCTTTCCATCACCTTTTCCAATAATGAAAATCACTTTTCTTCCATTACGAAAAAGCTTAAGTCTAAAAAAGCTCCTACTTTCCCAGTATAAGAAAAGAAAGCTCAGGAGGAGCCACTCTTGCCTTTTCACACTAGATACAGTTACTTCGGCTGTTTTTTTTTATTTTTTCAAGTTAAAAAAAATGACAAACCAAAGGAACTTTTTTCTCGCTTCAACAGAAGAAGTCTCACAGAAAACTCTTTTTTTCTCACTTTTGGAATCGAAAAATTGCGAAAAGCTCTTTTTTTCAAAACTCAAGAGAATTAAGCTCAAACGAAGGCCTATATTTTTACTTTAAGTAGTAAAAGCTCTTTCCTTCTGCCTTAATATGAAAAAGCTCAAGTAAAACGCTTTCAACTTCACGTAATGTAGTAAAACAAATTCGAAATTTCCCGCAAAATTCATAAATTGGAACAACTATTTGCTTAAAATATAAAAAAAGCTCTAGAAACCCCGATAAAAAGCTCCTTAAACTCTGATCCATCTATCTCATACTAAACTTTTTTAACAATTCCCAAATTAAAAGTGGTATGCTTTGCTCGAATCAAAATAAAAATCCTGGAGTTGGTATACTTCTGTAAAAGCTCGTTTTTCCATTTACAAGTTTTTTTTTTCGAAACTGGTTTGTTTTTAAATAGAAGCAGGAAAGAAAACTTATAAGAAGCAAAAAATCCAGAAAAAAAATTTGTTTGTTTCGGTTTGAGGGCAAAAGCTCATTTAATTTCGAATTTCAGATCGATTCTTTTTTACTTTTTGGGATAACGGTAGATATTTAGATTTTTAAATTTCTACTTTCAAACTTTTAATATCTTATTTAGATACTCTCAGTTGCACTAAGAGCTGTTTTTCTGCCAAATGGATTCCAAAAAGCTCTCCAAAAGCTTATTCTCACTGGACAACGTTTTCACCTAATTTTCACAATTATGTTAAGATTAAATTTTTTTATAGTTGTGCTTCGTAAGAGTGCATTTAATTTAATTCACAAATTTTTCAAGTTGTCTGTACAAAATTTCTTTCAAAAATTTCCAAATTTTATAACAAAGAGTAGAGACGAAAGCTTTTTTTCACCAAAATGCAAAAAGCTGAAAAAAAGCTTTTTCACTCTCTGTAAATATACAATAATCCATATTTTTTATTTAGTTCTTTAGAATTAATGAAGAATCTTAGTAAGACTCCTTGGGTTTTAGGAGTAGATTTTTCCTGTTTCTCTCTCTCTTTCTCTTTCTCTCTCTCTCTCTCTCTCTCTCAATGAGAGCTCTAAGAGCTTCGTTGTGGTGCTTTTTGTCTTCCGCTTTTATTGTTTGAAATCCTGTGAAAAGGTTCCTTAATTACGTTGTTTCAGCACTCGAACTGATGCGCCACTCTCTATTCTCTCTTCTCTTTTTATCATATTACAATTTATTTAATTTATTTTTTTCATATACTTGCAGTATTTTTCTTCATTCCTTCATACCCATCTAGAGAAAGAAATAAAAGTTGTAACGGTTTTCGATTGTGTACAAAAGTACCGTTATATTGATAGCTGTTAATGCCCAAGAGAGTGAGAAAGAGGGCGAATGGAATATTATTTTTGAGAGAAATTTCCAGAAAACTTTGACGATGAGCTTTTGAAATTTTTTTTTTGAAAAAAAAATTTTAAATAATAAAAAAACAAAGAAAAAAACGAAAAATTCTTTAAATAATAAATTTTCGCTCATCCAAAAGCAACAATCTATCATCGGCTGACAAGCATTTTGAAGGTTTGCCTAATTTTGGCGTAAAAAGCTCAAACGAAAAAGGCAAAAAACAAAGCTGCGAACATCAATCAGCAATAATGACATATGCGCTTTTAGGTGCCTCTAACGGTTTTTTTTATTTTCTTCTTTAATTTTTTATCAAATCAACTCGCCATATTTAATGTTCTCACCTCCACATGCCTGCCTCCTCTGCATGCACCAACAACAACAGTTTAACTACCCCCCACCCCTCCTCACAGGCCAGTCAACGACTGACCTACTACTTTGACTCAACTCAACCTCACAGTCGCTGTCAGCGATACATCAACTGTCAATGCGAGCAGCAGCAGCACCAGCACAAGCACATCAGCGCAGTGGAGCCGCATCGTTGGTGGCCTCGTTTTTTTGGGTTATTTTCGCGTTGCAACGGTTAATTGACTGTAAAAACTGGCGCATCAGAGTCAGTGATATGTGTGTGTGTGTGTGTGTATGACATGGTGTACACTGTCCGTTTGAAGGCTGTGACGCAGCTTTCATGTTGTGCCGACAACTCCTCTTCGGCCATGGTCAGTGTGATGAGTGAATGATTGAGTGTGTGATTATGAGCGTTGTAAGATGATGACAGGCGGTCGGACACAGTGAGCCGTTGTTGGTATTATGTCCAAATGTGGCATTGTGTCAGTGGGTCATTGTGAGCTGTGTGGGTTGGTACAAAAGAAGCAGATGCCGTGCAGGTATTTCACACCTCAGGTACTTAAGTGCCGTCCTCATGAATTTATGAGGCAAATACTCCAGTAGCTCTGCTGGGGAGCTGAAGACCTTATCACTGGGGGCTTCATGCGGCTCATCGGTCTCTGTAGAGGAGTAAGTAGCAGTCTGAACATCCAAAATTATGGAGAAAGTTCCTTGTAAATGCATTCGATCATAGGCTGAGGAAGTCCAATACTCCGAGTGCACTTACTTACTAACTTAGCTGCTCTCCTAGATATCCATACGGCATTCGCAGGCGGCGAAAAGCTGTAGGTTTACCATTTAAAGGAAAATATCAAGACGCACACCACAAGCTGCAGAAAGAGTTCGGCTGAAATTCGTAGGAAAAAACTCTATGGACTCATTACGTGCATACTTGGCTTTACTGATGGAGCAAAGGACCTACCCAAAACCATTCCACAGCTGGATTCAGTTTTATTTGAGGCTCCGCCGCTGGCTTGCTCATCTGACTCGGTTTCTTCAGTTGAAACCTCACTTAGAAATTTCTCCTCTAAAGCCACACTCCTCGCCCGTCATCGTCATCGAATTTCACTCATTCATTCAATCAATATGTCAGTCATTAAGTCAATGTGCTCTCGTCTCGTCCTACTCATCGAGCTGCACAGTCCGTTTGCATTTCGTTTATTGTTTAATTATTCACAGCAATCCACTTTGACCGAATCCATTTCCACAAATATGTATGTATGTACCTCCAATTAAACGTAGAGGAAGTAGAAGAAGAAGAAGAAGAAGAAGAAGAACAGACTGACAGATGGCATATCCCATCTACTCAGCTGACTATCAGTGCAAATACCGTTATGCGCATACATAGCTCCATTACCTACTTACATACACACACACATCTGAACATACATACACTTACTTGGAGCCAAACCGCTTCTTGGGCATGACAAGTATCAAAATAACAACAACAACAACAACAAAAGTAACCCCTAATGGACTTTCCATTTGTGGCCGCTACTTTAGAGCTCTCAGTGTCTGCAAACGCTGGCCTAACGTGTGGTCTGTGTGTTGCTATTGTTCTTGTTGGTGTTGTTGTTGCCATCGATGCTAAGCAGTTAAGACCATAATGGGCTCACCTACTAATTATGGATTAAAATGGCTGGCAATTGCTTTTGCTTTTAACAACACAAACATTCTGGCAGCGAGAGGTTGAGAGGTACACTGCGAGAAATCGGCGGGAGAGAGCAAATACTGTTAGGGAGCCTTCGGCTTTAGGAGTTTTAGACGAAACATTGCTTTTGAGCTCCTCTTTCTATGGCTTGTTGCTTAACTCTTGAGTCTATGGCAGGAGACTTTTAGATACCACCTTGAGCTCCTCTGTGAGGGTAGCTTATTTCGTTTAAAGACCTTCTGCTGGATCTTATCGACTGAAGTTAATGCGGGATTCTGGGTTTTCTCTGAGCGTGAGCTTTTGCAAATTGTCTACACAAGTATTTTTTTCTTCTTCGAGAACTTCGTCTCTTTAATTTTTTGGAGCTTCTTCGTCTATGAGCTTCGAAGTTCCGTTGAGTATCTCTCAACTGTCCTTGAAACTTGAGTACTTTTATTAAGTTCTCTGTGAAAAGCTTAATAAGCTCGTCAAGGGATAAATTATGAAATAAGTAGGTGGTCAACGTCTTGACCTTCCACAACGTAGGCAGAGAAGTTGTGTATTAATGTTTGTATATTACGATGCTCTAGGAAGCTTTTCAAAGCTTTTAGATATCAAGCACACAACGCCAACTCTCTCAGCTATTCTGATTAGCTTGTGGTCCATAAACTGATAGATATAGAAGATTTTAAGTTCATCTGTGGAGCTTTCATGAGAGCTTTTGCATTTTTGTTGAACCTAAAACTCCGTATGTTATGGCAAATTATAAATAAATATCAGTCACTGTACGTCAGAAGAGTAAATAATTCATGAGCTCCTAAAAGGCTAAGAAAGCTTCAAAGGCCTTCATGCTACAAATGATATTTGTTTTAACTTCATGCTTTTCAGAGCAGCTTTAGTAAAACTACTATGCAGAAAAAATAACTAAAGAAGACTTTAAAACTTTTGAGATTAAAAGCCTGAAGAATGAAGCTTTCTCCGAAGAAAGTTGGAACTACAAAGAATTTTCAGAAAAAAAGCTAGAAAAAAGAGATGTTTACAAAGAAAAGCTTGAGAAAAAAGAGCGTTAGAGAAAAAATCATAAAAGAGTAAAGCTTTTGAAGAAGAAAGCTTGCAAGGAAAGCTTTTACAATAAAATCTTCAGGAAATATAGTTTTTGAGTAAAAAGCGTGAGGAATGATAGAAAAAGTTAAATAAGAAAGGTTTTAAAAAGCTTTAGAAAGCTTTCACGGTTAGCTTTTACATTAGTTTGTATCAATATTTTTACATTTTTACAGTTGGATATCATATTTGCGCCCCATTTCTCTCAGTGCACACAATTACGTCACCAAACCAAATTTAATATGCAAAATTTGAGCTCACAAATGCCATTAAAGTCAATGTCCTCAAATAACATTACAACGTCAAAGGATCACAGGAACACGGAACACAAGCGCACAAATGTATGCTACAAATGGCCATTTGCAATCGTATAAATAACTAAATTTCTCAATATTTGCTCAACTGACAGCTCTGGTATTCTATAAATTGTATGTGCTTGTGAGTTGATGCATTGTCTAAGTGAAGAAACCGCTTTGCTAAACTGAAGTGCAAGAAAGCTTTGAATTTCACGTACAAAAAATGTTAGCGCCTAAAAGTGTGCAATAGAAAGGGGAATTACATTTAAAAGAAAAATTTTATGGAGAATAAATAGGGGCAAAGGAGATTCAATGGCAGCGGATGAACTAAAAAATAGTTTTTCAAAATTTTTTTCTATTTATTGTTAAGAATATAACGAGTTTTAAGATTTTTTTTACTTAAATTACCAAAAAATATTTCTTTTTTTAATTTTCTTTAAATATTTTGAATACAAAATAATAGTTTTTAAAATTTTTCCACTTCTAAATTTCGTCCTTTTTGCATTGTTTCGCCATTATCATATCCTTTTATGCATCATTTACTACTCATTTCTGTGTGCGTTTGAAGACAATTCATTTCTGCGTTTCAAATTACGCGAAAGTCACGTACACGAATCCGGAGGCAACCAATTACTCAACTGCTTAACGGTATTATTATCGTTACAGAATTTCTTATTGCTGCCAAATTTATTTTTGATTAAATAATCCAAGAGTTCATTTCAGTGCATTTCAGAGATGCAAAAAATATTAAATTTATTATTTCTAAGTGGGTTAGCAGCAATTCAACTTCAAAAGCACCAACCAAAGTCATCAGCGTGATTAAATCGTTTATTATTTATTTATTTAACACATATTCTCCCTCTCTCGCTCTCTCTCTCTCTCTCGTGTACTCTGGCCAACCTTCACATGTGTTCTAAATTGCTTTGCTTTTTCAACACAGTTAATTTGCTTTTTGACAGTTTTTTTTTTGTTTGAATTTCCTATTAATTTTCCATTGAACAGTTTTTGTTTGTTTGTCAATTACACGATTGCATAATTCCTCAAATGAATTATTGTAATTATTTGCATTTATTTAATCATTATTTGTTACTGTTATGGTTATTTAATATTTAATGGTGAGCAGCGAAAAAATCGGTAATGCGCCACACGTGGGTCAAATGATAATTGAATTGTTAATAATAGATATTTAATGACAATAATGAGATTAGACACTGCTAAAACAACAACAACAACAAAAGGAAATTAAATAAAAATTGGAACCAAATACAAATGTACTGTTATGTAAGCAAATCTAATTTCATACATGAAAAATCACTCTAGTGTAGGTGTAATGTGGAAATTAATTTGATTTGATTTAAAAAAAAAAATTTTTTAATTTTTTTTTAGTTTAATTTAATTCAATTTTTTATTTTCATTATATTCAATTGAAAAAAATTATTTTCTTATACTTGTAAATTTTATTTTATTTGTTGTCCAATTTTTTTAATATTTTTTAATTCTTTTTATTTTCTTAATTGTTTAAATGATTGACTTTTTTTTTGTTATATTCAAGTTTTTCATTTTATTTAAAAAAAATTTAATTTTGTTCCGTTATAATCCTCTTTATTTAAATATTTTATATTTTATATTATATTTTAATTTATTTTTTTATTTTTTATTTAATTTAATTTAATTTTTTTGTTTTGTTTAATTTTTTATTTAATCTTTTTTTAAATTTATTTTATTTTATTATGTATTTTTTAAATTTAATTTTGTTATTCCAGTTTTTATTTTTTAATTTTTTTTCCTTTTTATACCATTTTTTATTAGTTTATTTTATTTTTTATTTATTTTTTAATGTTGTTTTATTTCCTAATATTTTTTTTAATTTTAAAATTTTTTATTCTGTTACAGTTTTTTAAATTTAATATTATTATTTTTTTAATTTAATTTAAATTTTTTATTATTTTATTTATTTTATATTTTTTATTTTTTCATTTTTTATTTTTTTTAAATTGTTTAATTTTCTATTTAATCTTTTTTAAATTATTTTATTTTATTAAATTATTCTTTTATAATTTTGTTTTTATTATTTATTTTTATTTTATTTTTTATTATTTTGTATTTTTAATTTTTTCAATTTTGTTTTCTTCTAATTTATTTTTTTATTTAAAATTTATTTTATAATTTTAATTTAATTTAATTACATTTCATTTAATTTTATTTATATTTTTATTTAATTTTTTTTAATAATTTTTAAATTTTTTTTATTGAATTAATCTTTTTTTATTTCCTTTTATTTTAATTTAGTTTATTTTATTTATTTTTTTTTGTTTTTATCTTAATTTATTTTATTTTTATTTTTATTTTTTTATTTTAGTATTATTTTTTATTTTCTCTCATTTTTATTTTTATTCTTTTTTTAATTTTTATTTTTGTTATTTAATTTTTTTATAATTTTTTTTTGGTATTTATTTTTAAATTTTTTTTATTAAATTTTTTAATTTTTTTATTTTTTAATTTTATTTATTTTTTTTTTTTATGTTGCTTAATTTCTTATTTTCCTTAGTTTATTTTCTATTTGGTCAGACGTTTTTTATTGTAAAGCGTTAAATGTTCTAATCTCGAAAACTTGCAACAAAATTTCTCAACACTTCCATTGAGGCACTTAACACTGCGTCACTGCTGCGTGGCTTGTTAGCTGAATTTTCACGCTGAACACAAATTAAGTGGGAATTTCGCCAACAAAAGTACACTAGAAGCGCTGCCATATAACTGCGTATAACTGTGGCAAGTGTGCTTTATGTGTGTGTTGCAAGTTTCGCGTGAATTTGTGGCAACACTGAAGTTGACAAGGAAAATTTTACAAGAAATTTAGGAGAAACTCGAGTTTTACCACAGCAATTCGATACGATAAGGAGTGCGTGTATGTGTTTGTGTGCTTAAATGCATTAAAAGCGGATTACGCACACACACTCACGCAGGACCATACAACTGAATGCTTAACCCCTTGCGGGCGCTCAAATTACTTCATTAACAGAAAAGGAGCTTGCAATTCGGAGTTATATTCGGCAAGATATTCAACAGTCACGGGCACAGACGCATACATACATACGCAAGTATTGTGCGAACATACACACTCACGCATTCACGCATTCACTCAGTCACTCAGTCACTCAGTCAGTCAATCAGTTTATCTTATTTGCTCACATACTCAAACCTTCAGTACCAGTTTCATTTTGCGTGTGGCAAAGAGCAGGAGGCGACGAAGAAGCAGAAGGCACTTGCCGCCAATCACCTGCTGCGCTGCTACCTCAGCTGCATTCACTTAAATTTTATATTTATTTACTTGTGCTTTTCTTTATCTTTCACGTTTCATTTTCTTCGTTGTTTTCCTTTTCTTTTCTTTTCTTTGTATTTTGTATTTCAGCGAATGAGTGAGTTTTGGTAAATTGCAAACGCAGCCGGCGGCATTGCATGCTTCATGTTGCAATATTGCAAGAATGTTGACAGCAGCAGCAGTAGCAGCAGCAGCTGTTGCTATATGACAGTACGCATACAGATGCACATAACTAAGCTGCAAGGTAAGCAAATAAATAGAACATTTTTACAAAGAAAAAATTTATGAGTCATAAGTGAATCATTATGAGTCATTGATGGGTCATGCGTGACTCATAGTTCAAAGTAAGTTAAACACTCAAAAAAGTGAATAATTTTTCCAAGAAAAAATTATGAGTCACAAGTGAGTCATTGATGGCTCATGGATGAGTCATAGTTTGAATTAAGTTAAATATACAAATGAGTGAATAATTTTTCAAAAAAATAAAAATAAAAATTAATAGTAATAATTAAATCATTGATGAGTCATGCATGAGTCATAGTTTAAAGTATATCATATATATTAGACACAAACGGTACTTTTACAGGAAGTTTTAAGATCTGGGTTAATTTTTATGATTCATATATAATTTTTTTAGAGACAGCCTTTTAGCTTATGCTTGGTTGCTAGTTATGATTCCTTAGATTATAATGATTCACAGTGGACTCATTGCTAACTATTGGGCTTTAAGTACGTTGTGAATAGTTTGTATGAGTGCATCCGGATGATAGCTGGAGTCATATAATATTTGGAAATATAAGAGTCAAGTGGTTTCTTGTTCCATTTTGTGGATATTTTTTTGAGTCATTCAATCGGAGTATATTTCAAAATGATCCAATATGCATACTTTGAGTGCCAATAAGTCATATAAATATAATTTATATGCATTTTTGTGCAGAAAAATATGTTTTTTATTTATTTTACTCATATTTTGATTAACTACTGCTTTATATTCAATATGAATCATTTCGGATATACTCAGCCGTTATGAATTTTCAAAACTCAGTAAATGTTTCCAATGACAAGGACTCAAGGAATATGGCTGATAAGTAAAGTGTTTTTAAAATTTATTTTCAATTATTTTTCTGTAGCTTTCTGAATATTGGTAATTTTTTTTTTTTTTGGAACTACAATGAATCATTTATGACTCATAAGCGAGTTACAATTTTTTATATTTTTCATGAACTTTGCCTGCAGTTTTGAAATGTATATATTTTTTTGAGTCATTAATAAGTCATACAATGAGTGATTCATGAGTGATTCATGAGTGCTTCATGAGTCATTTATGAGTCAATATATTTTTCATTTCAATTTTCTTCAACCTACGTTTTTCGAGGATCAAGTGTTTGATTCTTGCATATGAATGAATCATTTTTGACTCATTTCAACGCTGACTAGCGTCACTTACAAAATAAGTTTGCTGTGTGGAAATGAAGTATTTTTATAGTTCGGCGGAGAGGTGACGTAGAAGAGTACAGAGCCTGTAGATGAAAGCAAGACTCTCGAGTATGTGTTTGTCTGTATGTTTTGTTTTCGCTTACAGCGTGCAACATTGGTAATCAAAATTGTATGTGCGTATGCGTGTGGGGGTGTGTGTGTGTGTGTGTGGAAAAATGCAGTTTCTTTTACTTGACGTCTCACCTCAGTAGCAGCAGCAGTAGCTGCTGCTTGCCAGTCGCTGAACACCTTTTTCTTGATTGCATGCCACAAGCACAGTGCAACACACACACGTGCATACATACATACAGACCTCCACCATACATGCATACCAGGGCAACACATCAGTTGAGGAATTCGAATGTGAGTGCAGAGCAAAGACCGAAAGTGTTTGCTTATCGGACACACACGTAAACACATACGCACACACACACATGCATGCATGCAGACAAATGTTGCATGACTGCTTACCTTGCTACACTGCGTCATTTCGTTGTTATGGCGTTGTATAGCGCTTGCATGTGTACTTGCTTGTGCTCATAAGTATCTCAGTGCTTGTTTGAGTGTGTGTGTGCGTGTGTGTATTTGGTTTTCTGCGTCTCCGTGTCTAAGGTTACGAAAGCGCCTTAAGGTATGCTGTAAAAATAAATAGCAATCTCAGCTTCTCTGCTCTGTGTGTGTGTGTGTGTGCAGTTGAGCGCAAATGAAACGCCTGTCGCCATTATGCAACGTGCAGTGAGATGTAAGCACGATAACAACAACAACAACAACAACAACAACAATTGTTACTGCACCAGACAACAGCAAATCACTTTTCCTTCAACTCACCGCTGGCAGCGCTCACATCACCAAATTGTTGCATGCCTCAGCCACTCAGCCACACATACATAGTAGCTTGCCACATCAGCAGTAGTAGCAGCAGCAGCGGTTGATTGCAAGTGACAGCTGTTGCCCTGTTTTGTTGCAGCTTTGACTGTGCCAGTGCCAGTGTTGCAAGAAACTAAGCATGAACAACAACAACAACAACAACAACAACAACAAGGAGTATACCTTGCAATTTTTCCACAATTTCTTCAACTGCTGATTCTGCTTCTTCCTATTCTTCCTCATCTTCTTCTTCCTCATCTCTTTTCCTATTTCGAGCGACTTGTTTGGAATGTAAACAAATCTGTAACAACAACAACAACAGCAACAACAATAATAGTATTAATAACGGTACAGGTAGCAGCTTATGGTTGTTAGTTTGTTATTGTTGCAACACTGCATGTGGCAACAATTGCTATGTCCGCAGGAAATGCTGAAAATTTCTTGATGGAAGGCAGTAGTGCAGTGTATGTGGCATGTGGCATATGGCATGCTGCAAGTTGAGTTGTTGCATCAAAGAAAAAAAAAAGCAAAAAAAAATTCTCAATTTATTTACAGTTACCTGCATATTGTACCAATTGAGGTGAGGCAGCTGAAATGCTTCCACGATTCGAGTCTTAGTTCGCTGGAAAGGTTCATGAGGTCTTTAAAGCATAGATCACGCCACGATAACCAAATTCTCACGACTCCTTAAAGCTGGGTCTCGAAGAGCGCATCTGTAAATCTGCTATATATGTAAGTAGATCTCGGGCTGTTCCCATCTTCATCTCATCCTGGATATGAGTATATTGAAACCTGACCCAGCTGCGGAGGAAATCTAGTAGCACCGGCTCTCGGATTTAAGCTTCTGAGACAGTGTTTCAGAATTCTAGCAAAACCGTAGTGTGAAAATACCAGAGAAGAATGTAGTATCTGTATTGGGGTGTCTCCAAACGGAAAACAAACTCTGAGAAAAGTAGTCGCACTTCATCAAGAAAACCCTTGTTTTGTCTACTACGGTGGTGAGGATCCATCAAGACGAAATATGAGTTTTTGAAAATTTGTGTATCCAAGCCGGACTCGATGTATAACTTCCTGCGAAGGACCTATCTTTGCTAACCGACTTCAAGAGAAAGATGGCTGCAGAGCTTAAAAAAGTTTCTGGCTGAGCTCAGATCCCAAAACGAGTGAAGGTAGAGATGGCATAGACGATCTGGCAGTAGGCGGTATATATTATTTTCTAAGACCTAATCAAAATCAACAAAAAATGTCATTTTCACGTTCTCCTTAGGAGGCGTCGGCTCTGTCCGCCTAATTGGCTCAGCATCGAGTTGAAGCTTGCAGAGCTTAGAGATTCGGGATGTAGCTTCGACGTGTTATACCTACGATCTCTTCGTTCTACTCCGATTGATTCGTACTAGTATAAGTTCAATGTCCAAGCGCAATCGTTGAAGTCATTACAGTGTCGGTGTGCCCTTCGGCTGGGTTCAGTAGCATCTACTGAGGATAAAAGCTCTTTATTTTTGATACTAACAGCAAGTCTATATGAACTTGGTCACTTCAAACGCAGTCTGAGTACTCTTGCGGATGTTTCCGTAGTCAGCTACGTATCACAACCTCATATGAGTAACCTGAAGCTTTGGGAGCTTTAAGCTCGGTCTTAAAAATTTTACTTTATTAAAATTATGCCCAAAGGAACACGTGAAATGAACTATTCTGGCCAATAGATTGAATTTTGAGTTTTTAGAAAGCACTCTGCCATGCCGAGCGTTAGCCAAGGTGTTGAGAGAGGCAGCTAAGAGCTTTTTTTGTGGCATAAACGAGCTTACATAAAATATTAAACTATTTAAAAGAGCCAATAAAGAGCTACTGCTGTCACTTAAGCACTTTTTATGTCGAGAAAACCACCACAAACGCCTGGATTTATGCCTCAAAAATGGCCACATTTTATGGTTGGCCATGGAAAGCTTTCGCTTAAACTTGTTTTACCTTCATACTCGCTCGACGCTGCTTCAAGTTAAAGTGCAAAGTGTTTACGAAGTAATATATTTGTGAAAATGTTTATTACGCACTGAAAACAAGTAAATATGCGTTCATTAAAGTAGTTTTTTCTCGCGTAAGCGTAAACATGTGTTGCATACCTTTAGGAGGTGGGAGTATAAAGGATTTTTAGTGGTTTTAAGAGCCTCCTTATATGGAATGCGGAAAATCTAGTGGAAAATGAAATATTTTACGCTTTAAACTTCGCTCGTCCTCTCTCTCTCTCTCTCTCTCTCTTTCTTCTCTTTTCTTTAAATAGGATATATTTTAATATCATACAGCGCCTAAAAGTATGCAAAAGTCACTGAGTAAATGCTATTTGTACTGCTGCCAGTTTTCCCCAACAGCAATTCTCTGCTGTTTTTGCTTGTTATTGAGCGTATGAAAGCCGAATTGTAGGGAATAACAAATTTAAAGAAGAAGAAGCAGCACAAAACTAACTGTAAATCCGAAGTAAAACGCAAAAACAACATGCAACTTCATTAGAAAAGCGCGTTGTGGCATGCAACATGGCGAAAGTTTTCCAGTTGATGGAATGCTGATGCCACCAAAGTTGATTTAACGGCATATATGTATGTATATGTGTGTGTGTCGTCTAAGCGATTTTGCCACTTGCCACCAGCAGCTACAGCGCGAGAACAGCAAGCGCCACGTATTTTTTCCCGATTTTCCTGCAAAAGCCAGCAACTTGCCGCAATGTGCTATATAAAATATTGTGCGACAACAACAACAACAGCAACAACAACAGCAAGAAACAAGTATTATAATAATAATGTTGCAACAGCCGTTAAATGTGGCAAATATGGCAAATATTGCAAATATGCTTGCGCCACTCACTGATGCAAGTGAGAAATAACGAGCGGATTTGCATGCACAAGTGGCAAGGCAACACACCAACGAGCATACATACACACACACACACACATACATGCATGCATACACCTACCCAGTCAAGCAAGACCAACTTGATGTTGCAAGCAGCTTCAACACTAGCTTCACCATGAAATTCCTGCTGCGAGTGAATTTTGTTGTTCGTGCAACACACACACATTTGCATCTTTGCATGTGTGTGTGCATTTGTGTATGTGTGCGCCGCAGAATATATTCCGCCAGTGACACATTGCCCACTCTGGCAAATAATAATGCATTGGAAAATTTATTTTATTTCATTTTTATATATATTTTTTCCTCCTTTTTCACTCTTTCACTGTTAGTTTTGCAATTCAAATTTCTTACTTACACTGCTTTTAGCTGGCAGCTGTGCAAAAAAGAAAAAAATGGCGCAAGTAGATTATGTAAGGTGTAGAAAATGGTAGCAGGAGCGGAGAAAAGGGGAAAGAATAAAAATGTGGGCAGAAGTGCATTGAAAATGTAAAAATATTGAAAAATTAAAAAAAAAACTCAAAAGTGCAAAAAGTGAAAAATGTGCAAAAATTGCACAAATTCAAAAAATGCAAAAATAATATTTTTTAAATTTAAAAAACAGCAATAAATGCAAATTATGTTAAGAAAAATGAATGAATATGCGTTTTGAAAAAATATCGAAAGTGCAAAAAGTACAAAAATTGCAAAAATTATATTTTAAAATTATTAAATATAATAAAAAATGTAAAATATGCTTTAAAAAAATGAACATGACTTTTGGAAAAAGAAAAAATCAAAAGTGCAAAAAGTGCAAATATGCAAAAAAATTTAAAGATATGTTTTAAGTACATGAAAAATAATAAAAAATGCACGGTGTGCTTAGAAAAATGAATGAATATGGGTTTTGAAAAAAAATCTAAATTGCAAAAAGTGCAAAAATTGAAAGAAAAAAATTGAAAGAATCATATTTTAAGTACAAGAAAAACAATAAAAATGCAAGGTGTGTTCAAAAAAAATAAAATAAAATAAAAAACAGCAATGAATGAAAGAATGAAAAAAAGTGCAAAAAGTGCAAAAACTGCAAAAATTCAACAACAAAAATTCAAAAAATTTATTTTAATAATATTAAAAATAATTTAAAAAAAAAGGCAAGGTGGTGGCTTTGAAAAAAAATTATAAGTGCAAAAATTGCAAAAATAGTATTTTAAAATGGATTTTGAAAAAAAATATATATAAAACTCCAATTCAATCCGGCATCCATATATTTGCTATAAATGGTTAAAATAATTTATAAAATAATAATAAAAATTTGAGAGTAAGGCAAGGAGACGAGAATATATTCTTGCATTAATTCATTTTTTTTAATCAATTTCCCCAAATTTATATTTAATTTTTTTGTAAAGTTTTAAAATTTAATTTTTTTTTTTTAATCACCCAAAATTTTTCTATAGAAATTTGGATTTTACGGCTAAAAAAATATTTAAGGTGTTAATGCAGTGAAAAAGTCGAGTGCTCTTCACTCGTCACTCGACTAGGCAGCCCTAAGCTAAGCAAAATTATGCAAATTGGTGTAGGGACGTGCAAGCATGCAAAACATACGCCGAGGGACAGAGAGACAGACAGAGAAGAAGAAAGAGTTTACACTGAGAAATATTTAGTACTAATAATGGAGCGAGAGATAGTGACAACAGCGCCCTCAGAAGGCGTCAATATGCAACTACTCATATTTCACAGCTTCTACCAAAATCTCAAAATCTATGGTTCCATGCGAGCTGAGTTCTAGGCTTTAAACCCGCCATGCAATTAAAAACTTCACAAGAAGCAAATTTTTTAAATTTCAGCATATCTTGCTCTTGCAGTGCACTCACTTAACAACTCCAGTTGTCCTCGCCGGTCAAGAGCTCAAGTGTTCATTACACTTCGCTTGAGTTGTCGCTGCTACTGCTGCTGCTGCTGCTGTTGGGTGCTGCTGCATGCGCCACTTGAAATACTTCAAAGAATTTTATTGATTTCATTTGCAGCAAAGCAGTGAAGCAGCACACGAAGAGCGTCAAATGAATGCAGAGAGTTATAAATAATGAGAGAAAAGGCACAAAAAAATGGGAAAATAAAAGAAAGTGATTGGGAATAGGAAATGACTGCCGGCAAGTGTGAGGTAAAAACGAACAGTAGTGAGGGTAAGGAAAACTGGGCGTGCTTCGTTCAACTTATGGTCCACCTAATCGGCCTACTGAGCATACTATTCGCAACACAATCACTCATCTTGAGACCCAGCATTCATTACTGGATAATAATCGACCGAATAGACCATGTCCAGCACGCAGTGAAGAAAATATAACGGCCGTAGTTGAGAGTGTACACGAAGACCTTGGAGAGTCGATTCGGCGCCATTCGAAGCAACTCGGACTGATGTATGGAACGCCATGGCGCATTTTACGTCGAGATTTTAAATTGAAAGCGTACAAAATACAGCTTGTGCAAGAACTGATGCCGCTCGGTTGTCCCAAGTGATATCGCTTCGTTCAATGGGCTCTTGAAAGGTTCCAAGAAGACCTGACGTTTTGGAGCCAAATTTTGTTCAGCGATGAGGGCCATTTTGACTCAACGCATTTGGGTCGAAGAGCAGCCTGCAGAGTTTCAAGAGTTGCCATTTCGTCCAGAAAAAACAACCGTTTGGTGTGGTTTGTGTGTCGGTGGAATCATCATCGGTACATATTTCTTCAAAAATGATGCCGATGAGAACGTAACCGTCAACGCAGACCGTTATCGCGCCATGATATCCGACTATTTGATGCCTGAAATTGAAGGTCCTGATCTCCGCGACATTTGATTTCAACAAGACGGCGCCACTTCCTACACATCGCATCAATCGAGGGATTTATTAAGAGAAAACTTCGGTGAGCCGGTCGCTTGGCCACCAATATCGTGTGATATCACACCGTTATACTTTTCCCTGTGGGGATATGTAAAGTCTAAAGTCTACCCGTGCAAATCAGCTTCGATTCAGGCCTTGGAGCAAAACACCACGCGTGTCATTCGCCAGTTACCAGTCGAAATTCTCGAACGAGTCATCGAAAATTGGACTCCACAGATGGATCATCTGAGACGTAGCCGCGGCCAATATTCGAAGGAGATAATTTTAAATAAAAATAATGCTAAAGAATGTTATTTCGAATGATAATAACCCCATTTCCCCATTAGATTTGAATTTTCTGTATTTTTTGTTTTAAATAAATAAAATTAAATTAAATAAATGAAAAAATAAAAATAAATAAATAAATAAAATAAAAAATCAACATTTTGAGTAAATTTCCATGTCACAAATGCTTCGTGTGATTTTTTGTTGCTTTAATATCCTTTCTGTGTGCGGCCGCATGGACGCTTGAATGGCGCGCAAAATGATAATGTGCCCCGGCGGTGAACCGAACGCATTTACGCTGAACAGCAAAAAGGCTTGACCAACTTTTATGGCCGGCACAAACAACAAATATGAACCGTACAACAAACATACACACCCATGCAGATGTAACAAACAATTAAATACGCACCAAAAAGGGGGAGGGAAGAGAAGGAAAATAAAGGATATGAATAGTCATTGCCAAAGGCGCATAATAAAAGCAACAAAAACAACAACAAAACAAAAACAACATTGTACAAACATAAACACAAACAACATGGAAAAGCAGGAAAAGCTCAAGCAAAGCTCACCAGCCGCCGCACATGAAATTCGCCAGGAGCGTAGCGTGGCATAAACAAAAATAAAATTTGTAGTAAAAATAAATGATGAAATGACATGGTGCAACACAAGCAAATACAAATGAAAACATACATATCTATATATATATATATATAACATGTAGAGCAAGCAAACATATTTACATATGTAAATGCGGCCAGATAAACACTCGTTCACTCGTTCGGCCATAGTGAAAGCGCTGACATTGAAATGCGGCAGGATGTGGAGAGCCTTGGCATGGGGGAAACAAATAAAAAAGTACGCGAACAGCAAAAGGGATGCTTTAATGTGCTACACACACAAATACACAACAAAAGTTAACACAACAAAAGTAGAAATGTTTAAAGGATGAGCAGATGCAAATCCGCGACGCCAAAAGGCCTAACAATGTTGGTTAATTAACACAACTGGAAGAGAAAAAATATTGAAAAATAAGAATATACAAAAAAAAAATTGCATTGAAGCAAATTAAATGAGATAAAGATAAGATATATATAAAAATTAAATTAAAAAAAAATAAAGAAATTTTTTTTTTAATTAAGCAAACTATATTACATCAAATTATATAAAATAAAAAATAAAAAAATAAAACAATTCGAAATGTATAATAAATGGCTTAAATAAATAAAATTAAAAATTTTA
Source organism: Neoceratitis asiatica (assembly GCA_030068015.2). Taxonomy (NCBI): domain Eukaryota; kingdom Metazoa; phylum Arthropoda; class Insecta; order Diptera; family Tephritidae; genus Neoceratitis; species Neoceratitis asiatica. The sequence goes on along the minus strand of CM061525.1, from coordinate 95,386,809 downwards.
ATTTTAATTATATTAAGCTAAAATATTATCGTAAATATATAATAAAAAAAATTTATAAAAAGTTTCATAAAAATGAAATAACTAATTAAAAAAATAGAATAAAATTAAATATAAATTGAAATTAAATTAAAAAAAAAAATTAATTACATAAAAATGAAAGCTAAATCAAATAAAAAAAAAAATTTAAACAAAAATTACTTAAAAAACAAATTCAAATTAAAAATTAACATAGATTAACTTAAAATTAAATTAAAAAAAAAAAACATTAAAAAAATATGAAACAAATCGAAATAAAATTAAAAAGATTAAATAAAGAGTAACTAAAAATAAAAAATAAATTAAATAAATAAAAATTTAAATTAAAATTAATTTTATTATGAAGAGTGATCCATTTCGTGGATTCCTACTTTTCTAAAGAAAAAAAAACACAGAATATTAAAATTTAATGGGGAAACGGGTTTAATATCATTGGAAAGGACATTTTTTTGGCATTTATTTTTTGAAGATTATCTCTTTGCAATGTTGGCTGCGGTGTGATATTACACGATCTTGGTGACCAATCAACCGGCCTAAAACGTGAAATTATCTGCTCAGCGAAGTGTTCCCTCAATAAATCCATTGATTGATGCGATGTGCGGTGGGAAGTGGCGCCGTCTTGTTGAAACCAAATGTCGCGGAGATCACGAGCTTCAATTTCAAGCATCAAATAGTCAGTTAACATGGCACGATAGCGGTTGCCATTGACGGTTACGTTCTCACCGGCATAATTTTGGAAGAAACATGGAGACCGCTGATTCCACCGACCTTCAAACCACAACAAAGCGTTGTTTTTGCTGGATGAAATGACAGCTCTTGAATTTCTTCAGGTTGCTCTTCGTCCCAAATGCGGCAATGTTGTTTGTTTAAATACCTATTGAACCAGAAATGTGTATCATATATGAAAAAAATTTGGTTCGAAAACGTCGGAACTTCTTGGAACTTTTCAAGAGCCCAAAGAGCCCGAAGCGATGTCGCTTGGGAAGGTCGAGTGGCTTCAGTTCTTGCACAAGCTGTATTTTGTACGCTTTCAATTTAAGATCTCAACGTAAAATGCGCCAAGTCGTTCCTTACGTCAGTACGAGTTGCTGCGAACGGCACCGAATCGACTCTCCACGGTTTTCGTGTACACCCTCAGCTACGGCGGGCCGCTATATTTTCTTCACTGCGTGCTGGACGTAGTCTATTCGATCGAATATTATCCAATAATGAATTCTGCTAGGTCTGAAGATGGGTGATGGTGTTGCGAATAGTACGCTCAGTAGGCTGATTATGAAAGGAAGGACGTGTGTAAGCTCAGGAAACAACATAAAGGAGTAGAAGAAGAAGAAGAAGAAGCAGTAGCATCAGTTGTTAGTTTTCTCATAAAAGAAGAGTTAAACGAAACAAAGTGTTTCACTTGATGCCCGCACTAAGAATTTACTGTTATTTTTCACACTACACCAACAAATACGCACTTTTTTTGCTTTTGATTTTGCTTTTGTTTTTGCTTTTATTTCTGTTCTGCTCTTGGTTAAATGGAATCGTTAATGTTGCGACTTGCTTTTGCTATGGCCAAAATAGACGAAAAAATTGTGTAGGAAAATTGTTATCAGTTTCGGTTGAAAGCCAAGCCGAAGAAGGTCAATTACCAAGGCAACGCTCACTCACTCCCGCTGTGTGTGTGTGAGGTAGGAAAGTGTGAGGCGGACAATTAAGAACGAACTAAGTACACTCTTAAAATAAGTTATGTCTGGGAGTTCGTCAGTTGCCTCATTTGACGCTCTTCGGTTGAGCTCGGGGTTGGGGTTGATAGCTCGGCGTGGCTGGGGATTGGCATAGCCTTTGCTGCGGAGGGTCTCGCTTTAATTAGTTCGGCAATGTTGCAACTTTTCTAATTTACTTAATTTGCATTTTCGCAATTATTGCTGTTGATTCGGTTATACAGTTAGCTTTGTATTCTCTTTCTCCCTGTCCACCTTTCTCCCACACTTTTTCGGGTTAAGAAACTTTCCTACTTCAGCTAATTCACTTAATTACGTTGTTGCGTCAGTGTTGGCAGTGAGCAGCAATGCGTAAAATTTGATGCTATTCATTTTGAGCTCGTTTCGAAGAAGTTTTTTTTCGCTCGAAATTTTTCTCTCCCTTGGGTGATATGAATCAAGCTAAAATGAACTCATTTCAATGCTTCAACGGGGAGAGGGTGAGTTTTTGGGGGGGGGGGGGGGCTAAAATTCCTCAACTTACCAGTTGGTGTTGAGAGCTTTGGGAATGTATAATTTTTAGGAACCAGTTGCTGCTTTCAAAGCATTAAACGAGGCAGAATCCGCTTTAGGGGCTTATGCTATTCTTGCTGAATTCCAAATTTTACGCCCGTCGGCTTTGAACCTACAACGGTTGAGTAGACGCCTGCAGATCTCCCACTTAATCCCACTTTTTAACGACTTTGAAAGAGCGCCATCTAGCGGTCAAATTATTTACTGCTCAATAATCTGGCTGAATCCGCTCACCAGTGATTAATGCTATTGATCACAAGAAAGCTTTTTATATTTTTATATATAAAGATTTCAAAAGCTTTTTGTTACCAAGTGTTAAAGCTTCAAAAAAGAGCTTTAAGCTAAGCAATATTATTTATAATTTTTTATTTAAGTAGGATACTGGTGCCGGTAAAACTAATCATTAATATTTAATATTTGTTTATTATTTTAATTTAATTATTTTTAATTAATTAATTTGAAAGGTTTTGGCTTTTTGTTGCTGTAATGACGTAGAAACTGGATTTAATGCCTAGCAAGTTCTAATATTTTTATATTATTAAATATTTTATATGCTCAAGAGTAACCTTACATAAAGCTTTATTGTTTATGAAAGCTTTTTAGGCATACTGCTTTCAGCAGAGCTTTTAAAATTTTCTTCTTTTTTTCTCTACAATTAAGTGTCTATGCTTAAAATTTTCAATGAAATTTTATTTTTATGAAAGATATAAACTTTTTATTTTTTTTTATGCGCATTAAAAATGCTGTTAAAGGCTCTAGCAAAATTGGAAAGCTTTTATTTGGTCTCTTTTGAAAGCTTAAACTTAATTTTTTGCAACAAAAACTATTTTTTATTATCTTAAAATATTTGACTAAAAGCACAAAAGAAATTTCCAAATGACGTAAGCTTTTATTTCGACCTGCTCAAGCTTTTTAAAAGCTTCACTGAACTCTAAAAGCTTATTTATTTTAATTTGTATTCAATGCTTATTTGTTCGAAAATTCATTTAGAGCCTTAAAGCTTTTGGCTCGTTAAAAGCTTTTTCAGAAAAAATTATAATTTTAATGAAATGAAATGTAGCAAATATAGTAAATATATTTTGAGTGAAGTTTGAATCAAAATTTAAACAAATAATACAAAAGTTGGAGTCACTAAAGAACAGTACAAGAAGCATTCAACACTTGTGAGATAGCAAAGCTTTTAAGTTTCGTTTTCAAGTTTTTTCAGTCTTTCTGAATGATCTCAATATATTCAGGTATAGAAAACTTTAAATTTTACGCCTTGAGAACACAAAAGAACCGCAACAATTTATGAAAGCTTTCTAAGGTTAGTGAACGCTAACAAATTTCAAAAGCTTGCGGTAGGCATTGCAAGCTTAATTTCAGCAATCTTGGTGTCAACCTAAATATAATTGTGTTGCAGTATTTTGCTTTTTAAAAAATTACCATAAAAGCTTTGAGGCCATTAAGAATTTCCTATGAGCTTCCAAAGCTTATTTATTTAGCAACAGATTTTGAAAATTTCTAATGTAATATTAAAATTCGATTTTTTTTTAAAGATTTTGTTAAGCTTTTTCAATTCTAAATCATTTAGAAGCTTTTATTATGGAAAAATTTTAATAATTTCATTATTTTTGTATTATTTTAAATAAAATTTTCAGAAAGTCAATCAAAATTAATTTTTGGAAAATTGTGGAAATTTTCTTAAGCATATTCTCAAAAATTTTTTTTTTTTTTTGCAATGAAATTTTTAAAAAGTTTCACAAATGCATTTTCAATTACTTTAAAGCAACAGCAACACACTCACATTCAGAGCCTTTGTGGACACATACACTTGACTCATATTTTAACGCAATCAAGCTGGCGGAAGTTTTGAACGGATTGCCTGTCAACAACACGCACACACACAAAGTTGGATAAGAAAAGAGGTGGCATGCATATATGTGTATAGGTGTGTGTGTGTGTGAGAGAGTACAAAGTTGTAAGTGAAGAAAATTGCCAGGTGAAAAGTATGGGTTGAAAATTGACAAGAAAAAAAAATGAAATGAAGAAAGCTCGATTGTGAGTTGTGAGTAAATGAGCATGTGAGAGTGTTTAAGTATCTGCAAGCGCGCGTGTGTGTGTGTGGTGAGTTACTCAGTCTAACTCGCAGAGCAGCGAGCACTCACAGAGCGCAGGGGGGACCTTCAAGTGAACTCTCTTGGCTGTCACGTTGCAAGTGTTGCAAGATAAATACAAATATATGGACTAAACAAGCACATACTTGCGCGTATGTATGTATGTACATGTATATATATATATATGCTTTTTAGTACCCACTTGGGGGTTGCATGTGTATGTGTGTGTGTGTTATGAAGGACTTCGCCTGCCACTTGCTGCTGTTCGACAAGTTTATGTTGCACGTAATTTTACGCTAATGACATTTAACGCTTCCGCCACACACATGCACACACACACACTAACACACATACACATAAACGTTTAGTTGCAACAGCAACAACAACAACAACAAGAGGAACAACAATCGCTTGTCACAAAGTTGCTCTTTGGCATTTACTGTTTGCCTGTCTGTACGCGTACGTGTGGGAGTGCCACTGCGCCACATTTGCAACACACACACACACACACTAACATACACACTCTCCGACAATCTTGCAACAGCGCGTTAATATTGAATTTGCGAGACAAAGGAAATCAATTCCCTGCGTTGTGTGAGCCAAAACCGCTTGCCATACAAACAACAACAGCAAACAACTTCTTGTGTTGCTCTTGTTGTTGTTGTTGTTGTTATACTGCTTGCTTGTTGTCTTTACGCTTGCCACAGCTAATGTATGCGTGTGTGTGTGTGTGTGGTTGGAAATTAAGTGGCAACAGTTAAGTGAATTTGAGTTTGCTTGTGACATGGAAAATTAGACGCAAATACATACATAGATACACACACACATATACATAACTGTATATATATATATATATATATATATATATATATATGTGTATAATATAGTATGTTGCAATATCAATGGCAATGCGGCAGTTTGGGATTTGCAATTAGCAAGTGCTTAGCTAAGCTGACAAGCCACAAAATGTGTCAAGTCAAGCGAGACAGCGAGCTTTTAATGCAAAAGTTTGATAAGCCGTTTTTTCGTCTATTTTTATTTATTTCAAAATTAGCCTTAAGCTTTATAAGCTTAACCATTTTTTATAAATATCTCTAAAACTCGCGAAAGCTTTTAGAGTTTTATCAAAAAGCTCAAAATTTTAAAAGCTTTGCAAAGCTTTCTAAGAACAAGAGAACAGCTATAAAAAGCTCGAAGCCTCACATTAAGAATTTTAAGAAAAAATCACACTAATTGAAACTACTACTCCCGAAAAAGCGTTAAAATACGACAAAGATTTTAAAAGTTTTGTGAAAAAGCTCAAAAGCTCGCAAAAGCTTTTCATACCAGCATAGCTAAAAAATATTCATATATTCTAAAAAAAAACGTTAAAGTTCTATAATGCTCTTAAAAACTTTATAAGCACTGTAGAATAGCTATGAAAAAGCTCAAAAACTCACAAAAAGCTTTTAAGGAACAGCAGAAAGGTTACCAAATAATCATATTTTCTCGCAAAAGCATTTAGCTGCGAGCAAGCTTTCATTTATATATGTAAAAACTCAAAAGTTCATAAAAGCTCTCATATTTTTGCAAGAAAACACAAAAGCTCATGCAAGTTTTTTGATGAGAAATGCATAAAGTGAAATAAAAACGGATATTTAAAATAAAAAATTTTATTTTTCCTAAAAAAGCTTTGTTAATATGCAGTGTAGTGTCAAAAACTATAAATTTTACAACAAAAATTAATTCAAAACTGTCTTGAGACTTAACTTGTGTGCTTGTCAGCCACACCTTTGACCTGCACACGGCCACAGCACACCAGCACGCTTATTGGCATAACATTTTTGACTTTTCATTGAGCTTTATGACACTCCAATCACTAGCGGAGCTTTCATGGCGTACGAAAGCGTTTACAGCACAGCAACTTCCCAAGCACATTAGCGGTGTCGATACGCTGCTTTTATATATATATATATTTTTCCAATTTCTTTTTTTTTTCTTTTTTACTTCACCCAATTGGTGAGCTGACGCGTGCCTAGCCGAGTGACTGTGTGACTGTATGTCCACATATATTTAGATGTAAGTAAGCATACCACATGTGCTGCAGCATTCATTCCATTTGTTTGTATGCCATTTAGTACGTGAGTGAAATTTTGAAAAAATCTTCAAATTAACTTTAAAATTCATTCAACTGTGACGACGAGCAGAGCAAACTTTCAGATTTGCGAGGGAGAGGGGTGGAAATGAGCAGGAAAATAAGAAATCGAAAAGAACGTGCGAAGAAAAGTTGAAATACCAAAATTTTACAAACACCAAGGAAAATAATAAAAAAAAATAATAAAGAAAGTCATTGCAGACACAATGAACGCCAAATAACGTTAAAAACAGCTAAAAAGTTATGCTTTGAAACATTGAAAAGTAAAAAAAAATAAAAAATTTAAAAAAAATAAAAAATAAAAATTTTTATAAAAAAAATGTTTAAAAAAATAAGAAAAAAAGATTTTTTTTTTTTAAATTAAAACAAAAATAAAAAGCCAAAAATATTACTGAAAAATTTTTTCACTTCATTCTTCACATCAAATTTTATTTTGTACTTATTTAGTGAAAGCTCAACGCTCAGTCGATGAAAATGAATTTGATAAGAAACAATGAAAGCAATGAGTCACGTCAGAGACATTTTCTAAAATAAAATAAAAAAAATAAAAAAAATTGAATTTCAGTAGAGAGAAATTTCGCTAAAGTATAGAAAGCACGAAAATGGCAATAAGAAAATGCGTGAAATTAAATAAAGTATAAATGACAAAGTGAAACAGCAAGTTGATAAAACGAAAAAGTCAAAAATAAACGAAATTTTGAAAGTTCAATTTCATTTTTTTTGTTAAATATCGTAATGGTATTTGATATGCCGCATGTATAAGCATGAAATAGAAAAGAAAAGTTTTTCTTATTAAATTTATTATTTTCCAAAAAAAAAAAAAAAAAAAAAAGCTTTTGAGGCGACTACGAAGTTTGCTGGCATATTAATATCTAAAACGAATAGATTAAGATTATAAAAATTAAAAACCAAATTTTGTTTAAAAAAAATTAAAAAAGCCCCCAATAAATTTTGAAGCCATTTTTTAATGATTCTATACAACAAAAGCTCATTAAAAGTTTATTGAAAGCTTTACATTATAAACAAAATATTTTTGAAATAGCAGAGCTCTTAGGAAACACTCTCTACTTGGACTGAATACAAATAACTGTATATTTTATATACCAAATATGTTGAATATTGAAAAAAGCATCATTTTGTGAGCTTTTTCATAAAACTGTAAAAGCTGTCGAAAACACATTTACAAATATTTTCTATTTTCAGTACTTTTTTCAGTATTTTTTAAAAGACTAACGTTGAATGAAAAATTATTAAAAAAAATAGTGAAAGCTTAAATAAATTTTGTAAAGCTCCTCATTAAGCTTTTACTGTTAATAGTAAACTTAAACACATTTTAATACATATTATATATATTATTAATAAATTTACGAAAATCTGCAGAAAATTCGTAAAATTCTGTAATCAGTGAAAGCTTCAACTTTCACTTTACAAAAAAAAAAAAAAAAATAATAATAATAATAATAATATCGCATATTCTGCTAGAAAAAGTAAATTGTGGGAACTAAGTTTATGAGTTCTCACTGATATTTAAGAAAAAAATAGGGGAAATGGATCAGCATTGCTGATACGAAAATTTTCTAAAGCCTTTGAGCTTTCACTGTAATGTTGTGAAAGCTTCGATAGGCCTTAACAATTTCAACTACAAGTGAAAAATGTTGAAAAACATTGAGATTGTTGAATGTAGGAGTTAGTGAGGATTTTTCGTACCAAAATCCCAAAAGAAAGCTTTAATAAAAAGTGAAAGTTCACTAAAAATCTCTTATAGTTTTGAAATAAAATTTTATTTAAAAAAATATAATGCATTGAAAAAGTTTTACTCAAAAAAAAAAAAAAAAAACTCTGAGCTTTTGAGCTTTGTATGTCAAATGGAAATTGGAGGCGGAATTTTTTTATAGCTGAGAGCTTAATACAAAATTAAATAAAAAACTCTTCTTAAGCAATAAAAAAAAATCAGAATTAGGAAAAGCTGTTAGATATCGGATTTTATAGAGCTTCTTTTAGTGCAAGCTCTAGAAGTAAGGGCTTTCTAAAACTAGAGAGACTTTTGTTGAATTAAAATTTTTTATCTCAATTATATTGGAAATGTTTGAACCTTTGGAAAATTTTAGTTTGTATTGAAAAAAAGCTCAAAGCTTTCAGAGTGTCTTATGAAGAATGAAAATTTTTTTTTTAAATAGAAATAATTAAATTTTTTTCAGAAACAGTATATAACTATTTTGGGACCTTTTCATACTATCGAAAAAGAATAAAAGTTTTCAAAAGCTTTCAATGGCAACTGCAGTTTCAACGAAAAAAAATCTCAGAGCCGCGGAGATTTGTTTTGAGAAAGAATATTGAATTCAGTAAAGCCGCTTTATTTTCAGAAACATATTTTCAAGCCTTTATATGCAATTGAAAATGAATAAAAGCTTAAGTGTTATGGCAAAAGCTTTGAAAATATGTTTGGAAAGCTTTAAACAAATTAGATATTTTTACGTCATTTTCGAATTCCATTGAAATAACTCAAAACTCTAAAGAATCATATTGCCAATTTTCTAAAGCTTTAAGCTTTCAAAAGCTTTTTATTAAAATTGAAAATATAAAACTGAAAACTGTCAAAAGAAATATTTGTAAGAAAATGTATTTATTTCAACTTGAATACAAGGTTTCAAACTCTGAATTTTTCTCTTAATTTTGTAGAGCTTTTAAGCTTTTCAAGCCTTTCATTATAATTTTAAAGTACTTAGTTCAAAAACCCAAAATATAACTCACATTTGCTCTTCAATAGTGAAAGCTTTCTTGGAATCTGCAGTTACTTCACGTGCACATTTAATTTTTCAGAGAAAAAGTAAACTTTTAAAGCACTTAAGACTTATTCTACGCCATCTTTTACACACTTAAGCCTCCTACTGAAGAAGAAAACGGTTTTTAAATTTATGCGCGAGTTCGATGCAAATTGAAAATCAACCGTTGGAGCAGCAAGCAGCAAAAGAAGAAAAAAAAGCTTTACAAAATTACCTTTTTCCACAAACGCATTTCAAAGACACCACAGGTGATGGCAAAAACAGCAATAAGCGTCACATGTTGCCACATATTTCGCTACCTATGCTCATATGCCCACACAGCCCCCACTCGCCCACTCCTCCATTCGTTCATGCTGCATGCCACACGATTTTGTTTTTGACGCTGCGACACGCACGCAATATGAACGCATAAATAATTTTCACGCCTTACCGGCGGCGCTTATTTGAAAGGAAAATGGCTGGCGTACACACGTACGCACACCAGTGTACACACAACAACGCACACATCACCGCACATTCATTGAGGAGACTGCTGATGGCAGTTGCAACCATTTTGCCGCCTACGGTGATTGCCTTCGAGCTTCTTATACATATGAGCTTCGCTGGGCTATTGCTTATGCAAAATATGCTGATTGCATAGCTTTTTTTGCTTTTGTTGTTGTTGCTTTTGTTGCTGTTACTTTTGTTGTTGTTGCTTTTGTTGTTGTAATAATATAGGCCACATCCTGTGTTTTGAATCGTTTATGGCGGCTTGTTGCAAGCGCTTCACGCAAGTGGCGCCAAATTGCTTTCAAACGAAGTGCGATCGAGTATGCGGCTAAATCGCTTTTTATGAGCTTTGGTATAGGTGTTTGGGAAATTGGAGAGGGGCAAAAAGCCAAAAGAGGTGCGATGTTATAAGCAACAAATATAGTTTCGGTAATAAAGCATCACTTTACTAAAAAAAGAATGAGCTTTCATGAAAGCTTTCGGCGAGCTTTATAAGTTTTCAATAAAACTTTCGAAGAGCTTGGGTAGTGCAAGTGCAAGCATGTCTTATTTGAGGTCACAACTAAGCTAGCTTTTGCAAAAAAATTACCAGCTTATGTTATTTGTGAAGCTTTTAGAGAGCTTTCATTCAATAGTTTACAAAATTATATATTTTAAGGGCTTTCAGTATCTGCTGTGTAAGAGACTGGCATAACAATAAAAAAATTTCATAATGAGCAAAGTTTGGTGGGAAAGCTTTTGGGCAAGCTTTCATGTTATGATTATTTTCAACTGGATGAAACTTATATTTCGCAAAATCGTAATTTAAAGCATTGTATTTTTATAAGGAGAAAAGAATTTTCGAAAGCTTTATAGCTTTTTATGTGCTTAAGTATATAAGCTACGAAAAGCTTTTACTTGAAGAAATGTATTCGATTTAATTTAAGTTTTTTATAATTAATTATGAACTTTTTTATATCTCAATCATCCTCTAAAAGCGGTACATATGGTTGGTATTTGAATGGCTGGCATATTGCTCAAAAGAGATTTGCAAAAGCTTTCACCTAAAACGTGTAATTTCTCAAATAAATATTTTTTGCGAAGTTGAGAGTAAACAATTTCCAATTTTAAAATATTTTTCGCTGATTGTAGTATGTTTCTTCGTAATGCACGTAAAAATTTGTGAAAGCTTTATGACTAAAATGAAAGCTTTCTTCGTTAAATGAAAGTTTTCAAATAATTCTTGTGTTTATATTATTTTATTTCAATTAACTGAATAAGTCTCACAAAGCAGTTTAACAATTTTTTGATTATAAAACTTATATGAGATTAGTGAAGCTTTCACCCAAACTGAAAGCTCTCAAAAATTTTTAAATGTAAAATTATCTTTTGTAGCATAAGTATCGATTTGTCATTTTGAATTCACTAAGAATTAAGTGAAAGCTTTTTTCCTAAAATGAAAGCTCTCTTACTCAAATGAAAGCTCTCAAATAATTCTGGCTTTTCTATTATTTTATTTCAATTATCTGAATAAGAATCACAAAGAAATTCAAAAAATTGGTGACTATAAAGTTTGAATGAGATTAGTAACGCTTTCACCAAAACATGCAGGTTTTCAAAATTTTTCAAATTTACAACTATAATTTTTTTTTAGCACAAGTATCGATTTGTCATTTTGAATTCACTTAGAAGTAGATGAAAGCTTTTTTATAATAATGAAAGCTCTTAACTAACTGTTTTTTAAATTATTTCCGTGTTTAAATATTTCATTTTCTCTAATTATAATTATATTAATATTAAAGTATTAGAATTTAAAAATTTTACAACTAATGTTCACAGGAACTTTAGTAAAAGCTTATCAAGCTTACAATTATACAACTCTACTCACCAGTCTTAAGAGAGAGAAAAACCAAATTCCACCGACTGCTGCTTGGCGTGCTGTCTGAAATGCCAAAATCGTAAAACAGCTTGGCTTTTTAAGCCATTTTAACCAAAACAGTTTACAAATGTGCTTTCACACTTAAGTGACAGTTCGGGGAATAGGGTACAGCAAGTAAGTACAGCAACAACAACAAACAAAAGAAAATCACTAAAGCAGTAAATACGAAGTCGAAATAGTCCAACCCAACGCATTAACACCGACACCACGACGACGTTTGGTGTTGCGCGAAAGCTTCCTGAGGCGGTGGGAAGGAGCTTTCAAAGAATTTTACAAAAAAAAAAAAAAAAAAAAACGGAAACGAATTTAGTTTTGTGTGCTGGTAATGTACATAAAATACTTATGTACATTGTGTAAAAGGGTTAAGCAATGCGCATTTGCAATTTATTTCACTTAACGCGCAACGAAGAATGAACGCAAGAAAGCGAGAAATGTGTGTTGGAGAGAAATGGATTAAATAAATAAAATAAAATTACACAAAAAAAGAAAAAACAACAAAAAATGTGCAATAATAAAGTGGCGAACTAAAAAGCTTTGCAGCAAGAAAGTGTGAAAAGACATTTCCGGCCAGCGAGGCGGGGAAGCGCGACGAACCGGAAGTTGGCGGAGTTCAATGCCGTGTGAGCGGCGCAGGAAGGGGTGGCGGGAGGAAGGCGCCAACAAATGTGCGATTTATTTGTGTGCATAAATTTTAGTGAACACACACACGCACACACGCTTATAAATGCATATGTGGCAGCATTTGCCACTTCATTGAGCCGAAAACTCACACACATACATACACACACACACTCACACGAGTACACATGAGTATAGAAATACATTTTTTTCACTATTTCTTTTCTGTGCGACTGCACTTTTCGCGATTTGGTATAGATTTGCTAGCGCGTCTTGTTGAAAGGCGCTAAAAGCATTGCCCAACGCGCGCACACACACACACATGCACAGTTACTTTTACATGCAAGTGCAGCTAACAATAAATTATGGCACACATTAAGGCGCCTCAACGAAAAGTTGCTGAAAATAGCGGATAGAAAAGGGAAGTTGTTGTTGTTGGAAAGCGTGTTGAAAGCAAAAGAGGTTGCCTAAGAAAAATACACAAAAAAGAAAAAAAGATTTAACAAAATAAAAAAAATTGAAAAAATAATAATAAATAAATTCAACAATAAAATCTCAGTCTGTCAGGTATGCAAATTGCCACTGTGTCTTGACTACGAAAAAAAATTGTTGCTTCATGAAATTCAATTTACATAACCATTTACACATTTACACATTTACACATTTACATACATAATAGCAGTATGCCATTTTCATATTATTTTTTATTTTTATTTTTTGGGCTTTCACACTTCTCACGACAATTCAATTTTCTTGAATTTCCATCGCGTGTAAGAAAATTTGCAAATTGAATATTTTCTATAAGTACATATATGAGTGCCCACATACATGGCTGAGTATGTTTGAAAATTTGATATATATATATGCCTCATTATGTATGCAAGGCAGTAATGCCTATATGATGAGCTTTCGCACATATTACAATATGGAGTAAAGGAAATGGTGTTTAAAATAAAAATAAAATAAAATATTCTAAAATAAATAAATAAATTTAAATTTTATTTTTAAACTTAAATAAAATTCAAAAAAAAACAATTATATTACAGAATGCAAAATGTAAAGAAAAAAATTCAAGAAAAAATTTGGATTTATTAAACCTTTTCAAGGGAGTTAGCAAAAAAGGGTTAACTTTAAATTTAAAAAATTAATCAAAAATTTTAAGAAACAATTGAATTCAACAAATTCAACTAAAAAAGGTCATTAAAAAAATTTAAAAAAAAATTCTAGAAAAAAAAATTTAAAAAATTTTTTATTAATTAATTTCTAAGCAAAAAAATTTAAAAGAAGACAAAAATTAAATAAATAAGAATTCTAATAAAACTAAATACAAATAAATTTTAAAACATTTTTTAAAAACTTGAATGAAAATGGTAAGGAAACTTGTACTTAAAGAAAAAATTATAAAAAGTTAATTTTCAATTAGAAAAAATTATTTAAATAGAGAGAAAAAAATTTGAAGCCCAAAAAAATTGTAAATAATTAATTTTCAGTAATAAGAAAATTCATAATGGATTTTGAAAAAAAAAAAATTGAGAAAGCTTTCTTTATAAAATCATCAACAAACGCTTTCACTATTAGAAAAAAAAATGAAAAATAAGAATAAAATAAAAATAAAAATAAAAATGAATACAAAAATACAAAAAAAAAAATTAAATATTAGTTAAAAATAAATAAAAGAATTTCACTTATTTTCAAAGCATTTCGTCATACATTTCTATGAGAATTTTTTTTTACCAGAGCTTTCACCAAATTTTCGAACTTTTACACATTGTTCATAAAAATATAATTTTTTATAGGCTTTCAATTATTTAACATTGGCTTAAGTGAGTTTATCCTTTAGCTAAGACAAGAAGATTTTTGTGGTGGGGGTTGCTTGAAAAAAGAAGCTTTTTTTGTGGTGGAGTATTTCATTTTTTTATTGCGTATGTAAAATTTAGTTTCTCCAGTCTGCTTTCATTAAAAGTGATCTCTTAGAAGTAAACTTAGTACTTCATTCTACAAAGCTTACCTGTCCTAAAAAAGCTTCCTGCGTTAGAGCTTTCACTAAAATTTCAAAAGCTTTCTTATTTTAACTTATTATAACTTATTTAACTTTCGCACTTTTTTTATTCGCATAGCATATGTATTATTTAATTTGTGATCATAAGAAAGCACCGATGAATGTGAATTTATTATTTAGTTTTATGAAGCTTTTCACTCCTATAAGCTTTTTCGGGTAAAGCTCTTTTTAAATTTTTTGTTTATTTTATTTCATTCTATATTTCTTTGTTTGTTGTGAGACTTCTTCTGTGTAAGTTATCCTTACTAAGCTTTTCACTTCCATTAGCTTCCGCTCTTTTTAAATTTTTTGTTTATTTTATTTTATTTTGTTCATCAGGATACCTTGTGTGCGCTATTTTTCCTTACTGAGCTTTTCAGTTCTATGAAGCTTTTTGAAAGCAGAGCTGTTTGCCCAAAACTCTTAATTTTCGTAGTATAAAATATATTTTCTTATTTCGTATGCTTCTTTGTAAATTTTTAGTTCAGTCCTTTTAAGCTTTTTTAGAGCCTAAAAGCTTTTTGAATGCGCTAGAGCTTTCACAAAAATTGTTTTTCTGTCTGGCTGTAAAGATTTTTTCACATGGTGTGATTTTCAATAAAAATATCCTAGAAACAATTTCAAAAGTGAATTTATTTGAGGAAAGCTTTCACTTTTTTCAATTAAATTCATTTATTTATTTATAATTTTTTTTTTTGCAATGACGATCTGTCGGCTATCAAGATTTTGTATTCCTCCATCGTTTCAGTTACCAGTTAAATCTTCCAAAACTGCCGCAAAAAGCTTTTGATTGTCCTTCGTTCTTCTAATCTTTGTCCTAAATCACTTATTCCTTTTAATGACAACAACAACGACAATAACAAACCAAATTCACTCAATACAAAAAGCGAAATCGTGTTGAAATCGACACACAACAAAGCCCCGCAAAGGAAACATTAATGCCACAGCATGAAAATCAAAATGGTAAGCCATTTTTTCGACCATTTCCTTTTTCCTCCAGCCAAAAGCAACAACAAGAACAACCACAACAACGATGGAGGATTTGCTTTGACAAATGCCATACGTTTTTCACTGCTTTCGGTCAGCACGAAAATCGAAGCAAAACTAATCACGACTTTAATCGTTGACCCAGCGCTCCCTGCGTCAGAAGCAAGGACGTGGAGTGTTGGTGAGTACGAAGTGAGTATGAGGAGCGTGTGTGTGTGGAGCATCGTGTGGAGCTCCAGAAGTCATCGCTTAGTATGCGGTACACGCAATAAAATGAAATTAAATTCAATAAATCATCGGCAAACGAATGTCGAATATTTCATTTGCTCCTGAAGAGGCTCACAGCGTGCTGTAGCGGAGAGGATGGAGAGAGAGAGAAGGAGAGAGAGATGGAGTGGGACAATATAAGTGTTCTGCACTCGAAGAGCAAGCAGTGAACTGACCTTTTCGTCGCGCTCACTGATTTTTCGCCTCATTGAACATATTTTTGTTGTCCTTTACCGTTACAGTTGTTGTTGTAATTTTTTTCTTTGCATTCTTTTTTTCATTTCTTTGCTTTGACCACGCCGTCACACACAAATTAAACACATAAAACGCAATCAAGCGAAATGAAACGCCAACGAAGGTCGTACGTACCACGTTAGGGCGGGCCGCCGACAACAGAGAGAGAGAGAGAGAGACGAAGAAAGGAAATCGTGAAAAGGAAAAGTGAGAAAAAAAAAGTAGTACAACAATAAGATCAACCACAAAAGCGGCGGTCACTTGCCAATATGCCACAACCGGCGACGCGCAAATAAATCACACGAAGCTCGGCCGTGCAGAGTGTGGAGGATTGGGCTCCTTGGCTCCTTGGGCGCACTTGGCAACGAGTCTAATTTGTTGAAGGTTGCGTATACGCCGCCCCATCAAGGCAACGGCCTTCATTCTACATACTTGTGCAAGCACTTCTCGCACTACAGAGGGCAGAGGGCGCGGTGTACGCAGCTCAGAACTCACCGCCTTCAATAGTCACTGCTCTACTTGGCAATGATTGCGAGTCAGCAATTTTTATTTATTACCTGGACTCGCTGTATTGGCAATAATTACCAATATTTACCGTTATTCTTCGTATTGTTTGCGCTGTTATAAGCTGTCGCCGCTGGTGGAAGGGAGGGAGGGAGGGAGGGAGGGGAAGTGTAACCCAATGGAACATATGACGTGACTAACGACATGCATCGTGTGTCTTGTCCGGCTTTGGTTCAGCGCCGGCTCTACATGTTTGTGTCGGTGCTCCACCTCTTGCTCTCGGTAGCTGGTAGTGTTGGTAATTGGTGGCAGCTCGTTGCTGAAGGCTCAAGTGAATTTATATACGGTTCGTTTGACGCACTTTGTTGCTGTTGTTGTTTGTTTTCGTAATTGTTTGTTATAATTACTATTTTTATACTGCTTTTCTCCGCCCTTTGTGAGTCTCACTTTCGTGTGCAGCACTTAAATCAGGTGGAGGTGTGTTCTTTGTCTTAATTTTCCGCCTTCTCCGTGTCCTTGATGTCCTTGATGTCCTTGAGGGTGAACTTTGTGGGCAGTTAATTGTACTGACTCGAGCTGCTGGCTACTTGAAAAGTCATAACGAGATAATTAAATTTAAGCAAAATCACAAGCAGACGACAGATGAAGGGTCGACCGAAGAGATAGATGGATGGGCATAACTAACGTCCTTTCTTGCCTTTACCAGCAATTGGGAGAGCAAAAATTTTACGGTCGAGAAGTATAAATTAACAGAGCTCCCACCACGAGAGACATAAAGAGCTAGGAAACCCGTAAGCGCTAGTTGCCTGTCCCAAAAGCCGTCCAAAGGTCAATACGGAAGACTTGACATATTATCGACCTCGTCGTCCATGTATTCTATGTGCTGGAGGTGGCTTGGACCGGTCCTTCAAATCGGTTAGACAATTGGTATAGTTGCTAGAGCACATTTCAACAAGATTATGATCTTACCAGTCAACAACGACTTAAACTTGACCATGCCACGCAACGAGTAACTTGTGAGATACACAAAAGAAGTACTGCAATGACTCCAGGCAATAAGGTGGGTGAAGATAAAGAGAAAAATAGAATTCTTGTGTATGAAGGTCCCTAGAAGCTACGCTTCAACAGGAATATTTCGAAAAATATATGTCTCAGCCCCATCTGGTTTCAATGGTCTGCTATAAATTGCCGCAGTAGATACACGAGCAGCGATAAGCCAACCGGAGGCCTAGATTTCAGACTTCCCCGACAGAAGAGGAAAGTTCCAGCTGCATTACGGAGCTGGAAAATGGAGGGAACAGAGTCTCTAACTCAAGAAACAGCTAAGAACCGAAACCTAGTTAGTCGAAACTTGGCTTAGAAGAACCCGGGGTTACATCCTGCTCCAGAAAACTCTCAGTTTGGGCTCCTTGTGGGAAGTTGATGGAAAGTTTCCACATCCAATCGTTCGAATTCAAGAATTCGAAAGTGGGAGAGATCAAATATCCCTCTGCAGTGGTTGGGGAGGCAACAACGAAATAAATCAATGTAAAATTTCGAAAATGCAACAATAACAACTGCAAGCACAACACTTAAACAAACAAAACTTACAGCAGGGTAGGTGAGAGGGGGGACTAAAACCAAAACAACAACAAAAACAATTGTTCACATGTTCCGTGTTACGACAACTGCAACGTCCCTGCAACATTAGGACATTGCCTTGTTGCATTACAATACATACATACATATGTACATGGTGTAAACAGCTATTGTATGTCTGTTTGTGCTTGTCTCCAATGGTCCGTTGCAAGTCAGCCGGAAAATGTACACATAAAAGCATTGCGGTGGCATGCAACATACACAAGTAGCAGACACAAAAAATGCATGTGTATGTATGTATATGCATATGGCTTTGACTACAAACAGCTGAGTGCAGTGAATTAATGAAAAATAAAAAATAAAAAATTTAAAAAATAAAAATTAAATTAAATAAAATCCAGTATATTATTATACCAATTTTTCGACCAGTTTAAAAAAGACGAAAAATGGAATGATTTGATTGAGTCGGATGTTTTTTTGTTGGTTTGCAAAAAATTTTTGAGCTAGGAAACAAGCAGTAATTGATAAAAGTTTAGACCAGTTTGAATTATTGTTCTTATTCTTTTCCACAGAAGATAAATAATTTCGGTCGAATTTGAGGCATTTTAAAAGCGACGAAGATAAAAAGTTTGTCATTATTTAATATCCCAGACAATTTCAAAAAAATATTTATACCAGTTTTTGTACTAGAGGTTTTAGCAGCTGTGCTTCTAGTCGCTTTTATGCAAAATAATGTAATTTCGAGTATTATTAGTTTGGTAGATTAAAAATTGTGCCACTTTCGAATTTAAACCACTTCGAAATTTAGACAATTTTTTTAATTTTAGACCAGTTTAACAAATTTGTAGTTTAGTATATATTTGGGAGTTGTAATTTTGTAGATCTGAACAAAAATTTTGATTTGCATGTGCTGAAAAGCATTCGACCAGTTTTTATACCAGTTAAAAAAATTTTTTTAAAATAAAATTGTGACAAGTTCTGAAAAAATTTTCTGTTTCTTTGAATTGTATATACTAAAAAGCATTCGACCAGTTTTTATACCAGTTATAAATATAGTTTTTTAATTAAATTCTGACATATTTTGAAAAAATTTGCTGTTTCTTTGATTTGTATGTACTGAAAAGCATTCGACCAGTTTTATACGAGTCTGAAATATAGTAATTTTTATTAAATTCTGACATATTTTTAAAAATTTGCTGTTTCTTTGAATTGTATGTACTGAAAAGCATTTTGGTGGTATGTACTGAAAGGCATTCCACCAGTTTTTATACCAGTTTCAAATATAGTTGTTTTTAATTCTGACAAAATTTTAAAAATTTGCTGTGTCTTTGATTTGTTCGTACTGAAAAGCATTCAACCAGTTTTTATACCAGTTTTAAATATGATTTTTTATTAAATTCTGACATATTTTGAAGCAATTTGATATTTTATTTGAAACATGAGTTACATGTAACTGATTTTAGTCATAAAAGAGGAAACTTTAATAATTTCTCCGAATTTACAGTCAACTGCAATTGCATATTTCAACTCAAAATGAGCTAAGATTGACTATAATACAGGCATGTAGTGCAATGAAGACTAAATAGCACTTTCACTGCAGTAGAGTTCAAAGCCGTCAATATCCTTCTCCACACTTTTCCATTGGAAAAGCAAAAAAAAAAAAACCGCAAAGGACAAACGACAACGACGACTCCCTAATACCACTATTGGCTCATCAATTTCGCAGAGTCTCACTTTCATTGGCTCGATTCCATTATTTGCCTAACTGCATTTGCCTTTACTGACCCCCACTTCGCATGCATGCATCAATGGACCAACGATCGAACGCCTGCTATGATGCGAGCTTTTAAAATTTCCTGTTTTACCCAGAAATCCAATTTTATTCTCCAGCAAAATTTCTGCTCTGCTGTGTAACGGTTTTTTTCTGCTGTTCGTTTGGATTATGAGCTCACAAAATTTGCTTTGGCATATACGCTTGGGCTGTTGGATGGATCGACCTCATGCATGCAACATGATGTTGCAGGTACATATTAGTTTCCACACACACACACACATGCGCACACATACACATACAATATTGGCCGTCTATTGCTGTTTGCTGTTTGTTGCTTGTTGAGCCTCAGCCATTCTGACGTTCGCCTGTTCCAATACTGCAGCCCATTTCAGCCAGCCTGCCAAGCTCTGAGCCACCCTCCCACTCTCTGACGTTTGCCCGCTTGCTTGTTGCTGTTGTGCTGGCAAAAGCGTCTGACATTGCGGATGCAACATCAACATTCGTGTGTGTGTGTGTGTGTGGAGCAGGACGTGTGTCGCTTCCGCTAAATTTGCATACCTTCATCATCAGTGTATGCGCGTGCTGTGTGTGTGTGTGTGTGTGCTGGGGCTTGTAAATGAATTAATGCGAATATGTGAAGCGCAAAACTGACAACGAAATTAGGATAATGTCGGATGTGGCAACGGCAAGGACAATGCCAATCAATGTTTGTGTGCGCATGTGTGTGTGTGTGCGTGTGTTCCATGCAGTCGGATGAAGGCAAAGAGAAACAACAACAGAAAGTACAACATCACACAAATGTAGTGCGGAGAAGGTAAATAGATGAGGGGAGATTAAAGAAAAAGTCAAAAACGTAAATTTTGAATTTCAAAACTGAGTAAAATTTTTTTTCCATTCCACATAAATATTTATTTCTCTATAAAAATAAATTTTAAATTTGCATTTAAATTTTTAGAAAAATGCATTTTCCCATATACATGAAATTGAAAATATTTAAAAAATTTTAATAATTCAGAAATCGAAATTTTTAAAATTTTTTCAAATTTAATTTTCACCAATTTAAAAAAAAAATTTTATTTAATATTTTTTAACGGCTTAAATTTTTGAATTTTTTAAATTTTTCAAATTTTATTTTCCAAAACACATGAAAATTGTTTTTCTAGTTTTCAGCTGTTTCCATTTTTGAGTGTTTGAAATTTTTTTCAAACCAAGTTTTTTCAAAATTTATGAAAATTTTACTTTTTTTAATTTTATTTTTAATTCGTACCTTTTTAGCAGTTTACATTTTTATAATTTCAAAATTTTAAAAATTTCATTTTCCAAAACATGAAAATTATAAAATTTTTTAATTATAATCGGTTCCCTTTTTTTCTACTGTTTAAATTTTTTCAAACCAATTTTTTCAAAATTTATGAAAATTTAATTTTTATTTTTAACAGTTGAAATTTTTTAACTTTTAAAATTATTTGAATATTTATTTTCCAAATATTTGAAAATTTATACTCTTTACTTTCTACAATTTCGTTTTTTGCATTTTTTAAACTTTTTTTGGTAGTTTATAATAATAAAATTATGAAATTTTTTTTTTTGAAATTTTTAGCAACTCTAATTTTGGAAACTTATTTTTCTAAATCTATGAATATTCAAATTATCCAAAAACACTTCAATTTTTTAGCTCACATTAAATTTTGAACTTAAAAAAAATTTCTAACCAAAAATTTTTATTTTCGAAAACACAGTTTTTAATTTTCGAGATAGTTAGGTTTAAAACGACTTTAGATATTTATTTCTACAGTCTTAAGCCATTTGAAAAAATTTATTTTAATTTTGAATACCGTTTGGATATATATTTAAAAATTTCAAAAGCATATCTTTTTCAACATTAATTTTTTGTTTCTTTTAAAACTGTTTTCAAATATTAAATTCCTTTAATTGTGTGTATTGAAACAACAAAATGCTGACAGCTTCAGAATTTTTTTTCAAATTTCAAATTTGAAAAAATATATAAAATCAAAAAGCTAATTCCGTTCAGATTTTCCTTCAAATTAGCTGATCAAAAAACTGGTATAAAGTAAGTTAAAATATTCTTCCCCGAAAAAATGTTTTTCATATGAAAACTGCAACATAATAGCTTATTTCTGAACAAAATCTGCAAAAGTAAAACTGGTATAAACTGGTCGAAAAACTGGTATAAAAGTAAAATACACATTTTTTACACTAGTTTCACCTCTTATACTTTTTGAGCAACAACTGGTAGAAACTTGTCGAAAAACTGGTATAAAAATAAAATTCACATTTTCTACACTAGTCTCACCTCTTATACGTGCCACACTGAAATTACTATGCACAGGGAGTTCGCTTGCAACATGCACCGATGCAGGCGGAAAATCGCAATTGAAAATCCAAACTGACATTTACGCAACTCAGCGATAATTTTAAAGCGATACATGTACTGATATGTAGGGTATATTGTTGTTGTAAGGAATAAGACAAACATTTGCCGAGCATGTGTGAGATTCGAAAGGTTTTGTGTATGTGTGTGTGCTGTGTGCGCCGGTGCCGGGGAGTCAAACACAGTCTGCCACAATATATGCGAAATGAGCGTGTGTGTGGCACAGATTCTTGTCTTTACTCGGCTTGCCTGGGTGTCTGCGACAGCTTTTCTAATCGACGGCGACAATTTGAATCATTGCACTTGTGGCATGTGCCCCACAAATGTACAACACGGTGTGGCATGGCGGCGTGGCGTGTGCAACACAGACTAAGCGACCTAGACATGAGAACACGCAAGGCCGAAGGACAAGCAGGCAAAGTGTAGGGTGCTCGTAGCTGAATATCCATTACTGCAGCTGACAACCGAACAGGCTAACATATATACATACACACATACATGCATATACTCGTGCATACTTGGAAAAGTGCTTGCCACACGCTTTCACACTCCATTGCCTGGCCGCATTAGTGGCGCCTCGCGTGTTTTTGTGGCAAGTTCGCGTGTGTCATTGCCATTTCCCTTACAACATTGTCACACAGCTACAACAACAACAGCAACAACAACAACTACAGCAACACTTTGCTTAATTTTTATTTCCTCCAACGCTTGCTCTGCTCATTTTTTTATCATTCGCTATCAGCCGGCGGCAGCTGACGGTTTTTTTTTATTTATTTTTTTATCTTCATGCAACACACACCGAGATTTCAAGTTGCAGTTAACTCCACGCTCAGAGTGCCACACACGCTGGGTGGGCTCTGCAATTGCCGATTGTTTGCAGGTTTTGCTCTCTTTCGGAGCTTTGCAGTCTACTTTCAGGCGTTTAAGCTGCCGCCTGTTATCGGCTTGCAACAATCTTATCGCCACAATTGCACGCTAAAGCTTAGTGAGTGCCTGAGGCGCTTAGTTTTCCTGCACACCTTTGAATGTTGCTGCATTCCTCCCACAGCCTACCCTGTCCGGTGAGTCTCCATCCACTCAGTGGGTGGCCTCTGCTGAGCGGCCCTTTGCTGTCGGTTGTGTCAACATTTGCCTTGGCGTTTTCTGTTGCCTGCATTTCTTTTGCTAACTTCAGCACACACAGTCATTTCTCTACAATTTTTCGTTTACTTTTCGCCTTAAATGTGAGATAATTTGTTGCCTTGAGACTGCAGCCGCTATTAGACGCTCTTCTGTTCTGCTGTTGCTTCAGTAAGTGCTCATGCGGCTCATATAAGTGGTAAATTTGTGAAATTTTCAAATATTTCAGTTATGCGTGGCTATATTGCTTGGTAAAGGGAATAAACGAGCGGGTACAGCTTGAATATAATTAAATGTATTTGGTTGATTTGGTTGATTGTGTAAGCGAAAGGACTTGGAAATTTGTTTTAAATAAAAATTTTAATCTTCTTACTTCATTTCTAAAGATTTAAAAATTATACCAGTTTTTCGACCAGTTTCGACCAGTTTCGAAAAGTTTCGACCAGTGTAATTTTTGATGAGACTACCTTAATTTGCATTAACAAATTATTGCAAATGTAATTAAACCCTATTATGTCGTATTTTAAATTATACCAGTTATTTTAGCAGTAAAACAAATTACATTTTTTTACCACTATAAACCTAATTCTGTACAGGAAAATATTAGCAAGTGAACTAGACTGAAATAAAGCATTTCTTCTACTATTTGTAAATTAAACTAACGAAATTATCTTAGTTTTTTATTTATTTTTAAACGTATATTCCACAAAAACTTCAATAATGCTTTTCTAAGCTGATTTTGAAGTATTTTCAAGTCAATTTCGATAATTTGTATGTCAGATTTTCAACAAAAATGCTTTCCAGCGCATTTCTGAGCATGACACTAGAACTTTTTGGAAAAATTTCTATATAAAGTTTAAGCTAAAACATTTTTAGACGAATTTGAATAGTAAACTCACTCATCAATAAATTTAAATAGTATTTCACCATTTACTTGCACTGTCAGTGCGTTCTTTTTCTAGAATTACACACAGGTACTTTTAAAATTTTCAATTTTAAGCCATTTTAAGCTTATACCAGTTTTTCGACCAGTTTCAAACAGTTCAGTTTTTATAAAATTTCGCTTAAGTCTACTTTAATAAGCGAAATTAAACTAAACTAAACTAAACTAAATTGCTTACCCGTTTACCAGTTTCTCAACAGCTTTTGCCAAATGTTGTTCAATCAAATGTTTTTTTTTTACTACTTTTGAAGAACTTTACTTGAGTACTTCTTCTGAAGAACTTAAATTGAAAATTGAACGGTTTTTTTTTTGAATTTTAAATTAGAACAATTACAGAATATTAGCTTATTTCAAAACCACAAACAACAATTCCAAAAAAATTATACCAGTCTTGAAAACCTGTCAATCTTCAACTTTACCGACCAGTTCGAATAAATTTCTATTTTTTATTAAATCAGTTTATAACTTATTTAAAAAAAAAACAATAGAATACGCATTAATTTGACGTACATAAAATTATACCAGTTTTGAAAACCTGTAATTCTTCAACTTTTTCGACCAGTTAGAATCAGTTTTTATTTTTGATTAAATCATTTTATACTTGACTTAAAAAAAACAATAGAAAAGGTATTATTTTGACGTATATAAAATTATACCAATTCATACATTACCTTTTTATAAAAATATCAAATTTTTTTTTTAAATAAGGAGTGAAGGAATTTTTTTTTCTCATTTTTAGTACTACCCTCCAAAAAACATTATACCAGTTGAAAAACTGTAAATTTGCATAAAATTCGAGCTAATATTAATAAAGAAAACACTTGAAGACTTTAAATACTAAAGAAAAAATTTATACCAGTTTATACCAGTTGCTATTCTTTATTTAAAATTTCTTCTGGAACAATTTTGGCAAAAAATTTTGATTTGAAATTCCCCCACTGCCAAACCTAAATACAAGTTTTAAATAATTAAGAAAAAAATTATACCAGTTTATACCAGTTGCAATTTTTTGTAGGAAATTTTGCTGGAATAATTTTGTTTAAATTTTCATATGAAATTCACCCACTGCCAAACTAAAATACAAGTTTTTCTTTAAAAAAGTGTCTGCGAGGTAGAATTTGCCCTAAAACTATAATATTTTCCACAACCGTTTTGGAAATATTTCTCTGTTTTTTTTTTGCTCGTTAGAAACATCCTCAACATTTGTCGTTTTCAATCGCCAAACCTTGTTCAAAAAAGGAAGAATAAAATGAAAAAAAAAAAAACGACAAGCAAACAGACAAATAACGCTTCCGTCGCTCTCCGCATCTCCCGCACTCTCTATTGGTGACATCAAACCAATTTTATTGAGCTATGAATACAAAATAAATATTTTTCGTATGAATACATGAATGAGTACGTATGTATGTGTGCTGCTTTGCGTGACCGGGTGTCATTTTCAATTGCTTGACACTTGTATTTCGGCTGTGTTAGTGTGTGCCTGTGTGTGTATGTGTGTGTGCGAGAGTGTGAGCGACGCCCAAATGTATGCAAAACTGTTAGATGGCAATATATCAAATTTTTTCTATGTCACTGCTTTCGTTATGTTGTCGCCGCCACCACCGCTGCTGCTGCTGCTGCTGCTGCTGTCAATTGCACACGCTAACAATGTTTCAGTTATTGACAAGCAGGATGTGAAAGGGAGAGAGAGAGAGAGAGAGAGAGACCGAGTGTGAGAAGAAATTGTTGGCAATCAAACAATCAGCCTTAGCAAAGGAGCACAATGTTGCAACACACGCCTCCCAATTGACACACACAATCAATTTGAGCTAACAACAATGACAACAATGACAAGCGCGGAGCGATTGGCAGCATAGCGGCATGGCGTTTCAGCGTTACGGCGTTAGAAAATGGAATAAAAATAAAAAGTACTAAAAATAAGTTTACTCACATGCAAATTTTCAACACAATTCATTCGTTACTTTTTACTACTTTTTTCACTACTATTTTTTGCTACTTTTTCTACTACTTCTTTGCTATTTTTTCACTGCTACTTTTTACTACTTTTTTCTACCACTTTTTACTACTTTTTTACTACTACTTTTTTACTACCACTTTTTAACTACTTTTTTCTACTACTATTTTGTTAATTTTTAAAAACTTTTTTGCTACTATTTTTTAATACTTTTTTTGCTACTATTTTTTTAACATATTTTGCTACTATTTTTTACCACTTTTTTACTACTAATTTTTTACAACTTTTTTTTCTACCTTTTTCAATACTTGGTTTACTATTCCCAGCGCTGTTTGTTGGCGGAAAAAAAACGCTTACAAAAAATATGAAAACATTTGACATCACTTGACATTTCTGTCAATTATGTCAAACACGTATGACACATACTCTCATGGGATATATATTTTTTTCTCTCTTTTAAACTTTGACACTGAGTGAGTGTTGGTTTTGAGTCGCTACTTCAAAGGAAAGTGTAAAAAGGGAGTAAAAGAGAATTCCAGATTACAGTGTATTCAACGTGCTTACAGTTGCCTCTTCTTACTGTGTGGATGGGTCGAAAAAAACGGTTAGTAAACAAATGTGATATGTTGACAGTTGGCCAGTGGTGTGAAAACGAGAAAAAAAAACGAGTTAATAAAAGAAAGAAAAGGTGAAATAGGATTAACTGAGAGGTCGGCAAAAGGACTTGTTAATCAAGAGTGCAAACACCAAAGGGAGTTTGCTGTGTAAGTGGAAACTTTTTTTTGGGTACAGAATTTGCTGCTACATAACTGATTCTGTGAAGAAAGTCTGCATAAATCATGTTTCCAGATTTCTTATTAAATTTTAACAAGTTTTTTTAACTTTATACCAGTTTTAGAACTACTCCTATTTTAGCACAAATGAAGTTTCTCATTTTAAAGCACATAATTGACAAAATTTCAAGTTATCGGAATTTTTTCTTTTAGTTTATACCAAGTTTTTGAATACTTTATACCAGTTTTTCGAAAAATTTAAATTTATAATTCAAAATTAGGTTTTTACATTGAAAATATAATTGTTAATTACAGGAATACAATTTTAGGCAGCCTTTTCGACCACTTTAAACCAATTTGCTTTTATCAGTTTATACAAGTTTTAAATTTTTCTTCAAAATCATGTTAAATTACAGAAATAAATTACTAAAGCAAAATTAAGTTCATATCAATTTTTCGGCCAGTTTATACCAATTTTCATTTACAAGTTTATACCAGTTTTAAATTTTCATCTAAATTATATTCAATGGCAGAAAATAGATTATTCAAGCAATTCATACCAAATTTTCGACCAATTTTATAACAATTTTTATTTACAAGCTTATACCAGTTTTACATTTTTGTTCGTAGCAGAAATCGACTTTTTCTAAAATCAAATTATGTTTAAAGCATATATTTCGACGAGTTTATAAAAACTTTCCAAATTTCGTTGGCAGGTAATTTTTTTGAAATAGTGAAATCAAGTTAGTCCTAATATTCATGTTTTAGACCAGTTTTTGTACATACTCTAAATATTATTTCACTTACAGTAAGATACAAGAAAATTTTATTTATTGACTGAAATAGCTTTTGATCAAATTTCCACTAAATTCCGACTCACTTATCCTGCCATTTATTTGCTGAAATTTTCCTCTCTCTCTCCTTGGTCAACATCGATTTCCCCTCGGTTACCACAAAATTTCTAAATTGCTACAAAATAAATAACATGCCAATTGACAGTGAAGACCATCAATCGCCACTACTGATGCGGCATGTGGCAAGTGTCCTTACGAGCAAACAAATGAGAACAAATTCATCAGAAGCCATTGGCTAAGTGAAGGGAAAATGAAGATTGTAAAATGTGAACAGAAAAAAAATAAAACGAAAAAAAAAATAAACTGTAGAGAAAGTAGTAAATTACGAAAGCACTATGTGTTAGGAAGTGTAAGCTAAGAGATGAATATACTAAATTAAGTGAAGTGACAAAATAAAAATAAGCAAGTGCATAAGAAATTAAAGATTATTTTTAATGTAATTACTTTGTAACCCATTTCTATATGAAAATTGGTTGAAAAACATGTTTCAACCTAAAAAAATAGCTTTTGCTTGACGTACTAGCACTATATTGAATAAAAATATGTTTTTAAAATCTGGTCTAAACTGGTCTAAAAAACTGGTATAATTAAAAAAACATCTATTTATTTAATAAAACTTTAGTTTAAACATAAAATAACAACTTTTAAGAAGTGAGTAACGGTGAAGAACCTTTAAAAAGATAATTGTGCATTTCTGAACTCTTTAAACACACAATTTACTCACCAACTGGCCTTAAGCAAAAAAAAAAACTATATATATTTTTCCAGTAAAAAAAATTCCTTATCACACGCCGCGCATTCACACGTGCCTGCCCAGTGAATTTCAAATATATTTTTAATCTCAAAATTACCTCATAGTCGCTTTGGCATGCAGCAGTGGCAAATATTTGCTTCAAATTCCGGCCTTGTTCTGCTCGTAATTCAAGTCGAATATGTGAGCTGCCACAAATTTTTTTTGTTAGTTTTATGAGTGTATTTTTTAAACACAATTTCTACGACCATATTTGTAAAAATATGAGCATACGTGGTCAGGATAGGCGAGAAAATAATGATGTTGGCATTAAATTTGCGCCGAAATGTAGGCTTTACTTGTGAGAGTGTGACTACTATTCAGGAGGCATGCAACGAACATGAGGTTCACAATATGCTCCGTTCTTTCTAGTAATTTGTTGAACTAAAATAAATTAAATTAACTTTTTTTAATTTTATATTTATCTAAAATTATTATTTTTTATTTTATTTTAATTTTAATTTTTTAACTTAGTTTTATTTTATTATTATTTATTTATATTTTTTATATTATTTCATTTCATTTTATTTTATTTTATTATATTTTTTTTATTTTTTTTGAACTTTTTTTATTAATATTTTAATTATTTTTGTATTTTTTTTAATTTTTAATTTTTATTATTTTATTTAATTTTTTTTTATTTTATTTTTTATTTATTATTTATTTTTTTTGAATAACTTTTCTTATTTTTTTTTTAATTTTTCTTTTAATAATATTTTAATTATTTATATATATATATATACATATTTTTTTTTTGAATTTTTTTTTTATTTTTTTATTTTTTTCTTTTTTTATTTTATTTTTTTTTTTTAATTTAATTTATATTAATTTAATTTTTTTGTTTTATTTTTTATTTTTCTTCTTTATTTTTTTTTTTTTATTATTATTTTTTTATATTTTTTTTTTATATTATTTTATTTTTTCGTTTTATTTTTTTTTTATTTTTTTTTATTATCTTATATTATTTTATTTAATTTATTTTATTTTTTTTTATTTTTTTATTAGTTTTTTTGTGTAGTTTTGAATATTTTAAATATTTTTTTTTTTTTTAACTTTTTTTTAATTTTATTTTAATTTTTTTTATAATTATTTTTTTAATTTTATTTTTTTTTTTTATATTTTGAATTTTTTTTTTGATTTAATTTTATTTTTTCTTATTTTACTTAATTTTTTTTTTGTTTTTTTATTTTATTTTTAATTTTTTTATATTTTTTTTATATTTTTTTTTTTTTTTATTCCTCAGAACACTTAATTGGCTGCATTTGGCTGTCCTTGCCTTACCATTTTACGGCCAATTTGCGCGAGTTCTATTATCTGGGCAAGGCATGTGAAAAATGTTGAAAAAAAATCGAAAAGAAATCTCCACAATTTTCTGCAATTTTCCAGCAATTTTCCAGCGGAATGAAGATATGCTGAATGCATGTACATATGATTTGTGAGGATTGTCGGCATAAAAGCAGCACGACGAAAAAAAAGAACGAAGCGGAGAAATGAAGAATGGCTTTACGTGCATGGCGAGATAAATAAATGACCGTTAAGCTTTATGGCAAGGCAAGAGAAAATGACTCACACACACACACACTTATTTTATTTCGAAATGCATTTGCAGCAGCCTGCTGAGCTGCTTGACCGCACACAGCCAGATGCACATTGATATACGTATGAGGGCTGGAGGGCTTTTCAATTTACTTTAAATGCTTTCTTTTTCGCTCAATTTTACTCAATTTACGCTTCTCATATGTTCATTTCTTTCGCGATGTATGCAAAGTGAGGAGCCGCACGAACGCACAAAAGTATGCAACACTTTATGCGCTTTAATGCGCATATATAAGGAAATGTTTACACTGTGTTCAGTGCTAAAGTGCTTGCTGTGGAAGTGGAAGAAAGTTCTCATTTCATGCTTTTAATGTTCACATATTAAATTTTAAGCGTCGCTTGCGCTTGCCAACGATTTTGCACTCTTTTGTTGCCTACCTTTAGGCGCTGATATTGAATATGCTGTTTTTGCAGCCGTCAAAATGGCCAAGTTGCAATCAGTGAATGCCGGGCAAATGCATGTATGACTTTCCCGCCATCCATTGCAAGTACGACCAGCCGCCATGCAGTCAATTTAGATCCCTTCGCCCCCTCCCTCGCCTACTTTGCCTCATTTTTGCCTGACTTTTGTTCTGCGTGCCCCAAGTTTTCAGTTATTATTGCAGTTCATTGATTGCATTGCCTCATGCCACGCACGCACACATACACACACACGCTCATAGGAATGCGCACGAAATAACGGTAGATTAAGTGATGAAATTCATTTTATCGCCAACTTGCCACCAACACTCGAAAAGTCCGTGTCTGTCCGTCCAGCCAACGCAGTCATTCGCATATTTTCTGCATTTTAGCTACACTTTGGCTGTGGCGGCCGTTGCGATTCTCATTTTTTTCATCTTTCGTTTATTATTGTTTTTTTCCATTGGCATTTCCTACGCACATTTTCCGTTCGATTGTTCCTCGTCGTCGTCGTTTATTTTTATCTCTTTTGGCCGTTAATTCAGGCATTCATTGGCGAAAATTTTCATAAGTAAATTAAGTAAGCGCGCATAAGTTCGATGGTTTAAATTGAATGCTGATTTCCCTGAGAGGGAGAGAGAGAGAGAGAGGGAGAGGGAGAGATTAAAAGAATATGCGTTTGTGTGGGTGAGTGGGTGGGTAGCCGGTTGAAGTTTTTTGCCGTATTTTGTGCTTAAAAGAGATATTTTCATTACATTTGAATTAAGAATTCCAATTTAAGGATTTAAAAAAGTAGAAATAAGAGTTTTTATTTAAAAAATTTAATTTTCTTTAAATAAATTTAAATATTTTTCAATATTGCAATAAGAAAAATTTTTCTATCATTTGCAAAGAGTTCATATATAAATTTAGTTAATGCATGCAAAATTCTGTGAAAAAAGTTCTACTAAAATGTTCGCTAAACAAAAGTTAGGTTATTTCCAAATTTAGACCAGTTTATAATTTTGTTAATTTTGCGCTAAATTTTGATTATTTTATAACTTTTAAATTAAATTAAAGACTTTTATATTTATTTTAGGTTTTTAGCTATTATACCAGTTTTATTATACCAAAAAAAATACTTTTTGTTAAATTTTTTAGCAAATTTATATTCATTTCTGTTTTTAATAATATCTTTCCCACAACTAAATACAATTTTTTTCACTTCATTTCAATAAATAAAATTGAAAACTAGTCTAAATTTAACAAATTTTGCATTTAGACCAGTTTTAATTTTTTATTAAAGATCACTAAATTTGAAAAATCATTTACCTTTGGCAATCAGTTCTCATGCCAGTCTTAACATTTTTAGTTTTTTTTGAGTTTATACCAGTAAGATTTTTTTTAAATCTTCATTATTACACTTTTATGCCACTTTTGTACTTTAATAACTTTTTGTGTTTCATTTGTAGAACTTTAAATTTAATTTCACTTACAAAGTCATGTAAAATCGAAGGAAGGACAACTACAAATAGATTTGTAACTGCTAAAAACTATGTCAATGTAGAATTCGACCATTTTTTAAATTTAAGCCAGATTTTTTATTTATAGTTTTGTGTATTTTCTCGATTTTAATAGTGAAACGTATTTAATTACAATTATATATAGGCATTTTTTGTATCATTTTATTTTTTATAACACTTTCAAAATTAGACCAGTTCAAATTATAACAAATTTGCACTTTTAGTTATTGGATTAAAAGCTATGCAATATTTCAAAAGACCTAATAGATAAAATTATTTACAAATTATACCAGTTAAATTTATTTAGAAATTTTCACCACTGCTTCTAAAACAAACTAACTTTTTAGACCAATTTTTATTTTGAGGAAGAAACGTCAAACAGTTTAGAATTTCACCAAGTGTTTACTAGACTTCGGCATCTCTTCACATCAGTTTCAAATTATAACGTTTTAAAAATTTATGCCAGTATTAATTTTGTAAAAGAAAGTATACAATTTTTATACCATTTTATGTTTCAAAAAATTTTATTGTAAGTATAATACGATATTTTCTTCAGGTATAAATCCTTAAAAGTCAATAGCGGATATATTCTTTATTATTTCTTTTATGCCAGTTAAATTTTTGGTAATTTTTAAGTTTATTCCATTTATTAAATTAAAAAGCATACTCATTTTCTCGTAACTAATTTTCAAACGTAATTCATGTTGCGCATAAGAAGCATTTTGCGTTTTATACCACTTTCAAAATTATACCAGTTTCAAAATTATACCAGTTTCAAAATTATACCAGTTTCAGTATTATGCCTGTTTTAAACTGATATCAAAAATATGTTTTCATATAACTTTTTAGGACTGTTTTCAACATAACTTCTAATAAAATTATAGTTCGTTTTTAGACCAGTTTTTTTTTTGACTAAAGATTCAACTTTACAACCTAAAAAATCTAACAGAATTTTAAAAACATTAAAAAAATTAATTTATGCCAGTTAAATCTTCACAAAATGTTATTTGAACTACATTTATGCTCGTTTTACGAAAGTTGAAATATTTTGAAAATATTAATGCGTATGTATGCAAGATTAAGTGTTTTTTTCGTTAATAAATCTTTTTTTTTTTAAGATTTTCGAATTCAACCACATCCTGAGATTTAATTTAATTTGGCAAAATTTGATCATGCAAATACAAAGAAAATTTCCAACTCAATTATGCAAATTATTTCTGCTTCAATTATTGCGGTTGCGTCGAAAACTTTCAGCTGACAAAAGCACTCAAATTCATATATTTCACGCACAACTCCATTTAAGCACAATTATGTTGATATATGAATTTGAATAAATATATATCAAGTGGTGTTTGAAAAATTCAAACTGGTTTCAAAAACATTCCAAATTATTTTCAAATATTCTGCTTCAAAGTATTTGCTCTAAGTTTTTTTAGACCAGTTTTAAAATGTTAGACTGATTTCAAACATTTTTGACCAGTTCTAAAGCTACTCTCGTTCAGTAGATGTTTTTATTATAAATATATCTTTTCCTTTAATACCTTGAAACTAAAAAAATATATACAAACGAACATATATGCATATGTGTTTCGAAACAACTGGTTTTCCAAGTGGGTTTTTTGTATTTTAGACAGCTTTCAAAGATTACTCCTTTGAGATTAAGCCAATTTTGCATTGATGTATCGCCTTTTACATAATATTTATTAGAAAATATGAAAATACTTTGAACGCTGACGCTTTATGACAATTATGATTTTAGACCAGTTTTTCGAAAACTATATATTTTCATTTTATACCAGTTTTAATGACTTTATTATTTATTTTTGCAAAAATTTCGTAACTTTATTCCAGTTATTTTTTTGGAAATTATACCAATTTTCAGTACATTCTTCACAATTGTTTTCGAATATTTTCGATTATTTTAAGCAAATACTGCAAATATTTTATTCCACACTCTTGATTTACATTTATGATTTCATCCCAGGCGCTTAACATGCGTTTATGGTTTTAGACCAGTTTTTCTTAACTGATTATTCTTAATTTATAATAGTTGTAACGATGTTATTAACTGTCAGTTGTGATGTAATAAAACTTTTATTATATATTTAGGTACTTTTCATAACTTTATACCAGTTTTGTGATTTTTTTTACTTAAAACAATTTGTATTATTTACTGAAAGCTGCTACTGGCTATTTAATGCAAAATATAAGCATATTTTCAACACTGAAGTTTTATTTTAGTTTAAGATTTTAGACAAGTTCAACGTAAACTTTTCACTTTGAGTTTTTTTTAATCAATTTTAATATTTTCATAAGTTTGCCTGCTGGTAATAATAAAAGTTTCATACTAAATTTATTTATTTATTTCTGAAATGAAATTTCATTAAAATTAGACCAGTTCTGGAATAAATTTCATTAAATTTTTACCAGTTCTGAAATAAAATTTCATTAAATTTAGACCAGCTCTGAAGTAAAGTTTTATTAAATTTAGACCAGTTCTGAAATAAAATTTCATTAAATTTATACCAGTTCTGATAAATTTTTCTAAATAATAATAATTTTCTTTGTTCGCTCAAAGTAGCACGTATTACACGGGGAAAAACATGGAATTATTTTTATGCCAGACATTACGTTTTACCTGTGCAATTTTATACCAGTTTTTCGAAAGTACGCTGTTTCGTCTGAATTTGACAGAAAATTGGAGAACAACTACAATTTTTTTTATTTTAACTGAAATTTGTTTTTTTTGATTTTAGTATTTTTCTTATCTCTTCCATAGGTCTCGCGGGGGTTTTCTGAGCTTTTAGAGCTTTTAGAGCTTTCTTTCTGTACTTTCTGTACTTTTTGTACTTTTTGTACTTTTTGTACTTTTTAAGTGCTTCCATCTCCTTAATATTTTCCTTTCTATTTGGCTGCTGTTCAAGGATTTTTTTTTTTTTTTGGTATAATTGCCAACATTTGACAATTATTGCCGAGCTTTTTCCTATATTACAACAACAACATCAAGCTCCAAGTCGACATATGAGCACTTATATAATTATTAATTTATATTTTTGGCTGCCAAAGTATATTATTTCCACTGACATTCATTTAATTCACCCCGAAAAGCGCACTTCTCCTCCCCTATCAACTCTATCACCCTCACACTCGGACCACTGCAACCGCAGCTGTGTGACTTACTTAGCAGCCAGCAAAGGTTCATTAATTTCCATTTAAATTCAATTTAAACAAAATCACCTTTCATTTTCAATAATGATTATTCGAGCTTTTTTGATTCGAACACCAAATGTGGTTTGTGCCTAACCTCAAAGTAACAAGAAGAAGAAGAAGAAGAGAAGAAGAAGAAGGGAAAGAGGAAGAAACAGCAGTTAAGAATTTGCCATTGCTACTTGACGACTGGTCTAATGGAGTTTTTGCTGTTTTTGGTTTATGCAGCTCATTATATTTATTTACAACAACAACAATTAATTTATTTATATACAAATATTTTTGTAAATATATTTTGTTGTAATTTGATGTCAATATTTCAATTAGACATACACACATACATACATACTTACTTGCATTTCAGCCAATTAATCATTTACCTGTTCAATGTTGATTTTGTGACTCAATAATGTGCTTACACATACATACATACATACATATATATATACAGATGGAATTAAGTAAGTGAATATAGTAATTCGATTGCCTGTGGCTCAATGTAGACCTATATATATACACACATATATATATAGTAAATTCATTACTTTTGAGTGTAAGTTGCCCAATTGAATGCTCATTAAAATATATAAATGCAATTAATTAAGCATTTAATTAACAGTTATTCCAATAGGCATACTTCAAGCACCACAGGCGAGGACATGACGTGACGTTATCTCTGTTGCCGCATTAGCAGAATCAGTATAATGTCGTCAGAAGTTAGGTTAAGTTGTATGAGCGCCCGCCTGAGCTGCGGTTGGACTTATGCTTTACTCCCTCAGATCTGTGATCTGGTATATTAGACAAGCGCTCGCATTGAATTCGATCTACGATTAGGCAAATAAAAGACAAATTCCTTCTAGAAGAGTCCCAGAGAGAGCGAAAAATTAATAAATGAGAGAGTTTTAGTAATTCCTTCATACCCTCATTGTGCTCTTTTCGATTTATTGCTCTCCGAATTTCCATTTTTTATTGACCAGTATGCGCCTGTGGCATAATAATGATTAGTCTACCCAGTCTGTAGAGTTGTACACTTAGTCTTTCGAGTTTCTAACGGTTCATTATGTGCTTACTGGCAGTTCAAAGTGAGCGAGTAAGAATTTATTTGCTCTCACAAAAAAATATTTCAAGTAAACAATTTGAATACTTTCAATCGATTGCCAATAATTTAATCCCTCTCAGCTTAATATAACAAAGCACACCCTCTCTCCCACTCACACTTCTGCTTCTCGATCTCTCTAACAGCTCTTCTCTACGCTCTAAATTTTGACAGCTGTCAATGTTTAAAGAGCGACATTTGTTGTACTCATTTACTCAACTCATTACTTTTTTATGAATTTTTCTACAATAAAAAATCGATATTTTATCTTCGAAAGATCACACTGGCCTCGCTAGAACAGTTTCTGGGTGAACCAAACTGAATAGCATAAAAAATGGAAGTAGAGAACTGTCAGGAAAAGTATTATGAGCAGAGAGGAGAGGGCGGTTGAGAAAGAAATACAGAACTACTGGGAAAAACAGAAAAAAATTTTGTAATTGGAAACAGAATTTTTGACGAATTTATTTATCTATAATATATATAATTACCTTTTTTGCATTATTTATTATTATTTTCTTTTTTCCCGCTTTAAAATATGCTTAAAATTGTTTTTTTTTTTTTCTTAATTTTACTATTATTTTTTTAATACTCAATCTTACCTTTGTGGCCATTTATTCTTTACTTGCGCCCTTTAACACCAAGAATTCGTTATGCCCGAACAACCTCGAAGTGACACAGCTAAACAATTTACATTACATAAATACCTCAAAAAATTGAAAATTACATACATTGATTGACAAGGTAATTATATATATAAAAAAAAATATTAACAAAAAAAAAAATACAAAAAAACAAGCGTGAAAAGAACTTGCGACCTCGACTGCGTGGTGTCTTGTGCATTTTCAGCTGCTTTTTTTCCCCTTCAATTGTGTATATTTATACCTTCAGCCACCAAACAACTACAATGTTGCAACATCACTGCTGCAAAGAATTATTGCTTGCAATGAGGAATTGGCTGTTGAAAATTTATTGTAAAAAAATTATTTTTACAATTTATTAGCAATGTCAATTAGCAGAAAATTATTAAAAGTACCCAATGACAGTTCCGCTGAAAAAATAAATTTTATTAAAAAACATATACATATCTCTTGTACTTCGTTAGATATTTAATCAAAAGAGTTTTTCAGGAATTAAAAGGAATTTTAAATGACACTGAATATAAAAAAAAAAAATTTTAATTTTAAATAAATTAAAAAAAAAATAAAAATTTTATTATAATAAATGCAAAATTCTAAAAATAAATACCTGCAAATTATTTCCATACATTTTCAATGTTGTATTGTTTTATGCTTTGCTAGTAATTTTTATTTTCATTTTGTTTGAAGAGCTAGAAAAAAATCATAATGATCACATGAATAAATGAAGAAGAGAAATAAATAAGCACATTTTGAGAAATTATTTAATTTTTATATTTCAATTTTTTTTTTATTAAAAATTTTTTTTTTTATTCACAAGTACATTTTTATTTTAGTCTCAAATATATAATTTAATTTTTTTAAAGGTTATTTCTATTTTATTTTTACTATTTTGTTTAAATATTTTTTTTTTCATTTGCTTAAATCTATGATTTTACAAAATTACAGAGATATTCATTTAGCGGTTAAAAAAAAAAAAAAGTTGATAAAATTCATTAAAAATAATTTTTTTTTAATGAAATTCTTTTTTTATTACAAAACTTGAACCTTGGCACCGTATGTGAAACACACCGTATGTGAAACACCACACATCATTCAAATGACCGCCTCGTGAATTTGTGCAAACTTCGATCCGTTTAAGGTCATTTTTTTTGCACAGCGACGACAGTAACGAGTTTGCAGGGATAGTCTCGTCGTTATCGTTTTCAAAGAAGTAAGTTCCTATCACACCTCTGGACCAAAGAGCGCACCAGACAGTAAGTTTTTTTTTTTTTGGGTATAAAGTCCTCTCTTCAATTATTTGAGGATTCTCGGAGCTCCAAAAGCGACAATTTTGCTTATTTACGTGCCCACCGAGTGAGAAATATGCCTCGTCGCTGAAGAAAAAGTTTTGTTGGAAAAATCGTGTTCCACCGATTGTTGTTCAAGCACCCAATCGACGTAACTACTTCGTTTTGAATGGTCAGCTGGCTTCAGTTGTTGTGTGAGCTGGACTTTATATGGCTGTAGGTGTAAGTCCAAGTGGAAAACATGCCATAATGTACCGTAAGAAAGTCGCAGCGCTTGAGGATGTCGGGTCTTCGGCTACGCTTTCACTTACAGCAGCGATATTTTGAGTTGGAACGAGCAAAACGATGATGCACAGGGCTGACAATATCTACAACTGATCCAGCCCCTTCAAAATTCTTAAAAATTTTGCCAATTACTTGAGTAGTTGGACGCCTATGTGCACCATAATCTTCTCTTAAAGCTTCGTGCTTCATGGCCATGTTTGAATCGCTATTTTTTTGTGGGTTTCGACAATTTCAAGGCATTGTGCGGTTGTTAGGTGATCCATTTTCATAAATGCCTGACTTTTAATTAAAACAAAACATGTCTGATTTGACAGTGAAGATTTTGACAGATGTCAAAATACAGCATTGCACTTTCGAAACCTTTCAATGGTTGAACCCTTTTTTATGTTTTTTTATTTAATTTTTATATTTTATTTTATTATGTATTATTAAGTTTTATCGTGTTTATTAGTTTTTTACATTTATTTTTATATTATTTTGATTTACTTAATTTTTTTATTCTATTTTTTATACTGCTTTAATTTGTCTTAATTTATTTTTATTTAATTTTAATTTACTTTCTTCTTTTTATTCATTTTATCTCGTTTTTTATGCTATTTATTTGATTATAAAATATTTTTTATTTATTTAATTTAATTCTATTTTATTTTAAGTTTTAATAATTATTTTTAAAAATTTTAGATTTTTTTAAATTTATTTTAATTGCTCAATTCGATAAGGCGGCCCCAGCTACACCTTGCGCTGGTTGCAACGGATTCATTCGCGTTGCTTATATGGACAGCCGTCGCGTGGCGTGAATTGACAGCGTGTTGATATGCAACAACAATAGCAAAAAACATATAAAAAATATTATGAAGAAGAAAAAAATAAATAAATAAATCTGTTGAGAAGTTTGTTGTTGTTTTTTAGCTATGTCTGTTGCATTGCTCTAATACTTGCCTGCTCTATTGTTGCTTTTTTTTTTGTTAAATTTTTTGTCGAAGTTTCAAGAAATTTTTTGTTGTTTTAATATTGTTTTTTTCTTTTTCTTTATTATTAATTGTTGTAACTGAGTCGATGACATTGCTTTTTGAAAGATTAGCTTGTTGTTGTTGCTGTTGTTGTTGTTTCTTATTATTACAGCTGCATGAAAAATTTGCCAAATCACTGCGGACGGGCGGATAAGAGTAGCTGTCAATTTGGCGCGTTTTCTCGGAAAGTTGGTAAAAAAAAATTTTTTCTTCAGTCAAAAGCAGTTTTTTTCTTTAAGAAAATTTTAAATTTTCAAACTTTTTTAATTAATTAAATTTTTTATATTTTTTCCTCCGTTTTTATGCTCCAGATTAAGCTTTCATGTTAGATAAAAAAAAATTGGGATATTAAAAATATTTTCTTTTCAGTTTTTCATTGAGAGATCAGATGGAAGATATTTTGGCGTATAAAAAATAGTTTTTTTTTTGTAAAAATTTTAATTTTTTATTTCATTTTTATTTTTATTTTTTTTATTATTATTTTGTTTTAAAATCAGGTTTCTAGTTACACATCGATTGAGATGAAATTTTAAAAATAAAAAAATTAATTTTTTTGTATTAAAAAAATCTTCAAACATCCACTAACGGTTTCCCTTATATTTATTTATCAAATTTTGCTTCCCAATTTCAGTACTTAGCACTTTGAATTTCGTCATTCTTCAAATTTTTGTACAATTAAGCCCTTGCAACATCTTCCAAGCGGCTCAACTTTATTCAAATTTTTTTTATTTACAATTTTTCTTTATTTGATTTATTTATTTGATTTTTTTTTTGCTTATATTTCAAAAGTTTTAAAAATCCCCAAAAATCGTGCTCATCGTTTCAGCCAAGACAAAAGTAAAAATTAAAAAAAAAAAACAAAGCAGAAAAGACAATAATTGCAAAGTGTTGCAGGCGATTAAGTGTTGCAGTAGCGATTTGTGGCAACACTTGAGTGACTTAACTGGTTAATTGTCTGCGCTGCTCTGCTGCGGGTGTAACGAATTCTGTTCCCCTCCCATCCCACTCTACACAATTTGCTTACCACCGCGTTGCGCCGTCGTTCGCGCTTTGCCATTGAATATCCAAAAAAAAAAAAAAAAAAAAACCAAAAATTCGAAATATAATTTGAGTTTGCATTTGTTTCGCTTGTGGCACACCATGACAGACAACTGACGCAATGGCCCTACCGCCGTGGCTGTGTTGCAATGTTGTCGTCGTGCATTTATTGCGGCTGTGGCAGGCAAACGGCATGAATACTTAACTCTTGCCACAATTTGTAGTAGAAGAAGTAGAAAAGCAAACAAACAAACAAATAAATAAACAAACAAAAATAACAAAAAAATACCCTTTGCAGCTTCTTCACTTCCTCACTACCGTTACTTGGTTAAGTGTGTGTTTAAATTTTTATGTGACCAAACTACGGCCTTGGCACTTTTCGACTTTTTTTTAATGCTTTTAATTCCTTTAATGGCGTGGCATGGAGATTTTCGCTTAGCTTTGTATACGTTTGCTGTTTTCGTCTGTTTTTTTTGGCGAAAAAAACGTTAGTTGTTAAAATAATATCAGCCTTGAATTTGCTTTCAGCTGAGTTATTTTGAAATTAAAAAGCTCGCTTTTTTAGTAATGTGAAAATCGGCGCCGTTCGCAGCAACTCAAACTGACGTATGGAACGACTTGGCGCATTTTATGTCGAGATCTTAAATTGAAAGCATACAAAATACAGCTTGTGCTAGAGCTGAAACCGCTCGACCTTCCCAAGCGACATCGCTTCGCTCAATGGGCTCTTGAAAAGTTCCCGAAGAAGATCCGACGTTTTCGAGCCAAATTTTGTTCAGTGATGAGGCCCATCTGTGGCAAAATTGCCGCATTTGGGACGAAGAGCAACCTGAAGAGATTCAAGAGCTGTCATTTCATCCAGAAAAAACAACGGTTTGGCGTGGTTTGTGGGCCGGTGGAACCAGCAGTCCATATTTCTTCAAAAATGTTGCCGATGAGAGCGTAACCGTCAATGGCGACCGTTATCGCGCAATGTTAACCGACTATTTGATGTCTGAAATTGAAGCTCGTGATCTCCGCAACATTTGGTTTGAACAAGAGGAGGCCACTTCCCACCACACATCGCATCAATCAATGGATTTAGAGAGGAGAGAACACTTCGGTGAGCAGATAATTTCACGTTTTGGGCCGGTCGCGGTCTATTGGCCACCAAGACCATTAGACTTTTTATGTGAGGACATGTAAATTCTTAAGTCTATGCGGACAATCCCGCTCCGATTCAGGCCTTGGAGCAAAACATCACGCGTGTCATTCGCCAGTTACCAGTCGAAATGCTCGATCGAGCCATTGAAAATTGGACTCAACGATGGATGGACCTACTGAGGCCTGGCCGCGGCCAACATTTGAAAGAGATAACCTCAAAAAAAAAAAAAATTCGAAAGAATGTTCTTTCGAATGATGGTAAACATTTCCCATTAAATTTTAATTTTCTGTGTTTTTTTCTTTAAAAAAGTAGGGAACCTCAAAATGGATCACCCGTTATATGTCCTACTCTTAAAAATCTTTCCAATCCATGCCTTTGACTTCATTAACTTGGGTTTTACAATGGACTCTAAGCTAGATTTTAGAAATCATATAAATTCCTGTGCTAATAAGGCTAAAGGAGTCCTAGATTTCATTAAATGGTGGGCTAAGGAGTTTAATGATCCATATATTACCAAATTACTCTACACTTCAGTCGTAAGGTTCATCATTTTATTTAATTTTATATTTTTATTTTTTTATTTTATTTTATTTTATTAATTTTTTTTTTGTTAAATTTTTTTATTTTTTTATTTTTTTATTTTTTATTTTTATTTTTATATTTTTTTTTATTTTTTTAAATTTTATTTTATATTATATTATATCTATTATTTTATATTATTTTATATCATAGTAATATATATTTATTTAACTTATTTTTTCCCCGTTTTTCGTATATTAATTTATTTTATTTTTCTTTTATTTTAGTTTAATTATTTTTTTAAATTTATTTTTTTTCATATTTTTTTTTTTTTTACTTACTTTACTTTATTTCATTTATTAATACTTTATCTCAATTAATTTAATTTAATTTTCCTTGAATTTATATTATTTTTATTTGAAACATATTTTTGAATATTAAAAAATATATATATTTCTGTTTAAAAGCTATTAAATTCAATTCCTTTTTGCTATGGCGCAGTATAAATGATACTCAAAACAATGCTCTCTTATGCAATTTTTTCACTATTTTCCAACCGCTTTTATTTATTATTTATCGCCCTCATTATTCCCTTCAAATTCAGTTCAGTTCACATTAAACGAGTACTCGAAGACGATTAGGCAAGCAATTGCATCATTCAAATTGATTCCCACAGTCTCAATGAACCACATGGACTTAACATATGCCCCACACATACATATGGATGTATGTATGTATGTATGAAATATGTTTAATGTGATCGGTAACCCGAATAAAGTGATTGTCACTTCCAGTGTTGCCAATGCGCTGGTTGGTGTTGTAATCATGGCTACGGCCATCATTAACTGTTAAATGTAGCAGAAAAGAAAAAAATAATAAAAAAATGCATGCAATAAAATACAAAAGATAAATAAAAAAAGTGAAAACGAGCCAAAAATGAAATGAAAACACGAAAATTAGT
This sequence comes from Neoceratitis asiatica, assembly GCA_030068015.2. Taxonomy (NCBI): domain Eukaryota; kingdom Metazoa; phylum Arthropoda; class Insecta; order Diptera; family Tephritidae; genus Neoceratitis; species Neoceratitis asiatica. The sequence goes on along the minus strand of CM061525.1, from coordinate 95,343,592 downwards.
GCATTAAAATCGAACAATTACCAATTAGAGATGACTGATGACTTGACAAAAAAAAAAAAAAATTAAACAAAATAAAAAAAATTGAGCAAAAATAAGACTAAAACCAAAAAATGTGTTGAAAATAACAACAAAATAATAAAGAAAAAATTAAAATAATTTTCAACTGCAAATGAGTGGGATAACTACCAACTTTTGACTTCACTTTAGGTTTTTTTTTCTAGTTTTTCGATATCTTTTCCCTCCTAAAAATTGCCAAATTGCCGCGGGCACTCCGATAATTGCATCGAGGTTCACAGCTGACAACACCACCACTGCTGGCAGCGTGTTTGTATGTACGACAGCAATTTACATACTTATGATCGTCGTTTTACAGTTGCTGCAGGGCTCTTTCAAGGTCATCGGCAGAGGAATAAATTTCAATTTCAATTTTATAGTAATTTCCAGAAATTTAGTTCACATTTTGTGTGAAATGAAGGAATGAAAAAAATTGGTGTTGATAGCCATTGCACATGGTTGCTCAAAAATAATAGAGGAAAGTGAATTTCCCACCAGTAGAGTCTATAATGAATTTCCCACTGTTTTTTTTAGAATGAAAAAAAAAAAAAATTAAAAAAAAAAATTAAAAAAAAAAAAAAAAAAAAAAAAAAAAAAAATATAAATAAAATAAAATAAATTAAATAAATTGAAAAAATAAAATAAAATAAAAAATTTAAATAAATATAAAATAAAATTAAATTTAAATGAAATAAAACAAAAAAATAAAAAAAAAAAAAAATTAAAAAAAAAAATTAAAAAAAAAATTAAAATAAAATAAAAAAATAAAATTAAAATAAAACAAATAAAATTTAAATGAAATAAAATAAAAAAATAAAATAAAATAAAAAATAAAAACTAAATAAAACAAAAAAAATTTAAATGAAATTAAAAAAAAAAATTAAAAAAATTAAAAAAAATAAAACAGAAAAAATAAAAATAAAAAAAATATTTAAAAAAAATATAAAAAAAAAATAAAATAAAATAAAATAAAAATAAAATAAATTAAATTAAGTTAAATAAAATAAAAATAAAAATTAAAATATAATAAAATAAAATAAAGAGCGGCTACGAAATACGAAAAAAGTTCGCCATCTCTAGCACTCGCTGAACTTCATATCCCATTAGATTCGAGGTCTACTACTTCCAGTACCGAGTGGACTTCATTCTTCCTCCAGATCGTTCATCTCACCTGAAATATCTGTAATTACCTGCAAGTTCGCTTCACATTTGCTTTGGAAAGAGTTGTGTTATGGTACGATCATACTCGGCGTACGACTCGCTGTCCACTCTACGCTCATTGACTTATTTACATAGAAACCCAACTCACAAAAAATGTTTATTTATGTTAAGCTCCGCCTGAAACGACTTTCCTACCTCATTTCCTCACCCTACCATCATCACCAATAGCTCTCCAGTCTTTATTCCTGATTTCTTCAAAGCCATTGTCGATGCAACCCTGTCTAAGCGACGCAAGTGCGCATTTAGGAAAAACAAAATATCAAAAAAAAAATAAAAAAAAAAATTCAAAAAAAATTCAAAAAAATATTCTGAAACATTAGAAATTCCAAGTTCCGTGTGTAAGGGTTAAAAATTAATTACTTTCCATCATCACCCCACCCCAGCAACTGAAGTCAACCTTCGGTGCTGACGATAAGGCATTGAGTTAATTTCCATGTTCTATCTACCCATTTTTATTATCTTTGACATTTTCAACCCTTTTTTTTGTAGTTTATCTGTTTGTTGTTATTTGTGACAAACGGTGCTTTCAATAAAAAACTGAAAGGCGATAACTCACAGAGGCGATAACAACAAGTTAATTATAAATGCAACGCTGATTGGTTAATTGTTGTACTCGCATTACAGAGCTTAGAAATACATATGTACATAATGATGAGGGTTAAAATCAACCCTGCATGTTGGTGTCAATGCGTATCAGCGAGCGTTGGTGCGTTAAGATTAACTAACTAATTTATACTGAGGGGTTCTGGAAAAGGGGTAGAAGAGCTTATGAATAATTTATGAATTTAATTGTAGCACTTTGTTGAAAGGTTTGAATAAAATTATGTAAAAATTTACAAAAAAAAAAAAGCTTCGGAAGGACTGCCTGTGAAAACTCCTAAAGCTTTTCATATTTTGCTAAAAAATTTACTTTTTATAAATTTAAAAATAAAGTTTTATAGTTTTTTTTTAAAGCTTAGAAGCTTATTAATTTGTTCAAAAGCTTGTAAATTAATTCGAAAGCTTCATAATGCTTTACATGTTTTATTGGAAGCTTTTAATTGTACGCGAACTCTTCCAAAACTCTTCAATGTAGCGCCGGCTGTTTCGTTTATTTTATAACTTAAATTATTATTATTAGTTAGCACCAAAGCTTTTAAATGCTGATACTTTGGTAAATACTAGTTTTGTAGATGAAAGCTTTCAAACACTTTCTAATATAACCCTAAACTTATGAGAAACTTTTAAGAAAAAATATTGCAAGAAAATTTGTAAAAGCTCACAAAATCTGTAACTTTTTTAATTGATGAAAATGCTTTTTAGTTTACTTTCACGCATTCCAAAGCTTTTTACATTATAGCAAGGCATATTTTTTATGAAAACACGTTATTTGAGTTGAAAGCTTTCGAAAACGTTTCCATATTTTATCAAATACTTTGTGTTTAAATATATTAGAGTCGAAATTAAGAGAAATATAATTGCGACTAAATTTGTAAAAGCTCACAAAATCTCTAAAGTTTTTAATGATGAAAAAAGCTTTACAGTTCATTCCAAGGGTGAATATATCATCGCTCAGCATATATTTTTGTGAAAACATTTTAGCTTTACTCGAAATCTTTCGATAACCTTTTTGCGAAAAATGCTTAATGAATAGACAAAAACTCAAAAGCTTCTCAACTAAGTGAAGCGTTGTTTAACTTACCCGAAAGCTGCTTAATCCTGCAAACAATTTTTTATATGTTTTAGTCATATTTTTGTAACTGAAAAGTTATCAAAATTTTTTAATTTCATTTCTTTGTACCAAAAAGCTTTTTTAGTATGAAGCTGCGTGAAGAGTTCTATATATTTTGTCAAAAGCTTTTTTATACGTTTTCCAAAGAGAAGTTTCGCTGGTGTGCCAAGTAATTTATTTTTTATAAGATTTAAGCAAAAATGTTTAAAGCTATCAAAAGCTCGAAAGCTTTTAAGTTCGATAAATAAGCTTCTGAAAGCACTCAAAAGCTCTTTAATGCTGCTTCTCCAAGATATAGCGGTATCGTTTTCTAGGGTTACCTTCTATTGCGCTCTCACAGAAGGCATACTTAGAGCCCTGCATTTGTAACTGAGACAATCTTTTAGAACAATTATCAGATCCCATTCTCTCTCTCACTCCTTTCTACCTCGTTGTGTCTGCTTTTTTTTATATCCCTTTCGTTTGCTAAGCCGGCATGCCAACTCCGAATCAAATTCACTGTCCGCATAGACTCTGCATCTCAATGGATTTCCATGTCACTTGCAAGACAGAGTATCAGCCACTGCATAATTGAAGTTATTTTTCGAGTTTCTCTCTCTCTCTATCACATTTTTTTGTTTCGCACACTCTCCAATTGTCTTGCGTGAAGTCATCGTCTCCTTTGGTAGTGCTGGGCAATTTCTAGTATTTTTTTTTTCTCAGGAGCTAAATCCACTTAACAACAGATCTTAGTTGATTTTTTAACTGCGAAAGATACAGAGCGAGTTTTCTCAGTTGCAAGTTAGAGTGTGTCACTCTCCTTCCACCTCTCTCTCTCTCTCTCTCTAGCTAGGTTTTCAACGTCACTTGTCTGCTACTGCACTTGCATGCCGTGCTTCAGCTTCACAACTGCTGCACATTCGCCGTCTGGTTTTGTCTACTCCCACCTCACTCCCTCTCACTCGTGCAACTTACAGAGTCTTCCGCATTGCGGAGAGGGAGTGCGGCAGCTTTCGTCCTCTAGCAATTCACGCCAATGGCACATCAAACTTACTGCATAAACACATAAATCCAACCAAATCCGAGAAAATTGAACCAGCAACGGTGGCCAAGTGCCGGCGAGGTGGTGTGAGGAGTGCAAAGTTTTATTTTCTCTTTATTTTTTTTTGTTTTTTTGTTTTTGTGTAGTGTTGCATAGCAAAAAAGTAGTAAAGTGCAAAAAAATAGTAGTAAAAAAATAGTAGTTTGAAAATTGCAAATTTTTTCCGAAAGCAATGTTGCCAATAAAGTTTTTGTAGCAGCATTTGACGCAACGGCTCTTCGCCATTTGTATTTGCCGCCGAACCGCTGGCAGCCTCCTCCGTCTCAACCAACTCAGCCTGGTGTGGCACGATGCTGCGGTGTTAAATGCAAATGATGAATTGTTTGCTGTGTGCTTTTAGGCGGCACTCCGCCGGCAATTTGAATGGGCACCAGCAAGGTGTGTGTGTTGAAAAATAGTTGAAAAACAAAAGCAACAACAACAACAACATCAAAAAGGTATTTGCATTTGCAACACTGTGCGCCACTTGAAGGCGATGCCACTACTTCACTGAGTTCGCTGGCTCATTCACTTCAACTCGTTGGCTCATTCATTCATTCATTCATTCATTATGGATGCCGTGCGAAAGCTCATAGTTTTGGCTACATTTCCTTGTTGTTGTTGTTGTTGCCATTGGCTCAGCGCCATTGATGCAAGTTAGAAATCTGCATTAGTTTCACACAGGTGAATTGTGAAACTTTTCGATTGCCCGAAAGCTTTTGTTTGTTGCAGCGCCAAAATGGCGTGGGCGGGTGTGTGTGTGTGTGTGTGCTTTGGGGTGAGGAAAAGTTGAAAAAATCGTAAATTTGTTACAATAAATAATAGCGTAGGAATTTACAAACATAAATAGCAAAACTGAGCAAATATTATAAATCGCCTGAGAGTGTCGATGGAAAACATATTTCGTGTCGGCTTTGGTGTGAGCGCAATAAATTGGAAATTTTGTTTGGCATAAATAACGAAAATACTTTCACGAAGGTGATTTCAGCCAAGAATTTTCGAAGGTGTATTTCGCTCTATTTTATTTTATTTTATTTTATTTTATTTAGTTGGGTTTCTATGTAAATAAGTCAATGAGCGTAGAGTGGACAGCGAGTCGTACACCAAGTATGAAGTTCGTACCATAACACAACTCTTTCCAAAGCAAATGTGAAGCGAACTTACAGGTAATTACAGATATTTCAGGTGAGATGAACGATCTGGAGGAAGAATGAAGTCCACTCGGTACTGGGGGTAACATACCTCGAATCTAATGGGAAATCAAGTTCAGCAAGTGCTCGAGGTGGCGAGCTTCTTTCGTATTTCGTAGTTGTCACTCAGTCTGAGTGAGGGAAGAGTAGCTGAAGAGCCCAATAAGGCATGTTGGCACACTCAACTGTTCGGGGGGCCTACAATTTTAAGCTACCTCCGCATGGCTTTTGGGTTTTTATGAGAATTTTTTTCCTCTGATGTTAGAAACACACCCTGAGGACTTGAGGTATAGTGCCAGCATTTCTAGAAACAATTTTTTCAAATTTTTCTTCTAAATTTTGCTTGTTAGTCTGCCCCGAAACCGAACCCAACACCAACTATGCACAAACGCAAAGAGTGCTCGGTTTTGGGTACAGAACAGCGTCGACCTTAGCAAGAGTTTGGTCACCGGTTTAATGGAATTCCCATGCGGACGGGCTCCGGATAGGTAGTAAGAAGTGTTGCCGTAAGAAAGGGAAATTTTTTATGTATATCCGAGTGGTACCAGTGCCCAGAGACACAAAAATCAGCTAATTGGTCCTAAGCATCCTTGAAGTCTTTAGAGACTCTGCCAAAGGCGAACCCAAATATATTTTCCGACTACTTTAAAGCTGTTCTCAAGTCGCGATGCAAAAAGCTTATGATGAAGATTCTTTAAAGAAGCTTTACTGCTTCTTTAATGAGCTTTTTATGGTCTCCAAAGCGCGCCCGTTTAGTCTGGTAGCAAAAACAAGAAGCTTTCTGCACTGTTGAGGCAAGATTTATGGCATTCTTGTGGCAGTGAATGTCTCCCAAACTCTAATAGTTATTCCTCTCTATGAGATGAGTTTCTTCTGAATTTGGGTTATCCCCAGCTTGGCTTCCGAGCTTGGTAGTTCGAGTAAAACAACTTTATTTAACCAACGTAGGAGAAAAATGCTATATGATTTGGGTGGTAGGGTGGATGAAATGGTATTTTGCATCTTAACATCATTTTCTTTTGGTTTCCGAAGCCCTGGTTTCGGTTTCCCAAGCCCTTGTTAGTATGATAGTTACCTAGTCTAGGGAGATGGGCTGACGAGGCCGTGAAATGAGTAGTTTTCCTAATAAAGAAAGGCAATTTTCTCAATAGTAGTGGCCAGTGCAATGCATATCGACTATGAAGCTTCAACCAACACAGAAAGCTTCAGCCTCTCTGCTAAGTGAGTGCCCCAAATACTTCCAGTCTTCCCTTGGTGTGAAGCTGATTTGAAAAAAGCTTTACTTCTCTTTAAGTGGCCTGCTCATGGTCGTCAAAGTCATACTCATCAAAGTCATACGTAGTCTGTCAACTCCTGTCAAGAAACGTCTCTCGTACTTCAATACTTCAATACCCTATAAACGAGAGAGCTCTAACCAAATCCTCTGCTTGTTTTCGCTCATCGCACCAAGGTGAGCGACTTTCTATTGGCCATAGAAGTTCAAGACGGTTTTTGGATAGAATGTCGATGTACGTGATCGTTGATGCGTGAACTTTCCCGAAAAAGAGTATTTCTGGTAGTTCAAAAGCTCGAGAGCAGCATTTAGATGAACCGGTGAAGGGACCTTTGTAGGGATTTTATATAAAAAAGTAGATTTTTCTTTCTTCTGGATGATCTTCTTACCCCTAGTAACATGATTTCATACAGCAGGGTTTCCTTCTCTCTCCGAACTTATTATAACGTCCCCCGTAGCGTGCAAAACGATCGAAATTAGCTCTGGTATGGAGTGACCAGGCCATAAACTTGTCGAACTCGCTGCCGGCAAGCTCGTTCTGAAGACTACACTGATTTTTCTCTTCTAAAAGCAAAAAAAAACACACAATATTCTCGGCTGCGTAACCGCAATATTGTGTGTCGACCAAGTGACAACTCTCCTCTGTCTGTACTAAATACTCGTACTTCCCTGCACTGTAGTCACTTATTAACTAAATTTTTTCCTTTTTTCCTCTTTTTTTTTTTTTTTTTTTTTTTTCGAGTCAAAACCACAAAAACCACTCACTGTGAACAAAGAGCAGCATTACGAGTGCGCATACCAACGCTCCAGTTCTCTCAGCCGCCTGTCCCTGCCGCCGCTGCCCACTCCACTTTTGCCGTTTCCGCCTTCGTCCCATCGTCGTTGACAGACTGACCGCGAATTCATAATGAGTTTGCGGTTTGTGTGGGTTTTTTCTACCAAAAAGCGTTCAGACAGCCACAACAACAACGGCAACAACAACAACAACAACGACACACGCACTCTCACACAAACAGTCGCTCATACGAAAGCGTTTTAGCTATAAATACGCGTGTGTGTGAATGAGTGTGTGTTTGTGTGTGTGTGTATGTGTGTGTACGAAGTGCAAATACTGCAAACCGCAATCACGATTGCCATTACAACAACAATGATTACCAACACCAATCAATGTGTGTGTAAATATTTATTTATTTTATTTTTCCACTGAAAATGACGAATTGACAAACGAAAAAGAGAGCAAAATGCCGGAGAAAAAAATAATAAAATTAAATAAAATAAAATAAATAAATTGATGAAGCGCTGCTGCGAGGCTGAGAATGGCAAAATGAATAATCAAATTAAATACGCGTGTATGTATGTAAGTGAGGTAAACGGATGGAATAATTTAAAAAAATTTTAAAAAAATTAAAAAAAATTTAAAAAAAAATTTCCAATATTTTTTCAAAATAAAAATACTCAGAGCCGACTCCTAAATCTAGTTCCGTCACAGGCGGTAATACCAAGCAAGTAGTTAGTACGACTATTGCTTTGGATGTCTAGAAAACACCCTCATCTCAGCCTTTCTATAGCCCAACCTGTGTTTTTCCGATACCTTATCAGCGTAACACACTGATTCGGTATGCCGATGAGCTTAGGTCATCTCTATCTCTATGTTTGGAAGTGTTAGATGGTGCCAAGCTGGAAGTCCCGATGAAATTGCGGAAATGCTTTGGTATTGCAACCTCTCTCACCCGCCGCAGAACTTGCAGATCGGCCGGCTTGGCAAAATCTGGAGATTTCATCAACGACTAGCGAAGAGTCTGCTAAATATAGATCCTCTTTGCCTTCTTCAACACGCGAAAGAGGTTATGAACTATGAATTTAGTAACGTAACCCTTAAAACCTTCCCTGTTGGGTCCAGAACGTATAATCCATTGTACCCCGCCGCGCCCGCGGCAAATAAAAAGGCAACCGACCTCTTGAATGTGCTGCTCAATGCTACCCGCGTTGAAGTCGCAAGTTATGGTGGGTCCTCTATGGATTCTTTCGCCTTCAGCTCCTGTGGGATTTGCAAAAGAACTGGTGGAAGTGCGGAACTCGGGGTCTAGGGGGTATTTCCGAAGTATGAGAATTGAATATGGAGCTACCTGCCAGTTCCGTTTAAGGATGTCGTAGTGCAAGCTAGACTCAAGATGCCCGAATTCGTCTCACTCTTTATAGAGAAGTGGGCTCGCTTCCACAACTCATGCTAAAAGAGAACCAATCATTTTGCATTAGAGCAATAGGGGTCGCAGTGGTACGTATGATCTCACATTGGAAGATTCTTAGTGATTTCTCTTTCTCTGACCACAGTTATATTCAATTCACCTAGAAAGAACAAGTCCAATATACGAACACTTTAGGAATGTAAGGCATATGGAATAGGATCTTTGCTGCAGTGGCTTTGCAGTTTGCACTTCCTGATCGACACCAACGCACCAAATGAGCTTGTTCAAGACTTCAGCTCCCCATGCAAAAGCGCGATTCATGTCAATTGAGAATTCAGAGAGCCAGAAGAAAATAGCTCTGATCAATCTGTCAGAGCTGAGAACATCCACTAGATGGCTCTTCACTGAAATTCACAGAGGCTAACTTCCTTCTAACGGACACTATATATAAGGAGGGACTAATAGCCCCTATCATCTCCGATGTTAAAAAGACTATGATGGTTCTAGCGCCCACATTAGCCTAATGTCTAGCGTACTTTCAAGCGGAGGATGTCATGGGTTCAATTGAGTTCTAACCTGAAGTTCCTTCTGCGAAAAAGTAGAGGTGTGAAACGAGTACAGCAAATTTAGCTGCATTCTCGGTAGAAGCCCAGAGCTATGAGAGAGAATTGGCTCTGCCTGGGGTAAATTTTAGAGGTTTTATGCTGAAGCTGGAGAGCTCTGGACTGAGAGCAGTGGGGTTTATTAAATCTGCTTCTTAAGCTCATTTTCCTAGACAAACCTTGCCTCTCTCACTTGAATCACGACGTTCAGATTCTATAGCCTTTTCCGACTTTCTGCTTGGGGTTGTCGTTTGGCGTGAGCATTTCACTCATTTAAATCTTGCAGCTCCCCTGAGTCTAATGGTACTTTATAGCGGTATCTTCACAAATCTCTTGACAACTCGAGCAGATGACTAACTTCCATCTAAGCGTGCTCTAAGAGATTGAGGCACTTAAGAGATGCTTGAAGCTGAGCGAGTGTGACGTTCATGTCGACTGACGGTACGGAGTTTTCATGCTTTCTCTAGGGTCTTCAAGCTTATAAGCCTATACTGTCTGAAACAAAATCTCTCCAGGCGACCTAACCTTGGCTCAACCCGGCTCAACTTGCCTACTGTTATGTGAGTCCTCAACTCACCTCCAGCCCTCTCTTTCACAATCTTCGACTTTAACACCTTTACTTTACTTGAAAATTAAGTAATTTTTTATATATACATATGTACATACATACATAGATTTATATACATACATACATACATACATATACATATGTCAATCACACACACACACACTAGCTCTGCATTTGCACTGCGCTCATGAATTATGCACATGATTTTCAGTGATGAATTCAGCACGGCAAGCAGAATAAAAAAAATCAAAAACAACAAACAACAAAAACAACAAACAACAAACCACATAAGAATAAAATAGGCGCATTTTAATAATATGAAAAAGTGAAAAAGCAACAACAACAAAAAGACACATTGTAAACAGACAGAGAAGCAGCAGCAGCAGCAGCAGCAGCAGGTGAGTGAGTAGAGCAAAAGTGGAATTATTGGAAGATGGATGGCTCAAGGATTTGTGTGTGTAGGGCGAGTTTTATACATGCATAAGCACATATAGACACACATACCCAAATAAATAAATTCAGTTATTTATAAAAAGCGCATAAATTGCATAGGAAATGAGTTGTTTATACAATCTCAGCAGGTATTTTCAGCATTTTTTTTCATTTTTTATTTATTTTTATTTTCATTTTTTTATTTCAATTTAATTTCGCTGCATGAGCAAAAGCAGTAAAAATTATTAATAAAAGAATTTCCCAGAATTCACAGAATTATGCGCGACAAGTTAATGCGCGCGTGTTGACGCTCATGGAGTGCCTTTGTGCCGGGGATTTGCAAACAATGAAATTTTGAGAATTTTTATGAGCTTAAAAAAATATTTTTTTTTCTAAAAAAAAAATTTTTAAACAAAAAATAAAATTAAAAAATAAATAAAATTAATTCTTGGTGCATTTGAGTAAAAAGACTGACAGAAAATTCGTGCGGAGGGCGGGTTCCACCCGCTTCTGCTACAAAAACAGAAAAATAGAACATCGGCTGGGATAAGACCCCCCGCTTTCGATGACGACCCCAGCAAATGTTTTTGCAGGATCAAGATTTGGGGACATGCACGCGAAATGTTCGGTGCTTGAGTTGAGAAATTGACACCGTCCAGCTGGCTGAAGTCCTCATACAGCTCATCTCCTTCGTCGAAGAGGTGCAAGAGACCGGATGGTAGAAGATGGCAACGAGTAGGTCCTTGTAACATACACTACAGCGACGGCATAAATGAGCGTAAATTTGGTGTTGGACTTGTGGTTGCAGAGTAACTTCACCCCGGTGCATGATTGACTCGTCAAAATCCGCATCACAGCGAAGTCACCCAACTTAAGGCTAAGGGCGTGGGCACACCTCGACCGAACAGGAGGACGAGGTGCCAAAAGATGCTTTTTTTTTAGCTCTTGTACCACACCTATGAGCGCTGCTCCCGCCATGATGTCAAAATTGTGCTTGACAACTCCGCTGGGGTCCAAAAGATTGTTACAGACAACACGTACTAGAACTCAGCTCTTCGAATCGAAGAACTTCCCGCCAGATTGATAAGGTGATAGACGGACGACACGTGTGCAAGGTTCTAAATTAGTGACTCGTACCACTAACTTATCTCGCAACAAAGAACGATCGTCGAATGCTTAAGTAAGAAGAGCTGCTGACCGACAGGGGTAATGCTCAAAGGTTCTACGACAAAATAGTCCGACAAAGCATAAAAAGTTTATAAAGGAAACACCTCTCTAGCTTCAGGGAAGGCTTCTCCAGCTCTACAAGTCGCTAATCACTTCCGTGCGTTTATATGGTGGTGAAGCGTGGACGTTCACAACATCCGTTTAGTCCGCTTTGGGAGTTTCCGAGAAGATTTATGGCTGGACCATGCTCCCCGTATGGTCCAAAACACTCAAGCTCTGAAAGTTTTTGAAGTACTAGGTGATGGTGAAAGCAGAGGAAGAGAAAGACCACGCTCCGTTGGAGAGCTCAGGTGGCGAAGGATCTGGTTTAGCTCGCTGTCTGCTCGTGGCGTGGGACGGTGAACAGGGAATACGACTGGCGCGCCTTTGCTTACACGACTTTATGCAGAAAAAGCTTTACACTGTTTGCTCAGCCAATAAATCCATTACCAATTTGTGCTGCATACAGATTTACGCAACAAAAACAATTTCGTAAACTTCGCGTCGCACAGAAAGCTCTAAATAAACTTTGGTGCTGCAATTTCCGTGTCCTTCCTGCCACACCATCCAACAATGCAGCAATACGTTCGGTGCGTAATTACTTGAAAGTGGCCATTCATGCTGTAATAAAGATATTATTATCCTGCGCTGGCGCTTCATGCGCCGAGTTTACATCCTTTTGGCGCGGAGGACGGCCGCCGTTTGGCTTATTTGGCTCTGCGTTTGTGGGCTGGCGGTCGCGACGGAGTGCGCCAAAACATCCGCTAAGGAGGAGTGTGGCAGCAACTGAGATTTCCACCAAACGAAAGAGGACAATTATAACAACAATAACAACAACAACAACAAATAATAGTGAAACCCACAACAACAACCGCGTTGAGCAACAGTCAACATAAGTTTTAATGATGACAGTTTTAATTGCTCGCATGATGAGGAGCACTTGCCCAACGAGTAGCATGCCGCACAGTACATGCCACATGCCATGCAACGCCCAACAAACACTTGAGCAGCAACAGCGAGGTCCTCGAGGTCAGCGCGGCTGTGCGCGGGGAGCAAAAAAAAAAGAAGAAAAAATAAATAAAAATAAAATATGCACGCCGAAGGAAGCATATTTTCAGGCGCTTAATAATTAAACTTCGCCATTTGGTTTATGCGACGACCGAATGTGCGCAAACAACAACAGCAACAGCAAGAACAACAGAAAAAATGCAAATAAAATGCGAATAATGCAGTCTGCAGTAAAATAATTACAATAATGGCAACTGCAATTGCAATAACAATTAAGCACTTCCCCCGCCAATACTTTTCAGCGATCAGCGGCAACTACAAAAACAACAACGACAACAACAAGGAGCAGGGCGGGCGAACAAAAAAAATAGTGTCAGCGAATGGCGACTATGACAATTAACAAAAGTTTTTCAATTAAAAACAGCTGAGACAATGCCAAAATGGCCATACTCGGCGGCGGTGGTGATAAAGTGATTAAAATTCGGAGTTCGGAGTGGAAATGAAAGTGGCGTGAAGGAAGCGAAGAGGGCATAAAAATGCTGACTAAATGAGAGTAAAACATTTCAATGGAAGTAATTAAAAGTGTTAAGTGAATGGCGAAATACGCTAAAAAAAAACAGTGAAATTGCGACCGAAAGCACTCAAAAAAACCACTCAAAATGTAATGGAGAAATTTCAGGCACAATACATTGAATTTAACATGAAAAAGTGTATATAAAAAGAAAAACAAAATAAAAATTAAGCAGAAAGTTTTCACTCATATTTTCACTCAAAATTTTACTCGAAATTTCACTCATTTTCTTTACTCTAATTTTTTTTACTAAAATTTGCAAAATTTTTATAAAAAATTCCTTTTTTGGTGTTTTAGTTATACGCCTAATTTTCGACTCTTTTGAGTGCTTTCAATTTTTTTTTTTTTTTTTTTTTTGTTTAACTACTCACTTACTCTCTTTTCAAAACGCCGCTTACCCTCATAAAACCACTTCTAATGGGCTCACACAGCTCAACAGCACTCTGAGTGCACTACATCATTATCCCCTACTCAGCGTGCGCTCAGTAACAGTTAATTCAGTCGGCCCATTATCAGTGTCGCTAATCACACACGTACACATACATACATACACACACTCACACATACACAACTACTCTCTGTCACGCTAAGTGTTTGGTCGTCTATTAACCGCCGTCGCCGCTGCCACACATTGCCACTTGAACAAAGCTGTGTTGAGTGGCATACTCAAAGCGTAAAGTTTAGAGTGCAATTTCACTCTACTTGTAATTGCCATGGCAACCGTGTGTGTGTGTGTGTGCCACAAAAAGCAGGATACAGGTAAAATAGGATAGAAAGATGGCATTGCAACAACAATAACGTTTATTGTTGCTCCCTAGAGAGTTTGGGTGTGCTCCCAGTGTGTGTGTGTGTGTGTGTGTCTGCTGCCGTGAGAGTTGCCTGCGCTGGACGCAGCTGGTACTTGGCGATGGAAAAGTTTACGCGGCAAATAACCTAACTGAATTGCCATGCTTAAAAGCGTACATAACCTCAAGTGGAGATGTTGTGGGTACTCAGGCAAGTATTCGAGTTCACTCAATTATGAGTGGATCGGGAAAAAGAGACCAAATAAAATTAAATAAAATTTAAAAAATAAAAAATTAAATAAAATTTAAATAAAAGTAAAAGAAAAATATAACACATTTAAATTAATATAAATTAAAAAAAAATTAAAATAAACTAAATAAAATAAAATAAAAGAAAATAAAAAAATAAAAAAAGGAAAAAATAAATAAAAAATAATTTTAAATTAACACAAAATAAAAGAAAATAGTAATAAATAAAAAAGTTAAAACAATAAAATAAATTTAAATTGAATGAAATAAAAAATTCATTCAAATTTGGCATAATATAAAAAATATTTAAAACATTAAATAAATAAAATAAATAAATAAATATTTAAATTAATGCAAAACATAATGAAAAAATATGAAATACAAAAAATTAAATACGCAAAACCATCTAAAATAAAATAAATCTTAATTAAATTGAATAAAAAATTAATTACAAAAAATCAAAATAAAAATAAAAAATTTAATAAAAATAAAAAATAATATAAAATACAAAATAAACTAAAATAAAAAAACAAGTTAAAATGGAACAGAATAAAATACTACAAAATAAATGGCAATCAAAAATTAAAAAAAATTAAATAAAAATAAGAAAAATAAAAAAGTTGGTATAAAATAAGAAGAAAAAAATTAAGTAAACTAAAATAAATAACAATAAAAAAATAATATAAAATAAGATAAAGACAAAATTTAACAAAATTACATTAAAAAAAAGTAAAAATTAAAATAAAATATACAAAACCAAATCAAAAAAAAAAATAATAATAATAATCATAAATAAAATAAAACAAAAAAAAACTTAAATTAAATTATAATATGAAAAATAAAATAGAAAAGTATCAATAAAAAAATTATGTTAGAAAAAAATTAAATTAAAATTAATTTATATTTAGAAATAAAAAAATTAGCAAAATTTTCATTAAAAAAAACTAAATCAAAAAAATTCTTTTAAATTAAAAAAAAAAACAAATAAAATAATTTATACATAATAAATTTCAATTAAAAAAATTATAATAATATTTTATTAAGCTAAATGCAATTTAAAATATAGTAAATAAATAAATAATGGGGAAAAATTATAAAAATTAAATATAATATAATATACATATTTATAAATTTAAATAAATTAATATAAAAAAAAAACAAAACAAATAAAAATAATACGAATGTAAATAATATTAAATAAAATTAATTTAAGAAAAATTGAACATAAAATAAAATTTTATAAATTAAAAAATATTAAATAAAATAAAACTTAATTATATTCATGAAAATAAAAAATAGATTAAATTAAATTAAATAAAAAAGAATACATTAAAGAATTAAAATAAATTAAATAAAAAAATAAAAATATATTAAATTGAATAATAATGAAAAAAAAATTAATTTAAAAAACCAACGACAGAAATATTAAATTAAATTAAATTAATTTATATGGATATAAATTTAACTAAATTAATAAATAATCAATAAAAATAAAATAAAGTTAAAAAATAAAAATAAAATAAAAAAATAAAATAAAACAGTAAAATTTAAGAAATGTTTAACAAAATAAAAAATAAAATAAAAATTTAATTTAATTTAATTTAAATAAAAAAAGAATTAATTAAGTAATTAAATTATATTATACAAAATAAAAAATTTATTGAAAAAAAAATTTTTTTTTTAATTGTACGTAAAAAGAAATATAGCGAAATATAATAAAAATTAAAATTAAAATAAATACAAAATATTTTTTAATGCAACACTTCCATTTTCATATCGGTTGACTCTAATCAACTGTTAGTTCGAATATTTTTTCTACTTTCCGCTTTTAGTTCGGTATAACAATAAAATGCGATTAACTTCTGCTATAGCCATATGTTATCAGCTCTGCGTTAGAGGTTTTTAAATCAAAACATGCTTTTCGGTTATAAATTTAATATATTTCTACAAAATCCTTTACATAAGGCGCAAAATAAAAACATCTCCAACCAGCCAACATTTTAAAAGGATTTTTGATTTAATATTTTTTAATAAATATTTAACAAATACTAAGCCACGCTTGCAAGATCTCCATGTTGCACTCCGATATGTTTACGGAGGTCCCACGCAACTACTTTATCACATCTAATGTTCAGCATCTGGCCGTATCTTCTTCCTTTTATACGTCTGATATAGCGCTGTTATACAATCAACACAGACAACGAAGACCACCAAAGCAATCATAAGTAGGAAACACCACAGATAATCTGACATTTTACTCCAGTTGAAGGTTAAAATTTATTTTTTCCGTTGGAAAGTTATATGTAAAGTTTTCCTTCGTTTTTTGGTAAGAAAAAAAAATTCCAATTTGATGTTATTATTTGTTGGTATTTACTGTTAAAATTAAAGCGAGCCTTAAGCCGTTGTCACTGTTTGGCAGTGATAATTATTGTCGCGTTTCTCATCTCATTTATTTTCTTCCTTTAATCATTTCTTTGCTTTGTTGTACTTTTTTCAACCACATATTTGCCTTATCTTTCGTTACATTCGATGATGCCAGTTTGAAAATATTTTTATTTACTTAATTTTATTTAATTTTTTTAATTTTTTAATTTTTTGCTCTATTTTGTTTCATTTTATTTTACATAATTTTTTTATAAATTTTCTTCTATTTTAATTTAATTAAATATTATTTTATTTTAATTTAATTTTTATTTTACTATTATTTTATTTTAATTCATTTTATTTTATTTTATTTAATTTTTTATTTTATTTTATTTTATTTTATTTTTATTTTTATTTTTATTTTTATTTTTCATTTTCTTATATTTTTTTGTTTGATTTTATTTTACTTTTTTACATTTTTTTGTTACATTTTTATAAATATTATTTTATATAATTTTCTTTGTATTTTTTTATTTTTTTAAATTTTATTTTTTTTTTATTTTTTTTTAATTTAATTTTATTTTATTTTATTTCAGTTTAATTTAAGTTATTTTATTTTACTTTTTAATTTTTTTTATTTTTTATTTATTTATTTTTTTATTATATTAATTTTTTTAATTTCTTTTAAAAAATTTTTTTCATTTTTTTATTTTTTATATATTTTTTCATTTTACATTTTAAATTTTTTAAATATTTTAGCATCACTAGAAAGATATTTTTGTATAAAAATCAATATAAACAAATTTTTTATAAATAATTTTATTTTTTTATTAAATAAGTAGGTTTTTCTTCAAACAGTCTAAAAATAAAACCGTGGCATGGTATTAACTGTCGCCAAATGCAACCCTGTAGCTAATTTGAAGTCAAGATATGCTCCGCAAACCCCGCTCATTATTTGTCGTTTCCTTTATTCTTTCTTGACTCGCTCCTCCGTTTGCTCTTTCAACTGTCGCTTCTCGCTCAGCTTCTAATTCCGCTTGCCTTTCAGCCTCCGATTCTTCCAGCACCGTGGACAGCCTTTCCTCTCGCGCTCTCTGATCGTTAAATGAGTTGCTGTTCTTTTCATAATCATCGCTTAGGGTTTGCCGTATCAGATTGATCGCGCACCAACATAACACTACGAACAAGACAAGTAGGCCGAAGAGTGGATAAATCATATAAATTAGCTTCATTTTCTAAAATATTTTAACAATTTTTAATAAAATTTTTTATTTCTTTTACTTTTCTAACTTTGTTTTCAAATTTTACTAATCGGACTTTTGTTTCACTCCAAAATGCTTCAGCTCTGCTCTCTTGCTAACGAAATGTAAGCTGAGTGGATAAGCACTGAGAGAATACCGCATGTCTGAGCGATACCGTTTGCAGTGGGCTTCTGGGAGCTAATTTTCCAATGGGGGTATTCACAAATTACTAGTTTCCTTTTGTATTTTTTCTTTTGTATTTTTTTTTTTAATTTCTCATGGTACAAAATTTTCATCGACAAATACACTAACAGTTCCATGAAATATTGAAATGAAAATGAAACAACTGAAAACTTTTTTCCTGGGCGAAAATTTTATTTAAAATTTTTTAAATACAGAAAATTGAAATTCAATATTTTAAACAGCTTTTTAAGTGATTATTCCATGTGGTGAGTGCCAACATAGATAGTAAATAGATGAAGCGGCAAACGTAAAGCTGAGTCTAATGCCTCGTGCGATCTCAACGCACCATTCGACTTTAGTGCGATCGGCTTGTCAGATGTTATAAAAAAAAATATGACGATTAAATAGTAAAGAAAACTCTGAAAAACGGATTTATTAAGCCTCGATTTGGATAAGTTTTATACCCTGAAACTCTTACGTTCTCTGCGTGCTGCGTTTTGGAAAGGCGGACACTTAGCTGGCCTTTAGCCTTTAAAGTCTAGATCGGAGAACTTCTCTAACTGTTACTTAAGCGTCTAATCGTGCTGTGTTGTAATGCTCGTATTGAAATCATTTTATTTTTGGTTTCTTCCCTTTTTGGAGATAATCTCGAAGGATGAGAAGAAGAAATGAGTGACTGACGTGCTGCTCTCCATAAGAAACTTCGTCCTTTTCTGTTTCTGCGTTGAGCGAAGAAGGCTGACGCTCCTCTCATCTCTCTTCTACGCCAAAATCTGTAGCCTGTTCATCGATACGTATTAATGGACTCAGGCGCTGTTATTGGTAATGTAAAATTTTGAAAATTTACCAGAATACAGGGCAGGTCATTTGGCTAGGCAATAGATGCTAAAAGACTAGATCACGTTGCTTCCTTACAGCAAAGAAATTCCCGGTATGTTCCAGGCCAAGAAATTTATATAGACGTTCGATATGCGAGCTAATTTCTCTCAAGAGAGTTGTATTAAAACCAAATCAAATCGCTCAGCTTCTAAGCAAGAGTTTCTTGAAAGTAGACTAAAATTCATTACAATTCAAAATTAAAATAATTTTTCGAAATTATGGATGATTCCAAAAAATATATTATTGTGAGTGAATTTTAAGTTCTTAAAACAATTTTCAGGTTCAATTTTCATTAAAATTATAATTTTTTTACAAAGTAAGAATTTTCACGAATAAAACTTTCTAAAAAATTTTCTCCGCAGACTTATTTAAAACTTGGATAACATTACATACATATGTATATATATATATATTTAAAATAAAATAATTTTTAAAACTTTCAAAAACACAACCGTCAATTAATTTTCCATTGAAGAGAAATATTTAAAAAAAAATATAAATTACAATACTAAACAGGAGAGTAAGAAATATAAATATATATTGAAAAAATTTCGAACTAAGTGTGGAGAAAATAAAATTAAAAATTCGAATTGTCTACACCTTGTTCCACAGTGGTTTCTACAAGCATACCATGTGTATATTTCCACTATATTGCATATATATATATCTATGTCTATGCACTTATACTACGTAGCTTAGAATCTGCCTACACTCGCTCCTCTACCCAACGCTCCGCCACGTCGTCTCTGGGTGCGTCCTCAATTAACAAATCGCGCAATCCACGCATTCCAACGCCATTTTCATTGCGTACCTCAACCAAATCTCTGTCCGATCCATAATTTGCACTCCTACAGAAGTAAACCAATACACAGATAAGGAGTATAACTGTGATTATGATGCCGTAGACAACACCAAAAAGTACAGCGGTCTGATCGCTAAACGTTAACATAATTCCATAATTATCTTCTTCAGTTGCTGTCATATTCGCCGGATTCGTCATGTTGATGAACTCACGGAGTTCTAATATTATTGGTAGGTTAAGTAAGGGTTAAATTTTGAATTTTAATTTTTTGATTTTTTTTTGCATCCAGTTTGGCTTAAGTGACTTTTGAGTAACAGAGTTGCCAAATCGATTTATTCTCCCTCTTCTCTAATATAGTTTGTTGTATTTGCTCTTATTTTATTTTATTTTATTTCAAATTAATTTATTTTATATTCTTATAATATAATTAAACTTTTTTTAACCCTATTATTTTATTTTATTTTATTTTATTTTTTATTTTTTATTTTTGAGTTTTTGATTTTATTTTCATTTAATTTAATTTTTTTAAATTTTTTATTTATTTTTTATGCGTTTTTATTTTATTTATTTTATATTCTTGTAATATAATAAAAAAAATTTATCATTATTATATTATATTATTTTCATTTTATTTTATTTTATTTTATTTTATTTTATTTCATTTCTTTATTTTTTCTTAATGTTTTTTCTTTATATTCTTTTTTTTTTTAAATTATTTTACTTTATTTTATTTTACTTTCCTTGCTCTTTTTTTGTATATTTTTTATTAAAATATTTTTTTTGTTTTTATTTTTAAATAAATCGCTTAAAAAGTCTTTCAAGCATTGACAATTAAAGAATTTTTAATTTTGAAATTTATGTGGCAACTCTATGCGCACAATAGCAAAACAAATGGCCAAAAAAAACCGCCAAAGTAATAAATAAATAAAATTCACTCATAAAACAAAACAAAAGAATTAAAAAAAAAAATAGTTTAATAAAATTCTGCAAATGTGCCCGCTTAACTAAATCGACAATCCCGCAAAGAAAACAAAAACAAAATTTTCAAAAAAAAAATGCCCAACGCGCCAGTGGTGTTTCTTGGAGTCTTCATACTACTTTTCGGCGCGCAAATCTTTGTGTTTATATATAATTTACGAATAGTGCAATGGCTTGAGCCACCAGAGGTACGGCCAGTCAATGGTGTGGGTAGACGCAACTTGTCGGCGCCGCCAGGCAGAGTGAGGAGGCAGAGTGAGCATGATGATGAGCATGAAAATGGACACGAACGCGACGACTGAATAGAGAAATATTTTTGACACCAAAAAAATTATTTTATTTTATCATTTTATAGGTTTTTTTTTTAATAATTTTATTTAATTTAATAAAAAATTTAAAAGCAAAATTTTATAAAAATATAAATTTAAAAAATATATAAATTGAAAAAAATAAATTTATTTCAAAAAAATATATATTTTTTTAATTTTAGAATATCAAACAAATCAGAGCTCAGTCAGCTTAATTCATTTGTTGCTGTGTGTTCCAGAGTAGATACTCTCACCCAGAAACCACGTTTGAGCTTCCACTCTTTTACACTTTTGAGAGCGAGAATTTCAAAATGAAGTTGTATATTTTTGAGACTCCATCAAAATCTTCATTGTGAAGGAAACTTTTTCGGTTTACTCATTCAGTTGAATGTTTTTAGGCAGCAAATACTGAGGAGAGAGAAGAGACTTGAGAGAGTTAGGTGGACGCGAACTTCTTTCGGGTGTACGCGAAGCTCTTTCCGGAGAGATCGGTGAGAACGCTGCTCTCGATTGGTGAACTATCACTGCTTTGAACCAAAAACAGAGTTTTTGTAAAGGAAACAGTATATCTCTTACTCTCCACGAACCTCCTTCGTTTCTTCTTGTCTTTTTGTCTTTCCCAATCCTCTCTCCACGTCTTCGCACTAATACAGACAGTTGGCAACTCTGCTTTCAATTAACTTTTGTGTAAATAGCAAAGAATGTAGCGTAGAAGAGCAAAAGAGACCGCCAAGGATTGCAAACATTTATGTTTTTTGCAAGAAAGCTCGATATTCAAAGAAAATAACGAAGAAAACATGAGTTATCTGGTGATCTTAACCGTCATTCTTCTCACCATATGTGTCTTAAAAATATTCCGCTATCTCTGGCATAAGTGTGAGAAGAGGAGAAATGTGCAAAGAATGCGAATGCGAGAAATTGTCATCAGAGACGATGCAGACGCAGAAAGTGGTAGAGATACTACGGTCGTCACAAATCCTACAATTCGAGCCGTATACGGCGGCGAAGAGGATGTAGAGAGTTTCAATAGAGGCAGCTACAGCAGCAGAAGAAGTACGCGTAGTGAAGAGGGCGGCTATGAGGATGGCGATGAGATGTCAATGCATCTGGGCGCACCAAGCAATAAGCGCCTTTGGGCGAGGCGACAGTTGGAGACGTGGGAGTACTCACCAGAATTTTGTGATACTTATTTGTGATTCGAGAATTAGCAAGAAAATTTTTTTTTCGAAATCTTATAAATTTGTATTGTTTTTGTTCTGTTTTTTCTATTATTTTAAAGTATTTGCAAAAAAAAAAAAAATCAAGTGGCAACTCCTCGACACTCGACACTAAGCAAATGAAAAAATAGTGAAAAGCGGCAAATCATGGTCAAAGTACAGCAAAGTTAACACACAGAAAAAATAATTCCAAATTAGAAATATTTTTATTCAAATCCAAAATATGTGAAAATGCTTCTTTTGCATTTTATCCCAAATTTTTTGGAGACTTCACCGCGTGCATATGCCATTGGGCTAGTGAAAACGACGAAATTTTGAGACCTTTTCGGATTTGGAAATTGAAGATGCATAATTGCTAAGGCTACGAGATTTCATAATGAGAAATGGCAGGTTCCATGGCAGATAACCTTGGCTGGGGAGTGTTAATGGAAATTTCACTGAGAAAAAAAGCTAATTAATTAAAATTTCCTGGTTGCACTTGCATTTTGAATTTAAGAAAAAAAATGTATTTATTTTATATTTATTTTTGGGGAAAATTATGCTTTTGTAATTTATATTTATTTTCAAATTATATAGAAGAAAATTTTTTGTTCAGCGTTGGCTCCTTACAGTCTGTAGTTGCAATTGTAGTTTGGAAAAAAATAATTAAATTAAGAAAAACTTATTTTAAATAATTTTAATTTATAGTTGTTGCACAAATTATATATTGATGAATAAAACAAAATTTAAAAAAGAATTAAGCTTTTTTATTAAAAAAGTACTGTTACACTTTTTCTTTAATTTTTTTTTCAGAAATATTTCAATTAAATTTTTTTATTAAAAAAATTTAAAATATATATAATATATAATAATAAATTTTCGTTTTTAATAAATTTTAATTTCTACTTTTGGCAATTACTTTAGTTAGAAAAAAGCAATTTTTATGTTCACAATTGGAAAAAAAAATTAATTTTTTCTGTAAAATTAAAATTAGTATGAAAAATTCTTCAAAAAAAAAATTATTAAAAAATATTAAAAAAAAAATTTTGAAAATATTATTAAAACTGTCCAATGTTTCATTTAGTTTTTCACAGGCTTAAAATTGTACCAATTTCTTCATTTTTTGTTAGAAAAAAAAATTCTGTAAAATTAAAAAATTGTTTATCAAAAAAAAAATTACTAAATAATTGTCAAAGCTTTATTTTCAAAAAATATTAAAAATGAAAAAATGAAGTTATTCAAAAATTGTTTTTGAAAATTTCTTTGTCTTTCTTCTATATTTTGTTTCGCTTAATAATAAAAATAAAATATTTAAAAATTTTCACAAATAATTTTGTATAAAAACACATATCAAATATGCTCAAATTTTTTTTGTATTTTCTTTAATAAAAATGAGTATTACAACATTATGAGTTCCAGTTTTAAAAAGT
Organism: Neoceratitis asiatica; assembly: GCA_030068015.2. NCBI lineage: Eukaryota > Metazoa > Arthropoda > Insecta > Diptera > Tephritidae > Neoceratitis > Neoceratitis asiatica. The sequence goes on along the minus strand of CM061525.1, from coordinate 95,320,095 downwards.
TTTCTATTTTACTTTCTAAAAAAATATTCAGAAAGGTTATCAGGTTGTTTATTAAAATTGCTCAAAATTCTTATTTTTTATGGAAGGAAATTATAAATAAATATTGCTGAAATCCAAAAAAATTTCGAAGTTTTTGAAAAAATTAAATAAAAGTCAAAAACAATAATTCAAAAAAAAATTTATACATTATTCCAAAAAAAAAAATTAAAAAACATTAATTCCAAAAAGAAATTAAAAAAAAAATTTGCTAAAAAAAAGTAATTAACAATTTTTCCAAAAAAATTTATTTTTTTTTGCTAAGAAGAAGGAAAACACTGTATTAAAAATATTTTTTTCTATAGGTTAAAAGTCTAAAAAAAAATATTTCAAAATTTCCAAAAAAAAATTTTAAGTTTTTCAAAAAAAAAAAATTGAAAACCATAACTTCAAGAAAAAAATCCAAAAAAAAAACAAACAAAAAAATTCGAAAAATGTTCCAAAAAAAAATTTATTATATGTCATTTTTCTAGAAAGAAGACACTATATTACAAATATTTTTTTCCTAGAGGTTAAAACTCTAAAAAAAATTTTTCAAAATTTCCAAAAAAAATTTTAAGTTTTTTCCAAAAAAAAAAAAAAATTAAAACCATAATTTCAAAGAAAAAATCAAAAAAAAAAAAACAAACAAAAAAATTCGAAAAATTTCCAAAAAAAAATTTATTTTTATTTTTTTATTTTATATTTTTTGAAAATTAAAAAACAAAAAAGTTGTTAAAATATATTTTTAAAAAAGTTTTGGTATCAAATTGATTCAAAAAAAAAATAATAATTTTTAAATCTTTAAATTATTTGAAAAGTTCTGAACATTTTTCAATATCTACATTTCTTTGTTCAAAACCGTTTATTTTCTTTTTAATTTTTCTGCTTTTAAAATAAAAACCAACATGAAAACCGTTAACAAATAAACATATTTTAGTTTTGACATTTTCAAAAACACTTTTTTTAAAATAATATAGAGGATAAATGATAATTAATTTTATATTTTTGATGCGAATTTTTTTTCTACTGTTTTTAAAAAATTTTAAATTTTTTTAGTGTCAAATTAATATTAAAATTTTTAATTAAAAATAGAAAAATTAAAAAAAAAATACTTTTAAAAATATGTTCTCTTTCGCCGTCCAAATCTTCTTAAAAACACCGCAGCACCTGCAGCTAACTTCACGTACTCCGCACACAACAGAATTAGAAGACAAAGTAGAATAAAAGTAACAAAAAAGTAGAATAATAATAAAAGGACCAAAACAAAAGCCTCAAGGAGACAGAAAGTCTTCCGAAAATGGATACAACTACTTGGATTCTTATAGGTGTGAGTGGTATTCCTCTTGCCCTCTCCTGTTGCTTTATATGTATAGTAATTCGTCGAGCATTTGGCGATCAAAGTTTGATTCATCCAGATTTGATTGAAATGCGACAACTGCAACAACAGGGTCCGGGTGGAGGGCTGGCATTGAATGGTGAGCCACTAGGCTTGATACCAAATAGCGTCGGGCCGGGAGAACATCCAATTGAGTTGCAACCCATTGAAGGTGTAGTGATGCCAGAACTGGATGAGGCGGTTGAACTAAATGAACCGATAGCAAATATTGGCGCAACCGGAGGAAATGCCGCAGACGCGATCGCACGTGCTGAGCCGGTGGTAGGAAATGCGGTCGGTGAGAGAGCTGCTGTAGCGATAGCAAATATAGGTGGACAAAGTACGAGTGTTGGAGCGAGATTGCTTATGGAATTAAGAGCGATGCTCAATTTAGCCCTAGCAGGGAATGTCATTGGACCGAGTATAGAGAATACCAGTGGACATGAAGAGAATGTGGAAGAAGCAAGAACGAATGTCGGTGAAGCGTTAGAACATGCAGCGGGTGTTGCGGGAGTAGAGAACGCCAATGAGCAGAGAGTGAATTTTCGAGTGAGAGATATTTGTGAAGGGAACGCGAATGCCGGAATGCCAATAGTCATAGCAGAGAGACCGAGTACCGAGTATGGCAATGAGCAGAGAGTACAGGACGGCAATGAAGAGATGGAAGAGAACGTAGACAGACTTCGAGCAGATAATATTAAATCAGAAACAGCAGAGAATGCAGACGAACCCCGAGCAACGAAAGTAAATGGACGTCAAGTGGAAAATGAGCCCCGGGAACAAAAATACCGGACACAGGACGTAGATCGAGCGAAAGCGGAGAAGGCAGTTGGACACCAAACAGAGAACGTAGATGAAGCGAGAGCGGAGAATTCAGTTGAACGCCGAGCAGAGAACGTAGATGGTGCGAGAGCAGAGAATGCAGTTGAACCCAACGCAGGAAACCATGTTGAACGCCGAGAAATGAACGTAGTTGAAACCCAGAAAACAGAGAATGCAGTTGAACCCCGATCAGGGAAAGCAGTTGAACGGCAATCAGAGAGTTTTGAAGCAGCAAGGAACGCCTGGCAAGACGAGGCAGCACCCGCTGAGAACCCGCATCCACAGAGAGCGAATGATGAGCACGGATTAAATGCTCGACCGTCATCTAGAGATCAGCCGCCGATGTTTATACTTATCAACGAAGAGGCGAGGCGTCGTCGGAATAGGATAATGAATGTTCGGCTAAGTGGACATATGTCCGATTCAGAAGACGACAATGCATTTTGCGACCGATTATGAAGGATTCATTGTTTTGACTTAGATCAGTTAGCCTCTTAGGACATATAACTGTGACTTATGAAATAAATTTAAATTAAAAAAATTAAAAAAAAAAGGTTTTGCTACAATCTGGCATCATTTTCGCCGAAACATGAAAAACGAAACACTGAGAGAGACAAAAATAAAAAGAAAAGGTGTTGAAGAAAAATTCAATATAACGGCAAATCAGTTCAAAAAGAACTTGAGTCAGCAGATAATCGTAAAATCGACGCATAAAATTCACACACAGCAATGATTCCGAACGAAGAGAACCCGCGAGGACCAAGAAACACCATTATGTTTCCTTTCGTCATCAGCATTTTCACCATTATCACCGCTTTGGGCATAATAATACTCGTCGTTAGCCATTTGTATAAATATTTCATCGACTATTGGCAGCAAAGGCAGAGAATTTTCATAGTGAGACAACATATGCATTTTGCACATGCCGAACGCCCGCGACAGCTGGCAGACGTGCCATGGGATATGCGCCCACAAGATTGGCAAGGTCAATTGCAACAACAACACCAGCACGGTCAAGCTGAACAACCGCGAAGGCGTTGGATTTCTCCACTAGTGCGCGCGCCGCAGTCACAACGACCGAGACAGCAGCCAGAGTTACCAACAGCCCAAGTGCGACAGTCACGGCTGATTCAACCAACAAGGGAGCAGCCTCAACTCCGTTGTGAGCCGCAACCCGCGCATCAGGCGTCTCAAGAGCCGCAGCATTATTTCGAGTTACACCAATCCCGGCCGACTCAGCCGCAGCCAGCTCATCAGGCGTCTCAACAAACTCAGATTCACAGTCAGATACCTAAACCGAAGCCACGTAAAATTCGACCACAGAAACCACCGCAATCACAAGCGCAGCAACCGAGTCAACTAGAGCAAAATAGACAGCCAGAACGACCGAGCCAAGCAGAGCACCAGGCACTGCCGGAATAACCGGCACAGTCAGAACGACTGAGCAAAGCAGACACCCAGGCACTACCGGAACAAACGGAGCAGCCCTAGAAAGCACTGCCCATGCAAGTGTTTTTTTATTTTTTGACAAAATTTTAACAAAAAAAAAACTATTTTATCTGCATGTTACCCTCTACTTTGTGACTTTGTGTTTATGAAACTAAAAAATATTCATTATAAAAGGTAATCCATTTCGAGGTTCCTACTTTTTTAAAGAAAAAAACACAGAAAATTCAAATTTAATGGGAAATCTTTATTATCATTCGAAAGAACATTCTTTGACATTTATTTTTTTGAAAATTATGTCTTTCGAATGTTGGCCGCGGCTACGTCTTAGATGGTCCATCACCCTTTGGGTCCAATGTTTGATGACTCGTTCGAGCATTTCGACTGGTAACTGGCGAATCACACACGCGTGATGTTTTGTTCCAAGGCCTGAAACGAAGCGGGATTGTCCGCATCGACTTTAGACTTTACACATCCCCACAGGAAAAAGTTCAACGGTGTGGTATCACACGATCTTGGTGGCCTATCGACCACGACCGGCCCAAAACGTGAAATTATCTGCTCACCGAAGTGTTCTCTCAATAAATCCATTGATTGATGCGATGTCCGGTGGGAAGTGGCGCCGTCTTGTTGAAACCAAATCTCGCGGAGATCACGAGCTTCAATTTCAGGCATTAAATAGTCGGTTATCATGGCGTGATAACGGTCGCTATTGACGGTTACGTTCTCACCAGCATCATTTTTGAAGAAATATGGACCGATGATTCTACCGGCACACAAACCACACTGAACCGTTGTTTTTTTCTATATTAAATGGCAGCTCTTGAATCTCTTCAGGTTGCTCTTCGTCCCAAAAGCGGAAATTTTGCTTGTTTACATAGCCATTAAGCCGGAAATGGGCCTCATCGATGAACAAAATTTGGCTCGAAAACGTCGGAACTTCTTGGAACCTTTCAAGAGCCCATAGAGCGAAGCGATGCCACTTGGGAAGGTCGAGCGGCTTCAGTTCTTGCGCAAGCTGTATTTTGTACGCTTTCAATTTAAGATCTCGGCGGGAAAGGCGCCAAGTCGTTCCAACTGAGTCATTTCGGCAAATTTTATGCAGAGTCTAAGTCTTTGAGGTCGATGACAATCCACTTAAAGCGGTACCAAATCCTAACTCTTGCGATAAAAGCAAGAATAATTTTTCAGCCGACGTAAAATCAGACTTTTGAGCTTGCTGGCGAACTACAAAAGCTTTTGAAAACCCACAGAGATCATGAGTGTGCTGATCTACACCTCCTTAAGCACAACACCGCTCCCTCTATGATTATTATTTATCTCTCAATCTCCCTTTCATACTGTCAGGAGCACTGGAAACTTGCGAGAATAGGACGAGGCTATCAGAGCTAGTTAGATAGTCACAAATCAATTCAACAGATGTCGCTAAGCTCCAAAAAGGTAAAAAAAAATCCCATCTTTCATGAGCTGATTTGATTAATATTTGTCAAGTGAGCTACAGAAGGAAAGTGAAAAATATGTGGAATAAAAACCGCCAGGAGGCGCTCTTGCCGCAAAAACTAAAATGAAATCCTCTTTTCAGACCTCTTTAAATTCTGCTGTCTTCTCTCCCGCTCTCTCGTGCTTAATTTCTCTTTATTTTTGTCTTAATTTTTTTTTTTAATTCCAACACTCTACCAACATGGCGAGAAGAAAATTAATCAGCAAATGGATTTCGGCGCTGCTGTTGCTAGTTGCAGCAGCAGTGGATATTTCGCGCGCGAACAGCAAAATTTTCATTATGTAAAAGTGACGTTTGCGCAATTACGATTATTATTACGTTGCTGCAGCGGCGGCGACAGTCAACGATGGTGGACTGCACTAACGGTTTTTAGTAACCAAAAAAAAAAAGACATCAAGAGATTAATTGCAAGAAAAAAAATTAAAAATTTTCAAAATTTCAAAAATTAAAAAAAATAAAATAAAATTAAAAAGTTAAAAATATAAAGAATTTTAAGGAAAAAATCTTTTTAATTTGTCAAATTCGTTTTTGACACAAAATGTAAATTTTTGAAAATTTAAAAAAAAATTTTGGATATTTTTTTAATTTTTTCCTGCCTATAATCTGCTTTAGTATTTAGTTTAACGCATATTTTTCCCTTTCGGCCCTTTCGGACCCAAAAAATCTCTTAACTCATTTCTCTCTTCAACTTTTTTGCCTTTCGAAATTTTTTTGTTAATTTTTTTTTTCGAATCTGCACATCACTTACTTATGCCGCGTACGTGCGTTGTTGCGTCCCAACGCGAGACATTCTTCAATGTACACATGCTTAACCCTTCAACGTCGCCAGTGAGATATATTTATGATCCATCAGCCCATTGTTGCTGTTGTTGCCGCTGTGAGTGCGTAGTGGCGATAGGCCGACCAGCAAGCGATTCTGTGCGACAAACAAACTTCCACTCGACGACAGCAGCAGCAGCGTCGCCATCGCGCGCACGTACGCATTAACAATGACTTAACGGACGTTTAATTTAAATATGGACAAAAAAAAATTTTGAGGGCGAAAAAAATTAAAAGAAAAAATTCTTAAAGCTTTGTTTACACAATGAAAATATCTGAGACAAATGAGGTTTCGATGCATTGATAATGAAAAGAAAATTATTTATGAGTCGGCTGGGTAGCTACTGTATTTCGGGCCAATGGAGTTGAGTGGTATGATACATATATGTCACACTCCCTAAGCTACTTACGTGCAATTTCCAGTAGATCCGTTTTTTTTTGGTTGAGAGGAGCCTACAGAAGTGTAGAAAGCTAAAGATTGAAACCCAAACGACACGGCTTGGTATTAACCGACCCAGAGGCTGTCGCCAGAGATCGGCTGCTAAAAGGAGAAGCTCGTAGAAAGGAGCTACGTTGCAGTCAGGACCTGCTAAATTCGTATGTGCTCAGAATCGAAACAGTCAAGCCCGCGCTGGCTGCTAAAACCGCACCAAACTTGTGAAAGTCGGTTTCATTAGCTCAGCGCTCTCTTATGAGAATTTTTGTTTTGTTTTAGAGAGTCTTTAAGGGAGCGAGTCACACATGGAAGGTCTAGCAATGAGCTGGTTTGATGGGGTTCAAGAAAACAGCTAGTTGTGTGCAAAATCAGTGAGATTAAAAGAATTGGTAAAATTATTGTTTGCATGGTACTCGTGAGACGAAAGCTGTTAGTAGACTCTCTATGTGAAAGCACTTAGCAACTGAAAGAATTTAGAATGGGTTGAATTCGTCTGAAAAATGAGATACATATCTTTCTACCATGAGCTGTTAGTAATTAATGGAACCCTCTCCAACTTCTGTCAGTCTTAGAATGCTCTAGTAAAATAATTTCATGAGAGCTAAGCATTCGAAGTAGCTCTTTTACTTCAGAGTAATAATGTAATAATGGAAGTGGCTTCTCAAAGTTAAACTTTATTATCGGCGAAGGAACTCAATACCAGCTACACTACATGGGAGCTAGACTCAGGTAAAAAAAAAAAACATGGCCATAACTGGCTCTAGAGAGTCGTTGAGAAGACCTCTACACAATTCTCTGTCGTAGACTCCCTAAGAGCGAGCGGGTAACCGACTGCTTTGAGCCTGATTCTGAAGTCAGTATTCTGTCTGTGAGGTTTTTAGTGTACTTATGAGTTGTAAGGATTTTTCGAAGAAAAAAAAGCCATAAAAAATTGAAAAAAAAACAATCATTTTAAAGCATTTTTTTTGGATTTTATTTTCTAATGGCTAAATTAGAAATTAAAAAAAAAATAGAATTTTTTCTCATTTGCTAAATTTTTCAATTTTTTTTAAATCATTTAAATTTTTATTTTTAATTTCTCATCATAATGATTTCACAAAAAATCTTATATATAAACAGTTTTTTTACAATATTTTTAATTAAATTTTTCTCTGCTTCTATTCCAATTTATTTTAATTGATTAAATTTGAAATATATTTAATTTTCCTATATATATTTTGTATTTTATTTATTTAATTTAATTTATTGAATTTATTTTATTTTATTTTATTTTATTTTAATTACCTTTTATTTTATTTATTTTTTTATTTTCTTTATTTTTTTTTTCATTTCATTTTTTTTTTTGTTTTTTTATTTTTTTTTTTATTAATATTTTTTTATAAATATTTTATATTTATTTTATTTATTTTTTAAATTTTTCTTTTAATATTTTATTTTATTTTTTTTTTTAATTTAATTTATTTTATTTTTTTTTTTAATTTTTTTTTTTTTTTTTTTCATTTTTTTTTTTTTTTTTCATTTCATTTTGTTTCATTTCATTTTATTTTTTTTTTAATATTTAATTTTTATTTTTTTTTCTTTTATTATTTTTTTATTATATTAATTTTTTTTTATTTTTTTTTTTTATATTATTTATTTTTTTTTTTTTTTTTTTGAATTTTTTATTTTAATTTTTTTTATTTTTTTTATATTTTTTTATTTTAATTAATTTTATTTTATTTAATATTTTACTTTTATTTTTATATTTCATTTTTTTTTTTTTTTTGTTTATTTCATTTCATTTTTTTTTTTTATTTTATTAGTTTTATTTTATTTCATGTCATTTTATTTTATTTTTTTATTAATTTTATTTTTACTTTATTTTATATATTTTAAACCTTTTAACTTTCATAAAATGTTTATTTATTTATTTTTTCAAAAAAATTGCAAATTCTCATAGAAACTAACTCGGGCATAGCTGCCGCCAAGTCAGCATACGCGCTGCAGGTGAACCATATGGATATGGTTGCTCCATGTATAACATATAGATGGCACAAGCGAAGGACATGATAAACACGATTACGAAAATGAAAATTGCCACTGAAATGGTCATTTTTATGTGCAACTTTTCTGATTTTTATTAATTTTTGTTGATATTTTTTATTTAAAATTTATTTTCGCTGCTGGTGGTTGGTGATGTTTTATTTTACTTTTTATTCGTTTTTTCTGCTTTTCGCTTTTTTATTTGGTATAATAACATTCCGCTATGAATTCTTCCGTTATTTGTGTGAATGTCGTTTTCAGTAAATTGGTGTTGCCAGATGGTGTGAAGAAAAAATACTATTTTATCTGTGATCAATTCTTTTTTGCTACAAAATTTTTCTTTTCTGTTAATTTTTTTATTTTTTTATTTTTAATTTTTTTTTTTTTTTGGTTAAAATTTTTTAAGCAATAATTTAAATGTAATTTCGCTTTATGCTTAGAAATTATAATCCAATTTTATCAAGCCAATTTTTGTCTTTAGCCATTTTTTATGTTCGAAGTCTGTTATGTCTAACGATCTATTGGACTTAGTTAATTACCAATTTTTCATGTCTGGTTGGTTTCTGTGCTTAGTTATTAGTATGTTCAGCCATTTTTTGCCATTTGCTCAGCCATATATAATGTTTATCCATTTAATATGTTTGCTGATTTTTTCTCCTAAGCCATTTTTTGTGTTTAGCCAATTCTTTACGTTTTTCGCTCTTGTTATGTTTGAACATTTTTTATGTTTAGACATTCAATATGTCTAGCCATTTATTATGTCTAGCCATTTATTATGTTTGGTGAGTTTTTCTCTTAAGCCATTTTTTATGTTTACGCAGTTCTTTGCGTTTTTTCACTTATTATGTTTGAACATTTTTTATGTTTAGATATTTATTATGTCAAGCCATTTTTTATATTTGTAGTTATTGCGATCTAATATACCTTTGTCCATAATTTTATATATTTGTTCTATTTTTGTTATGTAAATCAGCGTCGTCCACATAAATCTAAGCTGGCAAGGGATAGTAAGCCTTGATAATGGCTAAAATGCTCAACTTAAAGCATACTTACGTTTAGATAAATTTCCATCATTTTAAAAAATAACTAGAAACATATACATATGTTCACAAATCACAAATGGAATAATTTATTTGAAACAATTTTTACAATATTTTACTTTACACATAGTCATAGAGGTTCGGACATAAAGTTTTTACAGAAATTTTTATATAAAAATTTTGACAAAATTTTTTTTTGACATTTTTTTTTTTATAAATCATCCGCTCAAATCGTCAGCTCAGGTCATCGCATCTTCACAGAGTGCGATATATAAGGTGAATCGGCATCTTCAGCGAATTTGGTGATAACCCAGAGGGATAATAATATAATGGCAACCAGCACAAGTACACTGATAAATTCGATCTTCATTGTTATCAATTATCTGAGCTCTTTTTATGCTCATTCAATTATTAATTTTTTTTTTTGGCAAACTTTTTCTGAAGTCCCAATAATTCCCTTTTTAATGCTTACTTTTGCTCTGCTCTTTTCAAGATTTTGTTTTGTTTGTTATGTACCGCTATTTGGTGGTAGCCACTCAGGCGAGAGAATACCAGATTGTTTCTACTGAAAAAAAAAAATTTTTTTTATTTCTCCTATAAAAATTTCTTTTCTTCAAGACTTTCGATTCACAATCTAATTTTGAACAGCTTCAGAGCTAAAAGTGAGCTTCAAATGGAGATAGCGGACCATATTTTTTTCAAATAATGGTTTCCAACTTCTTAAGAGAGATTCTGTTTGCAAATTTTCTCTCAGATATAATTTTAATCTCTTTATGGGAAAGAGATTTCTGCCGAGTTCTAGCTTCGAGTCTCAAACCGTATGCTTCAGCCAAGCTCTGAAGCTGATCACTCTCTTTACCTGTTAGAATAAGGTTTCCCATTCATAGGAATACTCTCTTAGAGACGGGCATCATACCCTCCATTATCTACGTACACAATGATAGGTTGATACTCAAAGCACTGCACGTAGTTGCTAAGTCTATTCGGTGTAAGAAGAACCCAAGCTCATGTATAAACTTCTTATACTTTTTCAATCCACCAATTTCGATCCATCAACCAATTCTCAGCTCCGTCAGTATTCCCAATGATTATTCGATGTAAGGTTGGGAACGTGGACTACATTTTTCAGAACCTCAGCTCTTATGCTCCTCTCTTTGATCAGCTACTATATCCACCTGCTGGGGACTTGATTCTCTCAGCTCTCTCAGCAGCTTTTAGGACTATTTGGAGTGAGATCGTGAGTATGAGCTTCGTTACCTGAATCTTGAGCACGAGAACTATGTATTTCTATCAGTTGCAATTTCTACCCGTTCAGGAGTTGATATTCCCAGCTCTGTACGTGGATTCTAAGATTACTCGGCATGAGATTGTGGACGCCAGCTTCATTTTAGGAGTAACGTACCCTAGTGCTGTCTTCTTATCTAAGTTACTGTCTATGGTTGTTGGATTATAGCTGCTCTAAGCTCTTTAACTACCACATAAGGCTATTCAGCGTGAGATCGTAGATGTGGGTTTAGTTTTTTAGATCCCCACTGCTCCCACCAACTTACATTAGCTACCGTTTTCACCCGGAGGGTTGATAGGCTGAGCTGTGCCAGCGTCTTTTAAGATTGTTCTTTGTTGTAACGTCGGTGTGAGCTTTGTACTCTGTATTCGGACCTCTAGTGCTACCTACCTGCATCAGTTATTGCTCCCAACAGTCTTACAGTCTAGTTTCGCATCCGACTTTGTCTAAAACTACGCGAAGTTGATCGTCGAGCCTAAAATAAGTCATACACATCCCGAACTTGACAAGTCCTCTCCCCTCTCCACAACTCGCTTGCTGCACCACCAAAATCACATTCGATACTCAAAGTTCAAGCTTCAATTGAGCCCTCGGTGTGGGTACAAAAAGATTTATGTCGCCCAATGCTTCTTTCTTTACTTATTCTCTTCCCCATATTATTCTTAATTATTGTTTGTTACTCTTTCGACGCCTTTTGTTTGAGTTTTAACGAGACTTTTGGTTACTCTTGCATGTCGTTTTACTCGTAATGGTGGTTGCTGTCCCCTTAGGTTGCTGCGTTCCTGCTCGTTGCACTCGGTGCGAGGTGTGAGCTGCCCACAGTGGTTCGTATTTGGTTGATGGGTTCTTGGCTGGTGGTAGTTCTTGGCTCGATATACGTTTGAGACCGTTGTTTTGCCTCAAGTGTTGCCGTTTTAGACTCGGTGCATTTTTAATTGTCAAATATTTATCCAAAAAAAAAAAAAAACCTGTTGCTTACATAGTCAAATTAGTTGTAAACGTGGATGTGGTGGTGGCGTTGGTGGTTCTGTTAAAAATATGCACCCTCGCCCTTTACCTGACCTCACCATCTACTGTCTACCTCATTTGTAGTTCGGAATTCCATTCCGCATTTAATTATTTAATAAAAATGTTTTTCTTTCGAATACATATTTATGTTTGTGTTTGTGTGCATGTATTAGAGTATTTATTAAGGTAAAATTCATTGTCAAAGACATTCATTCAATTCATTTGTCGCGCATGAGTTAAATAATGATTTACATAAATTTGTCTTTCAAAAGACCCTCGCAGGTGTGTACGGACGTGGCTTGCATGGTAATAAGGAAACCAGTGTCAGTGTCGACTGCTACTAACATGGGTCTGCTAAGTGTTCATAGTGGCGAGATATATATATATATATATATATATATATAAAGGGTGATCCATTTCGATCCCCACAGGAAAAAGTCTAACGGTGTGATACCACACGATCTTGGTGGCCAATCGACCGGATCACCGCTTCAATTTCAGGCATCAAATCGCCAGTTATCATGGCGCAATAATGGTCGCCGTTGACGGTTACGTTCTCACCGGCATCATTTTTGAAGAAATATGCACCGATGATTCCACCGGCCCACAAACCACACTGAACCGTTGTTTTTTTCTGTATGAAATGGCAGCTCTTGAATCTCTTCAGGTTGCTCTTCGTCCGAAATGTGGCAATTTTGCTTGTTTACATACCCATTGAGCCGGAAATGGACCTCATCGATGAGCAAAATTTGCCTCGAAAACGGCGGATCTTCTTCGGGAACTTTTCAAGAGGCCATAGAGCCCGAAGCGATGTCGCTTGGGAAGGTCGACCGTCTTCAGTTCTTACACAAGCTGTATTTTTTACGCTTTCAATTTAAGATCTCGGCGTAAAATGCGCCAAGTCGTTCCATACCTCAGTTCGAGTTGCTGCGATCAGCGCGATGGAGCCGACTCTCCATGGTCTTCGTGTACACTCTCAGCTACGGCCGGCTGCTATATTTGCTTCACTGCGTGCTGGACGTGGTGCCTTGGGGCAGAGTCACCTTCCGCGTATTTCTGAAAGAAAGTCCGATATTAAACGGACTTTCCTCTATTGCAGACAACAAGATCGAACTTGCCAGTGATTCAAGCGTAATCTGGTCCGAATCAATGTTTGATAGTCTCAACAACCAGCGGATACCTATGTAGACTCGACCCTGAAATACCCAAACTGGATCTAGCAAGAAACCAGTAGCCGCATGCTCTCCAAGCCGGACTCATCCAAGACCCATCCACCTTTGACCCGAGCCCAAACAAACTTCATGGGTCTCTCGTTGAATGACCTCGAGCACATACGAGCCTGCTCCTAAACGGAGTTAACGAGCCGTTACAACAACAGCAATTTCTGCTATTTAACACAAATATTTCCTTGCCTAATTTTTTCCTAAAATCACATTCACACACGTATTCACACATCCACACTAGGCAAACCCTCAGCTCAGTCCATCTGCCTGTTTGTGTTTCACTTTTGGGATTTTTTCTTCTCTTTTTTTTTGCCGTAGTCGAGTAATCAATTTCAACTAGAATTACATTTATGTAAATATTTGTTCATATATACATACATATGTATGTATGCATGTATGCATGTATGTGTGTGTGTGTGTAAATATTTCACTTGTCAATAAAATTTAATGCATTTTACCGAACAAACAAATTGACAACTCAACACAGTCCAACACAGTCCATATCTACTGATTGGCCGTTTCGGAAGCCCCTGCTGTAAACTCTGTATGAGGAGACGTTGCCCCTTCCCCTCTGTGCTGTCGTTGTTCCGTTCATTGCATTCAACGAGCCTCTCTGTCTCTTGGGCGCCGGCACTGATAACCGCAAAATTCATATGCTAAATGCAAATAGACATACACACATACACAAACACACAAACATACAGCCAAAATGCATTACATGCACTCTTGCTTGCCAACCAAACTCCCTTGCGCCACTTTCAATTCCCAACCGCAGCAGATACCAAGCGACGACGCAGGAAAGGCGCAGAGCAGCAAGCAGCAAGCAGCGAGCGGCGAGCGGCGAGCAGCGTACGAGCCAACGAGGGCACAGCTGTTGATGGTTAAATAGAAACATACACACATGCATACATATGTATGTACATATGCACATGTATGAGGTAGGTTATGGTGTCGTTGAAAACGGCAAAGGCGCAGGCAAACAAATAACATAAAATAACAACAACAACAAAAATTCAGGAAGAGCCGCATGGGCACTGAAATTTATATATATGTTTGTATGTTTGTCTGCCAAAAAATTAGAAAAACTAACCAACCAGCGTATCAACCAACCACCAACAAAAGCAAAAGCAAAAGCAAAGTAAAGCATGTAAGCAAAAAAAAGTGACATAAGAAATATAACAACAACAACGAGTTAGATATTGTTATAACGGTCAGGGCTAAGTTGGCATTAGCGAGCCACGAAATATTTTAGTGTAAGGTTAGTGCTGACTGAAGGGAGAAGGTATGCCCATATCTGTATGGCCGGTAGTGCACTGAGAGGCACTACTCGTGCGTGTTGCTGTTAATGAGGTAACAGCAGTGAGAGCGAATACTGTTATGTGAGGTCTCCACAGTAATGCCACACTCCCCATCATTTTTACCTACAATTTTTCACATCAATATCTAAAATATGATATTAAATAACCTAAAACACTTTTTAACAGAAATAGAAAAAAATTTATTTTTCATCCAAATAAAAATAAAATAAAATAAAATAAAAAAAGTAAAATACAAAATAGAACTAAATTTGAAAAAAAAAAATTAATGAAAACCAAAAAAAAAAAAATAATAATAATTATAATAAGAAATAAATGTAGATAAATTAAAATAAATGAAAATAAGATATGTTAAAATAACGTGACATGAGTAAAGTAATGTAAACTAAAGTAAGTTAAAATTAAATTAATAAAAAATAAATAAAAAACTATAATATGAATAAAGTAAAATAAAAACAAAAATTAACTGAAATATTAGAACATAAAAACAAATTCAATCAAAAATAATAATATGAATATACTCAGATGAAAAATAAAATAAAATAAGAAAAGTTAGAATTTATATCGGAACGAATTTCCGTCATCCCTTGTCAATTTTGGTTTAGTAACACACCGGTTTCGGCAAACCGCCATCTTCAGTGTTTGGTTTCGTTCTTGTGTGTGTGTGTTACCAAACCAAAATTGACAAGGGATGACGGAAATTCGTTCCGATATAAATCTAGTATCCACCCTGTCGGAAAAACACAAAACCAAATCAACTCAAAAGTTAGAATAATAATAATTAAATAAATAAATATTAAAATAAACTAAAATCAAATAATGAATAAAAAAATAAAAGCATTAAAAAATTAAATAAATCGTAATAAATTTAAAATAAACAAAACAAAATATAATAATACCAATGAAATAACTTTAAAAATTTAATAAATATATCATAAGAATAAAGCAAAATAAATAAAATAAAATAAATAAAATAAAATTAATTTAAGTTGGAGTAAATAAAATAAAATAAAAATATTAATAAGATTTAAATAAATATTAAAAAAAAATTTTTTTTTAATATATAATAAAAAACATGCCAAGAAAAATTACTTAAAACAAAATAGATGCGAATAACAAAAGATAAACATAAAATAAAATAATAAAAAATACATATAAAAATTTTTTTAATAATAAATAAATAAAATAAAATAAAAAATTCAGTAAAAAAAAATATAAGGAAATAAAATTAAAAAAAAAAACACAAAAGAACAAAAATAAAGAAATAAAAACAAATTAAAAAGTATATAAAATAAAATTTCATGAAATGCAAGGAAAAAAATACAACTTAATAATCGAAACAAAAATTATAATGATATAAAATAAAATTCATTTAAAGTGAAAAATTTAATTATATTAAACAAAGTAAGGAACTTGTAGCATGCATTCAAATTTTACTACTAAAGGGTTAAATTTTATCTTAAGGTGTTAGGCCATTCTAGAATTTTCGGAAAATGGATTTTTTTATGGTCTCAAAAATGTTATCCTAAAAGATTATGGCAGATAAAAATGTCTAAATGCCCCATTTTCGTTCTCTAATTGAAGCTTCTGTTTCAGTCAGTAAGGCATACTCAAAACTTTAAACGCGTTTTCAAGTTGGCCGGAAACATAACTTAAACAATTTGCAACCGATACAGAAGTATGTAGGATTTTTTTTTTATCTGGGATTTTTTTTTATTAACAAATTTTATGCACAATTTTTTAGACCAAATTGTTACTTTTTCTTTAGAGACCCGCTATTTTGCCAAAAATGCATATATTTAAAAACCCTACGTACTTCTGTAGCTCAAAAGCATTCCCTTTACTCTTTACTCTCTATATTTTTAGTTATTTTTACGGCTCTTCTTGAATAAAAATTAATTCAAATTTTTTAGCTTACGTCTAGAGGGCATGACTTCGTAATTTTTAGCTGTAAATTTTAAAAATATACCGTTATTACTAATGATTATATTGCTAACAAAAAAATTTTACAACCACCAGAAACGAAATTCCGTCATCTCTACTGATATTGCCTCAAATATCCGAACCCATTGCTTTTTCAAAATTTCAGTCAAAGTGGCAACACACTATTTACATTATTTAACAGCATAATTCCGAACAGCTGACTTATGTTCGGTCTCAGAGTGCGCTTACAGACAAGCGAGCGCGAGAGAGCACACGCGCTGTACAGCTCAATGCGGAGTGCACCAAAGAAGCCAAAGAAAAACAAAACCAAATGAAAATGCTACAAAACGGAATTATTTATAAACGGTCTTTTGGTTGTATGCTGTTGCTGCTACCTGTTTGCAACATGTTCGATAGCTCGTGTGTTAGTTGGATGGCATTCATCAATTAAGTCATGAATTTACTGCTTGTGGAATGTGTGTTGATGGAGGTCGGGGTAGTAGTAGGAAAATAAGCCCCGACTCTTAGTGGAGATCCAAAATTTGGACTTTTTTTGTACGATAGACGCTTGAGAATGGTTAGGCGGTGAGGGATTTGAAGAATTTGACTCCCTAATCATCGCCTATAATCCTCCTAGGTCGAATATACTTCGATTGTGGCACCCGTGATGAAACTAGGCAAAACCTCTTACACTTTAAGCAGATTCTCAACTGGAGATCTGCCCAGGGGGCCTATAAGTTGGCCTAGAATTCTTAAAAGCCCTCTCTTTGGATGGGGTAATGATTGAAAATGGAACTGGTGATAGTGATTAGACGGTGAAATTAAGCTCTGACCTGTGGGCTTATAAGTTGTGGTTATTAGGGATCAAGGGGATCGCTGAATCAACTGAAGATATAGGCAGTGAGGTGGCTAGGCACATATACCTCACGACAAAGACAAAATATGCTAATGCATCATGAGTTTACTACACCCTTCGGCACCTGGCAGTGAGCTCAGAGCCCTCTTTACCAATTGTTTACCCTGAAATCCTGTGACTCAAAATATTTATACTATTACTGCCATCCACAATAGCTCCACAAGCGCCCACAATCACACGCCGCCATACAATCACGTCCATAACAAAACACAAAACCAGCAAGCAATCTTTGAAGTCGTCCACGCAACATCGAACTAGCCGACAACACAGCAGACCAAGCAGCCACCACCAGCCGACCGACTGCTAATGCTGCAACAGCTTCGCCATGCACGAGCGCCCAGCACCACTGCTGAGTTTTAGCGTTTTGTATGGTGTGCGAGCGTTTTTCTCCATTAGTTTCGTGCCGGTTTTTGTGCCGTTTAGACGTGTTTTGAGCGAATTGAAACGAACGAAGGGAAACGATTTGAAGTTCGAAGGAAATTTTCACGTATAAAATTTAAACTTCAGCTAGAGTAGGCACAAGGTGTCCACATAACGATGTAGTGCGGATTTGAAAATTATATTTAGAAATAAAAAATTTGAAAAAAATATTAAAATTAAAATTTTAAATTGCAAAATCAATAGCAATTTGTAGATATGCGCGTGTGTGTGTGTTAATTAAAAGATGATTAAAAGTGTGGAAAATTAATAAAAAAAAATTTCAAAAAAATTCACAATTTTTTGAAACCAGAAAATATTAAAAAATCCATCCATTTAGGTAGCGCAACGAATCAATCCATCAAAGCAAATCTAAAATTTGTTCGCCTTAAAGCGGAATTATTGTATAAACGTGTGTGTGCGCAAACATACAAGCAAATCAAGAGATATACGAGTATAAATAGGAAGCGAAGACGCGACGCGACGCGACGCTGTGACGTAGTATATTCTTCCTCTGCTTTTAACGCAGTCGTGTTAATGCTTTGTTTGTGTAATTTCTGATTTTTTCCCAATAATTCTTGTATTCTTTGTGTGGGTGTGTGTGTGTGCGTGTATTTGTTTATACATCAATTTTTGTCTCTTCGCTATTTATGCCGGTGCGTCGTCGCTGCTACGAAGCATTTATTGTCGAACAGGTAGCGAGTGCAAGCAAATACACACACAACGCGACGGATGCTACCTGAGCTGCATGCGATTACATTTTTCTTACATCGATTATCGAGTGACGTGCAATCACCACTACACGAATTTATCAATCACACTTTTCTGCAAAGCAAAAAAAAAATACAAAAGTTTTTGTTCTTTCTTTTTTTATTTAATAATTTTTGTGCTGAGTAATTGCTTGGGAAATTTGCTGCACTTATGCAGTGCGAAGCGAAGTAAGCCAAACAAAATCAGTGAGAAGAGCAAAAAATAAAATAAAAATAAAGCAATCGAATGCCAGAAAATTATTGCTAAAAATAGTGAAGCACAGAGCGACGGTAAGCAACCCGTGTAGTGCATGTAAATAGAAACCGGTAAAAGGAGTTGTGTGCGAAAAGTAGCTGGGGAAAAAAAATTGCAAAAATAAAAACAAAATAAACAAAAACAATCAACACGTTGTTAGCAGCAGCAGGCATTGAGTGCAGCAGTGAAGGGAATAAAGAATTTAATGTAAGTTTGGGATTTAATTCATACGAAAATACCAAAATATACTTACTTAGAATATTTTCATAAGTGTTGTGTGGCAAGGAATTTTAATGTTAAGAAGCTAGAAAGTGCAACGTAGAAGCCAGGAAAAGTCAATTAATTAATAATACTCAAAAAAATTAATTAAAAAAATAATAAATGAAATAAGTTAAAACAGTATTGAAAAAATACAGAAATACAAGGATGTCGATCACATGTACAAGGGGAAAGTGGGCAAAATCTGCACTCTCTTTAATAAAATGCCTATGCTGTTATCCAGTTTTTTATCCAGTTTTGAACGAAGGTATGCTCAAATTATCTAGTTTGTTACCCAGTTTTGGCTGGCAGGGTAAATAGAGATAAATTAAATTTAAAACAAAAATAGTTAGATAAAATTAAAAAAATTAAAATAAATAACAATGTTGGCTCAGTGGTAAGGCACTTGCCTGTGAAGTCAGGCTCAGGTTGGTTCGATCCCTGGCAAAAGAAACGTGATGGCGAGATGTGGTGATCTCCGAAACAGCTGTCACTTATACCAATTTTTCTTTGTTGTATAACTAAATATTCAATTCCAAAAAATTCTAACGAAATAGGTGTTTTGAATAAAGCTATTTCACTTCGAACCACAAAAATAAAAAAATAAAATTAAAATAAAATTTAATGCAACTAAATCAAGAGTGATATATTTCGAAATTCCCTAATTTTTAAAAGAAAAAAAACCAAAAAAAAATTCTAATTTAATGGGAAATGTTATTTTTCATTCGAAAGAACATTTTTTGGCATTTATTTTTATTTTTTTGAAGATTATCTTTTTCAAATGTTGGCCGCGGAAACGTCTCCGCAGATGATCCATCCGTTGAGTCCAATTTTCGATGACTCGTTCAAGCATTTCGACTGGTAACTACTGGCGTATGACACACGTGATGTTTTGCTCCAAGCCATGAATCGAAGCTGGATTATCCGCATAGACTTTAAACTTTACATATCCCCACAGGAAAAAGTCTAACGGTGTGATATCAAACGATCCTGGTGGCCAATCAGCTGGCGCAAAACGTGAAATTAACTGCTCAGCGAGTTGTTCCCCCAATAATTCCAAATAGTCGGTTATCATGGCGCGATAACAGTCACCATTGATGATTGTGTTCTCATCTGGGCCTCATGGCTGAAAAACAATTTGGCTCTAAAACGCCAAAATTTTTTTAGACATAAAAAAAAAGAAAGTCAGTCGCATCTGAGTATAGTAAACACGTAAATTCTTACCTGGAGTACTCTAAAAAGTGCACAATCAACAAACTGTAAATACTGAAAAGAATTTAGAAAGCATTTTCAAGTAAAAACCAACAAAAAAAAACCTCAAGAGGTGATCAGAATGACAGAAGCTACTCAACAAATTTTAATTTTTGCTGTTGATTGCTACAAAATCAGCTCTTTTTTGACCTTAGTTGTTATATTTTTTGTGGAGCGCAAAGCAATTGTGGTCGAAATTTTGATTGAAAGTATTTATAATAATTTCTGTACACAAACAAATTTTAACGGTATTTATTTTAATGATCTTTGGAATTTATTCCATACACAAAGTGTATTTTGAGCAAATAAAAGGAGTTTTTGAATAAAAATTTTAAGCTTGATAAGGTGAACAACTTTAATACTGTGAAGAGACCAGATACGACTGTAATATGTAAAAAAAAATAAAAATTATGTATACATTCCTTTGTTCATCCCCCCTTTTTCCTTTCTGTTTCGACGGATACAAAGCAATTTGGCTGGACACCGGTCCGAGTTTGTTTTCAGAAATCGAAAACTGACCCAATAATTGGATCGAGTACAGAGAGGACTCATATTCCAGAGATGGTAACTATTCAAAAATTGCCTGAGGTATGGGAAAAAGTAGTCGCTTCCCCGTCGGACAATACTTTTTATTTTTTGTTTTATTTTTTATTTTTCAACAAAAAGCACCTTTTCGAGTACAAAAAATTTATCGAATTAATGTGCACATCCGATACAAAAAAATATATAAATTTATTTTGCTAATTTTGTGCTATTTGTGGTTGTAATTAATTGCATGACAATAAAATAATTTTTTTCCATTAAATTCAAATTTCAAAAAGCTAATTTTGCTAATTCAGTGTATTGTTTGTATAGCTACTAAAGCCAAAATACTTAATTAATTTATACAAGTTATTTCTACCGTTAAGCGTATGAAAATTATCAAAACTTTAAATTATTTCGAATTTTTATACGAAAAAAAAATTTAGGAAAAATTCAAGCATGAAAAAAGTAAATATTTTCATTGCTGCTGGGAAAAAAATTCGCTCATCAAAATTTCTATTTATACAACTAATTAAGCAAAAGTGATGCCTACACAAAAGCATTAAACGCAACAACAACAATAACAAATGCTGGCAAAAATAATTGCCAAAATTCTTTTTTTTTAGCATTTTAAAGCTATTTTTTAGTATTTATTCTATATAAGCAAACAAGCTCAATGAAATTCAATAAAAATATTCAGTTATAACAAATTAAATAGCATAAAAATTTAAACAAAAAAAAAATGTATTCAATAGCTTTTCAATTGCATGCACTAATATTTTCCCTCGTGCAAAATAAATTATTTGCGTTGAAATTTGGCCGAAAAGCTCTACGTGTTGACATAAATAAAGCTTGAAAAAATCCCAATCGCCAATTTATGTGCTCAATGACACTTAGACAATTAAACATTTTTTCAGGCAGGTATGAATTTATTGCTAAAAATTTAATATAAAAATATTGAAAATAATAAATATAAATACGAAATAAAAAAAAACAATAAAAAAATGAAAATTAAAAAAAAAGAAACAATAAAAAATATTAAAAAATAAAAAAAAAAAAAAAAAATTAAAAATATAAAAAAAAAAAAAAAAAAAAAAAAAACATATATAAAAAATAAAAACTTAGAAAAAAAACGAAATATATAAAAATAATAATAAATAAAAAATAAATAAAAAATTTAAATTTAAATAAAAAATAAAATAATAATAAAAAATTAAAATAATAAAAGTAGATTAAAAAAAAAATCAAAAAAAAAATATAAAAGAAATAAATATTTAAGAAAAAATAAAACAAAATATATATAAAAAATAAAAAAGAAATATGAAAAAAAAAAAAAGAAAAATTAAATTAAAGAAATAAAAAATTAAAAAAAAAATTACATGTAATTTTAATTTTTAATACGCAGAAAAAATAAAGCGAAAATTAAAGAATTAAAATACAAATTTGAAATAACAGAAACTAAATTTTAAATAACCAAATGAAAGTAAAAAATTCTGAAGATCAAAAAAATAAATATAATGACAACGAGAAAAAAACCTAAAACTAAACTAAGAAAATAAATATATTAAAAATTAAAAATATAAACAAATAATATTGAATAAAGTACAAAATACGATTTAATATAATTTTAATAAATTTTTATTATAGAAATATATACAAATTTGTAAAAAAAATTAAAAAAAAAAAACAATAAAATTTTTTTAAAATTCTTAATTTATTTAAGAAGAAATATTAAAATTAAAAATAAAAAAGATCAAAGAATAAAAAAATGAAATTAAAATATATTATTTCACTCTTTGTTAATAAATTTTAAAAGAAAAAATAATAATTTTTTTTTCGAAAAAGTGCTAATTTGTGCTAATTTAATTAGCAACTTTATGTTTGCACAAACGTTTGCATTAATATATGTTTGCATGGAAAGGATGATCCATTTCGAGGTTCCCTACTTTCTTAAGGAAAAAAAACGCAGATGATTCAAATTTAAGAATGTTATTATCATTCGAAAGAACATTCTTTGGCATTTATTTTTTCAAAGATTATCTCTATCAAATGTTGGCCGCGGCTGCGTCTTAGATGGTCCGCCATCAGTTAAGTCCAATTTTCGATGACTCGTTCGAACATTTCGACTGGTAACTGGCGTTAGGACACGCATAATGTTTTGCTCCAAGGCCTGAATCGAAGCGAGATTGTCCGCATAGACTTTAGACTTTTCATATCCTCACAGGCCCACAGGAAATAGTCTAACGGCGTGATATCACACGATCTTGGTGGCCAATGGACCGACCTAAAACGTGCAATTATCTGCTCACCGAAGTGTTCTTTCAATAAATCCATTGATTGATGCAATGTGTGGTGGGAAGTGGCGGCGGCGTCTTGTTGAAACCAAATGTCGCGGAGATCACGAGCTTCCATTTCAGTCATCAAATAGTCGGTTATCATGGCGGGATAACGGTCGCCATTGACTGTTACGTTCTCATCGGCATCATTTTTGAAGAAATATGAACCGATGATTCCACCAGCCCACAAACCACACCGAACCGTTGGTTTTTCTGGATGAAATGACAGCTCTTGAATCTCTTCAGGTTGCTCTTCGTCCCAAATGCGACAAATTTTACTTGTTTACATACCCATTGAGCCAGAAATGGTCCATATGGCTGAACGAAATTTGGCTCGAAAACGTCGGATCTTCTTGGAAGCTCTCAAAAGCCCATTGAGTGAAGCGATGTCGCTTGGGAAGGTCGAGCGGCTTCAGTTCTTGCACAAGTTTTCGATTTAAGATCTCGACGTAAAATGCGCCAAGTCATTCCCTACGTCAGTCCGAGTTGCTGCGAACGGCACCGAATCGACTTTCCACGGTCTTCGTGTACACTCTCAGCTACGGCCGGCCGCTATATCTTCTTCACTGCGTGCTGGACGTGGTCTATTCGATCGAATATTATCCAATAATGGATTTTCGTAATAAAGTTGAATGATTTGTAAACGTTGCTCAGGCTGAAGTCTTTCCATGATGAAATGCCAAAAAATACTGAACAAAAACAACATGACAGCTCGACATGACTCACGCGTGATCTGTTAAAAAAAGGCCATTGAAAAAAATACTTCTACTTGAATCACCCTTTATGTATATGCGAGTGACGACGCTGTTATTTAATGAACCAACATAATGACAAAAATAGCAACAAACACACAAATTGTGTTGCAACAAAACACTCTTTTTTACTTTTTTTTGTGTGTGTCAAATTCAAAAACTTTTGTTTTCGTTTCAAATTTTCAACGAATTTTTCGTCGTATTTTTTTTTGCTGCTGCTGTCGATGCTATTCCTCAATATACATAAATTGCTAAATAATTCTATTTATTTATTTCTTTGCTTACATACACAAACAAACAAGCACCCGCGCACACGCATATGTACATATATATGCGCCAGAAAATTAGATTATCATCAGCTGTCAACAGCTGTAAATAGCAAAATATGTAAAAAAATATTTCTGTAATAGACGCATATTGTTGTTGTTGTTGTTGTCGTTGTAACTATACGCTTTTGCTAATCGCACTCAATGTGGTTTTACGTTGAGTGGTATGCTCCGAGTGAGTGAGTGAGTGAGTTGTTAAAAAATTACGCCATCAGCGTTCAAAACCACCGAATAACTAACCTCCAACGTGCTTGAGCGTGGATCGTTAGTGCGTGGAATGTTGACAGCTTACGAACGGCCAGCAGCTGCTTATTGATAACTAACTATCTGCTGCACAGCTCTATTATTATCTAAAATAACAACAGCAGCAGCAGAGGCTAGTTTCGATTTTCGAAAGTATGCAAATTTTTGTGTTTTTTCTTTTCTTTTTTTTAACCATTTTTAATTTGCCCATTTTATTACAGTAAATGTTGATTTTATTGCCAGAAGATTGCTTTAGATTTACTAATCGCTCAGAAAACTACCGAAACAGTTGAAATATGAACTTATGAAACGTTTAAAAATTGAGAAACTGAACTTATGAAACGGCTAACAATTGAACCCAACATATATTACAGAAAGTTTGCTATAAATGTTAAGATGAAGATATTATGTGTTAGCAAGGTAAAAGTGAACTTCTAGAACACCTCCTAGTTCCGCAAAAACATCGGCTGACTTAAAGAAATATTCCAATGTGGTTCTGCAGAAGTGAACTTTTGTCAATTGAAGCTTTTATAGACTTCAGGGAATAAACTGAACTTGCGAAACGCCTATATAGTACAGAAATTTTGCTGTATATATGAAGATGAAGGTTTTTTGTGTTTACAAGGTCAAACAGAGCTTCTGGTACACCTCCCAGTTCCGCAAAAACACCGGCTTACTTAAAGAAATATTCCAATGTGAATCTTTAAACACTTGGAACGAAGAAATGAACTTTTGAAAGACCTCATAGTTGCAGAACTGAACTTATGGAACACATCTATAGGCAAATATTTTGCTACAAATGTCAATTGAAGCTTTCATAGACTTCAGAGAATAAACTGAGCTTGAGGAACACCTAAATTGTACAGAAATTTTTCTTTAAATAAAGAGATGAAAGTATAATGCGTTTAAAAGGTAAAAATGAACTTCTGGAACAGCTTACGGTTTCACAAAAACACCGGCTAACTTAAAAAAACATTTGGAACGAAGAAATGAACTTTTGAAACATCTCATAGTTGCAGAACTGAACTCATGGAACACACCTGTACTAAACGATTTCACTCTAAATATCAAATAAAGCTTTTTTAGCCTTCAGAGCATTAACTGAACCTGTGGAACACCACTATTTTCAAAACTATTGACTTAATAATACTTTTTTTAAATGACTCCAAAGCTCCTAATAACTTCACAGTACCGCTGAGCTCATTAACTAATTTATTTACACTTTTATGTGTGTCATAAACATTAATGTATCCACATTTATCTGTAGTTTTACTGTACTTAACGCAAACTGGTAAAATACTCGTAAATAAATGCAATAAGCAGCCATTTGACGCTCACTTTTAGCTGCCGCCCCTTATACTGCCATTTGCGAATGCCTAATTTTTTTTTTACGATATTTGTTAGCTCATACTAATGAACTGCATAAACACAGAGAATAATTAACAAACAGTGACAAAAAGTGCAGGCGCTTTAACGAACGAACGTCAAAGGAGACATCTCAGTCGCATAGGCTTGACTCAACTTTCCATGCAAAACGCCTTCAGCTTCAGAGTCTAAGTGGGTCTCAACCTACAGAGAGAGCAAATTGCTCGTCTATCGTTGAGTATATATGTATGTTTGCCCCACAAATGAGGGTCGCTGGGGTCAGCATCGAGCAGTAGCAGTATAGAACTGAAAAGTGTACTAAATACCGTTAAAGATTTGCAGTGATTTACATTTGTGAGAAATACATATGAAATAAAAAAGAAAAAAACAAAAAAAAAAACAAGAATTGCACGAGTATGTGCTCCACTTTTGTATAGATATTTTTCTTCTTGTGGCGATAAAAAATGAAATAAAATAGCAACGACGACCAAGTATTATTTGCGATTGCCACCTCAGTTGTTGCCACTTTTACCGCCAATACACTCACATACAAGTACATACCTGCACTTGGGTATTTTACTATGCAAAATCGCTAATGCTTAGCCTTTTTTACTTTTGTTGTCGTTTTTTTGTTTTTTTTGTTTTTCGAGTGAGCAGCAGTGCTCTAGAGGTTACCAGCACAAAATCACACAAATTGGCGCAATAAATGTCAGTCTAATTGTTGCTGTTCTGAGCATTGGGATTGGTAGCATAGATTTTTTCGCTTTTTGCCTTTTATATATTTTAGTATTTAATTTCGAAATAGATCTAGCTCTATTGGTGCTAGTGTGACATAGTTGCCTAGTGACATAGCCTAGTTCCTTTCGCAGAAGCCGCGACCATGGTGGTAGGTTGACGATAAATATTTAATGTAGTTCATGGACATAAAAGGTAGAAATGTGTACTTTTGAAAATTCTATGCCATTTTGGTTCTCCTTGGTTATCTTCACCAAACTGTATTACGAAACTACCCCTTTGGTGCTTAAAATAGTATTTTCATATCGTTAGAAGCACAAAAAAATTTTTTTTAAACAAACTAAACCAATATATCTTTGAAAAGCACTTCTCAAACCTTTTAACTATATTTGCACCATGTACTGGGATCTATTAAATGCAGAAAAACACAAAAACTATTCTTGTTCGCAATGAATTTGGTGTCTTAAACTTCAACTCAGGAAAGTTTAAAGCAAAGACAAATTGGCGACTCATTGATGACGAAAGTTTATGCAGCTGTTACTGAAAAAATTCTTCCCGAAAGTATGGAACTATACTTGAAGCACCTAGTGTATGCTATTAACTAAAGTAAAATATAAAAATAATACTAACTACTTTACAGTACAGGGTTATTCATTTTGCTGCTTCGAAAATAAACGTAAATAAAATGTATTTAAAATAAATTTTTTCATGAAATTCCTTTTTTTATTACAAAACTTTAACCTTGGTGATATATGTGAAACACCACACATCATTCAAATGACCGCCTCGTGAATTTTGGCAAACTTCGATCCGTTTCAGGTAATTTTCGAACAGTTTTTGGCACATATTGGGCGGTATCTCAGCCATAACTTGACGAAAGTTGGTTTTAAAGTGCTCAAAAATTGAAGGTTTATCCGCATAAACATGGTCTTTCGCGTAGTCCCGCAAAAAAAAAAAAATAACGGTGTCAAATCGCACCATCTCGGTGGTAAATTGGCAACGCCAAGACGATAGATTACGCGGCCTGGCAAATTTCTCTTGCCGAATTGACAGTGGCAATCGTGCCGTTATCGTTTTCATAGAAGTAAGTTCCAATCACACCTCCGGATGGGTAAATTCCTGAACCCCTAATCAGCAGGGGGTGCATTCGGGTCTTCGACTACACTTACACTTACAGCAGCGACGCTTGAGGCGGAACGAGCGAAACGATGATGCACAGGTCTTACGATATCTGTAACCGATCCAGTCTTTTTCGTAGTCTTCATATTTTAATAAATAATAATTTTTTTTTTACATATTTTCGTGTTTATTGAGCTAGTTTGTTTTAATAATATGAACTTTCACCGTTATCCCATTACATTTCTTCATTTTATAAACTCATTTCCAACTCAATATTGCTCAGAACCTCAAATATTTGCGCTTAAGCATTACTTTTATTACCATTTCCATCACGGAATAATTGCGCCAGCAGCTGCTACTTTGAAGTACACACACACATACACTTGATTTTACACTTAAACAAACAATTCTATATGTATGTATATCCCCTAACCACTGCCATCACCACGCCACACACACATTCCTCCCTACATACATATCCTCATTACAATTCTAAGCGCAGCGGTGGCGAGCGTATGTTCTTCATATCCTTTTGTTTACAGGATCATTTCGTCGTCATCATCGTCGTTACAAAGCAATATGTCAGCAGATCACCCGCTGTGCACGTAGTACAGATAGGCAGGCAGGCAGGAGGGTATTTAGTTTTTGTTTTCGTCTCTAGGCATTCATTTCATACCTACTACTACAAGAGATCTGTACAAGTGCCTTCGGCAATGAGTTTACCCACTCGCTCTCTCTCTCTCTCTCTCTTTCTTTCTATCCCCTTTTTCTCTATTATTACAAGTGTGCTTAGTGCGCTGAGTCTATCGTGTCAGCTGACTACTGTGTCACTGAAGTCAAGCAGCCAGGCTGGCAGGCAGGCAGCTGTGGCTGGCTTAGTGGTAAAAACGAGTTTTTCTCTACTCCAATTCGGCATGTCGTCGTGTAGATGTTGTAGAGCATCGCAGTGGCAAGTAGACTAATAAAGGATATCAAATTACCTGCAATTGCGCACACACGCGTTTCTTCCATTAGACTCTCATACCCTTGTTGTTTTTCCTATTGTCAGAACTGCTTGTGAGGTTTTGGCTGTGCAATAATTGGTTATTTTATAAGTTAGCGAAGCTTCAGTGAGTTTGCCATTCAAAAGTGACTGCGAAGATTATTTTTGCAATTTTAGGGCTGAATTTTTTACGGAAGACCCTTTTTTACGTTAAAAAAAAATAATCTGGGATCAATTCTAAGACATTCTTTTGAATTTGTTGATTCAAAAATCTTGTCAGCTTCTAACTAGTCCGTTGACATATTGTATTGAACTACTTTATAGTTTACTTTCTTGGCTTTCAGATTGGTGTGATAGCCCTGGCTTCATAGGCTGGTGTACTCGATCTTTATTTGTATTTGATTTCCATCGAAATCTTTCTATGGAAAAAGGATCCTTTTGCCTTTTTCTAGAATATTTTTCAACTGGAAATATCCCAAATTTCATCTTAAATAGATTGAGTTTATTTCTATAATTCTCCCGAGCACTAACCAGACTCAAAAGGGTTGCCAACTGCTCGAATTTAAATAAAAGTATATTATAAGGGAATTAAACACTGTAATATTTATTAAAAAAATATATTTTTAGTAGGGTTGCCAACTGTTAAACACCTTTTTTTTAAATAAAATTTTAAGAAATTGAGTAGTAACCCAGCCAAATATTGCTCCAGAGGCAATAAGAGCTATAAAATATAAAAAAATATTACAATACAAGCATCAAAATTTTGGCAGTGTTGCCACATATTCAAACAAAAAATTAGTGCAATGAAATTCCGAAGCATATATGAAATTGTAGGCATGAATTATAGACATTTATCCAAAGAAGTTTAGTGAAGCGTTGAAAATTTTACTCAGAAGTGCTGCCAGATGTTTAGAATTTTAAAATAAGAAAATTTTGAAAGTAATATTAGAAAAATAATATAATTTACTTAACACACTGAGGAAAATGGTTAGAGGCACATTTTAATTAAAATATTTTTAACAGCGTTGCCACATTTTTAACTTAATTTTTTCACTGCCCGCTGTTTAAATTTTTTTTTTTTTGAGGTGAAAATAATGCACTAATATTCTTTATGCCAACTTTTTTATATTTTTAAGCTTACAACTAAAACAATTTTAGTTATTGTTGCCACCTGTGTGAAATAATTTAAAAAAATCCTAAACAAATAAAAGATAGGCAAATTGGTGTTTTATATACAACAAATATCAGTTTACAGCTAAAAATATTTTTAACATAAACAAGAGTTGCCACCTGTTCGAAATTAAGAATTAAGTTGAACATCAGTCAATGAATCTCAAATCAAAAAGATTTATTTAATTATTATAGCAGATAACAGTGAAAATAATTTTTAAATTGGGTTGCCACCTATTTGCGTTTTCTTCGCTGAAAGATGATTTAAGAAGTTATTAAAAAAAATTAATTTTTGAAAGATTTATGACAATGGTATTTTAGGTTTACCATTTTCCAACTACTTTTTCACCAATTTTCCAATCAAGTCCCTCCAACAACTCTTCTCAAGCTTTTTCCCTTTCGTCTTAATCTTTTCGAATACCTTTCAAGTCATTAAGGTATGTTATTGCATTTCCATCTAAAATTTCTGCTCTCCCTTCTAACAACTCACTTTCCACACTACAGTTAGCCAACCAGCCAGTCATCCAGCCAGCCATCCAGCCCGCCAGCCATTATTGTTTTTCTGCGCATCTTTTCACTCTACATTTCCGGTTCTTTTTGCTGTGACAAAAAAAAAAACTATAAAAAACTTCGCAATGCACATTCCTCCAAGCGGAAACATGCCACAAAAACAAATGTAAAGTTGATGCATTTTCGCTGTCATTGACCATGAAAGCGAAGAGATGAGCGTTAGTGAGAGGAAAAATAGTGTAGAGAGAAAAAAGCGAAAAGGGCTTGCAACAGAATATAGTAGAGACGATAAAAAGTAAAATAAAATACTTCACTCGTTAAAATAGCGAAAAAAAATTATTAAATGTAAAAATTTAAAAAAAAAATTAAATACTAAAAAATTAAATTAAATATAATTTAAAAAAAGAGATAAATAAAAGTAAAAAGGTAAAATATTAAAAAGAGTTTAAAAAAGGAAAAACGTTCAAAAATAAAAATTCCAAAATTAAAATATACAAAAAAATAAGAAGAATTATAAAATTAAAAAAAAAATTAATAATTTTTTTTTGAAAAACATAAAAAATATGAAAATTAATATCAAAACTATAAAAAAGGCCATTTCAAAATAGTTAAAAATAAATTAACAAAAATATAAGAAATTTAAAACACTAATAAAATTAAGAATTTTTTAAAGAAGTAAAAGGAGCTAAAAAGTGAAACATTAAAAGAAAAAAAAAAAAAATAAAAGAAAATAAAAAAAAAATACAAAATAAAATTTTAAAAATTAGAAAATAAAAACTTTTGAAAAGGGGAAAAAATTAAAAGGAAATTAAATAAAAAAAGGCAAGATATAAAAAAAATAACAAATTGAAAAATTTCAAATTAATAAAATAATTGTGGAAAAAAATAAAAGAAAAAAAAATAAAAAAATTTGTTCTTTTAAAATATAAATAAAATTAATAGTATTAAAAATAAGAAAGAGTTTAAAAAATAGAACGTTAAAAACATAAAAAAAATTTGAAATAAAAAATAAATAAAACAAAAATTGAAAAAAAATTTTTTTAAATGAAGAAATTCAAGAAAAATTAAAATAAGAAAAATTAAAAATAATATTTATAAATTTAAAAATTAAGAAAAAAAATTATAATTAAAGAAAATTAAAAAATTAAAGCTAATAAAAATAATGAAGAGCTTAGAAAGGTAGAGAATTAAAATGAAAAACTAAAAAAAATTTTTTGGGATAAAAGAAAAATTAAAATTAAAAAAAAAAAATTGTAAAATTTATGAAAATATAAAAAAAATTAAAAAAATAGAAAATAAAAATTTTAAATTTAAAAAGTTAAAATATATGAGAAAAAAAATTTTAAAAAGAAAAAATATAAATATAAAAATTGAAAAAAACATTTAAAGTTTTAAAATTTCAAAAATTGAAAAATATTATTTCAAAAAATTAAATTATTAAAATTAAAAAAAAAAGATAATTTTTTTTTTACTTTTATTTGTAAATTTAAGAAATTATTGAAATGGAACAAAATTTCGAAATAAAAAAATCTAAAATTATAAAAAAAAACTAATTATCTTTAATTTCGAAACTTTAAGAAAAAGTGCAATATTGAAAACGAAGGAAATGATCTGAAAATATTTATTTTAAATTAATATTTGAAGTATTTTCGCTTGTTAATTACATGTATTTATGTACGAATATGTGTATAAAATTTCAACATTTGTTTTTTATTGTTTTTGTTTTCACATTCACACACATTTTCCACACAATTTTCAGCAAACAATAGTTATATTTTCTCAAAAAGCTGCCAGTAAGTTTTCTGTTGTCAAAAATATTTTCATATTTATGTACATATATAAATGTGTGTGTGCGTATATTCAGGGCTTGTTTAATTTCGCCAAAAAACATCGCAATAACAAAATTTGCACATAATTTTGTAATTTGCACTAACGTCAAATATTGGACATGATGATGCTTCTCTTGCACTTGACACAATGTCAAATTCGCATTTGCACAGACACAAAAAAAAAAAAAAATATGCAAAGAAAATAAAAATTATTAAAAATATTTGCTAAAATTTGTTATCAAAAGCAAAAATATTTTGCAATTAACAAAAATGTCATTGTTGAGCGCTGTGAGAGGCGTGTTGACAAGTGCAATGTTTTTTGGAATTTTTTTTATTTTCCTAAATTAAAATTTTGATAAGATAAAAAGTTGATGAAATTAAAATGAAAAAAAAAATAAATAAATAAAAATGAAAAATTTTTGTTCTAATAAATATTTAATATTCTTCTGCTCTGCATTTGGTCTAAATGCTTTTAATTATTTTTGACGGTATTCCTTTGTTATTTGATAATGGCAATCAGTGGCATAAGGAGATTAAAATATTTATTCAATTAATATTTGTACACGCATTTATATATTTACATACATATATATTATTTTTGTAGTAAGTGCATTTTTTGATGCATTAAAATTTTTAGTGTCCCCATACGATTTACGAAATTCACTCAGAATTTTTACACACTCACAAATGGAAAAATTTCCGTAAATTCAATATTTTTCATTGAAAACCCCAGTAAAAATTATGAATATCGTTATCTCGTCTTAAAATCAAAAATTTTCTATAAAAATTATTTTTTTATAATAATATATGTATATAAAATTTTTTTGGCTACACAAATACATATACATACTGTATGTATGCATATTTATCAAATTTTTCAACTCGTTAAGCAAACAAAAGCAATTTTCCATTCATTCGGTCATTGAAAAATCAATTAATGCATAAATAAAATAAATAAATTTGAATTTTTTCAATTTTTTTTGTTTTTGTAAAAAATGCAAATTCTATTACAACAAAAAAAAACCAAGAACAACACAAACCTTAAAACCATAAATAAAGCATAAATTTATTTATGCATTTGAGAAAATAATATATACATATGTATGTATATATGTGTGTGTGTGTGTGTA
Organism: Neoceratitis asiatica; assembly: GCA_030068015.2. Lineage (NCBI taxonomy): Eukaryota > Metazoa > Arthropoda > Insecta > Diptera > Tephritidae > Neoceratitis > Neoceratitis asiatica. The sequence goes on along the minus strand of CM061525.1, from coordinate 95,286,995 downwards.
TACATGTAAATTTTTGGCAAATAAATAAAATAAAATTTCCAAGCAGTAAAATGATAAAGGAAAATTTTTGCAGCTGACAAGTCAATAAAAGCGAAGGAGTTTGCTCAAGTAATTTTGCGCATTTGAAATATTTGCCAAAGCAATTCATTGAAGTGTTAAATGAGAAAAAATTGTAAGAAAAAAAATTTCAATTAAAATGAAAAATTAAAAAATTAATTGTGAAAATATGTGAAGGGTGTGAAATATACGAGTACAAAAAATGCACAGTAAACTGTTAAAATATTTAGCAAATATTACCTTGCCTCAGACTAATTTTATTCTCACAGAATTGAAGAAGAAAATTAAATAAGAAAAAATAAATAAATTAAAATAAAGATTAAAAAAATTAGAGCAATAAAAATTAGAGCAACAAGTGTAGAAAATTGAAAAAAAGCAAAGCAATTATTTCAAATTAAACAAAAAACTTAAAAGAATTAAAAGATTTTGAAAAGCAAAATAGTTAAAAAAAAAACAACAAGCTTGAGCACGTTTTTTTTTAATAATACATCTTTTAAATACCAAAAAAAAAAACTTAGAAAGGAGAAAAAAATATATTTTCCAAAATTCCGAAAATTCAAAATTCTAATATTTTAAATATTCAAAATTTCAGTATTTCAAAAAAATCAAATTTCCAAGTTTCAAAAATTCAAAAATTTTGAAAAAATTATAAATTTCTAAAATTTAAAATTTCAAAATTACTCAAAACTTCGGAAACTTAAATTTCAAAAATTCAAAGTTTCAAAAAATTTAAAATTTCAAAATATAACAATTTCAAAAAAATTCAAAATTTCAAAAAAAAATCAATAATTCACTAATTTAAAATTCCAAAATAAAATTCAATATCAAAAAAAATAAATAAATAACAAAAATAGGAAATTTCGTAAACTCAAATTTCATAACTTTTAAAATTTTAAAAAGTTCAAAATTTAAAAAAATTCACAATCACAAAAAATTGTAAATTCTAAAAAAAATTTTTTTTTTTAAATTCACAATCGCAAAAAATTTTAAATTCAAAAAAAAAAAACTAAATTTCAAAATATTCAAAATTGAAAAATTCAAAATTTCAAATAATTCAAAATAACAACAAAGAATTCAAAAAAATCTAAATTATAAAAAAAAAATCAAAACCTCATGAATTGAAATTCCAAAAAAAAACTAAATACCCATAAAATTCTAAAAATAAAAAATATAAAACTTCATAGTCTCAAATTTCAAATTATTTAAAATTTTGAGATTCAAAAAATTCAAAATTTTACAGAAATTCACAATTCCAAAAAATTTTAATTCTACACAAATTCAAAATTAAAATAAAATTTACAACAAATATATCAAAATTACAAAACTATTCCAAATTTCAGAAATAGAAAATTTCATAAGCTCAAATTTCAAAATACAAAAACTTCAAAGAATTCAACATTTCTAAAAATTCAAAATTTAAAAAAATTCAAAATTTCAAAATTTTAAAAATTTAAAAATTGAAAAAATTCAATAACTGTAATTTCAAAATGAACAGCAATTTTCTATAACTAAAAAATCTTAAAATTTATTTAAAATTCAAAAATTTTCCAAATAGAATACAAATTTTTTTTTTTTTAAACAAGTTCATTTTGCCACAAAATATTAATATAAAAAGTTGCTATTAGTGAAAGTAAAATTTCTATTCTATGAGGTAAAAGCGCATTTGTTGCCCGAATGCGCGCATGCGGGACTTATAAATATTAATTAAATTAATTATAAAATATCAACAGATTTTGAAAAATTGTTGAAATTTATATTTATATTTTCAATATATTATAAATTATTATAATTTTTAACATGCATACATTTCATTTTTCCAAAAACTAACTTAAAAGTCTTTATATTGAGACATTCTTAGCCATAAAAGTATTTAGAGTATTTTATTTGAAATATTTAAAATAATTAATATTTATTTTTTAATTTTTTTTTTTTAATTTAATTATGTTCTTTCGATTTAAAATCTCTATTATTCACTCTACACCTTCCTGAAATCGTGCTTATTTCAATTTTTTCAACACGCTCTTTACACAAAATAGCAACAGTTATGTAACAGTTCATTAAAATCAATACAACACATAATGTGTTCATATATATATACACATATGTAAGTATTTTAACTCATTATGTGTTACGAATCAGCAGCTGCACAAGCTACAAACACATATTCCAAAAAAAAAGAAAAAAAATTGAAAAAAAAAAATTGAAATAAATCATTTTATTATTATTATGACTATTACAACACGCTAATCGCATTCAATACAGTTCAACTCGAATTTAATGCGCACCAATTACAATTAAAATTTATTATGATATTTACAAGCAAAAAATTTATTTCCCCATACAAATATACGAGCACACATATACATATGAATATTGCTGTAGATTTATGTGTGTGTGGGTGTGTGTATGCATTTCTGTGAATTAGCTATAATGAAGTCAAATGCAAGCAAAGTATATGTAAATGTACATATATGTGTATGTGTGTGTGTGTTTGTATTACAAACAAAAGTCAATTACAAATGTTGCAGCGTCAAATGCATGAAAGAAGGTACAACAGCAACAAACACAAGCACTGAGGGTAGAGTGTTCAGCATGTGCACATAGCGGGCGTTAGAGTGAGTGCAGAGAGAGAGAGAGAAACGCAACGGCATTAGCGCCGTTGTGTGAAAAGCCTCATTATTGTCACGTACCTCAGTAGTGGTAGCAGCAACAGCAGCAGCAGCGCTAATATAAACAGAAATTAAATGATGCGGTAAATAAAAAAAAAAAACATAAAAAATTTGCATAATTTTGAGTGGAAAAAATATCTTAGAAAAACAGGTTTTTTTTCGAAAAATTTTTTTTAAATTTTTTTAGAAAAATTTTTGAGATTTTTTTTTTAGAATTTTCTTTAGAAAAATAGTTTAGAATTTTTTTTAGGGAAATTAATTAAAAATTTTTACAGATTAATTTATTTTCAGCATAAAAATGTTGAGAATTCATAAAAGATACTAAAAAAAATCGATAATGTAAAATAAATATATTTGGAATAAATAAAAAAATAAAAAAAATAAAAATTATACAAATAAAAAATTATTAAAAAAAAGTTATTTATTTTAATTTTTTTCTTTCTAATTTTTATAAGTACAAATTAATAAAAGGAGCAAAATTTATTCAAAAATTAATTTAAAAATTCACCCAATAAACGTTTATTGACTTTTTATATGACAATAAATCGTTTTTAAAGCGACACCAAGCGCCGCTGCGAGTGACGAAAGCGACAAAATATGAGCTTGTTGAACTCATTTTTTGTGGGAATTTCAAAATTTAATAATATATTAATGTAAACACATATTGGTTTGCTTTTCCAAAGAGAGAGATATAAAAAATCGAATAAACTGGAATTTTAAGTTATTAATTTCAAAATTTTTTTGTTTGTTTGTAAAAAACATTAAAATAAATATCGCATAAAAACATATGATAATGCGTTCTTTACCCTAAACAAGCAAAATTTGTAAAAATTTATGATATTTAATGCAAATAAAAAAAAATAAAAAAGGTTTTCCTAATAAAAATAATTTCATAATTTTTCAACCATCATACAAACTTGGAAAATTGTTAGAAATTTTAATAATAAAAATTCATCTAAAAAGTAGTTAAAAACTTTTATAAAACTTATTAATTTTTGTTCAAAAAATATTGGAAAAATATGCAAATAATTTTAAATATTATGTTTTCTAAATTTGAAAAATTATAGAAAAAAATTCAATAATTTAAAATACTTGAATTCTTCAACATTTGCAATTAAATTAAAGAAATAATTTTTCTCAAAATTCACAAAAAAACAGAAAAACGAATTGTAAATTTTCATAAATTTAAAAAATTTATGCTTTCGTAAATAATAGAATTGAAATATACTAAAAATTTAAGTCTTCAAAGTATCAAAAAAAAAAGTTTTCAAATAAAAAAAAATTCAAAATTTCATAAAATTGTATATTTTGCAAAATTACAATTTTTCAGAATATTAAAGTTTTCAGTTTCAGAAAAAAAAAATTTTCAAACATTTAGCAACAAAAAATCTTCAATATTAAAAAAAAATAAATAAAAATTGCTTTTTTAACTCAAAATTTGAGAAATTTAAAAACTAAAATTTTTCAAATTTCAAAAAAAAAATTAACAATTTACAATTACAAAAAAAAATTGAATTGGGAAAAGTTACAAATGTTCAAAAAATTAAAATTTCCCTTTTCAAAACATCTAAAAAATTGTATTATCTGAGATGCTAATAAAAATTAAATTGCCAATGTTTTCCAATAGTATCAATAGTAACAAATTTTCAAAATTTCTAAATATTTAAATTTTTAGAGTTTGAAATATTGGGAAAAATTTTTAATTTTTAAAAAATTAAAGAATCAATTTTCAAGAAATTAAAAAATTTGAATTTTCAAAGTTTCTAATAAAAAATTAAATTGTCAATGTTTTCAAATAATATAAAATTTTCAAAATTTCTAAATATTTAAATTTTAGAGTTTCAAATATTGAGAAAATTTTTTAATATAAAAAAAATTAAAAATTTAATTTTCAAAAAAATTAAAAATTTTAAGTTTTAAAAGCTTCTACAAAACAAATTCTTTAAATTGTTAAAAAATATAAAATTTTCGAAATTTCAAAAATTTATAATTTTAAACTCAATTTAAAAAATTTCGAAATTTTTTGTTATACTATATGTAAATATGCCATGACAACAAGAGACTTAAAAAGGGTTCACATTTAATTTGATTAATCCATCAATCACCATCAGTCATCCAATTCATCAATAACCTATGTCCAAATTCACGTCAATCAAATAATTTCGGCATCGAATTTGAAAAATCCGTAATGCAATATGACGAAGAGATTAAATCAAAAAGCATAGATAATCAAAGAAAAAAAAATAAAGAAAAAACTGGTGCAAGCGATGATGATAACAATTAAAGCGATTTGATGAGTGGAAGGAAGGCCAGAAGAGGAGCGGGGAGACACACTGTGCATATGTTGATTTTATGCTCCGTGAAATGCACTTCATTATGCGGGGTTTTTCGGCCTTAAGCGCCCAAAGCTGATTTCAATCGAAGCATTTAAGCCAACGCGAGCTGCGAGCTGGGAGCTGCTGCCAACTCACCTTCACAAAATTACAAGCGAACGACGACAAACGGACTTACCTTGACTTGACTCAAAGTATATGCTGCAGTTACGAATAATAGGCAAAAGTCAAAAGCAAAATTGATGACTCGTGTAAGCTCTCGAGGAGAAGCAGCTAAAAATCGACGCCGTGACGAATTCAGCTCAATAATCTTGACTCGCAGCGAATAGCAAACAAATTTTAAGAAGTGGATGCATAATTAAGAGGCGAAAAAACAACAACAACCCAGCCACAGTGCTTTGAAGCTCACTTTATTGTATGTGTTTTTTTTCGCTTTTTTTCTGTCTAAAATGATCAGCGCAGCCCACAGCAGCAGGAAGTCATTCATACAAACCGAAAGCATATGAGTAATACGTACGTACGTTCATAAATTTTTTTTTGGCTTTTAAATCGAAGCTTAAATAAATATTTATGACTGTGAAGCGTAGCGTAGCGAAGCGCGCTGCTGCGAAGTAGAAGAAGAATAATTCAACGCTCTTTTGAATCGCTAAAAGCCACGAGACTGGCTGCTAGGAGCATTAGAGCAGTGAAGCAATCCGCTTTTGAGAGCGAGCGGGAGAAAAGAGCAGAGGGAGAGAAAATGACATACAGAGAGTTTGTTAGAAAAAGAGCCTAAGAGCACCGAATGTGTAGAGGGAGACAGCGTCAGAGGGCGCTAACATCACAAATCCAAATTAAAATATTAAATAAATTCACAAAAAAATTTGAGAAATCAATGGGAAATGCCTAAACGATGAGTTGGCATGTATATTTTTAACTAAACGACTGTAGAAGAATTGACCAAAACGCTAATGAGTAGGAAAACCAGTTAATTAGGCGCCTAAATAATAATCGCTGGCAATGACTAAAGTCTGTGAGACATCAAATTAATTTATGTATGTAAATAAAAGAGAGAGATTTGCTGGAAATAACGGTTACGATCAGTGGGTAAAAATAAAACTTTGCTCATAATCCACAAACAGAAGTCAGGGAGACATTTTTTTACAGTAGCTCAGCTCTGGTGTTCGAAAAAAATTTCATCATGAAAATTGAATCACCTTAGAGTAAGAGCGGGTTCTACTTTCTCTAAAAATCTAAATTTGTAGTTCAAATCTGCTTTTTTCTTTTTCTATAAACCTACTGAGAATTACAACTCTTAGAGTGCGAAAGCGAATGAAATTATACTCTAATTAGTCTTATAACGCACTGGAGCACTAATAGCTGCTGAGCTATCGTTCTCTACAAACAGTTAGAACAAATGAATTTTTATTAAATATGAAAGAGCTACTATTTTTCCAAGCGAAAATGTGTCTTTCTTACAGCGAAATCATAAATATTCCTTATAAAATTCGTAATTCAAATATTAAAATTCATAAAAATATTTATACACTAATTTTGGGCATCTGCTTTGAGCTTTTGAACTGCAGGTTTTCCAATATTTTCATTCAACTAAGGATTTTTGAAGTTCTCAACTGCTTTATGGGATAATCTATATATGTAAGGGCATGTCTCTCTGAGCACGCCAGTACCTTGCACTTGACAGTAAATCGCAACACATCTGCTTTTTTCTATATGAGTTTACTGATTTTTTAAGCTCTCTTTCTCCCACTCTCTCACTTTATCTCTCTCTCTCCTTCATATCCAAGACACATGCTTTATATGTTTTACGGTTTTTTCATCTCTTAGATGCACACACTCTTTGTATTTCAGATTTTTCTTCATTACTACCTCGATTTAGACTGGACTCAGCCTTATATTTTGTTTGAGCATATTCGCCTCTCACATTCACTATTAATTCTTTCTTTTTCAGTTATAAAAAGAAATTTTAAAATTTAATTAACTAAATTAAATTAAAATTATTTAAAAAAATCAGTTGCATAAAAGAATAACATAAAATAAAATAAAATTATATTAGAATTAAATTAAATGAAAACCAAATTTCAATTTAACTAAAATTAAAAAAAAAAATTAAATTAAACTTAAATTAAAATTAATTAAATTCTATTTTCTGAAATTAATTTAAACTAAATTAAAATTAAATAAAGATTAAATTAAAACAAAAAATTTTAATTGAAATTCTAAATTCTAAAATTAACTAAAAATGAAACGATGCAAAATTAAAAAAATTAAAACCAAACAAAAATTAAGCAAAATTAAAACTGAAATTAAGTAAAAAATTAATCTTAAACATAATATAAAAAAATTTAATGAAATAAAAAATAAAACATAAATTGAAATTAAAAAAATTAAAGTCAAACAAAAAAATTAAAATTAAATTAAAACTGAAATAAATTTAAAATTAAACTTAAATTTAATATAAAAAAATTTTAATAAATTAAAAAATAAATAAATAAACAAATCAAAAATTAAAATAAATTAAATTAACACTGAAATTAAATCGAAATTCAACTTAAATTCAAATTAAATTAAAATTAAATCAAAATTAAATTAAAACTAAAATTAAATTAAAATTATAAAAATGAAATTAAATAAATTAGAACTAAGATTAAATTACAGTAAAATTAAAATTTTATTGAAACTGAAATTAAATTAAAATTAAAATTAAACTAAAATTAATTTAAAAATAATCGAAAATGAAATTAGAACTGAAATGAATTTAAAATTAAATTTAAATTAAACGAAAACTAAATAAAATAAATTATAACTGAATTAAGTTACAGCAAAATTTAAATAAAATAAAAAATTTAATTATAATTAAAAAATTAAAATTAAATTAAATTAACTAATTTAATTTAATTAATTTATTTTAATATTTAATTTATTTATTTATTCATTTTAAAAATTAAATTACATTAAATTAAAAAAATTTAGAAAAATAATTTTAATTAATAAATTAAACTAAAATAAAATAAAATAAACTAAAAAGAACTACATAAAATGAAATCAAAATAAATTTAAATTTAATTAAATCACGCATTACATAAAGCAGTTACTACCAATCACTTTGAAGCTCATTTAAAATTCATATGAGCAGTAATTGCCTTATCTGCTCAAGCATAACCAACATATACATACATAACATATGTATAAGTTAGTGAACTTTCATGGATGAAGAAATGTCTAAAAAGCAGACACATGCATATATGTAGTATACAAGTATATATGTGTGAGTATAATGAACATCACGATGATGATAAAGCAGGTTTTTGCTTAAGAGTTTTCCTTTTGAATCATTTTTTTCGCAATTTCTTATAGTTTTTGTTGTTGTTGTTGTTATTGTGGTTGTTTTTTTCCATGTCTACACGGAAATATCGGAGCTAAGCCGAGATGACAACATTTTAACCTCTGAACTTTGGCTCAGTGAACCTCTCCTCTAGTAGTAATAACAACAATTACAACAACAACAACAATAATAACAACATGAAGTTAATAATAAAAAATGGATAAAACATAATTTATAACAACTAAGCGCACATTCGCTGCAACAACAAAAAAAAAAAATAAAAAATTAAAATAAATAAATAAAGCGAAATATGGAGCCAAAGTACAGAAGAGCAAAGAAAGGGTAACAACGATAATTTATTAAGAAAATATATGTATGTATATGGAAAGGTGAAGCTAAAGAAACCGGTTCCAGCGCGGCTTGCCTATACATATATATATGCATTTAAATGTATGCCTGCGTGTGTGTAGGTGTGTGTGTTTATATTGTATTTATGTATGTTGTTGTTGTTGTTGTTGTGTTAGACGCTAAAAAATACCTGTTGTGCGACTGAAGACACGTTTTCCTCCGATATATATACATATGCACATATGTATTAACATAAAGATGCGTGCATATGTGTAGGTGTGTGTATGTATGCTCTCGTGTGGTGTGTATTTCTGTGGCCCTAACACAGCCACTTGTGTGAACTTCAGTGCGCCGGGATGCGCCTGAATGGTTGAACCGGCTGAGTATGGGCACAACGCAACATGCAACACTGGCTTCTTCCTAGCCATAGGCATGCACATCAAGTGGCATTTGGTAGTCAGCAGCAGCAGCAGCGGCAGCGACGGTTTGTGGCACTCGGCTGAGGTAGTTTATCAATTTGGTGGTTGGTTGGCGAGTCCAAACTAGTTGTCGAGCGGTTGGCGAAGCAACTGCGAAATGTTGTTGTTGTTTTACTTGTTTTGTAATTTTTTTTTTTTTGATTTTTCAATTTTTTTTCTCCAATTCTTTTCACCAGTCTCGATCTGCCTCATGTGTATTCTTGTCATTATAATGTTGTTGTTGTTGTTGTTTTTTGCGTTGCATGTTGCATGTTCTATGTAAGAACACTCCATTACGCTCCTCTACTGGTTGTCTGTGGCATGAAATGCCATTTTCAAGCCACAAACGTGTTGATGTAAAGAAGACTACTGCAGAATTCACAGTTCTTTAAATATACATATGTACATGTGTGTAGGTGTATACAATAAGAGCGCATTTTGATGATTTATTTGTGTGAGTGAGTGCATTGACGTTTTTGAAAGGTAAAATATATTAAGAAAATTCATGAAAAACTAAAAATAAAAAAAATATAAAAAATACAAATAGAAATAAAATAAAATAAAATAAAATAAAAATTAAATAATTTAAAAAAAATTAAAAAAGTATTAAAAAATAATAAAAAATAAATAAAAAAATAAAATTAAATAAAAAAAAAATAAAAAAAATAAATAAAAAAAATTAAAATAAAATAAAATAAAATTATATAAAATAAAAAAAGAAAAAATAAATAAATAAAAAAACAAATAAAAAATAAAAAATATATAAAAAATAAGAAAAAAAATAAAGTAAAATAAAAATAAAAAAAATTATATAAAATAAAATAAAATAAAATAAATAAGCAAAATAAAAAAGTAAAATAAAATAGAATAAAATTATATAAAAAAAATTAATTTAATTAAATTAAAATAAAATAAATTAAACAAAATTAAAAAAAAATTAAGATAAAAAAATACAATAGAAAAAATAAAATAAAATGGAAATAATAATAAAAATTAAAAAATAAATAAATAAATAAAACCATAACAGATTGAAAAAAATTTTTTAATAATTATATTTATATCATATAACACACAGTGCAAGATCTCAGTTTTCATTTGTTATGTATGTACTTATACATATGCATAAAGTATGTACAGATTTATTAGTTGCCAAGCGCCAAATGTGGGAAAAAGAATTAGAAAGAGCATATAAAAGAATTGATGGATTCAGCATCCAGTATGTATGTGGTTACATACATATAAATGTATCTTTAGATGAGTTCTAGTGAGCTTTAAAAGCAACATTTGAAAGCAGAACAACCAGAGTGGCATATAATCTTTGTTCGAAAAAAATTGCTTTTTGACATATAAGGCGTTGGGCGTGGCAGTATAAAAAAAGAACGCGTATAATAAATGAGAACTTAAATAGCATGTTCTAGCGTGGCAGTCTTTACGCATATATTTCTATAAAAAAGTAACCATTTCGAGAAGAAATTCGCATGAAAAGGTACAACGCAAGGTCAATAACCAGTTAAAGCAAACGAAGATTTAACAAAAAACAAAAAAACAAAAAAAAATTATTAATAATATTGGAAAATCCAACGAAAGATCAAATGCTAGGCTTCTACAGATGCTTTTACCGCTACTACATGCTAATAACATAAAATAATTTGAGAAATTCACTAAATTGTGTGGCAATCTCTGTGAATTCTGAGTTATTTTTCCAAAATAAAAGTGCTTAAAAATCCTTGAACACGCTTATTTGTTAATCAACGGCTTGACTCACCCTTTTCAATATGATTACAACGCTTATGACGTAATTTCCATTGCACATTTGCAAATTTAGCGCTACATCTTCCTGGTTTCATAGTAGGTTTCATACATTTGGATTTTCCACTTTTTTTTTTTTTTTTTTTTGCCAATCTCCATTCCACGAAGCGTCCAACTGTAACCTTTCACTTCACGAGCTAACTGTTTAACTGTCTAACTCAAATTCGGCTTTTGGCTGCCTAATGAAATAGGACACACAGTTCATTTCCTCAAAAAATCTGCATAGTTTAGAGGGGGAAGAATTCGTTTTGTTGTTGAGCTCAGTGCTTTTCGAAAGTATGTAACTAATAAGCGGTTGATTTTTCGGCTTTATTTGCATTTTTTTGCGTTTTTTTTTCACTTTGTCCCATTTATGCTTTATTGTTGTGTTGCTGCAAGCGTTACATAGGCGATGATATCGATTTACGACTTGCAGCTGCGGCTGTGGCTGTTGCAGCACTTGATTTGAGGCAGGTTTTTTTGCTCAATTTTGCGCGACTCTCCTTTTTGAGTGTTGTTAGCTTTTAGTAATTTCTTCCAAACTAAATTTTTTCTGTATATTTTCATAATTTTTTCCCTTTTTTTACACTTTAAATCTTAATTTTTTTTTGAAAAATTTACTTGTATTTTTTGTCCGTTTTTGAATTTGTTTATAATTCTTCTGAATATTTTTTTCATTTTTTATTTCAGTTTTTAAGTTTTTATATTTTTTGTATAATCTAAGCATTTTTTTCTGCTAATTTGTGCTACTTCTTCACGCTATTTGTCGCCAGGCATTTGCCAGTTTTTGTCTCTTTTCGTCTCTTTTCGTCTACTATTTGCCGTCTATGCCTATGTTTTAATATCGATTATGTGCCACTTGCCACATGCTGCCACAGAAGTGCCATGTTCGTTTGTGGCATCTCAAGGCAGCATCTTGTCGCCTCTCCAAACAGCTTTGGGTGTACTAAAGAAGCGTATGTAGGTAGGCAAAATGTTGTTGTTGTTGTTGGTTGGCTCGTGACTTGCTACCGGTTTAAGCCGCTTTCTAACAGCTATTCTAGTGCTATATATGTATGCATAAAAGTTGCTTAGTAGATATTTCGAATTTTACTTGGTATTTTTTACACTTTTATATTTTAGTTATCTTGAGGATTGCCTCGCATGAAACTTCCCTGCTAGGCCTGTCTACCAGTATGCTTATGTTGCATTTTTTGCCATTTTTCTCAACTCCAACACTATTTCAAGTTTTTAAATTTCAATTCATTTTTTTATAATTTTTTTGGATATTTTCTTGCAATTTTTTGTGTATTTTTTTCGCCTGTCTCAAAAAAAAATTCATCTGTTGCCACATTTGGGTCGCTTGCTGCCGCCGTCGCTGTCTAAGCAGCCGCCTCGTAGCCTATTCTTATCATATGCATGTTTTCCCGTTTTTTCTGCAGCCACATTAACATTTACTGTCTGCTGGCGGTGGCAGTTTCGTTGCACACATTTTAGTTGAGTGTTTATTTTTAGCTGGTAAAGAGATGTATGCAAACGAAAAAAAAGTATGAAGAAAAATTGCAAACAGCCCATTGGTGTGGAAAATTTTTAATTTTGGTCTAAAATAGTTTAAATCTGCAAAAAAAAAATTCGAACTTAATTTTCGAAATTCGAAAACTTGTTCGAAAATAGATTTTAGTTTTTATGGGGCCCAATTATCACTGGTTTAGCCAAAACTATTTAAGTTTGGTCATAAAAAGCGCTAAAAAGTGGAAATTAGAAGTAATTATTTTTCGAAAAGAATTTCCGAAGTTTGAAAAATGAAGTTAAATTAAGTTTAAATGCGAAGTGATATGATTTAAGAACAGAATATCAAAAGTTGGGCAAGTTTTGTTAAAGTATGCAATAAGAAACGCCAAAAAATAAGAAGGAAATATAGAAATATAAAATAAGAAAGTTAATTTTCGAAGTTGTAAACATTTTTGAAATTGTTAACGTTTAAATTATGTTTCAATGTAAATCACGATAACATCTTAACGGTAAAATCTATTTCATTATTTATTTCTAGCTCATAAAACAAATTATTTCGGTTTAATTTTTTTAATTCCGAAATAATTAATAAAGACAAATACTGGTTTCATGTCTCTAGTGTTGTAGTGAATTTGGATAAAAAAATCCTTTTCATATTCAATATGTAATATCGAATATAATGTTTAAAATTTAAAATTCGAATGCCATTTTCGAAAATGAAAATCAATTATGTTCGAAAGTGAGAAGTCGATAATGTTCGAAACTGAAAATTCGAGCTTCAGGCGCGAGATTTGTAATTTGAGCAATTTCTTGTGAATTTCGAAAATAATGAAGTTGCTGCGCTGTAAATCATGTTCATGCACTAAATATGTTCGAATTTAAGCATTTAATGATAATTAAATTCATTGAAAACTGTTCGAACAGTATCCCCTTATACTTTTTTGCAAAAAAAAAATTAAGAAAAAATACTTTACTCGAAAACATTTTTTCACAACTCAATGTTCGAAATTCGAAATAAATATTTTATGATGTGTTTCGAAACTTCTCAACCGTCACGTTGTCGTATAGTAAATTTTACAAGTTAACGATTTTACGATTTTTTCGAAAGTCTGCTAAAAAATCAGAGCATTATCATCTAGCACAATTTTTAAATTTTTCGAACTCGATTTTTGAATTCAGAAAGACTTTATTACATTTTTTTTTTGTAAATATGGGAAAATAAATTTGTAGTTTATACTTAAAGAAAATTTTAAAACTTTCGAACACGATTTTCGAATTTTGAAAAAATAAAAATTTACAATTTTTTTGAAACTTTAATGAAGAGTGAGCGCAATATCCTTTAGCACATCTTCGAATTTTTTTCGAACACCATGTTCGAATTTCGAACATGAATAATTTCCTAAAATTTACTTCTAATATAACGTAAAAACGCAAAAAGATTTATTTTTTCGAAAATTTCATATGTTCTTGCTGCATTCAAACTCGAATTCTGAGTTAAAATTATTTTATGACTGCGAGAAGAAATGCGGCTCTTAGTGTACTTATTGTAGTCGTAACAACTTTATGATGCTACAACCGTTTTGCGCTTTTCCACGAAAAACTGTGCTCGTATACTATCGGCGAACTATGCTAAGCGTCTTTAAAATTTTATTGCAAATATCAGCAGCAGCGCGCTCGCTTTTTAGGTTCTATGTTACAAAAAAAAAAAAAAAAAGAATCGTAAACATTTTATTTGCATAGCTTTGTTTTGTTTTGTTTCCTTCTTCTTCATCTTTTTTCCGCTGCTGTTGTGTGCTAAAATAAAATCGTAAAAAATTGCGCATAAAGCAACAGAGGAAGCAACAATCGCTCGCTCGTTGGCTGGGTTGGTGGTGATGCATTGCGCGTAGCAGCCGTCAAACTGAAACACGCACACATACATACACACATACACACACAACGCATTCCCGAGTTTCGTCTGACTTAGTTTGTTGGCTAGTTGGCTGCTCTGTCTATCTGTCTGTCTTCCTGTCTGTCTGTCTGCGTGCGTGTCTAACTGCCAGTTTGCCCTTATCGCTCGCACATTTTTGTATTTTGCGCAAAGAAAAAAAAAAATAAAAAAATATTTTCCAACAGATCATGAAAATGCGACTAAATATTTACACACAACGCATGTACTCTGTGCTGTTTGTCGAAATTTATACGCTTGTGTTTGCTTAGTTGGCTGCCGCTCGCTGCTGCCCGTAACAACACCACGCAAATCCATATCCATAAAGTGGCAGGCAACATGGCAGCATGTGTGCAACACGTGTGGCATATTAATACGCCAGTTGAGGCACAAGGATTTAGTGCGCTCTCACACGCATACAAACACACACGCACACATGCATGCTGCTTCGTTTTACTACTGCTGCTGCTGCGCTTCCTGTGCGCCACAATCGATGCTGTTTATTTGTTAATTTTTGTTTTCAACTTTTTTTTCAACTTTTTTTTTGTCAAATTTTTTTTCAACTATTTTTTCCCCAGCAACTGAAATTCCCTACGCTGCTTTTGGAAAGAAGAATCTTCCGTTCTGCGTTGCACTTTTTCGCATTCACGCCTGGTAACTCTAACCCCTTCTCTTTTGTGAGTTAACTTTGCTGCCTTTCTCTGGGGTTTTTTCGCCCGTTTTCAGTCATTTTTTTATTTATTTTGTTTTTTATTTTCATTTTTTTTTCTATTTTTCTTTTCGCAAAACATCCTGCTTAGTGATTACTTTTTCGCGATTAAATTAATGTAAGCAATTCAATTAAGATGCTTTATTTGAGATAGATAGCAAGCAAAGGCGAGATGGAAGATTTTGCGAAATGGCAGAATTAGATATATATATGTATTCACATGTATATAGCGAAGTACGAAAAAAATATGCAAAAAAATTAAAATAGTTCATCAGCAGACTAGATAAGACTAGAAGAGATAGTCTTATGTTAGTATATTTCAACACAGTTGTGGCTTTTCGTTTCGTTTCTATAATTTTAAGCAATTTTCTCACTATTCATAAAAATTAATTAATTAATTAATTAAAATTCAATCTTAATATGAATTTAAGTCTATATCTAAGTCTCAATCGAGATAAATCTAACCTCAAATCCAATAGATCTAAATATTTCTATATTTGTATTATTATTATTTTTTTTCTATAGATTTTTCTTTTCTTCTTTTTTCCTTTTCCCTTTTAAATTTTTTATAAATTTATTTTTAATATTTTTTAATTTCTTTTTTCTTTTATTTTATTTTTTTTATTCGGAAGGGTATAGCTTGAAATTGTACCCTCTGATAGTTGAAGAGCAAATTTTAAGCAGAGGCGTATAAAAAAAGTATAATTAATTAATTTCAATGTAGTCCGATTTCGATAATTATTTTTTTTTATTGGATGGAGTATACTTTGAGGTTGCTCCCACCTAAGCTAGGAGACAAAACTTCAATCAGAGGTGTAGGAAAGGGGGATTGATTCAATGATTTCAACGTATAATCTCGCATATACCGTTAACACATAGTCCGATTTCGACAACTCTTTGTAAATTGGATAGAATATACTTTAAGGTTGCTCCCACAGAAACTTGGAAACAAAATTTTTACCAGAGGCGTAGTATAAAGGGATGATACATTGATTTCAACATATATTTCCGCATATATCGTTACCACATAGTCCGATTTGGTTAATTCTTTTTGTTTTGGATGGAGTACACTCTGAAGTTGCTCTCACAAAAACTTGGAATCAAAATGTTAACCAGAGGCGTAGCAAAAAGGGACGATTCATTGATTTCAACGTATACTTCCGTATATACCGTTACCACGTAATCCGATTTCGAAAATTCTTTTTGTATTGTATAGAGTAGACCTTGAGGTTACTCCCACAGAAACTTGGAAACAAAATTTTTGCCAGAGGTGGAGGAAAAGGGGGATCGTTTACGGATTTGAACGTATAGTTCCACATATACCGTTACTACTTAGTTTGATTTCAATAATTCTTTTTGTATTTGATAGAGGAGACTTTGGGGTTGTTCGCACAGAAAAAAACTGAAAAAAAATGAAATCACCAAAAAACATAAAAGCAAAAAATAATATTTTTTTTGATTATTAAGCACCGACTTAAAATTAATTTTAATTCACTAAAAAGAATTTACTTGGTAAGGAGGCTAAGTAAGAAAATTATTATAATTTTTTTGGTTTTGCATTTTCGGCGATTTAATTTTTTAAGATTTTTTTTTTCTTTTTTTTCTTATTTTATTTTTTAATATTTTTTTTTTCAATATTTTTTTGTTAAGTAAAAAAATTTTTTTTTTTAAATTTTTAATTTTTTAATTTTTTTTTTTGCTCTATGTATTTCCTCTTTTTTTAGTGTTAGTTTTTTTCTTTTTTTATTCGCTGTGTTATTGATTTTTATGAGAATGAAAAAAAATTTCGCTTACTAAAAAGTTTTTTATACATTTTTTGAACTTCTTTTGTGTATATAAGTATATGTATATATATTTTCCCCCCCAAAAATCGCACCCTGTACACATTACATTAAATAAGCCCTTCAATCCGCAACCCTTTTTGTATTGATGCCTCAATTTCATGCCACTCACTCGCATTTCAACAATAATTGTGCATTAAATACCTCAAAATACCCCTCTCCCTTGTAACAGATGGGTTTACCGAGATGTAGAAGTAAATAAATAAAAATTTATAAAAATCTCAAAACTACAATTGCCTTTAATTAAACTTATGTTTTGAGCACATTCAAAGAGAAAAAGAAAATTAAAAATTATTTGCTGCTTAACACCTCAACACAATGAGCCGTCAAAGGCAGACAATAACCGCTCATACACAATAACTATATATATCCACATGTTTGCGCTATACAAACTCTTACATATAGACATATTTTATACATATTTTTACCCTTCCCATTTATTTGGTTTGGCATTTTCAATCAGCGCTTGCAACACATTGCATTTTCGCGCCTTTGTTGCAAGCATTATTTATTCACTCACTTGCAGTGGGGTTTTTTGTTTGTTTTTTGTTTTGTTTGCGATTATTACACAGCTGCAGTGCACATACGTACATGCATGCATGTGGTTTGAACTAATTCTTTATAGCCTCTAATACCATACAATTTTTGAACAATTGTTTTTTATATTTTTTTATTTTTTTATGTATTTTTTTCATTCTTTTTTAAATTTTTTATTTTTGTTATTTTAATATATTTTGGGTCTTAAAATCTTCATTGTTTGTTTTCCATTGGAAGTCTTTTATTTCTTATTGCTTTTAAAGATATTTTTTGCGTATATTTTCCATTTTGCCTTTGTTTATTAAAATTTTTCTTTGTATTGCCTGCACAAACTGTCGGTGATTTATGTATGTGGCATGCCACACGATACGCGCTTCATAACCCATTTTCGCAAATAGTGTAAATTAAATAGAAAATTCCGCGCTAAGTTGGAAAAAAATCTTTCAAAACCAGCTTTTGCATCATAATTTTTTTGAGTTTGTGTATTTTTCTGGAAATTTTTTATGTTGTCAGGGCTGCAGTGGGTTGGATTATGACAAAAATTGCGTTAAAAATAAAATTTCATGCCAATATGTGATAAAACGAATAAAATCCTTAAAAAAATTAAATTTGAGTCAAACTGTTTCTAAACAATGTATAAATAAAAATAAATTTGGTTTTATTTAACTATATTTTACTTAATTTTATTTTATTTTATTTATTTTTATATATAAGTATATATACTTGCGGCCGCGATAGCGCTGTGCTTAGCATTGCGTAATTTCAGAAGGCCTGTGTTCGATTCGAGGTTCGAGCTACATCAAAAATTATAGAAAATTAATTTTTTTAATTACGATCGCATCTTGGCAGGAAATGTCAAGCCCTCCGACTGTATTTCTGACCTGAAGCTAGAAAATCTCCGCATAAAAAACCATCGGGTGCTCGAAGGCGGCTTAAAATAAACTACGAGTATAGATCCCTTTATTTGTTGATAAAAAACATCAAGACGCAGAACCACAAATTGCAGGCAAAGCTCCGTCAAAAATCACTTTAACGGTTACAGAGCACCATATTAGCAGACCCGGCCATATAAATTATCCCAACTTTTTTCACTCTTTCGGTGACCCCCTTCGCGTAAAGAAATGTTTCAAGCAAATTGAGCTTGTTTTGTGGTCCATGGTCCGTTTCATAAATAAGTTTTCGAGTAGTTCGGTCCACGGACCACTTCCTGAATCGAATTATTGTAATTTATTTTATTTTATTTTATTTTAATTTTTAATTTTTTTTTATTTTTTTTTATTTTGTTTTGTTTTATTTTATTTTATTTTATATTATTTTAGTTATTTAATTTTTTTTATTTTATTTATTTATTTTATTTTATTTTTTTTTTACATTTTTTAATTTTTTTTTATTTTTATTTTTTTTTATTATTTAATTTAATTTAATTTAATTTTATTTTATTCTAGTTATTTTATTTTTTGTTATTTCATTTTTTTTTAAAATATTTTTTTATTTTTTTTATTTTTATTTTTTTATTTTTATTTTTTATTGTATTTTCTTTAATTTATTTTTTTTATTTATTTATTTTTTTATTTTTTTAATTTTATTTTATTATATATTATTTCGTTTTATATTATATAATATAATTTAATTTTATTTAATTTAATTTTATTTTTTTTTATTTTTTATTTAATTTAATTTAATTTAATTTTTATTTATTTTATTATTTTATTTGTTTTTTTTTTTTTTATTTTATATTATATTATTTAATTTAATTTTAATTATAAATATAATAATATTTTTTTTAATAATTTTATTTTTTATTTTTTCTATATATTATTTTATTTTACTCTATTTCATTTCATTTTATTTTATATTAATTAATTTAAATTTTTAATATTTTTAATTTTATTTTATTTTATTTTATATTTAAGATTTTTCATTTTCCAGTCACCGCAGATGAGAATTTCTACTTTATTTAAAAGGAATCACTTAGCATTTTGCCGCAATCACACGCTTCATAAATTTTTTTTTATTTTTTTAGTGCATTGAAATTACTATCTCAGAGTTCCTTCCCTCACTGCACTGCCGCGCAATTTCCACATTTTAATTATTTTCCATTTTTATGCGATTTTTTCCCGCTTTGATTACTTTACTTCTATGCCACTTGTTTTATGATCAATTTTTTTTTTTGGTGTTTCCTCGCCTCAATGAATGCGCCTGCGATTGCCATTTCCATTAAGCATCAACTCAAACTACTCAATTCTCAGTTCTTCCTTCGCGCCAATACTACTGCAATTTCAATCAACATGCCTTTCACTCGGACTACAGTCGCTTCGACTCATCAATAGTTTTCCATTTTCCATCTTCCATCTTCCATCTTCCGTTGTCGTTTATCTCCTTTCTGTCGTTGTTGTTGTGTCATATAAATCGCTTAGTTGCATTTATCTTCCATTAACTGCATTTATATGGCCAAAAACTTTGTTTTTATTGTTATTGCTTTTTATAGCTTTAAGCTGCTCTTGAAAGTCATCGGGCAGATACTAATACATTCGAACATATTTAATAATGCTATAAATCTTGATATTCCCTTGTGTTTGTTGTTGTTGTTGTTGTTGTTGTTGTGGTTGCAATTGAATTTTCTTCAACTCTACCTCATGACACAGTTGTGCCTGACCCGAACTTCCCAGTCAATTGACACAATTCCCCACTCAGGCCGCACCACTCTGTGTCAGTTGACCATCTTCGGCTGGCTTCGAGTTGAATAAAATTTGTTGGCTCACAAATTGAGCCTGGCACTTGCTGGATTGCTTGGATAGCAGCCGATGTGGTGCTCATAATATATATGTATATAATCCCTTGTGTATCCATATACATGCATATGTATGGACAGTCATAAATTTTTATGGTGTGTGTATGTATGTGTGTATGTATGGAAAACAATTAACTATGTACATATTGTGGTTTTTGGGGGGAAAACAACAACAAAAGATATAAATAAAAATAATTATCACTTCAATGAGTATTTTTATTTTGAATTGAAATGTGAAAGTGTTTCAAGTGCACTTAAAACTGTAAAAAAGATGGGCGAAAAAAGCTATGAAAATCGCTTCTCATCATTTTTAATCAACCTAAAAAGAAGTTAAAAAAAACAACACATTAAAAATGCCTTAAAAGTCTTAAAAGCTCCAGAAAGCTTCCAAAAGCTCTCTAAAATGTTTGGCAAAAATGATTTTTAAAATTGCAAATGTTTGCTTAAAACTTGAAACTGTTTCAGCACACTTGAGAAGAACGCGTTAGAGCCTCAAAAGCTCCACAAAGCCACCAAAAGCTCTCGAAGTTTTAAAAAAATAATAATTTCTGCAGTTTTAAGCGATAGCGTAAATATGAAAATGATTTTCGTAGACTTTACCTTCTCTAAAAATGTTTATAAAAAGCTCATCAAGCCTTCAAAAGCTTTTTACAATTTTTTTTTTTGGCAAATAGTTTTTGAAAACGCACAGGCTAAAAAATCGTAAGCTCTACGACTATGCCAAAAAGCTCTCTAAAACTTTAAAAAGTGCGAATATCACTGGTTCAGAAAATTTGCACTAAGTTCGTAGGAGTTTGATGAGATTTAAACTGCATAAAAGCTTTAGAGTTAGTAGCAATTGCTTTAAAAGGTCCTTCGGCGCTTTGTTAAAGTTTACACTAAGCCTGTACTTTTGAAAGAATTTAGGAAAGTATTCTCATTCAGGTTTTTGGTAGTTTCGATATAAGGAAACCCTGAAAATGTCTAGACCCATCAAAAGCCGCTATAAAACTTTCACAATCTGCAATAAGTGATTCATTAAAAACTTTATAAAGCTTGCAAAAAATATTTGCATTCAGATTTGCGAGAGTTTACATAAATAAAAACCTAAAAACAACTAAAACCTTTCAAAAAAGCGATTTAAAGCTTTCACCATCTTTCAATAATTCATTCAAAGCTTTGCAAAGCTCTTCATATGTACTAAAAGAAGAAGTGTTGAACTATATTTTAAAAGATATTTTGTGCATACTATCTTTTGGAACAGCTTTAAGCGCATGAAAGCATGTGAAAGCGAAGAAATATATTGTTTTTAATATATATTTGTTGAGATTTGAGTTTAAAGTAAAATCTAGAGCTTACGAAAGCTTACAAAAAGCGCCCTGTAAAGTTTATTGCAAGCTTTTCAAAGCTTACAAAAGCTCTTGAAGCTCTTTCAACAGGTTTAGAAAAAAGTATTGTTGAAAGTATACTTTAGCGAACAAATTTTCAGTTTTCTTCAGTAATATTTGTTGAGCTTTGAGCTTAAAGTAAAATCTAGAGCTTAGTAAAGCTCCTTTAATGCTAACTAAAACATTTTAAAAGCTTACAAAAGCTCTTGACGCCCTTCCAATGGGTTTCGAACATGTTTTAAGAGAGAGCTGAAAGCACCCAAAAGCTTTTTGGACTTTTTTTTAAGTTTTTCTTACCAAATTTTCCACACAAAAAATCCATTTGGAAACTCAAATCAGCTTTTCAGCAGATCCTTAACGACTATATTCACTGCTTTAGTGCCTCTAATCATATTCTGCCATAAATTTGAAGCGCATCAATTCCTGATGTTCAAATAAAATGTAAAAATGTTTATATGTAATTATAGCGACAACTTCATTTGGCAGCATAAATAAACCCGTTATTGTGATGCCAGCAGCAGCATCAGCAGCTGAGAAATCGTGACTTTTCAGGAAATTTTTTTACGAGGTGATTAAGCGTACAATTAAATGTTGCATGCACCAAATTTGGAATGCCAAAATGCATACATACACACACATACACAATGTGCACTGCAACAACAACAACAACAACAACAACAACAACAAAGGGAAGACATTAATCGAAGAGGCGGCTGCATTCCAATCACAATGAAATTGAGACAATGGCGCGCTCAACGGCATATGAAGGCGAGTAAATCAAAGATTGTCGTCAACGGTGGTGTATTGAATGTGAGACACTCAAGGGGAATGTGTGGGGGAATGCGTTCTCCCTACCCACCAGCCACTCACCCACGCCAAGCAACGTGTTTGGCTGCCTTGCACACCCCGCTGTTGTTGTTGTTATTGCTTTTTTATGCTCACGCTGTGGTGTATTAAATTGCAATGACCGAATTTTCGTTTTCAATTGCAGAGATTTTTTATTTGTTATTTTTGTTATTTTTATTATTCTGAATTTTATTTTAATACTTTTTTTTATTTTTTGTTGTTGTTGTTTTAATGGCTTTTCGATATGAAAATATTTCTGCATTGTTCATAAATAAAACTGCTTTGAGGTGTGGCAGGCACGAATGCACACACAATCATCACATATACATGCGTATGTATATACAGTGCATATATGTGTTTGTAAGACAGACGGCTCAGAAAGGCGCGCATATTTCATGGCTGTCAATTGCTTTGGCCCTCTTTTTTTTTTTGTTCTCCTCGCCGAAGTAGATTTATGAAACACAACAAAAATTTGTCGATTTTTTTATTTAAGTTTAATATTGCAAAGAATTTGTTGAAAGTGAATAAAAAGGGCAAAGCAATACAGCAAATAAGTGAGAGTGCAATAAAAGGGTGATCCATTTCGAGGTTTTGCTCCAAGCCCTAAATCCAAGCGGGATTGTCCGCATAGACTTTAAATTTTACATATCCCCACAGGAAAAAGTCTAACGGTGTAACATCACACAATCTTGGTGGCCAATCGACCGGCCCAAAACGTGAAACTATCTGCTCACCAAAGTGTTCTCTCAATAAATCCATTGATTGATGCGATGTGTGGGAAGTGGCGGCGCCGTCTTGTTGAAACCAAATGTCGCGGAGATCACGAGCTTCAATTTCAGGCATCAAATAGTCGGTTATCATGACGCGATAACGGTCGCCATTGACGGTTACGTTCTTACCGGCATCGATTTTGAAGATATATGGGCCGATGATTCCACCGGCCCACAAACCACACCAAACTCTTGTTTTTTCTGGATGAAATGGCAGTTCTTGCATCTCTTCAGGTTGCTCTTCGTCCCAAATGTGGCAATTTTGCTTGTTTACATACCCATTGAGCCAGAAATGGGCCTCATCGCTGAAAAAAATTTGGCTCGGAAACGTCGAATCTTCTTCGGGAACTTTTCAAGTACATGTAATAGTATAATAACTTTGATCTGAAGTATGTAGGCAGCAGGAGAAGAAGAGATAGGCCCACCAAAGTTCACACTGATCGTATCAGAATCACGAGATGAATTGATTTAGCCATTTCCGTCCGTCCCTCCGTCTAACTGTCTGTCTGCCTGTCTGTATGACTGTCTCTCTGTCTGCCTGTCTGCCTGTCTGTCTGTCTGTCTCTCTGTCTGCCTGTCTTCTGTCTATTTTAAAGCGAACCAGCCCCCCAATTTTTGCAGATATTTCAAACAAACTTCGTAGGAAGATGCACTTGCAGCTTTAAGCAATCACTTGTCGGAACCAACCGAATCAGACCACTTTAGCATATATATGACCCATTTTTCAGATTTTTTCACATTTTATGAATTGAATATTGGTAATGAAAATTCATCGAAATCGAAATTCGATATCATATAGCTCCCATACAACCGATTTGTTCAGGTATGAGGTCTTGGGTGAAAAAATCCACTAAAAAGGCATCTAGAAGAGTGAAATTTGGTGTTATACGAAAATATTTTGAACTGCGTATTGGTAGTGAAAATAATCGAAATCGGAATTCGATATCATATGGCCACCATACAATCGATTTATTCAGATATGAGGTCTTGGGTGAAAAAATCCACTAAAAAGACATCTAGGACAGTATTGTGGTATTTGGTATTATCTACATATATTGCGAATTGCATATTGGTAGGGAAAATCATCGAAATCGGATGAGTATAACATATAGCTCCCATACAACCGATTTGTTCAGGTATGAGGTTTTTGGTGGAAAAAATCCACTAAAAACGCATCTAGGAGAATGAAATTTGGTAGTATCCACACATTTTATGAATTGAATATTGTCACCGAAAATCATCGAAATCGGAATTCGATATCATATAGTCCCCATATGATCGATTTATTCAGGTTTTGGGTTCTTTTTGTGTTTTTTTATTTTTATTTTTTATTTTTATTTATTTATTTAATTCTATATTATTTGACGTTATTTTATTATAGATCTTTGTTTATTTGATTAAATTTTGTGAATTATTTAATTTTTAATTATCGTTATTTTAAATTTTTTTAAATTTTGTATTATTATTTTCCTTTGAATATATATTTTTGTTTGGCTTTATGTTATTTATTTTTATTTTAATTTTTTCTTATTTTTTCATATTATTTAATATTTTTAGCTCATTTTATTTTATTATTTAAAATTTTTTTTTTTTTTTGTAATATTTTACTTCATTTTCATTTATTTATTTATATTTTGGTTTTATTTAATTTTTAATTTTTTGCTTGTCTCATTTATTTCTTAGTATTTTTTGCTTTATTTTATATTAAATATTTTTCTTTTTTTCTTTGGTTTTTTTTTTAATTTTATTTTATATTATTTAATATTTTTTTTTAATAATTTTTTTTAAATATTTTTTTTTAATTTTTTTTATATTAATTAATTAATTTTTTTTTCTATTTGATTTGATTTTATGCAATTTAATTTTATTATTTTACTTATATTTATTTGTATTTAACCTCAAACGCCTTCCTATCATTTCATCACATCAAGCGCATCCTAACCTTTTCCCCTTCCCTGACAATAACTCATTTGTCACTTTCCCTGCCACATATTGCCGAACATTTACATTGTACATACATACATACAATTTTCTAACAACATATGTTGTTGCATGCAACATGACAAGCAGAAGGACGCAAAGAACACGATTATTTTTGCTTGTTATTGTTGTACAACAAAAACAACAAAAACCTAATGCTACTTGCCTTGTTTGCATAAATAAATTTTCCGCTTTCCTTGTGGAAACCACTCCGCACAACCCTACCCCTTCTCTTTCACTCCCTCATACGCAAATCGTCAATTGGCGTTAAGAATTCATTAGAGTAACGAGATTTATCGGATGTGAGAGGTTATGGGTTTGCATGTGTTTGCATGTATGTTTGTATGTGTGTGTGTTTGTATTTGTATTTGCAGTGTAAACGCGTGTTGTAAAAGGATTAACAGCAACACAGATCACAGCAAGGACAAGCAAAAAGGATCATAATAACTGTAACATATCAATTGTTGTCTTTGTAAACCGTTATATAACGTAAGCAGTGGCAAGTGAAATTTCTATGAGTGATTACGCGCCGGAGTGGGTTAGGGTAGGCCGGCCGTAGGTCAAATCAGAGTTATGGTAAGCAATATTAGGGATTTTTTGTACTTCTTCCTCTGCATTTTATTATACATCTCATTGTTATTGTTGTTATTTTTGTTGTTGTTGTTGTTTTTGCTAATCAGACCGCTACCGCTGATAAATCGCTTTAAATTTATTATAATCTCATGTAAACGCTTTCGAGATATTATTTAGCTAAGCGTTGACCCAGAAGTCATCGAGTATCGTGTGGCACAACACACATACCAACGAGTATATGTATATATGTAACAAAAAAAAACCGAAAAAAAATTATTACCATCTGCCTTTCTGTATGTGGCGCCTGCCTACTTTGCTTATTAGCACATGTCACAGCACTCGTTTTGCCTACCCAAAAAAAAAACAACGTTCACGCCTGACGACCATCAATCCTTGCATATCCTCACACATCCTTGCCACATTTCATTTTCTACCTCAGTTGCCTGGCAACATACACTCACACACACACTCTCTCTCTCACTTGCCATAATCCTTCACAACTCGTTTCCTTTTTTTTTTTTTTGGTGCTTTCCTCTTTAGACCTCTTTTTCGTATATATTTCGTACGTGCCACATAATGTTGCAATGTCACAGCTGCTACTTTCTACTGCTCTGTCGTAATTTTTTTTTCTCCATTTTGCACTATTTAAAATGATCCTTGTCGCATGTCATACGAAGGATTGTGCATGGAGCGGCATAAAATTTTGTTTATTTCGAGATTTTTTTTTTGGCATTTGGTCGCACATACGGCTCAGTTAACCTGATTTTGATTAGGAAATAAACACAATTCTACTTATTTAAGTTGGAAAAAGGAAGGCAGGAGGAAATGTGTGTGCGAGGGATTTTTTTTTCAGTATTTTTTTTTTTTTTTTTTTTTTTTTGGTGCTTTTCTCTTTCAACTTCTTTATTGTTTTTCAATAATCCGCTTTACTTATTAGACTAAATTCCCATTCACAATTACTTCAGCTGCTTGATACATAAAAGAATATATATTTCTGCTTCACCGATTTTCCATTTCTACAATTTTATCCCAAAGATTAGCAGTTTAATTTAGTTGGTACTAAGCTGACCTTAATCAAATGTTCTCTCACGCAAACAAAAAAAAAAAAAATTGTGCGGAAAAAATGGATTTCAGAAAAATATTAATATGAGATGAGCTGAGAAGTGATCTTATAAACATGCTTATAAGTCTTAAAAGCAGCACAAAGCTTTTAAGAACGCTAAAAAGTTCAGAAAAGTTTTAAAAGTGTTTTAGTTGCCCATTAAAGCCTCGCAAGATTTGCACAAATTTCCAAAAAAATAAATATTAAAAGCTTTGTAAATCTTCCAAAAGCTCTCGGAAATTATGAGAAGCTCTTAAAGACTTGAAAAAATTTCCTTTTTATTTGTAAAAACTCCCAAGCGACTATGAAATCTTTACTGCATTCAGTAAAACTCTTAAAAGCTTCACAAAAAATTATTAAAAGCATTGTAAATCTTCCAAAAGCTCTCTAAAATTATGAGAAACTTTTAAAATCTAAAAAAAAAAAAATCCATTAGTTTTTAAATGCTCACTAGCAGCTGTAGAAGCTCTGTAAGGATTTGATGAAATCTTCACTGCTTTCAGTAAAACTCTTCACAAATTTTCTAAAAGCTCTAAAATTTTTTGAAAGTTTTTGAAAGTACAAAAAAGTTAACAAAAGCTTTTAAAATTTCTCTGATGGCTTTGAAACTTCGATGACGCCTCAAAAGCTTATGCAGTGAGTCCTTTAAAAATTTTCAAGCCACCACAAATCTTCCAAGAGTTCTTTTTAAATTCAGAAAGCTCTTTAAAGGCTATAAAAATCCTGCCAGTAATGTTTAAAAGCACGCTAGTGGCTATAAAAGCTCTTTAGAAGCTCGAGAAAGTTTCACTAACGGCTATTAGAGCTTTTTTAAGACTCGAAAAAATGTTCACTGTATCCCTTAAAAGCTTTCAACGCAATACAAATCTTTCAAAAGTCTCGACGCAATTAAAAAAATCTTTTAAAGTCTTAAAAAACTAACCAATAATTTTGAATAGTCCTTAAATAGTCCTTAAACGGACTCAAAACAGTTTTCAATTTAAAAAATTCCAATTTCTTTTTTAGGTAATAACCCAGAGAGATGAAATTGAAACTTTGAGACATTCGCATAAATTACAGCAGTTCTTTGGGAGCTTTGAAAACAACTGATAATAAACTTGTACTTTTAGCGGCATTTTAGAAAATATGTGAGAGAGAAAGATAAATGAAAATTTCATTGAAGAAATAAAAAATTCAAAGCTCTCTAACCTTTACAAAAAGCATTTTAAAACTTTCGAAGGTCTCTTTAAAGCTTTCAAAAGCTTTTCAATCACTTTTTGAAGTCGCAAGATTTATTTCAAGTGTTTTTGTCCACAAAAATTATTTCAGCACAAAACCGCTATATTTAGTTCCCTTATCACTTTTCTGTTATTTATTTCGTCACTTGCCTTTCGTCATCTACCAGACATCAAAAATATTTTAATAAAACTATGCTAAGTGATAACAAAACCGTTCAAGGTAACTCTACGAGGCCATCAAAGCTTTTTTGGTTTTTCGGGTATTAGCCAATTTATTTATTTATTTTTCCGTGATTGAGCAAGCACTATATTTACCGTTACACAATTTACCATTAAATTTTGACAGCCACTTGAGTTTCAAACAATAAATCTACTGTGATTACAACATTTTTATTGATTATTTATTTATCATTTGACTTTGTTAAGGCAAACACAGTAGTTGAGGTAATCAAGGGCACTCCGCGGACACACACTCGCGCGCTCACTCCAGCACAAGTGGCGAGCGGCGTGTGAGCGCCAACTCACGCCATATTTCGCTTGTGTACAGCAGTTTGTCAGTTAGGAGCTGGAGTTCTCAAACGCTTTATGTGCTTGATTTAATATAGGTTATTATCTTTCAGAATGCGTAAGACTATAACTATGAGAATACTTTGCAGCTAAAAATACCATTAATGCTTGACGATTTACTTCATTTATTTTCTTATTTTAATTTTTATTTTTTGAATTTTTTTTTTTATAACAATTTTAATTTTTTTTTTTTGATAAGCACTCAATTATTTAAAAATTATATTTATATATATATATATATGCCGGAGACAGTTTTGCCGCTCTTCTTATCTTTCAGCAAGCATTTTATGTGTGTCAATTATGACGCCACTCCATCGATAATTTCTCGCGTCGTTTATCGGGAAATTTCACTTTCATTTTAAACACAAAACAAAAGCTGATAATTTAGGGCAAAAGCTCAATTCAACTATAGCCTACAAACATACATATTAGCTTGTATACTCCCTCTCTCTCTCTCTCTCTCCTGAATTTCACTCCAATTGCTCTCAATAACTGTTAACCCCAAAATTTTGTGTAAATATTTATTAATTTTCATAATAATAGACAATATGTTGAAGCGAACAATAGTTGATATATATTATTGAACTCAATAGATACGCACATAAATATGTATGTTCAAATATTTGAGCATAAACTGTAGGTTGCACATTGCACACAGGGGAAAACAAGTGAATTTGCCAGGAATAAACTAGTTACAAACTACTTGTTTATCAACTATTCGAGAAAAAGTTCAAAATGATTACTAACTATGGTTTTTAAAGCTAAAAAAAAAGTTATTGTGTTTTTAATTAAAAAAATATATATATTTATGCTACTGCTCCTCAACTAGTTCCAACTGGGTTAGTTGGTAAAGTAGTTAATTTTTAATAAAATATCAAATAAAATTGAAAATTAATTATACACTGAAGTAACTGTATATATGCCTCCCATTTGATGGCAACTAGTCCGCATTTAGTTCAAAATGTACTACTTACTTGGTAAGCAGCTTGCGCCAACAAAAAAATTACATAAAAAAATTAACTGAATTTAAAATAAAATAAGCCGAAAACAAAATTTATGAAAAAAAAAACCATTTTTTTTGTATAAATCTCTTATCTAATAAAAACAAATAGAAACTGTACCACCTACAACTGGTCCGATAGCAGCTCATAATAAGTATTTGCGCAACTAGTGTTTGTAAAAATATCGCAAGAAGTAAATTTATTTTTTGAAAAATAAATTCAAAAAAAAATATAGTTAACATTTATCTACTAGTCCGACGATAGTTCAATGGCGTACAGTTGGTAACTAGTTAATTTTTTGTAAAATTTTAGTAATTTGGCAAAGTAACCGTTTCACTTTACTGCTGGTTTTTTACGTCGTGCTCATAAATCATCACTTTATATACATGCACTTACATACATACACACATATGCATGTACATTCATCATAAATGCAACAAACAACAGACAACAAACACCTAAAAGCCTTATTAATTCATGCTTTAAACCCTATAGTAGCCTATTCAAGCGCCCATACAAAGTAGCATACATATATGCATATCTATGTGTCTAACATATTGATGTATGTATATATGTATGTATGTATGCATGCATGTGCACATGATTATTAACCAAATTATATGTATAAGCGCTTCAGCTGCTGATATACAAATTTTGTTACAAAACTTATATTTATTCCTCCAATTTCTATGTATTTAACATACACACAAACCTTTTTTTTTGACTAAGTATATATGTGTGTGTATGTGTGTTTCACGTGGCTTGTGCCACCAATTCATATATATATGTTTGTTGGGAAAAAAATGACCTTAGACCAATTAAAAGCAATTAACGAATGCCGATAGTTGTCGATAAATGATAGTTGTAGTTAATACAACTACAACAACAACAATAACAATTAACAAATTACATAGACCACTAAATATATGTACATAAACATACACACGGCTGGCGGGTGAACTGGTCAACCACAAAATTTTCGCAAGTACTTAATTATGCGAATGTATGTGGTATTTTGAAGCGTGGAAAATGTCAAAAAATTTGAAAAATTTAAGAATTCAACTTTATAGCAATTTCAAACAAAAAAAAATTCGAAAACTTCCAATTATTTTCTTGTTAAAATCTGAGTTTTTAAAATTTCACTTTCCAAAAAAAAAAAAATTATTTCCGATTTTTCCAACTATTTTATTATTATCAAAAGTTTTCAAAATTTCACTTTTTAAAAATTCTTCAAAAAATTTAAAATTAGTATTCAATAAAGTTTAAAATTTCTAATCTTTAAATTCCACACAAAAAAAAAAAAAAAGAAAAATAAATTCTATAACTTAATTTGAAGGTTCGAATGCAATTTCACTTTAAATCTTTCAAAAATTCTTGGTTAAAATTTGAAAAAATAGAGGAAAAGACATATGGTTCAAAATTTCTTAATTTCTACAAAATTTTTTCAGGCATTTTTGAAAATTTTTGATTTTTTTAGATTAAAAAAAATTCCAGAATTTAACATTTCAAAACTGTGAAAAAAGGTTAAAAAAATTTGTTTTAATTTTATTTACAATTTTTGACCAAAAAAAAATATAATTATATTGTAGCGAATTCCACTACAAAAAAAATTCTCAAAAAAATAGAACTTTTTAAATATATAAAGAAAATATTTTATTAATATTGAAATTTAGATTTTGAAAATTAAACTTAAAAAAAAAATTGCTAAAATTTTAATATATTTCAAATTTTTTATATAGAAAAAAATTTTCAAAACAGCATTTAAAAATTCTGAAAAATAATTTTTTCTTTACAATTCTTGACAAAAAATATATAAATATACCATAGCGAATTTTACTATGAAAATTCGAAAAATAAAAACATACTTTTTAAATATCAAAAAAAAAAATTTTTATTTTTGTTAGAAACTTAAATTCTTTTATATAAAATGTTGAAATTTTTTTAAGTTTTAAAATTTTTCAGTTTTTTTTTTAATTTTTTAAAAATTTTCCAAATTTTTTATATGTGAAAAAGCATTGAAATTTTGAAAGAAATTCTGAAAAAAGTTGAAATTTTTATTTTTATCTTTAAAATTTTTGACAAAAATATATAATTATATGATTGCGAATTTCACTACAAAATATTCTCAATACTATTTGTTAAAATTTAAAACTTTGTTATGTGTAATATTTCAAACCCCAGTTTTTAAAAAGTATAAAAAGAAATTTTTAGTCACAATTCTTTTAAAAATGTAGTTTTTTTATTTTTTTCAATTCTAGACAACATTATACACAACATACCTAATATGAGGCATCAGTTATAATTAAATTAAACGTTTTAAAAAAAAAAATTTTAATTTGTTTTGAAATATTTTTTAATTTTTCTTTTTTTTAATTTTTTTTAAATTCAAAATATTTTACGGTTCAACATTTTTATTAATCTTAATTTTTTCAATAAAATTTTTTTAATGTATTTTTGAAAACAAGAAATAATACTTGAAAATGTTCGTTACATTTTTCCAAAAAATGCGTTTAAAATCGTTTAAAAAATTTAGTTTTTGAAATTTATAATTTTTTCAATTCTTTACCACGGCAAAGCGGGATGCGCAAATTACAAGATTCGCCAGAAAACACCTGTTTTAAATAGTGCTCGGCCACAAAATTGTTTAAAAACATATTGGAAACAATTCAAAACTTGTTTTTTTTTAGATGAAATTATAGTATTATTTAAATAATAATATTTTCGAAAAGTTTGGGTTTTTTATAATAGTTAATTCTCAATTATTTATTATTTATTTCTTGATTTAAAAAATGTTATAAAATGCTATAATTTCAAAAATTGCTTCGAAATGGTTTTAATTTTGCTTAAATTTGTTGATTAAATTTTTTTTATTTAATTTTTTTTATTACATTTTTTTTTCGTTTTTTTATATTTTTTAATATTTTATTATAATTTTTTTTTTTTTTTAAATTTATATGAATAGATAATTCCCGTATTATCATGCACGATATAAAATCAAAACACGAACGAAAATTCTTAAAATACCCTTAAAAAAAGACAATAAAAAATGCTGAATACAAAAAATTTATCTCACTGCTGAAAGTTTGCGAAAATATGCTGCATCATCGTTTTCCTAAATAAATACAAATCACTCGCGTGGTTGCTGGTACGCCATTATCACCGTGACGTCACTCATTAATACCAAGCGATAATATCTCTGACAGCAACCACTCGCTACATGTCCGACACATAGCAACGCTAAATACAGCAATGCTAACCAGCATCTTACGCTGACACTAGTACACGCTCCCTTTCCCATTCACCCACTCAAAGGCTGCTTCCTTGCACGCCACTTCTTCAGGGAGTGAGAGAGAGAGAGAGGGAAGAGGCTCAGCTATGTGTATGTATGCGCATAGTTAACGGTTGTTGCGTGAGTAGGCGCCATCTAGCGTTTGGATTAATTGTATTGAGTTGGCATGAGTATCCATATGCTGCTAATAATAAGCTCATTACGGCTTTCTACGAAACTACAAGCTCATCATCCTCTCAATAAAGGAGAGAGGAGTTTAAGTGAAATTTGAATTATGAATATTAATGAGTTCAATAGCACTCAATTGATGCACGCAAGCGTTTCTCAGACAAAAAAAAAAAAATACGCTTTAAAATAAAATTGAAACTGTTTTTGACGAGAAGTGCAAGGAGCTTTGCTACTTTTCTAAAATATACCAAAACTGGTACAAAATGTTCGAATTCGGCACATTTCCAATAAAAAATACAAAAAAAAAAAAAAAAAATTCAAGAGAACTTAAAATTAAGTTTTAAACTAATTTTTCTCTAACCAGTTCAAAACTAGTTGCCAAAAAATGACTTGGAAAACAGTGAAAAAGTGAAAAAATTCATTAAAAAAAAAACTTTTTTGTAAATTATTATAAAAAAAATTATTTCAAATATAATTTTTAAAAGCAAAATTGCTTTGTTGATTATTTCGTTCACGGCTGAAATGCATCTTGGAATTCTCAACCAACTTGGGAATTAATTTATGTATGTAAAAAACGCTTATTTATGCAAGCAAAAATATTTTTTCCTAATATTTTGCACTTTAGACACTTTAAACTATACAATTTCGTTAATTTCTTTAATTTTTTTGCAATTCTCAAACGGTTTATCAGTTTGCTAATAAAGCTTGCCCTTCCGCTTACAATATAGCCATCGAATCAAAACTTTTTTGCTCATTTTCCTTCGTTTTTTTTTTTTGTAATTATTTCCGTCAATTGCTTGCTTCTTGTCCAAAATTCTACTCGCAACACCTTAAATTAGAAAGTCAAAAGGATGTGGGTATTGGCTGAGTAAAAAAAAATCGAATTGCAAGAATTCCGCCAAAAAAAAGGCAAACGGAAGAAAATATGCCAAGTTAACTTCCGCCATTCAAGCATTTTAATTATCAACACTTAAACCACTAAGCTAGTGCCAGAGCAAGAGTCGTCGACAATAAATCGGCTATGGAAACGGCTGGGAAGTGACAGTAAGTAAAAGCTGTGGGCGTGCTGTGGGCTATAGTAAAAGCTCTCGGGTATAGGAAAACTGCCAGCAATTGACTTAATTGCAGAAGTGAGACGCCCTGAGAGCAGAAAACCATAAAAAAGACAAACGGCAGGTACCACACATATCGACGCATATGCCATCAGCAACTCAAGCGTACACGACTTTTACTTGATGCGCGGGGGGCGTTGCAGGAAATCAATTCTCAGCTGGTGAACTCGTCGTAGACTGGTGGGTGGTTGGTTTACTGTTGGCACAAGCAAATAAAATTATTTGATTTCTTGAGGTTTGGGGTTTACGTTTCACTCACTCTTCTATTTGTCGTGCCTCGTTTTCACCTTGAAGGTGCAGTGGTGCATGCGACAGTAGAAAAAAAAAATGGTAGAAATGAAAATCACAGACTGCAGGCAGCTTTTACTCTTAATAAGGACACCAAAAAGGGCTGAAGAGAGAGGCGTGGGTGTCTAATTCTTTCAGCTAGGCTGAGCATGCATTGTTCTAATTTATTTTTTAAATTGAAAAAAAAAAATATTTTTCTCAGTTCTTTTTTATATTTAAAAATTTTTTTTTTTTTAATTTAATTTGTTGATTTATTTTTTATTTTATTTTTAAAATTTTTTTTTAATTTTTCTTCATTTCAGTTACTTTATATCACATTTTAAATTTTTTTCAATTATTTATTGTAATTTTTCCCTTTGTTATTTTCATTTTACTGACAGTAATTCAGATTTCCTGTTCCGTTATGATTTCAGTCATTTTCCGCTTGTTTTTTGCTTATTTCACTTATACTGCCGCCTTTTTATGGCAAATTTTTGCATTAAATTGATTATAAATTATTTATTAAGCATGATTACGATTTTATATTTTAATTATGTATTTTTCACTTTGATTTTTTCGTCGGTGTGATTTCGCGGCAGTTGGAGCTTTTTTTTATTTGTGTTTAAAATTTTTTTACGTTTTTTGTTTTTATTATTTGCAATTTTTCTATTAATAATTTGCTTATAGTTTGTTTAATATTTAATTTGTATATTCTAATCCATATTATCAATAAATTACATTGCTAAATTGAAGTATTTAAAAATAGTGAACACAGCGCCACCTATTGTAACTTTTTACGAATGTCAAATTGTGCTGAAAGCGCAGAAAATCGTAAGTGGGAAGAAAAATCGTAGAAAATTACTTATTTCAGCATAAATTAGCTAGCAGATACCATTACTTCATGTTCCCCAACATCTGAAATATCATATCCTGGTATGACATCGCATAGTGCACATCACATGATATAAAGTAGAGTAGAGCAGAGCATGAGAAATGTTTTAGATCCATTAGAATTATCATTACATTATTGTCATCACTTCAAATAACACATCATATCATATATGACATCACATCAAACACGGGACGTGATGTAATGTAGAGCACATCATGTGATATCACTTATATAGCTCTACGAATATATGTAACTTCATAAGGCGAATCAAGCGTTATCTTGGTCTTGGAGCTCACCTTTCATAAACTACATAACTTTAAATGTCATTTTATCACATGTTATATCGTTCATATGTTATGATATCATATCAATCACATCTTGGGATATCTTATAAATCACATCGCATGATATCATATCCACAGCGTCACGTGATATCATATCCATAACACCACGATATAATATCATATCAATTACATGTGGTATCATATCCATAACATTACATAATATCATATCCATAACACCACGATATAATATCATATCAATTACATGTGGTATCATATCCATAACATTACATGATATCATATCCATAACATCACGTGATATCATATCAATTAAAGCAATTCAAATAAAATAAAATAAAATAAAATAAAATAGAAATAAAATTAAATTAAATTAAAAAAGGAGAAACTAAAAATAAAAAAGAATACAAATAAATTAAATAAATTAAAATCAAATAAAAAAAATTTTAATAAATATAAATTTTTATTTACACAAAATTAGATATAAAAACATTTCTCAAAAAACAAAATAATAAAATTTTTGTTCTATTTTTTTTTAGATTTTCAATCATTGCTTATCCAGTCATATTGCTAAAGAACGAACATTAGACGGTGAGTTAAAATCAATTTCAAAACATATTTAAAATTTTTTAATTTAAATTAAAAATAAAAATTTTCTGAAATGAAAAAAGCCAACAATTTAAGGGAATTAAAAATAAAAAAATTTTTAAAGAAAAAATCGTTTTGAAAAATTTAAAAAGTTTTGAAAAAAATTTAAAAAAAAAATTGAAAAATATTTGAAAAATATTTTAATTAGAAAATTGTTAAAATTTTTTTATAAAATTATATTATTTTAGAGGATTTTTAAGAGAATTAGCGCGTCAAATCGATATGCTTTAAACACAGAGTGAGAGCATACTAATGCTGAATTTTCAAAACTGCTCAGTAAATTGCAGTTTTTTTTATTAAATGTTGTGCTGATTAGCTTTCCGGTGTGACTGGAAGGCAACACAATTTTTAAATAATATATTTCTCCTTCAAAAGTGATTAAATATCTTGCGCAATGCTGTAATGGCTAACGTGGACTTATCTCCGCCGAAAAAAAAGTCTACAGATAACAGCTGAATAGATAACAAGTCAGCACAACGGTAAACAACTCAATGAGTTGTTATTGTGCTCCAAAGTTGGATAAAATTTGCTTAACTTATGTAAATATGCGCAATTTTTATTAGCTGATGAACCGTTATCTCTCTATTTGCAAAATTTATTTTTTGGTTTGATGGACATTTCCCCATTAAGAAGATTGTTAAAAGTAGATTAAAGAATATAAATGAATACGAATTTCATTAAATGTTTTACCAATTTTCTTCACTGAATTTAATTTTTCCCAATTTATTTTTATTTTTATTAAGTTTATTTCAGTTTTTAATTACATTTTAATAATTTTTAATTTATTTATGATTTTAATTTTATTTATTTTTGTATTTATTTTTCCTTTAATTTAATTTAAATTTTTCAAGTTATTTTATTATTATTTAAATTTATTTACTTATATTTTTTTAAATAAATTTTTTTATTATATTTATGTTTATATTTTCTTTTTTTAAATTTTTTCCTTATATTTTCTATTATTTTAATTAATTTAATTAAATTTATTTTTTCGTCTTATTTCTGTGTATTAAATATCTTATTAAATTTTTTATCTTTTTTTTTTTGTTATTTTGTTTTGAATTAAATTTATTTTTCTATACAATTCTTGTTTTTAATATTTTTTCGATTCTTATTTAAGATTTATTTTATTACATTTTATATTATAATTCTTTTTATTTTATTTTATTTTCTTTATATTTTTTATTTATTTTTTATTCATCTTTTTGTTATATTGTTTACTTAATTAATTATTATTTTATTTTATTTTATTTTTTTTTTTTTTTAATTTAATTTATCTTATTTAATTTTTTTGATTTTTTATTATTTATTTATTTTTATTTTTCCTTAATTTTTTAATTAATTTTTTTATTTTATTTGTTTTTTATTTTATTTATTTTTATATTTTTTTTTATATTTATTTTATATCATTTTATTTTACTTTTATTTTATTTATTTTTTTTTAATATTTGTATTATTTCATTTTATTTTCTTTGTTGTATTTTATTTTATTTTTTTATATTATATTATTTTATTTTATTTTGTTTTATTTAATTTAATTTTTTTAATTTAATTAAATTTTATCTTTTTTAAATTTTTGTTTTTTAGTTTATTTTATTTATATTTTTCAAGTTAATTAAATTAATTTATATTTTATTTTTTGCTTCTTTTGTTGCACACTTCTTTCTATACCCACGTGGCACGCCACAAACGGTGTTGCGAAAATATTTACATAAAGTGATCCGATTTTCACAACTTTTCCTCAACACTTTTCGCTTTTAAAGTCAAACATGGGGAAAAAATAATGTGTTTAAGCAGACGCTGGCCACCCTCCACACACACATACACGTGAACTGCAATGTATTTGTGTGCGTGCAGAAAAGTGAAAATTGCATTAATTTATTTGATTCCACAGCATCAAGCAAAAGCGCCTTTTTTAAGTAGGAAAAAACATCTCTATAAAACAACAAAAAAAATGTTGAAAAAAATACATCCATGGGCCATCACACGCAGACACTCGGTTGTGAATGTGTGTTTGTATGCGCTTGTTTGCAACATAATTTCACCAACTAACTACCAACTGCTTGCGCTCATTTTGATTGGAATTTTCACTCCTCGCTCATTTATTAACCGCGATTTTTTTCGAATCTCGCGAATCTCCTACACAATGCCTGCATGCAAGTAGAAAAAAGTGTTAAATAAAATGTAAAAAAATTATGAACAAATACAAGCAACCGCGCAAGGTGTTAAGGCAAATATACTTTTTCCACTGTGAGCGATAGCAGCATTAATATTAATGAGTATTTTTAATAAATTTTTTTTATTGTTTCTGTCTGCCACTGCTTTTATGCACACACACATATATACTTACAATTTATATTTCAGCTATTTATTTATTTATAAATATTATTTATTTTATTGCAATCAACAAAACACGGCACTCAATCTGCGCCACAGCAGCTCGTTAGTCGAGAGCTAATCAATTAGGCAGTCAGTCATGCGTGCTCGAGCCGACACATGCAATGCATTAACAATTGCATGAAAATATGTTATTTTTTTTCGTATGGAAAATAACAAGCTTATTTACTTTTTATTAATAAAATTACAAAAAAAAACTGAATGTAAAAATTTTAAAATCACATTAAAATTCTTTACAAATTATTTTCTGCGCTCTACTACCATTCAGCACATTTATTCTGCTTATTCTATTATAGTTATACATATTTTCCAAAGATATACATTCGACATTTCGTAATTCAGCTTGCGAAAACGCAATTCAGCGCAAGTTTTTTGTGTTTGAGTTTGAAATTTTTAGCACAAACAAAGAAAAAATCTCAATTCAGCTACCTTGTTGATCTTCTAAAACAAAATTCAACCAATACATTCAAATTTTCGTAATTCAGCTCGCAAAAATGCAATTCAGCGCAAGTTTTTTGTATTCGAGTTGAAAATTTCAGCCGTATCAAGGATAAAATCTCAATTCAGCTACCATTTAGATCTGAAAAGTTGCAATTCAGCTACTGCGAAAGTAATTCAGTGGCATTTTTTGGGTGTATGTTTGCTTTCTAATTGATCTCTAAATTTTTGCTTTTGGTTTCTCTGAATTTGGGTACTAGAAAACAAATTCAGCAATTTTTTGTTTATGTAAATCTATTGTGTCAATATGGAATTCGACGAAATTCTTAATAAATTTTATAGCTTGTACAATAATTTTTAATTCAGCACCTTCATCTTGTAATTCAGCGTGACTTTTTTGTACTTTTTTTTAGTTTTTAAGCTATTTTTTCGCTAACTGTTAGCTTTCTTTTATTATTTGATCATCTTAAAAGTTATTCAGCGTAGTCTATATAATACATTTTTACTAAATATTTTGATTGAAAGTCTTGAACTAGTAAGTTAAAGCTTTTTCATGCATTCGGTGCTTTTAAAAACAATTCAGCGCAACTTTCAGCGTGCGTATAGGGGGTTTATTAAATCAACGAGTATATAATGCTTAACTTATTGTATAATGGCAGCAAGATTTTATTTCTGAAGGGTTCTTTATGTGTTCTAACTTAGCTTAGTATCCATGCAGCTAATTTTAGAGCAATTCAGCGCGTATTTTTGCTGCGAACACCTAAAATGTGGCGTAAAAATTATTTTGCTTAAAACCTATTATTACTCAGCTTGATATTCTTTGCAATATTTTTAATTGTTAGCAGCTTTTTTGCTGTTTTATGGTGCTTCCATGCTGGAAAATATTCAATTTCTACAATTCAGCGCTTCTAAATGCAATTCAGCATCCTAACGAATAAGAAAATTGCAAAAAATGGAAAGTATTTTCTTTTCAACGTAACAACTTATGCTATTGTACATCCATTCAGCGCATGTTTTACTACATCATATACTAAAAATGCTTTACAGAGTAAAATTTTATTGACTTAATGCCATTCTTAAAATACGCGCTTGCTTGCTTTTGAAAGTAAAATTTTATTGAATCTTAAATTTGAGTTTATTTTCTTATGAGCGCTAAATCCTTTCGATCTGATACTTTCTAGTGCAATTCAGCGCCAGTTTTTCATTCTAACAACATTTTATCAGACGTTTATTTGTGTTTAAGCATAAAGTTTTATTGATTTTTTACCTTCTCATGCAATTCAGCGCATGCTTTTCTTCGTATTGATTTTAAATTGTTCATTTAGTTTCTGTTGGGCTCAAAAATTGTTTTATCTGCTACTTTTCTGTGCAATTCAGCGCAAGTTTTTTATTCCACACCAAGCTTCAAACGTTCATTTATTTGCCTTTCAGAGCAAAATGTGTTTGATTTAAACTTCTCTGTGCAATTCAGCGCCTGTTTTTCGTTTTAACAACATTTTTGCGGACATTTATTTGCGGCTAAGCATAAATTTTTATTGTTTTGTTACTTTCTCATGCAATTCAGCGCGTATTTTTCTTCGTATTAATCTTAGATTTTTCATTTACTTTCTTTTGGGCTCCAAATTTTTTTGATCTGATACATTTCGGTGCAATTCCGCGCATTTTTTTCGTACTCCCAATCTTTAATTTAGCATTTCTTTACTTTCAAGTGTCAAATTTAATTGATTTCATACTTTCTTAAGGAATTCAGCGCGTTTTTTACACCTCAAATGGTTTGTTTCACAATAAAAATACAAATTTTTTGAACTTAAGCGCCATGCAGCGTCAATTTTTTATATTTTTACAACAAAAGTTACTCAAAATTTTATTATTATTACAAATTACACTTTTATTTACTTTATTTCTCTGCTTAATTTGACACACCTACCATCATTCTAAACTTTTGTCAAGTATGTATGTATGATATATTCCTCACATCGTCACAGCTAATTAATAAATTCTGTATATAAATTACCGCTGCCCAGATATGCATCAGCGTAACTGTAAAAATTACAAAGAAAAAAACATGAAAGAAGAAGAAATAAAAAGAAACAAGCGCTGAATAAAATATAAATTCCAAACTCAACGTGACGACAGCACTAATTTCTGTCATAATACAAAAAGACATCACAAAAGTGACATGTTGAGTGTCAAAGCCAAGCGAAAAATGCGCATTTACTTAAGTCAACACAATAAATGTGTATATAAAAAGGGCTTAAGTACATAGCATATGTATGTGTGTATGTATGCATGTGAGTGTGTGAGGCTGTAAGCACTCAAGTATAACCTTAAGTGCTTCAGTTTGTATGTAAGTTTTTAAGTTCACACAATGTGAGGCCGTCATTTAGCGCAAGCAAGCGGCGTGCAACTGTTTACCGTTATGATTGTATGTATATATATCCGCTATATATGCAACATTACCTTCAACAAATAACGCTTGAGCTGCACATTTTCCATTGGCATTGTATAGAAATTGTATTAAAAACAATTGTTGCGGTTGTTGTTGTTTTGTTGGAATTTTTCTTTAAATATTACAATTTAAAAAAAAATTTTTTTTAAATTTTTGCAATTTTTTTCAATTATTTTTTTGTTTTTATTTTTATTTTTATTTTTACTTAATTTTTTTTCCTTTTTTTCTCTTGTTTTTCCAAGCAATTCACTCTCCAGCCTACAGCTTTGCTTTTAACTACACCAAAAAAAAAAAAAAAAAAAATCTGTTTCATCTTCAGGCTTTTAATTTTATTACCATTGTTGCTGCATTAACATCTTTACTTGTTATTTTTGTTGTTGTTGTTCTTGTTGTTGCTGCCTATACATCATTAATGACAATATGCCTCTGAGTATAAAGCAATTTGTATAAGTGTTCTCATATGTGCTCATCACATGTATGTATGTGTGCGTGCCGCATCACTTTCATCGCTTGTCTGCCATGACGAAGGCAACAACAGCCACAGCAACAACAACAACAACAACAACCAAAAACAATGCGTAATTACAATGCCGGCGACGCCGCACAAATCACAGTAGCGTGAAGAATTTTTTAATTATTACAAAGTGAGCCCAGCGCAGCAGAAGCCGCAGCGAGCAACACCTGCCACCGCCGCAATGCCACCAGCCAAGCCGTCACCGACCGACCGACTGTCTTGGCTTGGCTTGGCTTGCCGCTACGCTGACTGCGCCGGCTGTTGCTTGGCTTGTAATTCCATTTTAACGTTTTTTCATGCAGTACATTTGTTGTTGTTGTTGTTGTTGTTGTTGTTGTGCTCTGTTGTTGTTTGCTCTGATTTTCTTTTCACATTTTCACTGAATATTCTTTTTATACCTAATAACCAGCACGCCGCCACCGCCACCGCTACTTCTTCTCCATCTCCATCTCCTTCTCCTTCTCCTTCTTCTTTTTCTTCTGCTTCCCCCTCTTTCGACTCTTCTTTTGCCACAGTTCCTTTAAAACAACATCGTTGCTGCCATTGTTTTTGTGTTTCTTGCATTACAAATAGTTTTGTTGCAGCAAGTGAAGGTTTTTTTCGCTGGAAATTTACTTTCCGCCATGGAATGGCGTAAGCGAGAGCACAGTGGCGCTAAGTTAGTGTTATTTTAGTAGAAAAAAATTGTAGAAAAGTAATTCAGCAGCGTTTTGCGGTGCTGAAAAAATATGAGACGGGAATATCATGTAATTTTGTTCAATTCCGTAGCTATTCAGCTACTTTTGCTGGAATACAGCTAATTCAGCACACCCTTTTTTTAAGCTAAAAGTAGTTTTTCTTGCTGCAGAAACACATACTTTCTGCATATGCTCAAATTTTGCTTATTCAGCTAATTCAGCGCAACCTTCGTGTTTTGAAAACGATTTTCGTTTAAAATTTAAATATTTTTCAACTTTTTTGCCAAAAATTTGAATGGTTAGCTAATTCAGCGCACACTTTTATGTAAAAATAACAATTTTTGTGTGCTAAAAACTATTTTTAACTTTGCAAGTTCAAATTCTAACTAATTCAGCTCACCGCTGCAACTGAAAAATTATAATTTAAAGAAACATATATATTTTTCTGCTCAAATTGCCCGCATTTCGACTATTCGACTCATTCAGCGCGCGCTGAATTGACTTATTTATACATTAAGCAACATTTCTCGTTAGCATACAGTACACAGTACCACTGTGCATGCGTTTAAGCGCTCATTTTTGCAAAAATAGAAAATAATAATAATGAAAAACAGATTGAGAAAGTAGCGCAATGCTTTGTGGTCATAGTCGATGATTCAAGACATCACAATGAAGATAAAAGTATCTGAAAAAGTAACGCTTTCTGCGCTATTAAAAAAAAACGACGACGCCACCCACACGCTTGTACTATTTATTCACCTAACGGTACATCAATCTGTCACTTTGCGCTGAATAAAACAGAGTTATATGCCGTCATACCTCATTAATTTACAAAGACACAAAGAAACAATAATTCACAACTCATAACAAATTTAGAATGCTTGATTGAAAAGATACGCGAGTAAAAGAGTAAAGCGATTTTTTGTGGTGATGTAGAAAATTAATCCGCCATCCTAGCGAATGCGTTGTACGTTGATGGTAAATAAACGAGGCTTGATTTGAAAGTGAATTTGTTGAATAGGTTAGAAATTTTCTGCTTTTAGTTTCTGAAGAAAATAGAAAGTGGCATAAAATGGGTTTGCTTACAATAAATTAGCAAGGTTTACTCAATTCAGCCCCTTAAAATGTAATTCAGCACTATTGTTTAGCCGAAAAAATGTGTTGTGTGCAGTTTTTAGTGTAATATAATAGCAACGAGGGTGTTTTTGTAGTAGTGAAATCAATTCAGCGCATATATTTGTATGAAAAAATTATTCAAATCGCATTTTCGAGAATAAAATTCGCAAAGGACTCATCAAAACAAATACTAAACTAGCGGCCTAAGGACTACTACTTTGGAATAGGAAAAATACATATTTATTTACCTTTTGATGTAGATTCAGCGCTTGCAAGCGTTATTCAGCGCAATTATTCTACACAAAACTCGTGTAAGCGTCCACTTTTTCTAATAAATGTGTATCTGAAAATCAGGTTGATGGTATTTTTTAAATATTAAAAAACGTTTAAGGGATTTCAGAGCAGCAAAAACATTATGCAGTTTAGATTTTTTCTGTTAAATATATTCATTCGAAATCATATTCAGCACTGAAGATCATGACTATAGTATCTATTTAATGAAATGAAAATAAGAAACAAAAATGCATTAAATAAGTCTTGTAAAAACTATTAGATTTTTATTCAGCAGACACAAAAATAATTCAGCAAAGTTTTTCTTTAGCTAAACAGCAAGTCTGAATGGCATGAAAACATATGGAAGCTTTTTCAGGCACATTCAGCGCTTAAAACAACAATTCAGCGCAGCTTTTGTTACGGCAAGCACAAGAAAACATTACATAAAGTAATTTTAGGTAGTTAAAATCTGTAGTCAGCGCC
Source organism: Neoceratitis asiatica (assembly GCA_030068015.2). Taxonomy (NCBI): domain Eukaryota; kingdom Metazoa; phylum Arthropoda; class Insecta; order Diptera; family Tephritidae; genus Neoceratitis; species Neoceratitis asiatica. Next base: position 95,242,279 of record CM061525.1, on the reverse strand, counting down.
TCTAGGCTCTATTCAGCGCTGATTTTTTGCTTTTGTTAACGCTTTTAAAACAATATTAATAAATGAACAATAATTGAAAAGCAAGGCTCAGTTGCTTTTGTAGCAATTACTTTCATATTCCTAACAAAAATTCTCTCCTCTTACGATTAACTTTGCTTTCGAATGTTACATTCTAATTTTTTGTTGTTGTTGCCACAACCAATTACAAAGCATTGACAAAACAAATGACAGCAAACGATAGACCAAAAATGAGGCAAAAGAGCAACAAAAAAAAAGAGAAGAAGGAAAACAACATTAGTAATACCACAAAAATGTCATGCAATAAAAGCCGAAAAACAGCAAAATGAAGTTGCAACACGAGGCAGCAACCAGCAGCCAGCAGCACATTGCAGCATATCATTTTGATTGGCATGTTTTTTTTCTGTGTTCAGTAATACGAAATCAATATAAGCAGAAAACAAACCAGGTAAATGCCACAAAACACAATAAAGGAGAATGCTGAAAAAGACTCAGCACACGAAATGAAAAGAGCAAACAATGTAAAAGGCAAAAAACCAAAACAAAAAAAATTATTATAAAAAAAATTAATAAAAATACAATGAGTAGCTAACCATAGAATGATTGTTGCCACAGTGGAGCTACTTTTATGTATTTGTTGCAACAACAATTGCAAACTTGTTCGACGAAACTAAAAAAAAACTCAAAAAAATTGCCATTTTTGCGCACGTGATCAATGAAGTTGGGCATATTTTTCATAATTTTTTTTGTTGCTTCGGCAATAACGGTACTGCACCCAAAGGAGCAGCAACAGTTTGGTAAACAAAAATGCAGCACGAATATGAGCTTTAACGAGCTTTACAAAGGCTTGCCACATATCAATTTGCCTAGCTGAGGAGCTAGCTACCTCATCATCTGCCTCTCTCTCTCTCTCTCTCACCTTTATTAGCAATTTTCTTCACGAGTATTGCTTTCTAGCTAATTTTTGTAGTTAGAGACACTCCTTTTTCTAACTAGTTCTCTGTTGCTGCTCCTTGAAATTGTGTGTTGAGACTACAGCTAGGGTGTGATGCACTGGAAAGGCTGAATGAAGCGCAAAGCGCGGGCGAGAAGCAGCTGAAAATGTAGCTTTTGTAAAAAGCGTCAATCAAAAAAAAACTAAAATTTCTTGTAAGTACAAGCTTACACAAGCTTTTACAAGCTTTGACGAGCTTACACAAGCTGTTACAAGCTTTGAGCGCTTAACCTTAATCGCTTTTTCATTCCTTTCGTTTACTCTGAGTTAGCTCAGCCTGACTTCACCGATGGCTTTGGTTTCATGCTAACAGCTGTCTTGTGCAAGTTTTACGCTAGCTTTCAACACTTTAGTCTGCCCAATATTTCTATTGGACTCACCTCTTGCCTTATGTGCATTGCTCTTCTTTTCACGCAGACACGGTTTCGTTTTAACTCCTTCAAAACTCCTCTTCTTCTATGTTAGGCACTTGCTTTTTCTTATTTTAAGCTCTGATCTCTTTGCTATTCTCCAAACTCCGCTTCTGGGTTCCCTTGCTCTCTTACTCTCTTTGCTCTCTTTTACTTTTCGTCACAACTTCCTCGCTGTTAACATATTTACTATTCTATTTCGCTTTCTTTTTGCTTGAGATTTTTTATTTTTTATTTATTCCACTTCCGAAGTTATTTTTTATTTTGTTTTTTGTCTTTAACACTTCTTAAGCTCCATGATTTGTTTCCACATTACCGTTAATACCTTCAACTTACCTGCTACTCTGCTGCACTTGGTGCTCTTGTGATTTTTTTTATTTAATTTTTTTCTTTTTATTTCTCATTTATTTTTCCTTCACTTAATTTTCTTGCTAAAGATGTTACCGTTTTTATGTCATTTAAATTGAATGAGCGAGCTGACAGGCTTGCACATTGCTTTCACTACTTGCGCCACCTATCGGCCGCCTCTCTCTTGCTTTCCTTCTTTTAACGCCATCCCCTGCCACTGCCTGCTCTAACGTCTCATTTTCCGTTGCTTACATTTGATCTTCTGACACAACACCTGTGCGCTCTGATGCGCCCTCTTTCTCTCTCTCTCTCTCTCTCTCTCTCTGAGTTACAGCGCTGCCTCTGTAAAAAGTAAAAGAGAAAAAAATTTTTAGTACAAAAATTAATCAGTGAGCTTGCTGTTGCAGAAATACTTTACAAACCTCCATCAATAAAGCGCGTGACAGGCGCGCATTGACAGCCAAAGAAGCCATATCAACTCTGCTGTGTTGCTGTAAATATGTACATACATATATAAGCCGATTCTTGTCGATTTGCAATTTTTTCCATTTTTTTTTTCATTTTCTCTTTCATTCTTTTCAACCTTCCCTCAATGAAAAAATCTCAAATCTCATACAATGCAGCAAAAGCGATTACTTATTATTTGTGCACTAGTTAAATGTGAGAATTGCAAAAAAATGCGAAAGAAAAAGCAAAAAAAAGGGAAGAAGAACGTGAAATGTTTGCAAAAATTATTTTTTTCAATTTTCTTTCAAAAACTACTTTGCCTGCAAATTTTTACTATGACAAAGTTTTAAGTTGCAAGCAACAAAGAGAAATGACAATTTAACTTTAAGACGATTGTGAAATGAAAGAAAGAAAGAAAGAGGAAAGAAATGAAATAAGAATAGGTAAAAAGCTACAAAGGAAACTATAAATGGAAATGAATGATTACTTACCGTAAAATACTGACTTGAAAGGAGTGAGTGAGTGGCAGGCAAGCGTGTAAATTATGCAAAGTTCTTTCTTTTCTCTCACCGGCTGACGTCCAGTTGTGTGCTCTGAGGCTTAAAGGCTGGCAAAAGTGAGTGACCTGAAAAGAAGAGTGAAAAATTAGGGAGAGAAAAGAACAAAAGAAACTCAATTCTGGAAAAAAGAAGATTCTTGGTTAAGCTTTTCTCGTAAGATTTTAGTAGTTGCCATAAGCGTAGTATTTTCCACCTCTTACTTCCCGCTAGTCTAATATCCGCTAGTCGCTTTGGCAAATCACATTTGCTCCCAGCGTTTTCTTCTCGTTGTGTAGCTGTTAGCTCCTATCGGAGGATGGTACTATCTGTAGTCGGGATATTGATAGCCTTTTTTCGTAAGTAGACTGCTATTTCGCCGACCTTTCCAACTTCTTTACTGCACGATATCTTCACCTCTACAAACAGCAAAACCCTCTGCCATCCTTTTCAACAGCTGGACGAAGTAGTACCGGCTGGAACTCAATTTGAAAGTCGATGACGTTAAAATTCCAACCACGAACAACCCAAAGTTAATGGGAGTCACATTTTACAGTCAGCCTGCACTCCTTTACTCCGCAGACGACTGCAATTTTCCACAAAAGTACAGAGCCGCAACAAAATGCTTAAATCGCTAGCCGCTAGCACCTGGGGAAATGACAAAGAAACACTGCTGGCAACGTACAAGGTAATTGGTCGGCCGGTCGTAAATTATGCTGCACCGATTTGGACGCCTGGCACTAGCGAGATGCGGTTGAAAAAACTTCAGACTTGTCAGAACACCGCCCTTCGAACCGTGACGGGAAACCTCCTGATGGCGCCGGAGCACCACTTACACAGTGAAACATGTATGCTCCAAGTTAAGTAGCATAATGTTATGGGATCATCCCAACAGACACTTATTAGAAGCTGAACCACCACCTAGGCACATCAGGAAGGGAGTACTTGACTGTCGGGACGCTGTCCAGATCCCTCTTCCCGTGAATGGTGTTCTCGGAGTCCAATCACCACCCTAAGCAGATCAAGAGCTCGATCTGCCTCGAGAAACCCGCGTAACCCTGGCACAATTAAGGTCTGGATATTGTAGCAGGCTTAACTCCTACCTACCCAGGCTCGACCCTCACATACCCAACACATGTCCCGCATGTAATTTTGCATGCACACCTAACCTGACTCATCTAACACCTCTCTCTCTCTGGTCTGAGCCCGTCGAAACAGCACGTTTCCTGGGCCATCCGTTAGATGACCTCGATGACTAAGACTAGACTTACCTGACCCTAGACGGGGTGGGCACAGCCGCTACAACAACAACAACAACAACAACTCTCTCTAACTCCTTGCTCTGCTCTTAGGTGTACAAATGAGTTTCCGCTTATCGAAAGCAACTAATTTTTTCCATCTTTCAGGCAGCTTACGGATTCCACTCCTGAAGAACTCCGCCTCTTTTGGGGTTATACACGAATTAAGCCATTTTTTGTTATCTTCATATGATGCGATGAGTCGCTCCAACAGAGCATGTGACATGTTGACCGGAACAGATGTTAGTCGGACGTCGCATTATCTGGCGAGTACAGCAGTTGGGGTAGTACGTCCCAATCAAGTGTTTTTAAAGTTTTTCACTGAAGCCGCCTCATGTGGACGATTTTTGCTGCTTTTTTCATGAAGAAAAATAATTTGTCTTGTGTGCAGTAATATTGTGGGCATTTTTCCTTCAGAGCTTGGTTTAATCTCAACAGATGGGTAGCGTAGAGAGTTCCAATAAGTATTTGGGATTTTTTCTTTCTATTTCATTTATTTGGAGTCCTTTTTTGTTGCACTTCGAAGCACTTGATTGAATTTAAAGTAACTTGCTTTACACGCTAAAAACTTCAAGAGTCCATTACTTTGAATTTTCCTATTTTTCACTTATTTCCTGCCTTTTCGTAGTCCGAGCTGAAATTTGTAAGCTTAAAAAAATTATAAACCAAACTTATCTTGTTGTAGTATACTTACCCGCCAACCGCTACTGCCGCCCATAATCCTGACGACCTCACAAACTCAATCATCAAACCAATACGCTCCTTATTGATGAACTCCGCATTTTGACGCCGCAATTTGCATAGCCCAGCCGCGTTTCAAGTGGCTACAACGGCCGCCGCAGACACTAGAACTCAATTACTTCCTAAAATACCGCAATGTGCGCTTGTCGCTCATTAACAAATTGCACCTATCACCACCAACAGCCAACAGACAAACCAGACCAAGGCAACCCCAAATATTAGCTTGAGCTGGCTGGGTGTCCGACGCGCCGCCATAATCCAACGTCAGGCACTCAGCCGCCTATATCGACAAGACCAATTGTACTGCAACATCCCTTGCGTCCCTTTTCTGCTGGCAATCAAACATTTTGCCGTAAATTTCTGCATACGCCAAGCCAACGCGCTGCCAGCGGACGGAAGGTGGCGGCTGAGAAGAGGAGTCAATGTAGTGTAGTGTGGACTTTTACGGTTTTGCGGTTTCATTTCATTTCAGTAGAAAGCATATATTTGTTGTTGTCCCCGTCGTTGTCGTTGGCAACAGTAGCGGGGGGGGGGTATTAATGTGCCTTCCCGCACATATTTGCTACGAAGTACACCAAATGTGGCAATACAAGTTGTCCATCTTCCGCGCCAAGCCAATAACGGCCTTCACTGATGATGCGATGCGCGACACTGCTAGTGTGTCAGTACCTACCTACCACACACTCAGGCGCTTTGAACGCTGAACACCGAAGTGTTCGTTGTTGTTGCAGGAGTGCGGAAATGTGTACAGTAGCGAATGTCGGTCGCATACAATGAGAAATGACAGCAATCATGTCAACAACAAGTACAGTTACATTTCGACATCGCGTTGAAGTTGAAGAAGAACACAATCAGCAAGTGCCGTTACTTATGGACTGACATTGGTGGAAGCGAAAGTGTATGGAAATCAATTTATTACTATTTATTGCGACGATATTTTCTTACTTACTCTTACATTCCGTGCGGCTGCGACGAGCGGTTTTCATGTCGTCTTTGTGCGCCTTTAAAAGCCATCAATATTTTTTGTTTTTTTTTAATTTTTTTTTCCTGTTTGTTGAAATTGGAAATTTGTGTACAGTTCGATTTTTGAAATTAACCTCAATCTCAGACAACAAACGACGACGATAACTTTGAGTTATTTATGTACTTACACACGCTCTTGCAGCTCAAACGAGAAAAATGAGAGAGAAAAAAATATATAAAATAACTGGAAATTGCCAGTTTGAACCCATTGAAGAGAGAGAGCGAGTCAACAACAACAAGGGAAAAGTGTCAAAGCTTAAAAATTCACAATTTCAACTTCCTGTTGTGTGTCTGCGACCACACTCAATCGCACGCCGCAGTTTCAGCGTCACACAACCGCCTGCCTGCCTGCCTGGTTGTGTCCACACGTCGCTTCTCTTCTCTCACTCTCCCACTCTCTGGCTCTTCTAAACGAGTGCCATACAAATGGCAAATGCAATTTCTTACACGTAAGTACAGTTATTTCCATTTTTATACACACATTTTTCTTCACTTCACTTTAAACTTTTACAGATTCGCATAAAAATTGTACTTTTTTTGCTTCCTCTGCTGCCGCCGCCGCCTACATCCATTCAGTTCAGTGCAGTGCAGTGTAGTGCAGTGTCATTGCGGCGTTGCGTGGAAGTCATAAATTTGCATAAAGCATAACTTTGGCATTAAAAACCAACGGCAAAAGAAAGTAGTATGTGAAGAGAATGAAAAGAATAAAAGAAAGAATGTCAAAATCACATATGAGAGCGCGCGTCAGAGGATAACCAAAAACGAGGTAATGTAAAATACATACCGAATTGATCGGTAGAGAGGTGGAGGTGGAGGTGGCTGTGGCTGTGGCTGTGACTGTGGCTGTTGATGTCGCCGAACAAAAGCGTTGCAACTTTGTGACAAATCTGTGCAAACACAACTGAAATTACGAGCGAATAAAAAGTGAAATGGCTGAAGAAATTACACAGAAAGAATAAAAGAATTAAAAAGAAAAAAATCAACACAGGCGTCGGTAAGCAGTTTTGCAGTTAAAGCAGAAATTTATGGTAAGTTCAAATTAAACTTTTTCTATATTGACGTCGACAGTGTGCGCGAGAGGGAGACTTAAAAGTAGCACAATGCACGCCGAAAAATTAATAGAAAGCATGCCACAAGGGGAGATTTTTAGCGGACGAAAGAAAGTAAGAGATACGAGAGGGGTCGCCAAGGAACAATATGGGTCTTTGTATTTGAGGAGAAAGTCTAGAAGGAGAATCACCAATTTCCTATAGCACCTTAAAGCATGTTGATCAACTGAGTCTCCTCAAGGTTCGTAAAGCTGTCATTTTCAGCTTGGAGACCAAAAAACGCGGCAGCTAGCTTTGGCTTTCTGGACAGAGAGAGTAAGAGAGATTTAAATTTTGCACAAAAAACGCCGTTCCTTATGAAAAGGATGCCGCAAAGTAAGAGCCGTCACCAAGCAATCTCAGTCGAAGTAGTCACAGAGAAAGACTCGGTACACAATAAATCAAAAGGCTAGAGAAAGAGAAACCCTAATTTCATAAGGTGCCTTAAAGCATAGTGACCAACTGAGTCTCCTCAAGGTTCGTAATGCTGTCATTTTCCGCAACAACGCGGCAGCTAGCCTTGGTAATTGGGACAAAGAGAGTAAGAGAGGCTTAAATTTTGCACAAAAAAAGGCCGCTCCATATGAAAAATGTCGCAAAGTTCACCATTTACTAGGGCAAGCCGACTAAGCTAGTTTTAAGCGGAGGAAGCTTAGTAGCCGATATAAAAAGCACCGTCATTAAGCAAGTGGCATCAAAGTTTTCACAGAGAAAGACTTGGTATATAATAAAGCAGAGACGGGAAGGAGAATTTCCAATTTCATAAAGCCCTTAAGGTGCAGTAACCAACTCAGTGACTTCAAAGTTCATATAGCCGCCTTTGACCGCTTGAAGAGAAACAACGCGGCAGAAGGTGATGGTCTAACGACTGAGGTATGAAAAGATGGCGAAGAAAGCGTGGAATATGTCAACTCTTCATCACGTCTGTCGTATTGCGCGAAAGACTAAAACCAAACGTCAACGAACTGATGGGAACTTAATTGTATAGGTTCAAACCTGATAAGCCTAATTCAGAGCAGGTATCTATCAAATTGGCGCCAAATCCTGGAGAGAGACACATAAGAAGAGTACTGAGCGCGCTAACTCGTCCTCGATTTTAAACCAACCTTCGATACCACAAAAAAGAGCTGCTTTGTCTGAATTTGGTTTCCCCGCTAAAACGACTGTTTACACTAACACTAAGAAACACCAGTAGTTCTGTCAGTACCGGAAATGACCTCCCTGAGCCGTTCGATATTTAACGAGGTTTCAGTTAAGCAGCAAGGTACGAGCTACGCAGCTGAAGAGAGAGGATACAATTTTCTACAGGAGCGTACAACTGCTGGCTCGTACCAACGATATTTACATTCGATAAGTCGGCATTAGGAGATTTCGGAAGAAAGATTTGTGAACTTTTAGCCCTTGGTAACTACGAATACCGCAGAGGGTGAAACGGAGAAATTTACATGGTTTAGCGAATCAAGAGGCGGCTAGATAATGCTTTTCCGATGAATGAGAGGACTCTAACGCCGAAAGTTTTCTTTGCATTACACGCCGGTGGAATCTGAGGAAGAGGAAAACCTTCACTTCGTTAAAAACATCAAGTGGAGAAGGTTCTGACTTCTTTTAGTGTCCCTTTTTTGGCACCAAACACCAAACACACAAAAAAAGTACACAACAACTGTCCTACAGCCTCAGTATGCTACATTTCCTGCTCACTCATCAATTTCTCTTTCGCCTACCGTCCACTGAGCTGTCAGCCTTAGGCAGCTCACACACTAAACTGCGCTGTGTTGCTATTTTTTGGGTCAACATGACGGATATGCGGTAACGTGTTGCTATTTATCAGCTCGAGACTCTACAGTATCTCTCCATCTGCGTCTCTTATAAGCCGCTTTTCGGCAGTCTGCAAAAAAAAAAAACAAAAAAAAAGCGAGCAAACAAACGTCTGTTCACACTCTTTGGGGGCAACCCGAAACAAAATGTGCACAATTTTCCCAACATTTGAAGCCAATTTGTACAAATCACCCTTAATTTATTTACGCAATTCAAGCGTGTAACGAGGTAAACGCATATTTCTTATCAGTACACCCACACACGCACACACATAGAGAGACACATGTGATGAATGAAAAAGGTCAACGCTGTGAGAAAATGACCTTCAGCAAGGCGACTGAGAGAAAAAAGAATGAAAGAAAAATTAGGCTAATATTCGAACGAACTTTTTTTTTTTTATAAAGAAAAAATGAGGGGGGACAACTTACTGGGTACCAAAAAAAAAGTCAATGGGCTGCCTGCCCCGCTATTGTTCAACGAAGTGCGGACTTTAATGTGCCTATGAAAATCGCACTGTCAGCTGTCATATTGTTGCATGTTTTGACAGCAAACAAACAAATCAACACTACGACTACACGAGCTCACAGCAAAATGCAGTCATAAAAACGAGCATAACGCAAAGGGCGGCAAGAGAAAAGGGCACAATAAAACTGACAAAATAGTGATGTACCGATGCTTGTATGTACTTCTCAGCCTGCTTGTGGCCGACTTAGCATACAAGCAAACAAAGAACAAAAAAAAAAAATAAGAGAGGTAGAGAGAGAGACAGAGAGCGGGAGGGAGGCCAACCGAAATACAAATAGACACAGCTTGGCTATGAAAGGCGAAAAACAATAAACGCAAAGCTCAAAACAAACAAAAAACGACAAGCAAACGGACAACAGCGGGAGAGAGAGAAAAAGAGTGAGAGAGAGAGAGAGAGAGAGACGCGCAGAGCTGGCGGCAGAAACAAGCACTCAAACAAAGTAGAACATTACAGCGGCATAAAGAAAAATGCATGCAACGTCAACAAAACAGAGAGGTCGACAGGCATAAAGCCCAAATGCCGGTAGGCCTAAACGGGTACAGTGACAAAAAGTGAAATAAAAAGACAAAAGGGGGAAGGAAAGTACGAGTAAGAGGCAGGCAGCAAAGCTAACAAAAATAGCCTCGCCGCTGTGTCGACGCACAAACGACAACCAAAGACAACACAACGAGCTTGTCAATGCGCGTCGACATGCTAAAAATGGTAATGACTGACAGCCAGGCACTGTGAGACCAAGCCAAAGAAGGTTGAGGCGGAACACGAAGATCATACTGATGATTGACACAACTAGTCTTCTATTGTCCGTTGAATGACGACTGTTGAAATTACATATGACGAACTTGTAGGCCGCGCCGTCCAACAGATTTCATCAACAGCACGGAAATGTGCTGAGTTCACCGACTACTACGAAAGGAGCGGTGCTCAGTTACACAGTTTGGTTGTTATGTTGGACAGTGCGGGTATAGTGATGCTTACTTTGGCGACTTGGTTGTCAGTTTTGTACCGAGCTCGTACACAAAAGCATACAAACCTCCCCTTCCCCCCACAAAGAAAGTGTAGGACATAAGAAAACAACGTTTTTGGTTGATGAAAATATACTAAAGTCAGTGGGGTTGGAGCGCGAGTGCAATGAAAAACCCATTAAGCGCAAGTGTAGTTGAAGAAGAAAGTGATTGCGCGCCCAGGCTTACGGGCGCACACACCACGGCTTATCACATTACATCATCATCTCACGCTCGCTCATCATGTAGAGAGCGTGTTGGGGGAGCGCCAAGGCATGTATACATTAGCATAAGTACTACTCTGGTTATTGTTGGGCGTAATGTAGAGCAGGTCGAGCGCCAAAGGCAACTTCAGCGAGAGCAACTGACTACAACGTACGGCGAACCGACAGTCACTTGGTCGTTTAAATGTCCATAAATGATGCGCCGCGACATTGCTCTTGCGCTAGTTTACAACGCTACAGCACTTGGCGTGTTTTTGGGTAACAGATCAGGCAGGCAGCCACCGCGCTTACATAATTTTACAATAATAAATAAGAAAGAAACAAACATACAACGACCATTGAAGCGCACAAGCGTCAACAGCCGCCGGCCTAACGACCACAATGAGCAACCAGGGCTAGCTAGCGAAATGAGTTGCTACGTTACAATGGAATGTGAGTGTTGATGGTGTAGGACTTCGGTGGCAAGTGCTGGCGGGCAATTCAGACGTTGGTAGTCAGTAGTAGTAGTAGTGTTTCGCAGTTAAGTCGGTCGTTGGATCGGTTGTGCGTGTCGGCCACGAATGGAAAGTGTTTTTCCCTTATACATTTCCACAACCCCTTCACCCCACAGTGGAGGTCTTTTAGTTATCTTCAACGTAGAACAATCTCTTCTTTGACATTGTTTTCCGTTTGCTTTGTTGGGCGCAAACAACAGCCAGCCCAGCTCGACAAGTGAGCTACATGTTCAGCACACCACGAATAATAATAATTATGTAGACACGCAGAAAAAAAAGAATAGTTTGGGAATGCGACTCGTCATTTTAGGTCATTAGGTGAGGACGAACACGAGAGCGCGAGAGACAGGCAACAGAGAAAATATTAAATTTGGAGTAGACAAAAAGTTGAAAATCAAAACGAGTGACCGCGCGATAAGCCTACCCACAACCCAACCCATCCCTCAAGGTCCCTTGAGGTCATTAGACAGTTTTTGAACGCAACTTTGTACAGCAAGAGGTTGATGGGCTCACTCACTGTATCTCTCTAGCAACTTCTTCACCTTATCTCACGTGGTGGTCCTTGCTGCTTCCCACTTCTACAGATATACACACTGCAAACCCTCGCTTGCCGCTGAGGCTAGTTTGTTGAGGCTCTTTAACGTCGTCCTCGCCCTCGCCCATTTAGATATTTTTTTCTCTATTTTTGTTGGCACGCAAAAGTTGGTTGCGCAAAAAAAGTCACGTAAGAAACTCCCACAATGTAATGTTACTTTGATCTGCGCCTCCACGCGTCTGACTCTCCCTCTCTCTCTCTGCTTAAGTGCTCGGTAATTAAGTTGTTGAGTTGATGACATTGAATATGTTGTCGTTGTCTCTTCTCTTACTCACTTTTCTCTGTGTTTATTTACATTTGTTTGTGATTTCGCTTTCGCTTTGGTTGTGGTTTTTAATGAGTGAGGAGGAGGGGGGATGAGTGGGGGGAAGAAAAGTTAAGGATGCTTAAATATGCAGCAAGTGCAGAAAATTAGTTGAAGAAAGATGTAATAAGAGAGAGAGGGGAGGCCAAAAGTGTAGAAGCAACTTTAAGTTGTGTGAGAAAAACTTTTTGCGTTAAAATCAGTAGAGAAAAGAGCGCATTAAAGTTTTTTGCTGTTGTGAAAGTTGGACACTGGAAGGCTCTGGGTGGCAGTTGACTCACCTCTCTTCTTCTGCTGTCACTTCAATTCTTTAGAAGAAACCAGAAACTGGTACTTATGTGTGACCAAGAGTGTACGGACTGTCACTGGCTTCTAATTACCTGACTGTGTGCTCTTCAGACCTGCACCACCCTCAGTTGGGCGCTTTTAATGTCATTTTTATGAAATATAATCTTTTTAACTCTACTCTCCTCTATATTCTTCTTTGTGTCTTGCTTCTTAACGCCTTTTTGCTTGTGAACTCTCGCTTTCCTTTTCAGCTCTCTTTTCCCTTCTTCTCTGTCCAAAAGGCCTATTTCCTGCCGGGCTGAATAACTCATTTTCTACATGATACTCTCTTTTTCTATAGCCTACATTCTCCATCATCCATAAGTCTGCAGACAAAGCTTTGTATATCTTTATAGCGGATCCAAAATTGAACAGGGGTGTGAAAACGCTCAATCCGAGATAATCCGAGGAGGACGTCTAAGCTCCCAAACTACCGCAATTTCTTCCATTTAGCGGCGCTGAGGAACTACTTTCAAGCAGCGAAGGCCGTGGTAATGCGCTGCTCCACGTTCTTGTGAATAAACTCCTGTTTGAAAGTGGCGAGGGCTTACTCACCCACTGTAAAGGTAGTTGTGAGCCCCAAATCTATTAATTTCTGTGTGAAGGACACGATCCTCCGTCGAGTTGGACTATTAAATTCTCGGAAAATTCTCTTTTGGTCTTTGGTGGCGAAGAAAAGTTGAAAAACTGGTCGAACTTTAGACCATTGTTTGGGTGATGCATGCTAGTGCCACACATCCCTAAATTAGGTGTGATTTAGGACTGGAGAAATGCAATGAATATACGGAGTACTGTGAGTTTCTGGCATACGGCGACTCAAAGTTGATAACAAAAAGTTTTAGGACCCTCAAGCAGGTAGGAAATTTGCTAAGAGAACAGTAATATTCTTCCAACAAGAGATCCAAGAGAACGTGTGTGGGGGAAGTACAGTGAATGGAATACATTTCGTATATCAGGCAACGTTATTAGAAGGGAGAGGGAGAGAGAGGGAGACAGATTGAAATTAAAGGGTGATCCGTTTCGAAGTTCTCTACTTTTTAAAGAAAAAAAGAAAAACACAGAAAATTTAAATTCAATAGGGAATGTTAATTTTCGTTCAAAAGAACATTCTTTAGCATTTATTTTTTGAACATTATCTTTTTCAAATGTTGCCGCGGCTACGCCTCAGATGGTCCATCATCCGTTGAGTCCAATTTTCGATGACTCATTCGAGCATTTCGACTGGTAACTGGCGAATGACATGCGTGATGTTTTGCCCCAAGGCCTGAATGAAAGCGGAATTGTCCGCATCGACTTTAGACTTTACATATCCGCACAGGAAAAAGTCTAACGGTGTGCCATCACACGTTGCTTGATGGCCAACCGACCGGCTCAGAACGTGAAATTATCTGCTCGCCGAAGTATTCTCTCATCCAAATCCATTGATTAATGCGACCTGTGGAAAGTGGCGCCGTCTTGTTGAAACCAAATGTCGCGGAGATCACGAGCTTCAATTTCAGGCATCACATAGTCGGTTATCATAGCGCGATAACGGCCGCCATTGTCGGTTACGTCCTCACCGGTATCATTTTTGAAGAAATATGGACCAATGATTCCACCGGCCCACAAACCACATCAAACCGTTGTTTTTTCTGGATGAAATGGCAGCTCTTGTATCTCTTCAGGTTGCTCTTGCGGCCCAAATGCGACAATTTTGCTTGTTTACATAGCCATTAAGCCGGAAATGGACCTCATCGCTGAACAAAATTTGGCTCGAAAACATCGGATCTTCTTCGAAAACTTTTATTATAACCATTATTTTATGCTCTTCTTGATTCCCATTCAACTCACGTAAGCATTTATTTTCTTATGTCATTTCTGAAAATTTTTTCCATATTTCTCTAATTTATGCCAATCAACACTTCACTCTTTCATAACCATAAGATGTTATTATTATTATTTTTTCATTAATAATTTATTCATAACTATTAAAACGCATTTAATTCAAATCATATACTCTTCGCATATATTCTAGGCGCACACACACAGAGTTAACTACATGCCCACAGATTGCCTTAGAAATATTGAAATTTTTTTTATAATTTTTTTTTCCAAAAATGGCTAACGAAAATTTTAACTATTCAATACTGTCTGCCGGCATTTTTCGCTAGCAACAGAACGGCTTGTATGCTCGCATGTGTGTATGTTTGTAATCAATTAAAATTCTATACCAAACTCCGCTCAGTTTTTTTCCTGCTTTTGTCTGCCATATACGAGTATACCTCTTTTCCCATTTCCTCTCTACTTCGCATTTATCGGGGTTTTCCGTGTGTGTCGTGTCGTATCGTGTCGCCAGCTATACATATTGGAACCGCAAAGACTCATAACACACACTCATAATTCATGCAAAAATCGAACAGTGACAGAACGCCATAAATTTTTCAAATAGAATTTCAGGGAAAAAACAACAAGAGAAAAACATAAAAAAATAAACAAAAAAGAAAAAAGAAAAAAAAGAGGAAAAAAAACCACCCGCAGCACATGCGACATGCGTCCCGCAGAGAGCAAGGAGTGTCTGTACTCTGTGACTGTGTCTTTTCTTCTTCTATATTTCCCTACTTCTCTCTCTCTCTCTGTAGCCCAGAGTTGTGTATCCTGTTTGTAGAATGCAGAGTAACATATGTGTATATACAGGCGAGTGTAGTCATTCAAATTTGAATTTCAAACTCATTCCGTTTAGTGCAAGCGGCTGTCATCTGTATTTTGCCAGATTGTATATGCTAACGTTCTCGTTTGCTGCAAAAACAACCATAACTTTTCCTTAAATTTTCCATTTCACGTGCGAAATTTGTGCGAAATTAAAATTCACTTACCTTAATGGTGAATCTATGCGTGGGAGAGGGAGGTAAATATAGCAGGAAACTGTCAGGGAAGAGGAAAATTATTAACAAACGAAAGGGAGATAGAGAGAGAGAGAGAGAGAGAGAGAGAGAGAGAAAGGGAGAGAAAGGGAAAGAGAGAGAGAGTTCAAAATTAGATTTCACTCAGCCTAAAAAGTGTGAAAGAATATATAACTCACTACCCTCTGAACTAGATTATAAAAGTTCCCAGAGGCATTAGAATAAGCCTTATACTTATCCCAATAATTGCTGATAAAATGTCGCAGATAATTATGACAATGTTGCCAATTTTCACTGTAAAGAAAACAGTCAATTTTTCTCGCATATTGTCGAGCGAAAATTTTCGCAAACTTTCTCCAAAAATTTCCTTAAATAAATGAAAGCTTTAAACAAAAACTAATAGATAAGATCAAATATCTCTCAGCAAGGTTGCCAATTTTCACTGTAAAAAAAATAATTACAATTTTTTTAACCTATTGCTTAGTAAAATTTTCAAAAATTTCCATAAATATATAAAGGTTTAAAAAAATAAAATTGATAAAATCAAATATCACTCAGCCACGTTGCCAATTTTCTTTTGCAGCAAATTCTTATGCTTACCTTTGTTTGTTTTAAAAGTAAGTTTTTATTTGATTGCAATTTACTTTTTTAGTTCTTAGCGGTAGTGTTTCCTACAGTGTTGTCAATTTTCCATTAAGATTTCCAAGGCATTTTTGCCAGTTTTCAGTTTACAAATCTTGCCTGCTATTTCCCTAATTGTTATAATTTACTTGAAAAGCTTCATATCTGCGCTGTTCTTTGCTGCGAGAAGAACGAAAAAAACCACCACTGGCAATGTTGCCAATTTTCACTGCAGGAAAACTCTGATTTACGGATTTTTGCGAATTTGTGAATTTGTCTACACCACAGCCATTTTCTTTACCAATATTATTTGCTTATAGTATGAAGTCTTTAAGCAATACAACTTTCTGCAATGTTGATAATTTTCTTCGTTACGAATTATCGTTTTGTATGGCTCGGATAATTTAGGTTTGTAATCTATAAAAAAAAATTTCTTAAAAATAATATTTGATTTTGGTAAGAAAGCTATCTGCTTTCATTTTTATCTGTTTTTATCTCCCAGCAATGTTGCCAATTTTCAGTATAAAAATATCGATTTTTCCGAATTTCGTCTTGTATGGGTCAGCACAATTTCTCTTAAGTATATTATTTACATGAGTATAAAGTCTTTAAATATTGTAAATTTCAGCAATGTTGCCAATTTTCTTCGTAACGAATTCTCCTTTTGTGGTTTGGCGGATTTTGTTTTGTAATCAATATAAAAAATTTCCCCTAGAAAAATATTTGCTTCTGTCATGAAAAGTATTTGCTTTCATCTATATATGTTTTTACCTCTCAGCAATGTTGTAAATTTTCACTAGAAAAGTTTTTGGTTTTTTCCAAATCTTGTTTTTTTATAGATCAACACAATTTTTCTAAATATATTATATACATGTAGTATAAAAATGTTAAATAATTTAATTTCCAGCATTGTTGCCAATTTTCATCGTAACGAATTCTCATTCTGTGTGGTTTCGAGGATTTTTTTTTGTGATCTTTAGCAATTTTCCTTACGCAAAATGTTATCTCTGATAATGAAACCTTATCTGTTCTTATTTATTTCTCAGCAATGTTGCCAATTTTCACTGTGGGAAAAAATGGATTTTCACGAATCTCGAGTTGTGTATGCCAGAAAAATTTTCCTTTAGCAGAGTATTTGTTTTTTACTACAATTTTTCTCTCAACAATGTTGCCAATTTTCCTTGTAACGGTTTTTCGTTTATATTTTGTAATCAATATAAATATGTCTGTAAGAAAATTATTTGCTTCTGGTAATAAAACTCAATCTCGTAATAACTCTTAGCAATGTTGCCAATTTTCTTCTTAACGAATTCTCGTTTTGTGTGGTTTGGGGCATTTTGCCTTGTAATCAACAAAAAAAAAAATTTCCCTTAAGAAAAATTTTTGTTTTAGGTAGTAAAGCTTTATCTTCTTTTATCTATCAGCACTGTTGCCAATTTTCACTCCACCGTTTACATGGTTCTGTTTTGTGATCAATATAAATATGTCTCTAAAAAAATCATTTGCGTCTGATAATAAAGGTTTGTCTCTCCTTATCTATTTGCAATGTTGCCAATTTTCCTCTCCGTAACTCATCTCTGTAACTTTCTCTGCCAATGTCACTACATATCCTTTCAGTGCATGAGCGACCTAAATGCTCTTTAAACTCAATTTAAATTAATGAAAATCATTTTTCGTAAACCAACAAATCTAATTGATGATTTGTGAACTTAGTCAAGCATTCATTGAAATTGTCGACACAAGCATTGCACTTAGCTCAGTCTTAGCTGAGGAAGACTGCTGCTGAATCTCGGTATATAAATTTACTTATGGTAGTCACTGAACATTTAATAGCATCTGGGGCTCTCTCTGTGCGTGATTTAAACTTTAAAAAGGATTTGCAAGCTGTATATGCGACGCTACTCGTATTTACATTAAGCATCAATTAAAAATCAATCAATATGAAATGTAATCAGAGGAAATTTTATTTGAAAAACATTATCAATGCTAAAAGTGCTTAAATGCTCTTGCAGTAAAATGCTACTAGTCGGTGCATAAATTGATGAAGGCATGAATATTTAAAGTGCTCTGAAACTGTAATGAATGAACGCTTGCAAGCAGAAGAAGAGGGGGAAGACGAAGCAGAAGAAGATGAAGAAGAAGAAAAAAAAAAACAGGAAAATCTTTACAAATGAAAAATGTTTGCATACAAGAAGCTTGATAGCATTCAATGCAAGCGAAGAGCCAAAGGGAGAAGCATGCAAGGAGAGGAGAGTGTGATAGTGAAGAGTGAAGAGAGATAGAGGGGAGTGGGTGCGAGCATGCTTAATTTCATATGGCACATTTCACTTTTATTGCATGCTATTTGCGGTAGTGAAATGCCATAGTCGAGTTGAGCTTGGTTTGCTTTAAAATGTCACTGCCTCAGTTTATGGTCCATTTGCAGTTTGACGCCAGAGGAGGTGTACTTTAATGGTACTTTACTCACTCTTACTCTCCCTCTCACTCTCATTCTCTCCCTCTCACTCTCTTTCACACTCACTCCCAACCTGCCACTGCATTGCTTTGCTTCATCACTTTATGCATCTTAATTTTCCTCAGCTTGACATCACTGCCACATTTCCTTCTCCTTCCTGTTCTCCCTTCCTCTTCATCACCTACCATATTTTTCGCTCTGCTTTTTGTTTATACTCTTTTATGCTCCGTTTTTTCTTTTTTTTTTTTTGGTCATAAACGACGTTAATAGGTTAAAGACATTAGGTCATAGTGCATATGCACTCACTTAGCTTCGAAATGTCTGTATGTATTGCACTCCATATTTTATTGCGGGTGAGTGGGGAAATGCAGCTGCCAAACGGAAGTCCTTGCTGCTTGCCAACATACGATATGTCTGTGAGTGTTATCACAAAAGCATGCAGCGGAATGAAGTATGAGCATATGCGGCAAATGGCTTGAGAAAACAGTTATTTTTATATTTTTATTTCATATTTTATTTGCGTTTGTTTTTCTTTTAATATTTTGCGTTTTTTAGAAAAGATTGTTTGTGTTAAATTTTTGTGAAGTCAGAAGTGGAATATGAAAGACATAATATTTAGCAAATGAAGTTGGAAGAGTTCCTGCAGCGCCATTTGCTTCTTCTTTTTGTGGGAAATCATACTCTCATGCGTTTGTTATTGAAAATTATCACCTTTTGTAGCACAGTGTTGCCAATTTTCAGCCTGATAATTAACCTTTTAGTTATTTTTTTTGCTGGGCATAAGGTCCGAACTTTTGATTGCAATGGCAGTGTTGCCAATTTTCTTCATGCAAATTAACCTTTTGCTTTCGGTTGCAGCACAGAAAGTCCTAACTGGCGGTTTCCTGCGCAGTGTTGCCAATTTTCTTAGCGAAAAATATTTCTTAGTAATTATTTATGCATTGTTTCCACTTTAAATTGCCTGTAAACTCTTTAATGATGATAAATTTTTCCTACTAATATTGAAAAATATTATTTTTGCAATGTTGCCAATTTTCCCACATAATATTGAGATTTTTTAGACATTGTTCACTTAAAAGTGGCTTAAAAATCTTAAAGATAATTGCTAATATTGCGAACAAAAATTCTACAATGTTGCCAGTTTTCCCACTACACATTGCTGCCAAGTTTCTTTGCATAGAAGAATTTTCTAATAATTGTTGTTACTTTGCTGACACTTAAAAGTGTCTTAAAAATCTTAATAATGATAGTTAACATTTTAAAAAAACTTTTCTACAACGTTGCCAATTTTTCCACTGCACATTGTTGCCAAATTTCTTTGCCAAAAAGTCTCTCCTAATTATTATTTCTTTGGTGAGACTTTAATAGTGGCATAAAAATCTCAATTATGGGAAATATTTCTTATCAACATTGAATAATATAATTTTTGCAATATTGCCAATTTTCCCACATGACATAAATGTATTCCATTTTCGCTTCTATGTCTTATTTTTTGCATAGAAAGCACCCTGCTGGTGCTCAGGCTTGCAGCGTTGCCAATTTTCTTTAGCCATCGCACACAATGTTGCCAAATTTTTATACTAGAGACATCTTCCGACTAGTTAGCCCATGATTTCGAAGTTATTCATGAATATCCTACTACTTTTCCACCACAATTCAGATCTAGTCGAATAAATTTAATTTTAATTCAATAATCTTGTTTAATTTTTTTTATTACCTAATTTTTTATATATAATTAAGTTTAATTATTAGTTTTTTAATTTTAATTTTTTATATATTTATTTTGTTATTTTTACTTATTGTTTTTTCATTTTTTTATTTTTATTTTAATCAAAATTTTTTTTCGTTCGTTACATTCAACTTTTTGCTTATTTTAATTATTTTTTTTTTTTTTATTGTTTTAACTTTAATTATTTTTTTTACTTATTTTTATTACTTTTATATTATTTTATTTTTAATTTTTTATTTTTTATTTTTTTTTTATATATATTTTTTTTATTATTGTTTTTTTATGGTAATTTATTGTATTTTTTATTTTTTTTACATATTTTTATTTAATATTATATATTATTTTCGTCTTATTTTTATTTATTTATTTTTTCAATTATTTCATTTAATTAATTTTTTATTTCTTTTAAATTTTTTTTCTAGTTTTAAATTCTACTATATTTTATGATACAAAGTTTTTCTACTTTAATAATAATTTTTTAAATAGTTTAACAAATTAATAAAAAAAATTCCCAAATAATTTCCTAAACCAAATTAATAATATTTGCTGTCAAAAAAAATGTATTTAGTTTCAAAAACACAATAAAATGTATGCATTACAACATTAATAACAATAACAATAAAAAAAAACTGCACTCCAGCGCTAACCAAACACTTCCAGCTGCCAGTGCCAGTGCTGAGTGATAAATGCGAGATTTCGTAATTAAATTTAATTAAAAACCACAACTAAAGCCGCCACACTCGAACAAAATGTCACATCAATCAAAGCAAATGGAAATGTTTCGAAAACATTTGAAAAGCGCACGCGAGCGTAATTGAGTCATAAAGACATTTACTGCCGGTGTGTGTGTGTGTATGCGAGTGTGTGTGTATGTATATTAAAACGCCTTGCAACCGTGTGTGCATTTATGTATCGCAACAGAATATTTGAATGAGTGTCAAAAAGTTGTTGCCGAAATAAGTTTCTTTACGAAATGTGAAAGGGAAGCGAGGGTTATGAGCAGAGATAAATTCCTAAATTTGACAGTTTGACATGCTACTTAGTGAGAAGAGCATTTTGAGCGTAGAACAAATGTATAGTATAAGAAACAAAAATATTAAAAACTTAAAAATTATAGAATTTTGAAAAATAATGTTAAAAAAAATGTCCAAAAATGTATAATTATTTTGGCATAATTTTTCAGAATTGTTATTTTTTTAAATTTCAAATTTTTGAAATATTTTTCAAAACTAATTTTTTTGAAAATTTTTTATTAATTATTTTTCAATGCAAAATTAAAAAAAAAACTTGTTTGCAATTTTTTCCATGAAGCTTTTTGAAATGATGTTTTTTTTAATAGTTTTTCAAATTTTTTTTTAATACAGTTATTTTATTAAAAAAATTTTCAAAACTTTTTTGTAGTTTTTATCCAATAAAGTTTTAAAAAAAAAATCTAAAATTAAAAAATTCATAAATGATTCTTAGCATTTCTTAAAATTTTTTTTTTTTTAATTTTTATTAATTTATTTTTCCAAACCAATATTTAAAAAAAATTTAAATATAATTTCAATAACCTTTTTTTAATTTTTTTTTTCAAATTTATTTAATTCATTTTTTTTAAATTTTTTTTTTAAATTTTTTTTTTTTATTTTTTTTTTTCAAATTCTTTTTTCAAAATTTTTCCCAATTATTTTTCAAGTACTGTTTTTTCAATATCTTTTTCATTAGTTTTCCTTTTTAATATTTTTTTTTAATTTTTTTTTCACTTTTTATATTTTTAATAGTTTCTAAAGCATTTACATTTTCTTCATCTATTTCCTGAATAAAAATATTCAACAAAAGCCGAGAATAATATTATCGCCTTTTCCTTCGATCAAAATGATATGCTTCCCCTTATTAATATTCCAAACTCGAAAAGCTAAATGACCTTCAGCTTAAACTTCTTTTTGGCTAGCTTTATCCAAATATTCTGCACTTGTAACCATAAAAATCGGCCATCGAAATTGGCTTGTGTTGCCAAAATTTAGCACAAATCGAAAATAAACAACTAAAGTCAGCATTTTTTTTTTCATCGCTTTGCGCCATTTTCGTTTGCTACTTATTTGGTACTTACTACTATTTACATTTGCCATGAGTCGAAAAATATCTACGGAACGCCCTCAGCGAGTGCCAAAAAGCACTGGCGTTTGCTTACTGTGATTGTTCGCACGCTCAAGGTCAATGCTAAAGTACGCTATGCGAGCATGTACTTGAGGCAAAAAAGCTAAAGCATAAAAATGGTGAAAAATACTTGTAAAAAGAAAAAAGAAAAAAATAATAATACAAAATTAAAAAAAGAAAATTAAAAAAAATATTTCTTCTAGATTTTTATAACCTTTTTTTATTTTACGATTTTTTCCTTGCACTATTCATATTTTATGCTTAAAATATATATTTTTTCTCTTTAATGATATTGGAATATTATTGAAAAATTATAAGAAAATTCTAAATATAAGCAAAATTTTTTCATAAAACGTTCCCCAAAAAACCACAAAAAAAAAAACGATTTTTCGAAGCAAAAAGCGAATTGAAAAGTAAAAGTTTTTATGGAAATTTTGTTTAAAATATTTGTTTAAATTGTTTTATGGGGTCAATTAATACAATACAATTTAATGGTCTTTCATTTGACATATTTTAAACTATTTTTTATAAAACAAAAACGCAAATTTTGGGCTATAAATTTCTAAACTTCTATTCGCTATGCTCTTTAAACTTTTTTCTTAAACATTTTCTAATAAAAATGAAGAAATTTTTCAATTCAGTTTATGAATTTTTTCGTCTGCTGGAATGGATGTTTAGAGGTTGGTTTTAAATATTTTTTCCTTAAAAATTGATTATTCTCTGTAAATTAAAATGTATTTTAAAGGAATTTCACTATATTATTTTTATTTTGGTAAAAAAATTAGTAAGTGAAAATTTTGTTAAAAATTTTTTTCTTCTTAAAATAAATAAATCTCTAATTTGAAGTAATTAAATCAATCAAATAATCAGTAAATAAAAAATATTTATTTTTAAATTTTTTTATTGTTTTTTAAGCACAAGCAGTTCCTACTTTATAATTCATTGTTTTTGGTATTTTTTTTAAATACCTTTTTTTTTAAAATTTAGTATTTTTCTTTTATTTTAAATAATTTTTTCCTAATTTTTTTGTTGATTTTTTTACAAATATATATTTTTTTTAATAATTACTTCATATTTTTTTTGTGGATTAAAAAATTTTTTTTTAAATAATTAAAATAGTAATTTAAATAATATTTTTTTATTTAAATAATTTTTCTTAATTTTTTTCGTGAATTTAAATTTTTTTAAATTTTCTTAATAATTATTTCATAATTTTTTTCCGGCTTTTTTTTTAACAAAATTTTTTTAATTTTGTTTTTCAATAAGATTTCATTATTTTTTCTTAATTTTTTTTAATTTTTAATTTTTTTTTATAATCATTTCATAGTTTTTTCGTGGATTTTTTTTACAAAACTTATCTCTTTTTTTTAATAATTTCATAACTATTTTCGTGGAAATTTTACAAATTTTTTTCCTTTTTTGTATTAATAATTATAAAATTTTTTTTTTGGTTTTTTTTACCAACTTTTTTGGTTTTTTTTTACAAAATTTTTTTTAATGTTTTTTTAATAATTATTTCATAATTTTTTTTCTTGGAAATTTTGTACAAAATTTTTTCTATTTTTTTTTTAATCGATTATTTCATAATTTTTTTTTCGTGGATTTTTTTTAACAAAATTTTTCCTTATTTTTTTTGGTTAACAAATATTACATAATTTTTTCGTGTTTTTTTTTACAAAAAATCGCTTATTAATCTCCCTTAAATACTTGCTTGCTTCAGTTATTTTTTCAATACCACAACATTTTAAATATATTTTATTACTTTTTTATTAATACAATTTTCTTTATTTTTTTCCAGATCACAAATTCAGTCCTACTTGTAGGTAAGTAATTTTTTTAGGTAAAATTTTTTATTATAAATTTACTCAAATTCTATGCCTAAACTTTCTGTTTAATTTTTTACAAAAATTTCGTTTTTTTTTCATTTTTTTATTATTTCCCAAATTTGTATGAATTTTCTGTGTGCTTATTTTATGTATTCCTTTGTTTTAATTATATTTTTATAGCAAAAATAAATTTAAGTTTTTAATAAAAAATAAATATTAATATTTATGAAATTATTTTTTTTTAGTCCTTTTTTAATATTTTAATTTCACACAAGAAAAAATCTTTGTCTTATTTAAAAAAAAAAATTTTTTTTTAAATTTTGAAAACAAAATTTTTTAAATTTCATGGAAAATTTTTTGAAATTTTTTTATTATTTATTTATTTAATTTTTTTTGTTTTGTTTTATTGACTATTTATAAATTTTACCCTCTCGCACGCCGCTAGTCAATTTCATTTATATGCACTGGACACTCAACTTCTTAAATGAAAAAAAATGAAAAAATAGTAAATGTCAAACGCTGACACTTTCCATTTTGCTGCCTGTCAACACAACATGAGACATTTTCATAAAATTTTTAATGATCACCGAAAAACAAAAATAAACAAAAAAGAACAAAAAAACAGAAACGTCAAATATTTTCATTCCCAGTAAAAAGAGGCGCATTCATTTGCCAGCAAATGGACGAAATGATAAATGAACACGCTCAGCTGGCAATATGTTTGAGAAGGAGGTGAAAAACCAAAATTCTACAAAAAAAAAAAATGGAAAAATAACCAAGAAAAACAGACGAAAATAATGTTGGGTTCACTAGCCTGAGCACCTAAAGTGGAGTGAAGAGGAAGCTCGTAGTAGTACGACAACTGAGAAATTGTCATCTTATTGAATATTTCGCTTTGACATAGCTGCTAATAAAGCTGTCAGTTTTTTGTGTAATTTAAAAAAAAAATTTTTTTTTTTTGACGGATGAAAAATCGTTTGCTTACTTTTTCTGCGTTTTCTCTAGTGCTGCCCAATGGATATTTGCTTTTTTCATGTTTTTCCCCTTTTTGCCAGCTGCTGAGGGCAACTGCTGCTCGTAGATAACGGATTACTGTCATTATGAGTTAAGCGGAAAATATGTTTGAGAGCTGAGCAGCAGGAGTGAGCAGAATTTAAGGGATTCATTTGCTGCTGGTGGAAAATAATAATTTTTTTTAACTTAATATTTGCACTTTCATGCTAATAAATGCTATTTTTTGCTGTTGTTATTTTAAATTTTAATTTTTATTTTACTTTTTACTAATTTTCTTCGTTTTTTCCAAAGCTTTTCATATTTTTTTTAAATAAATTATTTTCATTTTAATTTTTCTTAAGCTTTTTAATTTATTTTTAAGTTTTTAAAACTTTTTCAATTTTTTTTTTGTATATTCTTAGCCGTTGTTTAATACACTTTTGACATGTCACGCCACACTAGACCATAATTTTTCTCATATTTTGACAACTTACTTTGCCACGCCACTTGACACTGGTTGCTTGCTGCTGCTGCTGCTGCTGCTGCTCCCTCTACTTGGTCGTCGCTTGAACCGCTTTTTATGCGCGCTTGACATGCCAATTGCCAATTTGCATAATCAGAGGAGAATCATCGTCACGCAAATAACTGTAGATTCTTACAACAACAACAACAACAAAATACCAACAACAAAAAAGTGATTATTAAATGTCTTCAATTGGCCATTCATTGCGTTAGGCGTGTAATTTTTTTTGACATTTATATACAACTTTTTTGTTGTTGTTGTAATTTTTTGCTGTTTTTGTTATAATTTTCATTTTACGCCCGCCTCATCGTAATAGTTCAATTACTTGGCATTAATGTTTATTTAAATATGCAAATCATTTGCATGCCACCAACGCATTTCGCACAGATTTATGGATTTATGTCACCAATTTGTGTTATTAAAAGTGTATTAGTGGCGAAAGCTGCTGGCGAATGAGTGTCATTAAAGCCTAGAGGCATGAAGTCACTAAAAGGTGACAATATTCCTTGAGCTAACGATATGTAAAATATGAAATTCCAAGAAAGCTATTTCGAAAATTTCTACTACTCAAAATATTAAAACATTAATTAAATTGAACTAAAATTATTTTATTTTATTTTATTTTTTATACTTTTTTTATTTTTTTAATTTTTTTTTTGTAAATTTTGTTTATTTAATTTTATTAATTTTATTTTATTTTTTTTTTTTTTATTTTTTTTTATTTATTTTTTTTTTAATTTTATTTTATTTCTTTTTTTAATTTTGTTTATTTAATTTTATTCTATTTTATTTTATTTATTTTATTTTAGCTTATTTTATTTTATTTTATTTTTATTTTATTTTTATACTTTTTTATATTTTTATTTTTTTAAATTTTATATATTTAATTTTATTAATTTTATTTTATTCTATTTTATTTTATATATTTTATTTTATTTTATTTTATTTTTTTAGATTAGTTTTTGTATTTTATTTATTTTATTTTTTATACTTTTTAATTTTTTTTTAATTTTTAAAATTTTATTTATTTAATTTTATTAATTTTATTTTATTGTGTTTTATTTTATTTATTCTATTTTATTTTTTTTTATTTTATTTTATTTTGTTTTATTTTGTTTATTTAATACTTTTTAATTTTTTTTAAATTTTATTTTATTTATTTATTTTATTTTATTTTATTTTATTTTATTTTTATACTTTTTTATTTTTTAATTTTTTTTAAATTTTATTTATTTAATTTTTTAATTTGATTTTATTCTATTTTGTTTTATTTATTTTATTTTATTTTATATTATTTTATTTTATTGAATTTTTTTAATTTTTTAATATGCTAATTTTTTAATTTTTTTTTTCATTTAATTTAATTTTATTTTAATTTTATTTAATTTAATTTTTTCATTTTATTTTTTTTTTTTTTTGCATTTTTCTTTATTTATTTTAGTTATTTATGCATTTTTTCAATTTTTTTATTTTATTATTTTTTTTATTTTTTATTTTTATTAATTTTTTATTTTTTTTTTGAGATTTTTTTAATTTAATATTTTTATTTTTATTGCTACTATATTTCCCCTCTTCTGTTATTGTTATCGCATTCGCTTTTCAAAAAGATCCCAGTCAAATAAAGTTCTATTCATCCAACTCACACACAATGCTTAACGGTATATCACGCGACACCAGCATTGTGTGAGCAAACCATAATTGACATTTAAAGCATAAAACAACAACAATAAACATTCGAATTAGCGAAGCTTGAAGAGCGTGTGAATGCGGCGGCAAGCTTAAAAGCGTAGCAAGTCAGATGCGCAAACAAACAATTCAAGCTACAGCAAAAAAAAAATCTTAAAAAATAAACATTGATATCTTCACAAAAAAATAAAAAAAAATATTAAATAAAATAGGAAAATAAAGAAGAACAAGAAAAGAATAGTAAAACATCAAAGAACGTTAAAAGAAGCCAGCCAACGCGACGAAGAACATGCCACGGCTTAGCTAAATTAAAGTAAATAATAAAGATTTTTCATACCAATTGCCTAGCAACACACATACATACATACACACGCACACACGCACACACGCACACCCACATACACATGCACACACAAAAAGCGCGTGGCATTTGACTGAACTCTCCATGCAACAAATAAAAGTCGATCAAGTTTTGATTTCTGGGTCATGCAGCAGCGGCAAGCAAATAAAAGAAAAATAAATAAATATGAGAAATAAGAAGAAGAAGAAGAAGTAGCAAACTCGTGCACTGCAACAGATGTATACACACGCATACATGGATGTGAGCTAACGCATAAAAGCAATAATCCGTAGAACAATTGAACAACAACAAGCAACATAATGAAAACTTCTCAGCTTCCACAACTAAATACAAAAACGATGAAGAACAAGAGGAAGAACAAGATGGAGAGAAGAAGCACACACAAAAAATGTAGAATAAAAATCGAAAGCACTCAACAAACAGAGTGGGTTAACGGTAAAGAAGTAAAGTGTCTCAAGTGTTTTTGAGAAAAATCTATTTATTTGATGTCGATAGATACAAACATACAAACATACATACCAACAAACATACAAACGAACGGATAAAGTAAAAAGCAACATAATGAAAAGTGAATAAAATTAAGTGAAGCGTAGACTGCACACACATAATATTCAAGTGGCATGAAGGAAATAATAAAATTCAAGCACATATTGTATGGAGAGAGAGCGCGCGTATCTATGACAGCAGGAGTGCACTCGAATGTCTGTATTTGAGCGCAATGAAGTTGAAAAAATTATTCAGAGCAAAGCGAAACAGCGTGGAAGTTAAAAAAAAATATATATATAAAAAAATTAATTATTTATATGGGGAAAAAATTAAGAAATAATTAAAATTTAAAATTAAAAAAATTTAAAAAACCAAAAGGAATGAAATAAAATAAAATTAAATCAAATTAAATTAAATTAAATTAAATTAAATTAAATTAAATTAAATTAAATTAAATTAAATAAAATGAAATAAAATTAAATAAAATAAAATTAAATTAAATTAAATAAAATAAAATAAAATAAAATAAAATAAAATTAAATTAAATTAAATTATTATATTAAATAAAATAAAATAAAAAATAAAAAAAATAAAAATATAAATTGTTTTTTTTTTTAAATAAAATAAATAAAATACGTAGAAGAACTTTTTTCACCAGCCTTTTTTTGACAGATCACGCCTGAGTAGTGTCAAGCTGTCATGTTATTTTTGGTTCAGTATTCTTTGGCATTTCACCACTTACGCCTGAACAACAACAAAAACAAGTCATTCAAATTTTTTACGAAACTTTACGTTCTGCGAAGAATATGTTTCGCGCGCTTCGCTCAATGCGCTTTGGTCAACATAACTGGCCTACTGGGCCATTACCATGCGCAACACCATCACCCATCTTGAGATCCAGCATTCATTATTGGATAATATTCGACCGAATAGACCACGTCCAGTACGCAGTGAAGAAAATATAGCGGCCGGGCGTAGATTAGAGTAGCTGAGAGTGTACACGAAGACCGTGGAGAGTCGATTCGGTGCCGTTCGCGGCAACTCGGACTGACGTATGGAAAGATTGGCGCATTTTACATCGAGATCTTAAATTGAAAGCGTACAAAATACAGCTTGTGCAAGAACTGAGCTCTCGAAAAGTTCCAATAAGATCCGACATTTTCGAGCCAAATTTTGTTCAGCGATGAGGTCTTTTTCTGGCTCAATGGGTATGTAAACAAGCAAAATTGCCGAAGTTGGGACGAAGAGCAACTAACTAACGAATGGATCATCCTCAAAATGTATTTGATTTGATTAATTTTCTGCTTTTATTCATTAAAAACTTACATCGAAATCTTTCCACAATTTTTTTTTTTGTTACAAAATAATTTGCAAAATTTTTATTGCTATAATTTTAGCTAAAATTTTATTTATTTGGTTTTAAATATTTTTTTTTTAATACTCCAATTTTTTTTTTAATTTTTTTATTATTTTACTAATTTTTCTATTTTCAACAAATATTTTATTAAAATGTTCTGAGAAAATGTTTAACAAAATTTTAAATTCAATTTTTAATTCAATTTTTTCTAAGTAAATTTTTCCATCTACCAAAGCCAAGGCGCTTGCGCAGCTGCCTGTACTTCTCTTCTTCCTTTTTAACTCACCAAGCAAACAGCGCACAGCCAAGTATGCCAATTCTAATTTAATTTCAATTTATATTTTCACATTTAACAACACAAATACAACAAATAAACATTTAGTTGGTTGTAGAAAAAGCAGGAGAAAAGAATTCTTCTCTCTAACTCAAATGCAGTCAAAACTATTTTGCACAATAAACACAAAAACACGCACACGCACAAACACACGCGCACACACACACTGACTTGCATAAGCAATTATTTTCACAATTTTTTTTTTGCTTTTTCTACCACTCTTTTTGTTGTTGTTGTTGTTGTTGTTGTTGTTGCAAATTTACATAACATTTTGACTACATTTCATGCAGTTCACTACTATTTGTGTTTTGTGTTGTTGTTGTTGTTTTTGTTTTGTTAGCTCATTCGCTGTTTGTTGTTTGCCTGTTTGTTTGTTTTTAGTTTGTAAGGATGTAAGGAATTTCCAACTACTACTGCATGGAAGCTGTGTGCGGTGAGCAGTGAGCGAGCAGAGTGAGTGAGCAGAGAGGGGGTGCACTGTGCTTGTGTGTGTGTGCGTTACTTGGCACGTCCGCTTGTTCGTTTGTTCGTTTGTTGTGTGCATTCACAGTTATTTGTCTGCTTTTGAAATGAATGAATGAATGAATGAATGTGAGTTTGACTCGCTCAAACTGTTGGTATTTGGGTCAGTGCACAGTGGTGGCGAATAAAGTGAAACAAAAAAATACATAAATATAATTTAAAAAAAGCGATGCCGAATGTGTAAATGGGAAAAGGTGCCAACAGAGAGAGAGAGAGAGAGATAGAGAGCACATTAGTTGAGAGGGAGAGTGAGAAAAGGAAAATATTTGGTATAAAAACTTAAAAATTGTGATTTAAATTCCTTCCGTTATTGCCAATTTTCCTTTTAGTCCTTCGATTTGTTGAACTTTCAAATCTTTTTTGAATTA
This sequence comes from Neoceratitis asiatica, assembly GCA_030068015.2. NCBI lineage: Eukaryota > Metazoa > Arthropoda > Insecta > Diptera > Tephritidae > Neoceratitis > Neoceratitis asiatica. Next base: position 95,211,811 of record CM061525.1, on the reverse strand, counting down.
ACTGATATTTTATATTTTGTATACCGTTGCTAAGTGCCTTTTCGAATTTCATTGCAAGTCTCTCGCACAAAGTTTGCGTTTTACACTGTTGCCAATTTTCTACAAGTCGCTTAAGCAGCTTTCGCTTACTAAACATTTTCAATCGCCTTCGCTGCTATAAATAACCATCATACATGTATCTCAAATAAATATTTTTTCATTTCTTTTGTAGGTAAACTTTTTAAGCACTGTTGCCACTTTTCAGGCATACGAAGCGGTGACTGTTGCTGCTTTGCTGCCGCGTAAGAAAGCATTATGTTGATTGTCTTGCACAGAAATGCGATCTTTTGATTATATAATAAATAAAAATTTCCTCACACTGTTGCCAATTTTCTACAAGTCGCTTAAGCAGCTTTCGCTTACTAAACATTTTCAATCGCCTTCGCTGCTATAAATAACCATCATACATGTATCTCAAATAAATATTTTTTCATTTCTTTTGTAGGTAAACTTTTTAAGCACTGTTGCCACTTTTCAGGCATACGAAGCGGTGACTGTTGCTGCTTTGCTGCCGCGTAAGAAAGCATTATGTTGATTGTCTTGCACAGAAATGCGATCTTTTGATTATATAATAAATAAAAATTTCCTCACACTGTTGCCAATTTTCAATAAGTCATATAAACAGGCATTCTCCGTGCAATTAGTGTTTATTATTGCCACTATAAACATGCTTATACTCAAATGAAAAATAAAAATCTAAAGTCTAAATATGAACTATTTAAATTTTTTTATTCCTTTTATGCACTGTTGCCACTTTTCAGGCTTATCAGTTAGCTGCTGTGGCTGGACTTCTTGGAAATGAGCAAGCATTAATGTGTCTGTTTTATATAAATATGTCATCGCTTGGTTATGTTCTAATTCATTAATAGTACATAAATTTTTTTATACATTGTTGCCAATTTTCACTTATATTATTTCACTTATCTGTTAAACTGTAAATATGTGCTGTTTGCAGAATTTTTATTCACTATCGTCTTTAACTATTAACTCGTTAACTAGACTTTTGTTTCAAGCACTGTTGCCAATTTTCACACATAAGCTAGTTAGTTGCAGTTGCTGTGCAGTTTGGGCATGATTTGGCGTCGTTGCGTGTGTTTTGTACAAATCAGCGTTAACTTGATATTTTTTTTCTTTTTTTGAGTTAAAATGCTATATAAATTTTTTACACAGTGTTGCCAATTTTCACTTCGCTACACTTATTTATTAAACTCTAAACGTGTTCTGCTTGCAAAATTTCCTTTCACTATAACTAATATTTTTCTCATTTAATTGTTCACAAGAATTTCATCTAATGCACTGTTGCCACTTTTCAGGTGCACAAGACTGGCTGCTTTGTTTTCTTTTCTAGGTTATAAAAAAGCATTGCTTCGTCTGTTTTACACAAAGTCGTTACTTTATTTTTCAATTTTTAAGTTTATATATTTATTTTATGTATATGTATATAATGTATGCATTGTTGCCAATTTCCTCTGCTTCTCAATTATGCAATAAATCAGCGTTGCTTAGTATTTTCGATATTTTCTTTTAATACTGTTAATATTCATTATCATTCATCATTCATCGCTCATCAACATCATTTATCATTAAATAAATTTTCAATATATTTTTTTTTGTGTTTAAAAAATCCACCAGCAATAAAAACCCGCAAAAATTCATATGTAAATGTCTGCCACAATCAAGCGTACAAAAAAAAATAAATTTAGATTTATTGTGTTTATGTTAACCTTTTTCCTTTGTAATGTAAATATTTTGTATGCTTGCGATAATATAAAATCAAAATTTGACTTTCTCAAATTATTTTCACGAGCACAGAAATGCAAGCTCATTGACTCGAAAGGCATTCTCAAGCACATTCAACAACATTTTGTCATACGCATATGGAATAATACAAGAAAAAAAGGGCGAAAGCAATCCATATTCATATGCCGCTGAGATAACGGTTCAAAAAAAGAGGAATACTTACATTATTTAGAACTTGAAAAGCGGGGGATTTATGCGCCTGAAAGTATGCCATATTTTGCCATTTTTATTTTTTTTTTTGATTTAAAAAGAGCCTATTTGCTATCTAATATTATCTTATCGAACCTTTTTTTGTATGTAAATTTTTTTCCAGCCCCTTTTGTGCTTCCTTCTTCTTGCGTTTCCTTTTTTGTTTTTTTTTTTTGCACGTTTCCAAAGGTCAGCAACAAATTTTCATTTATTTAACTGTATGCATTTTCAATAATTCTCTTGTGATATGTAAAAATCACACACAAACACATTGTATTTGGTTATATATATGTGTGTAAAAGAAAAATAGGCTTCTCTGCTCTCAAAGATATCCCTCTCCTCTCCAATATATTACCAGTTAACCCAAAATGCCCTCTCAGGGTCACTGGGTTATATATTTATATCGCTATGCCGAGGTTGGTGGGGTCAGTTCACACATACATACTCGTATGTTGTGTATGTATGCGTATGCGTGCATTGTATCCTTTTTGATCCTTCTTGGCTACTTCAAGTTGCTTTGTTATTTCATTTTCACTTAACACAACGATTTTCATTTAGTATAAATGGTTTTCCAGTAATTTTTTTTTTTTTTTAATTTTTTTTTTTTTTTTTTTTTGCCTCTTTCTTACTCACCAGAGCCCTTTTATGGCATAACCTTCGTTCTTTTGGGTTGGTTTTCTGCGCAATCAGTCTCCGCTGGTCTCTATACGCAGGAGTATTGCCAAGCAAATTGTTACACACATAACATTTAAATAACGGTATCCATGAGGGCGCGTGTAGCGTAGCGCAGTAGGTGGAGAAGCAATATACAAAATAGTAGTCATAAAAATTACTATATTATCAAAGGACTTTGGCAGCTATTGAGCTTGAAGTGAGCTTAAGTTGGTCAGCGCAAAGCGCAGAAAGTAATCAGCTCGTAAAATGCTCGTAAGATTTTTGTTGTAGTTTTTTTTTTTTTTTGCATTTTTTTCATACTCTTCTTCTCAAAAAATCTTCCGTAATCTTGCTGCTGCTGATTTTCTGATCTTTATTTATATTAAAAACGATTTTTTTTTGTAATTTTTGTGCATAATTTATGGCTCGAAGGAATTTATCTCTCTCTCTTTCTCTCTCTCTATCTTTCTCTCTCCCTTTCTCTCTCTCTCTCACTCTCAATCTCCCTATCCCCTCTAACTCTCCTCCTCCACGCTGTATTTTCTGCCACTTTTGCTCCCTCTTTCCTGCTCTCAAGTTATTTTTCATCACAATAAATATGCCTAGTAATCTTTAGAAACACCTTTGCTTCCCACAATTTTTTTTCCTGCTTTTTCCCAGACTTCCAGTATTTGCTTTTATTTTACTTTGTCCTTGCAGCCTATTGTGTGAATCCAATGACAGCCTAGTTAGTAAATTTGTGAAAAGTTTGAAAATTTTATGCCTCTCATCGTCAGCATAGCATAGCATTGACTCGTCATATGACTGAGTTTTTAGGTTATGTAGAAAACTTTAATGGGAAAAATCGCAGGTATTAAGGCAAGGTGACGAGAAAGTGAAATTGCACATCGGAACATCCACTTAATCCTCTTCTGATTGCAAGGCGAGGAAGTTGTATGCTTCGCATGAGATGAGGGTAGTCTGATCTCTGGGTTTTCTTCTAAGTATGGACATCCTACTGAGTATGAAAACTCTTCTCTTTTCCATTTCATTGAGATACTTTTATGCTTGGCACTCGTTGACTAGTACTTGGACTGCCATATTTGCTACTGACACATCGGGTGTATTTCGCTTGGTACATGCGAAAGAGGGTCGAAACGAACAGTGTGTTTTTTAAAGACTGCATTACAAAGGGTGATCCAAGCAGAGGTGATTTTTTCAAGAGCCGTTTTTTGACAGATCACGCGTGAGTCCTGTCAAGTTGTCATGTCATTTTTGTTCAGTATTGTTTGGCATTTCATCGAGGAAAGACTTAGGATTGAACAACGTTTAAAAATCATTCAACTTTCATTACGAAAATTCACGTTCTGTAAAGAATGTGTTTCGCGTGCTTCGCTCAATGCGCTTTCGTCAACATAATCGGCCTACTGAGCGTACTATTCGCAACACCATCACCCATCTTGAGACCCAGCATTCATTATTGGCTAATATTCGATCGAATAAACCACGTCCAGCAGGCAGTGAAGAAAATATATCGGCGACCGTAGCTGAGAGTGTACACGAAGACCGTGCAGAGTCGATTCGGCGCCATTCACAGCAGCTCGGACTGACTTATGGAATGACTTGGCGCATTTTACATCGAGATCTTAAATTGAAAGCGTACAAAATACAGGTTGTGTAAGAACTGAAGCTGCTCGACCTTCCAAATGATATCGCTTCGCTCTTTGGGCTCTTGAAAAGTTCCCGAAGGAGATCCGACGTTTTCGAGCCAAATTTTGTTCAGCGATGAGACCCATTTCCGTCCCAATGGGTATGCAAACAAGCAAAATTGCCGCATTTGGGATGAAGAGCAACCTGAAGGGATGCAAGAGATGTAGCCGCGGTCAACATTTGAAAGAGATAATCTTCTACAAATAAATGACAAAGGATGTTCTTTCGAATGATATTAAACCCATTGCCCCATTAAATTTGTATTTTCTGTGTGTTTTCCTTTAAAAAAGTAGAAAACCTTGAAAGGGATCACACGTTATTTTCAATTTAATCCAACGTTTCTTTTAATAATTTGTTTTTAGATTTCATTAAAATACGAAAATTGCACTTTATTTATTGGCTACACCTAAAGTTATTTCTAAAAGTATGCATCGCTAAGCAGTTGAGTGATTACGCAATGCGATTTTTCACTCATTTCATGCGCTCTCGAGAATTCTCAGCCAACTCAAAATGAAAAATTTGTACATAGCCATAGCTTTACAGGCTCATTAGTTTATAAATTTGATATTTATGTATTTCATTATATTTAATCTAATTTATTTTATTTTTTCCTTACGTAGTAACGCTAAAAATTTGTACAAAAATTAGGCAAAATTTCCCAAAAAACTCGCCATAAAAATATAGCCGCCAGCAGAGTTAAAATTTATTTGCCAAACTCACACGCAAACTCGACAAATATTTTCAAAAGTACCTTTAGCTAATTTTTGGAGATTTTTATTAGCGCAAAAGCATATTCAAAAGTAAGTCTTTACAAACTCGCGGTAATAAACGTTTTTCACATGCAACACTTGTGGAAGGAAAAGGTAAACAGCAAAAAAAAATACAAAAAATACGCAGCTAATTCGCGACAATTTAACGCACCAAAAATAAAACTGAGGCAACAACAATAAAGTGAAAAAATTTACAAAACTTTGTCACTTTTCAATGTAATAAATACTTCCGACTCGATTGTTGGAGAGTTTCAGTCAGAAAAACGCCGCTAAATGTGGGTGTACACCGTTGTCATGGCGCGAAAAAATCAAAAAAAAAAAGAAGAAAGAAAATAATAATGAAAAGGAGGAAAAAAGTAAGCGAAAAATTGCTTTTTTAACGACACTCGAAATATTTGCTGCGTTTAATAAATTGCTTGCCAGCCGCGGGGCAGCTGAAATGTTGGACGGGTTTTGTTTTTTATTTAGATTTTCCGCACAAAAAAAATTTTTTTTTTCAACTGCGCTTTGTAGTGGCTTTTAATATTTTCTTTACAATTTATTTTTTTACGTCGCCGCGCCGCTTTGTGCCTCTTTTATTGGTTTGTGCAAAAAAAATTTCGTTTTTCCCATTTGGTGGGTGTAGGAAACATATTTAGCCGTTTTCACTTGCAGGTAAAGCTTAGGCTAAAAAGCTAAAAAACAAAAATATTTAATGAGAAAGGCTTGCTGAAAATATTTGCTGAAATTTGTTTGATGTCATTTACGTGTGTGTGTGTATGAGCTGCAGCTCTTCTTTCAATGCTACAGCCGAAGTGATTTAATTTACTTTTAATAATTTTTTTATTATTTTTTTTTTTTTGACTCGCTTTGAAGTATTGCTGTGGTATGCAGGGATTGTGGGCAGAAAAAAATTATTAAAATATTTGGAAGGTGTACTCGAGCAGAGAAATTGTCAGGGAAGATTTAAAAAGTATGCAGAAAAAAAATTAATTTTACTTAAATAACAATTATACGAAGTGTATGTGACTTCTATTTTATCATATTTTCTTTTTTTTTTATTATTTTTATAAAATTTTAAAATTTTTTTTATTTTAATTTATTTTTATTTTTTTTATTAATTTATTTTCTTTTCATTTCATTTTACCTTTTTTTATTTTTTTATTTTTTTTATTATTTTCATTTAATTAAATTTTGTTTTATTTTATGTTATTTTAATTTTTTATTTATTTTTTTATTTTACTTATTTTATTCTATTTTCTTTTGTTTTACCTTTTTTTATTTTTTTATTTATTTTATTTTATTTCATTTAATAAAAAAAAATTTATTTTATTTTATATTTTTTTATTTTATTATTTTTTTTTCTTTTTATTTAATTCAATGTTATTCCACTTTATTTTAATTTATTTTGTTTTATTTGATCTTTTTTTTTTAATTTTTTTATTTTTTTTTTCATTTTATTTTTTTTTATTTTTCTTATTTTTTTTTATTTGATTGTACTTAGTTTTTCGTAGCTCGGAAAGACATGACTGAAGAAAATATTAAAAAAAAAAAATTTTTTTTTATAATTTCAAAATTTTTGCTCTTAATCCCCTTTAAATCTACCTGCACTCTGCTTCCTTTTCAACATATTTTTCATGTCAGACATTCCTTAGAATTTCCACCCCGCCAACCACTTCACAACAAATCCTTACACACCCGCGCACAAGCGTTGATGAATCAGCTGAAATCCTTCAACTGCCAAAATCTCCGCTCGAGCTCATGTTTTGCTCAGCAGCATATTGCGCGCTGTCACTCTTGCTTAGTGTGCCTTCCGTCTGCTCTGCTTCCGCCTCATTTACGCGCACAGATTTGTTGTTAGTGAACTACCCCAACGGAGGCGAATGCAAACGGCAACAGAAAACGGTACCTGAGGGTAGCCAGGACATGCTGCTGCGGACTGTAGCTGTGCTGGTGGTGCCACTCAACAAGCAGCAAATTGATTATATGCGATTATTTTCAAGTGTCAGTAAATCGTAAACAAAAGCGTGATATATGACATAAAACGAGGGGAAAAAATTAGAGAGAAAAAAAATCCATCAACACATACATATGTACAGACAAGCACAATAATCACTGCTCAAAAGCAATGTTTGGCCTTTTTTGCTTTGAGGGAGCGCATTGTTTGCAAGCAGCATAATCTTCTTTGTTGTACTTTTATTGTAATTGTTTTAATGTTTTTTTCCGCGACGACACCATAAGTTAGGCTTAAAAAGCTGTTAGTATAGAAAATTCTACTCAAATAAGTGAAGCATACATTTTGGAGCAAAATTTTTAAACAAAAGTCAGCAGTTGAAGCTGTGACTGGAGATATTTTTAGTATGAAAGCGTTCGCTGTTTCCAGCTATTCATGTTTGGAAACCATAGTTGAAATAATGTTTATTTTGTAACTAACAGGAAAGCGGCCAAATAGCTGCGCATCACACCCCCCGGAAGTATGCAATGAATTGTGTAAGAGACGCAAATGAGCGCAGCGCTGAGCGTAAGTGACAGGCTTAGGGCAAGTTAAATGATTACAACAATGTGAGCAATGTAGTTTAGAAGTAAGGAAGGCAAAGTGGTGGAGTGATAGTAGAGAGGGGGCTGTATACAGGGTGCTGTGAGGAGTAGAGCCTTTCAATTTATGCTCTTTTAAGCATTCTATACCAAAGGATTTTTTGGATTTTTGTTTTGTTTTATTTTATTTTTGGATTTTTGTTTTGTTTTATTTTATTTATTTTATATTAATTTAATTTATTTTATTTTAATATATTTTATTATTTTTATTTTTATTTCTATTTTATTTTATTAATTTTTTTTTAATTTTTTTTTATTTATTTATTTATTTTTTATTCTAATTAATTTTTTTATTTTTTTATTTTATTTTTTTTGTATTTTATTTTACTTTTTTATTTTATTTTATGTTATTTTATTTAATTTTTTTCCTTTTTTATTTAAATTTTTTTAATTATATAATTTTATTTTTAATTTTTCTTAATATATATTTTTAATTTTTTTATTTTTTTCTATTTTATTTTATTTTTGTTTCTATTTAGTTTTATTTTTTATTTTATTTTATTTTATTTTTTATTTATCTTATTATATTTTATTTCTGTTTTCGTTTATTTTATTTTAATTTTTGTATTTTGTTTTACTTTTTTATTTTATTTCTATTTTATTTTATTTTATTTTATTTGCCTTTTTTATTTTTTATTTACTTTTTTTTACCTATGCAATTTTATTTTTAATTTTTTTATTTTTTTATATTTTATTTAATTTAATTTTTTTCTGTTTAATTTTATGTTTTCAATTTTTTTTTTAATTTATCTTATTTTATTTTATTTCTATTTTATTTTATTTTATTTTTGAATTTTTATTATTTTTATTATTTTTTTCTTAATTTTGTTTTTTAATTTTTTTTTTTTTTAATTTTTTTTTTTTAATTTTTTTTTTCCATTTTTTTCTCTTTCACCTTATCTGCACCCTGTTCTCACCAAACTATATATTTCTCTGCTGCAAATATCCTGCAGCGTTTCTTCTATTCGTGCCACCGCTGCTGCTGCTGCTCGCAATAAATCCATGTCAATTGGCATCGCGCGTCGTTGCTTTTATGTTTGAACCAACAACAATGAGTCGAATACCTTTGTTTCCCTGACTCGTCCTTCCGCCAGGCTGCTGTGTCCATTGCCTACGAGAGCGCTATTGTTTCTATTATTCCCGCGTTACTCTCTCTCTCTCTATCTCTCCTCTGTTCACTCCACTTCTCCCCTGTTGGCTCGCTCGCTTTTTCTGTTTCCAAGAATGATTAACATGCAACAGACACGCCAGGAAGCCGCTGCTACGCCAGCTGTTGACCAAATGTGCCCTGCTATTGTTCACACACTTAATCATAGATGATACCCGAGACATACACACCCACACACACATGCATATACACTCTCAATGGACTATATATCGCCATATGCACGCAATTATGCTTGCTTAGTGTTGCAAGTTTTGGGTAATTGAATTTGAATGGTATGGAAATTGGAGGGTCAATTCGACTACTTTGCGCTCTTTGTTGTTGCTTTATTCTAATAAATAGTTCATTCACAGTTAATTTCCATGGAAAATTTCTTTTAGAGGCAATTTGATTCGTATGCCTGTTTGCCATTCGAAACGAAAATGAGCTAAGGATTTTTTCTCATGAATAATCTTTGTTTGTTTGTGTTTTTATAAAAGAATTCGAAAAAAAGTTTTTTCAATATTTTTTGAATTTCGAAATTTTTTCAAACTCATTTTTCTAAATACATACATAAGATATATAACTTGTTTGCAAATTTTTTAAATTATTTTGCTTAAAAAATTCTAAATTATATGTTTAACAAAAGTTCAAAAATTAATTTAAAAAATTTAAATATTTAAAATATGTGGAATTTTTTAATTTAATATGCTTTAAAAAAAATTATATTAATTGAAGTGAAATATCATGAGAATTCACTTTCAAAGTTTGTTTTTTCTTTTTGTACTACAATCCACTGCAAAAATCAACTGTCAGCAGTCAAATAAACCACAAAAGCAACGTAAACAGCTAATTTGTTGTTGTTGTTGCGCCTACTCAGCAAAAATAATTTCACTTTTCGACTTTTCATTTATTTATTTTTGCTCACTTTTTAGTCGCTTCAAGGCAAAACAATAACAAAGTGTCAGCCAAATGCAGTGCGGCAGCTGTCGGGTCGCCCCCCATACCAAAAAAAAAAAAATTTTGAAAAGTAAAACTTTTAACTTCAGGCACTTAACTGATGCTCATATGTTGTTGGTAATTGTTTTTGTTGTTTTTGTTGTTGTTGTAGTCGCGATTTTAATTATGCCATTCTGTGTTTCACTGTGTGTGAGTGTGCTCTTTTCCAAAAACAAATTCAAAAAAACATGAAAGCAGCGCAGCAACAAAGTAAAAGCAAAAACAAAAAACAAATACTTAAAAAAATTATTCTTTGATTTTGTTGTTGGTTTTGTTTTTTATGTAGCATATGTGTGGTTACCAGCATATGCTTTGAACACACACATACGCGCGCGCACACACACACACATGAGTATTAGTTTTGTTAATATTTAAATTTTTTTGCACTGCACAAAAAACTGCTAAAATAAATAAACGAAGCATGCTTTCAGGCGCCAAAGCGGCTGCCAGCATACGAAACAGGCACAGTGCGAACACACGAAGCGGCTTTTAGGATTTTCACATAGAATTGCGTTTAAATGGCAGTTGGTGTTGGAGGAAAGTTGTTGCGAACGCAGGCTGGGGAAGGAAGTTGCTTGTGAAAAGGCTTGGAAAATTAAAAATAAAATTAAACGAAAATAAAACAAAAGTAAATAAAATAAATAATAATAAAAATATAAAAAATAAAATAAAATAAAATAACGGTTGATCCATTTCGACGTTCAATACTTTTTCAAACAAACAAAAAAATCACATAAAATTCAAATTTAATGGGAAATATTTATTATCCTTCGAAAGGACATTCTTTGGCATTTATTCTTTGAAGATTGTCTCTTTCAAATGTTGGCCGCGGCTACGTCTCCTCGGATGGCCCATCCGTTCAGTCCAATTTTCGTTGACTCGTTCGAGCATTTCGACTGATAACTCGCGAATGTCACGCGTGATGTTTTGTTCCAAGGCCTGAAACGAAGCGAGATTGCCCTCACAGACTTTAGACTTTAAATATCCCCACAGGAAAAAGCCTAACGGTATATATCACACGATCTTGGTGGCCAATCGGCCACGACCGGCAAAAAACGTGAAATTATCTGCTCACCGAAGTGTTCTCTCAATAAATCCACGGATTGATGCGATGTGTGGGAAGTAGCGGCGCCGTCTTGTTGAAACCAAATGTCGCGGAGATCACGAGCTTCAATTTCAGGCATCAAATCGTCAGTTATTATGGTGCAATAACGTTCGCCATTGATGGTTACGTCCTCACCGGTATCATTTTTAAAGAAATATGGACCAATGATTCAACCCGCCCACAAACCACCCCAAATAGTTGTTCCTTCTGGATGAAATGGTAGCTCTTGAATCTCTTTAGGTTGCTCTTCATCCCAAATGCGGCAATTTTGCTTGTTTACATACCCGTTGAGCCAGAAATGGGTCTCATCGCTGAACAAAATTTGGCTCGAAAACGTCGGATCTTCTTCGAGAACTTTTCCCATAGAGCCCATAGAGCGAAGCGATGTCGCTTGGGACGGTCGAGCGGCTTCAGTTCTTGCACGAGCTATATTTTTTTTTTATTAAAAAAAAGTATACATTTATGTATGTATTATTAAGGCTTAAAAATCTTAAATAAAAAAACGTTAATCTAAAATTATTATTTTTTTCGTTTTCAACCAAAAGCTGTCAATAAAATTACGAATCACCTTTTTTTTATAATATCTGCTCTTTTTATATACAAAAAATACTTCAAATCTTGTAAAAGATTTTATACATTTTTTTATTGAACAATAAAGTGGCCAGAGGTTGCTGTGAAATTGCATAAAAATTCTTTGCAATTAAAAGTTTTATCTTAATGCAAGCATTCCATAATAAAATACTTAACTACACAGTTGGAATCTGTACATACGAGTACATACATACATACAGTAGAATAAAATTGTTTTTTACCAATTACCAACTTGATTAGTTAATTACTTCATTGCTTCCACCAGCAAATCGCGACAGCGCGAAAAACAGTAGTAATAGAGGGAAGAGAAGCAGAGAGAGAGAGAGAGAGATGGACTTAGACAATAATGATGAGCTCATACTGTGTTCTAAGGTTATCTACTTAGCTATGCATACTATTTAAATTAAATATGACTAAAGCACAATGTAAAGTACTAAAAACTACGCATGAAAAAAAGCCACACAAAAAAATCAAGGAAGCTTAGAAGAAAAAAACATATCATTAACTAGTAGCTACACAGAATTCTACCTTTGTCTAGCAAAATCTATTTTCTTTTTTCTTTTATCTCAACACAATTTTTTTTTTTTTTTGGGTGATGAAACCACAGCACCACAGAATATTTATGTTAATATTATATAATTCTTTTGTCCTAATCATCAGCATTTATTTATAGAAAATTTACATAATAACATTTGATGGGAGATATATTACGCAGCGAATTTTTCATTTCTTTCAAGTGGCAACAAAAACACAAAAACAACAACAACAACAACATAGTTGAAATAGGTATTAAACGCAGCTTTGGGTGTTTCAATGCAGGAAAAAACAGTGCAAAGAAGTTGAGTGATGAAGAAGGCAAGTGAATGAACGAGAATTTTATTACCAAAATGAATTAGAGGAGGAACTACAGGGAAATAAAGCTCATTAACTTATAACCCAAAAGAAAAAAAAATTTCAGTAATTTTGTAATTCTTTCACCTTTTATATAAACATATTTTTTTACATAAAGTTATATTTTTTAATTATTTATTAAATTTTTGAAATTTAATTTCGTTGTTAATTATTAATTTTTTTTTTTTCAGATGTCAGTTTATTTTTTTTTCTTTTTTTTTTTGCAAGATTTCCAATTTCCCAATTTAATTTTTCTTTGCCGTAATTAACATTAATTTCTTTTAAAATATTTTTAAATTCACATATTTTTAGTTGCAATTTTTTAATTCATTTTTTCTTTTAAATAATTTTTTTTTTTTTTTTTTTTTTTTTTTGTAAAACCATGGCTTACTTAACTAAATTAAAATTAAATGTAATTTTATTTACTTGAAGAGCCTAACATGGCTTGTTTATTTCTGCCATCTTTCTGATGATCTCACTTTTATAATTATTATTTTACACTATTATTGCTAGTTCAAAGGCTCATCAAGCATAGAGAATATTTTTTTAGCATAATTTTTTTCTTTGTTCAGAATATTTTTTTTTTTTGCATACATACAGATTTGCTCACTTGATGCGCATATTTTTAGAATTCAATTGTTTACATTGAAATTTTTTACTCGCTTTTTATGGTTGGTTGAAGGCTCTTTCATAGAAGCATATGTAAAGGCATACTCCATACTTGAGAGATTTTTGCATATGTATATATACAAGTATATACATAAAAATATACATACACATATGTTTAAGATATTAGAATTTTTTTTTTCTATATTTTTATTTTCATCAAAAATTCGCAACAAAAAATTTTTTTTATTAGAATTATTATTATATTTTTATTTCAAATTAAAATATTGCATAAAATTATTTAAATTTTTAAATTTATTTTAATAAAATTTAATTTTTTCATAAAAAAAAATCAAATAAAAATCTGCCTGCAAGCAGTTGTTCTAAATTTTCGTGAATAAACTTTAATTTTTTTCCCGTTTAAGGTAAAAAATTATTAATTTTTTAAAAATAAAATATTTTACTATAAAAAAAAATTCACATCTAAATTTTTTTTCATACAAAATTCTATGCTACGCAACTGGCGCTTTTTTTTTTTTGGCTTTAGTGGCATAATAATGCGTTCGTTTTTCAATTTTTCAATTTAAGCCGCTTTCAGCAAATCCATGTAATTTGTTATTGCTTTTACTCATATTACTGTGAAATTTATTAGCTTATAAGCTTTATATTAATACTTTTTCAGATGTGTGTGTGTGTGTACTTTTGGCATGCTATTTTCTTTAAATATTTTTTAATTTTTGTTTATTTTTTATCTAAATTTTTATTAATTTTTTATTGCATTAATTTAAGTTTTATTAGTTTCATTTAATTTTTTTGTTTTTTTTTATTATTATTTTTAATTTTTTGCTTTATCATTTATGTCTTTATCCCCACTTTGTGTTTGTCATGCTCATTTAACATTTCTCCGTTTGCCTACGATTTATTTATTTGCCACACACATTTCATTAGCAGCAGCTCTTGTATGTATGTGTGTATAGGTATGTATATTTGTGCTCTTGTGCGATTATAACGATTTGTATTTTTTTTTTTGTATTTTTAAATATTTTTTTCCTATTAATTTTTTTATCAGCCATCAATCCAAGCAAACGTTCAATTGCGTGAAGGTCGGTAATTGCAATTGGAAAAATATAAAAAGAAGAATTTTTTTTGTTGTTGTTTAAATAAATGCTCATTTGAGCTATGAAATAATGCATGAAGGTCTAAATAGATATATAAAAAAATATTTATTAGTTTTTGTCAATGAAATATTGTAAAAAAAATATTCAAATAAAAAAAGAAAAAAAATTTTTTGTGTAATAAAAATCGTTAAGAAAAATAAGTAAAATGTTATTTTTAGTGTCATGTTAAAGTCAAAATTCTCAAAGATATTTCTATTTAAGCGGAAATATCTATATCTGTGTCTCACTAAATGTCTTTAATTATTTCAAAAGCTGCAGCTTATACATTTTTCGAGTGAATTTTTTTTTAATTTTTTCAGATTTATTTTATTTTTTTTTTAGAATAATTTTTCTCTTAGCGTATATTGAAAAATTTTAATTTTTTCTTCCCAAAATTGTTTAATTTTTTTATTTATGTAAATATTTTAATAATTTTTTTTATTTAAAATTTTTTTTTATTTTATTTTAATTTTTCTGATATTTTTAATCGGCTTTTTTTTAACTAAAATCTCTAATTTTATTATTATTATTTTTCAAAATTAAATTTTTTTGAATTTTTATTATTATTGTGTTTTAAAATTAAAATTTCATTATATATATATTTTTTTTCAAGTTTTTAAATTTTTTAGAATAATTCTTCTTTTTGCGTATTTTGAAAAAATTTTAATTTTTTCTTCCGAAAATTTTTAATTTTTTTATTTATGTAATTTTTTTCCATTTTTTTTTTAATTAAAAAGCTTTTATTTTTTTACATTTTTATTTTTATTAAGTTTAAAAATTTATTTTTTTTATTTCTTTTTTCAAATTAAATTTTTCTTTAAATCTTTTTTAATTTTTGTTTAATTATTTTTTTTGTAATATTTTTTTTAAATTTTTTGTTTAATTTTTTTTAATTTTCAGAACAATTTTTCTATTTAAAAAGTAAATTACTGAAAAATCTAAATCTAAATCTTTTTTAATTTTTGTTTAATAATTTTTTTTTATATTTTTTTTTTATTTTTTTATTTTTTTTTTTTAATTTTCAGTACAATTTTTCTATTTAAAAAATAAATTACTAAAAAATAAATATTGTTAGAAAAAAAAATGATTCAGAATTTTTTATCAAAAAAAATTTAAGACAAAACTGATTTTGTAAAACAATTTTGATTTAATTAAATTTAAATTATTTTTTTAATTTTGATTAAGTTTATAAAATTACCAAAAAAAATCAGAATCATTCTTGGAGAAAAAAAATTGTAAAAAAATAAATATTTAAATTTTTTTTTTGAAGTTATTTTTTTTTTTAATTTTTATTCTCATTTCAGAATTTTGTTTTCTTGTATAAAATACATAAATAATATTCAAAACCGCTTATAGTCACAGTTTTTTTTCTATCCCAATATATTTAAAGTAATTTGTTTTTAACTTATTAGTATTTTTTTGAAATTTCCATTGTGAAAACAATATTTTTTTTGCGTTAAAAAAATTACGAAAATTATTTTAAAAACGAATTTTTTTAATTAAAAAAAATTTTTTTTTTTTTTAAAAACAACCGAGATGTTTCCCAAAAATATTTATGGTGGAAAAAATTTTATTTCGTAATAATTATTTTACGTTTTTATAACAAGAATATACATAAATATATATATTTTTTTTATTAATTATTTTTTAAGCATTTGTTTTGTTCTAAAACAAATTTTTGTGTAATTTTTTTCTAAAAAAAAACTCCAAAATCAATCATTTTGTGTCATTCATTTGACCACACATCACCATCACCACACATCCACCTACAAATCTATGCTATCTGACCTCCATCACCGCCGCCTCTCAACTTTCAATGGTAAGTTTATATTTGGTCATTGGTCTTGGCCGCTACTCAGCTTTCAATACTCGCGTGGTATGAAAAAAACAACGGTAAAGTGATAATAAAAATTTTGTTTGACTAATCACCCGGATATATTTTTTGTTGTTTGAAGTTGCCAACACAGTGTCAAATAATCCATCATTTTTTGTCAATTTTTTTGCCACTTTTTTGTCATAACAAAATAAATTTGCTGAAATAATAATTTATTGAAAAATAATAGAAAAAAAAATTTGCAGTGGAATAATAGGAAGAAAATAAATAAGAATTATTGAGTGAAACGTCTACACAAAAAAAAAAAAAATTGAAAATTAAGCAACTTGTTTGTAAGGTGTTGATAGATGGGATTATAGAGATAAAAATAATTGATCAAAAATAGCAAAAAAAAAAAAAAAATTAAAAAATTAATTGTAAATAAAATAAAGTACAATAGAGCGCCTTGAACCTTAATTTAATGAAAATCATATATGAATTTGAGGTTATATTCATTAGCGAGAACTTAGTCCAAAAAAACTGGGAAAATTTTTTTACATTTTATTTTTAATTTTAAGTGCCCTTAGATGTAATTTTAAAAAACATCAAAAAAAACCGTGATAAAATCAATTTTCTGTTTTTATTCCTTCAAACCTAATAATTTGTCCAAAAAAAAAAAAAATATTTTCAAAGTAACATTTTCACCTTGATTTATTTTAAATATGTTCTTTGTTTCTACCTCTTTCCTCTTATCTGCGCACAAATCTAATTTTGAAATCATTAATCAAAATCATCAAATTTTGTACGCTGTACTTCTATTCATGCTGCTCATGGCTCTTCCGCTCGTTTATCATTATTTTTTAGTGAATTTTGAATTTAAAATGAATTCTAATTCCGTTTGTGTAGCTCATTTATTACCAATTTTCTCCCGCTTCATTTCGAAAATTTAAAAATATTTTCTTTTTATCAAAAATTTCTCGGTTGGAATCGATTTATGGCCAAAAAACTGGTATGGATCTCCAATTAAAAAAAAAATATATTATAAAGGGTGATCCAAGTACAAGTACTTTTTTCAATAGCCTTATTTTGACAGATCACGCCTGAGTCGTGTCAAGCTGTCATGCCATTTTTTTGTTCACTATTGTTTGACATTTCATCATGGAAAGACTTACGTCCGAACACCGTTTACAAATCATTCAACTTTATTACGAAAATTCACGTTCTGTAAAGAATGTGTTTCGCCCGCTTTGCTCAATGCGCTTTGGTCAACATAATCGGCCTACCGAGTGTACTATTCGCAACACCGTCAGCCATCTTGAGACCCAGCAGCATTCAATATTGGGGATAATATTCGACCGCATAGACAATGTTCAGCATGCAGAGAAGAAAATATAGCGATCGGCCGTAGCTGAGAATGTACACGAAGACCGTGGAGAGTCGATTCGGCGCCGCTCGCAGCAACTCGGACTGACGCAACTGGAACGACTTGGCGCATTTTATGCCGAGATTTTAAGCTGAGAGCGTACAAAATACAGCTTATGCAAAAACTGAAGCTGCTCGACCTTCCCAAGCAACATCGCTTCGTTCAATGGACTCTTGAACAGTTCCCGAAGAAGATCCGACGTTTTCCAGCCAAATTTTGTTCAGCGATGAGGCCCATTACTAGCTGAATGGGTACGTAAACAAACAAAATTGCCGCATTTGGGACGAAGAGCAACTTGAAGAGATTCAAGAGTTGACATTTCATCCAGAAGTAGCATCTACAAATAGATCTACCAGCTACTAAGCACTTTGCCAGGTTGCTGATGGTCTGCCATTGTCTTTCGTCCCGCACATTTTGCAAAAATGTGAAGTTTTTTCTTAAATCCTAAGTCTACACTGCTTTCAGTTTACCTTTCCGCGAAGATCTTACCACCATTTGCATGCATCGCCTCCCCTCCTTATAATGAGAGACCAAATACAGTGACGTTCACTTTTTTGGTACTCAATTTTCTTGCCCTCAGCGTTGCCTTCGAGTGTATTTTCAAAGAATTCAATACAGAAACATGTGTTTTCATTATGAATTATTAGCTACAAGCATCTGCATGTACTCATATTCCGTCTTCATACACCAAAAAAAAAAAAAAAAAAATACATAAATATTAGTATAAAATCATTAACGCCCACATGTGGCAACAGACAGCTGAGCAACCGGGTCGACATACAAAGCCTATTTAAGGCGCCTCCAAGCATAAACACTCCAAACAAACCGTGGCAAATTAGCGGCGGCTAGAAGATAAATATATGCGAGTATGTCTGTACAACTTACCTGCCTTTCCCAAACCAAACCAGCCACTCACTCACGCACGCTGCCACCCTTCGTCTTCAACCAGTTGCTCGAGTAAACTTTTCCTTCTCTAGTTTCATCGCTCAACTTCGACGTCACTTCTCTCTCTCTCTCTCTTTCCTCCTCTATCCCAGTGCCTTTCTGTTTTTCTGTTCTCACTGTTTGTTGTCGCCAGTGCTTGGTAACGCTTATGAGGTGAAATAAAAACGCAAACAACGACAGACATCATTGTCGGCGCTGTTTTATTTCATACTTAAATACTTAAGTGGCTCTTCATATTTTATGGCTGCTATTCTTTTCATTATCTTCTCTTCATATCGCTCATATTATTATTATTTTTATTATTATTATTTTGTGTACTAAATTTCAGCTGTCCGTTGAGAAACGTGCGCCTATTACGTGCAGCCGCAGACGTACGAGTATGTGGAGACTTTTAATCCGCGCTGTCGGTCTGTGAACTTGTCTGACTTTAATCTGTATTATGTGGTACTTAAGTGTCTCGAATTTCGCGCCAAATTAAGATTTCATAACAACACTTTTATTACATATAAAAATTTTAGGTTATCTTTACATATTTTTTTTGTATTAATTCTTTTTTTTTAATTTTCTTGCAGATTCTACCAGAATAATATTCAGGTAAGTTCAAAAAATCTTTTGGAAAAAGCCTCACAATATCTGTGCGCTCTCTCTTCAACCCATTTGTTTCCGTTCAGTTAGTATTACGGCACATCGAGTACCCTTTTCAACTGTTAATATATTTCATTTTTTTTTTATAAACCAAATGAGAATTACAATCCGTTATGAAAGGAACGAAATAACTCGTTATGCCACTGCTGATTTCTATATAAATTTTTTACAATTAATATAATTATTCCAAAAGCTGATTTTGTTCACTCCAATAGGGCTTTAAAGCACTCCTGTAAAGCTTGAAATTTTCATAAGTCATTTGAGAATTGCAAGCGCACAATGAAAGAAATTTCCACACACTTTACTGCTTCAAACAACCGCAGTCTCATCACGTCAACAATTTCGCCGTTTCCTCAAAAAATTATATCTAAACGCTCACAATATATTTGAAATTTATAATAAGTCATTTGAGAATTTCAGTCGTCTAATTGCAAACGAGTGAACTCATTGCATATCATACTTTTGTCCTATGAAAAAGAAATTTAAAGCGTGTCTTCCCAGTAAGGCAAATGTTTAATTTTTTTTTTTTTGTTGTTGAAATAAACCGTTGTAAATCACCTTTAGCTCGACTGCTGTAAGCTCTCTTCATTCTGGATGCTCATTTTAAACATAGATAAAGCTAGAAAAGACAAAAGAATAGATTTCGTTAGATTTTTTCATTAAAAGAAGAATAAATTTCACCTTCAATCAGATGTGAAATGAAATTCTTTCCAAGAGCTAAAATTTTAATTAGAAATTCGTCAACGTGGCCCTTTTAATTTAATTTGATTTTTAACGAGTCGCTGGTGGTATGTCGCTCGAGATTTTTTTTAAAAAGAGAAAAAACAACCTGAAATCAAAATTGGAATGAAATTACTTTCGAAGAGCGAAATTTTTTCGATATGAAATTTGGCAACGTTGCCTTTTGAATATAATTGAATTTTAACTGATCTGCTAGAAGTCTATCGATTGCGCAGAGATAAATTTCAGACAGAGGCGTTTGATTCCCAGTTGAAATTTTCGATAGTTCTACGTTGCTCAAGGGTGTCACAATCATGGGAACTTCCTTCTCTTTCCCCTCTTTCTTGAGCCCATCAGATATGTGTACGTATATCTGCTCTCGCTGATCCATCGACACTTCTTTTAGACTATATTCCAAGCACCTGTAATTTGGATTTTGTCTTTGGAAGCTCGGTTTTGAAAGTAGTAAAACAGTTTGCTGGGAACTCAACTCAAAAAAAAAATGCTAGTTCTGTTAAAACATGAGAGATTTTGGGCCTTCCTTGCCCTGATAAGTCAACGAAGATCTCTTAAGCCTCCTTAATTGATCTCTCCTTAACTGATCTACTACTACTACTCCGGCGATGCGACAGCAGTTATATTATTTTAATTTCCTCAAAGCCTCGGTAGTGTAGAGTCGAGCCTAACTTCTTTGATTCACAGAATCCACGGACCGTTTTTGTTGGTCTTTTGACTCTCTTATTTCCGAGCTATAGGACTTAAGGTTAGAATTGAGCGTGAAGAGTTTACTGCCAACTATTTTTGACTGGTATACGGTGCTTCGCTTGACCTTATAGAGGTTTTGATGTGACCTCCAGAGGAAAGGCTACTCGCTTCGTTACTAAGAGCAGCTTTCTTGATGATAGTGATTCAGAAGGTTCTCAGTGGGAAGTGAGGAAAGAGGAAGAAAAACGGCATTCTACTCCAGAGCTCCATATAGGATAGCATACGCCCATCGTCACTTCCAGAGGATCATTAGTAAATGAGAAGCTCCAGTTCGAATGCAGTTGGACGTATCTTACTGCAATACCTCGACTAGTTCTGATCTGGGATCGTAGATACGCAATGTTTCGTCAGAATAAAGGTTCCTGTTGTGATGAACCTTTAATTCAATGTGAGTGAAGCAGTTGCTCTGGAGCTGGGTTCCATTTCGGCACGTCCCGCAATCACTTTACCTCAAAAACCACTACCAGTGTGTGCCAGTTCATGCAACATAATCCAAACTTAATACTTGTATGCAACAATTAAAGTTTAAACAACAACAATAACAATAACAACAACACAAGCAATTAAAAGTGCCTAATTATCACCCTTCAACACCACAAAATCGTAAAATAGTTGTAAATAATACACTAACCACTGTACAAATTTCATTTGCGACGTAGATGAGGCTATACTAGAGGAGCGAAGGGTGGGCGGTGGTTAACCGGTGTAAGTCTCAGTAAATAAAATGCAACACATGCCATGCCACGCCGAGGTGGGCACGACACACAATTCAATACCCAACATAAATAGTCAACAGGGAGACCGTGTGGCGGGCGGCTCGACATGGCTGAGTTCTCGCGAGCGCGAGTTGGCCACACTTAAAAGCTACAAACAGTACATTTACATTAGGGCAACCACAATAAAGTTATGTAGTTGGCGGCTAACGCAGAGAGTCCACTCACACCCACCACAACCAAGTGCTGCCGCCCAACTCGCATTCCCCAAAGAGCTAGAGTATTTAAGTTCCTACACAAATTCCACCAAAAGTTACAGATAAACAAAATAAATCCCCGAGCAAAGGAGACGCATTGACGCGGTGACTGGGAGTGAGGGACGGAGCATGAGCAACCCACAGCCGAATTTAAGGCATTTGTTGAACGCTGGGTCGGGCTAAAAATGCATTACAGCAAGCACACGAACGGCGATTGGGGCGTGGGCAGGGGGCAGTGATATAGTAAAATAACTGTAAATTTCAAATTAAGCCAAATCGCGCGTGGGTAACATGCAACAACAGCAACAACAACAACAAGCGCTCACGTAAACACTCAACGCCCTCATCCTCTCCCTCTCGCAGTGTACCGAGAGTGCCGTATTTAGTTTTTGGAAATGTTTAACGGTATATTTTTGTTAGTCCCTCCTGACTGAATGGCTGCGTAAAAAGGAACGCCAACAATAACATTTTCGGTATATTTACAGTTAGTTTAGGGACGTCATAACCACCAAACAACCAGCGCTGGTGCAACAAAAACAACAGCAAATCGTGCGTCTCCTGCTGTGCGAATAAATGCTGTGCCGGCACAAATGGAATTTGTGTGTAGCGGCGGCATTTGTGTGGCGTTTAATTTAGTTTTGAACTCGAATTTTGGTTTGTCGCTCATTCGCTGGACCCCCAATGGTCTTTGACCATGAATAAAGCGAGTTATTATCATGGATTTGAGGATTTTCGGGACAGAAAGCTTTGTTTTAAGGTTTTAATTCGAATTTCGAGCGCTCGAGGCTCCGAAAGGGTGCTTCATTTGCGAGTTTGCACTTCACTTTGTGGGCTTTGAACTAAAACCAGTAGTTGGTTGGCAATGTCATGAAACTCCATGCCTACCAATCCGAGACTAGCGAACCACCGCTAATCTTGGCTATATGGAGCTCCGAACTTCCCATCGTTATAAAATCTCTATTCGCCAGATGGTATAGCGTCTGCCTTTGTCCGGCTCCGGCCTCCCAGTCACGCAATCTTTGGACGGGAGTGGTGTATAGCGCTGCCAGGGTGATAAGCCGTCCAATATATTTGACACGATGTGAGTCCAAGAGCTTATTTTAAGACTCTATCCCAACAATTGGTCTGGTCCCTTCATTGTACAACTTAGAATTTGGCATGGAAACTCGCCACATCGCTGGAATTAAGCTTTCTACTTCGCACTACGGACCGAATTCTGGGGTATAAGACGCCTACTACTCTTCTATCATAAAATCTTCATCTCTGCTTCCACCAACAGTTTTTTCTAGGACTTTTCAGTCTGAGACTGACCTCGTCCAACATAAATCTGCAGCAATTTTTCTTAAGAATCTCCCCTCCCTCTTCTCTTTTTTTCGCTTCTATTTACCCCGCGGCACCAAAATTTTATTTCGCACGTTGTAATCCAAGAATGTGTGAGAATCATCAAGGCGTTGAAGATTTTAATATTCTTACCAACAAACCATGCCGCGCGATATATTGAATTTCAAAAAATTATGATAATAATGATGACAAGAAGCAATTAAAATCAGCGTGAATGAGACAGAGAGTGAGATGAAGACAGAGAGAAGGCGTGGATTGTATGCGCAGTGCGCGGTGTAACCATAACTGCCGAGTTGACTACCATTACGAGTCAACGAAGGGCAGGCAAATTGGCCTTGTCTTCGTGTGTTCGACTTTGGAATTTAGTAAGACAATACCTGCCTGAGAAGATCTCAATCGCAATTGGCAGCAAAGAAGTGATTTTTTTATATTATTTTACAGGGTGATGCATGTAAAATAATTTTTTTTTCGTGAAATTCCATTTTTTCTTATGATGTTTGAACCCTGGCGTGAATTTTAGCAAACTTCAATCCTTTTGAGGTGATTTTCGACCACTTTTTGACACATATTTGGCGGTATCTCAGCCCTAACTTGACGAATGTTGGTTTTCAAGTGTTCAAAAGTTTCAGGTTTATCCGCATAAACCCATTCTTTGGCGTAGCCCCCCAAAAAAAGATCAACGGTGTCGAGTCGCACGAACTCGGTGGCAAATTGGCATCGCAAATACCGTAAATACAAGTACCGTAAGAAAATCGAAGCTCTTGAGAACGTCGAGATATATCCGCATTCGGGTCTTCAGCTGCACTTTCACTTACAGCAGCGATATTTGAGTTGGAACGAGCAAATCGAAGATACACAGGCCTTATAATGCCTCTAACCGTTCCAGTATCTTTAAATTTCTTTAAAATTTAACCAATTACTTGAGTAGTTGGACGATTATGTGCACCATAACCCCCTCTTAAAGCACGAAGAAACGTGGCCCCGTTTAAGTCACCTTTTTTTAGGTTTTAACAATTTTATCCCGTTGTGCGAGTTCCAGGCGATACTTTTTCATAAATACCTGACTTTTTAACTAAAACAAAACATGTTTGGTTTGACAGTTGAGTTTGATAGTTGAGTTTGACAGTTGAGTTTGACACTTGAGTTTAACAGTTGAGTTTAACAGTTGAGTTTGGCAATTGAGTTTAACAGTTGAGTTTGACAGTTGAGTTTGACAGTTGAGTTTAACAGTTGAGTTTAACAGTTGAGTTTGACAGTTGATTTTGAGAGTTGAGTTTAACAGTTGAGTTTGACAGTTGAGTTTAACAGTTGAGTTTGACAGTTGTTTTTAACAGTTGAGTTTGACAATTGAGTTTAACAGTTTAGTTTGACAGATGTCATATCTATTTTTATGCAAATAAAACTCCCTCTGAACGCGCTTCAAATTAAGTTTTGACTAGAAAATATTGAAACATGTAAATTGTTGCAAATAAATAATATTAATTTATAACCCTTTCGTAGCGCCTGCTCAACCTTGTCTTACAACAACAACAAAGCAAGCATTTTAATTAAAATAATAAAATTCTCCACTTAATATTTGCCAATTCGTCATTGGCAGCCGCTTAGCAGCTCGTTTAATTTTCGCATTGAACGGTGGATTAGTGCTGCCAGTTGGCAGCTAATACAATAAAAAGACAACAACAACAACAATAGGTAGCTAATAACAATAATAATAATTAAAAAAAATCAGCATTCAGCTCGTGCTTAGACGCCGCAGCTACAGCGCATCCGCTGCTGATTGAGCTGATTGAGCGTTGCTGCGAACTCTGGCGTTGCTGACTCCTGCTTTGGCAAGCGTGCAAAATTCTATTTTTCTATTTTGCTGATTGTCAGTGTCGTGTTGTTGGGGAAAAAAAAATTACACACATATATTTTTCTTAATTTTTTATTTATTTATTTCAATTTTATTTTTTTTTATCTCATTTTTTCCATCAGTTGTAAGCTGAGACAGGTGAGCAGCTATCCATTGGCTATCAATCACAGTGGTGACTGCTTCTGCTTGCTTATATAATTGTAAGCATGTATGTACTCATATTTATATTTAAATAATAATAAATTGCCATAAAATATGCATTGTTGCTTAGGTTAATATTTATTTTGAAAAAAAATGTAATTGCGCTCAAGCGCATGCAACAACTAATTGAAAAATAAATAAATTTTATACAAAATGTTTGCGTTAAAATATTTGGTTTACTTACGCTTACTCGTCGCTTAGAATGCTAAAAGATGTCTTAAAACAATATGAATTTTTTTTTTAATATTTACGTACAACAGATTATTCACTGGAAATCAAAGTTGAAATTCAATTAATTACAATCAAAAAATTAAAGCAAAAAATATATAGAAAAATAAAATTAGAATTATTAATAAATTAAAATTTAAATAAGATAATCTTGAAAAAATTATATAAAATTAAAAAATATCGAATTGAAACACAAAAATTTAAATCTATTGTTAAAATAATAATCCTCTATCTATTGATTCAATTCATAATCACCTTTATTCAATTAAATTTAATCTCTAATCGCATTTTCACACTTTCAATATCGCACTTTTATCGTCATCAACTAAAGCATGTGCCAAGGTGCTAATGGAATTGAATAAAAAAATGAACTGTATCTACTTGTTATTTAATTGATTTATATGTATGTAAGCGTCGCAATAATTACTTAAATGGTCACTCAACTAAGATTAAATGTACGTGAAATGAGTTCTACAGAATTCAATTAAAATAAAGTTAGCTTGAACTAAATAAAAAAAACCAAATCAAATCAAATCAAATAAAATAAAATAACATAAAATTAAAAAAATATATAAATATAAAAAAATATTAAAAAAAAATATTAAAAATTAAAGAAAAAATAAAAATAAAATAAAAAACTGAAAAAAAAATTAAATCAAATAAAGAAAAAATAAAAAAATATATAAAAAAATACAAAAATAAAATAAAACAAAAAAAAATTAAAAAAATAAAATAAATATATAAAAAAATAAAATTAAAAAAATTAAAAAATAAAATAACATAAAATTAAAAAAAATATATAAAAAAAATTTAAAAAAAAGCAAAATAACATAAAATTGAAAAAAATAAAAAAAAAATAAAAATATAAAAATAAAATAAAAAATAAAAAAAATGAAAAAATTTAAAAAAAAATTCAGTCAAATGAAGAAAAAAAAATAAAAATATAAAATAAAATAAACAAAAATAAACAAAATGCAATAAAATAAATTAAATATTAAATAAAAATATTATAAGTTAAAAAAAAATTATATAAAATTAAAAATTTAATCAAATATAATAAAATAAAATATATATAAAGGGTGATCAAAGTAGAGGTACCTTTTCATTAGCCCTTTTTGACAGATCACGCGTGAGTCGCGTCAAGCTGTCATGTCATTTTTGTTCAGTATTTTTTGGCATTTCATCATGAGAAGACTTACGCCTGAACAACGTTTACAAATCTCTCAACTTCATTACGAAAATTCACGTTTTGTAAAGAATGTTTTGCGCGCGCTTCGCTTAACTTATGGTCAACATAATCGGCGTACTGAGCGTACTATTCGCCCTCATCATCACCCATCTTGAGGCCCAGCTTTCATTATTGGATAATATTCGACCGAATTGACCACGTCCCGTCAAGCACGCAGTGAAGAAAATATAGCGGCCGGCCGTAGCTGAGAGTGTACACGAAGACCGTGGAAAGTCGATTCGGCGCCGTTCGCAGCAACTCGGACTGACGCAGCTGGAACGACTTAGCACATTTTACGTCGAGACGTTAAATTGGAAGCGTACAAAATACACCTTGTGTAAGAACTGAAGCCGATCGACCTTCACAAGCGACAGCGCTTCGCTCTATGGGCTATTGGAAAAGTTCCCGAAGAAGATCCGACGTTTTCGAGCCAAATTTTGTTTAGCGATGAGGCCCATTTCTGACTCAATGGGTATGTAAACAAGCAAAATCACCGGATTTGGGACGAAGAGCAACCTGAAGAGATTCAAGAGCTGTCATTTCATCCAGAAAAAACAACAGTTTGGTGTAATTTGTGGGTCGGTGGAATCATCGGTCCATATTTCTTCAAAAATGATGCCGGCGAGAACGTAACCGTTAATAGTAACCATGATAACCGACTTTTTGATGCCTGAAATTGAAGCTCTACAAGATTTATTGAGAGAACACTTCGGTGAGCAGATAATTTCACGTTTTGGTCCGGTCTCAGTCGATTAGCCACCAAAATCGTGTGATATTACACCGTTAGACTTTTTCCTGTGGGGTTATGTCAAGTCTAAAGTCTATGCGGACAATCACGCTTCGATACACGCGTGTCATTCGCCAGTTATCAGTCGAAATGCTCGAACGAGTCATCGAAAATTGGACTCAACGGATGGACCATCTGGGACGTAACATTTGAAAGGGATAATCTTCAAAAAGTAAATGCCAATGAATGTTTTTTCGAATGATAATAAACATTTCCCATAAGATTTTATAATTTTCTGTTTTTTTTTTTTAAATTAAAAAAAAAAAATAAAAATAAAAAAGTAAAAAAAAATCAAGTAAAATGAAATAAATCATTATCCACAGTTCCCAGCGCGCACAATACAACTGTAATTAAAGGTTAAACAAAGTATTTTATTTAATTGTTGTTGCAAACGTGACCAGTGAGTGGCTGCTGCTGCTGCTGTGCTCCCCACTCCACCTGCCAGCCGCTCATTTATGCGCATTTAAGCAACAATATTTGCACTTTTTATTTGAATTCTATGGTATTTAACACTAAATCTGCTATGTACTTGTCTAAATACGATATATACTACATACAAGTATGTCTGCCTGTGCGTGCTTTCATATAATTTTCATATATTTCAAACACTGAAAACCCAAACTGGTTTAATGCAATTGACAGTCGTCGTTAGTCGTTGGACGTTAGTCGTTACTGCACGTTAATGCACCTCTGCGTGTGCCTTGCGCTCAGGGTGTGTTAATGCACATTTTTGTTTGCTTGTTGTTGTTGCCTTTGTATAAAAATGTAGTTCGTACCATTTTTAGCTTGTGCTGAACTTGTGCCATAACTAAATGCATACAAACATACATACATACATACATACATACGTGTGTGCAGTGAGTATTGCTGCCAGCATTGACTTGTTGTTAACTACTTTAAATGTTGTTGTTGTTGTTTTTGATTGTTTTGTTTTTCAGTGAATTGAATTTTATACTTTGTATACCAAAAGTACGATTTTTTTACTTTTTTATTTATGTATTTTTTGAAAGCTTAACTGCATGCATATATACATATTTATGCAAATATAAGGCTGAAAATGAGCTAATTGCAGTCTAGAGCCTTACTATTGACCAATTGAAAGCACTGGAGTATTGATTTATATAATTCATTGATTTAAGCTGCAAAAAAGTTTGATTTTTTGCTTAGAGCATGAAAAGTGTACTGTATACTGTACTGTATAAATTTAAAAATTCTTATTAAACTAAATTGAAGAAAAAAGAAAACTAAAAAAAAATATTAAAGCAATTTTAAGAAAATATATAGAGATATACTAAAAAAATTTTGAAATAGTTTTAAATAAATACTAAAAAAATATTGAAAAAGTTTTAAAGAAAATATTTTTTTTAATTCAAAAAATGCCAAAAAAATTTTTGAAGAAAAAATTTTTAATTAAATATTTTTAGTATAAAAAAAATCTTAATATTTGAATTGCTTTTCCTTCAAAAAGTCGATAATTATAATTATAATTTTGATTATTAATGTTGCTTGAATTATTTTTTTATATAGAAAAATAAATAAAAATTCAATTTCAATGTATTTTTATAATTATTAAAAAAAAGCAATTTTTAAATAAAACCAAGAAAATATTTTATAAAATTTTTTAAATTTATATTTATTTATATATTTTTTTTGGTAAAAATTTACGTTAAGCAACAATTTTTTAATTTAAAAAATATTTAGGACATAAAAAATTATTTTTAAAAAAATTAAAGGCCTTTACTTTTGGTGTAAAAAACTTAAATTATTTAATTATATAATTTTTCAAATAATTAAATTAAAAAAAAAGAATAATTTTTTGGAATTATAGAACTTTTCTTTGTTTTTTTGGCCGCTAATTTTTAACTAAATATAATTCATTGTTCATTAAGTACCATTGTTCTGATTTTTATTAAATTATTTAAAGAAATAAAAATAATTTTTTTTTTTATTTATTTTTTAAATCTTGTTTTTTTTTTTTACTTACTTTCATAAATTTTCAGCACATTAGAAATGCAATTTTATTTAAAAAGTACAATTTTGCATTGAATTTTTAATATTTATTCAAAAAATTATTTTAAAAAAAACACAATAATTAATTGAATTATTTTTTTAAATTTTTGAATTTAATCATCAACATTTAAAATTAAGAATTTAAGAATTTACTCATCAAAATTTAAAATTTGAAATTAGTGTTACTTTATTTATTACTATTAATTTATTTTATTTTATTTTTTTCTAACATTACTTTCTTTTTATAAAAGTTTTTCAAAACTGTGCATTATTTAATATTAATAACTAAGAAAATAATGGATTGCCATTTAATTAAATTTTCAAAAGTATGTTTCTAGGTTAAATTTGAATTTATTCAATTCCATAACTTTTTTTCTTAAACCTATTTTGTGATATTTGTTTTGTTTTTGTAAAATTCTTAAAAAAAAATTTTACAAATTTATGAATATTTTTCTAAACTTTTTGAAATTTTTGTATTCAATCAATTTATCAATCTTTGTTAAATTTTAATTTATTTATTTTTTTTTAATAAAAAACATTCTTTTTAATGTTTTTATACATTATTAATTATTTTTTAATTTTTACTTTTTTTTTATTTATTTTTTTTTTTTTGTTAATAAGGTAAAATTTTATTAGAGCAATTCAAAAGTAAAAATATTTTTTTTTTTAATTTTTCACTTTTTAATAATAAATTTTGAATATTTTTATTTTTTATTTTTTTTTTAATTTTTTTAAATTTTCATTTTTATTTAATTTTTTTTTCTAGAGTTTTTTTCTGCAAATAAGTTATTAAAAAATTTTTTTCGGTAAATTTATTTTTATTTAATTGAATTTAGCATAATTTAATATTTTTGGAATTTTTTTATTTTTTTAAGTTTTTTAGTATTAATCCATCACTCAAACTCTTATGCTTTGGCCAAAAAAAAAAAGAACCGCCTACATTAACGCATGCGAAATATAAGCCAACAACCAACTAATTGAAACCAGTACATTCACCTTACCGTTATAATAATGACTGGTGAGCTGGCAACCAGTTTGCCTACCTAACGAACTAAATATGTATATAATTTTATGAATCGATAATACAAGTTTTTTGTCATAAATATTTACTATATTGTTGCTGTTGTTGTTGTTTGTTTTCATTATATTGTTACAATGTTTGCTTTTATTTTATTCAATTAATTTTTTTTTTATTATTATTTTTTATTTTTATTCATTTTTATTTTTTCATATTTATATATTTTTTATTTTTTCATATTTTTTAATTTTTTTTTTCTTTTTTTGATTTTTTGTTGTTGTATGTTTCTATTATTCTTTTCGTTTGCAGCTTTTATTATATTTCATTGTTGCTTATGTGTTTTCCAACTGTAATCAATACGCCCACATACAAGCACACTAAATACATACATACATGCATACATACATACATACATACATAGACGGATTTATTTACATTGTTGTCGTATGCTTTGGGAAAATTAAATAGGTACTAAAGACACAGCTACCGTTATTCACTTACACATATATTCATTTGTGTGTCTGCGTATGTGTGTATGTATGTATGTATAAAATAATAATATTGTTTAGTCAAAGCGAAAGCGTATTGTGTTGCCCTTGTTTTCTTAGCATAGAAAATATATTAATAAATAATGCCATAGGCAGGTATATATATATATAGTACAAATATGTATATGCATATACATATGTGTAAAATAACTGTATTAAGTTTCATTAGCCCCAACTTTGCTCAATATCGACCTGATTATTTGTTACAATTATTTTTCCGCAACCTACAGCAGGCATAAATTAGTTTATATGTACATACATATAAACCTGCACACCCCCCCACGCACACACACACACACACACAAACGCAAGCACACCCACACAGCTAATGACCCTACTTTACCATATCAAATGGCGATTAAGTCACTATATTAGCATTTAATACACTTTATATGCACGCATGTGCGGGTGTATGTGTGTGGGTGTGTGTGAAAAAAACAACGGTATCTATGTGGCTATCATTAATTGTAAATTAGCATCTAAACTTACCTACAAAGTACAATAAAAACAAACACTATATGCAAACTGCCCCCCTTCCATAGCATCGCATACATACGACGGCATATACATGGGACGGCTGGGCGTATGAGTAACACAGCTGAGTACACACGCGCATGTAATGAACTTCAACAACTGCAGACAACTAAAAATTAAAAGTAAAATGCACACAAAAATAAAATAAAAGATTATATGCGCTTGTAGATAATAACAATTACAATAAGCCACATATTTGCATATACATAAATACACACACACATATATATACATATATATATACACTCGTGCATTTGCCTGGTCTAGCGTGGACGCCATAATACTAGTACTACTAGCCTTGCTGATAAGCAACAAAACAAATAACCCATTAAATGCATACATCTCTATACCAAGTACTTGCCACAAGTGCATGCAACAGCTTGCCACAACAACAACAGCAACAACAAAAACAACAGCAGCAGCAACAACAACAAACCGGCGGCTGTCATTAATTGCCTTTTGTGTAGCGCGTCAGCGAGTGAAAGTCATTACATGTTTACTACATACACACATGCACATACGTACAGGCATACGAGCACATACATATGTACGTGTTATTCAAAGTTAAAAAAAAAAATATTGTGTTGAGTGCAAAAACAAATATTTTTCAACCGCAAATTGCATGCATGTTAGCCAATGGCAGCGTGTTGATGCATGAAGTGCTTGCTGTAGTCTAGCTGGAATAACGTAAATTAGTTATGTGTGGGAGTATTTCAAAAAAAAAAAACAAAAAAAAACTTGGAAAAATATAAAAAAAAAATTAAAAAATATGTAAAAAGTATAAATTTTTAAAAAATTGTATAGCAAAAAATTTAAATCAAATTTTCCAAAAAAAAAATTTTTTTTTAAATAAATAAAAAAAATAAAATAATAAAAAAATTAAAAAAAAAAAAAGTAATAAACAAATAAAAAACTAAATAAAATTGTAATTTAAAATTTACTATTATTTATTAAAATAATTGTTGTAATATAGTATTGAAAATATTTTTTTTTGTAATTTTTTTTTATTTATTTATTTTTTTTTTTTTTTTTGAAAGAACGTTTTTAATAAAACTTTATTTTTTTTTATTTTTTTGTAATTTTATCAGAGCAAATAATTTTTGAATTGAAAAAATAAACAAATATTCTTTTATATTTCTCAGCAATTTTGACTCCGCTCTGAGGGAGAAAACACCTTAAAAAAAGTATTTTTTATACAATTTCCAAACCATTTGGTATTTTTTTATTGTTAAAATATTTCGTTTTACTGTTTAATACTGTTTAATACAAAATAATTTTTTTTTAATTTTTCTATTAATTTTTAAGATTGGTTTCATTGATTTTTTCTTTTTTATTTGGAGAATTTAATTATAAGTTTTATTGACATCTCTTAGGATTCTTCGGTAGTAAGTAATGCTTCAGCAGAGAAGCCTATGAGTTTTTTAAAGTATTTTTTTATATAATAATAATAATTTTTTTTTTTCATAAAAATTGAAAAGTTATATTTTCCATAAAAAATTTTTTGTAGAGTTTTAGATTTTTTACTCCTCTTTAATTCAAAAATTAAAAAAAAAAATCTTGAGAAAACTCACACTTAATTCTATTGTCAAAGTCGCATTAACATTGCCACTACTTTTAACAATTTCCATACCATTATCGATATAATGGGTGATCCATTTCGAGGTTCCCTACTTTTAAAGAAAAAAACACAGAAAATTCAAATTTAATGGAAAATGTTTATTATCATTCGAAAGCATATTCTTTGGCATCTATTTTTTGAAGATGATCTCTTTCAAATGTTGGCTGCGGCTACGTCTCAGATGGACTATACGTTGAGTGCAACTTTCGACGACTCGTTCGAACATTTCGACTGATAAGTGGCTAATGACACGCGTAAGGTTTTTCTCCAAGGTCTAAATCGAAGCAGGCTTGTCTGCATAGACTTTAGACTTTACATATCCCCACAGGCAAAAAAGTCTAACGGTATGATATCACACGATCTTGGTCAACAAATAGTCGGTTATCATGGCGCGATAAAGGTCGACATTGACGGTTACGTTCTCACCGGCATCATTTTTGAAGAAATATGGACCGATGATTCCACCGGCCCACAAACCACACCAAAGCGTTGTTTTTTCTGGATGAAATAGCAGCTGTTGAATCTCTTCAGGTTGCTCTTCGTCCCAAATACGGCAATTTTGCTTGTTTACATACCCATTGAGCCAGAAATGGGCCTCATCGCTGAATAAAATTTGTCTCGAAAACGTCGGACTTCTTCGGGGAACTTTTGAAGAGCCCATAGGGCGAAGCGATGTTGCTTGGGTTGGTCGAGTGGCTTCTATTCTTGCTCAAGCTGTATTTAGTACGCTTTAAATTTAAGATCTCGGCGTAAAATGCGCCAAGTCGTTTCATAAGTCAGTCCGAGTTGCTGCGAATGGCGCGGTGGAATCGACTCTCCACGGTCTTCGTGTACACTCTTAGCTACGGCCGGCCGCTATATTTTCTTCACTGCGTGCTGGACGTGGTCGAATTCGGTCGAATATTATCCAATAGTGAATGCTGGGTCTCAAGATGGGTGATGGGTGTTGCGAATAGTACGCTCAATAGGACGATTATGTTGATCATAAGTTGAGCGAAGCGCGTGAAACACATTCTCTTTACAGAACGTGAATTTTCGTAATAAAATTGAATGATTTGTCGCTGTTGTTGTTCAGGCGTAAGTCTTTCCATACAATACTGAAAAGACAGTAACTTTGAATGTAGCATTAGGATCACTTTCAAATCCAAGTTTCTGGTCTCACAAAAAGACATTTATCAGAGTCAATTACCGTTACCATTGCTCATCCATACCAATACCAATAAATTTCGAAGATAATTACATTATTTTTAACTTTATTATTAACAATTATAAATTATAAAATCAATAACTCCCAACAGGTATGCATGTGCGTATGTTGTTATACATGTATGCATGTCTGTATGTCTGTATGTATTGAAAGCCTCAAGCATAATCTCATTAAAATTGTAACTCATGGGAAAACGCTTTTATCGCACACACTCGCACGCACACATATGGCGACTGTATGTAATGGAAAATAATGAAATGTCAACAACAACAACAACAACTACAACAAAAACAACAACACATTGTTAAGTGTAAAGCGCTGTTTTAAGCCCCAAACGCAAGTAGAAAATAAAACGTAAATAAAATGAATAACAATGTCATTGCGGCCGATGAATCTCGATGAAGTGGAGCTCACACACACTTAAGTACACACACACACATACACAAACACACACTCATAGCACATGCGTATGCATGCAAATATTGACAGACGCCATTTCCCATGCTTTTCCGTTGATTTTAAGCCATTTACGCCCACCATCAACACAGCGAAATCGCTGCTTATGAGCCTCATTAGCCTGTCTGTCCATCCGCCAGGCCGCGTGCGCATCTGTACTTCGTCCGTCCCGTCCGTTCGTCCGTCCACCCGTTTCGACCGACCACATTTAGCACTCAAGTTGACCCAAATTGCCAGTTAATTTGTATGAATTTCTATAAAAATTGTTCACACACATACAAAATAGCGTAAACACAGCAACAACAACAACAACAATCCCTTACAACACGCAGCAAACGCCCTCGCCGTTGTGAGCGCCGCCCGCAAGTAGGCATTTGAATTGAGTTGAGTTGTTGATAAGAACGAATGTCGGTTGTTTTTTTTGTTGTTGAGCCGCGGCTAAAGGCTTAATAGCCGGCGCGCGGCATTGAAACAACAACAACAGCAATAGCTGCCACATCAATATTGCAGCTCGTTCATTGGCAATTCAATTTAAAATTCATTACAACAAAACAGCTGCTCAACTCGTTGGCGGAAAGTCAGCTCAGCGGATAATTGTTGTTGTAATGCAATGTAATGCACTGCGTTATCTAGCGGCACGCATGAGCAATGCAAATCAAATGTTTGTTGCGTGCCGAGTTGAATGAATTTTTTTAATATTTTGGAATTTTTTAAGCCTTCGAGGGACAGTTGGGCGGTTTTCGGCTGACTGGAGAGGTAATTTTTTTCCTTTGGTCGGAGGCAAAAATTCCAAACTCAAAATTCACAATCGAAAATGAGAAAATTTGTTCAATATTGCTTGGCATTTCATCATGGAAGAAAGACTTACGCCTGAACAACAACAACAACAAAAACAACAAATCATTCAATTTTATTACGAAAATTGACGTTCTGTAAATAATGTGTTTCTCTCACTTCGCTAAACTTATGGTCAAAATAATCGGTCTACTGAGCGTGCTATGCGCAACACCATCACCCATCTAGAGAACAGCATTCATTATTGGATAATATTCGATCGAATAGACCACGTCCAGCACGCAGTGAAGAAGATATAGCGGCCGGCCGTAGCTGAGAGTGTACATCAAGACCGTCGAGAGT
Source organism: Neoceratitis asiatica (assembly GCA_030068015.2). NCBI lineage: Eukaryota > Metazoa > Arthropoda > Insecta > Diptera > Tephritidae > Neoceratitis > Neoceratitis asiatica. Next base: position 95,176,157 of record CM061525.1, on the reverse strand, counting down.
CGATTCGGTGCCGTTCGCGGCAACTCGGACTGACGTAGGGAATGACTTGGCGCATTTTACGTCGAGATCTTAAAATAAAAGCGTACAAAATACAGCTTGTGCAGGAACTGGGCCGCTCGACCTTCACAAGCGGCATCGCTTCGCTCTATGGGCTCTTGGAAAAGTTCCCGAAGAAGATCGGACATTTTCGAGCCAAATTTTGTTCAGTGATAAGGCGCACTTCTGGCTCAATGGGTATGTAAACAAGCAAAATTGCCGCATTTGGAACGAAGAGCAACCAGAAGAGATTCAAGAGCTGCCGCTTTATCCAGAAAAAACAACGGTTTGGTGTGGTTTGTGGGTCGGTGGAATCATCGGTTCATATTTCTTCAAAAATGATACCGGTGAGGACGTAACCGTCAATGGCGACCGTTATCGCACCATGATAACCGACTATTTGATGCCTGGAATTGAAGCTCGTGATCTGCGCGACATTTGGTATTAACAAGAGGGGGCCACTTCCCATCACACATCGCATTAATCAATGGATTTATTGAGAGAACACTTCGGTGAGCAGATAATTTCATAGTTTGGACCGGTCGATTGGCCATCAAACTCGTGTGATGTCAGGTTACCGTTAGACTTTTTCCTGTGAGTATATGTAAAGTCTAAAGTCTATGCGGACAATCCCGCATCGATTCAGGCCTTGGAGGAAAACATCGCGCGTGTCTTTCGCCAATTACCAGTTGAAAAGCTCAAACGAGTCATCGAAAATTGGACTCAACGGATGGACCATCTGAGACGTAGTCTCTGCCAACATTTGAAAGAGATAATCTCCAAAAAATAATGCCAAAGAATGTTCTTTCGAATGATAATAAACCCAATTCCCCATTAAATTTGAATTTTCTGTGTTTTTTTTTCAAGTAGAGAATCTTGAAATAGATAACCCGTTACTTATGTAAATATTAATGCCAATACCATTATAAATACAACCTGCCGAAACCATTTTGACAACAGTTTCTATTTGGATTGTCCTTTTCTTTTTTTTCTTTTTTTTTGTTATTACTTCTGACCCCCACTATCTTTTCATTCATTATCTCATGCATCAGCATTAACAGTAATAAAACTACTGCAATCATTAGATAAAATTTCTAAGCAAAATTATTTACTGCATTAATTAATTGGTTGCCATTGTCATATCACAAAGGAAAAATCAAAATTCACAAGTAAATTAAATCGCTCAATAAATTAGTTATTCAACAAATAAAACTCTGCGCTCTCTCCGCACTGCTCTCTCTCCACTCTTTATTCTCTTCGTTGATTTGATTTGCAACTTTAACTAGTTTTGCTGCAGTATTGACACGCTTTCCTCCCGCCCAACAGCCTTCATGCGCCATTATTATTATTGCATTTCAGTTGATCTCCTACAACAAGCCATGTGTGGACGAGAGAGAGAGAGAGAGTGAGTAAGTGAGCGAGTGAGTGAGTGAGTGAGTGAATGCGTTGCCAGCAGCCTTCACCCTTCATTACACACACACCATAACTCATATGAGTTCATGCTCTCTTCACGCCAAAACCTCTACTTCCTCACTCCCTCTCTCCATCACCATCTCCCACTGCCACAACTCAGCTCATCGCATCTCAACTCAACTCAACTGACTGCCATTACAATTTTCAATTTAATTTCAGTAATTGACCATGATTTCTCATGACCGATTTTACAGTTGAACGCTAATGTTAATGACTGTGAACAGATAAACAGATAAACTGACAGATATGCAACAGAGTTGCATTCTACTATATAAGCAGCAAATGCATGCGTACATACATACATACATGCAATGCATGAATAACAACAACAAAAGAAGCCTAGAAGCAGCAACAGCGCAACGAAAAATTCAAAAATAGCAATCATATCGATGAGGAATATCACAGTGCGCGCACAGTTCACTACGTGCGGGTGGTCGCTAGGGGGGGAGAGGTAGGTATTTCCATCACAAAATAATGAAGGTGCTTTGGGGGTTAATACATTCGCTGAAGCGTACAATGACACGCAACTGCTTAATATACATACATATGTACGTGCTTTCAAGCATGATTGACAAGCTTACGCACTTAAGAGAATTGGCAATTTCTTTAGAGAATTATAAAATATTAATTTACTCACAAATCAGTGCTTGTGTTGAGAGAAGTGAGTTTGTAAAATAAAAATAAAAATTTCTCTATTTGCCGACATTCTGAAGAGACTATTTTGCCTCCTACGTAAACTTTTGGTTCCCCCAATGGATGATCAGATCCAGTATTGACCAGGGAAGGTGTCTGCATCGAAAGTCTTCAAAGCTGGAGTATTTTCATCTGCTAATCACCTTGTCTAAAAACTTGTTTGTCACCGAACGCCTCTTAGAGGTCTTTCTCAATTCTGACTGAGTTTCTGGTGTGGCTCAGCGAAAGTTTGCACAGTCGTAGAAGGTTTGCCGGGATACTAAAATTGAAATAAATGGCGTTGAGCAGCTTTAAAATCTACGAAGAGCTGAAATTCTTTTATCTGCATTTTTTCCATGATTTGTGACTCTCAAAGACCAATGGTGAATTTACCAGAGCCTGCAGCCACAGTGATAACGTCCAAACAGTTCAATTCGCGGCATTACAATCCTCTACAAGTAGATAAAACAATATGCGATTCTGAGCAGGCTTGCATGGATTGTTTGTACCTTTAAGTAGATTTTTTTTTGGGGGTGAGTAGAAGAAAAATGCCTTCCGCATTATCATTGTGTCGTCACAACAATGGTATGTGCCACTTGCAGATCACTAAAAAAAACTCTCCTCTAAGGAACCGTCGCGCACCCTGGAAATCGCTTTCGCATTACTTCAGAGTTCCATTCTTCTCATAGTGAGATTACATCTCGTCACCTGCGTCCAGGTCCTGCTTTTTCTTACGTAGTACGATCTCTACGGGTGTCTGATATATTTTGTACAGTTTGCTTCACTCTTACTCTGGTACGATGTTGTCCGCATCCAGCTGACCTACTAGGTTCTCTAGTGCCTTTCCTTCTGCTTGCTATCGTTCGCATTTACAAAATGTGTGGTCTGGACTGTTCTCGATAGCGTCATTGTATATGCAGGACTGTTCTTCTGCTTTACCTGGTTTTGTGCAGCTATTTTCGGAAATATCCGTGTCCGGATAACATCTGAGTGACAAAGTTGCTCACATCGCCGAATTTTCACTGTGTCCAGAGTTTCAGGCCCTTAATTAGCCTGGCGGTCGAGCTGGCGCAAGTTCCTTGTTCCCAGCGGCATCCTTCTATTGGACACAGCACACTTGCAGTAGTCAAACATGTTTTGCTCTGAATAATGTCGTTTCCAACTGCTATTATTTACTGTTTATTTCTCTTTATTTATTATTTATTTATTTTCATTTTTTCTTTCATTTTTTTTTATTCCACTTCTGAAAAATGTATGTTTTTTCCAGTTTTGAATTTTTTTCTATTTATTTTATATTTTTGGTTTCTCAAAACTTTTTTTCCACTAAATTTTACAATTTACATTTCCTTGCTTTTCTCTAATTATTTCGCGAATTTCAGTTTTTCTATTTCTTACCTTCTCTTTTCTTAATTTTTATTCCACTTCTGAACTAAAACTACTATTTTTCCATGATATTTAATTTTTTTCATTTATTTATAATATTTTTAATTTTTTTTTTCGCCACTGGTTCACATACATAACTGCCGTAGCCGAAACACTGCAATGTCACTTAATTATTTTGTAATTTTTTTTTTTTTGCTTGCGCACAAATTTCACTTTTTCTTACACATTTTCAATGGCATTGAACTCTACATTTTTTGCAACACGGCATTTCTCTGCAATAACATTTTTTTCTTGTTTTTGTTGTCTATGCTTTTCTCTCGCAAAAGTAATTATTTAATTAGAGTGTCATAAATTCGAAAAATAATTTTATGTAATTCGCAAATAATTTTCGCAAATATCTTTCACTTTTATTTTGCAACAACAAGTTTGCATATTTTTATTTTTGCCATTTTTTATTTTTTTCTATTTTAATATTTTAATATTTTTTTTATTTACGCTGTCATATTTTCTACTTTTTTTGCACTTCACTGAACTCTAATTTTTGCCATCATCTCCATTTTATCATCTCATTCACTAAAAGAGCAAACTAAAATGTCATTAAATAAACAAACTTCATCATAAATACATATGTATGTATAATAGCAGAAAAAAAAACAAAAAACAAAACAGCAGCAGAAAAACAATTTGCACAAACCGTGCTGTCTGCCCGCCGTGTAATACGTCAGCATGCACGTTCATGTCCATCAACATGACGACAACAGACTTGCGGTCCGTTAAGGTAGTACTGTTGAGCGCAGTGAGCGGAGAGTAGAGCGCATAGAGTAGCGGCGTTGAGTGGTGGCCGTTATCATACTACATACTCGTCCATATGTAGTGTGTAGATACTGCAATGAGACAACAACTGTCTGCTATAATATAGCAAGCAATAACAATGAGACAACAACAACGGAGTGTGTGTTTGGTAGCCGCAACTGTCACATCATTCCAGTGCGGCGAGCAGACAGATGAGTTAGTACATACATATGTACATAGTTCAGAGTAGTGCATGAGTTGTTGAGATGGAGCATAATATGTGATTAGATAATAAAGTCACGTAATGTGAAGACAAAAACAGCAACAACAGCAAAAGCGGCAACAATGATATTATGTGGTTGCAGGGCAAATGTGACTGAAAAGGTATGTACTCGTACTTGAATGCAAGCAGGTGAAGCAACAAAAACAAAACCAACAACAACAGAGTTATGATGCGTAGCATGTCGACCACAGTAGTCTGTTTGATTATAATTTTGAGTAATTTTTTTTTATATTTTTGCTTTCGCATTTTGCTACACTTTCAAGTGCTTTAACATCTAAGTACATATGTATGTATGTATGTAAGTAGCATGTGTGATCTCTTTTAAATATTTGTTTACGATGATTAATTTGTTTTTTTTTTTTTAATTTATTTCTCTTTCGATGTATTTTTTTTTCTAATTTTTTTTAAATATTTTTTTTCTTTTATCAGCGTTTTAAAATATTTACTCATCATCATGTTAGGCGAAAGTGAGTCTTAATAACTTTTTTCTGCTTGGTCATGACGATAATGAATTTATGTAAGGGGGAAAAGGGATTTTATTTCATAATAATTTTCACTATTTTGTGAATGAGAAAAATTTACATAACAGCCGCACTGTGAGTTAAGCGTTCTCCAGATTAGGCAAAGAAGCGAGGCGCATGGGTCTGGTAGTGAACGAGGGCAGGGCGAAATATCTCATCTCATCAAATAAACAGTCATCGCACTCGCGACTTGCCTCCCACGTCACTGTTTACAATCATAACTTCGAAGCTATCTAGGAACCAGCATTAGCAACACCAACAATGTCAGCCTTGAAATCCAACGCAGAATCACTCTTGCCAAACTCTTCAAGTCACTCATCATCCTGCGTCCTGACATATGGTGCTGAAGCCTGGACGATGTCGAGAGAAAAGTTTTACGGAAGATTCATGGTCATTTGAACGTTGGCAACGGCGCATACCGCAGATGATGGAACGATGAGTTGTACGAGTTATACGACGACATCGACATAGTTCAGCGAATCAAGAGACAGCGGCTACGCGGGCTAGGTCATGTCATCCAAATCGATGAAAGCGCTCCAACTTTGAAAGTATTCGAGGGAGGAGTACCCGCTGGCGGAATCAGAGGAAGAGGAAGACCCTCCACTACGTTGGAAAGATCAGGTGGAGAGCGACTTGGTCTCAATTGGTATTTCCACCTGGCGCCAAACAGCAAAGAGAAAAAACGAGAAGAAGAAGAGAGGCAACCACAGTAAGACGCTACGAAAAGAGAACTCAGCATCGATAGCAGTAAAATGTAAAGGTGGAAAGAGCTGTGCAACGATTTATATAGGAATTATACCGAAGGAATGTAAATCAGGTCAGTTTACGAACCCAAATATACCAGCACGGTCTCAAACTAGCCACAGAAAAGTAGTATTCCCAAAGAACTACCAACACTAGAAAAAAAGCAAGAAAATTTGGGACCTCAAGAACCAAGAAATATGTGAAAACACCGCAAGAGATGACCTAAAACTGGACACCTGCACTCGTTGGCACAAAGCCGTTGGGAACAAGAAATTTACGGCAGATGTACGGTCAGGCTTATTAAGGTCGTGAGACTCTGGGCACAGGTAAGATTCAGTGAAGTGAAATATTTTGTCATCCAGATGTCCTCAGGACTTCCAAAAATCCCTACACAAAAGTGGTAAAGCAGAAGAGTAGTACTGCATATAGATGGATGCTGTCGAAGACAGTTTCGGTCACAATTTTTTTTAAAGGCGAACGATATCAAACATAACTAGAGTCACTGGATGCGGACAACATTGTACCAGTAATTTTTTAGAGCGAGGCAAGCTGGAAACATGTAATAGACTACATAGAGATCGTAGAGTTAGAGTTCGTACTACGTAAGGAAAAGCGGAATCTGTACTCAGTTACAAGGGACCGCAGGTCCTTCTACATATCAGCAATGGACAAAGTGTGAAGAGTACAACAATGCTATTTTTCCTCTGGGAAACATAACCTCAAATTATCTGCAACTGTGTAATAAAATTGAATGGCAAAGTGTTTGCAACACAACAAATCCGTCTCGATGGGCCCGTAAATGACACAAACTAACCATGACAGCGCTTCGTGGCAATTTTTTCGTCTTTTTTTTTTACGATTAATTTTAATGATACGTCAAATTTGAGGTGCCAAGCCCACGATGTAATAGGTGCGAATACATAAGCCTGCGGAGTTGAGCCTAAGCGCTTTTGCGCTGTGGTTACTTCCGTCTGTTGGCACTCAGCACTGCCGTCACTCTCGCTTGTAAATCGGCTTTGCTGCGAATGGGTGAACGGGTGAGGGAGCGAGCGAGCGAGCGAATGCACCAGCGAACGCAGTGTCAACACTCAATTTGCCGCAATGCAGCGCGCACTGTCAGTGAATATGTTTAATGAATCAGCAGTTGTTGTTGTTGTTGTTGTTGGTGCGCTTTTATTGCTGTCATCATCGTTTGTCATTCACGCTTTTTGACAGCGTCGTCAGCACTGCGCGCTTTGACGGAATTTTTTGTTGCGGCGAATGCATAGCAAATTGTTGTAATTAACTGTAATTACTTTTACACTATGCCTCCTCGCTTGATCTTCTTCTACTTCTTCTTCTTCTTCTTTGTAATTTTCTATGCAACGCTGTTGTGGTTATTCATTTAATTTCATTTAATTTGTTGTTTACATGCGGAAACGCCGCTTTTTCAAGGTTTCTTTGTACGTTGCGCCTGCGCGTTGGGTTGTCTTTTTGTCTTTATGTTAAAACATATTTTGGTTGAGAAGTGGTAAAATGCTTTTCTTGCCATTGATTTTGTCCTGAAATGTTTCTTTTTTCTTTTCGTTTACATATTACACAGTAATTGCTGCATTTAGCGTTCATTTGTCACAACGCATGCGCAAAAGTGTCTTCGAACGCTTTACAACGCCGCCAATCATTTGCCGCCATGACATAATTTGGCTGCATTTTCGATAATTATTTTTGTAATGAGCACACATTTACACACGCGTGCCGTTGTAATAAATAAAAATTAAATAAGAAATGTTTCAAAAATAATTAACAGTAATTTTTGAGCAAGCCACGTCATGTTACGGTGGCGAAAAAAATATTTAAAAAAATCTGCATGAAAGTTACGCAAGCGAAATTATGCGCAGCTTTGCTCAATATTGATGGCAATTAATTTTAGAAGTGCAGGATTTTAACGGTAATAAAATTAGTTAACAAGTGTATTTGATTAAATGAATATTTTTTTTTTTTGATATTTATTTGACAAAATATTTTATATATAATATTATGGAAAAATTGTATGTTTGTATGTTTGTATGTTTTTTTTTTTTAATATTTAATTTGAAAACATTTGAGGTTTTTTTTAGAAATTTTTTTATGTTAGGAGCGCAAGCTTTTAACGGTAATGAAATAATTTTAGATAAAGTAGAAAAAAATATTATCTGATTTAATAGTAACTTTGAAATTTTCGAGATTATTTGACAGTTTTTACATTTAATATGCATTTTTTTTTTTTTGAAAAATATTTTTTTTTCTGCGCAAAAATTACTAATTTTGAACATAATTGCTCAAAGTTTGAAAAATGTTAGGTCTTCAATGGCAATTCAATTATTTAAAAATTCTTACCGATAAAAATTTTTTTTTTTTAATTATTTGTTTTGTTTCAAAAATAAAAATTTATAATTAAATTATAATTCCGTAATTTCTCGAAATTGTTTTGATATTTTGAAATTTTTTTCTGTATATTTTATTATTATTTTATATATATATATATATTTTTTTTTTGAGAATGTTGCTTTTCAAATATTTCATTCCTAATATTGTGATATTTTTTTTTCATTTTAATTTTTGGAATGTAAATTTTTAAATTAATTGATTTTTATAATTTTTCGAATTTATTTTAAATTTTTGAAATTGTTTTAATTCATTTTTTTAATAATATTTTTTTATTTATTGATTTTATTGATTTTTGTTATTTTTTTCCTCTTTTTTTGAGAATTTTGTTTTTCAAATCCTTAGTAAATTCAAAAATTTGAATATTTTTTTACATTTTTATTATTATTGATTTCTTTTTAATTAAATTTTTTTATTTTTTGAATATTTTGATTTTTAAATAATTTAATTCGAAGTGTTTTGGTACTATTTAAATTTTTTTTATTATTATTTTAATTTTATTTTTGGATTGCCAATTTTTAGATTAAATGATTTTTATAATTTTTCGAATTTGTTTGAGAGTTTTATAATTTTTTTGTAACATTTTTCCTATAATTTTTTTGTTATTAATTTTTTTAAATTTTTTTCGTGTTTTGAGAACTTTGTTTTTCAAATAAATATGTATTTAATTCGAAATAATTTGATATTTTTTACATTTTAATTATTATTAGATTTTTTAAACTTTTAATATATTTTCAGCAAATTTTTAGGAATTTTTATTTTTTATTTTTTAAATTTTGTTAAAAATAATAGCTCTGCATTTTTTCGATATATTCTAAATCTTTTTTTAAATTTTCTTTTGATATATTTTTTTAGTCCCAGTGTAATTTGATTTTTTTTTTTTAATTTTTTTCTGTAAATTTTGTAAAAATTAAATTTTTTTAATATTCACTTCAGAAATTCGAGTTTTTATATTAAGAAATTTTTATTTTGGTTTTTCTTCTTTTCTCTTTTTTTTCTTCTTTTTAATTTAAATTTTTTTCTTATTTTTTTTTAAATTAATTTTAAATAAACTTGAAATGTACCCCCGCAAAAAGATTGGCCTTCCGCCGGGTACTAGGACAGCTCCTTGTATGAGATGCTGTTGGAGCTATAAAAGTCATAATGGGCAGTAAGAGATCACACATTTTCTACGTGAAATGCATGCTCTGTTCTGAGCTGTGTTAGGTGTCGAAATAACGGTACTATTTTTCTTTATCAGTCATTTAGGGCAACTAATGTCCCAATAATTGAGCTAATGAGGTTCAAAAAACCAAGTGAGAGGGAATCTAAGTGGTTGGATAGCGAAGGTTTGGAGTCAAGGTCTCGCTAGAGATCTTATTCTAGCCTAAATGAAGTCGAAGATTATTCTTTGGTGGAGAACATAACTTAATATAAGCTTAATTTTAATATTCAACGTTTTTTAAATAAGTTTTTTTTTAGATATGCATGTGTATTTCAAAAAAAAAATATATATATATATGTATTAATAGAAAAAATGTTAAAAATTATTTATTTCTAAATTTTCAAGTTTCCGCTACAGATTGAACTGTCGAATCTGTCGCAATCATTTCTCGTTGATTTGCCAAATGAATTTATTTATGGTTTTCATAACTGTTTTATGTTGTTGCTGTTGTTGCTTTTTTCCTTCATTATTTGTTTTTTAATTTTGAATTTTCATTTTTTCCATTTTTTGAAATTCAAGCAAACTGCACTTCATCATTCTCTTGTCACGTACACTTGATTATGCCATGCATTGGTTGTTGTTTTTGCTGTTGTAATTTATATTGAAAAGTGACTGTCAGAATGTCAATATATGTGGGTGTATATGTATGTGGCTGTGTGTTTGATACAAGAAGCAGCAAACTTGCGCAACATTGCCAATGCCATGCAAACTCTAGTTCTGGTTCTGTGGAGGAGATATGGAAATATTACACTATATGTATGTATGTATGTATGTGTATTTTTAGCATATGAGTTTAACTATATATATGTATGTATGTTTGTGCGCTAAAAATGTGCCAACATCAATTCAATTGGCTTGACGAACTCCAACCGAACGCCATCCCCATCGACCCATCGACAACAAGCACATTCTCTCTCATTCTCTGCCTGCCTACTTCGCCCACTCACTCAGCTGCTGAACCTGAACTCTGTGACATAGTACACATGCATACACACATATGTATGTGCATGCGTACAGCGCGATTTGGTGTTAATTGAGTTGTGTGTGGCGTTGACGCTTTTGTGACTGCATTGACGGTTTGAGGCTGTTGTTGTTGTTGTTGTTGTTTTTTTTTTTTGTAATCATTTTAATGCCGTTATTTTTATTTTGCAATCAAATATTTGTAACAGGCTATTTGTAAATACATACATACATACATACGCACGAGTATATAGCTGCGACAATTAGTTCATGCAAGCCCGAAGAAAAAATTAAAATAAAACAGAATTTTTGGTGCAAATAAAAAAATATAAAAAATATATAAAAAATTCGTAAAAATTGTTTTTAGTGTGCAAAATGTATTGGAATTTTTTTTATTACAAAATCCCGAAAAAATATCAGACCCGTTTGCACGGGATTTCGCGGGATTTACATTTTTAGTGTTGTAATTAATTTCAAAACGTTTTAAAAAATTAGTTTTGCAATTTTTTTAATTTTTTTTCGGGATCCCGAAATCTAAATATACTGCAATACTTCATTTATTTGTGTTACATCACTGTGCATATGTGCATGTGGGCGTTTTTTTTTATTACTGACACATAGCGGAACTGATGTGTGTTTGCCACTAAATGCAACTGTAAATTAAATTGCATTTCACTGCATTTCGATTGCTCATTCGCTGCTGTCGCTATTCGCTTGCGCTTGCGTTTGCTGCTGACTAATTGAGTAAATAAAATGGAATTTTGTGAAAAGGAATTAACTGTTGCAAATTAACACCGCGAAAAATACTTGCACACATACATACACACATGCATACATATACACACATGTACACATCTACCGCTATAACCACATTACATTGGTACACATGCCTACCAAATCACACGATCATTTAATTAAATTGTGACAGAATGGCGGGGAATTTCGGAAGGCGGAAGAAAGTTAATTAACAGCGAGAGGCTTAAGTGACAGCCTAACAGTAATAAAAATGACGAAAAACAAATTTTAAAGTGCCAAATGTTGCAATAATAATATTAAAAGGAATTAAAAAATAAAAGTGAATTTAAGAAATTGAGAAAAAATCAAACAGAATAAGGAAAAAAATTAAATTTAAATAATTATAAAAAATCAAATAATACATAAAATAATAATATAATTATCAATTTTACGTTAATCGAAAATTTTGATTCGCAGCACAGTTTCATTTGCCAAAAAAAATTTAAGTTTTAGATTTCAATTTAAAAAAAAAAATTTTTAATTTTTTTTTTGACGCTATTAAATTACTTCTTAAATTTGACTGTAATGTATTATTATATTTTATTTTTTAAATTTTTTTTATTCTAACAAATTCTTAAATTAAAAAAAAAAATTTAATTTATTTTTTAAAAACTTTCGTTATTTTTTAACTCTTAACTTTTATTTTCTACATAAAAATATGTCTTTTTTAATGTTTATATGAAAAAGATTTTAATATTTTTTTGGGTATTTAATTTTTAATATTTTAACTTTTAATTTTTTTAATTTTAATTTTTTTTAAATAAATTTTTATTTTATTTTTCAATTTTTCCATTATCTTTTAATTCTTAACTTTTATTTTCTACACAAAATTTTTTTTTTTTAATTTTTATATAAAAAAAAAATTAAATATTTTTTTTGGGTTTTTCATTTTTAATATTTTAACTTTTAACTTTTTTAATTTTAACTTTTTAAGCTAAATTTTTAATTTTTAAATTTCTTTTATTATTTTTCAATTCTTTAACTTTTATTTTCTACATAAAAAATGTTTGTTTTTTAATTTTTATATAAATTAAAAAAATTGAAATATTATTTTGGGTAATTAATTTTTAAAATTTTAACTTTTAACTTTTATAATTTTAATTTTTTTAAGTAAATATTTTTAATTTTTTAATTTTTTTCATTATTTTCTAACTCAAATCTTTTTTTCTACATAAAAAAATGTTTTTTTTTTAATTTTTAATATTTTTTTGGGTATTTCATTTTAAATTTTTTAACTTTTAATTTTTTTAAGTTAATTTTTTAATACTTAAAAGGAATTTTTAAACAAATTTCAATTTTTTCAACCGTTTTAAATACTTATTTTGAAATTTTTTTTTTTCAATTTTTAAATTTTTTTTGAAATTTTCTGTTAAACTCGGCCATAATTTTTACATTTTATTGCACCGTTTTTTCTTGTATAAATTTATTTACATTACTGTTTTTTTACTGCATACACACACACACATACACGCGCACACACAAAATTAATCTTGAACTTGCGCTACTCCACAAAGACTGCAGCAGCAGCGAGTGCGCATGACCAACGCACGCTTATCTCAGCGTTTCCTGTTTAATGGCAAGATTGAAAGGTAAGTGAACGAGAAAAAACAACACGAAAGATACAGATACTTCACTAAACGTACATACAAACATATATATAGATACCTATATGTACATATGTGCATATGTATGTATATATCTGCTGACATATGCGGGTATATATGAGTGACTCGCTTGCAGCGCTTTTGGCCAAGAGCAATCGGTTTTTTGAATTGTGTGCGCCTAAGCTGAGAGTTGCAAACGCAAAAATGTGGTCAACGCGTGACCACAAATTACCGTTAAATACAAAGCAATAAAATGATTAATGATTTTGCATATTTTTTTTTGTTGCAATTTGCAATTTGCATTGGGGTTTTAAAAATATAGCAAAAAAATATTTAAGAAAAATTATTTTTGAAAAAAATAAATTAATCGAATGAGCGTTTAATTAGCGCAAAAATGTGATTTTTGTTGTTCTTGTTTTTGTCTAAATCAATCAGCGCTAATTTATTGTACGTTTGTTATAATTTTTTTTACCTCATGCCATATTAAGGTCGGTACGCAGATCTTACGAAAAACAAAAACACCATATAAAAAAAAGTGCGAAAAAAAGATGCGCGAAATTTTTTTTAACGAAGCATTACGCAACTTGAACGAAAAAAACTCCATTTACTACTGCCTATTTGGAAAGTTTTCGAAACAAATACGAAAGCACGAATGGCGCGACACAGGTTTCCGAGCGAAATAATTAGTCTCATATATGTATATTTCGCGAGAAACAAGTGGAAGACTAATTTTCAAACGATTAAAGCAAGCTCATAAAGCAATTTATGTAGTGTTTTAAGTTTTTTCATCAATTTTAACACTTTTTGATAATTTTTAGCCATGAAAAAGGTAAGAATGCATAATCAGCGGCAAATATTTACCGCGCTCTACTCATGTGTTTCGTTTTGTTTATTTACATTTGCATATCTTCTTCCTTTGCAAAGAGCTGTTCACAAAAGAAAATCGAACTGTAAAATTTCCATGACTACTACATTTTTCCATCCACGAAATATATGAGATTTTTTTTCGCTAGAGGTGCATACCGACCTTTAAGGATTTTCAGCAAGATTCTTTACAGAACGCGAATTTTCGTAAAAAAGTTGAATGATTTGTTGTTGTTGTTATTCAGGCGTAAGTCCTTCCATGATCATATCCCAAATAATACTGAACCAAAATGACATGACAGCTTGACACGACTCATGCGTGATCTGTCAAAAAAAGGCTATTGAAAGAAGTACCTCTGCTTGGATCACCCTTTATATCAGAAGCGGTTTTTTTAAACTTTCCAATCACCAAAATATGATTTGAGGACTTGAAAAAATGTTTCACGATCTTGAAAAGTCGAGAGGTATTGTTTGCAATGTGACCAGATCCAGATGAACCCGTTGTGAGGTCTTGATGAGGGCAAAAAAAATTTCTTTCATAGGTTTCTCTAATTCGAGACCAAAATATTAGCCCTCAAAGACAGTGGAAAATAAAGAAAGGTCTAAAGTTGCAGTTTGGAGAGCTTAGTCTTAAAGAGACCTATACTTTGGTGGAGGACTCCAAACAATCTGTAGAATTAGGCACCTAAATCAACAGCATCCTCTTGAATAGCCTTCTCTCCTGCTTTTCAACAAGAAATCAAGAGTTGATAAGACAATATTTCTGGTAGCTTTCGACCATTTCAAAAATCTCATTCCACTAACTGCCAAAGAAACCTCTCTTCTTTTGTTTCTCATGCCACGCAAAGTTGTACAGTCCAAGGCATACTTCACTGGTGGTGGTGGTGGGATACCTAACAAACGCTATTCCTCTTTCCCTTTACTCCCACCGCCTCTGTTTTGCATTGTCTACAGCCGAATACAGCCAAATACGGACTCACTGCAACAACTAACGTTTCAACTTTTCGCAAAACACGCTACACAACAAGCCGATTTCTGTTGCTGTTTCTAATGCAACCAACGCATTGTCGTCGTATGTTAAGCCTGCAACTCCATTGGAGCTCCATTCTCAACCATACCCTCCTCTACTGTGTTCAAATATGCGCCACGCGCAGGCAGCAGCAGCCAGTTGCTGACAGCCAAAAGTGTTGAAACTGTGGGTCCACGAAGCTCATAAGCGCATGTATGTAGTTGCGGTGAGCCGCCAGTGTTACAGTCGAGCTTCGAGTCGGCTTGAACCAGTTCTACTCCCACTGCATACACGTTTTTTTTCTTTTTTTTTAATTTTCTTTTTTTCATTTCCTGCGCTTTAATCTCGAAGCGAAGCTCTGAAACTGGTCTTGTGTCCAAACACACCTCAAAATGAATGCCAATTAGTTGTTGATTTGTTGCGAGCTACCGTTGTTTGCGCTCCCTCTCCAACCAACCAGTTCCAATCGAGTCTTCGCGTAGTCGTTGGCATTTCTAGCCATTTTCTCTCCACCTCAGCTGCTATTACACTTAAATGTCTTTTGGCAACGTCAACGGCACTCTACGGCACGCCTTCAAAGCGCTCAAATTCCATGCCGCACTTATCTTCAGCTGCCACAAATTAGGCTACTCAAAGATGAAAAAAAAAATTCGAAAAATATTTTCTTAAAGTCCACATGACTGCTGTTGCTGCTGCTGCTGCAATCGCTGCGAAAATCGCTTGCGTATTACGCGTAATTATGAGCGCAATTAAAGCTGCCAACAGCTGGCGCTGTTAAACTTGGCACACCGCGCTCCCTCACGTCTCTCTCGCGCTCACTGGCTCACTCACTTACAACCGCGCTCTACTACTCGCCGCTCATACGTCTGTCCGTCGTGGAGGTCAGTGGCATCTTTCAATAGCAACTTTCTAGCGCCAACTGGCTGTCGCTTCAATCGCCTGCCACACGATTTATTCCACTTCTGATTTGTTTTAGACTCTCTTCAACTGTGTTCGGCTTTAATAACTACTTACCGCGTGTGAGTTTGTTAGCCAGCCAGTCCAGGCGGTTTTATCGATGTTATACAAAAAAATTATGACAAATTGCGAGCAGATTGTGTTTGAGCTCTCGTCGTAGCGTCGGCCTCATCGCCTACCGTCTTCCAGCCAACAGGTAGCACACATCCGTTGTGCTACTTTTAAGTTGGGTTGACTTTAACGCGCTCACAACAATTCTAAAAGGAAATTGTAATTAAGTAATTAATATGTGCTTAGCGCGTAGGGGAGATGAGCGAGCTGCAAAGGCTGAAGTGGGAAGTTCATGACTTTTTTTGTATACATCCAGCCTGGCACTTACGCGGTAACCAACTACTTGTATGATTGACAATAAATTCTGGGTTTTTTATGCCTTCTCTTTCGACTTTTGGTGCTTCCGCCCGCCGGGTGCTTCCCACGTCGGCCGCTAATAGAGCTGCCAAAGCTGAGCTGTAAGTAAGCGGAAGAGAGTGAGTCTAATGAGATTATAATAAAATTTAAATAATGTCTAACGACTGTAGGCTTTGAGATAGTAAACCTGTCGGACAGCGCTAAGAATTAAAGGTAAAGACGAATTCAGTATAGACAAAAAGAGGAAGTTGATCCAAGAGACTCATTAATACTTAGAAAATTAATTCTTGTGCGGCACAGCGAGACCGCTGAGAGCGGCTGGCGCAACTAGTAGTCAAGTTCTTTGCTTAGAACTATAACTCTGGGCTAGTTTGTGCAACAGAGTCGATCTCATAACTTTACTCAGCTATTTTGGCTCTTTCAGAGCGTGCAATCCAGAACATAGCTCCTCTCTGAGCAGGAGCAATACTTATACAATTGAGCTCGCTGCGTGGAGTTCTCAACACTTAAAGCACTACTGATGTTATCCCGGCTTGCTCTTACTTCCTTTCTTGTGACTCGTAGGAAGCTTCCGATTATGTTATGAAGGGAGATTGCAAAGCAGAGTTTCTACTTCCTTAGTTGAGATAGTTGATCTCCCACATAGAGAGACCTCTGCCATCTTTTGGATGTAGTTGAGTGGTCTTTAACAAACAGTACAACTTTCATCGATCTGCGAGTCCTAGCTTCTAATAAGTTCCCTTTGATGGTTGCTGTGTAAAATGCTTGTTCGCCCATTTCCCCAGATTCTGAAACTCGGTTCCAGCGATAAAAATATGGAATTCATCTTTTGACCTGAAGCAACTGAGCGCTCAGAGAGGTAACACCTTATTTAGCAGACGAAGAATTGTTTTTAAGAATCTGAGGTCAATTTAGACACACTCTCTCCACGGAGCTCTTTTTTTAGGGAAGCAAACAAATTAAATTAGCTCGATGTTCGAAGTCGAAGACCACAGCTTATCATTTACCCTCTGGATACACATGTGACAGGTTAATCTGGAATTTGAGGTATCCTCACTAAGATTCACCAAAGAGAGAGACATCGAAGTTTATGGCAAGATTTTGAAAAGTCTTAAGTCTTAAGAGCATACGGTGCCAACTCAGCAACCCACAGCTCGTTTCACATGAAAAATTGTGTAACCTACCAATAGATGCTCTCGCAACCACTTTTTTAGCTTGCTCTCAGAGCGTTTAAGTCTTTGGCTGACTTTGTCGGAGCGCGGTTGGACATTAACCGCCGTCGAGCATGAGTTTTCGCTGAGAGGCTGACTCGAGGCACTGTTGTTGTCCAAGGTAGAGCCAAAAACGGAAATTTCAAATGAGTTCTGAGCTCTGCAATGTACCAGTTTCAAGTTCGTTGACTTGCGACTGACATATAGCCTCTGACCTTCGTGTAGTCGGAGCGCGGTTGGACTTTAACCACCGTCGAGCATGAGTTTTCGCTGGGAGGCTGACTCGAGGTACTGCTGTCGTCCAAGGTAGAGCCAAAACCGAAAATTTCAAATGAGTTCCGAGCTCTGCAATGTACCAGTTACAAGTTCGTTGACTTGCGACTGACATATAGTCTCGGACCTTTGTGTAGAGCGCAGTGTAGACTGAGTTGACGTGCGGAATTGCTCATCCATTCAGGTAGAGATCTTGTGTTGCCAATTCCGAACTGCGACCTCGGGATGGGCACTGTAAGTAACTCGAGAACACATCCAAGTTAAATCCGACTCTCAAACTTAGTTCAACCTGTATCCATCACCCCCTTTCAGCCACCACTTCGAAATGCTTAACCTACAAAACTATAAAGTCTCTCAAGACACTTCAGCGTTGCTTTAAATGATTTCTGAAAATCCATTAAACAGATTTAGACGCATCTAAGTGCTCTTTAGACACATACATACTCGTACATAGGAAAAGCGGTTAAGCGCCACACGTGACTCGCATGTAGAAACAAAAACAAATGACCAATAAAAATTTTCAAGTTCAAAAGCACAAAACACACCAACAAACATTTTCCCCAAAAGTGTTATGCCATCATCTTGTGTAAATATTTATGGTACAAAAACAATAAACAACAGCTGCGCACAATTACGCACTTGAGCAGCGCGCGGGCACATCGAGCTCATCGAGCCACACAGAAGGCAGGCCAGCAAGCAGACACACAGACGGTCGACGTGAAGCCCAGTGAAAAAAAATGAATTAAAAATTGCCTTGAAACAGCCCGAGCGCAAAGTCAAAGCCATCATAAAGTGCACTTGAGCAGCGCGACGCGCCTAAGTCAAGGTTGGACTCGGTTCAATTACCTCTTCTGCGTACAGAAGTTGATGGCTGTTGTTGCTGACGGCCGTTGGCTGATGGCGGCGTGCGTTAATGATGATGTAGAGACGCCGTTAGCATAGGCCGAAGGTTGTTCGACGGACGGACGGTCGGACGGTCGGTCGCTTAGTCGTTTATTCATACGCTCCATCGCGTCTCCAATTGCCCGCTGTAGCTAGTAGCCAGCCATGCGTTGATGTTTCTTTTGTATTTGTCTTTGCTTTAATTACTCGCAAAGCTTTTCAAAACACCAAAAGTCAAGCGTTTATTGCGTAGCGCTTGCCGCGTTTGGTGCGTTGGCGCCTGCGGTTCATGCCAAAAATGCTGAAAAAATGCGAGACAAGTGAATTTCGGCGCGCGACATGCTTTGGCTTAGTCGCTCAACTCACAGCGAACTTTTATTTTCGAGCCACATTTAGCTGGAAAGTGACATGTGCAGCGCCATACGCGTCGAAGAATGTCAAGTGCGCGACGTGCGTTAACTCGAAAATGCAAATTTTTGCCATTGATAAGCGAAGACGGCGCTAAGGGCGGCAGAATTTCCTCAGTTGGTGTAGGTTTGCCATAGAAAGTAATACAAAAAATACCAAAAAAAATAGAAATAAAATAACGGGTGTACCATTTCGAGGTCCCCTACTTTTTTCAAATGAAAAAAACACAGAAAATGGGGAACGTTTATTATCGTTCGAAGGACCATTCTTTGGCATTTATTTTTTGAAGAGTATCTCTTTCAAATGTCTGCCTCTTTGATGGTTCATCATCCGTTGAGTCCAATTTTCTCGAACATTTCAACTGGTAATTGGCGAAAGACAGGCGTGATGTTTTGCTCCAAGGCCCGAATCGAAGCGGTATTGTCCACATAGACTTTAGACTTTACATATCCCCACAGGATATCGCACGATCTTGGTGGGATGTGACGCCGTCTTGTTGAAACCAAATGTCGCAGAAATCACGAGCTTCAATTTCAGGCATCAAATAGTCGGTTATCATGGCGTGATAACGGTCGCCAGTGACGGTTAAGTTCTCACCGGCATCATTTTTTAAGAAATATGGACCAATGATTCCACCGGCCTACAAACCACACCAAACCGTTTTTTTTCTGGATGAAATGACAGCTCTTGAATCTCTTCAGGTTGCTCTTCGTCCCAAATGCGTTGATTTTGCTTGTTTACATACCCATTGAGCCCGAAATAGGCCTCATCGCTGAATAAAATTTGGCTCGAAAACGTCAGATCTTCTTCGGGAACTTTTCAAAAGCTCGTAGAGCGATGCGATTTCGCTTGGGAAGGTCGAGCGGCTTCAGTTCCTTCACAAGCTGTATTTTGTACGCTTTCAATTTAAAATCTCGACGTAAAATGTGCCAATCCGTTCCATACGTCAGTCAGTCAGTCCGAGTTGCTGCGAACGGCGCCGAATCGACTCTCCACGGTCTTCGTGTACACTTTTAGCTGCGGCCGGCCGCTATATTTTCTTCACTGCGTGCTGGACCTGGTGTATTCGATCGAATATTATCCAATAATGACTGCTGAGTCTCAAGATGGGTGATGGTGTTGCGAATAGTACGCTCAGTAGACTGATTATGTTGACCATAAGTTAAGTTGAATGAAGCGCGCAAAACACATTCTTATACAGAACGTGGATTTTCGTAATAAAGTTGAATGATTTGTAAACGCGTCCATTCGACTCACGCGTGATCTGTCACGCGTGATCTATTGAAAAAAGTACCTCTACTTGGATCACCCTTTACTTAAGTGCGAAAACACGATCGTTTTGCTGGCATTTAATTTAACAAACAGACATTTCGCCATGTCAACTTACAACTGCCAACTCTAGTTCAACGCTTCGAGTCCAACGTCTAACGAAGAAAAAGAAAAAATAAATAAATTTCATAAATCACAAAAAAAAAAAATGTCGGCTTAGCTATTCTGGCTAAGTAGTCGTCGCTAATGCGCATAAATGAAAGTGGTTTACTGTGGCAATTGAAATTGTTGTTTTTCACGACATTTGTTGCAGCTGCTGCTGCTCGCCATTTGTATGTAAGTTGCCAATGGAAAATGTGAAACTAGTTTCATGCTTTTTTGCTTTTTTAATTTTTTTATATATATATTTTTTTTTTTTTCGCTAAGCAACCGCTTTTACTCTGCACAATTTTTTTGCAATTTTTTCTTGAAAATTTTTTTTTTGCCTTACATTTTCTCTAATTTTGGCATCTGTCATGCAATGCATGGCAACTTTCGCTTTCGTTTTTTTCAGTTGCTTGTTTGACTGCTTTTTTTTCCAAATCTTACTACAAAATTTTTAATTTTTTTATTTAATTTAATTTTTTTTGTAATTTTTTTTTTTTGTTTTGTTTTTATATTTTCTATATATAATTTTTTTTATACCTTTTAATTTAATCTAATTTTTGTGTTTAATTTTTTTCTATATAATTTTTTTAATTTTTACTTTTTAATTCAATTCTTTTTGAACTTTTTTTTGTTTTTAACTTATTTTTATACTCTTTTTTTTCATTTTTACCTTTTATTTTAATAATTTTTTAATCTTTTTTTTTTTGTTTCTAAATTTTTTCTATATTATTTTTTTAATTTTTACCTTTTAATTTAATTTTTGTTTCAATTTTTTTTGGTTTTTAATTTTTTTCTATATTATTTTGTTCATATTTACCTTTTAATTATTTAAAATAATTTTTTTTTTGTTTTTTTAAATTTTTATATATAAGTATTATTTTTTTAATTTTTACCTTTTAATAATTTTTTATTTTTATTTTTTTTTTGTTTTTTAATTTTTTTGTGTTATTTTTTTTAATTTTTACCTTTCAATTAAATTTATTTTTTATTTTATATTTGTTTCTAATTTTTAATTAAATTTAAAAAAAAAATTTTTTGGTTTTTAATTTTTTTATATATCATTTTTTTAATTTTTATCTTTTAATTATTATTTTTTAAATTTTTTTTTATTGTTTTTAATGTTTTTCTATATTTTTTTTCATTTTTACCTTTTAATTTTTTTTTTTTTTTAATATTATTTTTTTCATTTTTGCCTTTAGTTTAATTTAAAAAAAATTTTTTTTTGGTTTTTAATTAATTTCTATATAATTTTTTTTCCTTTTTACCTTTTAATTTAATTTTTTTTATAATTTTTTTTTTTTTGGTTTTTAATTTTTTATACTTATATATATATATTTTTTTTCATTTTTGCCTTTTAATTTAGTGTCTTAAAAATTTCTTTTTTGTTTTTAATATTTTTCTATATTATGTTTTCATTTTTACCTTATAATTTAATTTTTTTTTATAATTTTTTTTTTTTTTTGGTTTGTAATTTTTTTCTATATTATTTTTTCATGTTTAGCTTTTAATTTAGATTTTTCAAATTTTTTTTTTTGGTTTTTAATTTTTTTTCTATATTTTATTTTATATTTAGCTTTCAATAAATTTTTATTTAGAATTCTTTTTTGGTTTTTAATTTTTTTCTATATTATTTTTTCAGTTTTACCTTATAATTTATTTTTTTTTTTTATAATTTTTTTTTTTTGGTTTGTAATTTTTTTCTATATTATTTTTTCATGTTTAGCTTTTAATTTATATTTTTCAAATTTTTTTTTGGTTTTTAATTTTTTTTCTATATTTTATTTTATTTTTAGCTTTCAATAAATTTTTATTTAGAATTCTTTTTTGGTTTTTAATTTTTTTCCATATTATTTTTTTCAGTTTTACTTTTCAATTTAATTTTTTTTTTCACTGTAATATTTTCCCCACTCTTAATCTGTTATTATCTGTCACGAAAATTATTTATTTTGTGTGTGTGTGTGTGTGTGTGTAAAGTTCATAAACATTTGATAACGGTTTAATATACTCGACTAGGCGTTTTTTCTGCTTTTTCTACTTTGCGACTTGTTTATGCGGCGTTTTATTGCTGACGAGATAACATTTATGGCTTACAACTACAACTCTTATTAAGATATTTCAATTAGTTTTGAGTTTATTTTTATTTCTCATTGCCATTTGCACTATTTACTTTGAGTTAATTTCACATTTTTTCAATTTTTTATTGCAGATTCTTTGGCCTCACATGAAAATGCTGTGTTTTTGAACGGTAAGTGGCAGCCTTTTTTTAATATTTTTCTTAAAGCATCAAAAATATTTACTTAAAAATTAGTTTTTCAACAACTTTAAGGGCTTAAATCACATCAGTCTTAGTCCAAAGTCAACTGGAGCTTATTATCTAAATTGAGTTGTCTCAAGGTCTGCCGCTATCTCTTGATCTGCTGACCTCGTTACTTGTTTTCGTGGGTTTTATTGTAATCTTTCTAGGAAGTTTTTGTTTTTTATTTATTTTGTTTTTGAATTTTCCAACAATTCGTAATTCCAAAACCTCACTACAGTAAGATTTGCCCGTAACAGCGCCTACAACATCTGTCAAGATCAAATAAGCTGCCTAGTGAGGCGCACAATTTAAAGCAGATACCACTTCGACTCTCCAGTCGAGATTTTCTTAAGCTATAAGTAGCATAAAACTAAGAAATTTATGAAACTCAGACTTCGATTTTCATGCTTCTCAAATATTTTTGAGAGCTTCTTCATAGACTTAAATAGCTAAGAGATCTAAAAGAAAAACTCTGGCGGTCGTTAGGAGTAGCAGTGAAATCAAATGAAATGGTTATACGGCAGGCATTCCCTCTAACGGACCGCCGCAGTGTTCTGCGAGCTCGGCTTACGGCCTTGAAAGCAGCAATGGGATCTATCTAGCACATATCGGACGGCCAGCCCAAGACGCTGCACTACTGTTGTCCATTTCCGACTGCGACTGTGAGTTAAAGCTTCCCCGATTTATACTCAGTGCTTGAGGAAATGACAATCCTTTTAACGTGTCATTTCAGTTTAAAGACCCGACTGTCGCCGAAACTAATAGATTTGAGTTAGGTTTTATGACAGGAAAACCTTACCGTGGGATACCGTGGGTAAGTTCAGAGAGATGGACAGATTAATATTTGGAGAGAATGATTGGTATAGGCTATCTTTCACTCTCTCTCTCTCTCTCTCTCTCTCTCTTTCTCTCCCATCTCTATATATCTCTCCCTTTCTTTCTCCATCTCTCTTTCTCTCCCATTTCTATATATCTCTCTCTGTCTCTCCCTCTCTCTCTCTCTTTCTCAACGTTTCCTCAAATGACTTATAGGGCAGCGAGCTATATATATGGTTTTCGTAAAGAGCTCGGGCCGCTGGATGAGAAATAGTGGTTCTGCAGAAGCATTCTCGACGTCTTTCCGTTGCTATTTTGGTACTCAGCCTTCTTTGGCTTATAATTCGTCAGACTCAGCTGACTATTGAGGTAAAGCTGAGCAGCTGGCCGGCACGGATCATGGAAAATGAGGTTTCTGAGCACTTCTGGCTACTAAAGACGCACTCGTACTGAGAAAACTAGACCTATAGAGGTTTGAGTGGTATTTAATCTATCTGAAGGCACCTAAGGCAGACTGGGACCAATAATAGCCTGTTCAGTTGATTCTAGAATGTCCACCTGACTTTGTGTGCTATTTTTGGCGCCTAGAAATGGTTTGCATGTAAAAACCTGTCAGCCATTTTCCTTGCTCACAATGGTTACCTAGGTTTAAAGTCCTTTTTCTCACATGCAAGTTAGGCATGAGATCGCTATTCGACAGAATTTTGATTCTTCCTTTGAACTTAGCTTTCGTTAGCTCTTCTCTCTCTTCTCTCTATTACTCACTCGCACCTTTCTCTCTCTCTCTCTCTCTTCATTCCTCTCTCTCTCTCACTACATCTATTTCTTTTTATCCCACTACTGAGCTTCCTGCATTTCTACCTACCTCGGCTTACAGTCCTTTTTCTTCACACGCAAGTTAGGCATGAGTTCACTTTTCGATGGAATGTGTTATTTCTTTGTACTTAACTTCTGTCCTCTCTTCTCTCTATCACTCACTCGCTCTCTTTCCCTCTCTCTCTCCAACTCGCTCTCTCTTACTTTTTTTTATCTCTTTCTATCCCCCTACTGATCTCCTTTTTTCTTCTTCTCTTGCATTTCTAACAATATTTCGCAGAACCAAAAGTCTCACACTCATTTCAGACTCTCCTCTCGCCTTCAACATACTTTCATCAACTCTCTGACCTATCTCCCCTCAACATGTTTACAATTCAAACAAGGAATCGTGAAATAATTTCACACAAAACTTTTACTTGTTGGCATTTTAACAAATTTCGTGCAACAAAGAACATACACAAAAGAAAAATGAAGAAAGAATTCAAATAAAATTTGAAAAGAATTCCAAAAAAAAATGCTGGAACAACAACAAAAAGAAGCTCATAAGTTTTCCAAGCGTACAATGCCACATATTCGTGTTGAATTTATGTATATTTTTATATGTCAAAAGTTTCCACAGAACAGTTGAGTATAAATGACGCGCTGACAAAGAGAGAGAGAGAGAGAGAGAGAGCACACAACTAAAGTGAGGCAATAAACTTTGTTTAATGCAAATTAAATTGCACAACGCAAAACTATGCGGAATTCGTCTACGATACATGTGTGTGTGTGTATGTGTGTGTATGTGAGTGTGAGGTGTAAAAGTTGCTCACAATCTTTTTCTCTTAAACACTAAGCAAGTTGTGCAGGAATTCGCACAAAATTAAACTGTAATTTACTCAAAACTCAAGCTGAGGTTCACGCTTGGGGGGGGATTTTAACCATCCGCAAGCGTGTAGAGTGTGCTTACGCACACTACGAGCAAGCTTGTTGGCTCATGTTGACTACACGAATTCGTCTTAAAGTCATAAGCGTCAAAGAATTCAATATTTGATGAACCACTCGAGAATTATGAAACCACTTGTGAGTGCCGTAGAAGTCTCACTGGTCTTTCGACTACTCTCTAGTGGCTTAAAAAACCTTTTTAATGTTTTTTAGAGTGCCGTATAAAGTCCTAGTGGCTTTCTAACTACTCTCTAGTGGCTTAATAAACCTTTTTGAAGTTTTTTTAAAACCATTTCCATTTTAAAAACCCACTCGGGTGATCTCTAATAAAGTATCAGTGGCTTTTTACTACTCCCAAGTTGCTCTAAGTACACATTATTTTACTTTATATATCAGTTTTGTGTCTCTTTAAACCTTTCAGACCACTTAAAGTCCATTTTCAAGAATTTTTATAAACCTCCTGTGAATTGCAAGGCAACTCAGGTTTGACGAATGAAATTTAATGCTCCTCGCTCTCACCATCTAGTAATGTGCTCACGTACTACGCACATTACCACACACATTTTGTCTCTCTCTCTCTCTCTCCTCACTCATATTTACTCCTCAAGTCCATGACATGTATAAGTATGTATGTATTTTTCAAATCCACTAACTGTAAAAGTTGCCATGCTAAATCTTCACCAAAAAAAAAAAAAAAGAGAAAAAATATCGAGAAACAACAGTGTTGCTTATAATGAACTATAAAAAAATATTTGCTCTACTCAGCTCGTGTCAATAAAGTTTTGAGCTTTGTTATCTCTGCATAGATGCATACAATGTACGGGTATAGGCGCTCATAAACTTTTCCAAACTGAAGAAAAAAAAATCATAAAACACAAATAATAATATTTAACAACCTGCCGATTCGCCGGTTCGCCCCGTTTGCGTGGAGAGCTAAATAAAAAACGCTCGGCACGTGAGACTTCCACTTGCAATGGATAGAGCGGCATTCACAAGCTGTTCTGTGTTGAACGCAATGCCTAGTTCTGGTGTTCTCAGCGAGTTTTGCTGAGCTGCTCCGCTAGATCTTTTTTCCTCATTTCATTTCATTTAGAGGGGGAGTGAAGTAAAGTTATCTTTTTCAATAGCCTTTTCTTGACAGATCACGCATGAGTCGTGCCCAGCTGTCATGCCACTTTTGTTTAGTATTGTTTTTGGCACTTCATCATGGAAAGACTTACGCTTGAACAACGTTTACAAATCATTCAAATTTCATTCATTACGAAAATTCAAGTCCTGTAAAGAATGTGTTTCGCGCGCTTCGCTCATCTTATGGTCAGGTCAACATAATCGGTCTACTGAGCGTACTCAGTACCATCACCCATTTTGAGACCCAGCAGCAGTCATTATTGAATAATATTCGATCGAATAGACCACGTCCAGCACGCAGTGGAGAAAACGTAGCGGCCGTAGCTGAGAGAGAGTGTACACGAAAACCGTGGAGAGTCGATACGGCGCCATTCGCAGCTACTCGCAGTGACGTATGGAACGGCTTGGCGCATTTTACGTCGAGATCTTAAATTGAAAGCGTACAAAATACAATTTGTGCCTGAACTGAAGCCGCTCGACCTTTCCAAGCGACATCGCTTAGCTCTATGGGCTCTTGAAATGTTCCCGAAGAAGATCCGACGTTTTCGAGCCAAATTTTTTTCAGCGATGAGGCCCATTTCTGACTCAGTGGGTATCTAAACAAGCAAAATTGCCGCATTTTTGGACGAAGAGCAAACTGAAGAGACTCAAGAGCTGCTATTTCATCCAGAAATAACAACGGTTTGCTGTGGTTTGTGAGCCAGAGGAATCATCGGTCCATATTTCTTCGAAAATTATGCCGGTAACAACGTAACCGTCAATGTCGACCATTATCGCGCCATGTTAACCGACTATTTGATGCCTGAAATTGAAGCAAGTGATCTCCGCGACATTTGTTTTCAACAAGACGGCACCGCTGCTCGCACATCGCATCAATCCGTGGATTTATTGAGAGAACACTTCGGTGAGCAGACAATTCCACGTATTGGGCCGCTAGATTGGCCTCCAAGGTCGTGTGATATTACACCGTTAGATTTTTTACTCTGGGATAAAATATAGATAGATATGTAATGTCTAAAGTCTATGCGGATCAGTCCCGCTTCGATTCAGGCCATGGAGCAGAACATCACGCCTGCCATTCACCAGTTACCAGTCGAAATGCTCGAAGGAGTCTTCGGAAATTGGACTCAATGGATGGACCATCTGAGACGTAGCCACAGCCAACATTTGAAAGAGATAATCTTTGAAAAAATAAATGCCAAAAACTGTTCTTTCGAATGATAATAAACCCAATTCTCCATTAAATTTGAATTTTCTTCGTTTTTTTTCTTTAAAAAAGTAAGGAACCTCGAAATGGATCACCCTTTATTTGCACCACATCTTCTACGCTCCTTTTTTTGGCTGCTCCTCTTTTTTGAGATTTTTCTATTTTCTGGTCAGCCAATCTCCTCTATATACCTACACACGCGTACCTTCTCTATGCCGTGCGCGCATTTCCGTCTATGTCCAGCCTAAGCGCATGTCGATTGCTAGTTTGCAATTGCCACAATGCCAACTTGGAGCTTTTTATCAGCTTACGGACAGCGAGGAAGGAGGGGCGGTAAGCTGTGCCATTTCTGGTACATTTTTTTGAAATTTTTTTCACCATTTCCTTTGCGGCTTATTTACCAAAAGTGGGTTGTGTTGCTATCACTGCTCCAGTTTGGTTTTTTCTTTCCTTTTTTTTTTGGTGCAGCATTTGGCCTGCTTGCGGTTTGCGTTGCACTCTCTCCCTCTCGCACGGAGTGCAATTTTTTTCTTTTTATTTATTTTATTTTCGACTTTACGGAAGTTGCTTTTCGACTCTATTGAAAACTTTAGATACCATTATCCTATTCACATCCTGTCGCTTGTTGTTGGGCGCATGCACATGTGTTAGCTACGGAGCGAGCTCCTGCCGTTCGTAAGCTCGGCGCTACTATTTGCCTTTGGTGTACTCGTATAATGTTTATTCATTGAAAAATGTGAGCGAGTTTATTTGAATGAACGGTTGCCATTTGCACAGCACACCACAGCAAGGCGAGCGAGCTGATGTTTAGAGAGCGAAAGCGAGACGAGACGAGGCGAAGCGAAGCAATGATGTCCATACAGCCTTTGAATTTATTCACTGCTGCTATGAAAGAGAAGGTTATTAGATGTATAAAGTGAAAGTTGAAAAAAATTTAAGTTTTCGAAAACAGTTTAAAACTTACCAAATTGAAGAGCGTCCATTTCGCCGGAACTTACAGTCGTAATTATTTCGAGCAACTGAAAGTAGTTGGAAATGAAGAGTGGGAAGTATACTAGAAAATAATTTAAATTTCAAATAAATGTTGCTTGGCAGACCATTTCTAAGGCGATAAAATTGCATTCAATTGAATTTTACGGACTTCTATTGACCCTCCAGTATGCGCCTGCTGCCTGCTGTGGCCCGCCTAACTCGCCTGCTGTGGGTCGCCGCATAGAAGCGTGCAAATCGACTTAGTGCGCCCCGAAAGTTTTCTGCCGAACGAAGAAAGAAACGCTTACAATTCTAACATACTCGAGAGCAGCTTCTTTCCGCTACTCCTTAAGAATTGGTGATCCATTTCGAGGTTCCCTACCTTTTTAAAGAAAAAAAGCGTAGAAAATTCAAATTTAATGGAGAATTAGGTTTATTATCATTCTTTCGCATTTATTTTTCGAAGATTATCTCTTTCAAATGTCGGCCGCGGCTACGTCTCAGATGGTCCGCCATCAGTTGAGTCCAATTTTCTATGACTCGTTCGAGCATTTCGACTGGTAATTGGCGAATGGCACGCGTGATGTTTATCTTCAAGGCCTGAATCGAAGCGGGATTGTCCGTATACACTTTCGACTTTACATATCCCCACAGTAAAAAGTCTAACGGTGTGATATCACACGATCTTGGTCGTGGCTAATCGACCGGCCCAAAACGTAAAATTTTCTGCTCACCGAAATGTTCTCTCAATAAATCCATTGATTGATGCAATGTGTGGGAAGAGCCGGCGCCGTCTTGTTGAAACCAAATGTCGCGGAGATCACGAGCTTCAATTTCATGCATCAAATAGTCGGTTATCATGGCGCGATAACAGTCACCATTGACGGTTACGTTCTCACCGGCATCATTTTTGAAGAAATATGAACCGATGATTCCACAGACCCACAAACCACACCAAACCGTTGTTTCTCCTCGATGAAATGGCAGTTTTGGAATCTCTACGGGTTGCTCTTCGTCCCAAATGTGGCAATTTTGCTTGTATACATACCCATTGAGCCAGAAATGTGGCTCATCGCTGAACAAAATTTTGCTCGAAAACGTCTGATCTTCTTCGGGAACTTTTCAAGAGCCCATAGAGCGAAGCGATGTCGCTTGGGAAGGTCAAGCGGCTCCAGTTCCTTCACAAGCTGTATTTTGTACGCTTTCAATTTAAGATCTCGACGTAAAATGTGCCAAGCAGTTCCATACGTCAGTCAGTCAGTCCGAGTTGCTGCGAACGGCGCCGAATTGACTCTCCACGGTCTTCGTGTACACTCTCAGTTACGGCCGGCCGCTATATTTTCTTCACTGCGTGCTGGACGTGGTCAGTTAGGTCGAATAATATCCAATAATGACTGCTGGGTCTCAAGATGGGTGATGGTGTTGCGAGTAGTAAGCTCAGTGGGCCGATTATGTTGACAATAAGATGAGCGAAACACATTCTTTACAGAACGTGAACTTTCGACAACTTGACACGACTCACGCGTGATCTGTCAAAAAAGGCCATTGAAAAGAGTACCTCTAATTGGATCACCCTTTACATATATATATTTTTTTCTTATTCCACTTCCGAATTCCTTGTTGCAACTACAAATGTAGTTTGTGCAAGTTCTGCAAATGTGAAACTTTGTCGGCCGAGCAGCAATCGAGTCAAGCAGCTGTATTATGCTCGTACTACCATTGCTCAAGAGAGTAGTTTTGCGACGTCGTTGAAGGCAGCGCAAACAACGGCACTTGAAAAGTAGTGACGAGAAATGGGCAATGTTGCACTCGACTGTTGTTGTTTTTGTTGTTGTTGTTTGGTGTTTGTGTGTGTTTGTGTCTGAACATTGTTGGGCCAACCAACGAATTATAAAGTATTTAAAATGGCATTTGAAATTGCCAACTTTTTGGTAACCAAAAGTCGCACGCCCCTCTCGCTCTCTCTCTAGCTCCCCCTCTCGCTCTCTCTTTCTGTGCTTCTCTCTAGGTTAACGCCAAAACTTTACACTGCAAGCGCCCAGCCGATCACACCCGCTAGTCTCCAACGATTCTCAGTAGTTTTTTTTTTTTGTTTTTTTCCTTTGGAGAGAGCAACAAATTCAAAGAGGGAAAAACTTGAAAAACTTTTTATGTGCTGTTGTTGACTCGCAAATAATTGTTGCTTGGCATTTGTGGCAACATTAAAGGCACTCAACACTAAGTAAAATATGGCAGTGCCAAGCGGCGGGTTGCCTCACACTACGTACATAGAGCTCCTACTCTTCCAGTCTTCTACTTAGAATGTTTTTGGTTTTAGTCAAGTTGAATGTGAAAATAGATATGCTCTTAGCCACAGCTGGAAGTTCAAAGTGCCACAAATGGCAATAGTGCAAGTTTTCGAGCGTCCGAACATCACGCAGCTAGCTTGACCGCATGCAAAATCCGTCTTTTCTCGACTATGTGTGGACGAAGTGTGTAGATGATATCAAATTTGAGGGAGAAAGAAAGTTTGTGGCAATTTTTGTTGGTCAAAAAGAGCTTAAGAAGACTGTTGAAACTCACAGTTGAACTACGAAACTGTAAAGGACACTAAAATAAGAGAAATGAAAAGAAAAAATTCGGAAGAAAAATAAAAGAATAAAAAGAAAAAAAAGGTGCCGATGGACCGATGATTCCACCGGCCCACAAACCACAACAAATCTTGTATTTTTCTAGATGAAATGGCAGTTCTTGAAACTCTTCAGGTTGCTTTTCGTCTCAAATTCGGTAATTTTGCATGTTTACATACCCATTAAGCCAGAAATGGGCCTTATCGTTGAACAAAATTTGGCTCGAAAACGTCGGATCTTCATCAAGAACCCATAGAGCGACGCGATGTCGCTTAGGAAGTTCGAGCGGCTTCAGTTCTTGCACAAGCTGTATTTTGTACGCTTTCAATTTAATATCTCGACGTAAAATGAGTCAAGTCGTTCCAGTTGCGACAGTCCGAGTTGCTGCGAACGGCGCGGTGGAATCGACTCTCCACAGTCTACGTGTACACTCTCAACTATGGCCGGCCGCTATATTTTCTTCACTGCGTGCTGGACGTGATCTATTTCTCTACAAAACTTTTAGAAATACTGAAGGTAGATCGGATATTCACGAGAGAGCCAGTAGCACTAAATTGAAGGAAGAGAAATCTAAGGTCTTCCATTCATCCAGTCAGAAGAGAAGCGACCGAATAATTCTCAAAGCTATGAGTGTAGCACAGTTTCTCGGAAGCTATCGAAGCACTACGTCTTTGACGTTGAGCAACCGCAAGACTGTGGAATTCTGAAAAGAGTGTAAATAAAGTGACAAAAGACGCCCACGCATTTCAATTGAATTTAATCAACTAGCGGTCAGAACTTTCTCACACACCGCCATGCGTTACAAAGTTGCATTGACACTTTCAGCCAAAGACATAAATCAAGTCAGCCGCGACAGACACACAGGCACACAGACGTACGTCCGACGTATGCCAGCCCACGCGTGTTGTTGGCAAATGCGCTTATAACATGTCCATCAAAGCATAATAGCCGCACCCACGTCAGCTCAACTCAATCGCAGTTGACTCAACCAACTGACAGTGGAGAACGCAGGCGAGAGGCATGGGCTATCTTACGCACACATACTCGAACACACGCTTTCTTAGCTTCGCCGAAGATTTAAAGCTGTTGCAGTCTGTGACACTTTGAAATTGAAGCAGATAAAGCCAGCGCTAATGGCAGACAAAGAGAGAGAGAGAGAGAGAGAGAGAGTGACTAGCGCTGGGTAAGTAGTGGAAGAATTTCAAATTAAAGTCATTAATCAAAATGAAAAACTTAATCCCGTGAACGAGCGACGTTGGGCAACAGTGTGAACACGATTAGAAGGCGAGGCAAGGCGAACAGAGAGCGGGGGATGTACAAGGGAGCATGTAGTAGCAGCGGAGATTTCTAAATCAAATTCTGCGGTAAGTAATGTCATATTCTCCTGTAGAAGAAAGGAGAAATCCAATGCGATATCATAAATGGAGCTGCTGCCGGTGGTGAGTCCATGTAGAAAATAAAAGAAATAAAAAGAAAAAAATATGAAAAATTAAGAGAGAATTATCAGCATGGGAAACAGAAGGTTCAGAGGAAAATAAAAAACACAAAGGAAAAAAATTATAAATCAAAATGGAAACTGAAAGAGAAGTGAGATTTCGAAAAAAAAAAAACAAAAAAAAGAGATTTAATAAGGAACAAGGAGGTAGTAATTCCACAGGAAGTCAGTTAAAGCGATGGCTGAAATGAAGCAACTTCATTTCCACTGAGTTCCAGGCCACAAAGGTTAGAACTAAACGATTCTGAGATTACCAAAAGTCTAACTGTACTGAAGACTTTGTACAATGAACTTTACGAGAGAGGCGAAAGACGGATCAGTGTATGGTGGAATGCCTTCAAGGCCCGCAGTACTGCCTAGATTATATTCAATGGCAACGTTCTCACTTTTTGCTCTCCCAATCTCGACAGATTTGCAAGCTACTGACCTCACACCCGAGAAGAATGGGAATTACAAGCAGCTTTACACACAGGAAGTGTAGATAGGTAGAGAAGGGTGAGATGTTGGATATTATTCAGCGGAGTATAATTGGGAAACTGCACACATTCAGAGCTCGTTGGGAGTACTGCAGATCGCTAAAGTTTTCGACAACTTTCACTACAGTGAAGGAGACGCTCCTCCCAGCTTTCTTAGCAACTGAAAAGGCAATGAGGTGCCAATATGAGCACCAAGCAAGGAAGCACATAGGATAGAGCAGCAAGCGACCAAGTACGGAAGATTTCAGCCACGTTCAACTACAACTAAGGTAGATGAACCGTGTTCTTGGCCACTCGTAGATTGATAATGCCTGAAGGAGCCATGAAGTGTCAATTTGAGCATGCACCGATGAAGCTGTAGGCTATTTACCTCACTTCCTTGCTTTTACTGGCTTCCTAAGATCCCGAAAGAACAATGAAGTACAAATTTGGACACCAAACACGGACGCGGAAGGTTTACGGTATTTCCCGTCACTACTGCAGTTTATTTTCCTAACTGTTTTCCTCATGCCGGCTTCAATTGTACAGAAAGGAAGTCCATAAGAGGGAGAGAGAGGAGAAAAGGGCATGAAACAATTTCCCCCCACAACTAACTTCAAATCACTACAAGAAATAGAACAAACCGACACTCTACCAACTCAGTGGGAATTAAATAATGGTCCATCAATGTCGAGTACACGAAGTGAAGCCGCATTCTAAAACCGCAAATAAGAGCATGTGAAGAGAGCAAAGCAAATAAAATTCACTTCACTTGCGTCTGGAGCGAGCAATAAAGCAAACTTAAGCAGCAAAGGGCAAACAGACATTCGGATACTGCACCAAAGCCAACAATGCAATGCGTGCAACGTGACTCGTTAAAGTGCGAGTGAATTGCGAGCACATCATTGCAAAACTGTGTAGCAAGCAACCCTGCCATTGAGCCGACACGACGCTGACACGCTGACAACTTACAAGCGAATTCAATTCAATTGCGTTGTACCTACTACGCCGCGACCTCACCAGCAACCAACCGAACAGTCGAACTTGTTAGATGATAGTTAGCTCGAAGTGCATTAGGCTCTGTGCCGGCGCAGAACTGGACTGTGGAGGTGCAGCCTACAGCGTAACATTGACCATTTATGTAAGAAGCTGGGGTTTTTTCCATTCCTGGGCAGCGCTGTCAATAGTTTAAGTACGAGCTAACAATGAAACCGCAGGCACTTAGATGCCACTTCATGCACTCACACTGCATCCTCCCTGTGACTGCGCGCAGCTCCACCAACATCAAACTGACCAAGTTTATGGACACTTAAGTGGCTCGCTGCTGCTGCGGATAATACACTTGAGAAGCGTATCAATAGTCGCAGGAGAGGCCATATGAAGGTGGCAGCGCGAGGAGAGTATGCGAAGCGAGCTGTGGCCAACCAAAGAAAAGACAAGACACATCAAGTAAAGCGCTGCCACTGCGTCAATAATGCAGTTAAAAGGTAGAAATTTTTTTTTCAATGAACTTTTATGTGTGCCAATTGCAGTGGGAGAAAGGAGCGGGGGAGCGCGCTGGTCTGAACGGAAATGCGCAGCAATCAGTTTTACTCGAATGACGGGTTTTATGTTACTTGTAATCCTCGGACTAAGCAATAAGTGGAAGACTGACTTCTTTGTTGCAGTGGAGGGATGTGAAGTGAAGTGAAGTGCGGCTGCAATGAGATTCTCACGCGGCGTCTGTAGACAAAAGCTGGGAATTATTGAATTGTTGGATGGATAGCCAGAGAAAATAAATGGCAAGAGATATGTAAGTGTCATTTTGGACAGGAAAATAAAATAAATAAAAAGAAAAATGAGCACAAAGCAAAGCGCTTGGTAATCTTATGAGGAAAAGTAAGTCCGAGGCACTTAAGGCGCAACAAAGCTAAGCCTCGAGTAAGAAGAATTAGGCTTAGAGGATGCTATGCGACTGGGAGAGCTGAGCGAAGCTGAGAGCTGTGAAAGAGCAGCGCTTATAGATCTTCGTTAGACGCTGTAAGCTTGAGGAAATCAACAAAACCTCAAAGGGAGTATCATCAAAACGACTTACACATCACAATTCATATCGCTTTCTCCACGAAATTGTCCGCAAAATGAGCGTAGCACTAAAAGGGACTCGGTGCTCCTAGAATTTTAAAGTTTCTGCCCACTTTACAAACTCGGAAACTCTATCGTCCCGGTGAAAAGCTGTAATTTCGACTTTTGAAGTGACTTAGCAACGGAAAGGTATCTGCCTGACAAATTTCATACTTCATTAATCCTCTCCTTAGCAACAATATTGCTCTCATTGTGCCATCGGTGGCGGTGTTCGGCGTCGTCTACACGCAGAGGATCATAAACTTGCCGCCATACTGCTCTCTCGAAAACTCCTTGAACCGACTCTGGAAATGTTGTCATTATCCAAACCTCTACACCATAAGCTAAAACGGTAATGAGTCTCTCCTCAGTACAAAGTAAAACCTGATGGTAAAAGTGATTCTGCCTTAGATTTTTAGGCTAACATTGTCGTTGGTGTCTATGCTGGTTCGCAGACGGATAAATCTGTCGAAAACTTCGATATTAAGAATGCCAACAGCCATGTGGAAGCCCGGACGCCCGCTGACTGTTTGTTTGGTAGCTGGAGACATATCCTTTGCCCTCTCTATGACTAAAACAGAACCATTCGCATCGCTACTTTGAACAATCTGGAGAAAACGGTGCGGTTAGTGGGGTCAGTGCCGTAGATACGCAACCCACGCCCGTTAGACTCTCTTATAGCATTTTATACCTTCTCCAGTTAGCGCGGCAGCTCGTATTATTCCTTCCAGCACTAGATTTAAGTAGCCTCAGAATGGAGAGTCATCTGCCTTGGTATCAAACGGCTCGAAGAGATCCATTCCGAACCTGTCGGAGCTTTTGATTCGAAAAAAAGGTTATTGTTGTTGTTGTAACCGCAGAAAATTCGCCCAATTCGGCTGCGGGAAATATTGCGGGAGTGACAGTTCATGGCCGGATAAAAATCCGGGTCGTTCCGGTATAAAGAACCGACTGTTGCGAGAACTATTGGATTTTAGTCGCCTCTTACGACAGGCATGCCTCACCACGGGTAAATTCTTGAACCCTCAACCACGCAGGTGTGTTAGATGCGTCTGCTTTTTCATTCGCTTCAGAAGCGGCCTTAAAATCGACGAAGAGTCGGTGTGTGAATCCTTTTCTGGCGGCTCCTTCAAACATTTCTCGATCTATGAACAACGAGAGTGAATAGGGATATCCAGTTTGTTAATGGCGAGTTTGCAAAGTGTACATCAAGCCTTAATCCAAGGGAGCCACAAACCTCAAGTCT
The DNA here is from genome assembly GCA_030068015.2 of Neoceratitis asiatica. Lineage (NCBI taxonomy): Eukaryota > Metazoa > Arthropoda > Insecta > Diptera > Tephritidae > Neoceratitis > Neoceratitis asiatica. The sequence goes on along the minus strand of CM061525.1, from coordinate 95,139,795 downwards.
CTCCTCAAAAGAACCCACCTCTTACCTCACTCCTCCCCACCCATGCGTAAGTGGATAGCTCTCTCAGTGTGCATAGCAAGGTCTCACTGTCTTATTTTCCATCACTTTTGAGTTTTTCACTTCAAAACTTGGAAAATTCATCAGCCGAATATCCATTACTTCCTCTACTACTTTTCTAAAATTATGAATTATTGCACTAAACCACGCTGCACATTAATCTCACTAAGCGCTACCACCCCTAACGAACCCCGACGAACAGCAGCAGTAACCCACCAACCAAAATCCGTCAACGCTCCACGCTGTGACTGTGACAAATCTCTAGTGCACGCTGAATGGCAGAACTATCTAGGCATCAGCTGGTGGCTGGCAGCTTCCCCATTTGTGACTGTCCGTCGCACACACCCAACACACTCGACGACCACAACCACAACCACAAAAGCAGAGAAGACAAGACAAGACAAAGTATTATATTAATGAATGTAAAGCAAGGCGAAGGTATTTAACTGTCATTAAACAGATACCGTGAGAGGAGGGACGCTCGGCACTACGAACAAAGCAAAGGGTGTGGGAGAGAGTGAAAAGGGTACCTAAGGAAAGGCAGCAGTCGGCGAGTGGCATGATGAGCAAAAAATTGGACAAAATAATTACAAATGCAATTATGTTGAGCATTAAAATTACATATTGTTTGTTGTTGTTGTTGTTGTTGTTGTTGTTACCGTTGTTTATTATTATTGCACACATATGTTGCAGCAGCAAGACACAAAGCAGCCACAAGCAGTCAACGCGCGCACACACAGCCGATCCAATCTAAGCGCATACAACCAGTCCGGCAGTCAGTCGCCCACACCAAACCTCAGCGGCATTAGTTAGCTGTAAGGCACTACGTACAGAACGTACAGACATGACGTGGAAGGGCTCCGGCTCATTGAAATCTCTGGCAGCGAACTAGCAACTAACTATTCATGACGGCTCAAGCAATATTGTTGCTGTCATCATCATCATCATCAGCAGCAGCAAACGCAAAACGGAAGGAAAAAACAGCAGGAGAAGTGGAAGAAGAAGAAGAAGAAGAAGTAGAAGTAGTAGTAGTGAAGCCAGCGAAGCAGCCTTCGCAAGTTTCCCACATATCATTAATTTGTTTTCCACGTACGAGTGCGGTAGTTCGTGCTAGAGATGTACTGGAGTCGGTGCAGGCCGGTACGAAAGTCTGTAGCAGAAATTTTAAATTTCTCAAAATCAGTAACTTAAAGCTCCGAGCTGTCGGTTTCTACCCTGAGGAAAGTGAGTTCTTTGGAGACGAGCTAATCAGGGGAACCAGCAAAGTAGGAAACGAAACCCAGTCAGTTATAATTGGGTTCCCCAGACGTTTAATTAATGCTAATCTCCCCACATCACGTGAACGCCCTTATGAAAACAACTATACTTGCACCGAGAAAACTTTCCGATTTACATTCTTGCTCATTTGATGAAATTTCGGAAGAACGAAATCGAAACCGAGTTCGTCTCTCTACGTCCTCGGTCGGCGGTTCACTAACAAATTCCTAGGAACTCCAAACCCTAGGTATTCAAGACCAAATTAGTCATTATATAATTTTACCAAGAAGAATGGGTTCCGAAGTCTATCTCAAGAACGAAAATATAAAAGAACAACAGAAGAAAACCATTACAATCCCCAAAGAGAGCTTTCCGCGTCGTTCACGATAAATTAAGTGAATTAGGGATTCGACCTTGTAAGAACCGGAATAAGAGACGGAGCTAAATTTGGAGAAACACTTTAACATAAGCTATGCCAGCGATATTCAGCCAATTGCAAGTTCCAAGCTTTCGAAAACTACAAAAATGCCAAAATCCGGAATATTATGAGACAGGAAGCTGAGGAGAATCTAGAAAATTTGGGTTGGATTTTTAAGTCAGTCACGATTGCCTCCGCTAGAAGCCACGTCACGAAATCGTTCCTACCAATTCCACCTAGGTACCCTTCGAATTGCCAGGCTGGCTCATCTCACGGAAATTTCGGAAAACCTTAGTCGAAATGGAAATGGAGTCCCTCGCTCAGCGTCTTCAGTCAGAGATTCACAAAAGGACAAAAATTCGGAAAGGAAGATGCCACTTCTAGTCTTAGTACGATGAGATTTTTCTCCACCATTCAATATATAATTGAGGATACTTCGAAAGCGGTCGTATAAATACGGAAACCAGAGATGGAGTTTAATCAATCGGAAGTGCCGAAACCGAGATCGAAGGTATACTCAATTCTCGTGTCTTACCACAAGGTACATAGTGCATTATGCGTTTGCGGCTACTTCTTACTCTTCCCCTCCCTCTTCCTCTTATTCCACCAGCACTCATACATTCCACGCTTTCTTCTGAGCTTCTATTTACTTACTTTTAAACTACAACAATAACAACAAACAAAAATGACGTTGATAATAGTTCTTTTTGACTGTAAGTGCCACTAGATGCTATTGAGGGCTGCATTGCATGGCGTCGAGTGGAGTGAAGTGAAGTGGTTGGAGCTTGTAGTGTGCGGCGTCTTCAGAAACCACTGTACACGCAAGTGTGGACGCTCTTCCCTCACACTCGCCAACTTGTATTGGACACTCGCAGCTGTGTGTATGTATGTGTGTGTTTGTCTTCCGCATTGTAAGCTCTTGTGGCCAAAAAAAAAAAAAAGCGATTTGAAGAGACTGCATTGTGGTCGCACGGCATGTGAGTGAGAGAGTGTGTCTGCCTTGTCGTCAGCCACTTTTTCTGCTTCTTATGTTCATATTCGTTTTTCGGCATAGAAATTTCTTCGCGTCTGGAGCGCTCAGCTGCTTGAAGAAGTGCTTACAACTCTGAAAAGCTTGCCAGCGCGGTCCCTACTCTAACAGCAATTTCCTTCTCGAGCCTTTCAATTGCTGCTTTTGATGTTTTTTTTTTAAATTTTTTTTCTTCTATTTGCGCTAGTCCTCTTGCTTTCTTCTATATTTTTTATTTATTTTTTCTGTCCAAAATAATTATATATAATCTCTTACCCTCGCTCTCTCTCTCTCTCTCTCTTTTTGCATCCTCAACCAGTTTCAGCGATGACACATGTCGCTTGTCCAAGTCCATACAAACCTGCCGCCTCCCAACCCTTCACAGTTTAACTACAATCGTCCGCCACTAGCAACCAACCAGCTACCTCTGTCGTCCACAGTGCGAGCCTCCGATGCGTCGTCTCTTCCTCCGTCCTCCGTCCTCTATTCTCCGTCCTCCTCGCGCCATCTACCGACGCACACAGAAAAGCGCTTTGTCAGCTCTTTTCAAATTATGAAAATATTTATTTACAAGCACATAAATACATACTTCAGAGTTGCATGCGGGCTTCGGCTTCGACTTCCACTGACTGAGTCGCCTTTGTCACCCACATTCTCACAACAACAAAAAAAAGAGTGAGAAAAAACTGAAATTCGTACACAATTGCATTGAAAAGTTTTTAACGATTTTTTGGCATTTCATAAATTGTTGGCAGAATTTTTCGACGGCACAAAAAGCAACGAATAATTTGAGCACAAGAGGTGGAAGAAGAAGAGGGGGAAAAGCAGATATGACAAGTTTCTGTTTTTTTTTTTGCCGCCCGACAGCCATCAGCCAGCCACTCTGCTGAAGGGATAAAGTAATTGCAATGTGAAATTAAAGCAAGCCGTTAGCAATTTTTAAATAAGCTTTTAGTGAAAATAAAAGCTGTGTAGGCGGTGAAAAATGCGTAAAAAGCAGAGAGAGAAAGTACAAAACGAGAAAAAATGTTTTTAAGCTAAATGAATGATTAAGCTCTTCACTTTATTTAAAATATGAGCTTAAAAATCACCAAAAGCTCTGCAAAGCTTTTGCAGAATGAGCTTTTCTAGCTCAAAAGCAAAATTATAAAAAATTATGTTATCCAATGGGAAAAAGGTAATGAAACATTGAACTCTTTTGAATTATAATTCAAGCTTAATACAAAAATCTCAACTCCAGTTTTTTTACCTCGGGAGCTTTCCATCAAAAAAAATTTTTTTTAGGATTTGACAAAGAAATATAGTAATAGCAAGGCACTCTCTTCTGAATGGTATATAAAATTTCATATAAAAGCTCTTTAAAGCTTTCACTGTCTGGGCTTTGCTAGTTAGATAGCAAAATTAGAAAACAATAATGTTTTCTAAAGGAGAATAGCTGATGAACCGTATACCTTTTTTTTTTAATTTTCGATACAAATATTACGAATAAAGCTCACTTCAAGCTTTAAAAGTGTGAGCTTTTAATTTTTTTTTCTTTTTGCAAAAAGATCTTTGAAAAGAAGAATTATAAATTACTCTCCTTTGAATTGTTGAGAAGAAATGCAGATAAAATTCTTAAAAGCTTTCACTGAACGAGCTTTTATAGCTTAAAAATATTGAAAAAAATGTCCTCTTAGCTCTTAAAATTGAGATACGAACTTCAACAAAAAGCTCATATAGAGCTTTCAAAAGAGATGCTTTGCATGCGTATTTTTCCAAAGAAAATTTTCTGGAGAAAGGAAACAAGAATGAAAGCCTCTCTTTTGAGTTACAAATACAATTTTCATAAAAATTGTTGAAACCTTTTAAGTCCAAGGAAGCTTTTCCGGTGGTATTTGCAAGTCTCTTTTGAATTTTTCATGAAAGAAGCTCATTCATGCTTTTGAGGGGCGAGCTTTTCATTAATTTTTTTTTTTTTTTTTTTTTTTTTTTGTGAACAAATATCTGAAGAAATTTTATTAGCACTGAAGATCACTTTTTCAAAGCTTTTAAATGCCAAAATTTCGTGATGTTACAAGTAGTTCTAAGGCAACATTGGTGGCTCCTTACTCCGCTTCGCTTTGTCTTAACTCAATGTCTTATAATTAAGCTTCACCTTCAATTTTCTTCAACCACACCGACTCCCTTAGTCACAGATCTTATGCTCCGAAGGATCTAAGAAGGAAGTAAACCTAAAATTGACTTGTAGAAGCAAGTAGAAGACTTCTGAACACATCTTGGGTTTGCCTACCAGGAAAGACTAAAGAACCCTCAGCCGAAAGTCTGCCTAGAAGTCAACAGATACTCCATCTAGGAGTAATAAAATCGACAGAGTAAGGAAGTTTAAGACCCTGCCGTGGATGAGACTTTTCAGAGTCAGTCCTACAGTAAGGCACTTGGCTTTCAGAAGAGACATTTCATGTTTTGAACCCTTACAAACTCATGGAAAATCCTATTAAGAGTGAAAAGTGCGACTAAAGGTGGTCAAAATGGGCTTTGGTCTCTGCGGAAGCTTCAAAACTCGTTCTCTTAACGTCGTCTCTCTGAGAAAGCTATTAAGCATTAGTCCTCAAGTATTTCAATCTCTGGGTTGTAGTGAGAAAGAGGTTCTTCTAATGTATTCTGTTGGGAATGGAGCTTCCTGCTTGCCTTTCACTTTCCAAAATTCACTCATGTGCTGCTCATTAACTATTTAGTAGGTAAAGTCTATCGTCTACTCAGTCAATGTAAGGTCGTACTAATACCAGAAATTACATTCTCTTTCACTCGATTCTTTTTCTTTGGCTTGCATTACCCACTTTCACTGTCAGTTAACTGCTGCCAAATATTCTCTCCAGCACGTATCTCAGTCATTTGGCAAAAAAAAAGCGAAACCGTTAGAATGTCAACAACGGTATCAAATTAATTCCAGTATTTTACTCGGCCATTTTTTCTGTCATTCTACTCTTCACCCATGTCCGCTCCCCCCAGCTGCCACCTACAGAGGCGAGTAGAGAAGAGTTGAGTGCCTCTGCCTGCTGCGCTTATAGCTGACTTATGTAGGTATTTGAATTGCAGTGAGTCCACCGCGGTGGTGTGTTGGAGTGGTGGGGAATATCAACTCTACTCGGGCAACTCGCCGACTCAAGCGGCTGTCATTGCACGCGTTTTATCTAGCCGTTCGCTCGCTGTCTGCCTGTCCGCTTGTCTCTACTTTCCGAACTGACAGCTGGACAGCTATCGAGCTCGACTTCCTCGCCCTCCCCGCCCATGCGTTGAAGGCAGCGGTGTCGGCGGTGATATCAACGGTATGCGCGCATTTAAATTAAAAGTAAATACGGCAACATTGCAGTGAGCGCCAAAAAAAAACGAACGTCACAAAAGCTGACAACCAAGCGACCACCTACGAAGCTGCGAGGCGAGCAGCGTGCAAACAACAGTGTTGCATACAACGAGCCGGCATTGCATGCGGTGTGGTTGCGGATGTTTGGGCTGGAAAGAGTACGTAAGCTGCTTGCAACTTTTCGACTTTTTAAGCTACACAAAAACCCCTTCGTCGAATCGTGGCTCGACTTTTCCTGTTAACGCATTCGACCTCCCTCTTTCGGTAGCTATTTCTCACTTCTACTTTTTCTCCCGCGCTCTCTTCACAGCTGCCACGCTTCGTGCGCTCGTTTGCTTGGTTGGAGCTCTCATCCTGCCACAAGCAGGCAACCAGCCAAACAACCGGCCTAACCTCGAGCTGGGTTAGCGCATGTCCTTGCACTTTTTTTGTGTGTATGGCTCGGTGTGTAGTTTCTAATTTACTTATGATAATGAAATAAAAACTCAATTGTTTGCAAGTGCTTTGTGAAAAGATGAAGAGGGAAAAAGAACGGATAAATCGGGTCAGCAGCACTTGACTGCGCGCGTAGATAAGTCGCGCGCTTGGGGTTGCCAACCGTGCCGTGGTGCTACCTCTCTCACTCACTCTGCTTCAAACTTGCGTACATAACTATTCTCGATGGCTTTGCACCGTTATAAATTATAATAAAAGTATAGAAAGGCAAAGGAAAATAGAGGAGGTGTTGGTGGGAAGTAAGCCGTTTAGCGAGAAAGTCGATTATTTGGTGCTTCTCGGCATATAAATTGTCTGCCATTGAATTTTATCAGCTGAAACTATGGAAGGAGGTCGCTAAGCCGACAAACTGCTGATTCTTCTTCTACTTAATTGACACTCGCGCCGCTTATTCAGTTGGAAATACCAAAAGTAGCCGGATCCCTCTCAAACTGATCATTCCAAAGCTACTAAGAGACAGCAGCTTCTACTTAAATACTAAGAAAACCTCGGCATCTGATAGAAATTTTGTTCTGTGGTAGAGGCTTACACTAGAACGTCGAAAGAGACTTCGTTAGGTACACACTTTGCGAGAGCGAGGAGGTGGAAGCACATTCCGGCTCACGATATTCTTACAGGTTTCGAATTCAGTGAGAGGAGCAGCTCGCCACTTGCTCTGTTCACTTCCACGTCATGCTATACTATGTACGCTCCTACGCATAAATCCTAAATCTTGGCCATCCACACCCTACTTAAAAGTTAGGGCAGAGTAGTTGAAGCCTGAAACCACTATAAGTTCTGAAAAAACCAGCAAAAATTTGTGGAAAGACCTCTTTTCTGAGCTCTAGCTTTATTTATATTTCTACACGCTTCACTAGAGCTGGGATCTGGGAGGCTAAAACAGCATAGGACGCTGTTATAACTCTACAAATCTTTGGAGTAACCACATTTGGATCCGTACTATGTACGGTAACTGCTTTCTGAGCACCACTCTCCACGAGTATAAGTAAGTGGGCGCTTAAACCAACTGAGACCTCCGCTGGAGGACTATAAATAAGGCGAGATAGACCATTGTTAAGTGCTCCATAAATTTTTTTCTCTTATACTCTTCCTGAGGACAAGGAAGTAGGGGCTAAATGCAGTTTAACAGCATGGTCCACATGAAAAATTAATGGATTTATTTCACTTTTTAAATTTCTTTATTTTTTATTCTTATATTTCAACATTTTCCGTCTAAGATAAGAAAAGAGAATAGCAAAAGAAAATTCCCCGCATGCAACAAATCCTCGCACGACACTAACCACCTCTTTGCATGCCCACTTAACCAGACTGATCTAACACCTCTCTCCCACTGGTCCAAACCCTTCGAAACAGCACATTTCCTGGGCTTCTCTTAGATCACCTCGATGACTGAGACTAGACCCACTTGACCCTAGACGGGGAGAGCGGTCACAGCAACAACAACAACAACAACAAAATTATTTTATTCCAAAAATATATAAAAATATATTTGCATATGGCAACCCTGTGTATACAAACGACGCCTAATTGCCAAGCTTGTTAATATTTACTCAAAGGTCGCCCCAAAAATATTTAACAAATTTATGCTAAATTAGCATTTTATTATATTTACTCAGCAAGTTTTGGAACCCTCTCTCCCTCTCGCTAACTTTGCGTAGGAGGAGGAGGAGAACCAAAGGAGGAGAGAGCAAAAAGTCAGACATACAACGGTGCAGTGTGGCAGCACACATTGTCTGTTTGTATGTGCTTACGCATTTATGACATATTTACATATTTATATTTTTCCTTTTGTTTATTTGTTTGTATGTTTGTATGTGTGCTCCACCATTATTGTCTGTTTTGAGTTGACATTTTTTGGGGGGGGCAAGAGGAGTTTTTTTTTGCGGCAGCTTTTCCACTAACTGTTGCCACAAATACTACCGCACACACTTACGGGTATATTTGCAGAAAATAGCAACTCTGTGTTTTATGAACATACAATAATATATATTTATATGTAAATACATAGATGTGTATGTATGTATGTATTCAGTAAATAAAATAGTACTTTTTTGTCTAAATACTCTTATCATTTGCTCCTTTTTATTGCACTTCTACTCCGTCTGCTCTTCTCTCTAAATTTTCCAAAATTCACACACACATGCATGCACATACATATGTATATTTACTAGTGTATGTTAGCAGTGTTTGTTGGCTTTAGAAAATCTTTATTACAAATTTTAGCTTTCGGTCACTAAGCTGGCGTTAAATCATGAATTTATTGTGGTTTTGTGTTGGAAAATTTATTTACTACCTTTTATCGCTCTGATATTATTGCTGTTGTTGATGGCAATTTATTATATTGTATTTTTTTTTGTATTTTTTTTTTTTTTTTTTTTTTTGTATTTTTTATTTAATCTTTTTTACTTTTCAACATTGAAGTCTGCAGTTGAGCTTGTCATGGCGATTTCTTAACTACTCACGCCATTCAATTTTAGTAAATAAATTTTTTATGTATAGTTCTGTAACCGTTAATATTTTTTTTTATTAAAATATTTAATTTTTATTAAAGGGAAAAATGATTCGACTTTGTCGGCGTTTGTTACTGTTTTTAATAAATTATAGCTATTTGGTATTATCTGCTATAAATAATTACGAAATCAAGTTTCGAAATTTTCAAAATATTTTTTTTTTGTAATTAAATCCGAAAAAAATAGTAAAAAATTTCAAAAAAAAAAGTTTTGAAAAATATCTGAAATATTTTATTTATTTTTTATTTACAAATATTTTATGAATTTTTCAGTATTTTTTTTAAATTTTTTGATCATGATCACTTAATTTTTTTTTTTAACTATTAAAACTTTCCACAATTTTTTTTTTTTTTTTGAAATTCGAAAATTAAAAAATTAAATTAAAAAAAAATTTTTTTAAGATTAGGAGTTTTTTTTTGAAAATTTTTTCATCACTGTACTCTTCTCTATCTAACAACTAATATATTTTTCCCTTTGAAATAGTTTTTAAAACACAAAAAAATATAACTATAAAAAGTTTGAAATTTTTTAGCGCCTTTTTTTCGGAATTTTTTTTTAGTTCGACTCTACACTCTGTCGATAATTTTTTGTTCTCAAAACTTTGTCCAAACAAACATACTAATTTAAAAAAAAAACGTAGTTAGAAAGTTAAAAAAAATTATCTTTTTACAAAAAAAAATTAAAATTTTGAAATTAGTCAATTTTTTTTCAATTACAAAAATTTCTTAAATTTATTGCGGTACTTTTCAAAGAATTTGTGGTTCCTTTACGTCTTTTATTATTTTTATTTTGTTTCTAAGAAATATTTGGCTTATAAAAAAACACTTCTCTTTCAAAAAGAAACTAGTTTTGAAAAGTAAAACAAAAGAAAATATTTTTAAATATAAAAAAAAATATAAAAAAATTCAAGAATTTTTCGGGGATCGTGTAGAACTTTTTTAAAACAAAAATTAATCAAAAATAATTTTTTGAAATAAATGCTTAAATTGAAATTATATTAAATATTTAAAAAAAAATTTAATTCATTTTCTTATTTCTTTAGGTTTCCGAATTTTTTCTTAATTTTGAAAACAAAGTAGAAAAATTTTGAAAATATTTAGAGCATTTGAAGATATTTAGAAAAAATTTTTTATTTATATTTTTAATCTTAAAAACAGATTTGAAGAATTTTTAAAATAGATTTGAAAATAGTTTTGAAAATGTTTGAGTGTCTTTTTAAAAATTTTGAAAAATTTGAAAATAATTTTGAAAATATTTTGAGTGTTTTTTAAATTATTTTGAGAATTTTTGAAAATTATTTTGAAAATATTTTTGAATTCTTAATTAATTCTAATTATAAATATTAGAAAAAAAATTATTTTTGAAAATTTTTTAAAAAATTTGGAAATTAATTTTTTTTTAATTTTTGAAAAGTTTCTTAAGAAACAAAATTTCTTAAACATTACATTCAAATAAAGTACACTGAAAAAAAATTATTGGCCTTTTGGTTTGAGCAATTTAGTTTCTTGAATAATTGAAACAATGTGTGTCTCTCTTTGCAATCAAACTGTATTGGAAGAAACAGTTTAAGATATGCACTGTGATGTGGTACAGAGGAAAAGACTATTAAAATGTGCGGAATAAGAAAACATTATTAAAAAAAATTGCATTTAAAATTTTAACAAAAAAAAAAATATTCATAATTATTTTAGAATTTTTTTGGCTTTCTTAGAATTTTTTAATATTTTAATTTATGTTTAGAAAAAAATGTTAGTTATAAATTCAATTTTCTACTTTAAATTGAAATAAGTATGCCACAGACAATTATTTTCCAATTTCATTGCTGCCCAAGTGACAATAAAATTCCAATTAACTGTGCATAATAATAAAAAAAAATAATATAAATTTGCTAACTTCACTCTTTCCATCATATTTTCTTCTGTTTATTTTTAATTTTTTAATTTTTTCACAAATTTTTAGTTTTTCTTTTCATGCTTTGACGCTTGCATGCACGCATTAAATCAAAAGCAAAAATTTTAAAATATTTATGGCAAAAAAATAGTGAGGAAAGAAAAGAGAAAAAATTATATCAAAAGCATTAAGAAGCCAACAATTCGAAATGAAATTGAGATTTAAAGAAAAAATTCCAAAAAAATTAATTCATTTCACTTTCGCTTTGATCAGCATTTCCGGCAGCAGACATCGATGCTGTCATGAACTCAAAAAGAAATAGGAGAAAAAAGTGAACATAAAGGAAATGAAAATTCCAAAATAATATATGACATGATAAATATGGCAGGAAAGCAGGGCGAACGAATAAAAATGTAAAAAAGAAATTATAAAAAATAAAAATAAAAAATTTTAGAAAAAATTAGAAGAAATAAAAATAAAATAAAAAAAATAAAAAATTTGCTAAAAAAAAAAATTAAAAAAAAAATAAACAAAAGAAATTAAAATAGAGTTTAAAAAAAATATTTCAAAGCAACAGCAAAGGTCATTTATCACCAACGGTTCGTTGACCGCCTTTCACAGCCGTCACGCAAATAACATTCACTATTTTTGGCAAAAGTAAAATTACAAAAAAAAAAATAAATAAATATTGAATAAAAATTCATGGCACTTTAAAATTATATCGTTTTTCTTTTCTTTTTAAATTTGAATTAAATTTTTTTTTACTGATTTTCCGCTCAAAAAGGCTCAATTTCATACGTTTTTACTGGGTTTATTGCTGCTTTTTTATTGTTTTATGGTAATTTTTTAATATTTTTTTATTTTTTTTTATTTTTTTTGTAGCGGATATTTACATACATACAAAACATATCTGTGCAAACTCTTATATTGGGTCAATTCATGTCGTATGCAACTATTATAAATAAAGCAACAACAACAATAGCAGGAAGGAAAAAAATCGCTCGCATTTTGCGGCTATGTAACGGTATTTCATTACACCACCACTGACAGCCGAGTGTTTGGGTGCCAGCCATTGTTTTTGCAATGTGGCGTTGCCAGATTTTTTTATTTTTTATTTTTATTTTTCGCTAGCTTGTCGTCCACAGCTCATATAATGGCATAGTGTAGTGGAGAGCAAACATTTTATGGCGCATAAATTTGGCGGAAATTATTGCTATTGAATATTCAAAAAATTAAATTTTTAAACTAAAATTATTCAAATAAAATTTTTAAAATTCAAAAATGAAGGTAATATCTTAATACCAAAATAAAAAGCAAAAGAACACTGAAAATAAAAAAACTAATAGCACTGCAAAACAATTTAAAAAAAAAAAATTAAAAAAAAAATTATTTCAAAACTATTTTGAAAATCAAAAACCTAAAAAAAAAATTAAATGCAAAAAAAATTTAAATATAAAAAAATTAAAAAATTAAAATACTGAATCAATAAAAAAATGTTTTCAAAAAATATAAAATTTCACATAATTCAGTACTTCTTCAAGCATTTTTTGAAATTTGTATTTTTATGACACATTTTATTTAAAAATATCATCTATATGTTTTATTTTAGCCACATTTCATATTTATTTATTCAAACATGTTTCGGTTTTACTTTCTGTATCATTTTGTTGACATTTCCATTTTTTCTGTTACCTCAGTTTCATTCTCATTCTAATTAATTTTTTTTTTTTTTTTTTTTTTTTTTTTTTTTTGTTGGTTGATTTCACCATCACAAGCTACTGTCACTTTCAGTCGTTTGGTCATAAAAATTCCATATATTTTTTCTAGAACACTTCAAATGTAAATTTTTTGCGCATAAAAAATATGTTTGTGTGTAACGGTAATAAATATTTAAATGAGCTTTCGATTTTTTTCTGAAAGGCAGATGTGGTTTTTATGGCGTTTCCAGATTTGTGGTGAGCGAAAAATGAAAACGGAAAAGGAATTAATAAAAAGGGAAAAATGCCCTTAAATTAAATAGTGAAAATTTTCAAAATAAAAACAAAAATAAAAATAAAAATTAAAAAATTAAATTAAATTATATATAAAAATATTTCCAAATAAAATTAAATATCTTATGTGTGCCAGAAAAAAAACAGAGAAGTTTAAAAAAAGTTGCTTGATAAAAACGGGGAAATTTCAATAAAAAACATTTCAATTCAATTTCAAAAAATAAAAACCTTTTACAATTTAAAAAAAAATTTTATTAAAAAAAAAATTTGTTTAAATTTTTTATGCAAAAATGCATAAAATCTTTGTTGATTAAATTTTTTTGTAAAAAAAAGTGATTTCAAAAAATCAAAATTTTCTTTTCTTGATAATATCAGTAAATATTTAAAAAAAAAACCAACAGAATTATTTTGAAACATATTTTTTATTGAAGAAATCAATTTAAACTAAAAAAAATTTTGGTCAATAGAAATTTTTTGACACTATTTTCTTTAAAAAATTTTTTTAATGTTTTTATATATTTTTTTTAATTTTTTCATTATTTTTTTATTTTTTTATTTTTAATTTTTTTTTTATTTTTTTTTTTTTTTGAATATTTTTGTACTTTTTTTATACATAATTACCTTTACCTCAACTCACTTTCGAATTCAAATATGCTCCGCCTGCTTTGCTCCATAATTACTTAAATACATTACATCATCTACTTTATTACGTCACAATTTAATATTTATGCAAAAAAAAAACTTGGAAATTTTCACGTTAATCACATGCAATTCGCCAAATCTCGCGTCAATTAGAGCTCCATAAATTTAATCACATGCAAAATGAATGTGTAAAAATCGCACGCAAAAGTGAGTGGCAGTCACACAGTGGCTGGTCATAACTATTTGTGAGCATATTTAGTGGCTACAATTAAAAATTTATATATATAAGTTTGAGTGAAAGATAAAAATATATAAAAATTAATCTACAAATACAATAAATTAAATTAAATTAAAACATAAAATATATATATAAAAACTAAAAATTAAATTAAATAATTAACTAAATAAATAAAATTAAATTAATATAAAAATGAATGGGACAAAAAATAAAATAAAATGAAAAAAAATGAAAGGAAAAGAAAAGAAATAAAAAAAATAAAATAAATAAAAATAATAAATTAATTAAATTAATTAGAGAAATAGATTATATAATAACAAAAGGAATAAAATAAAGAAAAATTAAATAAAATTCAAAAAAAAAGGAAAATAAAAAAAAATTAAAAATTATATAAAATAAATTAAACTAATTTAATTTTATAATAGAAAAAGGAATGAAATTTAGTAAATTTAAATAAAACGAGATGAAATAAACTTTCAAAATAAAAAATAATAAAAAATAAATACTAAAAAAAATCCAATTAAATTAAATATATAACAAAAAATAGGTATATAATGAAATACAATATAATAAATTAAATGAAACGAAAAATTCCGAAAAATCAAATAAAATAAATAAAAATAAAACTAGCGTTGTTTAGTCAAAAAAAAAGCATTATAAAAAACTTTAAACCTCTCTGGACATGCATTTAACATATTTATGCCAATTTTCACACATTACAAAAAAAAAGTCATATATTTGTGCATATATAAAAAAAGAAGTGACTTTCAAAAATCAGCACAGCAGCGTTCACTTTCAGTTTTAAATGATTAGATTTTTGCTATTATTTCATTATTTTTAATAATTTTTTTAACTGTTTTAACTGCTGTCAATAGCTTGTGAGTTATTACTTTTTCCCACAGTGAAGTGTTTTTTTAATTATTGGATTTTTTTTAATATTTTTTTATTTATTTTTTATACGATTTTTTATTTTTATTTTATTTTTCCACTGAATTCGTTTTTTTTTTGTCCAAAATATATATATATTAAATTGAAATATGGTTAATTTCACCAGCTGGAAAAGTAGGCTCTAAATGAGCAAAAAATTAGCTCAAAAGTTTCACGTTAGATGTGAAAATATGGAAATTAATAATTATTCAAGTGATTAGCTGGGCGATAAATTGTAGCATAAAATGCGAAAAGAGTACGATTTAACGTTTTTTTTTTTATATAAAAGTGCAGTTAGACCAAAATGTTTATTTACTTTTAATATTTCATAAATTCTAACATTTATATTTTGCATATTTATCAGTTTTAGGTTCGAAAAAATGTTAAAAAATTAAATTTTTTTTGTATTTTAGATTTTTAAATTTAGCAATATTTTGAATCTAAGTTTTATCATTTTTTAATTTTAAATTTTATTTTATTTTTGCTTTTTTTAATTCATTTTTTATTTTAATTTTTTTAATTTTTTTCTTTTGTTTGCTAACAATATTGAATTTTATTTTGCTTGTTTTTTTTTTAAGTTTTACAAATTTTAAATTGTCTCAATAATATTTTTTGACTTGAAAAAAAAAATTTTTTTTTTATTTTTTTTTCAGCAAAGTTTCAAAACATTATTTCATAATCTAAGTGCAAGTAAGTTGTTAATACTTGCAATTATTATCATTTGGTTAACACCTATTCACACACATAACCAGCTTAGATATCTATATATGTGAATATATGTAGTAGAGTAAGTATGTTTGTATGCCCACAGCCGCAAGCAGCACAATTACTAAAATGCATTTAAATTTAAATTTAATAGCTATTTTAACCACAAAAATTAAAAGTCTCTAATGTGGTTAGTAAAAAAAAAAAAATTCTCCCAAGTAATAACGGCACTTTTATAGCCTCAAAATGGTAGTTTAATAATAAAAATAAATATGATGGCCGAAAAGCTGAAAAAATTTGTGAAAAATGTAGTTAAAATAAAATTTTTGGGTGTACTAAAAATAAATAAATTAATTAATTAATTAGAAAAATATTATACATATTGAAAAAAATTAAATAAAATATATGCCAAAAGTAGGAAATAAATTTAAAAAAATTAAACTATTTATTATAATAAATATTTTCCATAAAATAAGTTAAATTTTATTTTTTTATTAATTTTTATATATATATATATATATATATATTTTACTTATATTTAGTTTATTTTATTTTTAACTCAGCTCGTTTGCATTTTTTATGAAATTTTAAATTTTTTAATTTAATTTTGAATATTTTTATTTTTTATTTTATTTTAAAAAAATTTTATTTTATTTTTTTATTAGTAACGGCAGCAGAAATTCATGTCAACTTTAGCTAATTACATAACACAAAATCAGCAAAAAGGCGGAAAATAAATATAAAAAAATTTAATTAATATAAAACCTTTTTTTCCAAAAAAAAAATTCATTAAAAACTGCTACAGACTTGCAAAAAGTTTAAAATCGTAAACTGTAACATTTCAAAACTGCCTTTGGAATTAAAAAATAATTTTTTATTTAGTTTAAAAAAAGTTTACCTTTACATTAAACAAAAAGTAACAAGTAACAAAAACAACAAAAAAGTCAAGTGCATAAATTTGCTGCACTTCAATGCATACACACACACACACACCCGCACACACAGCCACTGCTTGCGTAGTACATTTCCACTTAAATAAAACAAAAAACTAAGGCAAATTGCGCAAAAAAAG
This sequence comes from Neoceratitis asiatica, assembly GCA_030068015.2. Taxonomy (NCBI): domain Eukaryota; kingdom Metazoa; phylum Arthropoda; class Insecta; order Diptera; family Tephritidae; genus Neoceratitis; species Neoceratitis asiatica. The sequence goes on along the minus strand of CM061525.1, from coordinate 95,123,244 downwards.
TGTGTGCGGAAAAAAATAGACAAGAGAAATATTAGAAAATGAAAAAATAAATGGAAAATAAAATAAATAAAATGACAGTGAATGCAAAGTTACAGGCAGTTGGCTGTATAAGTCAACCGCATTGTTGGCAAACGAGCCTGGCGCGGTGGTGGCACAGTGTGCTAAGTACTTGCTGGCGGACATACTTGCCGTGTAGGAAAAGCTTTAAAAAAAATCTACTGAAAGAATTTTTAGGAAATTAATGAATTTTAAAGCAATTTTTTTGTAAAAAAATTACTTACCTGCCTAAGAGTTAGTCTTTGATATGAAATGTAAGCATTACTTTTAGTACTAATTTTAGTACTAAATTTATTTAGTACTAAATTTATTTAGTACTAAATTTATTTAGTACTAAATTTTTAGTACTAAATTTTTAGTACTAAATTTTTGGTACTAAATTTTTGGTATTAAATTTTTAGTATTAATATTTTAGTACTAAATTTTTAGTGCTAAATTTTTTGCACTAAATTTTTAGTACTAAATTTGTAGTATTAAAATTTTAGTACTAAAAATTTAGCACTAAATCCTACTAGTACAAATTTTTGGTACTAAATTTTTGGTACTAAATTTGTAGTACTAAATTTGTAGTACTAAATTTGTAGTACTAAATTTGTAGTACTAAATTTGTAGTACTAAATTTGTAGTACTAAATTTGTAGTACTAAATTTGTAGTACTAAATTTTTAGTACTAAATTTATTTATTACTACATTTTTAGTACTAAATTTCTACAAAGTGCCATATTTAGGTAAACAGTTTTTCTAACATAAGCATTTATACTAAAAAAATAAAATTTTTCATGTATTTTTTCAAAATTTCAGTACTAAAATGTTGCAATTTAGTACACGTTTCACTTTTTATTGAAATTTTTTTTTGTATTTTTCATTGCTTTAAAGCACTATTTCCTACCAGCCACCTTTGCATAACTAACCATGCGGCTGCCAGTGTAGAATGAGTGTTAGTGTCAGGCACGAGATACATTGCCAGCAAATTGGTTCAAGGTTTTTTCAAACGCCCATTGGCGGGCAGAAAACGAAAGTGCAAAAATGTAGTTAGAATTATAGAAAATAATAGATTTATATAAAGACATGAAAGGGGTTTAAGAACAATATAAAAAAAATATGATTAAAAGAAAAAATATGAAATAAAATAAAAATATTTAAAATGATTTTTTGACGCTCAATTTCATAAAATTTTTAATTTTTTCATAATGCATTATTATTTCCCAACAGCTCGGCCTAATTTTCTGCCTATACAGCGCACTCATCGCCTAGATTCCCATAGAAATGCCACTCTTTGGCTCATCCGCACTGCCAATTACAACTTGCAATTTAACAAAAATTTAGTACCGTTGAAATTGCAAAATTAAAAATTAATAACTATGAAGCGAACACACACACAAACAACAAAATCAGCATCAACAACAACAATATTAAATCAAAGGCAATCGCCATTACAGCATTCTCCAATTGGCTTTCTATAGTCCTCTCACTTCAATGCACACTAACACACACACACATGAACAGTTGGCAATTTTGGTAAGGAAATTGGAAAAGATTTTTAATAGCATTGCATCTCCCATCTTACTATCTGTGTGCTATTTTAACGCGCCATTGGACTAAATCAACTACTTCCAACTACTGTGATTTGCTAAACAGAATTGCAAAAGGCATTGCGGCAAATGATGGGAGAATATGAGCTCGCGCTGCAGGGCGCGGGTTGCCAATGCAGTTCGGATGAAGTAACAAGCAGATTTGGTGGAAAGAAATTTATTTGTGTTGATATTTTGACGTTTCGGAAATTCGGGATCACGAAAAGTTTTCAAAAATTTTTTTTCACATTTTTAATTTATGTTTTTTTTTTTGTTAAAACTCAAAGTAGAGCGTAAAAATTCGGGATCTCGAAAACAATTCAAATTTTTTTTATAACAATTTTTAATATATGATAACAATTCGGGATCCAGAAGAGATTTTTAAACTTTATCTTAAATCTTATCGAATTTATATAAGAGGTTTTGGAAGTTTTTCAAATCACTATTTTTTTTTTAACACTTTCAAAAGTAAAATGACATTTCGGAAAATATTTAGTTTTAGGTTTTTTGAATTTTTGAAAAACTTGTTTTTTTACGTTGTTTGTCTCATTCCTTAATTTTTGGATTTGAAAATTGATTTAAAAGGCAAAAAATGCAAAAGTTTTTTTTTCTTCCAAAAAAAAAATGTTGAAAAATATATATTTTTCTAAGAAAAAATCATATAAACATAATTATTTAAATTTTTTATATTTTTTTTTAGAAAAAACTATTTGCTAAATTTCATAAAAGAAATTGGAAAAAAAAAATCAATAATTATTTTTTGACGATCATTTTCGAAAACAATATTTTCAGAACATTCCATTCGAAAAATGAAAATTTAAAAATTTTGCCTAATAATATATGCTAATACCAATAGGTTAATAAGTTTCTTGAAATAAATACGAATTATTTGAAATGTTTTATATACAATTTATATTAAAAAACTCTTTTTTATTCAACAAATTTCAAAACTTTGACCAACAAAAGTCAATTAAGCTTTGAAGCTCCAAAAAAATCTTCCGTATTTAAATATATACTTTCGGTTTTATTCAGATAAACTGGAAATATTTTTCGTTTTTTTATATAAATTAAAAATTTTCAAAAATTCGAAAATGTTATTTTCGGGACCCCGAAATTTTTTACTGATTTTCAGTTTTTGTGTTATTTTGACTATCATTACAAACCGCATGCAAAAAAATTATAAATTTATTTTCGGGTTTTCACCACTCGGTATTGGTTGGCCTAATTTAAGCAACATTCAACAGTTACGCTCCCCTCTCTCTCTCTCTCTCTTCCTCTCTCTCTCTCTCTCTCTCTCCGCGCCGCGTATGCCGCAACATTACTGCTTTTCAATGTCTTCGCTTTGCTCCTCTTCTCTTCACTCACCTCCCACTCACCTGCTGCCACTCAATTTCTAACCTTCGACTCACGTTCTTGTACTGCCTTGCAGGCGCTCGAGAGGCACGAAAGCCGAGCCACTAAATGGGAATATTAAATTTTATTCATTTCATATTTTGCCGTTCATGACTGCATTCTGCATGCAAGATGCCATTTGCCGCAACGAAGACAAAAGTCGAGCGGAAGGCGGCAAAGGGCAGGAGAAGGGCGACGGACAACACGCTCCAACTCGCCCTGTGTGCCGGTGAGTACTCTTAGCTATTGCATTCTTGATTGCATTCGAAATCAAAGTCAATCGTCCTCATGTCAGTCAAACCAGCTATTCCGGCTCGTCCGTCTGTCTGTGAGTTCCACCGGCGCATCTACCTTCCGCCAACTTCATCTAAACTCACTTATTTCGGTTCGCTTGTTTGTTTTGGTTGCTTCCACGCCTGAACTAAATGGACTGTTTGTTTGTTGCTTTGCTCTCTCGATTTTCTTCAGCGCCAGTCTTTAGTCTTCAACTTCACCCGCCCACCCACTTGTTGTGCGCCTGCACTTTCGACGGCGGTGTCTTCGTCACCGTCATCGTCGTCTCACATACTGACGGCGCTTCCTCTGTCTACATGGCGGACGTGACAAGAAAACCAAATTCGCAAATTCTATACAAAACCAAGAGCACAAGTGACACAAGCCAATCGAAATTGCTGTTAGACTGTCAAATAAGTGGAGCCGAGGCTGCTGCTGCTGCTGCTGCGGTGGTGGCTCGAGAGGAGCTCTGAAAGAGTAGAGCTTTCAAAGCGGGGAAAGAGAGAGTGGGGACGTCGCAACGTTGGGTAAGCCAACAGTTTGCTCTACAATAATAATAATAATAACAACAAAAACAAAAACAACAACAACAAGTTAAGCACGTTGTAATATTGGGTTCGCCGCCAGTAGGAATTTGCTTTGATCGACATTGATTCGAGTAGCAGTGGCAGTGACAACAACAACAACGACAGAGGGAACAGGAGCACAAGCTGAAGTAACGGTAGTTTGATTTTAGATTTTGGTTTCGGAATTGAAAATGTCGAAATCAAATGAAATGAAAAAGCCAAGCCGTTGCTTGAAGCTGAGGAGGTGTGAAGTGCTAGTCGGACCATCACGTCCGACATCAACAATATTTGTATGATGACTGCGCTGGCGCTGGGACTGTGGCTGTGTGTGTGGCTGCGTGTGTGTCTGTGTGTGTGTCGCTAAACACATGAGCACTCACTTCTGCTTTATTGCTCGGGGTAATTGCTTGGTGACAAGCGACAAACGACAAACGACAGACGACAAGCGACAAACAAACATATGGTCTATGCACTTAAATGCAAATAAAATTATGATCTGCTGCTGATGGTGTATGTGGTAGTGTTGGTAAGCGTCGAAAAATATGCTTCTTGGCACATTTCATGAAAAAAAAAATGAAAAAACCTTAGCAGTAATAGCAGATGGTTGGACTTCGAGCACGCCATCCAGGGGTATAGAGCTTAGGAAGTTGCTATCCCGTCCTGTCCAAAGATTTGATTCTAAAATGCTTTAAAAGTCTTTGAACTCGAGTACTCCCTTCCTGATGTGTCTGGGTGATGGTTTAGTTTCCAAGGTGGCTGTAAGAATGATCCCATTTTCTGGAGTTCACTCAGAACAACAGACTACCGACATGAGCAAGAAACTTCCATACCTTTGCAGAGTCTTTTAAGCTGAACTAACCGATATTTCGGCTCTGCAGACATAGAGACACACCTGAGAATTGTGAGGCTGGCGCGCTAGCTAAAAGGGAAGCAGTCCTAGCTACGATAAACTCTATATACGACATGACCACACCTCTTTCTTTGGAAAAGTGTCTCCTAAGGTCTCGGTCTTCACCAGTAGTGTCAATAGCAGATGGCGAGGTGAAACCCCATGAAGTATTACCAAGTAGATGAGGTCATTGATTAAAGAAAAGAGAAAAAACTATCTATTCCTTCCAAGCAGGACCTCTACTAGCATGACTACCGGCGTAATAACCGGGCACTCTTTGGGACACTGAGATCTAATGGTAGGGTTACTTCTCTAATAACTTCTATCGCAGCTGCTGGAGCATAGATGAGGAGGAGTCCATGGAATACTACTTCAGCCGTTGCCGAGCCCGCAGTATGGCACTAAATGGTTTGAACCTCTTGGAAGATGAGCGTGGTTTTTAAAAGAGTACGATAGCTATAGGCCAGCAGGTCTAAGAGCGCTCGATCAAGGGTAGGAACTACCACAGAATTAGTTCTCAAATTGGTTTTTGTGGAATTTTCGGGCGTGACAGTGCCTGGTTGGATAAAATGCCGAATCGTTCGAGTATAAAGACCTGACTGAAGCATAAATTATTGGACTTTAGTCACTGTTTACGACAGACATGCCTAATCGCGGGTAAATTCTTAAACCCCTAACCCACAGGGATGCTCCAGCCATGTGTGGTCTTCTCTTAAACGGATGGATCTCACGTGAGCTTGGCAAAAACTTCGTTAATGTCACTATTTGTGCAATTACAATATCCTTACGAGCTAATCTGGGTCACGTAAGATCAAAGGCTTTTCTAGAGTCCACCAAAATCATCCTTTTCATTTTTAGGAGCGACTCGGACTGGTCACAGGTTGAAAATTTAGCCTGACTCGTATTTCAAGTTCTACATGGCGGTTGATAAGCTGGAAACTCCTCGGGTCTATCTTCTTAATTGCCCTCCATTGTAAGACTAGCAACTTGGCTCTCATAACTTTAACAATCCAACGAATTTATAATGGTATAACGGTGAATTTATTGAAGCGCTCGTCTCGCCTGTGAGTTTCTTGTCTTTTTCCACTAAAATTTTACGAACTCGTCAGGCACCGACTGAAATATAAATGCAGTCGACGTCGGCAATCCAAATGCAAACCAATCGAGGCGTACTTCGCGTCATGCATATGCTCTTCCTACAGACTTGTACATCCATACCATACACACGAACATAATGAGCTTATATGCTGCGCCCAACTCACAGCTACTCATTCCATATGCTCCGTCCTCAAGGCTATTTAATCTCCTCATTCCCGCCGTTCGCGCTTCCACGCCACCACAGAGTTGAATGTACCCACTTGAGTTTATGCGAATTCTAATTTCGCTTGTTGCTGCCTCGAGGAGACGAGGCGAGACATCTTAGCTGCGGTCGTCGGTCTTTCGAAGAATTTAGCATATTTTTTGCTTTTTATTTCACACTTTTCGTTGCCTATTAAGTGTGTGTTCGGTGTGGTGTGGTGTGGTTGTTGTCGTCTTAAGTACACGTCGACTTATATGACTATGTCTATGCCTCGTAAACCGTCAGAGACACGTCGCCAAGTTGGCCGTATCTGTGGGTTTTCCGCTCTGCCATAGCGTTGCCCGCCACTTGCCATGCCCACAGTAGACGCAGTCCGCGTTAGGTGTAGTCTCACAGCAGTGTGTTGGCCGTCCTGCTGTCGCCTCGAGTTGTGTTTGTTTGTTTTTGGTTCGGTGTGTTTTGTTTTGTTTGTCTTCCACTCATTGGACGTGCAACATTTTGTTTTAATTGACAAGTGTGATTATTTCTAATGAAGTGTCAATGCGAGCTGCCTAGCTGGCTCACTGGCTGTTGCTGTTGCTGTTGCTGTTGGTGGCGAGGCAGCACCTTCCGGCGTTTTATGCTACCATAAAGTTGCTCTTTGGTTGCTGCGACAATAAGTGCTTGTGTTGATGAAGTAGGCGTGTTTGTGGCTTGTCTATGTCGTTTAATTAGTCGCTCGTCTACAGAGCATCTTGGGTAACATAGACATAATAATTTAAAGTAAACAATGCTGCAGGCTTTCTCAAGCGGGGTCGTGGTGGGGTGATCTACCAGAGAGGTGAAGCTTCGTCTCTTTTGTTTTTGTCCCGTGCAGGACAGACATCGTGATGAAGGCTCTCTGCTCGTAGGCTTTCCACACTATTGATGTCCGATCAGTCATGAAATTGTTGTCATCCAAGCTCTAGAAGACTAGATATCGTCTACCAAAGTACTTCTTCCTTTTTTCATATCAAACCAGCTACGGAGCTCTTTTGATATTTTCTTGAGAAGCCTGAATAACGCCCCGAAATGTTGCTATCCTCTGGTTTTCTTTGTAACTTATGCCGGAGCAACCTCTTGGAGTCCAAATATAGTCCGACGAAGGCTGCTTTCTCTGCTATATCGAGCCAGCTGCGCAGCTTTTTTGATGTGGTCTTGAGGAACGCAATATCGAGGGGCTTCTCTGCAATTAATGTCGGTTGAGCCTGGAAATTGTTATCATACAGTCTTGCAGATTAAAAATAGCCCGTCTGTCGAAACATTTCTTCATTTTTGAATCGAACCACCTGAGGAGCTCTTTTGATTGTGTTCCGAGAAGCCAAAATATCTCTCTGATGTTCCGTTTCTGTAATTAATCGACCTCTAAGTTCTAGTTGTCCAGTCTCGACGACACCAAATATCGTCCGTCGAAAGCCTTCTTCGCTTTTAATAGCGAATTATCTTCGCAGCTCGTTGCTCTCGAGGAGTTTTTACCTCGCACTACCTGCGGTGATCTTTTGTTATTGTTTCGAAAAGCCCAAATATTGCGCCTAAATATTGTTTCTGGTAAACCCTCTTCGTTATTAGTGTCGATTCAGTCTTGAAGCTCGATCCGTCAAGTCTCGAGAAGTTCATCTTCTGAGCTCTTTTGATTTGGTCTCGAGGATCTTCGTCATAAATTTCGGATTAGCTTCATAGCCTCCCTTCCAGTTTCGATTATTGTAAAAAATAGTCTCCCGAAGGGCTCCTGAAGAAAACCTGACATCTTCACCTTCCTTCTGGACGAGAATGGTATTATTTCCTTTCGACAAACAGATATCGTAAGCTGCTGTTGAAGATCAAGATACCTAACGGACAGAACCAGCAAATAGAACTCAGGTATTCGCATCGAGAAGTTCATATGATTGCAAAAACAGTACTGAGATGTGCCAAGCTCTATATTAAGAAGTCAGTTTTCTTGCTTTTCAGCTTTCCTAGTGATCCCGCGACTCTCGTTGCCAAAGTCTCCATACAGAGGTGGTCTTATGACTTCCTTAGAGCGAAGAAGCCTTGCAATTGTTTATGCCTTCAACCTTTTTGACCCACATTCCGACACGCTGAGTATTATGAACTTGTAGAACTTCAGTAAATTTTCAATTATTTTTCATTTTTTTCCCTTACCAAACTGACACTTGTCATTGCCAAGCCGATTTCTCGGTGTGTGCATTGTTGGTAAACGCATATCCTACCACCTGCTTCCCTCTCTTCTCCTTCCAGAAAGCATTTACTCAAAGCCTAATAGAGACGGCTGGAGTGCTCCAGCTCTTAGCTCAGCGTGTGTGTGCGTGGCTGTGCAGATGTGCTGGAGCTCATTATTGGCGAAAAGTACAGGAAAAGAAAGAAAAAATTAGAGGCCTCCGCTGTGATCCAACAACAGAAACCCCAAACCAACAACAATAACCAGGCAAAACTGAAGCGAATGTGGCGTTAGCAACTGTCTGCCATGGCCACACGCCACACATTCGTGCGAGCGCACATACATATGTATGCAATACCAAGCGAACGGCTGGACGGAGCGGGTAGTAACCGCAAATCCAATTAGGCCAAGTGTCAAAGGGCAAATTGGAATTTTTTCTTTCCAGTTACAAGTACAAGTGCAGCTGCGACGTTAGCAGTGCTGGCAAGTAAATAAGTCAGTTGGCAGGGAGTGCGAGTGTGTGTGTGTGTGTGTGAATATGAATCAGTTAGTTCATACGTCCGTCCGTCCGTCCGTCCGCCCATCGGTCAGCTAGCTTTGTTACCTCGAACGCTAATTAAACTTACTGGCTTAATGTGGCTGCTTAACGGTACAGTGCAAGAAAGCCGACCGATGAGATGAGTACCGAAGCGGGTGGCGGCCGGCAGTTCCTTCTTGCTAGTTGTTAGCTTTAAGAAGCAACCAATGCCGGAAAACAATGAGAATACCAGAAATCAAATAGCGGCTTTTGGAAAAATAGGCCACCGCACACACACACACACACACACATGCGGAATACCGTTCACTGTGCGTTTTACTATCGCATACTGGAAGCCAGTGGTAGCGACGCGCCGAAGGTGGCCTACCTGTCTTAACCACATACACGCATAGCGTGGCTTCTGAGTTGCGCTTCTCTTAGGAGATTAAAGCGAGGTCGAACCGTAGCGTTTAAGACGCTCATTTGTTGATATGTCTCTTAAAGCCAAGACGCGGTCATAAGACGCTCAATTAAGTAAAGATGGCTCAGATTTGATGTGGCTAACTGAGGCCGGAGACGTGTCCCTCCAATTGTGACCAGAAGCATAGACGCGTCTGGGTACGCCGAGACCAAATTTCGAAACGTGGCGACTTCTGTAATGGCAAATTTCTAGACTATTACTAACTACTCCTCTACAAACTTCTGTAGCTGGACGAAGAGTAAACTTACACATTCGCAAAAGTAACCGCTCTTCATTGTCGGCTCTGCTCGGCTTGAAGTGAAGGCGAACAAAGCATGGCTTTTGCTTGGCTCCCTAGAAATTCGGTCCAAGCCTGATAAAACTTGCTCCAGATAGTTTGCGTCACATTTAGAAAGTGACTCTACTTCCTGCGTGAGTCGTTCGTGTAGCATCCTTCATGTGCAACCTCTACCTCGAGGGCGCTCCGACTGCTCCGACTGCCCGACTACCAGAATCCAGAAGTTGTGTGTCAGCTTTGTCCCTTGAGAAGTCGGTCGCCTTTCCATAATTTAGACTTGTCTGGCTGCAGTTCGTTTCCTAAAGCTCCTCGAGGTTTTTTTTTTTTTTGACAGATTTCTCAGATCTTCTACGGTAAGGAAAAAGTATGCCTGGCTGGTCAAGTCTACAATCGGGTCTTGTAAACAAATTCGGTTATTCGCCCTTATCTTGATTTCTTCTCTATGTCTACAGCTTATTTCAAAAAAAAAGTATTAAAAAAAATTTTTATTCAAAATTATAATTTCAATATTTCAAAACAAATTCAATTCAAAATTATAATTTCAATATTTAAAAAAAAAAATCAATTTTCTAATAATAATATTTTCTTCTCTTTCCAGCTCAATAACTACATTGTAAGTAAATTTTTGGTATTTTTAATTAATTAAAAATTTTCAAAACAATATTTAAAAAAAATTTTAATTTAAAAAAAAAAAGTTTTAAAATTCAAATTTTAAATTTTTTTTAATTTTTCGAGTGAAAAACGATATATTTATATTTTTTAATTTCCAAGTTAAAATACAAATATTTTTGAAAAATTTTCAAAAACTAAAATTTTTGAAATTTTTTTTTTATAAAAATCTTTTTTTTTTTTAATATCAATCTTCGCATTTTGAGCAACTTACATTAAAAACCTGAATTATTTCCACAACCACAAAAAAAATCTCCCTAGAATAACTATGAAATGCATATTTCGGAATCAATTAACATTCCGAATTTTTCGCGCAAATTTCCACTGTCCACTGCAAATTAAAATATTTTAATTATATATTAACTATTTATGCTTGCCGTTATGTGTGTAAAATGCAAATTGTAAAATTTTTGTTAAATTTTATTTTTAATTTTTTTGTATTTTTTTGCTTTATCGCCATTATTCATGATATTCTCGTGCAACAGCATAAATATTTATATAGAAAGTTTGTGGGAAAAATGTTAAATTTTCATTTTTTGTTGCTGTAAATTTTGCGCTTGTCTAGCGAAATTCCAAATATGCCAATTGCATAATTTATATTTTAATTTATCGTTGGAAAATATTTTCATTATTTTAATAATTTAATTAATTTGACTTAATTTAATTCAGAAAAAGTCAAAAGAAAAAAAGAAAATATTTTAAACAATATTAAAAATTCACTTATTTAATTTTTACAAATTTTAATATTTTATTTTTCGTTAGAATCCCAAATTAACGGAGATATTTTTCTTCGCATTATTATTTTTTAATCAATTTAATAATAGCGGGTGATCCAAGTAGACGTACTTTTTTCAATAGCCTTTTTTTGACAGATCACGCGTTAGTCGTGTCAAGCTGTCATTTTATTTTTGTTCAGTATTGTTTGGCATTTCATCATGGAAATGGACTTACGCTTGAACAACGTTTACAAATCATTCAACTTTATTACGGAAATTCACGATCTGTAAAGAATGTGTTTCGCGCGCTTCACTCAACTCGCTTGGTCAACATAATCGGCCTACCGAGTGTACTATTCGCAACACCGTCAGCCATATTGAGATGCAGCATTCATTATTGACAAATAGTCGACCGAATAGACCACGTCCAGCACGCAGTGAAGAAGATATAACCGACTCGGACTGACGTGTGGAATGACTTGGCGCATTTTAGGTCGAAATCTTAAATTGAAAGCGTACAAAATACAGCTTGTGCAGGAACTGGGTCGCTCGACCTTCCCAAGCGGCATCACCTCGCTCTATGGGGGCTCTTGAAAAGTTCCAAGAAGATCCGACGTTTCCGAGCCAAATTTTGTTCAGCGATGAGACCCATTTCTGGCTAAGTGGGTATGTTAACAAGAAAAATTGCCGAATTTCGGACGAAAACCAACCTGAAGAGATTCAAGAGCTGCCATTTCATCCAGAAAAACCAACGGTTTGGTGTGTTTTGTGAGCCTATGGAATCATCGGCCCACATTTCTTCAAAAATGATACCGGTGAGAACGTAACCGTCAATGGCGATCGTTATTGCGCCATGATAACTGACTATTTGATGCCTGAAATTGAAGCTTGTGATCTCCGCGACATTTGGTTTCAACAAGACAGCACCACTTCCCACCACACATCGCATCAATCAATGGATTTAGAGAGGAGAGAACACTTCGGTGAGCAGATAATTTCATGTTTTGGGCCGGTCGAGTGGCCACCAAGACCGTGTGATATCACACCGTTAGACTGTTTACTGTGGGTCTGTGGGGATATGTAAAATCTGAAGTCGATGCGGACAATCCCGCTTCGATTCAGGCCTTGGAGCAACACACATCGCGCGTGTCATTCGCCAATTACCAGTCGCAATGCTCGAACGAGTCATCGAAAATTGGACTCAACGATGGATGGACCATCTGAGACGTAGCTGCGGCCAACGGTTGAAAGAGAAAATCTTCAAAAAATAAATGCCAAAAAAAGTGCTTTCGAATGATGGTAAACATTTCCCATTAAATTTGGATTTTCTGTATTTTTATTTATTTAAAAAAGTAGGGACCCTCGAAATGGATCACCCGTTATAATGCCAAGGTTGAAGTTTTGTATTTAAAAATGTGAGAAAAAAATTTTAAATGCATTTCAGTTACGTTTATTTTGGAGACCGGAAACTGAATAACCCTCTATATATATATTTATTAAATCAGAAATATTAAAAAAATTCAATACAGCTTTTTCAAACAATTTCAAATTAATTTAAATTTATTTTGGTTTGTTTAATTTATTTTATTTTAATTTTAATTTATTTAATTTAGTTAAGAATTCAGTTATTGAATTGTATTCTGCATAATTTTTTATTTATTTCTTATTTAATAATTTTATATTTAATTTTTTTTTTAGTTTAAAACCGAAAAAATCGAAAAATAAAAAATAAGAAAAATGTATGTATTCTGAAATCTATATTTTTCTCATGCAAATATGTTTGCTTTCAAACGCAGAATATCTGCATACATACATACATTTGTATGCGAAATGTGAATTTATGCAGTGTTGCATTTTTATTAGATTTTCACTTTTGGCCTGCGGGACTGTCGCTGTTGACCTGCTGCCGCTTCCTTGTTTCTTTTTTAATAATTTTTCCATTTTAATTTTTTTAATTTTTTTTTCGAATATTTTTCCTGCATTGCCGTTGCTTTAACAAGCATTTACTGCAGTGTTTTTTTTCAACTTTTCATAATTTTTTTTTTTACTATTTTCCCCAGCTCTTTCCGCAAAGCATATTTTTCGTCATTTCGTTTCATAGTTTTGCTGCGGGCAATGGAAAATATGCGTGGCAATGGCAATACGAAATGATGCAAAAATAGATGCAAATTGCTTTTGTATACTCGTACATACATATGTGGTGTGCGTATGTATGTGTGTGTGTGTGTGTGCATTTTTGCATTTCCTGTCAAACGATATTCCCCACACAGCCACACACATGTATGTGCGTCGGCATGTGTGCATGTGGCAGCGGATGGCGGAAGCAAAAATGCTGGCAGCCAACGTAGGAGCGAGCGATTTTAATGGAGCAACGAAAAAGATAAACAACAACAGCAACAGTAACAACAACAGTAATAGCAGCAGCAGCAGCAATAATTAAAATATTATAATGCCAGCAGCAGTTCATATTACGCTGCTCGGGTGTCTCTGCCGAGCGCTGCTACACCGTTATCAACAACCTCGCTCGCTTTTTTTTTTTTTTTTTTTGGGATTTTTGCTTTCATCTGTCTCCACAAACTCTTCCTTTTCGTTCACTCTTCCTTTCAGCAGCGTGTTTCATTCCATTCACAACGCTCTGACACGAGCGAAGAGTTCCGGTTCGAAACGAGTTTAAATCACGAAAATATTTTTGATTTTATTGAATTTGCATTTAATTTGCTGTTGTTGTTGTTGTTGTTGTTGTTGTTTTTACATTTAATAAAATTCAGTGCAGGCAAAGAAGCACGTTCGTTCGTGTGTGTTTATAAACAACAACAACAACAATGGCATGCATATTTGCACCGGAAGTTGTAAATTTGAAACACAAACACTCGTAAGCCTCCTCCCTGCGCGCCACAACAAATGCATTGATTTAGTTGTTGTTGGAATAAATGTATTATTGGTTGTTGTTGTTGTTGTTGTTGTTATTGTTTTTCGCTTTTCAACAAATGACATTGACACAATAATTATGTAATTAAGTGGACAGTGGCGCACGTTGCATGTTTACATATATAACACACATACATATATACACGCATATGCATGCGATTATGTAAACATAATATATATGTATGTATGTAATTATACCAATATATAATTAGCACATTAATTATATAGAGAAACAAAAAAAAATTGCATAAATTGCATGTCTGACTGAAGATAGAGCAATAAAATAAATGAAATAGAATAAAGTTGAAAAAAGGCAGAAGAAAAATGAACAAAAAAAATCAAAATTCAAACTTCAGAGTCCAAATAAAAAAATAATAAACTAAAAAAAAATACAAATTAAAAAATTAACAAAAATAGGAAAATAAAACAAAATAAATAAAATAAAAAAATATATTAAATAAAAAAATATGATAAAATAAAAATAAAAAATTTAAAGTAAAAAAAAATTAAAAAATTTTTTTTTAATTAAATAAAATAAAATAAAAGGTTTTTAATAAAATAACTGAACTTAAGACAAAACAAAATTAATTAAATAATTAAAAAAAGAATTAATAAAACAAGATCAATTCAATTTCAGGCATGAAATAGTCGGTTATCGTTGCGCGATAACGGTCGCCATTTGATGGTTACGTTCTCACCGGCATCATTTTTGAAGAAATATGGACCGATAACCCACAAACCACATCAAACCGTTGTTTTTCTGGATGAAATGGCAGCTCTTCAATCTCTTCAGGTTGCTTTTCGTCCGAAATTTGGCAATTTTGATTGTTAACATACCCACTGAGCCAGAAATGGGTCTCATCGCTGAACAAAATTTGGCTCCAAAACTTCTTGGAACTTCTTGGAACTTTTCAAGAGCCCATAGAGTCGAGCGGCTTCAGTTCTTGCATAAGCCGTATTTTATACGCTTTCAATTTAAGATCTCAACGTAAAATACGCCAAGTCGTTCCAGTTGCGTCAGTCCGAGTTGCTGTGAACGGCGCCGAATCGACTCTCCACGCTCTTCGTGTACACTCTCAGCTACGGTCGGCCGCTATATTTTCGTCACTGCGTGCTGGACGTGGTCGAATTCGGTGGAATATTATCCAATAATGAATGCTGGGTCTCAATCACTTTCACTTTACACTTGCACTAGTTCAAAATCTGATAACGAAATTATTACAAAAGTAATTCCCAATATCCTTAACTACAAGAAAAGTTTTAGAAAATTTTTAATAATAATTTTTTCATATAAACTATTTAACAAGCTCAGTGCAGTAGCCAATCCATTAAATATTGTTGCCAAAATCATTAGTTAAATTTTTGAATATGATCGACTGAAACCGCCAATAAGGAAATGGTGGGGTTTAGCAAATGAGAAAAAATAAAAATAAATAAAAATAAAAAAATAAAAAAGCAACAGCAAATAAAAAAAAACCGCTGACTCAGCTTTGATGCGTTGCTGATCACCAATACCAGAACCGATCACCCATCGTCGATCGCATCAAATTCGTTGCGGCACAAATCTTTACAGCAAACACCCAACAAAAAAAAAACGAAGGAAACTGCAGATTGCTGATCAACGAAAACTTAAATTAAAAAGCGAAAACTGAAATATAAACAAAAAACAGCTAAAGATCTTGTGCGCTGATCGTGTGATTATTTCAAATTATGAAATGCGCCCAGCAAACAATGCCGCTCAACAAGATGATCGTGCAGTTTATTACTCGCCCAAAACTCAGCGCACATTACAACCAGCGCCTGTGTAAACAAAGAAATTATGGAGGAGGGGAAAAAATTGATTTGAAAAGAAATTAGTAAGCAGAAAAACACACAGATATTTTCGTGACACACACACACACACAGCCCTTTATGAAAGAAGCAACAAAATCAAGGCAGGCGTGATCATGACTCAATACACTCGGTTAGAGCAGTGATCGTGTTGCGGCGTTTGATCGAGCGATCGTTTAAGATCATGACGAAGGAAATAAAGCAAAATTTATTTAATTTTATTATTTTTACTTAAGCAAAGTCAGTATTTTTTTAGCATTATTTTATTATTAAATTCCTTTTCCTTTATTTATTTTTCTCAATTTCCATCAGACAGTACTGCGCAGTTACGCCGATCGTGCAGCTGTGCCAGCAAAATTAAATACATATTACCTGCGGCTTGCAAATTATAGCGTGCATAACAAGCGGTTATTTTCCTTTAAGAATTAATTTTTATTATTTTTATTTTGCTTCTCGCATTCACACTGCGTTCATCAAGCAAATCAAGTGATCCTTGCATGTGATCTTCTTGCTGTTCGTACATACATATGGCAGCTGGCGATAATTTTCGTTGGAGAAGAGCGCTACTTTGTTGTGCATTTATTTGTTTTCTTCACTTTTATTAATCAATAATTACACAAGAAGACTTTGTAGTGAATGGATGATTGTCTGTCGTCACTGTGCAGACCAGCACGATCACTGAGGCGGGCAGGGAGTAATTATAAAGTACGCAAAAACAGGGGGAAACTAATAAAACTGGCTAATTGAATGAAGGAGACTTCATGTAGTGCAGGAAAAAAGGGTTTGGCGATACTAAAATGCTTAAATTTCAGTTTCCTCTGAAGTTGCTCGATCGGTCTATGGAAAAAAATTTATATTAAATTTTATTACCATTGAAACTATTTCGTAACTGCTATGAGAGTTAAGTTTACACTGATCTTCAGTGATCTTGCAAACGCTTAGAAGCTTTTTCTTGCGTAAAAACAATCGTTTTCACCTTCCTTGGACTTAAGATCACTTGAAAGTTCGCCAAAAATTTTGAGCTAAATTTTTTTATAATTAATTAATGCTTATTTTCAGAGCGTATATTTACTCGAAAGCATTTTTCAGCATTTTCGCGTTGCTCGATCACTTTGAGGATCAGTTTAAAATCTTCAATTTCATACTTTCGATCGCGTTTTTGGTTTTAATATTTAAATAAATATTAAAGCATTTGCGATTCTCTTCGCGCCATTTTCTTCCATAATTAACAAGAGGATCAGTTCTATAAATCATAAAACACACCTTTTGGCCACTGGAGCACGATCACTTTGCTCATCCATTAAATTCAGCTACAATTGTAAGCTCTATCTTCACAGAGTTTGTACAAATTTAGGGTTTCCAAGTTTACTAATCATTTTTATTATTCCAATTACGACTTTCTGCTGCTTACATGTCACGATCACATCGAGAATAGGTATGAAGCTTGTGTTATAATCTTATCTCATCATTTAGTCGCCATGAAATAATATATTTAACAGTTGCTGAGAGTAGCTTATTTGAGTTTCTTCAGTTGCACGATCACTTCGAGTATCGGTTTGAAATAAAAAAAAATATTTTATTATTTAAAATTAATTATGGTTGTGATGTCATTAATCAGTTTTTCAATTCCATTTATGATTTTCTGCTACTTCCACAACACGATCGCATCGAGGATCAGTATTAAACTATACAAAATATATTTTTTCTGATCATTTTCAGGCCATAGAATAATATTTGAAGTAACTGCTGAAGGTTTTCTTTACTTTAATAGCTTATTTTGGGTTCTTCTTACGCGCGATCACTTTGACGATCGGCTGAAATTCTAAAAATATTTCCTTTCTTCAATACTGTTTCAATTTAACACATTCCCTGCGGGCTTTTAAACTACTATATGCTAGTTTTTGTAAACTCTTTCAGAAAAAATGGAGACAGCATGATCGTATATCTACCACTCGATCACTTTGCTGAAACCAAACGATCAGTATCACCACTTCAGCTGCTCAGCGGCCTTCAAAGTGAACAATTTATACATTTCTGTGACTTTGGTGCTTCCTCATGCCGCAAAATGTATATAAAGTACATATATAACGCTCAACTTTCAATGATCCCCACTGCCAACTACGGCATGAACAACGTTGCAATTCCCGTCGACTCTTAGCTGACTGACATATCACATTTCATTAATATGTGCAGGCTTTTCACAATATTTTTACGCTTCTTTTAGGTTTTTTTCTTTTTCTTTTTGCTTCTTCTCTATGTTGCATGTTGCACGATCACCATGCAGTTGTGCCTTCGAAACAAAACAAAAAAGTAAACAAAAAAGAAGCGCAAAAATCAAACGTTGCCGCCACAAATGATCATGCAACAGCACCAAAGCCAAAGCAGGAACCACTCCAGACGCGCTCTACACCCCTCAGCGCCCGCTTGACGGCCTACTTACTCGCATCTCCGCGTTCACTCTGAGACTGATCGTGTCAAAACTGACATGCCATGGATCAGTTTACAATATTATGGCGTTGATCGTGCATGAAAATTGCGGCGACTCCACCGACAACTGTCTGCAGCATAGGGAGAAGAAAAATATGCAATTAAAAGCGACTGACTGGCATAATTCGCAGAATTTGCTCATTTTATTTTTATTATACATTTTCTTCTACTTCCTTTTCTGCATTCATTTGCAAATGAGATGAATTATATGGCATGCCATTAAAGTTAACTGTGGATCTCATGCGATAAATGCGTTGACCTCCGTTGAACCTACGCTAAGTTTAACACTGAAAGCTTATCGGCGAACTTCGTTTGATTTTTTTGAGTGCCGCGCAGTTCTAATGCCATAAAAGCCGAATGAAAAGTGCTAAAATGCCGTTAGACGCATTTAGAGTTACGAAAATTATTGCGAAAGTCTCTTCCTGCCAATTAATAACGGTCAACAACAAAGACTGATAAGAAGTGCACAGCGCTGAAAACTTACTTGTGCGCCAGCAAGATCACTTTATGGATCAGTTGTATATTGCCCGCGCGATTCTCGCTAAATCGAAAAGCTCCAAGAATTGTACTGTTTAGTTGCTAAGACACGTTCTGGCCGTACTGACACACTCACTTACGTGCCTTCAAACATAAATACAAACTCATAGGCGATCGGGAAGCAACCTGATCTTGCTTGGCATAAAAAATAGATAAAAGAAAAATAGAAAAATAGAAATAAAAATACATTTCAATATGCTGTGTGTTCGCTTACTCAGCCAACGGCGGATTTTGCTGTTTCTATTTCGATTTACTTTTTCGACAACTCATTCGCCACATTAAAGATCAATGATCTCAACTGGTTCTTTACTTAGTGTTCTCCACACAACTGTGTATTTCCTAGCCATTTGCATGCGTACATATTTATTTTGTGCCCACTTTGAATCGTTTATGGCACGAGTTTGCCAAAAAAAAAAAAACAGTTGGTTATTCAGTCGTTTGGTAAGAAATTTAGAGAAAGGTGTCAGTGTGGTGATCGTGCTCAGTGTGTGTTTTTTTCTTTGCGAAGTATTTTCGTGTTTGACATTATAAAAGCGCTTAGGATATGTAGAATAACGGTGTTAAGAATTCAGTTTGAAAAATAATGATCGAATAATGAATAAAACACCTTTTTGGAGCGGCCTTAATGAGTGTGGAAGTATAAAATTTGACAAAAACATCTACTCAAATTGTTTGACATACTTTCAGATTGATTCGTTCCACTCTCAAGTCAGGCCTACAATTCTCAAATGGTTTATAAAATAAATAATAATATTTAAAAAACTCAAATTAGTAGGAAATTTTTTCATATATTTATAATTGTGCTTAGTAGCAAATTCTGTTGCTGATCCTCAGCTGATCTCAGTTGATCGTAAAATAAATTTTCAAAGTTTTCTGGACCCTGCTTCAAACAATAAACGCTATTTTTTATATTTGTTTTAATTTCTTTTATTTCTAATTTTCTTTTATTTACAAATTTCTTTTTTTGCCAAATATTTTTATTTCCAAAAATCTCACAAACTGCTCCTCTTCATAAACTTCAAACTAATCTTACCGCGATCACTTTTATTCATAAAAATCTTTGTTTCTGTCCTTTTTTGCTTGTCATATTCTCACAACACGCCTTCAATTTATATTTATCTTTATTTAATTTGCTAACCATTTAACCAATTAAACATATCTAACGGTATTTTAATGAAGTGTCTTTAACCTCAATCTACGCCGGAGTTGATAGCGATCGACATATTCGATGAATTCGGACGATCATCAAAATGAATTGAAAAAGTGGAGTAATGCTCGTAAATGTTCTGAGTTTCTTTATTTATTTTTTCTTATTATTATTTTAATTCTTTTTTATTTATTTATTTTTTCTATATTTTATTTTTTATTTTCATTTTATTATTTTTTTATTTTACTTTTTAATTTTATTTTATTTATTTTTTTAATTTTTATTTTATTTTTTATTTATTTAATTTTAAATTTTAATTTTTTTATTTTTATTTTTTTTTATTTTTTTATCTTATTTTATTTTATTTTATTTTATTTTAATTTATTTGTAAATAAATTTCGTTTTTTGTTATATTTTATTTTATTTTAATTAATATACTTTTTTTATTTTATTTTTTATTTTTATTTTTTAATTTTTTTTTAATCTTATTTTATTTTGTTTTATTTTATTTTATTTTATTTTTCAGTTTTCTTTATTTTAATTATTTTTTTATTATTTTTTCTATTATTTTTAAAAAAAAAAATTTTTTTATTATATTATATTAATTTTTATTTTTATTTGATTTTATTTTTTTCGTTTTATTTTTTATTTTTTATTTATATAATTTTTTAGTAATTTATTTTTTAATTTTTATTTTTTAATTTTATATTACTTTATTTTATTTTATATTTGTTTATTTTTTTTTAATAGTTTTTATTATTATATTTTTTTGTTATATTTTATTTTATTTTATTTTTTATTTATTTGTTTAATTATTTATTTATTTTTCTTTATCTTATTTTTTATTTTTTTTTCATTTTATTTTATTTTTCAGTTTTCTTTATTTAAATTCTTTTTTTATTTTTTTTTTCTATTTTTTCTATTTTTTATTTTTTTTAATTTTTTTTATTTTTATTATTTCATTTTATTTTATCTCATTTTTTTTTGTTATATATTATTTTATTTTATTTAAATAGTTTTAGTTTTTTATTTTTATTTTTATTTAGCTTTTTATTTTATTTTTTTACTTTTTTTTATTTTCTTTTTTATTTTTATTTTTTAATTTTCACTTCCTTTCATCTCATTTTATATATTAAATTTTTTTTGCTTTAAATTATTTAATTTTATTTGCTTCCAAAAAATTGCTTTTAATTTTTTTCTGCCCTCAATAGAAATGGGTCAAATTTAAAAATTAGAAAAAATAATAATAAAAAATGTGCAAAACAACAACTTTCTCTAGTCAAACAAACAAATTCAAATGTATGATGCATGACATGAATTGCTATACAAAAGGCAATTCATCAAACTATCAAGCTCTAAAGTGACAAAACTCACATGACAACGCCGCCCAGAACAATTGAGTATGAGAAGCTTCAAAGCTCTGAGGAAAAGGGGCGCAAGTAAATTAATGAATTTTTAATTTTCTAAATTTGGGCAAAAACGCCAGAAATGTGGTAGACAAGAGGAGCGCTCCAAATACGGCCGTCGCGCAGAGCATGTGACGATATAGACGAAGAGAGGGGAGATGAAGGAATGAATCGAGAAATAACTGCATAAAATTAAATGTGTCTCAGACCTGTTCTTTTCTGCTGCCGCCAGCTGAGCGAGCTACTTGACAAGACGCAGAGGCGTTGCTAAGCATTTACGGCGCATGAGAACGCTGGAAAGAAGAAGAAAGAAAAATTAAAAATAAGACAACAAACGACTACCGATCAACTGTAAATGAGATCTACGCAAGAATATCTACATAAAATATCGGTAAAAGACATACAGAACATACATATCTACATACATACATACATACATACATTCAAAACTTTAAAGCTATACACCAAACGTTTCAAGTTGATTTTTTTTTTTTGCTTCTGTTGTAATGATCAGCATACACGCCAACGGCGCAGAACCAGAAAGTGGCGCATGCGCAGGCGCAGGTCGCTTTGTACAGCTTCGAATGTGAATGAAGTGCGCTCAGCTCGTAAATATGTATGAGCGACAATGCAAAAAAAAGACAAAATAATCAAAGAACAATAATAACAAAGTTATAAAACCAATAATGACGGAGAGTAGGGGAAAAAATTTAAAACAAAAAAAAAATTATATAAAAGAATAAAAAAATTCTAAAAACAAATAAATTCAAATGAAAACAAAAAATAAATTTAAAAGTTCTATATAAAAAGCAAACTGACCTAGTTTGGCGAAATCTAAGCAAAAAAAAAATTATGAAAATATGGTGGCGAAAAAATTGAGCAAACTCGCTGTAAAACATACGGAACGGCGAACGTGCAAAAATTGGCGTGACAACATTAGCAATAAGAACTTGTGGAGAAATGTAAAAAAAAAATTGGAAAAAATAATTGGGCAATTCTAAACAGAATTAGAACTTCACAGCTCATGTTTATTAAAACAATTGCTGGGTAATGCATAAATATTGGGAGTAATGGAAGAATACAAAAACAGATTGAAACGCCCGCAGGCAGACATTTAAAGTGCTCATGCGCGAGTAGCAAAGAAATTGGTACAAAAATTGAAAAAAAAAAAGAATAATAAAAATGTGAAATAAGCCGCAGCAAGTAGAAACTTTGAATATTTTAAAATAAATTAATAAATATATAACAAAATATGTGAAGAAAAAAAAAAATATAAATTCTAAAAAATAAAAAAAATTAAATTAAATAAATAAAAATAAAAATTTAATCAAAAATATTAAAAAAAACCTAAACAAAATTTATCTAAAATAAAATAAAATTGAAAAAAGTAAATAAAACTAAAAATTAAATTAAATAACAGAAAAATAAAATTAAATTTATTAAAAAATAGTAATAATAATTTAAATTAAATTAATTAAAAATAAAATAATTTAATTTAAGCAAAATTTAAAAAATTAAAATTCATTAAAAAAAATAAAATGAATATGAAAAAATTAAATTAATTAAACATAAAAATAAAGTAAATTAAATAAACTAAAAATAAGTGAAATAAAGTGCAGATCACTACAAAAAAAAACTCCTCTGAGGAACTGCTGTCCACCCTGGAAACACTTTCGCCTTACTTCAGGGTGGCGTTCCATATTTCTCGCCTTAAGAGTGCCGTTTTTAACCGGAGTTCGTTTTCTATGTCTTTCCAGTTTTCCTCGTTTGGAAGCATGACAGTTATAATGTTGTGAGCATTAAGAAGGGGGCCGGCCATAGACTGCAGCCTATTTCATTTTGCGTCCTTCTCGATCTCATCGTTGTATATACAAAGACGACGCTTCAGCTTTGCCCGGATAAGAGCTGTGTGGTATAATAATTCACTTCTCCATTCTCACTTCCTGCTGGACCACTCTTTTATATTTATGATTAGTCTTGCAGTCTATCTACCATGTTGTCCCTGCTGCCAACGAGTTTGGCATTCTGTCAAGGTATCGTTCTATGCTTCCTGTTGTTGTTTTTGTTGTTGTAGCCGCAAAAAATTCCCCACGTTGGGCTTCGGGGAATATTGCGGGAGTGACAGTCCTTGGTCGCGAGAACTATTGGATTTTAGTCGCCTCTTACGACAGGTATGACTTACCGCGGGTAAATTCTTAAGCCCCTAACCCCCTGGGGGTATGCTTCGTCTTTTGTGGTAGAGACAATTGTCCCTTGTCTCTTCAACGTCAACATTTTTTTTTTTTTTCAAATGCTAATAAGTCGATGGGGGTGCTTTCGCTTATTACCGATACAGCTTCGCCTGAAACTGTACGATATGCCGGAACTACTTTCAGGGCAGCTGTACGATAAACTTTTTCCAAGGCTTTACTCCGGTTATTCTTCCTCAGTGAGTCTGCCCGTAGCGCTACTCGGTAGAGCAAGACATTCAGTGTTGTTGTCGTCAAAAGTTTCCGTTTTTCCTGTGTCGATCCCCCTATGTTGGCCATCAGTCTACTGAGTTGGAATGTTATTTTAGGCGCCTTTTCTGCTACATGTTTGATTTGCGACCATTAAGTAAGCCTAAGTATGTATCTTCGGTCATTTGGAGACTTAATATACCGTCGTAACTGACATTTCAGAGGTCTCGGACGAAATTTGATTTCTGCGCCACTTCCGACATGATCTTTAAGTGGACTGGTCCTTCAAAAGTTTCATACAGCAGAATCCTGTCTTTCAAATAGCTCCTCAACATTAGGCTGAGATATGCATGAGAATGCATTCCGTACGTCCAGGGAGGCTAGTGAAACAGCTCGTCTGAGTTTGTGGCATCCTCTATGAGCTACTGCTACACTCTTCATTACATTCTCAATTACCCCCCCCCCCGCCCCCCGGGGGTGTGAAACCATATTGCCTGGATGATAAGTCATCTGCCCTGGTAATAGCTTCTTCTATACGTACTTTCAGCAGTCTTTCGAGAAGCTTGCCAGCTGTTTCAAGCATGCCAGTATTCTGGTGGGCTTTATGAGTTTCCCTTCCCATTACTTATTAAAACGAGCTGCTGTCTTTTCTAAACTTCTGGGATAATGCCGGCTTTAAGGCAGACACATTTGGACGGTTTTCGGCTTTTACCTATGCTGGTATGCCGTGATCCAGGTGATTCGTTTGGCTTAACTTTTCCTTGCCTCCAGTTGTAGCTCCATACCATGGTAAAGAGTGGCGTTTCGTTGGCGTGTTCCGTCGGCCTTGCTTCCTCGACTCTTATTTCGGTGGACTTGGTGAGCTCACAATTTGATGCATTTTATGTGCATTCATTTGGGGGGGGGAGGGGGGTTCCTGCCTCCTAATTTTTTCATAATGATTTTCTGCCCTAGACCCCTTGGATTAATATTTAGGTCATTTCGAAGCTCTGCCCATTTTTCTTTTTTGCTGGTTTTGATGGCGCGCCTTGGTGAAATTAGGTAATATAAAATTTAAAAAAAATTAAAAAAAATTTCAAAAATTCTAAAAAATTTAGTAAAATAAAACAATTAAATCAAATTGAATGAAATGAAAAAATGAAAAAATATAAAAATATGAAATTTGTTCTCTTGTACTCATTTGATGCATTTCGACAGCAGAAAATTTCAAGTAAAAGTTGAACCAGAAAATCACAAAACCAAACAAAAATTAGGTCAAACCAGTGAAATTATGATTGTTGTTGCACCTTAACAACATTTACACAAAAATTTTGAGCTGCTCAATACAATTTCACAAATTTCTTTTTAATAATTCCGAGATTTTTTGCCTCTTTTAAGCAATCTTTAATTCTTTAATATTTTCTTAATTTTCCATTTTTCAGTTTTTATTTTTCTTTTCATTTCATTTCATTTGCTTAATTTTTTTTTTTTTTAATATTTTGCCAATTTGCTTCCTTCCATTAAAAAAGTATGTCAGTTCACATTTTTAACACTTTTTTAGTGCAATAATAAAAGTCTCGTTCATAAATTAAGTTTAATAAAAAAATAATAAAAATTTGACAATTAAAAGACAGTCAATTTGCTTCCCAAGATTTTGTGTATTTAAAATTCATAAAAATTTAATGGTTGGGGCAATTAAATTAAATGAATAATAATAATGAAAATGACAAGAAGTGGCAAAATATTGTTAAAATTGTGAAATATTGGTGATTTCAATTTTTATTGATTTACTGTTCAAATTCAAATGCAATTAATGCGAATTTTATGAGGAAATTGAATTTTTTTTTAATTGTTTTTTTTTTTCAAAGAGAATTATGTTAAATTTGAAAAAGATTTCTGGTTCATTTTTTTCAACGAAAAATAATTTATTATTGTTGAATTTTTATATTTTTCTTTTTGCAATTTATTCTCTAAAAAAGAAATTGTTAAAAAATGTGAAGTTATTTAAAGAAAATTGTTAAAAAAATCTCAAATTTGCCTGCATTTAATTTAAAATTTATAAAAATAAATATTTTAATATTTTTTTTTTTGCTTTAAATTATTGCTTAAAATTTTTAGAGAATAAAAATATTTAAAAATTTCATAAATTCTATTAATTTTTAATGAAAATGATTTTTATTGAATCTGCTATTTATCATAACCCGCATGTAGCGCTGCTGTGTCACTAAAAACAGAAACTAATCATGTTAAAATTATAATTTTTTTTTAATTTTTTTTATTCTCTTGAATTTGCTTCACTCCAAAACCGCAGCATTGACTGAAATTTTGGTTTTAAATTACTTGTTTATTATTATTATTATTTTATGTTTGCTGCAACTCGATAAGAACCACTAAATAGGCATAGTTAAAGGTGCTGCCAGATTGAGTAAATAATTACAATTTTTATTTTATAAATATTTTTTTAATTAATGATTTTTTCGCAAAAATTTCATTAAAAATAAAAATTAATTTTTTTAAATTTTCAATATTCAAAAATTCAGCAATTTTCAAAATTTTGGTCAAAAATTAAAAAAAAAGTTAAGCTCACATTTTGGATGTGACAACAAAAAACCAATATTATAACTCTTTAAATTCTTCAATTTCAATTTTTAAAGTTTTTTCTGAAGAAATTTAAAAAAAAATTTCAAATTTTAAAACATTCGCAAGTTTCAAAATTCTTTTTTGACAAAAAAACTCAAATATAGAAAAAAATTAAATAAACTAAATATTTTTATAAAATGAAAATCGGAAAATCGGAAAATCAATTTTTTACTTATTTCAACTTTTAATTTTTTGGAAATTTTTAAAATCATTTCAATTTTAAAAATTTTTGAAATGTTTTAAAATGGTAGCAACCTTGTAAATAATCGAAATAAAAATTTGCCAAATTTTTAAAAAATTCAAAATTAATTTTTCAAAAAGTTTAAAATTTTGAATTTTTTTGAAAAAAATTTACCTTTTTAAATTTTTTCAAAAAATTTTACAGCTTTAAATATTTGAAAAATTTAACTTTTAAAAGTTTTGAAAAAATTTTACATTTATAAGTTTTCGAAAAAAAATTTTAATTAAAAAAAAAAGTTGAAAAAGATAAGTTTCGAAAAAAATTCAAATATTTAATTTTTTTTAACTTTATTGAAAAATTTTTAAATTTATATAATTTCCCAAAAAAAATTTACAATTTAAAGTTTTCAAAACAGTTTTAAATTTTTTAAGTTCAAAAAAAAATTAAAACAAATAGTTGAAATTTTTAAGTTGCGAAAAAAACTCATATATTTAATTTTTTTATTTTACATTTTTAAGTTTTGAAAAAATTTTAATTTTTATAATTCCCACACAAAAAAATTTACAATTTAAAGTTTTCTAAAAAGTTTTAAATTTTTTATGTTCAAAAAAATTAAAATTTTTATATGCATATATTTTGAAAATCAAGCAACTTTGAAAAAAAAATTTAAGTTTTTGAAAAAATTTAATAATATAATATAATTTTTAGGAAGTTTTTAAAGTATTGTACAATTAAATTTTATTTAAATGCTTAAAAATTTCAAATAGTAGTATAAACGTTTTAAATAGTAGAAACAAAAGATTTGTAAATATTTCAAAATTTTCATAATTTCATTTTTCGAAAATTTTCAAACTTTGAAATTTTCGAAAATTGAAATTTATTTATATGTTTTAAAAGATTATAAAAGCTAAATTTTCAATTTATTTTTATTTTAAAATAAATTTTTTAATGAATAATTCCGACTTCTTTTTTAATATTTTCGAAATATTTTTTTTTCCCCGAAAAATCGCATCTGGCATCATTGTTAACCACAAAAAAAAAAGACTATATTTCACACCAGTTATTGCATTTCAAATAACCTTCAATATAATTTACCACAATGGTATTTAGCAGTATTCAAATATTTATTTATTAGTGCATGAAATGCACATTACCATATATATATATAAATAAGTTTGGAAGTATCATATATGAAATATTAATAATAAATTATTTGAGATAACAAAAAATGTGAAATTAATTAAATTTATTTCTTTGGGCGCATTATTGTTGTTGCTGTTGGTATTGAAAAAAATGCATGTGATATTATTTGAAAATATTTGCAATGCATTTTGGAGGCTTACATACAAACCAACAAACATATTCATATATGTGTGTGTGAATATGTGTTGAGTATGATTTTAAATACAAATACACATACACTTATGTGTGCGTATGTATGTATGTAATGCTAAGTGCAAACTGTTGTTATATAATTTAAAAGTTGCTCTATTGCCTCGATTTGATTTTGCGGTTTTTACATACACACACTTATGTGCATACATACATCATATATGTGGTGTTTATGTGTTTCTTTGTGCATTTTGTACTTCAATTTATTGCTTTTGACACGTTTTCTTTTTTGGAAATGATAATTGGTAGTTTTGCGGCTTCATATTGCATTCATTGCATTTTTAAGGAATTTTTTTTTTTTTGCTTGTTTGTATGTATTAGTTGGTTATGTGTGTGCTTGAAGTTCATAATTTTTAAACATTCTTTGACATTAAAAATTTATAGAGATTTTTGCGAGAGTTTGCATAAATAATGATGAATGGCGAATTTTGTTGGAAATAACGACAACAACAAAAATTATAAAAAATTATAAAAAAAATTTTAAAATTAGAAATTTAAAAAAAAATAAGTTAATAAAAAATAAAAGTAAAAATAAAAAAATAATAATAATATTTAAAATTTAACAAAAATCGACCAATAAATTTGTAATATATTTAAAAATGTTTTTTAATCAGATAATGGTTTTTAGTAAACAAAAAAATTACATTTAAATATTTTTTCGCTAAAAATCTAAGCATCATCTTTTCTGAAGCAAAAAAAATGTAAAATTTTTTTTATATATAATTTTTTCTTATTTTTTTTTATAAAATTTTTTCAATAGCATTGATTTTTTTAAATGACAAAAAAGCAATAATAAATTGGTATTAAAATACTAAAAACTTCAACAAAAAAATATTTAAATTAATAATTAAATATTTCATATAAAAGTTAAATTTTTTTTCTTTTTAACAAAATTTAAAATTATAATTTTTTAAATCGCAAAAATGGATGCTAAGAAAAATAATATAAAATTGTGGTAAAAAATTAGAAAAATATAGCTTTGATGTTTGTTATGCGAACGATATTCGAGCGAAAAATATTAATTACTAATTATTTTTTACAAAAATACTTATTTTTTATTAGAAAGAAAATATTTAAAAAGAAAAAACGACAAAAAGGGTAATTAGAAAAATTTAAAAAAAAATCAGTTAAATTTTTTTTAGTAAAAATAAATCCAATTTAAATTATTTGTGTCTTTCCAATTTAAAAAAAAAATTAAATTAAATTTAGACAACAATGGCACTGCAAAAATTATTACCACAGACTGCAGTGAGCAATATATTTATGGATAAATTGCAAAAAAATGTTTTAAATAAAAAAATTGTGTTTTTTTTTCTTACATAATATATTTTTTAACTTAAAAATGTTTTAAATTCCAAAATTAAATTTTCGCATAATTTCCAATATTTAGTTTAAAAAAATAATTAAAATTTTTAAGTTTTTGAACAAATCGAATTATTAAACTTTTTATTTATATACAAACTATTGTTTTCTAAAAAAAGGAAATAAATAAATGTATGATGTATAAAAAATCTACTTTTTTCCATAAAAATTTCTTTTATATAAATTTTTTTTTGAAAAAATTTCTTTTATATAATTTTTTTAATTTTATTTTATTTATTATTATTATTATTTTTTTTTTTTTTTTTTTGAAATTTGTAATTACATTTTCCTTTATGAAAATTTTGTTAATGAATTAATAAAAAATATATTTTTTAATATAATTTTTTTTTTATTAATATTTTTATATAATTATATTTAATTATTTTTTTTTTTAGTTTGTAAATAAATTTTTCTTTTGTAAAATCTTTAGCAAGAAAAAGAATTTTAAATGTGGAACTTAGACAACAACAGCACTGAGGACTAAAGTTATTACTGGAAACTGAGCAAAATATGTAGGAATAAATTGCAAAAAAATTTAACAAAAAATAAAACTAAAATCATGACATTTAAAATTCTAATAATAAAATGCAGCAGAAAATTTCAGAACAAAATGCCATTTTCAACATTTTATGCATATTTTTCCATTCACCTCTTACTGACTCAACTGCACTACCATACATATAAGCTTGCATGCCAGATTTTTTATTTTTTTTTTTATTTTATTTTTTTTTTGTAGCTTGCCACTTCATTAACAAATGAATAAGAAATGCAAACAACATTTTACAATAAGTCAAAACAAAGCAGCAGCATCATCAGTTGCTTGCCTGCCTGCCTGCCTGCCTGCCTGATTGGAAGCTGGAGCGACAGAAGACATAATACATAAAAAATACAACAAAAACAAGCCACAGCAGTAAGCAACATGTTGAGCGACTTTTTTACACCACAAAATTTTTTCATTTTTCTTCCCATTTTCTGCACTCGTCTCATTGCCATTGCTGAGTTGTTCTTGTTAATTTATGTGCATCATTTAAATGCCATCAGCGGCGGAATAACATACTCGTACATACAATACATACAAAAAGAAAAAAGAAAAAAATTAAAATTGAAAAACATATGACAAAATACTTAAGTGCCAGCGCCACTGTGCAGTACTCACAGCCCACTTCTACTCCCACTCTCCCACTCTCTCCATAGTTCGTCGGCTCAACAGCCTCCCTAATGAATTGTTTGCTGCGCATGCAGCGTATGTAACATACACATGTGTCAGCAACTTCATTAAAATGATAACAATTTTTACAGACTGCCAGCAACCACCATCAGCGTCGGCGAGTGATTTTTACATTGCAAAAATGTTACATGAATGGCGTGGAAAGTATTAAAGGTTGGGAGGGGGGATAAAAATTATGCTACAGTCAGCAGTAATTGTCAGAGGTTGGCAGCCAGGCGGGCATTATTGCAGAAAAGGGTTCAAAATTTTTATAATTTTTATAATTCACTTTTTGCATTTTTTTTTAAATCATTTATTAAAAATTTTTTTAAATTTTTTTATATATTTTTTTAATTTTTTTTTTATTTTTTAATTTTTTTTTTAATTTTAATTAAATTAATTTAATTTCAATTTTCTTTTTAGTTTTAATTTTTTTTTCCCTTCTATTTTGTTTTATTTTTTTTAAATTTTATTTTTTATTTTTTTATTTTTTTTTTATTTTTATTTTTTCGTTTATTTAATTTTATTTTTTTTCTTTTTTTTCTTTTCTCATTTATTTAATTTTTATTTTATTTTATTAAAAAAAAAAATTTCTTTCTTTTGTAAAAAATATAAATCGCAACTTCTCAACCAGCGCCATGAGCTGCATTCCCACCTTCTCCCATCCAATTTTACACTTATATTATTTTCTCCACACTTCTCAGATTGTTTACCTGCGCTGCACAGCAGGAGGGTTGCACTGCGGCGAAAAGAATTGATGTAAAAAAAAATAAACAAATCAAGTGCGAATGAGCATTAATGACTGCCGCCCGAATCGCGCCAGAAGAGTCTCTTCTATGGAGTTGTGAGTGTAATGCCGCGTTCAGCTTCGCGTGAGTCATCATGTGTCGCATGTGTCATCGACAATCAACAGTCGTGTTGTTGAGCGCATCTGTGCTCCGTTTTCTCCGCCGCCGCTGCTCGCTCTTGTTCCACTTGTTCAAACGCTTTATGAGTTTTTCCCTTGACATTTGCAAAAAAAAAAAACTGTTATTCGCTGAATGCTTGACTGCAAAAAAGCAGAATGGAAGCAAGCGAAAAAAAGTGTTTGCAAAAATATGCAGGGTTGCTCATGCTGTATCCCTTTACAAATACTCGTTTACAACCGTTTCACTTCGTTTTCTTTCCTTCTCTCGCCGCACCTTCAAGTGGCCGGCTCTGTCACTACTTCGCACTGACATTTGTAGGTTTTCCAAGGTGCAATCTACAAGACATTTGTCACCTTTTTTTTCTTGCTCTCCTTCCCTTCGTGTGCTCGTGTTCTCGTGTTGCTTTCAAGCACTCAGTAGTGCTTTGTTTGGATGCTTTATTGGCATTTTTCTCCTCACTGCTTGTCATTTACCTTATTTCTTTTTGCTTTCTTTCACTTTCAATCGGGGTTTGGCGGAGCGAGGGGAGCGTGGAAGCTACAAAAATGCTTTGCAGGGTTGCAGTTGTGAGGTTTCTTTGCAAAATAAATTAATTTAATGGATTTTGATGTTTCATTTTTCAGTTTTTCAACTGGTCGACCTTTCTTAGAGCAAAAGAAGTTATTTCAATTTTGTGTTGAAAACGTGCATTTAAGCAGCTTTTTGTTTGTTTGTGTGTTTGATGAAAGAGTTTTCGATAATTATTTCTTGGAACGTAAATTACCGTTATTCACGCTTAATTACCTTTTTATATGCTTGAGTGGTCATCATTTATGAATAATTCTCAGAAAAACAATTTTATCGTAAGGAATTCTTCAAGGTTTTTTCTCTTAGACGCATTTTTTTTAATGCGATGAGATTAATTTAATTTTATTTTTTTTTCCTTTTTATTTTGATTTTTTACTTTGTAATTTTTTATTTATTTATTTTTATTTTTTTCATTTTATATTATTTTTAAATTTAAAAAAAAATTTTTTTAATTTTTTTTATTTATTTTTATTTTTTTATTTTTTTTAAATATTATTTATTTTTTATTTTAATTTATTTTATTTTATTTTTTTATTATAAACAGCTCAAATTAACAGCACATTCGAAAAGTCCTCGACCTGACACATAGATGGCGCTACTAGAATTAATTAATTGATGATTTTTAGTTAGCCCTAACCTTCAAAAGACGCGTGTATAAAATTGATAGCTGTCGGATCATTAGTTTGTGATTTATAGCATTTTCATTGAAGCAACTTTATTTATTCTGGAAAAAATCGATAAAAAAGAATTTCGCGTGTTGATAACATATTGCTTATGGAAGGGAGAAAATACAATTGAAGCAAAAACTTGGCTTCATGACGACTTTTCAACCATCAAAGATTGCTGTGCTAAGCTTAGACGTGTTGAAATGAGCACTGAAGACATTGAACTCAGACGTTCAACGCCCAAAAGAGGTTGTTACCGACGAAAACATCAAAAAAAAAATCACAAAATGATTTTGCATAACCTCAAATTGAAATTGAATGAAATAGTAGACACTCTAAAGATATCAACTGAATGTGTAAATCATATCATTCACGAATATTTGGATATGAGAAAGCTCTTTGCCAAGTGGGTGCCGCTCTTGAGCTCACTTTTGATCAAAAACAACGCCGAGTTGATGATACGGAGCAGTGTTTGAAGTTGTCCGAGTGTAATAAGCCCAAGTTTTTGCGTCGATGTGTGACAATGGATTAAACTTGGCTGCCCTCGTTTCACTCCGAAGTCCACTTGGCAATTGTCCGAGCGGACTGCACACGATGAACCCGCTCCAACGCATGGAAAAACGCAACAGTCGGCTGGCAAGGTTATGACGTCTGGATGCTTATGGAATAATTTTCATTGACTACGTTGAGAAAGGAGAGACCATCCATCAACAGCGATTATTCCATAGCATTATTGGACCGTTTGAAGGATGAAATCGCCGAAAAACTGCCGTATTTGGAGAAAAAGAAAGTGCACCGTATCACAAGTCAGTCAAATCGATGGCAAAAATCCATGAATTGGGCTTCAAATTGCATCCGCTTCCACCGCATTCTTTAGATCTCGCCCCCAGCGACTATTTTCTGTTCTCAGTTCTCAAGAGTGTTCGCTGGCAACAAATTTTCGTCGAATAAGGAGGAGATTGCCGAAACTTAGGCTTATTTTTAAGTAAAAGACAAATCGAACTACAAAAATTATATTGAAAAGTTGAAGGGTCGCCATAATCAGTGTATCACCTTTGAAGGGAATTATGTTGAATAAAAAAAATGAATTTTGCCAAAAAAAATGTGTTTTTTTACTATAGTAGGCCGGGGACTTTTCAATTGATCTGTTAAACACCTGTAAACCGCAGCCTATGCGTTTAAAAAAGTCGTTGGAAATTCCAAAAACAACAAAATCGCCTGAAAACTACAGTCACAACGGCAACCGCGCATCAAGCTTTCTGTCACTCACTACCCGCCCCAGACTTTTTAAGGTCTAACCAACGCTAGTCACTACTGTCTGCTTTACCGTTATTATTATTGTTATTGCTTTGTTGTAATTGTCGCATCAATAAATAATGCCAAGTTATTATGGCAAATGCATAATAAAAACATTTAGCGTAGGAAGAGCAGCGTCAGTAGTTAGGGCAAGGAGCTTTTCCCCCGAAACAAAGCACAATATAGCCAGTGCAAATGCAAGCCTCGCTCGGCTCGTTTATGCGGCAATCGGTGGCACGTCGGCGGCAATTTTCACAAATTATTGTCACTAATGAAATGTTCGTCATTTCCGCTTTGTCTGCGTGCGACAGGCAACATTTTCTTCGGTTTCTTATTATTCATGCTTTTTTTCGTTTGTAAGCTCATAAGC
This sequence comes from Neoceratitis asiatica, assembly GCA_030068015.2. Taxonomy (NCBI): domain Eukaryota; kingdom Metazoa; phylum Arthropoda; class Insecta; order Diptera; family Tephritidae; genus Neoceratitis; species Neoceratitis asiatica. The sequence goes on along the minus strand of CM061525.1, from coordinate 95,089,020 downwards.
TTCTGTAACATTGTTAGAGAATTTTACGGTATTTTTTTGTCGCTGTTTTGGCTTGTTAAATTGTAAGTTGGCATATTTGTACATGGAATTCTTCTTCTTCTTGTTCTTTTATTTATTTTTATTAGCCTTTTGTCTGCCTGTCATTTTATAGTGAGTGAGCTTTTTGTGGACTGCCATGGCTGTGGCTGTTTTCAGTTAGTTGGACTTTTCATACAGTTGATTTGGCTTTTGTTTGATTTGAAGCGTGTTGCAGTGCACAGTGTGTCGGTTTCGAGTTTTTAGTGCAAAAAAATATGGCAAGCTTCAGGTAGAGAGCTTTATATACAAAAGCTTATTTTTCCTTAGGCTTTAAAGAGTTGATCACTGAAATATTTTTCTATCTACTACAACAACTAAGGCTAAAATTGTCTATAAATTATTATTTCAATCAGAAAAAAGCTTTACTCTGTACTTCTCAAATGGTTTATGGCTTTCTATTATATTTAAAATTTTTGTTGAAATATTCAAAACCGTTTGACGTTATTTTAAGGGAAGATAAATGGTACCCAACTTTTTAATTAACATTTTTTAGCGCAAAGTAATTATTTAAAGCTTTGAAAGAGAAGCTTTTGCTACTGAAAGTTTTAAAAGCTTTGTAAAGGAAGCTTTCAATTATAAAAAAATTCTCTTCCTCATGTCTATAAGCCATAAGACAGTGAATTGGAAGCTCCTGCTAAAATATTTCGCGCCAAAAAACAATTTTTAATTAATATTTCATTCAATAAAAACCTCAAACTTGTACTTCTCATATGGTTAATGAATTTTTTTTATTGAAAATACCTTGGATACCAATAAAAAACTATTATAGCATAAGAGAACTGATCTCAGTATGGGCACAACCAAAATCAAATTAAGCTGAAGATCATTCAGATAGAAGTAGTCCCTGCACGCCATCTATGACGGCTCTAGCGACTTTCTGTTCAAGCGCCTTCAAGATACAACCAACAGAAAGCTTTGCTTCACCGTCTATATGATTGGAATTTGGCTATTTTCTCCTCAGTAGCTCAAAGAACGCCAAGGTCTTTATATGGTGTAGTATTTTTGAAGTAACTTCTCCCAACCACTTAAGTGAAGACATTGGTAAGTAAGGCTTTCGTAGTGAAGAACTCATTATTGATACAATCTACAGATTATCAGAGTCTCGTAGTGTGTTTCAGCTACCGGTATGTGGTCAGAGCTACCAGACAAGATTGAATGAGCCAAGTCACTGACCATTTAACTTCCTCGTGAACGTGGTAAGATCGGTTAGCAGTTCTCAAACTCGAGACGAGAAGGTTTCAAGTACATAGAGCTTAGTCGTTCCGTTTTCTGATATCCTAAGAGGGATATTGAAATTTGTCTAGCAACTTTTCCATTTTCTTCAATTCAAGCACACTGTGTCTACTACCCCATTATCAACCCCACCTGCTTGACGGCCTAACAATCTGTTTCATGGTTAGTATGTACAATAGACTCGTATGTCCTACGCGACAATAAAGACGAGCACAATAGACAATAGACTCGGCTGTCACACATCAAATGGTTGGTAAGACCACAGAGTAGGTTTATCATATCACCAACATAGCTAGTACCCATTTACTCAGGGAAATAAAGATAGAGCACAGCGTGAAAAAGCAACAGTGTAGCCAAAGAGACATGGACTCCAATGGCCGCATCGTGCGCTCGGCTTGGTCTGAGGTATTTCATTTCTTTTTTTTTTTTTTTGTCTTCCGTCTTCCGTTCATTACAAGCGCACGCTTCCGACCAGCCACCACAGACAAGCATGACCAGACGGCCCGTCGACTGGCTGTCATGTTGGGAAATACAAGTAATTTGTTGTAGTCTGTTGGGTAGGAAGTGGTAGAAGTGGGGTTTGAAAACTTGCTAGACATATCAATATAAGAGCTTAGGAGGAGGCCAGAGAGCTTTAAAGGAAATAAAAATGTGGGAAAATAAAATTAAAGCAACACCCGAAAAGACCGCAGTTATTTGAGGTGGCGCACGTTAGGTGAGACAGTTCGTGTAAGCAAGTAGGGTAGACGGCCCGTTAGGCGGCCGCAGTAAGGCCGACAGGATGCGGTAATAGATAACACTAAACGGACGATAAGTGGCCCCTCAAGCAATGGTGGTGCTGCTGCTGCTGCTGATGATGATAATGATGATGATGATGATAATATGGGAAATGGTTGAGTGATAAAACCTCGCATACTTGTTGGCTGTAAAATATTTAACACTCTGGCGTCTCCTCCTCCTCCCCTTCCTCTGTGTGGTGCGCAGAGAGTGTGTGACTTTTGTGTGCCTGTGTTTGAGCTGAGCTCACTGAGAGTGTGAAGGGGAGTGTGTGTGATATTTCAAGTGATAAAAATAACTGTGGTTATGCGAGCGGCAGGAAGTGGAGGATTGTGGAGGAGGAGGAGGACGGCGCAGGCTGAATAAGATGTTAGACACTTGAAAGGAGCAGCATCAGCGAAAAATCTCCGCACTAACTCAGACTTGCTCTCCCCTCTAAACCAAATGCAGTTTCGAGCCGCACAAGCTCTTTAAAGCACATGCAGCTGCAAGGAAGTAGCCTCTTGAGCTGTGGAGCACGGTAGATCCGCCACACAACGGAAGTGACTGACGCACTGACTCTTTTAGCGGTGTGTGGTGCTTGAGGTAAACTCAGGTCCTTAACGCTGAATGCCATCTATGCCATGAATGTCTAGTATACATAAATGAGTGAATGACTGAATAAATGATTGAGGAAAGCAACAACAACAACAAAAGAAGGTAGACAAAATGGAAAGGGAAGAAAGAAATTGCAACAACAAAAAATCCCAAACCCCACCAACAAAAAACTCGGTATGCACGCGTCTGTCTATTACTTGAGACCAGAATGAATGAATATTTGTTAAGCATAATTGACGTTGACATTGCGGTTGCCATGCAGGGTTGCTTCGCATGCCAAACCAACCACCACTGCATTATCTTCGGTCAACAAGCGGTGTGTGGCTAGTGTTGTATGCTCGCTTGTCTTGTGCTTGGCTTTACCTACCTTCACTGAGCTTTATTTAAATTTAAATTTTTGTCTTTTTGTTTTCTGCCTCACTCCACCTATATCCTTTGCGTTGGCTGAGAGGACGAAAGTGAAAGTCTAAAGCCGTAAATCACTGACTTGCAATTGTTTTTCTTCTTTTTTTTTTGGGTACCGCAAGGTGTTGAAAATTGATGCCTCATGGATTTGGTAGTAATCCAGCAAGTGACTATCAAGTTTCGGGTACTTTGAGGTGAGAAGAAGCAGAAGGATATATGTCACATTAAATTTAATAGTGGACACAATAAAGAAACGAAGAAACGAACGACAATGTGAGCGGGAGATAATTGAAAAAGGACGGAAAAGGAAGTGAAATGTGAAATACCAAGCAAAACAAGATTTAGCCATAGATTAAAAAACATAACGTGGAGAGGTTTCGAGCTTTTGGAGGAGATTATGTTTCACATAGTCGTTCAACTACTCAAGAAATTGGTAAAATTTTAAAGAAATTTGAAGAGACCGACTCGGTTACAGATATTGTAAGGCCTGTCCATCATGGTTTTGCTCGTTCCACCTCAAATATCGCTGATGTAAGTGAAAGTGTAGCCGAAGACCCGAATGTGGCTGTTCCTCGACGTTCTAAAGAGTGATCCAAGTAGAGATATTTTTCCAAAAAGCTTTTCTTGACAGATCACGCGTGAGTCGTGTCAAGCTATCATGTTACTCTTCTTCAGCATTGTTTGGCGTTCGCGTTCTGTAAAGAATGTGTTTCGCTCACTTCGCTCAACTTATGGTCAACATAATCGGCCTACCGAGCGTACTATTCGCAACACCATCACCCATCTTGGGACGCAGCATTCATTATTGAGCCGAATAGACCACGTCCAGCACGCAGTGGAGAGAATATAGCGACCGTAGCTGAGAGTGTGCACGAAGACCGTGGAGAGTCGATTCCACCGCGCCGTTCGCAGCAACTCGGACTGACGGATGGCACGACTTGGCGCATTTTACGTCGAGATCTTAAATTGAAAGCGTATAAAAAACAGTTTGTGCAAGAACTGAAGACGCTCGACCTGCCCAAGCGACATCGCTTCGCTCTATGGGCTCTTGGAAAAGTTCCCGAAGAAGATCGGACATTTTCGAGCCAAATTTTGTTCAGTGATAAGGCGCACTTCTGGCTCAATGGGTATGTAAACAAGCAAAATTGCCGCAGTTAGGACGAAGAGCAACCTGAAGAGATTCAAGGCTGTCATTTCATCTAGAAAAACCAACGGTTTGGTGTGATTTGTGGGCCGCTGGACTCATCGGTCTATATTTCTTCCAAAATGATGTCTGTGTGAACGTAACCATCAATGGCGACCCTTATCGCGCCATGATAACCGACTATTTGATGCCTGAAATTGAAGCTCGTGATCTCCACGACATTTGGTTTCAACAAGATGGCGCCACTTCCCACACATCGCATCATCTCAATGGATTTATGGAGAGAACACTTCGGTGAGCAGATAATTTCACGTTTTGGGCCGGTCGTTTGGCCACCAAGAGCGTGTGATGTCACACCGTTATAATTTCTCCTGTGCGGAAATGTAAAGCCTAAAGTCTATGTGGGCAATCCCGCTTCGATTCAGGCCTTGGAGCAAAACGTCACGCATATCATTCGCCATTTACTAGTCGAAATGCTCGAACGAGTCAACGAAAATTGGACTCAACGGATGGACCATCTGAGACGTAGCCGCGGAAAACATGTGAAAGAGATAATCTTCAAAAAATAAATACCAAAGAATGTGCTTTAGAATGATAATAGCCCACGAGGCTGACGATATTGTGCAATATTTGCCAAAAAAAGTGATCGAAATTCACCTCTAACGGATCGAAGTTTGCAGCAATTCAGGAAGCGGTCATTTGTGTGATTTAGTCTTTCACGTATAGTGCTGAGCTTCAAACTTTGTAATAAAATTTTGATTTTATGGGGAAAAAAACTATTTTAAGTACATTTTATTTACATTTGTTTTGGAAACCTCTAAATGCATAACCCTGTATATTCAGGAAGGGTATGAAGACTTCGGTTCGGCCGAAGACAATATTTTTTTGCTTTTCTTTCTCTAGTTTCACCTCTTTAAATGAAAATTTATTAACGATAATTGTTGCTTTGTTGAATGGAGTGGCATGAAAATTATGTAATTATAAAGAAAAAGCAACAACAACACCAACAACAACAACAAAAGCCAACAATAAATGCCGCAATTCGTCAATGGCGGCGATGTCTCGACGGTGTTGTGCAGCTGAACTAATGGGTTTATAGGCTCTCTGCTCGCCGCCCGCACCTTTCTATCACATTTTTTTATAGCTGCACACATACATACATACTTACATAAATGTACATATATAAAACTATTATATTTCAATTTCATTTTATCAGCACACTAATAGACGCTTCTCACCCTCTCACTCACTCTCTCTCTCTCTCTCTCTCTCTTTGCAGTTATTCACAGTTTTAATGACACTCTCCCGTGCAAAGTCTTCGCAATTCATCGAGAGCCGAAGTGAGGCGGCGACGCATTAATAATAACAACAATAAACTCAATAACGACATCAGCCTCGTGGGATAGTGAAAATTCACAACAACAGCAGCAACAGCAACAACAATCATTAAATTTTAAGCAAGCAAACAACAACAACAACAAAAATGGCCAGCTCAAAGATTATCTTGAAAGTCTTACTCTCCCTCTGCGTTTGGTCTGTCGTCATAATTGGTCTCTTCAAAATGCACGGCACCAATTTGGTCTCACAGGAATACAGCGCTGTACCCCTGAGTGGACGCATATTGTTGCAGAAGGATATATTGCGTTATGCGGAGACAACGTCAACAACGACAGATCGTTTTGATCCCTCCGAGATATTGGTGGACAATCGAACAGGTGAGTGGGTGTGTGGGTGTGTGTGGGGCAAGTCTTTAGATACTATTCAGGGGTTCGGGAGGGTGTACTCGGCGCAAGTGCTCCTTAAAATCGGTGGGATTGCAATGACGTCGCAATACGGGGCTGATCTTACCCCTTCTTGATTATGTGAAAACGGATCAAAAGGATTATAAAGACAAAAATTTAGGTGTACAGTGCGAGTGAAAACCTTCAGAGGTCGGATTGAGTCCACGGTAGATCTTCTTCTCTAAGGACTATGTTGTAACCATTTCAGAAAGATTGGATAGACCATTATTTAGGCGCTCGGTCAAGTGCGGATCCTGGAATGGAGCTCCTGGTGCTTTAGTGTAAGGTGGTCTCTGCCATGGTTCGATACCAAGTACAGTGACGGATGACAGACTATATTAGACCGTATCTAAATAACTGGACAGACCAATTTTTTAGGAGTGGAGCCACTTTAGGCTCCAGATCGAAAGACTAGGAGCTTTGCTGCTACTAATTATGAGACATCTCATCTACCATGGTCCGGTTCTGGATATACAGAAATACCTGAGGTCTAGTGAGGAGACTTTATTGGGCTTAAATAGAGCGGTAGTATGCGCTGTGCTCAAAAGCCTAGGAGAGGTCTTGCTGAGATGGCTCTCACCACAGCAACTTGCCCAAATAGCTCAATTTGCGCAGATAAAGAAAGACAAAACTGCTCCCCTGGATAGATTTTTATCATGTTGGGACCTAACGTCCGAGAACCTAGACTTTAAATTACAGAAAAATCAGAAGACGCTGTTCTTACAGTATAATATGACCCACTCAATGCCCCTTCTCCCGCTTTAATCATCATGATTTGAAAAAAAAAAACTAATTTAATTTCTACTTTCTCTCTCTCTCTCTCTCTCTCTCTCCTCTTCTAGCCATGGACGATGATCAGCTGGTGCGTGATGTCGAATCGCGCATTCCTTCGCTACCCATCGCCTACTGGAGTAAGAATAAGAATTTCCGTCAGCAGAAATCCAATACCTGCGCCAAATATCCGTCCATCTTCGAGTTGGAGTTCAACAACATCTACTGGCAAACGATGCGCACAACGAACGGCACATTCCAGTTGTTCGGCGCCTACTATGACATACGTAAGACTTCGCGCATCGGACCGACAGTGCGCATACTCGGCATGATCGATCGCATACAACCGACCGTGAAGACCTATTGTCAATTCTGGTTCGATGGCCAGAAGGAGCCGTTCATTGTGAAGACTTTCGAATATAAATATATTTGGTACAATAAGTGGGGCAACTACAAGCAAGGCATCTATCAGCCCTATCTGATCGCATGTCAAATACCGAAACCCTTCCATGGCGTCGTGCCGAGCTCGGTATCGATGGTGGAGAAGGATTGCGATACGGCGACAAATAATTTGCGCGTCATCTACAATCGGCCGCAGGATGATCAGAAGAAGGGTTTTGCGGTTTGCGTTAAGGGCTTGGACTTCCTCTATGACGATCTCTCAGTGCGGCTGATTGAATGGATTGAGATGTTGAATATTTTGGGCGCGGACAAGATCTATTTCTACAATCTGCAAGTGCATCCGAACATCACAAAGGTTTTGAGTCATTACGAGCAGGAGGGCAAGGTGCAGGTCATACCGCTAACGCTGCCGGGTGGACAACCGAATGTGCCCGGCTTCCAGCATCTCTACCTCACGAAAAAGACGAATCACAAGCGTCAGAACGAGGTGATCCCCTACAATGATTGCCTCTACAAGAATTTGTACTTATACAAGTACATTGCGCTGCTGGATATCGACGAAGTCATCATGCCGAAGGGCAACTTTGTGCTCTGGTCCGAGCTGATGGAGAAAGTGGTGCCGGAATCGCTGAAAATCAAGCCGGAGGGCTACAACAGTTACAACTTCCGCAATGTCTACTTTCTTGACGACCAACAACACGAGCACGGCTGGCACAAGGACATACCCAAGTACATGCATATGCTGCAACACGTACACCGCGCCAAGAACTACACCAAACCCAATCAGTATGTGAAATGTTTCCACGATCCCGAACGCGTGCTCACGCTACACAATCACTTTCCGCTCGCCTGTCTCGGTGGCGTGTGCAAGTCATATCCGGTCAACACCAGCGACGCACAGCTGCAACACTACCGCGCCGACTGTGTGAACACGCTGAAGAAGAGCTGTGAGGAGTATCGCGAGAATTCGGTTGAGGATAAAACGATTTGGAAGTACAAAGACGAGCTGATACGACGCACCTTTCGCACGCTCGACACGCTCGGTTTCTTCAAACGTCCCATCGGCTATAGCACTAGCAATGGCGGCATTGGCTCGACGACACACTCGAGTGAACGGTGATTTTTGGGTAGTTGGTGGGCGGGCGGCAGCAATAACTGGTTGGGTGGCGGCCGTGCGGGTGTGGGTGAGAGTAGTGGCAGTGGCGCGGGCGATTACTATGAGCGTTGGCGAGATGTGGGCGCGACGGGCAGTAATGAGTTCTTTTGATAATTTCGAGCAGAGTTTTAAGTTGAGTGTGTGAGGTTGAGAGGGAAAAAGTAGTGTGTGCGGTATTGAAAATGCCGTTATAACAGCGCAATTGTGTTCTGAGTAAACATAAAAGCTCATAAAAGCTCTTGAAAACGTGTTTTCAACGCAAAAGCTGCTAGTAGAAAACTCTCTAAGCGCTAGTGGACTGTAAAAGTTTTGGGTTTGTGTCCAAGATAAGTGAACTTTGTGTCTCCAGTGGCGCTCAAAAATATATACAGTACACTATCGATAGCTAATATTCTTTCAAAAGCTCAAAAGCTCGCTCGTAAGCTGCTGTGCCGTTTCCGCCAGACTTTTACGCCCAAAAATAAATAAAAAATTAAAATTTAATATAGACAAAATTTGCTCGGAGAAGAATGTGTTAACAAACAGTTCTGTTGTTGTTGTTTTTTTTTTAGCAAAAACAGTACCAAGAAGTTTCTACTAATATTATTGAAAGCAATAACATTTTTAACTAACGAAATTGTTGTTCACACGAGGAATGAAAAATTCTTGTAAATTTTTTAATGAAGAAAAAGATGTTGGAAATGCGCAGAAAAATGTTCTTAAATTAATTAAATTAAAAAATAATAACTTTAAAAAAAATTATTTTAAAATTATTGATTTTATTTAAAAACTGGCTACTCAAAAGAGCTATCATTTTAATTATATAACTAACAAAAAAACTGTAAATTTAAACTAATTAAGTAAAAAAGATTTGTTACTACGCATAAACTATGCTCTAAATATTTACACTTAAACAAAAGAAAAAAAAACCAGAGAGAACAAATATGTAAAATGTGCCTTCAAGTTAAAAAGTGTACGACGATCTTTTAAGAAAAATTAGTAAATAATTAGGAAAAAAATGAAAATAATTTTAAAATATATAAACTAACGTTAAAAAAATTTATAATATGAAGAAAAATATTTCTATTTTCGATTTAATGTGTGCCAAAAGCTAAGCTAAATAATTCGAAAATTTTTTCATTGTACAAAATTCGAAATCTAAAAACTTTTAAACACAAAATTTTTGAAATATGTATATATAATACATATTTTTAAAAATATCCTTTTTTTAATATTTTGCTTTCCAAAATCAAAGAAAAAACATAAATTTTTTACAACAGATATATTTTTTAACAACTGATTTTAAAAAATTTTTTTGTTTTCAAGAAAATTTCTAAAATGTTTAAAAAAGTTTTTTTTTTTTTTAAATAGTAAATATTACAATTTTAATTTTTGTTGTTGTTTGTTTTAGTCTGATGGTAGCATCATTTCAAGCAAAAAAATTTTCTTTGATTTTTTTCTGAAAAAAAACTTATTTTGAAACCTTTAAAAAATCTGAAATTCAATGAAGAATGTTTAAAAAAAAAGAAATTTGAAATCTTAAATTTTTTTTTCATTCAATAAAAATTTTTGAATTTTTTTTTTGAAAGAAAATACTTTTGATTTTTCTTAAAAAAATACTTTCGATTTTCTTAAAAAATGTTACAATTTAAAAAAAAATTAATTTCTTTACAGTTTTAAATTTTTTTTTATTTATTTTTTTAATTTTTGCATTTTTTTTTTTTTATTAAAAAAAAATTTTTTTTCAAGAAAATTTCGAAAATGGTAAAAAAAATTTTTAATCGTAAATATCACATTTTTAATGTTTTTAAATTTTTTTTTGTTGTTTTAGTCTGGTGGTAGCATCATTTCAAGCAAAAAATTTTCTTTGATTTTTTTCTGAAAAAAACTTATTTTGACATCTTAAAAAAATCTGAAAATCGATGAAAAATGTTCAAAAAAAAAGAAGTTTGAAATTAATAGTACATCTCAAAAACAATTTTTCATTCAATAGAATTTTTTGCAAAATTTTTCGTGATTTTTTTTCGTTTGAAAAAAAAAATACTTTCGATTTTCTGAAAAATTGTTACAATTAAAATTTTTTTTAATATCTTTACATTTTTATTTTTACAATTTTTTTTTACAATTTTTTTTTTACAATTTTATTTTTTGGGTAAAATTTATTTCATGTTTCTTTTTTTAATATTTTGAAATAATTACAAAAGCGAATTTTTCTGTGCATTTAAAAAAAAATTTGTTTTTTTTTTTTTGAAAATATTTATAAAAAAAAGTTTTCATAAACATAATAAAATTTTAATTCAATTTTTAACAACGGCAAAAAAAAATTGGAAATTTTTTTGGCATTAGTTTTTGAACCTTTTTTCTTCAAATATGTTCTTAAAATCGATCAATTTAATTTTTTTTCTGCAATTTGAATGTAATTTTTAGAAGTTGCATTTTTAGTAGAATTTTTTTTAAAGAAACTTTAGAAAGTTTCAAAAATAATGTGTTTTTTCTAAACTTAATAATCTTAAAAAAGAACTTTTTTTGACTATTAGAAGTGTTTAAAAAAAATTTTGAAAAATTTAAAAAAAAATTCCATAAAATAGCGCATCTTAAAAAAAAGTTGACAATTCGAAATTAATTATTAAATTTAAATTAAATAAAATTTTTTTTCCTGAATTTGAGAATAATTTCTAAAAAAGAAAATTTCTAAAATTCTATTCAAGTTTTTAAAATCTAATCTTTACCGAAATGGTATTTCTTCAAAAAAAAATTTGGTAATTTGGAAGTAATTTTTAGAAAAAATTGATTTACAGAAATTTTTTCTGATATAAATTTCGAAAATATTTATAAAAAAAACCATATTTATCAAAATATTAGATCTTAAATAATTTTCAAACCTAAAAAGTTTATTTAATTATTTATGACGTAATTTCCCTTTCTTCTTTTTTTTTTTTTTTGAAATATGAAAATCTATATATATATATGTACATTTTTTTTTTGTTAATTTAGAATTTCGAAAACAATTTTTTAAAGCATTTACAATTGTGTAAAGTAACTTGAAGCTTTTGTAGCAATTACGAAAAATAATAATAATTTGAAATGTGGAAAATATGTTGTATTTAAAAAAAATTCGAATTTTAAAAATTTCGAAATCCAAAGAAATTCCTTTTTTAAGCATATGCAAAAAATTGTTAATCCTTGAAAATTTTAGATTTGCTTTAATTTTATTTTTTTAAACTTTCTTCCTGTAAATTTAAGAACTGTAAAATTTTCAGCCTGAAAAAAAAAAATTTTTGTTGAATTTTTTCGAAAAAAAAATGCGAATTTTTGTTTGAAGAAATCTTTATTTTTTTTTTAATTTTAACAATAAATTAAATCACTGCAAACATTTCAAAAATTTTAGAAATGATTTTGGTATTTTGCTTAAATTTACATTTTTTTAGATTACAGAAATATAATTTTCGAAGCAAAGCTTTTGGCACAAAAAATGGTATACTAACTTCTTTGTAATTTTAGCATAATTTGAAATAATGCTTTTACACCCTAAACATTGAAACAAATGTCACAAATAATAGTATTTTATTTCAAATAGTTTCCCTAAAATTTTTACATAATTCTGACGCATAAAATGTAATGAATTTTTATTGATGTTTTGCCTCACGATTTTTTTTTTAATTTTTTAATTTTCTTTATATATAATTTTTTTTGTTAAAATGTGTAGAAAAGTTATTGTTTTTTTTAATCCTCGACAATTTTTTAAATTTTATTTAACTTTCTTTTTAAATAAATTCAATTTAATTTTTTTTTTTTGTTTATTTTTTTTTCTTTTAATTTTTGTTTTAATATTTTAAATTTCTTTTTAATTTTATTTCGATTTGTTTTGTACAAAGAGTTCACTTTATAAATATTACTTGTATTATTTTGAGTTTGAAGAGTTTTTCACAATCATGAAATATTCATAAACATGTATTTATGCTTTAAAATTTTCAAACTACGCATTTATGATTTTTTTTTTTTTGCTGTTTTTCAATTTTTTTTTTTTTTTTTGTATTTTTGTGTGTTTTTAATTTATTTCTTTAATGCATTCTTTTTTGTAATTTTTTTTTGCTTTCTTTTTATTTCTTTAATTTTTTTTTATTTTTTGTGTAAAGAAAAAGTAATAATACAAAATCTATCGTAAATTTCTAAGCAAAAAGTACACAATTTAATCCCTAAGTTAAAGACTGATGGCGTTGTAAAAACGATTAAAAAAAAATCAAGCGATTTATATACATAAATGTAGGTGTATGTGTAAAAAATACGAAATAAATCATAAATGTAGGGAAAATAGTTATAAGCCAAATGAGGAAGAAGAAGAAGAAGAGGAAAAAATCATATAAAAATTATCAAAATTAACAAATAAATAGAATTAAAATAATAAAAATTATTTAATAAAAAATTATATTAAAATTAAATTAATATTAAATTAAAATCAAATTAAAATAAAATAAAAATAAAATTAAAATTTAATAAAAATTAAATTAAAATTAAATTTTAATGAAATAAAAATTAAATTAAAATTAAATTAAAATTAAACTAAAATCAAAATAAAATAAAAATAAAATTAAATTAAAGAAAAAATTAAAATAGAGAAAGTCAATAAAAAGGCGTTTTAAAATTAAAATTAAATATAACAGAAATAAATTAACTAAAGAAAATTTAATAGTAAAATAAAATAAACAAAAGAAATTAAATATAATTCAAACAAAAAAGTGTTAATTAATTAAAGAAAATATATTGAAAAAATAAAATAAATTAAAACAATATAATAAAAATAAATAAATTAAAATAAATAAATGAAATTAAATATCCTAAAAGTAAAAAAAAAATATGAAAAAATAAAAATTAGTTTAAAACATAAAATAAAAAAATTAAATAACTGAAAATATAAAATTAATTATGAAATACAAAAAAAAATCATTAACTAATAAAAAAAAAATTAAAATAAAAAAATAAATAAATCGAATAAAAAAATGTAAAATAGAAAATTACACAATTTAATAAATTAAGATAAAACTTATGAAATAAAATTTAAAAATTATTTGAAAAAAACAAAAAAAAATAAATAAAATATAATAAATACAAAGAATGGTAACTGAGGTAAAATAAAAATAAACTTAATCAATTAATTACACTGAAATAATGAAAATAAGTAAATTTTTTAATTTAATTAAATAAATAAAGTAAATAAATATCAAATTAAGAAATAAATAAATTGTTTTAAATCAAAAAAAATTTTAAAAAAATCTTAATTATATCAATTAAAACTGAAGAGAATAAAAAGTAATAAAAATATTAAATTAACTACAGCAAAAGAAAAATTTAAATAAATAAATAAAATTAGACTACCTAAAATATAAAAATAAAATAAGACAAAATAATGAAAAAATTAAATTATCTAAAATAAAAAAAATTTCATGAAATTCAAAAAACAATAATTAATTAAAATAAAACTAAAAAAAATAAAATAAAATTATTTTGACTTAAATAAAAAAATATAAATAAATAAAAAGAAATGAATAAAATACAACATCATATAATAAACATATTAAATAAAATTAAATAAAAGTTTATTGAAATTAAAATTAAAAAAAAAAAAATTAAAAGAAAAATCTAAAATAAAATAAATTAAAACTTTCACAGAAGTGCGACGAAATTTCTATAAACTTGTAGTTAAAAAATATATTTAACACAAAAAAATTATTAAAACGACACCTAGATGAATGGGAAAAAATATCACTAACAATAAGTTTTTATTACAGCCGGAAATTTGCTAAAAATAAAAAAATAAATTGAAAAAATTATATCAATAAAAAATATGTATTATGAAATTCATATAAAAAATGGCGAAAACATTAAATACATAAAATTAGTTAGTACTAGTACTTAACTGTACTTTATAATTGCATAATTGCTTAAGGCAGCTACACTAACGAGCAAAATAGCTATAAATTGGCATATACAATATGTACATGTGTAAGTCTCTTTGTAAATAAATAACAGTACAATAGGGGGTTTTTTCTTTGTTTTTTCTTTCTTCAAAAGCAATTTGTATTTTAATATGAATAACTGATTTTTACAGTAGAAACATTTTTTTTTTCAAATTTTTTTTGATGGCACATAAATTGACACAAAACTGTGATGTGCTGAGCATAGCTTTATGCTGAAAGTACGTTTTCAGAATAAAGCTCTGTTTAAGAGAGCTTTAAATAATTTTGAAATTAAGCTTTCACTGCATTGGCATCTTTAGTAAGCTTCCATAAAATTTGGAAATCAGCGCAAGCTTTTTGCTGAGCTTTTATCGCATTTCAGCACATACTGTATTGGAAAAGTTTGCACTTAAAGTTAATATGCTGAGAGTTAGCTGTTGCCAGTTTGAGGTTTCTAAAGCTTACACCAAATTTATTTTAAGCGCAAGCTTTTCGGAAATTTCAGTGCATTTCGAAACAAATGAAAGTTAGAGAAAAAAATTTAAAACAGCAAGCTGTCAACCTAAAAGTTATTAAATAAAATTAATTATATTTTTAATTTAATTTTTTTATTAATTCTTTTCCAATTTTTTTTTTTTTTTTAATTTTTGGGCCATCTGAAATTTTTGAAAAAAAATGTCTACTGTTTTTAATATATGTATATTATAATTTTTAATAAATATTATGGTATATATTTTTCAATATAAATTTGTATATTAATCACTGATTTTAAAAGAAAAAAAAAAACTTGTAAATAAAATATTTTCGGTTTAAGTCGTAAAATTAGTAAGAAAAAAAATTATTTTATATGAATTTTTTAAATATTAAAAAAAAACTATTCTTTAAAGTTACTATGCGTTAATTGTTAAGTATGAAAAAATTTTAAAATATGCACATGCATACATACAAATAAGTATACATATAAAAATAAAAATATTCTTTAAAACATATCCACTCCACTGTATAGTTGATTAAATACATATTTACGGAATTTAAAAAAAAATATTTTTTTTTACTTTTAATTAAATATGTTTAATTTTTGGATTTTAAGTATTTTATTTAAAATTTTTGTTTATTTTTTTTTTCAAAATTAAAAAATTTGGTTTTGAAAAAATTTTTTTTAATTTAATTACTTTTTATTTAAATTATTTTATTTTAGTTAACTATTTTTTTTTGTTTTCAAAAATGAAAATGTTTATATTTGGAAAAAAAAAATTATTATTTTTTATTTAAATTAATTTTTTTATATTTATTTTTTTTTTTAAGTAAAAATTTTAAAATTATGAATGGACATAATCAATAAAAAAGAGGAATGAAATAGCAGTAAAAGCACTTGAAATGTCGGTTAGTTATATAAATACATACATACATACATATATGTAAAGAAACACACACACTCATGCAAGAGTATATACTTACTATACATACAATACTTACATACTTACATACATATATATAACTACAAATATCAGAATTTATTGCAAATTAAATGAAATTTTGCAAAATATATATAAAATTTGAAGAAAAAAACAAAAAATGAAGTGATTTACATGTAAATGAGCGAAATATGAAATAAATAAAGAATAAAAAATGAAAAAAAAAATGAAAAAAATATGTTTTATTTTTGAGAAGCAGAATCTTACTTAATATTTTTTAATAAATTTTTTGGGGAATTACAAAATTATAAATAAAATTTATACAAATTTGTGAGCGCTTAAAAATATTTAAAAATAAAATTAATAAAGTATCCAAAAAAAGAATTATTAAAAAATAATTAAACAAAATTTAGTAAAAAAAATTAAAAAAAAATAAAATTAAAAAATTTTAAAACTCGAAATCCAAAAAAAAAATTCAAAAATTGTTTCATTTCGGGAATCATAATTTTTCTTATTTTTTATTAATTTTCGGTGGAATTACAAAAATATATATAAAATGTAGAAAACACTGAAATTAGTTTAAAAATTAATTTAAAAAATTGAAAAAATAATTGGTAAAAAAAATATATAAATAAAAATAAAACAATTAAATTAAGTAAAAAAAATATTAAAAAAAAAATTTTTTTTAAAAACTGAATTTAATTTATTTTATTTAAAAATTTTAAAATTCAAAATTTCAAAAATATCAAAAAATTATTTTAATTCGAAAAGCATAATTTCGGAAATCGGAATTACAAATATTTACATAAAATGTATAAAACATTGAAATTATTTTAATAATTAGTAAAAATAAAAATTAGTAAAAAAAAAACATATTTAAAAATAATAATTAAAAAGAGAATTGGTAAAAAAATTAAAAAAAAAATATTAGAAAAAATAAAAATAAAAATTTTAATTAAATATATTTTAAAGCGAAATTCTAAATTCAAAATTCCAAAAACCAAAATTAAAAAATTAAATTAACTCGAGAAGCGTAATTTTTCTTTACTTTGTTTTATATATTTTCGGTGGATAAAATTTAGAAAAAAAAATTTTATGAAAATATTTTACTTGAAAATTATATATGATATAACTAAAAAATAAAATAAATATTTTCGAAATTTAGCAAAAAAAAAATAAATTAAAAAATTCCTTAAAAATAATTTCAAAATTTAAAATTAAAAAAAAATTTTAGTTCGGAATTTATTTTTTTTTAATTTTTTTCCTAATTTTTGTTTATAAATTTTCGTCGGAATTACAAAAGTGTATAAATAAAATATATAAATGTTTAAATTAATTTAAAAACAAATAAAAATTCCAAAAAAATTTTTTCAAAAATTGTTTTAATTCGCGAAGCATTATTTTTTCAATTTTTTTTAATATATTTTCGGTGGGTGGTATTAAAAAAGTTTATAAATAATATATAAAAAATTTAAATGAATTTAAAATTTTTTTAAAAAGAATTTTAAAAATAAATTTTTACTAAATTTATTTATATTTAATTAAATAAATAAAAAATTTATGGAAAAAAATATGAAAATTAGGAATTTAAAAAAAGAATAAAAAAAATTAATGAAAAAATGAGGCGATTTTAAGGAACACCTAAAGCTAACAGGCACCCATAATTAGCGAAGAAGCAAATTTCCTAGGTTTCACACCAAGCCGCTCGTCCATTTCACCAACCAATTATAGCAAAGACATGAACCTTTTAGTACTCATATATATTAAGATTTTGCTTAAATTTTGGAGACTCCAAATGAATATGCCCTCTACTGCATATTTTATACAACTAGTGGAGATTTTTCAGCCCAGTCAAAAACCTATAAGCAAAGTTTAAAACCTAATACAAAATACTTAGCAGTGGCGCTAAAACTGTTAAGAAAACCCAACGAGCAACTTGCAGTGGATTTTCTGAAATGTATGTATTTCTCAACTTTTCATGTTTTTCCAGCAATTCTTCAAAAACTTTTGTTTCTTATATAAGAAAATAATTTGCTGCTCTTTTTTCAACACAAATCGCATAACATTTATTCACCTAAAAGCTTTTTACAATATTTTCCCTTACAAAGAGTTAAAATTTGTGGCGTTAAAATTTCGAAAATCGTTGATAATGCACTGTAAAATAATTTTTTCGCCATTTACTTACATAAATATGTTTTAAATATTATTGTATGTATGTTTTTCTTATATATTTACGTTATATATTAACACGTATGTATATACATAATTATACTGATATATTATATATTTTTTCTTTAAATTCCCTTCAAATGGTTACAAAAATTTGAGAAAAAAATCTTTTTTTTTGCTGTATAATATTCAACAATTATTTAAGTACAATACTTAAGCGAGTCGACATATTTATGTATGCACATCGAGCATAAATATGTTTCATTAATACTTTACGGATCACAACAATAGTGGGCTGAGCCAGAGACATCATTTGTGTCTAAATATTTTAGATTTTTTTTTATTTAATTTTATTTTAATTTTTATTTATTTTAATTTTTATTTTTTTTTAATTTTTATTTTTTTTGTTTTATATTTTAATTTTTTATTTTTTTAAATGTTTTTTTTTTTTTTTTTTTTTTTGTGTAAATATATTTCTCACATTTCCCCCACTTGAGCGACAATAATTAACAGAAAAAAGTCTTATTTAAAAAAAAAAAACAGTCTCATACAAATGTCCGTCTCAATCACACATAAATACAAAAATATTTACAAATAAATTAACGGTTCTTCTCAGTTCACAGTACACCCCCTAAAGTTCATTGTGCCTCCAACGTTCACCAACAGCAATAAATGAGGCGTTAACATTCACCCTCTCAGCGCTGACGCCAATTAGTGTTTCTCCGCCGTACAGCCGCCTCCGTTCTCTGCTTAAACCACCCCCCTCGCCCCCGCCAACCGTGTCCCCACTAAACCTTACACATCAAACATAACTCAAACGTCTATTCTGTGAACGTTTCCGGCTCGATGAGCGACTACCATTGTGACTGTGATTGGTTCGTATGCTACTGAAGTGTCCCAAACTCATGCTCAAATTCGAATCGAAAGCGGTTTGTGTCTGCGAACGCTGATCTGCCGTCACGGTGCAGGTGTTGGGCAATGCTTGACAATAGCGTAGCAACTGCTGCTTGAAAGCGGCTGTGGTGAGTGTGTAGAGCACTGGATTTAGAGCGGAATTCACAGGGAGCACGAGTACGGCGAGCCAGGCGTAGAGTGCGGGTGAGATGGCACAACCTGGTGGGGAAAGAGAGAGAGAGTAAGATAGCGGGGAAGAGATGGAAAAAAACTTATTGAAAATTATTATTATTATTGAGTGTTTAGTAAGGATACCAACCTGAGAGTGCTGCCACCTTGACAACAATTATCGGCAGCCAGCAGGCACAATCTGTGGTCACAATTATGGCGAAGCTGTGGGGAATAGTGAGAGAAATTGTTAAATTGATTTTTAGTGCTTGCTTGGTTTTTATTTTTGTAACGGGTGATCCATTTCGAGGTTCCCTACTTTTTTAAAGCGAAAAAAACCACAGAAAATTCAAATTCAATGGAGAATTGGGTTTAATATCATTCGGAAGGACATTCTTTGGCATTTATTTTTTGAAGATTAATTCCTTCATACGTTAGCCGCGGCTACGTCTCAGACGGACCATCCGTTGAGTGCAATTTTCGATGACTCCTTCAAGCATTTTCGTGATGTTTTGCTCCAAGGCCTGAATCGAAGCGGGTTTGTCCGCATAGACTTTAGACTACATATCTCCACAGGAAAAAGTCTAACGGTGTAATATCACACGATCTTTATGACCAATTGACTGGTCCAAAACGTGATCTGTTCACCGAATAATTCTCTCCTCTCTAAATCCATTGATTGATGCGATGTGTGGTGGGAAGTGGCGCCGTCTTGTTGAAACCAAATGTCGCGGAGATCACGACCTTAAATTTCAGGCATCAAATAGTCTATTATCATGGCACGATGGGGGTCGCCATTGATCGTTACGTTCTCACCGGCATCACTTTTGAAGAAATATGAACCGATGAGTCCACCGGCCCACAAACCACACCAAACCGTGTTTTTTTCTGGATGAGATGGCAGCTCTTGAATCTCTTCAGGTTGCTCTTCGTTCCAAATGCGGCAATTTTGTCAGAAATGGGTCTCATCACTGAACAAAATTTGGATCGAAAACGTTGGATCTGCTTCGCGAACTTTTCATGAGCCCATGCTCCATGTCGTCCTATACGTCAGCCCGAGTTGCTGCGAACGCCGCCGAATCGACTCTCTACTGTCTTCGAGTACACTCTCAGCTACTTTTTCCATTTCATTTTAATTGTTTTTTTTTTTTTTTTTTATTAGATAAAAATAAATCAAATTCAATATGGCATCACAGGTTCTCCCTCACCTCCCTACTCTCACTACTCCTATACTCCATTTCTCGCAGAAAAACAAATCTGCGACCAAGAGGCAAATAAATGAAAAAACAAACAAACAACAACAACTCACCGCGTTGCCACAACATTTTCACGTCCACTCAGCGTGCTCCGCATGCCGCCACCCGAATCGCGTATCGCCTGAAGCATGCGAATATAAGAATTCGATATGAAAATCAACGAAACGGTATTGATGAGTATGAAGAGTAGAGCGGAATATTCCCAACCCTGCAAGAGATGAAATAATAACTTTAATTTGTTTGTAAAAGAGAAGAAAAATCTGAGGTGAGGAAATGTAAAAAAAAATGTAAATAAATTATGAGCCACAACAATGGGAAATTTCAAAAATCAAATGCAAAAAAGAGCAGACGAAAGCAAAAAATGTGAAAATGCAATTCACACAACACCAAAAAAAAGAAGAGGAGGAGAAAGCAAATTGTGTAAACAAATTTATTATGCGCAATTTTTCATTTCAGACTTGTTTGAATTTCCATTATTTTTATTTATTTGTATGCGATAAAAAATGTTAAGTCAAAAAAACAAAATTGTCGCAACACATTAAAATTATATTAAAAAAATTAAAAAAAAACTGTCTGAATACTCAGCGAAAATGCTATAAAATGATATATGAGAGGAGTAAGCTCTACAACTTTCTAAAATTAAATACTTCAGTAACCGCCTAAAGGTAGGCAATGTTTTCCTTACACTTAAAACTATGAAGAATAACTACGAAGGAAAAACTTTGCCTACATTTGGGCGGCGAAATTCAGTTTTAGCAAAGACACGCACCATTTCCTTACAAATTTTTAATATATATCATAAACAATTTATGAGTGATTTTTAAATACTTTTCTACAATTCCAAAAACAATTGTTTACTATGTTTTGACTTCATTTAAATTTCTTCTTCGCACACAAATAACCGTTCAATTTCGCCTTGTAAATATATGCATTTCTGTTGACTTAAGTTATTTTATTTATTTCACTTCTTCAACTCACCTTAGCAAATGGATCGTGTATATGCAATGAAAGGCAAACACCGTTAGTGCCATAAAAATGGCCACCGAAATATTGTAACGGTAGAAATGGGAAAGCAGCGAGTATGAAGGACATGCCCCACAGCAGGACAAGACGAAAAATTATGCTGAAAAAAAGAAAAAAAAAGAGAATAAATAAATATTTTAATGGAGTATTTGAGAAGAGACAATGGCGATTAGCTAACTGGTATGGCAAAAGAGACTTAATCGATGTAACTGGAAGGAAAGAAAGTAGCAGCGAGGATTTCCCAAACCGCGTAGTGACGAAGGCTAATTACAAAAACTCTCCTAAAGGTTTTCTCGCAGCTAAGGCTAGATCTTTGGGAGGCCGAGCATGAGCTGTTGCTCTCGAATTCCTTGAGTTATTTTCAAGCTGAAAAACTTCCAGAGCAGAGCCAATATATTAAAATAAGCTCAGAGTTATTGCGATGAATGGGAACTCGAAAGGCTGCTTTCGTACTGAGCCTAAGAACTACGTATGAGAGAACGTGGAGAACTGATCTCCTCGCTGCTCGTTTTCGCAGTTATGTGGAAATGAAGCGGATTAGTTACGCATTCATAATGGAATGTAGTCTCTTGATGATACCCGCTTTGCATGCGCCTTTTTTAAATGAAGAGTCTATGGATTGAGTACGTTTAGACCGCGCTTCAAGTGCGGAACTTTATCACACATAGTAAAACAGCTCCAAAGATCTTTAGGCGACCGGATGTGAAATCTTTCTTGCCATCCTTGGGATATTCCTCACCACAGACAGCCCAGAGCTATGACCGATCATAGCCCAGAGCATCTTGTTCGATGTCTCTCACTTTAAAGTCAAGTGGGATAGAGCAAAGATAGCTGGATAGCGTTTCGTGCTTCCGTGAAAATGCTGCAGTGGAACAGTATAGTGCAAACGCTTGTTCAAAAACAGCCGGATGCCTATTCTACTAGCAATTCTCCGTAGTTTCAGCTCTTATGGTTGGAGAGATGAACCACAATCGAAGCGCTCGGACCAAAATTCGTAGTACTCATGAAGAAGTAATAGGTTTTCTGTAACATGCCACCCACCGACGTTCCATAAAACTGCTCAGAAGCTGAATCGCGCTACCCACACACCCTGAACGTGACTGAGGCTCTTCACTTCCTTCAGCTGAAATTTGCTCGTCTTATTGTTTCAATTCAATTTTAAACAAACTTTAATGAGTCCATTAACTTGATAGAAACTCGTTTAGCACTTGATGGCATCATAAAGATCATGTCCGACCAATGAGCCCATCGAGCGCATAAATATTGAATTTTTTTTTAATATTACCAACCGAGCGTCCGAGCATTGAGCGCATAAAGTACATTGAAAAATAAAATATTTACGATACAATAGGTGACGACTGGCGGGATGAGAGTTGGCGCAGAGAGGTGGCTGAGGAAGGCGATGAAGAGAGAGAGCAAGTGAAAAAAGGGATTAAAAAGTCAAGAGGAAACGCTGAGTGGCGCATACCAAACTCAAGACGAGAAACTAAAAAAAAAATGGGAGAAAAGACGCCAACCACACCGACCATCAACCGACCATAATCGTGTTAGTGCTGAGTTGATAAAAATAGCACAAAAACAACAACACTTGCACCGGTGGTCAGCCAGACAGCAAGTGGTTAGTTGAGCAATGCAATCGACAAGCAACCCAAGACATGGAGGTCACTGTACACCGTGTACACCGCTGTATGGGTGCGGGCCACCACCACATCTGGCTACATGAGACTACAGCTGACAGAAGTCACGTTTTATTTATGCAAAATACTCAATTTGAGAAGGTGTGTGTTGTTGATGCGTGTGTGTGTGTTTGGGTTGTTTAGCTTAAGGCTGTGACTTTGAACCGAGCATAAACAACAACAAATAAATATTGATGGATATGCTCAAGCTGGTACGCTGGCTAGGTAGCCAGGTATTTATTGAAAGTAGAAATGAAGGACATCCAGAGAGAGAGAGTTTGGGGTAAAAATTTAATTGAAAAGATTTTCTCAAGTCAAGCAATTTGGCATTTTTAGGTGATTGAATAAATGGAAAGTCAAGTTGGCTGCAGTTGCACATGTGCAATGGTTAAAAGCATTTTACAATATCTACCTTCCACATCAACTTTTGTTGCGGCTGAATGAACTTAACGACGGAGTATGGACGTCTTATGGTCCGCCCGTCTAGCATGATGGATGATAGTTTTCCATTTGGCCCACTTAAAGGCTCCCAGTCACTACTTTTTAAGTTTAGTTAAGGGAAATTTCATGTCGCCGCCACCAGTTCACTGTTGGAACTGTTGGCTTTAAGGTTAACTTTGGCTCAGAGCACCAAAAATTCTATTTCCAGTACTGCGCGTACTAACGGACTTCACACACCCTCCCTCTATCACAATCACCCACGAAGGTGGAGTAGAAGCAGGAGAATCCGCTCTGCTCTGCTATCTCTCTCTTTCTCTCTCTCTCTCTCTCTCTCTCTCGCTCTCTCTCTCTCTCTCTCTCTCTACTTACCGCATTTTGCCGCTATCGCGTGGCTTTAGTGGTCGTGTCACTGACATCAAGCGATCCCAAGTGACCAAAGTCAACAACAGAGTCGATGATTGACAGCTGAATGTGTTGAGAAAGCCTAAAAATACAAAAAAAGCAGCGATAAGTTGAGAAGATAAAAAAAAATTATAAAAATTAAAAAATGTAAGTGGAAAAGTAAATAAATAAATAATAAAGTAACAGCAAAAATCTGACAAATGGACGGAGCTCAATCAATGCAAACACAAAGACGGTTGCCGAAAGCTCAAAAACTTTGTTTTTTTTTAGTGAAAGACAATTAGCGTTTGTCGCTTAACAAAGTTTGAGAGCCAACGAGATAAAAATATTATTGTTTATTTATTATATTTTATTTTCATTTAATTTTTTTTTTTTTTTGACATCTATTTAATTCTAACTTTAATTATTTATTTAATTCCTCAATTTAATTTAATTTAGTTTATTGTATTTTATTTTTTTATTATTTTTTCCTTTATTATTTTATTTATTTATTTTTAATTTAATATTTTAATAATTTTTTTATATTTTTTGCTTAATTTTTGTATTAGTTTTCTTAATATTTTATTTCATTTTTTTATAATTTTTTGTTTTTCTTAACTTTTTAACTTAAATTTTTATTTTTTTTTATTTTTTTTTATTTAGTTTTTTTAATTTATTTTTTTATTAAATTTTTTATTTAATTTTTATTCTTTTTTTAATTTTTTATTATTATTTTTTTATTTTATTTTATTGTTTTTATTTTTTTTCTTAGATTTTTTATTTAATATTTATCATTTTATTTTTTTTATTTTATTTTATTTTATTTTATTTATTATTTTTTTTTCTTGATTTCTTTTATTTATTTATTTTTAATTTTTTTTGTTATTTTTTTAATTTTTTTTTGTATTTTTTTTATTATATTTTTTTAGTTTTTTTTTTATTATTATTTATTATTTTATTTTATTTAATTTAATTTAGTTTATTTATTTTTTGTTTTTTTTTCTTAATTTTTTATTTATTTATTTCTAATTTTTTTAATTTTTTTATTTTTTTTATATCTTGTCTTTTTTCTTAATTTTTTCATTAGATTTTTTTGTTTTTTTTTAATTAATTTTTTATTTATTTTTATTTTCTTATATTTTTTTTTTTTTTTTTTTTAATTTATTTTTCATTTTATTTTAAGTTTTATTTTTTATTTATTTTAATTTTTTTTTACTTTTTATTAGATTTTTTTAGTTTTTTATTATTATTTATTATTTTATTTTATTTTATTTTATTTTTCATTTTATTTATTTATTTATTTATTTATTTTTTTACTTTTTTTTTTAATATTCTTTTTTTATTTAATTTTTATTTTTTTTCTTAATTTTTTTTTCTCCTACTCACCCGAGATATCACACCACACACTCTGCCGCCATAATTCATCGTAGATTATATATTTACCACGAAATTTAATATCAGCACAAGCAATTATCGTTAAGTAGACGCCCATAAGGAAGTCGCTGGCGGCCAAATGACGTAGATACAATGAGTGTTCAACATTGCTGCGGGACTTGTAAAAGCATCGACCGAGGAGTACGAGTAAATTGCCAATAGTGGCGACAAAAGCCATTATCCACACGCTGTTGAAGGAAAGAGAAGAGTTATTGAGTAGGAGCATGGGTATGACTTAATGGAATATTTAGCTCAAAATAAATAAAATGTGCCCCGGCGATTATCTGTGAGATTGAGAGTATAAAATAGAAATATTTCAATAAAGAACCCAAGCTATCATAGGCTTACTGCGGCGTGCCCACCAACTAAACTCAACACACCCACATAGCACAAATTCAAGTAAATTTAATTCACCTCGCGTCGCTTACATATAGCGCTAACCTCAATTTGGTATGGCATGAACTGAAAGAGAGCTAAACAGAAGTCCAATTTTTTGTTTCTTTAAAAATTGTAAGCAATTTATTGCTTAGAAAATATTGAAATAAAGGCACAAATTGGTAGTGAATTTTTTTAATTAACTTTTCTCCAACCAAAATCCTCCCCTACTACCTTTTCTGACACACTTTGTGGTGCCACTCACTGCTCGCTCACTTGATTTTAAACTAATTTTCGGCTGTTGTAGCGCAAACTTTCACTTTTCCGGGCAACAGCTGTGCGCTGTATGAACTTTCCAGCCGCTTTTCAGCTTACAGCCAAAGCAGTTACAAGATACAAAACTAAAAGTGAGACAAAAAATTATTTCATTTTTCCTAAGCAAACTTTTGTGCGCGACTAAATAATTTATAGAGTGTGTTGGGAAAACTTTTAGTTTGCAGAAATTTTATATTTTCAATTTTGTATTATTTTTTTTTTTTTTTTTGAATTTTATTTTTATTATTCACTTTCTTTTTTACTTTTTGTTTACTTTTTTCCACTTTTTTCACTTTTTTCATTACTTTTTTCACTTTTTTCACTTTATTTCACTTTTTTCACTTTCCTTTTTACTTTTTTCAGTTTGCTTTTTAATTTTGAAACTTTTTTCCTTTCACTACTTGTTGTCTAGTAGTTTTCCGCTTATTTGTCTTGCACTATGGCACCAGCGAACAGCTGGTAAATAGACGCCGTGGAGGAGGAGCACGTGCTTAAGAGGAATATTGTGGGGGGGGGGGGGGGAACCAAGATTTTGTATGAAAGTATAAATCCCGGTGGATTGCCAATTTGTTGTTGTTGTTTAGAAGCTACTTATTTGTTGTTGTTGTTGTTGTTGTTGTTGTTGTTGTCGCCATTGTGCATTTCATTTGCGCCTCAAATTTCTATTTGCTTTTTCGTACGTGTTTAGCCTAACAGAGTCGGCCGACGACGCCATTTATGTCGCCTACAAGTGCTACTTGCCCATTTTTTTTTTTTTTTTTTTGAAATTTTTTTAGAGTCAAAAAAAAAAAGAATTATACTGAAAACTGTTTATTAAAAAATATTTCATTAATTGTTCCTCGAAGCAAAAGTCATAGCAACGCTTTATCAATTAGACTGAAGTTTCCATTGAACTGCTCTAGTCTGCCTTGAGGCTGCCAGGGGGCGTATGAGTAATCTACTTGTAAAATTTGCGTTAAATTTATTTTATTGCCTTCTTCATTCGCACACATTTTACACTTGACATAGCATATAGATAATTTTAATTTCATATATATGTATGTATGTATGTATATATTTCAATGCCACATTCTCATTACCTCGCCGCTCGCTGCTGCTATGTAAGCAAGCGCGTTGCTTTCAGCTTTTAATGTGATTACTTCTTACTATAGTAAAGAAGGACAGGGGGGAGAGAGAGAGAGAGAGAGGGGGAGAGGGAGAGCGCGCACTCAAAGCATGTTGGATAAAAGCAATGACAAATCAATGGGAAAAGATAAAAAGTCATGATATTTAATGTGTATTAGTGAAGACCTTGGAGGGGGGCAAATGGCAACAACAACAAAAAATGAAATGAAATAATGAAAAATAGTAGACTCCGAAAACTGAACTCTCTACAGCGAGAGGGTGGCGCATTTTCAACTAAGCAAGAGAATTCTAAGGGAGAGCCTAAAGCTACCGAACGCTGATTTTCCGTCACTCTTACGTCAGAGCAGTGCAAACAGGTCAGATCAGCGTTGGGATGAAGTAAGTAGAGACGTAGACAGACGTTTGTTTAGGTTAGAAGTGCACAGTTTGGTAAATCCGCCGCGTATGATGTACCTGTGTAAATTCAGCCAACGCCGAGCCATCCTAGGGCTCATGTTATAGGATAAGTCCTCAGTCAAACACATCTCAGATTTGCTAGTCGCAATGTGCAGCGAGGTTAACTACCGCTTATCTGCCAGCATTTCAGTCCGGCTGTGAGGAGTAACCATTCTGGAAACCCGAAATCGAAAGAGAGTAGCAGTTTTTGACAGAAATCCCCTTTTCCGAGTTTTTTTTTTTTGGGTTCATTCAAACATTCAAAGTTTTAGGTTCACTTTTTTCTAGTAGTTCGCTCTAAACAGGCGTTCTCACGCAGAAACGAAAGTGGTACAGTGTCTACAGAGACCACGGAGGAGATGTAGAAGAAATTTAAGGAGTCGTTAACAGTTACGAAACTTGAGTCCACATTTACTTGCCTCTAATAACCGTACTAGAACCATACTAGAATCATACTAGCACACAGCTCCTGCAAAAAGTGGTGAGATCCCGTCAGAAAGTTACATTCCTGACTCCGCTACCTAATCTGCTGTCATTCCATCATCTCTCAAGCTCATATCATACAAGTATTTCCACCCTCTGTAGTCATACCTTGGAGGGGTGAAAGTGGCGTAGTGTCTGTAAGGGGTTCCGAAGCGACTTGGTGTAAAATATATCAAGGCATACATCAAATAGTCAGGAATTTTAAGACTAAACTGGTTAGTGTAAACCTACATACTGGTTAGGTTCGCGCGTCTAGCGGTGTGGAGTATGAGCACAGCGAGAACAGAGTAGGAACGTTTTGATATTTGGTTAGGGGACGGGCGCAGTGTTTTAAGGATGATCAGTTTTAGTTCAAATTTACAAACTAATTCAGGTTTTCATGGACTGACAATAAGTTCCTGAGCTGTATGGCTCAAAACAGAGAGCCAAAGACCGGATGACCTCAAACTCAGTAAGTCTTGGAGCAGACGCTTAAACGGATTCGGCGTTTGTATGCTACGCATGACGATGTTGTTGGGTTTGTTGTTGTTGTTATTGTATTCCTAAAAATATTCTTCAAATAGAAGTTTTTTTTAGCGAAACTTGCGGGCGACAGTTTTTTTGCCGACAAAACCCCGGTGTAAAGACTGAACTGTCGAGGGAACTTTGGAATTTTAATCGCCATTTACGACAGGCAAGCCTTAGGAAATGTAATTTCTTGAAACTCTAATCAACATGTTCACCTTGTGAGGTTTAAGATAGAGTACGGAGGAATTTCAGCTTCGTGACTTACAGGTCTATGTAAAAAAGTAGTAGATAAGCTTTGCATTGGTTTGGGTAATCTGAATACTAACAAATGACCAACCTAGGGAAGAGACAAATTCCAACTCAAACAAGAAATTATTCTTCAGCAAGGAACTAATGCGGGTTCCATATTTTCTATATTGTAGAGCAGTGGAGCTCCCTATTTGGCTTAAAAACTCTAAATGCGCAATGTAAAGTAGAAAAAACCCCGAACAGTTAAATATATTCGCTAGTAAGGGCAGGGTTACCACCCTACTACAAAATTTCAATGAAGACAGAAATATTATTCTACATAAATTGCGTCAAACGATGTAGGGGTTTAAACAGGCATATTTTTGAAAATACTTTTCGGTAGGGTTGCCAACTGTTTCAAATTATTTATTAAATGCTAGTGATAAATAAGCGAAATTCTACGTAAGGCTAACAAATTAAACAGTTTTTGGCAGACTTTAAGTAAAATAATATTTTGGCATAGGGTTGCCAGCCGTTTGTACCATAAATTATCATAAATAACAAATGCAATGAGCAAAGAATATAAATTTTGAGCAAAGGCCTCACAGTAAAGAGATTCCAACAAGTTTAATTTTGAAAAAAAAAAAAATATTTCAGCAGGGTTACCAGACATCACCTCAAAAAAATGTGCCACATAAAATGCAAAAAGATAGAAAATAAAAAATCAAACTCTAGAGGTTTACGCAATCTGCAGTTTGAAATTATGTTTAAATAGAGTTGCCAACTGTTTAAAAAATATTTCACAGCAGGGTTGCCAACGGTTTTTGTATATTTTACGAAATAACATTGATGAACAAGAGAATTATTACAGCAAGGGCTAACATATAAAACAGTTAGTAGGTAAGCCTGTAGTTTGGTAATATTTTTGAGCAGTGTTGCCATCACTTCAAAAAAATTTACTACAAAAAATTCAAAAACGTAGAAAATATGGATATCAAAGTCTCTGGGTTCACGCAGTTTCAAGTTTAAAAATTATGTTTAAATAGTGTTGCCAACTGTTTAAAAAATATTTCTAAGCAGGGTTGCCAGCTGTTTGTATATTTCACGAAATAACATAGATGAACCAGGAATTTGTTACAGCCAGGGCTAGCAAATAAAACAGGAAGTAGGTAGGCCTGCAAGAAGATAATATATTTGAGTAGTGTTGCCAACTTCAAAAAAAATTACCACATAAAATTCGAAAATTTAGAAAATATGAAAACTAAACTGTAGCGTTTTAAGCAGTTTTAAGTTTAAAAATGATGTTCAAGTAGAGTTGCCAACTGTTTAAAATTATTTCTAAGTAGAGTTGCCAACTACCTGAATTTTCATTCAATAAGCAATGCTTAAATTAGTAAATTATTACAGTTTGGCTATCAAACTGCAGAGATTTGAGTTAATTTTGAAAATATTTCTAAACAGTTTTGCCATATTTTACTATTTGATAAAATATTAATAAATAAATAAAAATATTTTATAAAAAATTATTAGAATATGACGATTTGGGTAAACTTGAAAGTTGAAAAAAAAATGTTTTTTTTTAAACAGCGTTATTAACCTCCGACCCTCAAACAACTCTAAATTCCCCCCACTCAAGCGTGCATATCATTTTCATGGCTTTACCATTTTATTTCAAATATAACTTAATCAAATTCTGCAAATTCTCTTCCCCCACTTAAACGAAGCATCCCTGGCGGGAGGGTTACACTACTTACCTGCCGCGCAATATTTGATTATCCAACAAGTGATAAGTGCTACTAATACCATCGCCACGCGGCTCACAGACGCGCACGTGCAGGGCAGCGCGACATAAATGGAACCACGAGAAGTAGCTGCAAAATAAAGCAAAAAAAAAAGTATAAAATATTTCGAGTTAGTCGAGTGATGAGCTGTGTATGTGAAAGCGAGTAAAATGTCAACATTTGCACAGCGTCAATTCATGTGACGCACCAAGTACACACACACACACACACCCAAATCAAATCATACATATATGCAAGCATTTGCATTGTTGCTCTCCACTCTACTCACATATAATTCAAATTGGTTAGATTCTGCAAGACACGCGGATCCAATGTCTTGAATTCATTGCCCGTCAACAGCAGCGATGTGAGATTCTGCATGCAATCGAAGGCGTGCAACTCGAAATGTGCCAAGCGATTGTCGTTCAGGTGCCTAAAAGTACGGGGTAGATAGTGGATGGGAAGAAAGAGGGAGAGAGAGAGATGAGATGAGATGAAAACACAGTTGCAGTAAGAGTTGCCTTGAAATGAAAATGTTTCGACTAAAGCCATCATAAGCCGCAAGCAGCTCAAATGCTATGAAATGCATATGAAAGCAATGCCTGAGCACTCTTGCTGGCTAAAACATCAAGATAATCCATGCAAAATAGTTTAAAAAAAATACAAATAAAATTAGATCACAAAAACTGAGTTAAAAATAAAAATAAAAATAAACGTTGTGAGGAAAGTCATGGAGAAATGAAAGTTTATTTGATGTTGAGTTGACTGAATTGAACTGAATTCAAAATTTATGCATTTCCCGCGTGAAGCTAAAGACTTTTGTCAGCTCAAACTCATTGCAAATGGAATTTCACATATCAAAGCACTAAAATACTGTCGCATGTATGGGCTCTCAAGCCTTTCGTGCATTAATTAATTATTATTAATTTAATTTCTTTTCACGAGTTTCAATTTAAAATTATTTTAGCTTTCTTCAATTTTTTTATATTTTTTTAAATTTTTTTTTAAATTTCTTTTCATACAATTTTTTAATTTTTATTAATTTTTTTAAATTTTTTTTTATATTATTTTAATTTATTTTATTTTGGTGGGTTTGTGGGCCGGTGGAATCATCGGTACATATTTCTTCAAAAATGATCCCGGTGAGAACGTAACCGTCAATGGCGACCGTTATCGCGTCATGATAACCGACTATTTGATGTCTGATCGATTGGCCAACAAGATCGTGTGATATCACATCGTTAGACTTTTTCCTCTGGGGATATGTAAAGTCTAAAGTCTGTGAGGAAAATCTCGCTACGATTAAGGCCTTGTAGAAAAACCGCACGCGCGTCATTCGCCATTTACGAGTTGAAATGCTCGAACGAGGCAACAAAAATTGGACTCAACGGATGGACTATCTGAGACATAGCCGCGGTCAACATTTGAAAGAGATCATCTTCAAAAAATAAATGCCAAAGAATGTTCTTTCGAATGATAATAAACATTCCCCATTAAATTTGAATTTTCTGTGTTTTTTTTTTCTTTAAAAAAGTAGGGAACGTCGAAATGAATCACCCGTTATTTTATTATGTTTTTTTTTTAAATTTATTTTATTTTATTAATTTCCAATTTATATTTAATTTTTCAATATAATTTTTTTTTTGTTTTATTTCTTACTTATATGCTTTTAAATTTTTTTGACGTATTTAATTTTTTTATTTATTTTAGTTTTTTGTGCAATTTTTTATAGTCTTAATTTGATTTAAATATTTTTGTTTAAATTTTTAATTTTTTTTATATATATTTTTTAATTTACTTTTTATTTTTATATTCATTCTTTTTCTTAATGTGTTTTATTAATATTTTTTTTATAATTATTTAATTCCATTTTTTTATTAATTCATCATTTTATTTTTTGTTTTTTATTTGTATTGTAATTTTAATTTTTTTAAATTTATCTTAATTTATTTTATTTTATTTATTTATTTTTTGTTTGTTTGATTTTAATTACTTTTTTTATTTATTTTTTATTTTGATTTAATTAACTTAATATTAATTGATTTTATTTTATAATTTTTATTTTTATTCTTTTTAATTTTTTATTTTTATTTTTTTTATTTAATTGTTTTTTACTTTATTTTTATTTTTTATTTTATTTATTTTTGTTTAAATTTCATCTTATTTTTTTAATTTAATTTATTTTCCTTTGATTTAATTTACAATTAATATCACTTTATTAAATTTTATTTATTTATTTTAAATCATTGCAATTTTTTGTTTTTTTTTCCCCTCTCCCTTCAAATATTTACCGCTATATGTATCAAATGAACCAACACGAAATTGCCTACACTGCAGCAAAACACAAATTCTTTTTATTTCCGTTAAACAATTTTGATGATTTATTTACTTTTATTCTCTTTTACACTGGTTGGTTTCAATATTTTTGTCGTTTTTCTACCAAATCGTATGCCATCGCCTAGTATTCCTAGCTTCATGAAAGTAATCTGGCAAATCCAATCTGTTATTGATTGCCTACTAACGAGGGCATCATTGCGCCAAGATGAAGAAATATTAAAAAAAAAGCATCTGTGTAGGTGAAATGAAACGAAATGCCTGAGACTGAGCTGTCGAAATGAATAGCATACCGGTTAGGGCAGGGAGAGCAGGGAGGCTGGTGGGTGATGCATTGGGAGCGATAACAAATAGCATGCGGTAGCTGTTCATCCCTCCACTGGTTAGCTGGCTCAGCTTTAAGTAAACAGTAGCACACATACTTACAGACATAGCTTTGTTTTGGAAAAAGAAATACTCCAAAAAAAGGAGAAAAAATCCCCAAAGCAAAACCACCTGACGTACATAAATCCCATTCATTGACCCTCAGGCTAACTTATATGACCTTCATGTCGCCAGCTTTGATCTTTTTATTTACTCTGTGATTCACTTTTATTTATGTTTCGCATTTTTGGCGTTTAGCCCTTAACGGTGTCACGCATTTTTGCTGCCCAAAGGGAAGGAAGCATCTTTTTGGATTATTTATTTTATTTTGTGGATTTTTTGTTGTTGTTATTATGTCGATTTCTTACAAAAATATTTTCCATTTTTGGTGTTGATGAGAATTTTTTTTATTTATCACAGCATTTTGTCATGTCTAGGCGAGTATCATTAGCTGTAGCTGTCATCGTTGGGACGCCTATACCACACACACAAACACGCACACATGCATACCGAGTGGCACGTGTTACAACAGCAAAAATATTGGTGAACTTGATTTATGGGCAGTTAGGCATTTGGTGCGTTCTTCTCTCTGAAGTGTCTGCCCCTGAAAGTATGCTTTACGAATTGTCTTTGTTATTGTATGGAACGATGGAGACGGCCTAACAGTTTTTCTCTTTGATTAATTCATGTCAAATGGCACTACTGCGTGCCGAGTGGCACTTCTATTGTTACGTATATGTTCAGGTATATTTTGGAATAAAAAATTAATTAAATAATTGAAAAAACAAGAAATAAATAATTTAAAAAAATTAATTTAAAAAAATAAAATAAAAATAAAAATAAAAATAAAAATAAAAAATAAAAAATTAAATTAATTAAATGAAGCAAAATAAATTATAATAAAACGTTAAAATATTTAAAGCAAAAATAGTAAAAATTCAAAATTTAAGTAAATAACAAAAAAAATAAAATATAAAGTCAAATAAAATAAATAAAACAAAATAAGATTAAATTGAATTATAATATATATAAAAATTAAATAAAGTAAAATAAATAAAATAAATAAAATAAGAAAATAAAATTAAATTATATTAAATTAAATTATTTTATATAGAAGTAAAACAAAAAAAAAATAAACGAAAGCACACTTTTAAAGTTCTTAAATAATTTTGAATGTCAAGTTATTTTTCTAGAGTTGCTTTAAATAAAATAAAATTCAAAAGAAGGAAATCAAAAAAGGGAGAGTCAAAACAGAAAGCATTTAAGACATAAATTTAGAATTTTGTGATATTTTCTTTTGTTATATTTTTTTTTAAACTAAAAAGAAGTTATAGCTCTTTACTAGATGTAGCCAAAATTGCATTTTTTGGTTGTTTTTTTTGTAATTAAGAAGAAATAATAGTTAAAACAACATCTATATCCATAGCTCTCTACAGAAATTTTTTTTACCATTTTATTAGTTGTAGAAAAAGGAATCTCGAATGCATTTATGAATGGCAAAAGTGCATTATTGAAATGCATAAATCATAGCAAAACAACAAAAGAAAATTCTAGTGAAGCTTTTTTCACAATGCTACAAACAACAACAGTGACAGTTATCTCGTGCTTGCTAAGCGCTCAATAAATATTTTTAAATGTATTTCAAATGCATACTTACAGTCCTTGCAGCAGACGAAGCGGGCAGAATGTGCGTGAACGCAATATAGACAGATGATTACCGGCTAAAAACCTGGAAAAAAAGGGAGAGAAAGAGAGTGAAAGTAATGGAAATAAATTTGAAGTGTTCCACACAGAGAGCAGAGAAAACATATTTTAATTTTCTTTATTAAATTTTAAATATTAGTTTTTTTAATACTTTTAAAATTGGGAAAAAATTCAAAAACAAAATTTTTTGAGTCAAAAAAGTGTTGCGCGGAAAATATTTGTGTGCAAGTATTTAAAAAGTATATAAAATTAGATATGAATAATTAAAAAAAAAAAAATATTAAAAATTATATATATATAAAAAACACCCTTTTTTTATCAACTAAAATTAAAAATTTTGAACAAAAAAATTAAAAAAAATTAAAAAAAAATATATTTTTATGCCCATAACTCTTTTGCATGAGCAAAATTAGCCTTTATGCGCGTCATTAAAAATAAATAAATATATAAAATACAAGAATTAAAAAGTTTCCGGAAAGTAATAAAATTTATTTTGGCTAAAAAAAATTGTTTTAAATTATTCCCCATTTATCTAAACAAAAATAGACGTTTATGAGCATCATTAAAAAGTAAAAAATAAAAATATAAAAAAATATAAAAAAAATTTAGAAAAAATTGGAAAAAGTTTTGGAAAAAAATTTTTGGGGAAAAAAATTAAAACAAAAAAAAAAATTTTTGAAAAAAAAAATTTGAAAAAAAAAATTTTTGAAAAAAAAAAATTTTGAAAAAAAAATATTTTGAAAAAAAAAATTTGAAAAATTTTTTTTATATATATCCCTTTTATATGACCAAATGTAGACAACAATTTAAACACAATTCTGTGCATTTTATTGTCCAAATTCGGCAGCAATCATAAATAAGTTGTTATCTACACAGCAAAAATACATTTACACCGTTAGATTTCTATACGCTACTCCATTGTTTACATTTAGCTTTACTTATACATTTGTACACGTAAATATGCATTTC
Source organism: Neoceratitis asiatica (assembly GCA_030068015.2). NCBI lineage: Eukaryota > Metazoa > Arthropoda > Insecta > Diptera > Tephritidae > Neoceratitis > Neoceratitis asiatica. Next base: position 95,053,267 of record CM061525.1, on the reverse strand, counting down.
CGCATTAAATTTATAATATTTGTCGGCCTCCAAGCTTACTTCCGTCTTCTGCGTATATACATAAATTCTCAAGTATTTTAAGTGAATTTCCGGCGTGCGAGTGGGTGTTGGTGTGGGTGGGGTTGTGCGGGTGAGTGTGTGAGGGTATATGGACAGAGCATCAAGTACCAAACAGCTGCTAACCTACAAAGCTACATATATATGATTCAAAATTCAGAAACGTATATATATAAAATATATACATCCACATGTATGTGTGTGTGTTCAAACGTCCGTTGTGTGTGTGTGTGTGTTTGCCAATGTTGTCTATGCTAAATTTTTCAATAAAAACGCCAAACGAAAATTTGCATAAGTTTTCGCTATGCGCGCATAAGTGTATATACGAGTACTACACCCTTACATCTCTGAGTGTGTGTGTGTGTGCATAAATGCTTGTAATAATACAGAAATTTGGCATTTTGTTTACTCAACTGTGTTATTCCACTTTAATCTCCACTAAATTTCGCACACCCCTACACTCTACTCTCTCTCCCTCTCTCTCTCTCTGCTCTGTTCTGCTCTGTTGCTAATATTTTCACTTACATTCAACTTACTAACATACATACTCGTACATAACATACTTACATGTGCAAAAGCCGCGGGAATGTAAACGAATTCCGTTCTATGTCGACGATCCGATTGTTGGCCAGTGATAAAGTGTGTAGATTTTTGAGTAACGGAAACATGCCTGGGCGAATTTGATGTATGAAATTCTCGTTGAGGTAGCTGTGTGGAGTGGGTGAAAAGGAGGGGAAAAGTAAGTGCAAGAAAAATTGTAAAATTTTTATAAGTGAAATATTGAGTTTTTGGCATATTTGTAGGGCAGGGTTTTGGTAAGCCTTGCGAAATCTTACACTCTTTTCATGGAAATGAGCAAAATAAAATTTTATGAAAAAAAATTTTTTTATTTAATAAAGGTTCAATTTAATTTTTTATCACTTTATGCTTAAAAGCGTAACAAAAAAAAATTAAAAAAAATAAAGTTTTCAAAATAATAATTATTTTTTTATGTAAAACACAAAAAAATTTATGAAATAGAAATTAAAATTTTTTTATTACAATTTTTGCTTAAGAATAAATACAAAGTAAAGTTTAATAAACAAAAAGAAAATCAAGAAAAATTATATTTTTATAAAAAAAAATTTGCAAAAAAACTATATAATATATAATTTCTCTTTTTTTTTTTAATTTTTTTTTTATAAAATTTTATTTTTCTTGATTTTCTTTTTGTCTGTTAAACTTTTTCTCCAAAAAAAAAATTTTTTTTGATTTTTTCATACCCATTGTATTTCTCAACCACAATCCTCAAAAACAATCCATCAATCTGAAACTCGTTCCTTAAGCCTCATACCATGTTTCAAACATAACCTCAAACATTAAAATTTTTAAGTCAAAAAAAAAGTCTAATTCAACAAACAAATCTCAAGCTCCATCTCAACTGCCATCCGAGCCTCTATTAATAATCACAGTTTCCACTGTCAATTCACAATTAATCTCATTCAATGATACCCGATTTAACCTCAATTTAACTCCCACTACTCTCAATAGTAAAGTTTTAAAGAAAATTTTAAAAAAATTTTTTTCAATTTCAAGTTATTCTACATCTCCAACTCAGACCTCACTCTGTCCTACACGGTTGATTTTGAATAAATAAATTAAATTTTTATTATTCTTTTTTTAATTATTAATAATTTTTAGTATTTTTTTTTTATCAATATTTTTTAATAAATTTTTTGCTTAACTGCTTGCAAGAAAGCAAAGGCTGACGATCTGATGACAAAAGGCTGCCCTTAAGTCATTGGATAGGTTCATTGTGCCCAAAACTAGAGTCAACTTTTACCTTAACAGTAACTTTTAAATCGATCTTTAGTTTAATTTCTAAACTTAACCTCAATCTCAACCTCAAACTTAAACTTAACCTCAACTTTGACATTAACTTCGTACGAAATTTTAGCCTTAACCTTAAACTCAAACTTAGAAGCTAATCTCAACTTTAATCTTAACCTTAATATCGATCCAAACCTCACTACTTAACGAAATCTTAAACTTTATCTTAACTATAACCTTAAAATGAAGTGAAATAACCTCAACCGTAACCTTAACTTTAACCTTAGTCTAAATTTTAAGCTTAATACAGACCTTATTCTTAGGAATTCTGAACATAAACATTAACATTTACTTTAAAATTGAAATTAAAATTAACCTTAACCATAACCTTAACCTTAACCATAACCTTAACCTCAACCATGACCTTAGCCTTTACTTTAGCCTCAATTTTAGGCTGAATACAGACCTTATTCTTACGAACTCTCAACATAATCGTTAACATTTACTTTAAGATTACCCTTAGCCATAACCTTAACCTCAACCATAACCTTAACCTATATCTTAGTGTAGCTTAATGCAGATTTTTTTTACGAACTCTCAACATAAGCGTTAGCATTTACTTTAAAATTAACCTAACCTTAACCATAACCCCAACCATAACCTTAAACATAACCTTAGCCTCAACCGTGACCTTAACCTTTACTTTAGCCTCAATTTTAGGCTTAATACAGACCTTATCTTATGAGCTCTCAACATAAACGTTATCATTTACCTTAAAATTATCCTTAACCATAATCATAATCATAGCCATAGCCATAACCATAACCATAACCCTAACTTCAACCTTAATCTTAACCCTAACTTTAAGCTTACAAATTTTAATGCAACAAACTGAATTTTCCCTCACTTTAAGTTCGCGCCAAAAATCCACCGAGAATAACTTGTCAAGTGGCGTTGACGTATTGAGCGTTTCCTCCCTCACAGCAGTTGAAAATTTTGCCTATGGCAGGATCAAGCCCAATGGGAAGGAAACTCAAATTCCGTATGCGTAGGAAGGCAATTTATCTTTTGCGCAAATAAATGACTTTCATAAAAATTATGCATAAACACAGACTGATCGAACGTGATGGGTACGTGTGAATGAATGGTGTGCAGCGGAGTGCAGGAGCACAAGTATTTAAGTGTCAAATGCCGCGTACTTTCACCCAACAATATTGTCAGTAAACGTCACTAACGGTAATTAACAGCGGCATAAATAATTAGAAAAAAAAATTAAACATTTTGTAGGCGTCCACCCCCATCAGGGTTGGGTGGGGGAAAGGTCACTCACTACTTTGATGGTTTTGAGGTGAAAAAAATGTTGTTTGGGAAATAGCCAGGGGAGCGAGGACCTTTTAATTAATTTATGCAAATCACTATAATGGTTAAATGCGCGCTGTTACTTGGCTTATTTATAGCCTTTACTTGGTGTGTGTGGTGTGTGTGTGTGTGAGCGCGTGTTTTAAATATATTTTATTAGAATTTTTTTTCTTCAAATTTTCAATTTCTTCAAATCATGGCGCCTGAAAGCATGCTACGTTTGGTGGTGTGTGTGTGATGATGGATACACGTGTGTCTGTGTGTGTGTGTGTACTGTCATTTGTTGTAATCCATCAATCATTCAAACGTTAAGCGCAGCCATTAACAGCTCATAAATTGTCCAATGAATTATTTATGAATGTGTCAATATAACACAGGAAGCCTTTGGGACAACAGCAAAGGGTCAACACTTGATGACATACTTAATGGAGCGTTGGCATTAATAAATTCTGGTAATAGTTTAGCATCAAGTGCTCCATCAAGTGGCATTTTTTAATTAAAAAAAATTTTTTTTTTTAGTGGACCGCATTGAGGGCTGCGCGGTAGCAGAGTTATTGCTTCAACGACTCATCCTCGTCTAGGTCTCTGCAGCTGTGACAGAAGAAGTCATTACACGACACTGCATAGGTAAGGAAGTATCTTTCTCGAGTCGGTTGCCTGCTGTTCTAAGTAAATTCCATCCGACCGTCGAACTTCGAGCCGTCCGTAAAGCTGCCATCAGCCCAACTGACCCATTGGAAGCTGAATCATCACCTAGGCACATCGTAAACGGAGTACTCGGACTTCAAAAACTCCATACAGCATTTCAGTATGAAACCGCTTGACAGAACCCCCTGCGGGTTATGTTAGGGGCTAAAGAATTTATCCGCAGTAGGGCATGTCTAGACGACTAAAATCCAATAGCTACCGTAACAGTCGGGTTTTTATACCGGAACGACCCGGATTTTGATCCGGCTTAGGAGTGTCACTCCCGCAATATTCCCCGAAACCCTATTTGAAGAATTTTTCTGCGGTTACAACAACAACAACAACAACAACAGAACGGCATACCGACTAGCTTTATACACCATTCATCGAGTATCCATCAACACCTTCGTAAACTCTTTTCCTGTGAATGGCGTGCAGAGCAAGATCTCATACTGCCTCGAGAGACAGGAGTTGAGATCTGAGTACAGCAATGGAGTTTATTTCCTGCCTATCCAGACATGACCTCGAGATACCCAAGATATGTTCTGCATGCAACCAGTCTTCGCACGACGCAATGCTCTGTGAAATCTACTAATCTTACAATTCTCTCGCTCTGGTCCGAACCCGTCGAAACAGCTCGCTTCCTGGACCACTCCTTAGATGATCTCAACGATGTAGACTAGTTTTGCCTGTTTCGGAGCAGAGTTTAGTTAGCTTCTACAACAACAACAACAACAACAACAACAACATGGTAACGTATCTTTTATCAGGTGTGTCTCTTTTTGCTGGTTCGCCGCGATTTGAAGACACCAAATGAAGCTAGGTCGCTCTCAATCTGATATTTCCAACGAAGTTGATGTCTTCCTCTTCCTCTGCTTTCCGCTGCTCATACTGACGGGCGGCTGTTCCTGTTCTGTGTTTGTTGACGGGAGTGCTGGTTTATTGCTGCAAAGAGGCGAGTACTTCTCATCTCGATCTTCATCAGAGTTGTTGTTCTCAACATTCTCGACACCCACAGACATCGAAATCATTGGAGAAATGCAGTCCGTCTATCGCAACATGATCGATATGGTTGCGTGATATTCGATGCGTTGACAGCCGTGATGTAGCTTAATGAATTTATCTGGAATCTGGAATCTGCTACAACACCCGGATAGCCGTCAGTTGAAGAACATCGTTCTGGTGCGGATCGTACTTCTTTAACGACTGACGACATGTCAGCTTTTAGTCAGCTTACGAAGACATCAATCAGTGGGACAGTGGCACATTTGCCAATTACCAGAGTACCAGGCATTCCAGGTGCATACTGTCCTCAAGTAGGGGTCTTTCAAACGTTTGCAAGGGTCTCTCATCCTAGGAATTTATTTTCTTTGAAGCAAATTTTTGTGTGTGGATAGTTCACAGGGAAGTACGTCTTCTCACTACAACTCGCCTCCAAAGTGAGATATTTTTTTGGCTACCCAGACGATACTTGGTCGATGTAAGACCGTTAGTCGTGAGCTGTTTGAAAAGATTGTAAAAGAATCGTTTCTGGCCCAGCTCAGTCAAAAACTTTCTTCACTTGCGTGGGCATCTGGCGCACCTCCACACATACTACACACTCAAAAAGCGCATTTCCATGGTTATAAATATGTATGTATATAGTTCAATTTAATTTTCTCAAAATTTTTTCAATTCAAAATATACGAGTATGCGAAATCCCCTGCCAACGCCTGAGATTTTCTCTTCTATTTCATTCATCTCCTGCACTTTTTTTAGTATTTTTTTAATCCTTTCCCTCACTCATTTCAATAAAAATTTTTTTTTGTACTCACAGCACTTCCAGGCTCTGTAAATTCTGAAAAACTTCCGCCTCAAAGGTTTCAATACGATTGCCACGCAGGTCTCTGTAAATATACAAAAAAAAAAAAAAAATAAGAAAAATTACAAATTCAGTCAGTCAATCAAATTTCAAATCTATTTAAACTCCAAAAAAAGGCCTAACTCATACCAGAATATCTGTGTGTGTGTGTGTGTGTGTAATGCTCAAACAATTTTTCATAGATACCTAAGTGCATATGTATGTGTGTGACTAACTACGTCGGCAAGGATTTGTATTGAAGAGATTTTGATATGAATGATGATTGGCTGAATTTTGAGCATTTATTATTGAGAAAATTACATATTTGCAACGCTCGTGAACACGAAATGGTAAATTTACTCTGCTGCTTAGCATATACCAAGTACCCGAAGGTGGAGAGATGGACCAAACCGAAATTTATACCGAACGCAACAGAATCACGAGCTGAGTTGATTTAGTCATGCACGGCTGTCCGGCTGTCCATCTGTCTGCTTGTATATAAACAAGTCTCTTAGTTCTTGAGATATTTCAATCAAACTTGGCAATTCGGAGGACCATAGCTTATAGCCCCGATGACAACCGATTTGTTCAGATATGAGGTTTCGGCTCAAAACTCCCTCAGAAATGCAGATAAGAGCTTGAAATTTGGTACTCTACACACATTTATATTAACAAATATTGACACAAAATATTTTCAAAATCGGTCGACTATAGCATATAGCCCCCATACAACCGATTTGCTCAGAAATGAGTTTTTAGCTCAAAAATCATTCAAAAATATATCTAAGAGCTTGAAATTCGGTACTCTAGGTACACATGTATAGTCAATTATTGACAGCGAAAATTATCAAAATCGGTTGACTATAACATATAGCCACCATACAACCGATGTGCTCAGATATGAGGTTTTGGCTCAAAACTCTCTCAGAAATGCAGCTAAGAGCTTGAAATTTGGTACTCTACACACATTTATATTAACAAATATTGACACAAAATATTTTCAAAATCGGTCGACTATAGCATATAGCCCCCATACAACCGATTTGCTCAGATATGAGTTTTTAGCTCAAAAATCATTCAAAAATATATCTAAGAGCTTGAAATTCGGTACTCTAGGTACACATGTATAGTCAATTATTGACAGCGAAAATTATCAAAATCAGTTGACTATAACATATAGCCCTCATGCAACCGATTTGCTCAGATATGAGGTTTTGGCTCAAAACTCCCTCAAAAATGCAGCTAAGAGCTTAAAATTTGGTACTATACACACATTTATATAACCAAATATTGACACAAAAAATTTTCAAAATCGGTCGACTATAGCATATAGCCACCATACAACCGATTTGCTCAGATATGAGTTTTTAGCTCAAAAATCATTTAAAAATATATCTAAGAGCTTGAAATTCGGTACTCTAGATACATATGTATAGTCAAATATTGACAGCGGAAATCATCAAAATCGGTTGACTATAACATATAGCCCTCATGCAACCGATTTGCTCAGATATGAGGTTTTGACTCAAAAATCAGTCAAAAATGCACCTAAAAGCGTAAAATTTGGCACTCTACACATCTTAATTCAGTTATATATTCAGACCAAAAATTTTCGAAATCGAAGTTTGAAATTTTCTGTAAATTTAATACGTTCATGAAGGGTATAAAGACCTCGGCATGGCCAAAGATAGCCGTTCCTTCTCATTTTTTATGTAGAAAAATTATTATTATAGCTAAAAATAAATTTCATATGTGTAAGTATGTATTGTATGTGTGTATATATTGTGTTTAAATAATTTGAAGTTATTTATTGCGCAATTTGATTTATTACTAAAGTATTTTTGAAGTAATCAAAGAAGCTGAATAGTTGGCAGACAAAAAGCACTCAAAGAGTTGGCCTTTTTTAAAGTTGAAAAAAAAAATTTATAAAAAAATTATTTAAACCTTTCAAAATGACTTTTATGGTATTAAGACGTTTTGTTATTATTATTATTTTTTTTAATTTTAATAATTTAGTTTTTGAAGGTTATGACCAAAGTTATTCACGTGTAGTTGTAGGAAATTACCAATGCCAGGTAACGATTACTGTTGCTTGCTGTCAAAATACAGTTATAAAAAAATGTAAAAGATTGAAATTATTGTTTTTAAATTTTTTTTTTGTTACCAAAAAAAATTTTTTTTTACACAAAAATGTTGAAAATTATTTTTCAAAATTTTCTTTAAATATTTTGAGTTGAATTCATACATACATATACAGTAGCGACAAGTACAATTTGTGCTACTTACAATTCCGTTAAGCTCTCCAAATGTTGAAAATCGTAAGTATGTAGCTCCTTGATGCGATTACCCGACAGGATTCTGAAAAGAAAAGAAATTATACCATTTTTTTTTAATCCTCAGCAAAATAATGAAGGCAAAAAAATGGTAATAATACAAAAAATAAATAGCAATTATTCTTCTTCTTCTTTATTGGCTGAGCCGAGCTTAAAATTGCGCTCAAGTCGTTTCTTTCTTTAGCTGTTCGGCGTCAATGGGGACACCCAGTGAAGCCAGGTAAAAGAAGAGGAACGAGGTCTTCCGCTCTTGGAATGACTAGGTAAAGAAGAACCTGGCTTACACTTAATACCTTCGATTAGTCCTGAACGGCTAAAAAAATACCAAAAAATTAAAAATATTGTGACGAAAATCCCAGATACGAAGGACAGAAAAAGAAAGAAAAGAAGTAGTAGTGTGACGAGATTTCCAAATAAAAAGGACAGACAAAAGGAGCGGCAGTATGATGAAAATTCCCCGTACTAAGGACAGACAAAAGGGTCGAGAGTGTAAGGGAAATTCCCCGTAAAAAGGACAGGTAGGTAGACGAGTTAGCGCATGAAAGGAATGTCTGGACTGTCGTTAATTATAAACGTAGCGACTGCGGCCTATTCTTGAGCGCATGAACAGAATGTATGGGTCATCTGCAGGTATAAAAAGAGCGGCAGCCGCTATCACACGGAGAGACGAGTAGAAAATACAGAGGCGTTAACATTGCTGTAGCTGTGTGTGTTTTAGAAACGGATAAGCTGTGCGAAGCAGAGAATAATTGTGTGCCATAAAGAATTGTAAAATAAGCCATAAATCAGCTATAGTAAGGAATTGTAATTATTGAGGACGAAATAAACATTGAGTAAATTCCTGACGATTGAGTGGCAAACGAACAAATCTTGGGATCTTTATTTAGCAATGCAGTGAACGGACTCGAAGCATTTGGGGGGGAACCTACGAAAAACACGTTACAATATTAACTCAAATGTATTAGAGAAAATAAAAAAAGTAAAACTCAAGCAAAAGAAATTAAAATAAATTTAAAAAAAAATAAATGAAATAAAATCAATAATAAAAAAAAATTTAATTTAATTTAAATTAATTAATATTAAGTAGCAAAAAATGAGAAAAAATTCAACGTATTTAAATAAAAAAATTAAGAATATTAATAAATACGTAATAAAAACAAAAAAAAAATCAAAAAATAAAAATAATATTAAATTTTAAAACTAAAATTAAAAAAAAATATAATATATAAAATAAAAAATTTATTATTATTAACTTAATATAATAAATTATAAAATAAAAAAATTATAAATATATTAAAGAAAAAGCAATTAAGAAAAATATTTAAGTAAAAAAATAATAAAAAAAAATGTAAATAAAATAATAAAAAAATAATAAAAAATAATGTCAATAAATTAAATCAAATAATATAAAAACATATGAATTCTAATAAAAAATAATAATAAATATATTAATAAAATACAAATAATATAAAAAATATGAAAAACTTAAAAAAAAATTCATTAAGGGGGTACTCTAGTCTCGAATTTTGGAAAATGCGATTTTTTTGCATATTTTTAAATAATTAAAATATAAATATAAATATATATATATATATATATATATATATATATATATAAGATATGACTGTAAGAGAATTTTTCAATATTCAAATTATTTTCGGAGATACAGATATTTTTCTGACGCAGCATTCATAACGGCTCGGCCTTTAGGGCGGAACTTTAAACGCGTTTTTCTCACGAAACTACTTTTTTCGATGCAGTAGTAACCACAAAATCTCAAATTCTAATTAGGCGATTTTCCGGAAATTTGGCATGAATATTCTTTAAATATCTCTGTATTACATGAAGCAACAAATTATGAATATTTGAAATTTGTAATATTTTAAGAAAAAAAAATCGACAAAGTTAAAAAATTAGAAAAAAAAATCGAACTTTATTTCTGAACAGACGCCATTTTATGAAAAAAAAAATTTTTTCTCCACTTCTACAGCTTCTTAAGATAGCGATACTCGTACTAATTAAGAATCCATAATTGTTTTATTTTTCAGATGAGCACAAGGGTAGAAATCATGGCGGCGAGGACACGGCTTTTTTCCCCCTTCTCTACTTCAAGGATGCATAGCTGCATGAAAAGATTTTATTATTTTTTTTTTAAATTTATTTTGTGTACTTTTGAAATATAAATAAACAAAAATTGTAAAAAAATGGATAACAAAACTTTCAAATGCTTTTTTTATCAATTGCCGAAAAAATGCTCGAAATTCGGGTCTCTAGAAGAGAATACCCGCTTTAAAAAATTAAAAAAAATAAAATTAAAAAATTATTTTAATTTAATTAAAGAAGAAAAAAATAATTAAACAAAATAAAATAAATAAAATGAAATGCAACAGTTCATGTTCCCTCTGGAAAACTGAAAAAATACATATATAAATAATAATTTTTCATTTCCAAAAAATTTTAATATAAAAAATAATTCTAAATTTTTTTTCCAGATATCCACACTATAAATGATACTTTGAAATAATTTTATTCAATTTATTTTGCGCGCTCTTTCAACACTCCCATCAACTATACCCCAAAAATGAACTTAATATCCAATTTATATTAAAAACAAATTAACGGAAATTAAAAGTTTCTCACAACAATGGCGACGACGAAATAAATTTGCGCAAATTTTCCAAAACAACAAGCAAATACAACAAACTTGACCAAAAAGTTGAAAATTTTGACCAAAAGAAAAAGAAAAAGTTGCCTGGCATGCAACTCACCGCACTTGAGCGCCGCCAAGTGCTGCTGCAAGTTCATAAATACAAAAACACAAAAAAAAACGCTTGACTCTGAATAAACAATAGCAACAAACAAAAGCGCACAAACTGCAGTCTGAGTGCCACCCGACGAGCAAGCAACACTTTTACGCCACTTCAAGCGTCGCACAAGACAAACCAAAAACAACTCCATACAAATCGGTTGTTGAATGAATTTTAGTTTGGAAACAACAAAATTTCCACGAAATTAAGTTTCTCCAACCAACCAGCAAGCACCAGCAAATAACAACAAATTTTCAAAATTTCCACAATTTCCTGGTGGCGTGGCATGGTGTGGCGTGGCGTGGTGGTGTGACGCTTTCGGTGCACACGTAATTTTATATCATTCAAGCGAGTTGTCTAGCAAATTACGATTATGACAGGCCATTATAATTATGATTTAGGCAAATTGTGTGTCCTTTTTGTGCGGTGGCGGCAACTCTGTGCTGTGAGCGAAGGTTCGGTGTATTTTGCTCAGCAGAGGTGCACAGGCGTGAAGTCATGAAGGCTGCAGCTTCTCTGTGCTTGTAAACACCTTTACTCTGCATGTATGTATACATGTGTGCGTGTGTGTTCATGTGTGTGTGTGTGTGGTAGTGCAAAGTAGTCACTAATTTTCCCATTTTTAAGCACTTTTTATTGCATATCTTAAGGCGCAAGCAAAATTTTGCGGGGAAATGCGTACGACGCGTACGCCACTGCGTATGAGCAACTTAATTGTAATTTTAGAAAATTCTACAACAAAAGCATGGGAAATATACATAAAAAACGATTGTTAATTACTTGACGAAGTAATAATGAGATTTTTGTGAAAATACTAGGAAAGTTTATACCATTTGTTATGGTAAATTGTCTTCGCCCGCTCTCACATGGCATGCGAGTTCATCTCTGTGGGAGAAAATGCCACATGAGATTTCCTCTTGAGAATTTCCAGCACCCTCTCACCTCAACCCACTATTCTTCCTTCGCCCTCAGGCGCTGAAACACTATTCCTTGCATCATTTTTTTGTGAGAGTTAAAGTTTTTTTACATAAATTAAGTGTTTCCTGGTGCTGTATGAGCTTTGTATATGAATATGAAGCTATGTAAGTGGCAGGATATTCATAACGGTGAAATATCAATAAAGTTAAAGGTACATTAGGAAAAAAATCCATGAAATAAAATTAAATTAAAATAATAAAAAACCTCAATCCACATGATCTCTCCAACATGCGTCGGTTGGGTCGAGTTGCAGTAGTTAATGATGACCTCATTACTCTGCAGTACAGAAAAACCAAACTCGACACCGTGGATGTAAGAACAGATCTGCTCTCCTAACAATCTTCATTTCTGCCGCCTCCTTTCAGACGTCCCCCTATTTGAGAAACTCGCTTTCTGTGGAAAGTCGCCGACCCCATGTCAGCACACCTGACCAGCATGTGGAAATCTTTATGCTAACCGTACCATGGTAGTTTCTTTGGTTTTACCATCACCCCTCCATCATAAAAATAACTGAAATCACTGGCTTCACGCGTTTCCATTATTCGCGAGAAATCTTGCCATAGATTCCACCCTTATCTAGGACACCAACTACCATCGCAGTGGCCGAAATCGCGATTCCAAAGTTGACATTTTGCCAGTCTCTTCAAGATGTGGTATGTATATCCAGTGATCAATGCTGCTTGAGCGTCGAATGAAACTCACTCGCCCTGACAAAGGTCTTGCAGCACTGAGTTCCGTGCTGCTTACTCAGCTGCTCAGAACCCACACCTCCGTGACGGTTCAGGATAATTGTGGCCACGTGGTGATATGAATGGACTTCCACTAAACCCAGATGATAAGCTACTACTGGTATCAGTGGCGGATCCACGGGTGGGGTTTTCGGGTCCGGACTTCCCCCTTCGGAAGCAATGTAAATCTTAAATTCGAATTTATTTTTGCAGTTTATTCGTGTCTGATGTTTCCAAAAAAAAAAAAAAATTAATATATTTTAGGACCCCCCTCCTCCCTTCTGGAAATTCTGGATCCGCCACTGACTGGCATTGACGTTCCCGACACTCACAAAGTCGCAGCAGATGTTTGCTCATTGCAAGCCGACTTCTACCAGCTCCTCTCGCTCTGATATCCCCAGTGAGAGCCGTTTTTCTCTCTCTTCAAGTCCACAGAGAGAGTGTATACTGAGCCTACCTTTGTTGGGGGCCAGCTGTGGGTGGCATCGTAGACATTAACACAACCGGAACTGTGTCGCCTTTGACGTTCGACTATCATGCGCCTCACTACCAGAGAGACTAAATTGTTGTTGTTGTTTTGTTTGAAATCTCTTTGTACTTTCTAAATGGCTTTATACTACGAGGAGATAATCTACTACGGAAAGGTAGATAGCTGCCTCCGTCTCGGTTGTCTCAACAAGGAGTCCAAGGCGAGCCGAGCAGCGCAAGAGAACAAACGGAATTCAACCTAATTTACTACACCAACTTAATGATGGTGACAGGAGTGGGGAACATACTCGTAGACCTGCCCGGATCTTAGCGGGGGACAGAGGAGACAATTACGACATCAGCCCACCAACCGTCGCTATTGAGTTACCACACAGCCTTCTCAATTGATAGAATACCACAATCAGCAGCACATATCGCGGAGCAAAGTTGCGTTCTATCCACCTTCTGTATAGAATAATTTCAGAATGAAAGTGAGTAGAGAAAATGCAAATATTCTTTGAAAGCAATACAGAAAGGTTTCTTAACTACACACGCCACACAGCTCTGGAGCTGTCGTTTATGTGAAAAAAGCGAGAGATATGTGCGAGATATATGTGGAGCTGATCCAAAGTGCCACTGAGCGTATGCATGCGTGTGGATAATTGCGATTTTAGTTGGAATTATTCAATTGAAATATGCAATGGCTGGCTGGCGTAAGCTGTGGAATTATGGAGCGGAGCATAAAAGCCAAGCAATGCCAGCTGAAGTGTGTAGACAGTGTGTGTGTGTGTGTGTGTGTGTGTGTGGATTATGTTGTACGCATATATATATGTAAATAGTTTTGAGATTTCGAAATGTATTAAAACGAATAGGTTATAGAGAATGACTTTGGCTGCAGAGAAATTGAAATGCGAAAGCTTGGCTGCAATCCTGCTGCTTCGCATTCGAACACAAAGGGACTGGTAATTGAATTTTACGCTTATAAGCACAAAATTAAATTGTGAATTTAACAAAAATTACAGATAGTACAAACAGAGTTTCATGTGACACGCACACACACACACACACACATACATATATGTAGGTCTGACCACAAAGAGTGTAAAATGCTCGAGAAGCGGCCCACCTTGACCCACCTTTTTTGCACATTTCCGGTAACTTATGTGCCATCCATGGTCATTGGTTAGTGTTGTGTTGTATGGTGGAAAGTGTGTCATGTTGTATACGCAACTCGCATGTATAGGAAGCGGCGAGCAGTTGTGAGCACACCAACAACAATGAGCAACGCGACGGGCATACATTCCGTTATTAATTAACCATAAATACTGTGTAACAAAAAGAGCAACAATAACACTATAGGCAACAACAACAACAACATATGGCAGTCAAATACCCGCAGCTTGTTAAAAATGAAAAATCAAGACAACGGCGACACGGCGTATACGCAACATTTATATGTGGCGGTGGTGAGCAACAAAAGCGCTGCGGTTGGCAACAATACACGCTTAAATGCGTGTGTGTGTGTGTGTGCGTATGTTTTGGCATTTATCGTTGTTAATGTCAAAAGTGCACAGTTATTTTATACATAATTACACAACACCGCCAAACAGCAAGTACATACTCGTATGTATGTATGTGTAGTTGTATACTACTGAGTATACTGCTGAGCTGCTGCGTGCAAAGGTAGCTGAAATGTAATTTATAAGAAAATTTGTCATCAAAAAAAAAAATTTTTTTTTTATATATAGAAATGATTAATAGCGTCGCGCAACGAACTGCTCTTACGGTTAGTTGAGACTCACTTATGTCTTTTTGAATATGAGCCGGCACTTGTGTGGAGCTAATGAAGCGTTGAAGGTGAAATGTGCATAAATAATGAACATAAATCTTGCGGCAATCAAAAGGAAATATTGAAAATTATACAACAACAAAATTATGATAAATGAAAACTCAACAAATATCGCAAGAAACATTAATAAAGCGCTGATTGTCGCAAGAAATAACTAAAAAAAAAAAAATTATCAGGATGGAGACCAGTAAGATCCTGATTAAGGTATACTGGAAACCCAGACTTGAATAAGCTTGCTATTGGACTGGTGAAAGTGATATTCTGCCACTTTAGTAAGCATGGGTGACACCTTGCTGAAGTGGCTGGCAAGCTAATATCACATTTACCTCCGTCTCGTTAAAACCCTGACAGGTCTCCAAGTACATTCAAAGCACGTCGCCATAAAATTGGCCGTACAGGTTCAGTTGAGACCAACTCCTGATTTTGCGCCTGACCGGCTCTGAACACAAGCTCCCATGAGGACTTGTGTCAACCTTCGTGGAACCTACCATACGCGTAGACTACCTCGGGCCCTCTGACAGGGCGACTGTACATACAATCCATAAAAATATGAATACAGATAAGGGAAAATGGCAAACAATGATGTCAAAAAAGAAGAAGCGAAGTGAAAGCGAGCAGGCACCAGGAGCTACACTCAATCCCACTAGAAAGTAAGATGAGGAGACAAGGGCAATCGGGAAAGACAAACCGCCGAGTAAAGCAAGGAAAACAATGCAAAGCAGTGATTATTAAGACAGCAGAGAGGAAAAGCTGCGCTGAAATCCTAAGAAAAAAACATCCGAGACAAGATAAAACCAGAAGAGACGCACACAAAAAAATTAAGGGTATCCGAAAAACCAGGGCTAGTGCGGTATTACCAGGAGCGGAAAAAATTCGTTCGTTAATTCAAGCTTCTGCGATGAGCTTAAGAAAAACCCGCTGGACACCACCACGGTAACAGATGTAAAGCCTAAAGTGACTGTATCAATAAGGGAACTCCACTCTCTAGCGACAAGGAAGGATTAAAATCAACATATCGATACCAAATAGCAGAGAACAAGTAAGAGCCTACGTAAACTTGCCCAGGCAAATGGTAGAAGTGTTGTTAAAATCGTCACGAATTAAAATCGGCTGGATTAGGAGTGGAGTAGGCCACGACTGAAGGAAATCAATAAAAAAAAAGATGCTTCCGACGCTTTGGGTCAGGCCACTTAATATGGAACCAGACAGGCGAGCTCAAGGAGTCCGCATAAAGTGTGGCCAACCAGAACACAATAATTGAAAGAATGCATCAGACAATCACTCTGTTTGCCTATGTTCGGACGCTGAGATTAAACAGAAAAATCACATACCGAGCTCTACGAATTGTGCGGCATATAAAAGTCGTCCGCCAAAATGAAAGTCATACAAACGAATATTTTTATTTTTATTAATCGAAACGGTTTACCCACCTGCATAGATGCAAAATCGCAGATGCACTACTGATCCAAAGGACCTTGGAGAGGAAGGAGAACGGAATATGGCCTAACGACAAGAGCGGAACTGCCGCAATGTGGCTTCCTACTGGCATCTATTATTATTATTAATTTTTATTAATTATTACTATTTTAATTTTAATTAATTTTTAATTTTATAAATTTTTCTACTCACAATATTTTCAGCGTGTTGCCAGCGGTGAATAAATTTCTGGATAAACTGGTTATTTTATTTTCATCCAAGTAGCTGCAAAAAAATACAAGAAATTTTCTTTTATAAATATTCGAAGCTAAAACTAGTTATTTATATACAAGTAATTTAAATTCTGCAAGTTTTCTAAAGACAAAATATCAAATAATTTAAAAAAAAAATACTAAAAATAAAAAAATTTGAAAAAAAATTTTGTATTAAAAATAAATATTCAAAACAGAGTTAAGCCATTTTTTTCTTGATTACAGTTAAGTTGTTAAAACTATATAATTTATCTTTTTAGTTCAAATAATTCTTTAATATGTTTTTTTTTACAAAAAATTAAGTATTATTTAAAAAAATCTTAATAAAAAATTACGGAAAAAAACTGCGAACTGAAAAAATTACAAAAAAAATTGAAAAAATAATGATAACAATAAATAAATAAAAAAATGTAAATAAAAAAATTTAAAAAAATTTTTTTTTATTTTTATTTTTTTTTTATTTTTTATTTTTTTTTTTAACTAATTTTTGTTTAAGTTACCAACTTATCTTGAATTCTTTTCTAAATATTTATATGTAGTTAAATTAGTAGCAAAGACTTACAGCGTTTTGAGTGGTATCTCCGAAAATCTGCTGAATGTAAGCGGTGCCAGCTCTTCTATCGAACAAAATTTTAAAACTCTGTAAAAAGAAAAGAAATTTTTACTATTACAATAAAATTTAAGAAATTCCCTTTTGACTTCAACTTGTTTACACCAATATATATAAAAAGAAAAACTTAGAAAAATAAAAATAAGAAAAAAATATAAAAAACTAATTTTGCCGAATAAATGACAACTATTTTCATAAAAACAATAAATTTTAAATAATAAAATAAAATTATGCATAGACTTTATTCGTATGAAAAGGGTAATAAAGGATTATAAAAGTATTTTATTCTATTATTATTTAAAGTAAAAAGAAAATGCGAAAAATAAATAGTTTTTTTAATAAAAAAAAAATAAGAAGCAGAAAGTGGAGAAAATTATTATAAATCCAAAACAAACAAAAAAATAAATGAATAAAAATTAAAATTAAAAAAAAAATTATGATAAAAAATTAAAATTATTTTAATAAATTTTTATACTAAATACTTTTTTCAAAATAAAGCTAAAAAAAATATTTTTTTTTCATAAAAAATAAATAAATTTAAAATTTGCAGGCGCGCCATGGCGTATGAGTAATGGACATTTAAGCCAAACAAGTGATTTCGGTTACAGGAAAACTTTTCACACTATTTTCTAAAAAATAGCCAAACTTTGAGTGAATTTTAACTGCATTTAAATTTTTAATATTGTACCGTTGTATAATGAAATTTTGCTAAAAAAAAAAGATCCGTTGGTTTCCCAATTGTTTACACGATGCGTTGATTTATGTAAAATATCGTATATATGTATGTATGTGTAGAAATTTGCATTGACCGCATATTGTTGCACACATTTGCACTTTTCTTTGTTGACTTTGCTGTTTTGGCTTAGATTAGTTTGAGCTTTTGTGGTTTGAGTAGCTGAAAAAGCAGTATGTGTGTGCGAATATACGAGTATATATGTTTGTGTGTGTGTGTGGCTGATTAAAATTCGCTATACCTGCGTTTAAAATTAATTTCGCAATTATTTATGCATTTCGGGGGCGTGTATATGGAGTGAAGTTAGTATTAAATTATTAAAATTCGCGTAAAATTTATTTTGTTAAAAAAATAGTAATTTTAACTTGTAAAAAAGTGTTGGAAAAAAAACTTCATATATTATGTCTTTAAAAAAAATTAAAAAATTGGCTAAAACTTTATACTGCTTTAAACACTAACGATAATTGACATTTCAACTTCGTAGAATTTTTGAGTAAAAGCCAAAAAATAACAAATGAAATGGGGAAAATATGATAGTAAAAAATAAATAAAAAATTAATGTACCTCTAATAATGATGAATTATAATATAATTAAGTCAAATTAAAAAAAATATATGTATTTTAAAACATGACAAAACTATAAATAAAAAAATATTTTAATTAAAAAAATACCTAAGTATTTATATCATAAAACTAATGATGATGGATAGCAAATTAATGAGAAATAAAAAAAAAATTATTAAGTATTAAAATTATTATATTAATTAATACGAACTGCATTGAAAAAAATTTGATCGAAAATCGTTTTATTTTATATAAATTTTTTATTATTGCTATACCTCAAAAATATACATCATAACAGGAATATTAGAAAAATTAGTATTTTTTTAATTGTTTTTAATATTATTTCTTTTTTTTATTGTACTAATATATTTTTCTCTTAATTTCTTTACAAATGCTTATTTCCTTTTTATGTATTTCAGTTATTAGGCGCTAAATTTTTTTAACTTATTGTTATCAATATTTTTTTTTTAATTTTATTAATATTCCTAGTAAATATATAATTTTTTTTTATTAATTACATATTTAAACATTTTCATTTATAATTATTTGTATTTTTTTGTAATTATTTATTGTTTATTTTATATAATAATTTTATTTTATTTTATTAATTTTTTCTTCTTTTTTTAGTTTTTAATTTTTAATTTTATTTTTTTTTTAACCATTTCCACTTCATCTTTAATAAGAGCTTTAATTTGAATTTTTAAATTTTTTTAAATGTTTATTTATTTTAATTTTTTACTGTCTTAAGTATTAATTTTATTATATCAGTTTTTTTATTAATTGTTTTTAGAATCTAGTATTTATCATAATTCTTCTTGTTTTAATTTACTTTTCTTATAATTTTTCCAACTTCTTTTTTGTTTCTTCTATATCGTTTATTTTTTTTTTTTTTAATTACTTCTTTTTAAAAATTTTAGTTTTTTGATATTAATTTTTATGCAGTTAATGTTTTAATTTTTTTATTGTTTATTTTCATAATTTTTTTTTCCTTTTAATTTTTAATTGTATATTTTATATTTTCTTTTTTTTTTTTGTAATATTTTTTAGAATTTTTAAATTAGTTTTTTAAATTTTTTTATATTTTTTTTAAATATTAATTTTTATATTTAAAACAATTTTTTATTTATAAATTTTTTTTTTGAATATCGTTTTGAAATTTTTTAATTTCTTTCTTTTTTTTAATTTTCTAATCTTTTATATTTTAATTTAAACTTTTAAATATTTGATTGTTCATTTAATTATCGATAAAATTTTTTTTTTGGTTTTTAAAATAAAATTTTCCATTTTTAATTTTAAAATTTTTTAAATTTATTTTTTTATTTTATAATTTTTAATTTGTAATTTTTTTTTTTAATTTTTATATTTATTTTAATTATGCAATTTTTTTTAAATTATTAATTTTTTTTTAATTATATATTTTTTTATTTTCTTTTATAATTATTTAATTTTTTATAGTTTTTTTCTATATATAAATTAATAATTTCATCCACTTTACATAATTATTCCATACTTACAGGCTCTCCACCAACGGCAGCTGCGCAAAAAAATGCTCATCGATGTGTGGAAAATTATTTCCGGTTAAATCACTGCAAAGAGGAGAGGCAAAGCCAAACAAAGAAAAAAAAAGAATTATTTTCATGTGCAAAAATTAATTAAGAAATTTGATATTTTTATGACAGTGAATAAGATAAATAATAATTTAATTTAATGAAAGGGCAACACGCAATGCGACATTATAATGAATATCAGGAAAACGAAAATTCAATATACTCAGCGGTGCGCACAGAACAAAAAAAGCCGTTAAAACTATGGATATCTTGCATGAGTGAGCAACTATATTCACAAATTGTCAACGCAACAGAATTTTTATTTTTGTTTTTATTTTTTATTTTAATATTTTTTTTTTTATTACCAAAAGTTTTTTATTATTGATTTTATGCATACAAATATATGTATATATGTATATATGTATAGTGTAGGTACTTAATAGCTTAACTGAGATTGTAACTGACATTGAAGCGCCTCATAGCTAACTACGCACACTCATACACATACACGCACACACACATAACTGATTATATACTCACAGCATCGTCAGCTCCGTCGCTGGCAAATTGGCTGGCATTGCCGTTAGCTGCTGGAAACGACATAAAATCTCATCGCCACGACAAAGGCAACTGTAACTGGTGTTCTTAAGCCAAACTGCGTCGAGAAAAATATGAAAATTACATACAAAATTATTTATTGAAATTAATAGGCGCAAAATAAAATTGAGATTGTAACCACAGAGACGCCATCAATCAGCGGCAACATTCAAAGGCGGCACATTTGACACGCCAAAGGAAGAAAATTTAAAAAAAAAAAATATTTTCTTAATACCATTGATGTTTTTATTTAAAAAAAAATGTCTTCATTGAACTAATATTGAAGTAATATTTAAGTGATTCATTAATTTAGCATTGGTTGTTTGTGTCAAAATTTTTAATTTAGAGTATTCCGTTGTGGATAATTTTTCAGCATTCAGCAATGTTGGTTTTGGAAGCCAAACGGTGATTTAAAAATTATACGGAAAATGTATGATATAGAGTGTAGATTTTCACTGATCAGCTTTTTCTAGTGAAACTGAAGTTGTGCTGCGAATCTAAAAATTGTAGCTATTTTTCTGTTGGAATTATACACAAAAAACTAATTTTTGAACACATTTTTGCATGACAGCTATACGTTAAAACAGCTAAATTTGGTTAATTTTCACTGATCACCTTTCTTTTATGAAATCTAAGTTATGTGTAGATTTTAGAGTTTTTAGCTACCTAATTGTAGGAAATATTAACAAAACACTCATTTTTGAACTAACTTTTGTATGGCAGCTATACGTTTTAGTAGCGCCATCTAATTGATTTTCAGTGCCGTATTTCTCTGCCTAATTTGTAACTAGTATACCGAACTTCGTATTTGTAGCTACTTAG
Organism: Neoceratitis asiatica; assembly: GCA_030068015.2. Taxonomy (NCBI): domain Eukaryota; kingdom Metazoa; phylum Arthropoda; class Insecta; order Diptera; family Tephritidae; genus Neoceratitis; species Neoceratitis asiatica. Next base: position 95,031,791 of record CM061525.1, on the reverse strand, counting down.
TTATGCGAATTATAAGGAAAAAACTTGTTTTTGAGCTAACTTTTGTATGGCAGCTATACCGCGAAGAGTTTCAATATTGCTGATTTTCACAGATTATTATTTTTACACCTAAGGTAAGTCATGTAATAAATTTCAAAATTGTAGCTACTTAAATGTAGAAATTATAACGAAAAAAATCATTTTTGAACCAATTTTTCTATGGAAACTGCTTAAGACATTCTTGTATTGGCAATTATCACTGCGTACATTTAAGACATAATGAGTAAATGGTATATAGAAATTTATATTCCTCACTCTTAGTTAATTTCTTTATTTGTTTTTTTATTTTTGGGCAAAAAAAATCGAATAAAACCTTTGAGATGCCATAACATTTAATTATCGGTTGACAAAGGGTATAAGTAATGGAAAACGTGTTAAAAATGTGTCTGAAAACTTTTTCCAAGCAATTTAATGCCAAACAAGCGATCAAAGTCGGCGGCAGCCGGCGTTTTGACAATTTGCACAATGAAATTTGCGTCAATTAATGCCAATAACTGTTAATTTAAGTGTTAAACATGCGAGGGGCGAGAAGTTGCATTGCCGCGTACACACAAACAAAATTTTACTCTTCTCCTTCGCTCGCACGCGGCTAAAGCCAGAGCTCTGCGCTCGCACTTCAATCTTCCTGCTTTCCTCTCTCTATCTGTCTCTCTCTCTCTCTCTCTCTCTGCTCACTCCCTTCTACCCTCATCACACTCTTTCTAATTTTACTTACAGCACGTCTCCACCGGCACATCATCGTGGCGCCCGTATGGCTGCTTACGAAAGAAATGATCCCAGAATTTCGCATCCACATCATTGACGCAATTCCACTCATCCGATGCATCGTCACAGTCCGCCTTCTCATCGCAATTCAGACGCTGCGGCACACATTGCGCGGATGTATTGCAGTGGAAGTAACCCATCGGACATTGGTCCATTGCATCGGGCGGTATAATGGTGTCGGAGAGCTCATCTCTTGGTGGCTGGGCGGGTGGTACGGGCACGAAGGTAGCAGCATTAACCGTTATTGTTGCTATCGCTGTTGTTGGTTTTGTTGTTGTTCTTGTGAGCGCTATTGTTGGTTTTGTTTTTGTTATCGTCGCTGTCGCTGTCGCCGTAGTTCCGGGCAATTCGTTCGGCAGGAATGTTGTTGCGGGTGTGGGCAGCAGGCAAACTGCAAAACGGAGAGGTGGAAAAGGAAATGAGTTGGAAAGTCATTATTAGTAATTATTATTGTTGTTTAAGTGCCAAATGGGCTAGGAGTGTGTTGGCTGGGAAGAGTTGTAAGTGTGTCGGTTTGTGCGTGTGTGTGTGTAATTTGCATTAAATAAATGTGTTTTGCATACGGAAAATATTGTAATAAAACATTTATTGGCATCGATTTCAATACCATGATTTCAGTTATACACTGCTCGCATTCCAGTGCAACTGTTCCCATTAAAAACTGTTCCCATTAGAACTGTTCCCATCATAACTGTTCCCAAAATTATTTCTTATTGATTTTATTTTTTTCCATGCTATGATTTCAATTATAATCTGCTCTCATTTTAGTGCAACTGTTTCCTTTAAAAACTGTTCCCATTATATCCACTTTAAACACCGTTCCCATTGGAGCTGTTCCAATCAGAGCTGTTACCAAAATGATTTCTTATTAACTTTACTTGTTTGAAAATATTATACAAATAAAAATTTGCTGAAAGCTGTTCTCATTTCAACTATTCCCAATCAATAAAGAGTGCTTATTTCATTCTGGCCAACAGCTAGCTTTTCGTGCATTTTTGAATGTAATTTAAACTAACACCCATTGTCACAGTACAGAATTGAAAAATGTTGCTAAAAACGGTTTTAATTTCAACTATTCGCTTTATTTTCCAATTTTTTTTATTGATTCTACTTATGTTCGTTTTGCTACCGTTATCGTAGACATTGCTTAAACATTTTTTCCTCAATTGTCACCTTTCAGTTCCTCCTGATTGATTTCTACTGCCAGCAAACGCTGTCAGATAAACTGTTCCCACTTGTAATTAAATAAGCAAATTTCGCAATTTAACTAAAATTTCCTTCAAATTACATATTTAACATAGACAAAACGAGCACTGGAGCCCTCGGTCTAACACATTTTCTAACATTTATAAACTGTTCCTAGGCAAAAAAAATACAAATTTTCATCTTCTTGATATTGTTAATAAAGAAAACGGCTGATTTTACCTTAGATTGCGTTTTTCACCTATTTTCCTACTTTTTAAAACTGTTCCCACTTAATTAATATGGCCTTTTTTATAAAAGCTATACTGAATTTTCCTAAAACTTCAGACTCTTGTATAAACTGTTGATATTTAGCTGTTCCCATATAAGCTAACGCAATTAGAAAATTTATATAAACTGTTCCCACCCAAAAAAAATCTCATATAATTACTTTTAACGTCGTCGTGAGATTTTCTTATACATTTTAGACAATTTTTTTCTCGACCGTTTGATTAAAAAACTGTTCCCACCAATTTTTTTCTATGTGGTAAGTACTAGCATGAAAGCATTTCCAAGTGTCTCCTCACACAGAAACCACTCGAAACCCTTGTTGTATTCCATATTGGTTTTATGAATATTGAAAGCTACTTTTCAACTTCGGCACTCAATTTTTAATACTTTCCTTTGTCCATTTCAATTACCCACACTCCAGTCGCCAAACACACTCAAGTATCAATAACTCGCCACTGAAAATGTGTGTGTGTGTGTTTGTTTGTGTAAACAGTATTGACAAATATTGGCGCCCACATATCCAGCGACCGCAAACTCAAACAATCAAGCGTCGCATTCATCAAAAATGTCTGTGGCACATGGCCACGTGGTGCAAGAACCGGATGACAATGCAACGCTGCCGGCGGAGAGCTTCGAACATAGACATGCTTGCCCACAGCAGACATGGCGTTGAAATGGAATATCTTAGAAATAGTTGAGTGCATGTGGTGGGGTGGGTGGGGACTCGATTTATCTTATGCAGCTTTTAATATTTTTAAACTTTTTGTTGTAGCAGACTCGCCGAGACTACCAGCGTCGTCGGTCATTCTGGGGTTACTTGCTGCTCGCTTGTCACCGACTGAGCTCCAAGTTATTGCTATTTGCCCCATGCCACAAGCAATTCCTCAGCTCATGCCTCAGCTCGTGTCGTCGATGATACTTGTGCGTTTTGAGCTAATGGCACGTGTAACAACACCCTTTTATACATTGGTAATTTTATTGCATGTCCTTTGCTCATCCGTTACTTCTTATACATTATCTAATGCTTTATCGCCTCTTCTTCCGTCCTTGCTTGCGGTTTTCTGTCCTGCAATCGTTGGGTTAAGGCTTTCTCAGCTGTATTTCTCTTTTTTTCATTTTTTTTACATTATCGGAATCTCCACGGCTCGCTTAGGCTAAAGTTGCGAATACCGAAACTAAAACAGTCCCGAAATTTCGGTATTTTTATATGAAGTTGAGCGAACTTAAATATTATAAACTCTTAGGGCATGAACTGATCACTTCAGTTGAGAACGGGCAAAAAACTCCGCCTCTGACTTCAAAATTTCCGCATGTCTATTGGCTGTGTAGATTCAGCAGAAAATAAAGCGTTTTGAGTTGATTTGGATCCCTTTCTGTGAAAAAATTCGATATTTTTATTTTCATGTACTTCAAAATATTCTTCAAATTATAAAAAAAAAAACACTTGGTCTCACATAATCTGGAAGAGCTCAAAAAATTGAAATTTCGGCTCAGAAACTCGAATGATAACCGCTGTGGGACCGACGCCCATAATTTAATTAATAAATTTAAACAAAATATTAAAAGAAGAACGAAATATCGAATTTTCCGTTATAAACTGCTCATATTCAACTGTTCTCATATGATGAAGGGTACATACTATAAAAACTGTTCCCACTCCAAAAATCAGAAATAAATATTTTTTGGCGTTAGTAGAATCTCTAGCGCATTTTGAGCTACTTGCGCTGGTCTTTAGTTGAAGAAAAAACTATTCCCACTTCGTAGTTTTTTTGCGTACATAAATCACTAGAGGTAAACTTAAATGTAGATATTAGTCCGCGTGATATTTGAAATGGATTTTCTATGAGAAATTGTTTTGTAATTTTCAAATTTCTAGTATTCCAGAATATTTTGTATGCGGAAAATTCAGCTTTTTACTGAAACTCGTGTTAGAACCTACATGAAGACTAAATCTCAACATTTTTGTGATTTTTTTTAATTTTTAATTATAAATATGGAATTGCCTGATATAAACTATTCACAATCAACTGTTCTCACATCAACTGTTTCAAAAAGAAAACTGTTCCCATTCAAAAAAAAAAATCGGAAAAATTACTATTCTTGAATTTTGCGGAATTTCTTGCACATTTTGAGCTAATTTTTCTTTTCTCTGAGCTTGAGTTGAAGAAACCAACTGTTCCCACTATGTAATTTTTTTGTGTGAATCGGTTGCTCATCAGCCGCCTAACATTAGAAGTGGACTTTAATGCAGGCAGTAACCCCACAGAACCTTTGTGAGCTCGACCCTCAATGTTTTCCTTAAAAATTAATAAATACATGAAAAAGAATTTCGGGATCCCGTTGCCCGGTACAAACTATCGTATGCACCACAAAACCTCCGTAGCATGCCCTCTTCGGCTTTTATCGTTTTCTGCTTTTTTGCATTGGCACTCAACGCCGTTACGTATAATCCATAAAATATGTGAAATTTCTATATTTGCTTTGGCTTCCTGTATTCCGCGTATTCTCTAACATTCCGCCACCCACCCCGTGAGTGAGTTGAGTATCGAATTCTAATGGTCTTCAATTTGTTTATGTTCTTTTTATGATTTTTTTTTATAATTTGTCGTTTTATTAACTTAATTCTTTCTCCCTTCATTTTTTTATTTTTCCTTTTTTTTATTTTTTTTTATTTATTTTTTATTTTTATTTTTGCTACGTACATAACCTCAAATAGCTTCGCATTTATTGTTATCTGCGCTTTATTTATTCTTCCTGCATTGTTAGCGTGTCATGAGGTGTTGATGTTTTATTTTTTCATTTTCATTTTGTCTGCATTTTTCTGCTATTTTTATACGCGCTCGCTGCTTTTAATGCCTTACGCGGCTTGGCCCCATCATTGGCAGTTTTGATTTTTTTTTTTTTTTTTTTTTTTTTTTATAAATCTGTTTATTTTCCCCACTTTTGCTTTCTTTTCTGATAATTTTTCTTATATTTTACTGTTTTTTTTTTCTTTAATTTTTTTATAATTTTACTCTCACTTCAATGCCTTGGAATGGCCAAGGTCACACCGTTTAATCGCCTGATTTTTGTTTTTGCCATTTCCTCAACATTATTTATCAATTAAAATTGGCTTTCTGCGTAAAATAGCGAACAATAAACACATTGGATACGAAATAAATGCATAAACAAATTTAAAAAAAAAAGTAAAAAAATCACAAAAAAATCTCCTTAAATTCCAATCGAACAAATTTCTTTTGCAGGTGAACTCGTAAATGTTAAAATTAACGGTTTAATGAATTTATTCTGCAGTCGGATTTTGCTTGCTTTCGAAAAACGAATTGAGTAACAGATTGAGCGTGTTGAGTTGTGAATACCACTCAATTGCAGTGGAAAAACAAAAGCGTTGAACACAGAAGGAATGGTGGAAATATATACCGCATGAACTGCATGAATTTGTAAAATACAGTTATCCATTTTCCGGTTTTCAAACTGAACGTAAATAAAATGCATTAATAAAAGAATTTTTCATGAAATTCCTGAAATACTACATCATTCAAATGACGGGCCGTGAATTTTTGCAATCTTCGATCCATTTCGGGTGATATATTTGGCGGTATCTCAGCCATAACTTGACGAATGTTGGTTTTCATGTGCTCAAGAGTTTAGGGTTTCTCAACGATGTCTAACCGCACGATCTCGGTGGCCAATTTACATCGCCAAAAAGGGAGATTAAGCGGGCTCGTGTTGTTTGGCATGTGGCACCACCTTGTTGGAACCACAAATCGGTTGTCATACGACCATAACGCTTCGAATCGACAGTGACTGTCCCGCCGTTATCGTTTTCAAAGAACCTCCGCACCAAACAGCACACCAGACAGTAAGTTTTTTTTTGGTGTAATGGTCTCTCTGCAGTTATTTGAGCATTCTCGAAAAGCGACAATTTTGCTAATTCACATATCCACCAAGTGAGAAATGTGTCTCGTCGCTGAAGAAAATTTTATTGGAGAGATCGCGGTCCACTCCTTGTCATTCAAGCACCCGTTCGACGTGAGTACGACGTTGCAAATGTTCAGCTGGCTTCAGTAGTTATGTGAGCTGAAATTTATATGGATGTAGGTGTAAGTCCACGCACAAAATGCGCCATAATGCACCGTAAGAAAGCCTCAGCTATGGAGAACATCGGGAAATAGATCTTACAATCTGTCAATCGATCCAGTCTTCTCAAATTTCTATAAAATTTTACCAATTGCTTGAGTAGGAGTGAGACGATTATGTGCACCATTATCTGCTCTTAAAGCACGAAATGTGGCCACGTCTGAAACTTACTATTTTTGTTGTAGGTTTCCACAATTTCAATGCGTTGTGCGGTTTTTATGCCATCCATTTGCTTAAATTCCTGATTTTTAACTTAAACAAAAGATTTTGGGTTTGACAGTTAAGTTTAACAGATGTCAAAATGCAGCTCTGCACTTTCGAGACCACCAAAAGGATAATCCTTTCTCATGTGAAAAGAACGCAAAATTCTTTCTTATGCTTTAGTGTTTTTTCTTATAAACTATATGCTAGAGGTGATTTGAAATAATTTTTTTTTTTTGATTTTTCTTTTTTTTTTTGCATTTTGTTTAATTTAATTTTTTTTATTATTATTTTTTTCAGTTTTGGTTTTTTTGTTCTAATTGTATTTTTTTTATTAATTTTTGTTATTTATTTATTTTTTTATTCTTTTTTTTTTTTATTTTTTTTTTTTTATTTTTATTTTTTTTGTATTTTATTTTAAGTAATTTTTTTATTATTTTTTATTTTATTTTATTTATTTTATTTTTATTTATTTTATATTTCTTTTTAATTTTTTTTTTTAATTTTTTTCCAAATTTTTTATTTTATTTTTAATTTAGTTTTATTTTATTTTATTTTATTTTTTTTTAATTTTTTTTTTTAATTTTTTTTTTTATTTGATTTTATTTTACTTTGGTTTGTTTTAATTTTTTTATTATTATTTTTTTTATGTATTTTCTTTTATTTTTTTATATCAATTTTATTTATTTTTAAATTAATTTTTTTAATTTTTTTATTTATTTTTTTATTCATTTTTATTTTCATTTTTATTTTTATTTTATTTTATTTTATTTTACTTTATTTTTTTATTTTTTTTTTTATGTTTTTTTATTTAGTTTAATTTTTTTTAATTTCATTATTATTATTATTTTGCTTATTGTTTGGCCTAGTCATCGCCATTCAAAGATTTTTTTTATTTTTTTTTTCTAAATGCCGCAAAATGATATGCGTCAATCAGTGTCGGTAAAAACAAGGTAGTACTATACAAGTATATACGTACATATGTTTATCCACAGTGACATTTAAGAGGCGGCAGCTCGTCAAATTGAATTGATGGTATTATTGTAACGGTATTTACAGTAGCCAACAACCCAACGCAGCCACACTCTCCGCGCCACTGTCACCCACGCATTGTAAATAGAAATAAAAATTGTAACTGTAAAACAGATTTTATGATCTGTAAATAATTTGTTGCTTTTTCATTTATTTTTTTTTTTTTTTGTTTTTTGTTTTTAAATTTCTCTACGCTCTGCAGTCCGCCTGCTGCCGTCGTCAATGCAATATTTACAGTAAGAAACGTGTTGATGACAGCTGCTGTCAGCACATATGGCATTTGGCAGGGACACGGCGCGCAGGATCATTAAGTTGTGTGTGGGGAAAAATAAATAAAAATAAATAAATAAAAGAAAAGAGAAACAAAAAAATATATACATTTCGCCATTTACAACTTTTTTTCTGTTTTTTTTTTTATTAACAGCGCGCGCTATTAATTTATTTATTGGCCTATCGATGGACAAGGAAAATGTATATTTGTATTTGTTTTTATAGTTTTATACATTCATCATTTCACTCTTTTGTACTTCCTTATTTGTTTTTACCATATTCTTCAACTTGTTTTCGCAATTTAAATTTTTTTTTTTTTTTTGCTATAAACTTTCTTCCATTCTTCCCAGTTTTCACTGAGGCCGTTCGTCCGCGCACTGTCGCCTCATTAAACTTATGTTAATCAATTTTTTTTTTTTCTCCACTTCCCCTCTTCTGCTGCAGTGGATTTGTAATGCGAAAAAATGCGAATTATTCGCAGTCCATAAATTTCAGATTGGATTTTCGAAGGCTTACTTTGTGCTCATTAAAAAAATAAATTCAGCAAGCACAAAAATGATTGTAAAAATACTGGTTTTCATGTAAAATCATAAATTACACAATTTTATTATGCAGACAAATGTATTGAGTGGGGAGATTATTGCAAAAATATATAAATTATTTTGCTTTTCCGTAAAAGCTTAAGTCGAAAAGGTAATTTTCGCATCACAAGAGCATTAATATTATTAAAGACTAAAAATAATATTTGAAATTGAAAAAAAAAATTTATATTTAATTTAATCCATTTTTATTTAAATTTTTTTCTATTTTTTATTTCTTTTTTTATTTTTTATTTATTTTTTTATTTATTTTTTTTATTTTTTTTTTTATACAAACTTTTATGTCACCAAATCGCCTGTCATACCAACGCAACTGAGCTGAAATTTTTTTTCCCCATTTAAGTGTTAATTACTCCCACATTTCTTGCCACTGAATTTTATTTAAATTGTCTTTTGAAGTAGTTTCCCCAAAAGCACGCTCTTTTATGAGCTTTAAGCTCGTCTACTTTAACGTTAGCTAATAAGTTGAATTTGAAGAATTTTAGTTCTGTAATTTTTTTTTCTCGTCTCAAATTCCAATTAAAAAGTTATTTAGCATGTGAAATAAAGGTAAATTGTGTTGAACATTGATTGTTAGTGTCCGAAGTGTTTTTATGAATATTTAAGTGCGCACACAATGTGTGACATGCTGTGCAAGGGAAGCGAGGTAAGCAGAGCTTCGTCCAGCCATTAGCATTTTAATTACTTTTTTTCGTTTCTACTTCAGTTTATTATCCCTTTTTTAGCATTGGAAATAAATTTTAAATACCGGCGTACATTTTTGTACATGAATGAATGTAAAAAATTAAATTAAATTAAATTTAAAATTAAAATAAAATTAAATTAAATTAAATAAAATAAATTAAAATAAAATAAGTTGAAACGAATTGAAATGAAATAAAATAAAATAAAATAAATTAAAATAAAACATAAAATACGATAAATTAAAAAAGTAAAATAACAAATAATCCCTTATAAAAAAATAGAAAATTAAAATAAAATGAATATAAAAAATAAAATTAAATTAAAAAATTAAATTCATTTAAAATTTAATATAAATATCTAAAATAAAATAAAATTAAAAAAAATAAAATGAAATAATAAAAATAAAATAATACAGAAGGCAAAAATTAAATAAAAAAAATCAAATTAAAAACCAAATTAAATTAAAATAAAATTTTTAAAAAATTTTATTTAAAAAAAATAAATTATAATAATATAAAATAAATAATCAAAATAATTATATATTACGAAATAATTAACTATATTAAATAAAAAATATATTTGAAATAATATATATATAAAATAACATGAAATAACGGGTGATCCATTTCGAAGTCCCCTAATTTTTTACAGAAAAAAACACAGAAAATTCAAATTTAATGCGGAATATTTATTATCATTCGAAAGAACATTCTTTGGCATTTATTTTTAGAAAATTTTCTCTTTCAAATATTGGCCGCGGCTACGTCTCAGATGGTCCATTCGTTGAGTCCAATTTTCGTTGACTCGTTCGAGCATTTCGACTAGGAAATGGCGAATGATATGCGTGACGTTTTGCTCCAAGGTCCCGAATCGAAGCGGGATTATCCGCATAGGCTTTAGACTTTAGATATCCTCACGGGACAGGAAAAAGTATAACGGTGTGATATCACAAGACCTTGATGGCCAATTGAGCGGCCCAAAACGTGAAATTATCTGCTCACCGAAGTGTTCTCTCCATCAATGCATTGATTGATGCGATGTGTGGTGGGAAGTGGCATCGTCTTGTTGAAACCAAATGTCGCGGCGATCACGAGCTTCAATTTCAGGCATCAAATAATCGGTTACGTTCTCACCTGCATCATTTTTGAAGAAATATGGACCGATGATTCCAACGGCCGACAAACCACATCAAACTGTTGTTGTTTTTCTGTATGAAATGACAGCTCTTGAATCTCCTTAGGTTGCTCTTCGTCCCAAATGCGGCAATTTTGCTTGTTTACATACCCATTGAGCCAGAAATAGGCCTCATCACTGAACGAAATTTGGCTCGAAAACGTCGGATCTTCTTGGAACTTTTCAAGAGCGCGTAGAGCGAAGCGATGTCGATTGGGAAGTTCGAGTGGCTTCAGTTCTTGCACAAGTTATATTTTGTACGCTTTCAATTTAAGATCTCGACGTAAAATGCGCCAAGTCATGCCTTACGTTAGTCCGAGTTGCTGCGAACGGCGCGGTGGAATCGACTCTCCACGGTCTTCGTGTATACTCTCAGCTATGACCGGCCGCTATTTTCTCTTTACTGCTTGCTGGACGTGGTCGAATTTGGTCGAATATTATCCAATAATGAATGCTGCTGGGTCTCAAGATGGGTGATGGTGAGGGCGAATAGTACGCTCAGTAGGCCGATTATGTTGACCACAAGTTCAGGGAAGCGCGCGAAATGCATTCTTTACAGAACGTGAATTTTCGTAATAAAGTTGAATGATTTGTAAACGGTGTTCGGGCGTAAGTCCATTTCCATGGTGAAATGCCAAACTATACAGAACAGAAATGGAGTGACAGCTTGGCGCGACTCACGCGTTATCTGTCAAAAAAAAAGCTATTGAAAAAATCACCACTACTTGGATCACCCTTTATAATAAAATATAACAAATTAAAGTCTCCTTTTTTCAGGTAGTAAAGGTTTTCATACAAAATTGAGCAGCGTCAATATCTCATACAATTTTTTTTTCTTTTCAAAATTTTTCTGCAATTTTTTTTAAATTTAATTTAATTTTTTTTTTTTGTTTTTTTTTTTTTTTTGTATTACAACTTTTGTATTTTTTTATTAGATTTTTTTATGGTAATCAAGCGTGTGTTTATTCACAAAAAATTCCATTACCATAAAGTGCTTCTTATATTTCTTCATTTCAAGCTCGTGGCTTCTTCGCTTTCTATGCATTTTTCACTTTTTTTTTTTTTGGCTTTAATCCAAGGATCAATTTCCATAAAATCACAATTGTTGTTCTTGCTTTTGTTGTCTTCGATATTGACTCTAGCCAAAAAGTTTAATAAAGATTGGAAGTTAGCAAACGTATGTATGTGTGTCTGTATGTCTACTTCAATCAGGACATAAGGTAGCTGACATTCCTTGTAGTTAATAAATTAAAAATTCAAGTTGCGTCTGAGGCCAACGCAAATTTTGCAGGAGATTAAGTGCAGGTAAAACCAAAAAAAAAAAAATATTTCGGTAGGTGACTACCGATTGTGAAATGTTTTTAAGAAACAGTTGTACTAATACCAAGTGTTTAGTCTAGTGATTTACTTATTTGAATGGAAAAATTTAAAAAATGAAAAAAAAAACCTTTTTATAAGCAACATTTAACAGCGCCATCTAACGTAACTTTACAGCTAAGCTTTTTTAATTTAAGGCCTTTGGAAATTACTAAAGGCTTACGCCGCTATAAAAAGCATAATATTTTAATTTAAAAATTATTAAAAAAAATATTTCTTAAAAAACAGCCAAAATTTTCAAAAATTAGCATATTGAGCTTTCAACAGCTCAAAATTGGAATTTTAAAGATAGAGAAAGAAGATAAGAAAATTAAAAATACAAATATTTAAATAGATACAATGTTTGTTTAAGAATGTACTGTTATTTCATGTATTTTAATATCTTGCTTTTGCCGAATACTCACCAATTGCCAGCATTATGTAAATGAGCTGAGCTCGCACTGTTCCCACAGCAATGTTTTCGGCGCACATTTTGTTTTTGATTAAAGTTGATTAAAAATTTTCAATATTTCAAATCGATCTGAGTGAATGTAATACACCTTTCCATTAGCAGCTAGTTGCTGAAAGTGAAGGAAAATATTTTTTAATATTAAATAATTATGGAAATGGAAAAGAGCTGATTTTGAAATGGTTAATACTAAAGAGTGATCCAAGCAGAGGTACTTTTTTCAATAGCTTTTTTTTACAGATCGTACATGAGTCGAGTCAAACTGTCATGTCATTTTTTCGTTCAGTGTTGTTTGGCATTTCATCATGGAAAGACTTACGCCTGAACAACGTTTACAAATCTTTCAACTTTCATTATAAAAATTCACGTTCTATAAAGAATGTTTTTGCGCGCTTCGCTCAACTTATGGTCAACATAATTGACCTACTGAGCGTACTATTCGCAACACCATCACCAATCTTGAGACCCAGCAGCATTCATTATTGGATAATATTCGACAGAATTCGACCAGCACGCAGTGAAGAAAATATAGCGGCCGACCGTTGCTGGGAGTGTACACCGAGACCGTGGAGAGTCGTTTCGGCGCCGTTCGCAGCAACTCGGACTGACGCATGGAACGATTTGGCAAAATCTTAAATTGAAAGCGTACATAATACAGCTTGTGCAAGAACTGAAGCCGCTGGACCTTCCCAAGTGACATCGCTTCGCTCTATGGGCTCTTGAAAAGTTCCCGAAGAAGATCCGACGTTTTCGAGCCAAATTTTGTTCAGCGATGAAGCCCATTTCTGGCTCAATGGGTATGTAAGCAGGCAAAATTGCCGCATTTGGGACGAAAAGCAAACTGAAGAGATTCAAGAGCTGCCATTTCATACAGAAAAAACAACGGTTTGGTGTGGTTTGTGCGTCGTGGTTTGGAATGGTATTTGATGCCTGGAATTGAAGATGGCGCCACTTAGCACACATCGCATCAATCAATGGATTTATGGAGAAAATTAAACTTGATTTTTCTGTGTTTTTTTTCTTTAAAATAGGGAACTTCGAAATGGATGACCCGTTATAATATTTTATTTTTATTTTTTTATTAAATTTTATTTATTTTTCATTTTAATTTATTTTATTTATTTCATTTTATATACTTCTTTAATATTATATAATTTTATTTTAATTAATTTAATTTAATTTATTTTTATATTTTTTATTTTTATTTTTATTTTGCTTTAATTTATTTTATTTATTTTAATTATATTTAATTAAATGTTGTTATATTTAATTGAATTCTTTATTAAGTATTTCTTTTATTTTATTTAAATTTTATTTGCTCAATATTTCCTTCCCGATTTCTAATTATTTCTGTAATTCTCTAAAGCTATTAAAATTTTAATTGTACTCATTTACTACATAGCATGCGTATATACATATATGAAAGTGTTCTTGCATGCATGCAAACAAATATTTATTTGGCGAAATCTCGCACTTCAACTTATACAAACACAAAATTACAACAATTTATATTTAGTTTCGAATTTTAAGTACTCAATTAATGAGAAAATCTCACACATTCCACTCACACACAGAGCTCATGCTCACGCCATATATTATTTATTGCCAGCAACAATGTTAAATGCTCTTTGAAAATAAAATGATAAACATTTACTGATAAACGATTTATGAGTTGTTGTTTTTTGGGGAAAATTTAATGTTCGTTTCGAAAATAGAAAATTTTTAAATAGAAAATTCCAAAATTATAAACAAAAACAAATTTATAGTAAATTACGAAAAAAATTCATAAAAGAATTTATCTGCATCAAAATTTTTATTTAAAAAATTAAAATAAATTAAATAATAAATAATAAATAAAATAAAAATAAAATTTTTAACGAAATTTAATTTTTTTTTTGCTAAATTTTTTAGTTGCTTGTGCCGAAAAAGTCTATTCTTTGCAAATATTTTATTTTCATTTCCTTTCCAAACGCTGGAACAACACACACCACACGCAATAGCACATGCATGCGAAGTCAAAAAAATTCAAATAAAATTAAAAAATTAGAAATATAAAAAAAATTTATTTAAAAAATTTTTTTAAAATTAAAAAAAAATTTTTTTTTTTAATTAAAAGGAATTAACAAAAATGATATAAAAATTAGACATCAGCAAAAAGCAAGCAAAAACCAAGCTGTGCTACAATGGCACACTGGAGAGCTGCTAATTCACAAGCAGAAATATGCATACATACATATAAGAACATACATACATTCATCCATACATACATACGTACATATTTCGATTTCGAATCGCTAAAATGCGAAATGTTTATTTAATCAATTGTAGTAAAGTGGGCGTTGTTGTTGTTCTTGCTGTTGTTTTAACACATTTAATACGCTGAAAATAAACAATACAGACGCACACACACACACATTCATAGAGTATGTACATTTCTCCTTTTCACTTGGCTATTTTTAACGGTTAAGAAAGATTCTTATATTTTTTAGCTATTTCCATTGTTGTTGTTGTTGTTGTTGCCATCATAACTAACTGCCTCATTATTATTCTATTAACTGTGTCTGTTTTTTTTCTGCAGAAAAATATTTGTTTTTTTTTTTGAAATTCATGTTTTTTGTTTATCAAAAAATTTTGCTTTTTTTTTTTTTGTTTGGAAATTCCTTAATTTTCCTGCATTTTATTTCGCTTGAAATATTTATAAAATATTTTTTTTTTTAATATTTTTCAATTTCTTTCCATTTTTTAATTATTTTTTTACTTTTCTTTTAATTTTTTTTTTTTTTTGAACAAAAATTTTTATTCCGTTTTTGTGTTTAATCTTTTAAATTTAAAAAAAAATTTATATTTATTTCGTAATTTAACATTAAATTATTTCTCCATTTCACCTTCATGGTTTATGCTCATAAAGGGTGCTTGGCAAAACTGTTTGAAATAAACCCGAAAACTAATTGGTTGTAAATATTTGTTAATGAAAATGATGATGAAGAAGAAGAAGAAGAAGAAGCAGAAGAATGACGAAAGTGTAAATTTAGTAGCACGAAACGCGTAAAATTAAGTACCTGCACCAACAACATCCGATAATTTTTGTATATCAGTCATAAATTTCAGAACATTGAAGGTCTTCACCCCTTTGAGCAATGTTTCGTGTAACAGTTACACTCAAAATATTTTCAAAATGCAACTAAAAATAGTTTTTGTGGCACAAATGGTATACAAACTTCTCATACTAATTATGTAAACATGGAAGTTGTTTACATTTCCAAAAATTGGAATGACTGACTTACTGCAAAAGTTTTCAAAATTTTACGATCATTTGTTGAGTTTTTGAAATTTATTGATTGATGCAACGAATGTGAAAAAAAAAATAAAGAAAAAAAAAAATAAGACAAGTATAAAAATAAAAAATAATAAAAGCATAAAATTAAAGTATATTAAATTAAAATAGCGTAAAAAATATATATATAAAATTAAATTAAATAATATAAAAAATATATAATTTAATTAAAATTATATAAAATAAAATAAAAGTAAAAAATTAAAGAAAAAATAAAAGAAATCACAATTAAGTTTAAATAAATCAAATAATATTAAAAAAAATATATAATATAATAAATAAGTGATTAAAAAAAAGTTAAAAAAAAATAAAAGAAAAATTTATTGCACAAAAAAATAAATAATAAAAGAATATAACGATTGATCGAGGTCCCTACTTTTTAAAGAAAAAAAATACAGAAATTTCAAATGTAATGGAAAATGTTTTCTATCATTCGAAAGAACATTCTTTGGCATTTATTTTTTGAAGATTATCTCTTTCAATTGTTGGCCGCGGCTACATCTCAGATGGTCCGCAATCAGTTGAGTCCAATTTTCTACGACTCGTTCGAGCATTTCGACTGGTAACTGGCAAATGACACGCGTGATGTTTTGCTCCAAGGCCGGAATCGAAGCGGGATTATCCGCATAGACTTAAGACTTTACATATTCCCACAGGAAAAATGATATCACACGATCTTGGTGGCCAATCGACCGGCCCAAAATGTGAAATTGTCTGCTCACCGAAGTGTTCTCTCAATAAATCCATTGATTGATGCGATGTATGGTGGGAAGTGGCGTCGTCTTGTTGAAACCAAATGTCGCGAAGATCACTAACTTCAATTTCAGGCATCAAATAGTCGGTTACCTTCTCACCGGCATCATTTTTGAAGAAATATGGACCGATGATTCCAACGGCCGACAAACCACACCAAAGTGTTGTTGTTTTCTGGATGAAATGGCAACTCTTGAATCTCTTCAGGTTGCTCTTCGTCCCAAATGCGGTAATATTGCTTGTTTACATACCCATTGAGCCAGAAATGGGCCTCAGCGCTGAACAAAATTAGGTTCGAAAACGTCGGATCTTCTTTGAACTTTCCAAGAGACCCCATAAAGCGAAGCGATGTCGCTTAGGAAGGTCGAGCGGCTTCAGTTCTTGCACAAGCTGTTTTTTATATGCTTACAATTTAAGATTTCGACGTAAAATGCGCCAAGTCGTGCCATACCTCAATACGATATGCTGCGAACGGCGCCGAATCGACCATCCATGGTCTTCGTGTACACTCTCAGCTACGGCCGGCCGCTATATTCTCTCCACTGCGTGCTGAACATTATCCAATAATGAATGCTGGATCTCAAGATGGGTGATGGTGTTGCGAATAGTACGCTCAGTAGGCCGATTATGTTGATCTGACCATAAGTTGAGCGAAGCGCGCGAGACACATTCTTTACAGAACGTGAATTTTCGTAATGAAAGTTGAATGATTTGTAAACGTTGTTCAGGCGTAAGTCCATTTCCATGTTGAAATGCCAAGCAACACTGAACAAAAATAAAATGACAGCTTGACACGACTCACCCGTGATCTGTCAAAAAAAAGGCTATTGAAAAAAGTACCGCCACTAGAATCACCCTTTATAATGAAAGTAAATGAATATTTAATTAAATTTAATTAAAATACTTTAAACTATAAATTATTAATTAAAATATAATAATAGAAAATAAAATTAACTTAAATATAATTAAATTTAAAAAATAAAAAATAAAAAGTAAAAAAAAAATTATATAAAAAAATTTAATAAAAAATATAGAATAAAAAAAATAAAATAAAAATTAAAACAAAATAATATAAAACTACCCAAAAACGAAATAAAATAAATTCCGAAACTTAATCAAAATTTATCAATCTGTCTCTTGCCAACCAATTTGCACATGTCACCCATGAGGCGCATGTCGGTAATGTGAGCCATGTGAGCTGCTTCAATATAACAAATACACATTCTCTCCAAATTTCTTTATTTTTAATTTATTTTCTATTTTCTTTCATTGAGCCATTTTCTTAATTGATCTATTCATGCAAAGACATTAAAAAAATAAACAATTGATTGAATATTTGTCGGCTCTGGATTGATTGCGAAATTGATTGAGGGAAATAAACTAAAGAATATTCATGAGATTTACATTTATGCATATAAATCTACATAACGGTACAATATTACATATATACACGATATATTACTTAGCCAAAAAGTAGCAATAAAACTTTACACCGAATAAATGTTTGAAAATTCACCAAAAAAAAACTAGAACAAAATAAGAAGAAATGAAAATGTTGCTTCTACACTTAGAAATAACCGTTAGCCCAATTTGTGTTCAATTCTTATTAACTCATAATGGATTAATGTATTGCTAATGTTCTTTTCGTGTGCTTTTTATTGGTTTTTGATTATGAACGGCTTTTGGAATTTTGTTTGATTATCGTCCTTTTTATGTTCTCCATCTTTGACATATTCGACTTAGTTAGCAACGAAGCTCGCTAAAATACATTAACTTAAATTTTGAAATTTATTTGGGTGGAGTGCCAGCTCAACGAATGTAACAGTTCAATTGGAAAGTTCGCGGTCTACCATAGTAAAACACGTTTCATTTGGTAAAATTCATTTTTTTTTTGATTCAACACAATTCTCTTCAAGCGACCCTCCAACTTTTCGATAGCATTTTTGTAGTACAATTTGTCTTTTGCTTTAAAATAGCGCTCAGTTTCGGTGATCTGCTCTATTCATTCGACGAAAATTTCTTCCCAGCGAACATTCTTTTGAGATGTGAGAACAGAAAATAATCGCTCGGGCCCAGATCTGGAGAATACGGTGAATGGGGATGCAATTCGAAACGCAATTCATGGATTTTTGCCATTGATTTCACTGACTTATGACATTTATTGGTGAACTAGCACTTTCTTTTTCTCCCAATACGGCCGTTTTTCGGCGATTTCGTCCTTCAAACGGTCCAATAACGCTATGTAATATAGTTGCTGTTGATGGTCCTTCCTTTTTCCAAGGTAGTCAATGAAAATTTGTTCATGCGCGGATACCAAAATACAGACGTCATAACTTTGTCAGCCGACTGTAGCCGACTTTTCCACGCTTTGGTTCGGGTTCATCGTGTGCAGTCCACTCGATTGACTGGCGATTGGACTTCGGAGTGAAATGATCGAGCCATGTTTCTTCCACTGTCACATATCGATCCAAAAACTTGGGTTTATTACGCTTGAACAACTCGAAACACTGCTCCGTATCATCAACTCGTCGTTGTTTTTTTTTCGAAAGTGAGCTCGCGCGGCACCCACTAGGCACAGAGCTTTCTCAGATCCAAATATTCGTGAATGATATGATGTACACATTCAGTTGATATCTTTAGTGTGCCTGCTATTTCATTCAATTTCAATTTGAGGTTATTCAAAATCATTTTATGATTTTTTTGATGATTTCGTCAGTAACAACCTCTTTTGGGCATTCAACGTCTGCGTTCACCATCTTCGGTGCTCATTTCACTACGTCTAAATTTAGCATATCAATCCTTGGTAGTTGATTTTCCTGGGGCAGTGTCCGGAAAAGCCAAGTTTTTGCTGTATTTTTTCCCTTCAAAAAGCAATATTTTATCAACACGCGAAATTCTTTTTTATCGATTTTTTCCAGAATAACTAAAGTTGCTTCACTGAAAATGCTATAAATCACAAACTAATGATCCGATAGCTATCAAATTTATACACGCGTCTTTTGAAGGTTAGGGCTAACTATAAATTATTAATTAATTAATTCTAGTAGCGCCATTTATATATCAGGCCGGGGACTTTTCAATTGACCCGTTACTTCTTCTTTGTTTTATAAGGAATTCGAAAAAGTCTGCACACGCGGTGTTTCACTTTTACTTTCGAATTTGCTCACTTAAGAGATCTTCAATTAATATTAAACTCACTTAGCCTCAATATCCCACCACTAGCAACACCATTTCACGCACTGCTCATGCTCGTCTCATATATAACCATTATAAAATACCAAAAATTCGTTTATAACCTAAAAATTATGAAGGAAATTTACATTATTTGGGGGGGAAATGCACGCTGTTCTAACACATAATTGGTTTGTAGTTAAAAGATCACTTGCTCGCCACGTAAACATTACTATTTTCATACAATTTTACTTCAAACCGCAAATTTGGGCAAATTATTAAAGAAAAATACGAAAATCTCATGAAATCATTGTTTACATTTCATACTCATACTTGTTCATGCGAATTAAATACATTTTGCTTTGCGAGCGAAAAAAGAGAAAGAGCGTGTGAGAGAGCTGGAATGTGTTAGAAAAATTGACAGGCAGACAGGCAGACAACCAAAGGAAGAAAGGTTAATTTGCTCTGTTTGATTATTATGAAAATCTTGTTGTTGTTGTTGTTGTTGTTGTTGTTGTTGTTGTTGTTGTTGTTATAATTTCACTGATTAAGTGTTAAAGAAAAATCAATTACTCGCTTGATCAGCCGCTGGCACACAAAGGAATACTCGAACTGTGCTTTGCCGCACTAGCTGGCAGTAGGCGGTACCGGTACAGGGTGTAGGCGATGCAAAGGAATTTGTCAAATACAACAATTAGGAAATCCTAAGAAGCAATGAAGTTTAAACAAAACAAAATTAGATGAGTGTGAAGTGTTGAAGTGTTGAATTTCGGTTTATGCGCGGGGGAAGTGGAGCAAAATGAGAAATTGGAAAGTAAAAAAGTAAAAAGTAAAAAAGTTGTAAGGAAAAAATAATATTTTTAAACATTAAAAATAGAAAGTTTAAATAATAAAATAAAAAAAATAAAAAATAAAAAGTAATAAAAAAATTAATGAAAAAAGTAAGCAAAAATTGGATTTTTTTTTTTTTTGAATTTGTCTCTACACTTACTTCTCATTTAAATTTTTTTAACTGCGAACTAATGCTTTCGGCGCCACTATGTACCCACATGAAGCCAACCTAACGTGTGTGCACAACCTTAGGCCTGCCAATGTCCGTCATTTGTTGTTGTTGTTGTTGTTTTTTTTTGAGGTTATGCTGTCGTGCTGTTGTTTTTTTGTGTAATTATATTTTAATTAATTACGGTTGAATGTCCTTCTATCCAGGTTTATCTAGTTGCCGCCTTAGTCGAATTACAACATTCTTTGCTCTTATAAATAATGTGTCTCGCTCCTGTGTTCGATGTGTGTGTGTGTGTGTCACTCTAAGAGGGCGCAATCGCCTTCTTCTTCTTCTTCTTCTTCTTCTTCTTCTTCTTCTTTGCTTGCGTTAATCCTAATGAAGATGGAAGCAACCAAAGCCCAAAATATTCCCAAAGCAAATGTGTGGGGCGCAACAGTTTCGCCATCAGACAACAACAATTGAATAAATATTTGCATATTTTGTTTGCTTTTTGGGAGACAACGGGAGCTTAGCCTCTTGCCAAAATCTTTTATGTATGTATGTGTGTGTGTGTATTTTTGTGATAAATTTAGGCAAGCCATTGACACTTGATCCCGCTGTTTTTGTTTTCGTTTGGGACGAGCATATTGAATATCTCTCATGTCGATTCGGATTAAGACCAAGCGTTGGCATTGGCTTTGTATTAGTTGTTACAAGGATGGACTTTCTTTCGCCTGCTGCTGCTTTCAGCGCATTTCTTGAAGACTACCAATCAAGTGAGAATTAGGTACGTTCTCATGTTGGCAGGTAAACAACAAACAGCAACTAGCTGCCACTCTGACCTTTCTCATGTATTTATTGCCAGAAAGAAACTGAACTATCTCTCTTACTAATTCTCTACTAACTCTCTTCACCAGCTGAACGTAGTGGTATCGGCTCGACTTTCAATGTCAAAGTGGTGGATGACATGAAAATATCAATCCGCAGTAGTTGGTAGTGGCATTCGATAGTCTGTTTAACTGTCCTTACCCCAAGTGCTATTGTGTTGTTACAAAGCCACAGCGAAATCTTCTAGTCCCTAATCGGCTACTTGGAGTTGACAAAGAACTAGTTAAGCAAAGACCATACAGCTGGCAGCGCGGATGCATAGACAGTGGTTAATTGAACTTTAACCCCAAATTTTCCCACGCGAATGACTATTGGAAAACAATGCAATTGCTGACGTGGAGTCTTGAGCTGTCTCAAAAAACTCGTCGTAGTACGTGCTGCTATGTGGCGGGTGATCGTTCCAGTTCGAAAACTGGCTGTACCAGACCGAAATTACAAGACAAATTTTATTAATCAAAAACGGTCACCCTTCGTCAGGCAATATCAATCCACCAGAGAATATTTCTGCACCGAAAAAACCAATCTATTAGCCGTAAGAAGGTACTTCACCGCCATTTGTTGGCGAAAAAAAAAACCTTCAGACTTAGTCACTTTCAATGATCTCAATATCTCGCTTCCCTTTGCGTCTACCAACCTCAGTCAGGTCTAGGAAAAGTACATATGGAATCATAGCCAAAATAATGGAACACTGCCCAATTGAAGCAAAAATGGACGTGCCCTATAACAGTCCTTGCCATAGCTGCCAACTGGAGGGGGAGTAAGGAAACAACTGTTCATTCGAATAGATAAAAGTCACAAGGAACTCTCTTCTTAGCGTCCATCGCAATAATTAGACGATGGTAATTTAGTCATACGAGGACCGCATTCTGCTCATATATGGGCATCTACCCAATTTGGACATCCGACACTTCAGCTGCATGCAAAAACCTAGTTCTTAATGCGTTTTTGTAGTGATTGTCATCAAAATCGGAGGTTCTTAAGTGCGAGGCTTTGTTGTATTTTCGATTGAAGTTTGTTTTTGCACCTGGTGGGTTTCAAGCCCAGAGTCCGTGCTCGGTGGAAACTAACTTCAACATTTTTAGGGCCCTCCGCCCATTCCAGTCTCGACTCCAACAACGAGTTTCTTTCCAAAAACGAGTCTTCTACATTGGTGTCTCCTGTCACGACACTAACCATCTCCTCGCATGCCACACTGCCTACATTGCCGACCCAAATGTTGCAGGGAAAAACTAATTTATAAAATCAGAAAATTTCTTCCATCTTATTCACAGCTGACGACACTACAATGTCTGCATGACCAATTTTGATTTATGATCCATATAATCTGTAATACAAAATGAAGAGCAACTTGTTGCTTACGAAAGTGTTTCAAAACTATATTAAAATGTCAACTGATGTGCGACCGTTACTTAATAATGGAACTTAATAGTGATGAAAAGCACTACGAATACGGAAAGTGAAAAAATGATGAGAAATCTTAAGGGTTCAATGGAAAAGAGGCAAGAATATGCGGTAATGGCAAGTGATAAAAGTAGACCCTTTTGAGATGCTACCATTCCAAAAGCTATATTGAACATGTGTGCGCTTGATTTTGCTAAACAAATATTTTTGTTACACTTTCAGAAAGGCAAAAAAAAAAATTAGAAAAAAAATTAAGCAAAAAAATTCGGCAAAATACCAACCTGTAGTAGCTATGGAAATCTGAGCAACTACAAAATGCTATTAAACCTTTTCTTCCCACTTCTTCTTCTTCTTCTTCTTTCGTAATATGCACGACAAACTGTCACTTGCCAATAAAAAGGGTTTAAGAGCGTCATTAATAAGTGTCCATGTCGATGTAAAACATTTCCTGCGTACAGATGCCATGCCAGAGGTCATCAGTTTGTCAAAAATTACTATGAAAACGGTGAAAAAATGGGGGCGAAAAGTTAGTTGAGAATTTCAAGAATTTTCTATGAAATATGTTGGATGTTGCATACCTTGCGGCGTTGTTGAGTGTGACAGGCAAGTAAGGAGAGTTGTCTGCTTCGTGGCGCGTGCTCTTAAAGTCTTAAAAATGTGTTCGGCTTTCTAAATTTAAGCGCATTTTGGGTGTAAGAAAATTTTGGAATATAAAAAGTTTCTGTTGCGTGGGAAAGCTTTTAACGATATTAATATGGTTGGCTGGCTTGGCGTATATAATTTTGTGTGAATAAAATTGTATGCTGACAAAAAACAAAATGCATTTAGTGAATTCTTATGAACTTTAACTGAAAGAGGTGTCCTTTCAATATTTAATGACATATTTTTTAACATAAATTAACATAATTTAAAATTATTTATTTTCTACTTTAGAATATTTTTTTTATGAATTTTTCCCATAAATGCGTTCTATTTGGTTGATGTTGTTGTTGTTGTAGCGTCTATTATTATGTATTAATGAATTAATTTGTTTTTTCATTCATCCCACTGCTTATGTTTGCACCCTAAATGTAGGCAACATTTTTTTGCCAAGTAATAAGTAAAAGTAGAGTAAACCATTGCCTACAATTAGGCGCTTTTTTTTTTAGTTGCTTTTAGCAACGCTCTTTAATGAAAACAAAAGAAACAAATGTCTGATATCTTCGTCTTCAATGAGTTGCACTTTCGTACTTATATTTTTTCACATGTTTTGTAATTTGATAAGTGTGTCAGCCATTTTTAGCAAACAAATGGCATGTGACCTTAAGTAAGCCACACATTAGAGGCTTCTTTGTCATCCACAATAGGTAGGAAGATATACATACATACAGATATAATCACAGCTAAAAATAGTAACAAAACAAAATTCGCACAAAGTAGGTAGGTTTTCCCATCAACTAGTAGCACCTGCATCCTTCACGCTCTTCTTCTTCTTCTTCCTCTTCTTCACGCTTGACTGCTCTGTAATCATTTCCGCGACAATGGTATCAATGTATTCCGGCAGCAAGTGCCCATTTTATTTTTATGATTATATGCATTGCTCATTTCCTTGCTGATTTCTGCTTTTGAAACGTGCTTGTGTCAGCTCTTTTATTTATTTATTTTTTTCTTTCTCTCTCTCTCTCTCTCTCTCTCTCCGGTGCTTAACAATTGCGGCAATTGTTAGCTATTAATATAGTAATTTTATGCGTGTTTATATGAGTGGTCTGAGAGAGGAAGGAAACTCTCAGCTTTACAACTATGCTTTTGTGCCAAAGTGTGACTGGTTGTGTGACTGGTTGGCATGCGTGAAATTATCTGGCGGATTAAGGGATTTGACATGTGTATAAAGTAGGATAATGTGTGGTTTAGTAGTGACAAATATCTGCTATGCTATGTGCTATCCAATTTGCTTTTATTCGAAATAATTTGGGATTTCATACCTACTTTCACAATAATATAGGTTAGGGTCACCGCAACTCCACCCACTCCAACAATTTGGGGTCGCATTTTAATCGTTTCAGATATGTTAGATTTGCATGAAGAAGAAGAAGAGTTTATCTACTTTCATGTTTTTTTTTTACATGCGTTAGTATCGCATACGTGAGAGTAGAGTCAAGTCCACAATAGCACACCAGTCGTTTCCTTCATTTTTCAAGCTGTTGGACACATCAAGTGCAGTCAAGTGCTTCCACTCATTTTTCCCGAGCTGCTTTTTTCACTCTTTTTCTGCTACCACCCCACCACCAGTAGTGAAAGCATCGAAAACCAACGTGGGAGTAGGAGTGTTTTCTTCATCAGCCGATACCGATAGTAATCTAGCCCCAGCTTAATGTCACTGTGCATCACGTACAGCTCAACGCCTGCGGTATTCATGCGGTATCGTCAATGCGTGAAGGATTATAAATCTTCTTGCCAAAACCTTTCGCACAAAAACTCTTACTCCTCTGCACCGCTGAAGTAAGTGATAAGAATTACGAGCGAATTGTGAAGTTTATACTCTCTCGCTCTACTCGTCGCGTAAGGATTATGTATGTCATTGCTTACTCAGTTCAATGTAAGACCAATTGGCGGGAGTTTCTGTCTACAACTTCAAGAAGTTATTGCTGTGTGGGTGTGGCGCGGGTGGTAAGCGGTTAGGTTTTTTGTGTACATGTTTGATGACACAGAAGATATTTCGCTTAATATATCAATATATTGAGCATACGCCAGCAGTTGTACGATATTATAGTACGTTGGGCCTTCGGTAATAAGTTCTGTAGCTCGTATGTGACGTTTCCCGCCGCCATTAGATTAAAGAAATCACAAGAAGTAAAGTCACATTGCCCTAAATCCGTTTATTTTACCAAACCAGTCCAGCTCGATCCAGGTCCATTTCATTTAAGATTGGCTTTTCATCATGGAAAGACTTCTTCAGCCTGAACAACGTTTACAAATCATTCAAATTTATTACGAAGTTTCACGTTCTGTAAAGAATGTGCTACGCGCGCTTTGCTCAACTCGCTTGGTCAACATAATCGACCTACTGAGCGTACCATTCGCAACACCATCACCCATCTAGAGACCCAGCATTCATTATTGGATAATATTCGACTGAATAGACCACATCCAGCACGCAGTGAAGAAAATATGGCGGCCGGCCGTAGCTGAAAGTGTACACGAAGACCGTGGACAGTCGATTCGGCGCCGTTCGCAGCAACTCGGACTGACACGTAAGGCACGACTTGGCGCATTTTACGTCGAGATCTTAAATTGGAAGCATACAAAACAGATCTTGTGCAAGAATGTAAACAACAATGGCGACCGTTATCGCGCCATCATAACCGACTATTTGATGCCTGAAATTTAAGCTTGTGATCTCCGCGACATTTGGTTTCAACATGACCGCGCCACTTCCCACCGCACATCGCATCAATCAATGGATTTATTGAGAGAACAATTCGGTGAGCAGATAATTTCACGTTTTGGGCCACTCGATTGGCCACCAAGATCATATGATATCACACCGTTATACATTTTCCCTGGGGGATATGTAAAGTCCAAAGTCTATGCGGACAATACCGCTTCGATTCAGGTCTTAGTGCAAAACATCACTTGGGTCATTCGACAGTTACCAGTCGAAATACCAGTCGAAATGCCATCGAAAATTAGACTCAACGGATGGACCAGCTTTTTTGTTAATAAACTAAGGAACCTCGAAATGGATCACCTTTTATTAAACAACAATTTTATGAATTAAGTACAAAAAAACTCAGAAATAAATATTTTAATATTGCTTCTTTTGCCGTTAATTTTATTTTTATAATTTTTTCATATTTTTTATTATTATTTTTATTATTTTTTTATCAATTTTCTTACACAATTGAGTTTTTTATATCAAAACAATAACCTGCCGAAAATAAAGCTTAATATATTTGCCGCTTCCGGCTGAAGCTGGCGCTCGCATTATGCTAAGCGAACTCTTTTCTGTGACTTTTATCTTATCATAAGTTATAAAAAGTCATAAAAAACATGTTAAACACTTTTTACGCGTCAATTCGTGTGGCAAACTTTTATCAACGCAACGCAAGCAAAGACATTTTTAAATGATTTAAGGTCGAAGTAAACGGAAGCGGAAATGGAAAGGGGGAAAACAAAAAAACAAAGTGAAAAGTAATATTGTATGTTTGTATAAAAATGCCAGTGATAAATATAAAAAAGTGATAAAAAAAACTTTTTTATATGTGAAAGTATGCACGAAGGCAGACAGCTGGTAGAGAAGATTAGAAGAGAAAAAAAAAGTAGAAAAGAGTAAAAAAAAGCAAAAAACGCGCTAAATGTAATATTGAGATTGATACTTAATGAAGAAATTATAATAAAAAAATTGCTGTATTTCGGCTGATACAAAATATTTGAAAGGAAAGTAAAGGGTGATCCAAATCGAGGTTCAATACTTTTTTAAGGAAAAAGACACAAAAAATTCAAATTTAATGGGAAATGTTTATTATCATTCGAAAGAACATTCTTTGGCATTTATTTCTTGAAGATTATCTCTTTCAATTGTTGGCCTCGGCTACATCTCAGATGGTCCATCATCCGTTGAGTCTAATTTTCGATGACTCGTTCGAGCATTTCGACTGGTAACTGGCGAATGACTTGCGTCATGTTTTGCTCCAAGGCCTGAATCGAAGCGGGATTGTCCGCATAGACTTCAGAATTTACATATCCCCACAGGAAAAGGTCTAACGGTGTGATATCACACGATCTGGGTGGGCAATCGACCGGCTCAAAACGTGAAATTATCTGCTCACCGAAGTGTTTTCTCAATAAATCCATTGATTGATGCGATGTGTGCGGCGCCACTTCGCACTTGTTGAAAGCATTGACGGTTACGTTCTTACCGGCATCATTTTTGAAGAAATATGGAACGATGACTCCTCCGGCTCACAAACCACTCCAAACCGTTGTTTTTTCTGGATGAAATGGCAGCTTTTGAATCTCTGCAGGTTGTTCTTCGTCTGAAATGAGGCAATTTTGTTTGTTAACATACCCATTGAGCCATAAACGGGCCTCATCGTTGAACAAAATTTGGCTCGAAAACGTCGGATCTTCTTGGAACTTTCCAAGAGCCCCCAAAGAACGAAGCGATGTCGCTTGGGAAGGTCGAGTGGCTTCAGTTTGTGCACAAGTTGTATTTTGTACGCTTTCAATTTAAGATCTCGACGTAAAATGCGACAAGTCGCTCCATACGTCAGTCCGAGTTGCTACGAACGACGCCGAATCGACTCTTCACCGTCTTCGTGTGCACTTTCAGCTACGGCCGGCCGCAATATTTTTTTTCACTGCGTGCTGGGCGTGGTCTATTTGGTCGAATATTATCCAGTAATGAATGCTGAGACTCAAGATGGGTGATGGTGTTGCGAGTGGTACGCTCAGTGGGCCGATTATATTGGCCATAAGTTGAGCAAAGCGCGCGAAACGCATTTTTTACAAAACGTGAATTTTCGTAATGAATGAAAGTTGAATGATTTGGAAACTTTGTTCAAACGTAAGTCTTTCCCTGATGAAATGCCAAACAATAATGAACAAAAATGACATGAAAGCTTGACACGACTCACCCGTGATCTGTAAAAAAAATTATTTAAAAAAAGCACCTCTACTTGAATCACCCTTTTTTAGAAAAATTACTGCTTTTCGGCTGATAACAAATATGTGAAAGGAAAAGTAGTAAAAAACGTAGTAAAAAAGTAATAAAGTTATAAAAAATTTATGAAAATTACAACTTGAAACCTTGAGGCACTTGGGAAGCAGGATTTGTTGTTTGTCCACAACATAATCTCTCTCGATTATTGTATTCAGCATAGAAGTCACACAATATGATAATAGCTTTATTGCAGGCTATTTAAATTGGCTAAATTATTTATGCAAGAAAAAGCAGTGAAGCCACAAAGCGTATAGATTGTATGTATGTATGCATGTATGTATGCGAGTGTACGTTCGATCAGAGGCACTGAAGCGCATAAAATTTTGATTTACACCGCGTAACGGTGTACTAGCTGTTTGCTGGGCTGAGAGAGGAATTGCCACGTGCCGTTGTTTTAGCAAGGCTTCACATTTTCAATCATACCATTAATAAAGTAAATAGACTTGCGATTGATTTAATTTCAATTTTGCAGCGAGAAAATTTCAATCGGCACATAAGGCTTCATCTCATGTAAAAATGAGTACACTAAAGCTTTAAGCTTAGCGGAAGTTTTTGAAATGAAATATAACTTACACCCAAATAACGCTGTCTAAAAGAAATTGTACTGCACTTAACATAAAAGCCTTAGTGAAAGCTCAAATTATTCAAAATTTAGACTTACCGGGCATGAAAGCTTAAGTGAAAGCTCAATCGTTTAAAATTTATGCATACTAGACATAAAAGCTTAAATAAAAGCTAAACTCACTTGAAATTTAAACATATTGAACATAAAAGCTTAAGTGAAAGCTCAAATTATTATATGTGAAAATTGATCTCACTAGGATAGACAAATTTTTTGTAAATATTAGAAGCATAATTAAACTTTGAATTTAAGAAAAAATCAACTTTTTGATATGCGAAAGCTCGATTTATGTTATTGAAAGCACTTGTAATTATATTTCCTTACGTATTTTTTCACTAATCTTAGTTTATGACAGTGAAAGCTCTCTATACACTAGTACGAGTGTAAGCTCTAAAATACTGTAAAAATATATATTTATCTTCATCCTGATACTAAGTACGCCCTAAAGTAATAAAAGCTTCTTTACTCTCTACCCGGTATGGGGATCCTAAAAATTTTAGCTTTTAATACTTCTAACTTCTATATAAATTATCGAATTAATAGAAAAATGGCCAAATGAAGCTTACATTAGTATCAAAACTTTTAAAAAGCACCTGACCGCTATTTAGTCGTTTATCTAAGCGCAAGTTTCCTTTCAAAGTATTTAATGATGTATTTTGTGAATGTTTTTTTTTAAGTTTTCAAAAAAGCTTTTGCGAAAATTTTTTTTTTTTTTTGGAAGATTTTAGAAAAGTTCCGCAGCTTTCGTGAAAGTAGCTGTAAGGGATGTTTGTGGAAGTTCTTTGGCAGGTTTTACTGAAAGTTTCAATAAAATTTTTGTGAAGTTTTTTGAAGTTTGGTTACAGCTTTTGTTAAAGTTTTTCAGAAAATTTTGATGAAAGCTCTTGTGAAAGCTTTTTGCGAAAGTTTTTGTAAAAAGTCTTTTATGAAAGTTTTTTGTAAATTTTTTTTTTCTTGAAAGCATTTATGAAAAGTATTTTATGAAAGTTTTTTGTGAAAGTTTTTTTTGAAAGTTGTTTGAGAAAGTTTTCTGAGAAAGTTTTTATGAATATTTTAAAGTTTTTTTTTTACTTTTCCTGAAATTTTTATACAAACTTTTAGAAAAGCGTTCGTGAAAGTTTTAATAAAAGTTTATGTGTAAAGTTTTATTAAAATATTGTGTAAGCTTTTTATGAAATTTTGTGAAAGCTTCTCCAAACGTTTTTGTGAAAGTTTCTTTCGAGTTTTTGTGAAAAGTCGTTTGTGAAAACTAATGGAGAAAATTTTTGGGAGAATTTATATAGAGGCTTTTTGTGAGAGTTTAGCGGGAAAATTTTTATCAAAAACTTTCTTCAATCGCCAGAAAATTATTTTACTCCCTAACGTAAAAAAAATTTTTTTTTGTTAAACAACTTTTAGTTGAAATAAAATTTGCGTTCATTACATTTTCTTTGCAAAAATTCCTGCTTTGATCTTAACATTTACATCCAAATATTTACAGAAATAAATGCCGGAGCTACATACATGTACTCGTCGTATCATAACAGTGAATTCACGCGTCGGCCGATAATTCGGCGGAAATTTACAGTTGACACGCAAATACTTCAAAATGAGTGATGTGCGAATGGCAAAAAACAAAAACAAAAAAAATGCAATAAAAATTAGAATAAAGAATAAATAAACTTCTTGAGCGAAGAAGAATTGTTAAAGAGGGAAATTTGAGTTGTTTAAATGCACGCGGCATAAAATCTAATACATTTTGTAAGCAAAATAATACTTTTTTCACAAAAATAAACATTTCTCTCGCCCACATTTTAAGCGCTTTGTTTTTTTTTTTTTTATTGAGGTATTGAAAATTTTTTTTGGAATACATATTTTCCAATTTATTTTTTTAATTTTTATTTTTTTTTTTTTAATTAATTCCATATTTTTTTAATTTGTTTTTGAGTATTCTCCCTGTGAATTGCGCTTATTAAATGCTGAAACACTTGTCAAATTTACTAACGGTACAAGGCCATCACAGCTGACCTTTATTATTAACTAACATTGTTTACAGTTATGCTTAAATGTCAATTTGTGCGGCAAGCAAGAGGGACTGACTGCCAATGACATGAATTATTTTTGGTTTGCACAGCGTTGCTTATCGCTTGCCACATGCAGCCATGTAAAGTGCCGTTAAATTGAATTTTTTTATTTTTTTTCTTAATGCATTTAATGTAAACAAAACTTCTATTTACCAATAGCGTCGGTGGAGCAGCAAACTTTTGTTGTGAAAAATTCTCGAATTTCCGTAAAATGCTTTTAAACACTTTGTTGGATGCTGTGGTTTTTGCGGTTAATGAATTTTCACATATTCACGGACTTTTTCGGAACTCGACGGTTTTTTGGTAACTTTTTTGATTTATGAAAACGATATGGAGCTTAAACTTCACTTTCTGAATTTTTGAAGTGATTTTTCTATTTTTTTAAATTTTGGTTTTTGTTTTTGTATATATTTTTTTTAGAGTTTCAAACAATTTTCAAGACTAATATTTGGTTCGACAGTTTCTATAAAAATTTATTATTTTTATACATTTTTTAATGTTTATTTTGAATTTTTCTTATGAATTTTTTATTTTTCGGGGGCTTAAGTCCTTATATATTTCTTTTTGAATATTAATATTTTGGAAAATTTATATTTTTTAATTTTAATTTTCAAATCTTCTATTTTCTTTTTTTTAAGTTTAAATTTTTATACATTTTTTTTAATTTAAATATTTTCCACCAAAAAATCCCACTTTAATTCGCCAGTTGCTAGAAAAAAAAATATTTTTTGTTGTTTTTAAATCACCACAAAGTAAAATTTCCTTCTCGCCGCCTTTTGCGTGACCGAACTAAACGCGTCCGCTTACCGAAAACAACTAAAGAACTAATGAAGCGCACAGAACAATGAAGCAGCCAACAATCAACAGTCAACAACGGAACAACTAGTCAGCGAAGGCGTCTAGTCGCCTACAAAGCCATCATCGTCATGCCATGCCATTCGTAGACAGCAGTCGCGCGGCTGGTTGTTGTGTTGCGTGCAACAAATGACAGCGTAAAACGGAAGCAAATCAAAACATAAAAACGAATGCCGACAATGATGATGCGAAAGCCGCACGAGGCGCAGAGCAGCGCCGTCGCCGGTACTTTGGCATTTATGAATGAAAGCTTGCACGGCTTCTCTGGCTAGATGACTGACGACCGCGTAGTGTGAAGGGATGACTGTGAAGCACTTCCGACAGGGTTGATTTTTTTTAAAGCTTTCTAGCTGCGAAAGCTTTTGTAAAATGACACGTTAACTTCAAATTTCATCAAAGTAACTGATTTTTTCAGTTTCTAACCTTCAATTTCAGTTTTTTTTTTCAGGCTTGTACCAGCTACGTGAATAAAGTGTGGGAAAGTGTAGATATTTATTTAAAAGAGCTTTTATGACTTATTCTTCGATCTTAATACCCTTCCCTTAAGTCATGGGGTTAAGAACTCTACACCTTGGTGGATTGACTGAAGGGAATTTGCCAAAGCTCTCGTCTAAAGTTCCCAATGAATAATAAGGTTATGTACTTCATAGTTCGCTTACAGTTTTATTTGAATTTTTAAATAAATAAGAGAGTAACTTAAGAGACTACTTAAATATAAAGTTCACGCTTAGCTTGGCGTATGTTACGCCACCAAACATTTTCAACTCTTCCCTAAAGAGTTTTAGCAAGTCTTCTTTTCAGCCGCTACACTTTTGCAATACTTAAATAAATTAAATGCTAAAATCAGCTTTACTCTTTACGCCCCAGCCTCAATAGTGAGAGAGTGTACGATGGTGATGATGCTGATGATGCGGCGTGTGTTGCGCCGCTAAGTTCGCAGCTTGTGCGAAAATGTGCTCGATTTCCGAGTCCGAGAGGTTATCGAAGAGACCAGCTTGCTGTTGTTGCTGCTGATAATGCTGTTGTTGCTGCTGCTGCTGCTGCTGCTGCTGCCCTGAAGCAACAGGTGGCAAGTAAGCTGTATGTGTGTGTAAAGAGAGAGGAAATTATTGAAAATATTTTATGAGCAACTCTCTCCTACTCTCTCAACGACTACTTACCCTCGCCTGGCGAGCTGCCATAAGGTGGCAACAGGGTCAGTGCTGGCCGATCAACACTGGGTGGTCCGTAGGAGAGTATTGGTTTCCATGGTTCCTCAGCGCCTTGTGCGGTTGGCAATTCAGGCTCCGGCTGTGGTGCAGCAATTGGCCGTATATTGGGAATTTGTGGTGCCGCCTCTGCGCTACCACCCTGTGGTCGCTGCGTGCCGGGAAAAGGCGGAAATGGTGGAAATTGTGCTTCTGGCTGCACAGGTATACTTACGAAGGCGGGTGTTTGCTGCGGCCGCGTGGGCGGCTGAACGCCAAGTGGAAAGATAGGATTGGGATTCGAGGCAGTCGGCCGTATCGTTGGTATGTTTACTGCCGGTGTTATGGGCACCGCAGGTGTAGTGGGGACCGCAGGCACTGCTGGTATGGTAGGGAATGCTGGTACGGAGGGGAACGTGGGTATTGCGGACACGGCAGGGATGGCAGGCAACGGTGGTACGGGAGCAGCGGGCACGGCAACAGGAATGCGTTGTGGATGCACAAATGTTGTCTGGAAATAATTAGGATAATGATGTAACGGCTGTACAGATGCAAAGGGATGAGGCGTGTGTTGTACTTGCACAACAGAATGAACCGGTTGCACTGGTTGTACCGGTGCTACAGCAGGTACAGGCTGAAGTGGTTGCACTGGTTGAAGCGGTTGCACCGGTTGGAGCGTTGACACAGGTTGCACAGGTGGAATGTGGGCAAACGACTGAACGGGCGTCACATGCGGCACGGCAACAACTGGTTTTTGGTGGAAGCGCGGATAGTTAACATTGTAGGATGAGACGACGGCGCCACCAGGGCGCAACACAAATGGCGTAGCAGGAGCGACAGAAGCGACGGCGGGCGCAATTGGAGCTACAGCAGGCGTAACGGGAGCAACAGCTGACGCAAATGGTGTCACATGTGCATGCGGCACTGCGGCAGCGCCAAATCCAATTGCAGTATTACCTAACTCGACAGAAGAACCACCGTAAGTGGCCACAGGGAACGCTGCATGACCAGCGGCGAATTGTTTTATATGATAACCACCAGCACTTGGATATTTGAGGAAGGTAGGTGAATGTGCATGAGCGACGTAAGCAGGCGCAGCATGTGCTGCATAGGCAGGACCATGACTAAATGTAGCCGCGCCAGCATAAACGGGTGTGTGAGCGTGAGCGTACGTATGTGCAGCTACATTTGAGAATTCTGTAGCGCCAGGCAAGTTCAAGCTATTATAACCATAGTGAGCAGCGTAAGCTTTGGGCCAGTACGAGGCATGTGCAGCATGTGCGCCATAGCCTAAACCGCCGTTATAGTAGATGCCACGTTTGTGTACATCCTTGCCGATTTCTTCCTTCCGCTGCAGTTCAACAGGTGCTGATGGAGTTGATAGCGAAGCGGAGGATGATTCTGAAGGAGAATTAGACGAAGATTTCTCTTCAATTGTAACATCTTCCGTATTTTTCTCAATCACTTGTGTATCCTTTTGCCGGTCATTTTGTACAGCACGCTTCTGACCATATCTACTCAGAGGACGCACTTTCACTGCATTGCTAGAGGCAATAGCCACCGATAGCGTTAAAGCTAATAATAATTTCACTTTCATTGCTGTTGTACAAAATAATTCAATTCGATTATGTAACACTGAATCAAATTGACAGCGATTTCGTCACAAAAATCACACGTATAAAAGGTAAAGTAAAACGCGTAATCCAAACCACGACGCGTACGCGTCTGCGTTCCGTTTAACAATAAATTTAACTTCCTACGATGATGGTGTATTTATAAAGCGGATGTGCAATCGGCGGTCGGTGGGTGGCTGAGCGCGCTGCACACGCGTATTGTATGCGTCAGTTAGACATTTAGATATTCATACAAGCTGACAACGACGACGCTCTTGCCATTTCGCTAATACTAAGCATTGCCAGCGAAGTACGCAGTGTTGTGCTTCTTGCTTTCAGCCGGATTTTGTAATCGATGGCGTATCGAACACGTACACAGCTACACAGCTACCTTTAATTTACATTTTTGGCTTGAAAACTATGTAATACTACCTAAAATTCCACCTGTTGTAAGCCGAAACGTCTCAATTCTGCAGCAACAACCAAATAAAGCTACAGTTAATCAACTAACTGGCCAATCAGTCAATACGCTAAACGCTAACTAATCGACCCAACTTATATTAAGGTACTTATAGCAAATACAATTATGCATGCGTCACACGTACCTGTGGTTACTCACTTATGAATATATTTTGACGTTGTTAGGCCGTTGGTCTCCCGCGCCTGTATTTATGTTGTACATTTTTTCTTTTTATTTATTTTATTTTACTTCTACTAAATCCACTTCACTGACTACTTTTTGCTTAGCAGTCGTTGGTCGTAGTAATGTGACAGCTGTAGTCTCAGCATTGCCCTTGCGATTGGCATTCTTTCCGCGAAATTGAAAGTGAGCAAATTTACTCGGTACTTATTATCGGTAGACTTCGGTCGCGCAATTTCTTTTATTACTTTCCGCGCGACGAATAGTAAATGTCATTTTCACTTATTTATTTCATTTATTTACATTAAAATTGGTATTGTAATTTTGGGATAAAGCAAAACTGGACTGTCAAAGACGCTCCCAGTTCCCACATTTTTTTGTGGGATATTACTTCTATCGCGCTGGGCACGTGAAATCGTACAGGTTTATCATTTCACAGCACCGCAGGTAATGTGGTAGTCTTTAGTAAATATGAAGAAAATAGATAAGATTACCAAAGCCATCCTTAAAAATCAGATAATAGTCATTTGAGCCGAGACTTTTCGAACAACTTTATCTCTATCTTTTTTTCTAAACATTCGTTGGAAAAATCAAAAAATGTCAAAAATGAAAAAAAAAATCAAGAATTTGCGCTTAAAAAACTCAGAGGAATACCACAAATATTTATCAAATTCCTAAAACCCCTCTATTATCCACTAAAGATCTCTTTAAAGACCCATGCATGGCCGTGCATACCAAATTTCATTAGCTTTAAACATATTTAAAAAAAATTATGTCAGCTTGCTTTGGTCTGCTTACAAAACAAAAGTAGCAAGCAAATATGCTCTAGTTTACTCAATTTTATCTGCATACCAAGCCATTAAGTATCTCAATGAAATGTAAAGAAATTACTACACATTTGCGCTTTAGAGACCATTAAAAAAATATATTATCTCTAGATTTTAAACTTCCTAACCTACGAAACACCACGCAAACGCGCACTGAAGAAGACGCAAGTTTATAGGTGCGCAGTCCGCACAGCCAATTGAAATTCTATACGTACAACGCGTACAGCGCCAGAGACGGCATACTAAAATGTAGGAACGTACGCGCATACGCTTCGGTACGCCCAAAAACAAGCAGCAAAAGCGAGAGTGAGCAATAAAATTAACAAGTGTTGAACGTGTAGCTGATACTCATACAGCACAAACAATACCAAAATCGTAAATTATCACTAAAACGATGTTTTTTTGAATTGACAATGTAATTCTGCAGTTTTTCTTTTGGTGGTGCGACGAAGGCGGGGAATAATGAAAGAAAAAATTAAAATATGCAGAGCATTAGTGAGCCGTAGTAGTGAAAGCTTTGAAAGCCTTGCAGGCCTCAATCATTTAGTTTTAATAATTGCATTTTAAAGTGTTTGAAGTATTTGCATATTTGGTTGACGGAAGGTTTGCAAAGGAGGTGCCGTTAGTGTAAAAAGATTCAAAGAAAAAATACCCCAGCTAACATATGCACTAATCACTAGTTGGATTAAATGAGGAACTTCGAACTGTCGATTTGGTAAGCTTGTAGAGTGTCTCTGCAAATAGGAATTTCTTTTGATTTTTACACCGTCATATAGTCGCCTGTTCTTGTACGAAGCTAGGTAAAAAAAAGACTACGAAGTGAATCCACGTCGAATTCTTGCCGTAGCGAGATTAGAATTTCATTCATTCTCAGTACGTGTTAGTGTAAACGAATTATAGAACCCCTCCTTACCAACTACCCAAAGCTGAATAGAATTTCAACACTCCTAAATGCCCACTTAAGTAGCTAGAAGAAATGTGAAGTCCTTCAACGTTCTCCTAAACCTAAAATGAGCATGAGAACTTCATCTATTGTCTCGAAAGCTTTGTAAGTCAACTAACGTCTCCCTTTACTTAGTCTATCCTATGAACTTACGGTTTTGTTCACAACTAATTTGAAAATTCATACAAAATTTACTTTCATTTCTCAATAGGGTTAGTCTCTATGTCTAGGAAATGTATGCTACGGTGCACGGATAGCAAAATTTTCCTATCCGTGCAATGGCACAACAACAAAACATGTAAAAAAAAAAGTATGCTACAATAGGAAAAATATCCTATATCCAAACCTATGTAAATTTATTTCCCACAGATAGCAAGAGGGAAAAAGCTATCGATCTCCAGCACAATTCCATAGCAAATATTTGCATAATATGAATTTGCTAGACATAGAGAATCACCCTAATGATAACTAATCTTTGGTGTTACTACCTACAACTTTTATTTTAGTGAGCTTGGAAAAATACTCTGACTTTACGCTTCACAATCACCGCCACTCTCTATATAACATAGCTGGTGCAACGGTCAAACCTTTTTTTCATACAGATTTCCATTTTCCGCTTCCGAATCATCTAAACCAACCGTTATAACATATTTATAATATTGTGACAAATCATTTTTAGAACTTTCCTTACACTATCCAAACCTAACCTAAGATTCCTTTAGGCTTAGCAAAACTATAGACTTCACAAAAGACAATAAGACACGGGCGAATTTTCTGAAACTGATTTGTTTTAGCTCTTTAGCTCACTTTATCAAGCAGAAAGAAGGCTTCTTTTATCACTGTATTCTTAAAATCACCTTTCTTCGCAGGAGCGTCCTTGGCAGCTTGTATTTTTGGTGTCGTTTTTTTGTAACACATTTGCACTTTAATTTGAACTTTTTTATATTCATTATGTTTTTCCTAGCACACTTTTCGAATAAAACACAAAAATTAGTTAATAAAAACTTATTTTAATTCACATAAATAAATTTTGCGCTTTAAGAAGAACGAAAACAAAATAAAGTTTTAAATCAACTGTCAAACATGTGCCCAAGCACAGGGTGAAGCGTATAACAAAATTAGTTTGTAGACTAATATTTTAATGAAAAAAGTTTTATAAATTAGATTAATTAATAATGTGCGCGTAATTATTTTAAAATAATACAAAAAAACTGGCAACACTAGCAAATCTAAAAACTTTTCCCATCTTCTAATAATTTCAGCGTGCTCTGAAATGACCATCGTACAGGCCTACAAGTAGATAAACTATCATACGGTCAAAAAACAGCTGAGATCACCTGATCGAAATAGTCCACTTTTTCGCTCAGTGATGTAATAAATATGACTGAAATGAATGATAAATTTACAACTTAAACTAAATAGCACGATTCAAAAACAACAAAACGAAAACATTTCTCAAAAAAGTTAAATAAGTATAAAAACTCAATAAAAACCAAACCATTTTGAATTATATCATATAATTCAGGTACATGCATTCTACACAAACTACTAAGTCATATATGAATATCTAAAACGTTCACAAATATTTAATTTATACCAGCCGTAGTAATAAAATGAATATATACATTACATTTCCATCAATAAATTCGTTTGTTTATTTTAATCTTCTAAAACTTAGCGTACACTCTGTAAACAAATTTAAAACTTTTATCGAAGATATGTTTAGCACGGCAACACACTCGACTAAAAACTAGCGGTTTTGCTCAAAATTCAGGGAAATTTAGCAAAATAGTTGATAGGCAACCCGCGGCTCGTGCCTGCGGTTGGTGCCTATTCCTCAAATTCGCTTTTTCATTCCATTCTATTCTTATTGCAATTTCTGTTCTTCACACAGCGTTCTGTTAAACATGTATAGGAAAAAAACTGAGAATGTGTGTGTGAAAATTATGAGTTTTGTTACTTGTAGGCCTGTACAATGGAAATGACACATATTTAGGCGCCCAAAAAGAGAGTGCGCGCATAAATTATATAATTTTTGTTATAAAAAGTAAGCCTTATTCAGCAAATAAATATATATTATAAGCGCTGAGCGACCTTATGGACGTTTTCAATTGTTGTTATTGAATATGCAAAATTAAATTTTTGGGCGCTATACATTTTTTCTATTGTTTGTTTTTTGGTTTTCTTTTAATTTTTTCTTCATATCTAACATTTTTCGATCGCATAGAAGGCAAGTGGCCACACATGAGCAATAAATATTACGCCAGCGACCCCATATATTGCGAGTGTTTAGTGGTTAAGCAGCTAAAAATTTCACCTTTTTTGGGTTTGGGTGTGTGTGCTACAAGCAATTATATCATGCATGCATATTAAATACATATATACATATGGATACATATGTACTTGCATTATTGCATATGCACGTGAAGAACATGTAAATATAATTAATTTAAAATTTTTTTTTTATAATTTTACCATTAATATTTGTCACACTGTGCTGAGCTGGCGACATCCTGTGTTGGTGGTGCTACATGGCGTATGAGTAATAGAAGCTGTGTCGTGGGGGAGAAAACAAATATCATACGACAGCTGCAGGCGGAAATAAAAATAAAAATTTAAAAATTTGTAAAAATGTCGAAAAATTTATGGATTTATGTGTTTCTAAAAATTAAGTGCAACTCAGTGATTGTATGAAAGTCAAATGCACTGATTCGTTTTCTTTTGTTCTTTTGTCAGCCGACAACATAAGCCGGGGAAATGTATACCAGCAGCACATTATGCCGGAAGTGTATCCTTGCAGAACTTAGTGCTTTAAAATTGTTTGAAAAATGTTTCCGGCGCATTTTTGAAGAGTTTTCACCACTTTACAAGTGATATCAAGCACTCTGTGCGTGTTTTTCGGTGTGAAAATAATAACTTTCTCATAAGCATCAGCCTCTCAGTGGCATCCCATAAAATTATCGTTCGCTATGTTTGCAGGAGAAGCGCCACAAATCGCGAAAAATCTCCGCTTAAGCGGTTATAAAGCGCCGAATATTAGTTCTATTCACACGGCCACGACACATTTAAACTTTTTTTAAATAAAATATTTCTCAGCGTACATACATACATTTATGGATTTCTTCAATTTGATACACATCAATTATTATACCGTTCATATATATGTAATTAGTGTACGTGTGCTGACTTCAAATTGAAATTTTCAAATATCTACTGAGCTCATACACAAACAAACCAGCTTTAAAAATATTTTAATAAAAATGCTTAGGAATTGCGAAAAAATATTGGTCAACTCAAAAAATGCCAACGCACGCACATTGCATTAAATACGAAACGATAATTTTTATATTTTCGTACCAACGCCCAACAATTTGAAATGCAAATGCCAATTACAAAAAAAAAATAAAAAATTAGTTTTATTATCAACATTTATATATAAAAATAGAGTACGTGGGAAAGTTTTAACAACACGAGATGGCGAGACTTGCCTACCACAGTCGTCAGCGCTAAGTTAATTTAGTTGTAATAGAAGCAAAAAAGATTTTGTAACTACATATAGGTAAATGTGAGTTAGCGCCTTCACACCGTTGCTGTCATTCAGCTACCGCACATTATAATTCAACAACACACGCATATTAATTACGTTATTAATATAAAAATATAAATTAAAAATTAAATTTATTTTGTAGGTTATGCATTACAACTTAACACTAAAAAAACACTAAATAATTGGTATTATAACTTAAAACCAGAGTGTATGGCCACAACTCCAAAAGTTAAATTCTCATAGTAGACCATTTCAAATCCCGCATCCTCAATCATTTTCTTGAATTCCTCTTGTCGCGGAAATTGTCGAATGCTCTCGACCAAATATTGATAGGGTTGCCATTGACCAGCCAAAATTTGTCCCATTGGTGGTATTACTTGAAATGAATATTTATCATATAACCATTGCAATGTGCTATTCGTGAGATGGCTGAATTCCAAACACATAAAACGTCCACCTGGTTTCAAGACGCGGTAGGCTTCACGCAGCACCTGCGAAACAAAGAGTGATGATGACAATGATGAAGAATTACACAATACACATCATTTGGTGTCACATCAAATGCATATGCACCGCGGGAAATAAACACACCAAAAAAAAAAAAACAACAACAACAACTCACCCTATCAATATGCGTGCAATTGCGTATGCCAAAAGCGATTGTATACGCCGTAAAACTATTATCTTCGAATGGTAATTGCTCTGCATCGGCCTGCTGCCAATTAATCGTTAAAAATGGCAATTCCTTTTCGGTGAGACCTTGTAGTCGAGCACGCTCTTTGCCAACATCCAGCATATGTTGATTTATATCGGATATTGTGACATGACTATGGCGTTTTAATGTGTTTTCGTGTGCTGCAAGATGACGCATATAACGAAAAGCAATATCGCCTGTACCGCCTGCCATGTCGAGCAGACGCACACCGTGCACAGGCCACAAGCGATCCATGAAAATGTCCTTCCATAAGCGATGTACGCCAACCGACATGGCGTCATTCATTAGATCATACGAGCTGGCGACATCCTCGAATACTTTGTGTACTGGTTTTTTTTTAGAATGACTTTTGTTAGTATATATATGTACAGCTTGGATAATTTTTTTGTATATGTATGTATAACTAACCTTTTTTATCCTTCTCACTTTCTTTCACCTTTTGGAAACCGAAATGTGTTGTGGGTTCTTCGGCGCCGCTTGCTTGCTTGCCATCATCGTCGCCACTTGCAGCGCCCGCAGCTGCTTGTGTGGTATTTTTACGCAGTTGTGTTAACAATTTGTTGCAATTTTCATTGAATTTTCCCGTTTTCATCGAACTGTTTAGGAAATTTAATTTAAAATGTCGCGTAATATTCATTTTTCAGTTTGAGTTTGAGTTCCTTACGCAAAAAATAGACAAAATAAAATAAATTCTACCCGCAAAACAGCTGTTTGTATGCAACAGCTGAGTACAAGGTGCACAAGGCAATGAGCGTCAAATTATCGATAACAAGAGTGTGGTTATCGCTTACAAAGCAGTTTGAATATCAGGACTGCATTTGTATCATAATTTGTTGGAAAATCTATTTTTTTTTCTAACTGAATTTTAGCCAGTATTTTTGAATACCTAAATAAAACGAAAAAAAAATTCCGTTATTAGTTGATTGCAATGGTTCGGCGTTACACTGTAAAAATTAAGCTTTAATAGAACTGCTCAGAAGCATAAAATGATTGATTCCAAATCATTACTTCGCAAAATTTCAAGCGATCAGAGTATGGCGTCGCGAGAAAAGTCAGGTTAGGCTACATGAAAATAGGTAGGGAGGGCTCCCTAAAGGACTAAAATATGAGCATGTGGTTTATGGGCACTGCTCTGAGAATGTTTGCAAGAATTCTGTAATTAAAAATCATTTAAAATTTTAATTGTTTATTGCGGTCTGTAATTTTTTGTGGTTATAATTGAATAAACTTTAATCGAAAGACCTATTTGTTAGTATTTTGAATTGAATATTTTGTTATACAGCGAAGAAAAATGGTAGAAGTGACAACTGTTTCGGAGTTCACGACACCTAACTTAATTTTTTTGAATCAATCAGTTCAATGACTATGTGAATGCGTTGACCTATGTACGTACGCTTTCACTTGACCACAGGAACTCCTGCTGCTTTCTCAGTTTACGCCATTATTTGAGTGCTCATATGGACAGTAGGCGTTCTTTTAGGCACTTTATGAACTACTCCAAAATCCAGTTAAAACAAATTTCAATTTTTATGTTTTTACTATTTCTCAGTTTTCATATTCTTCTTTGCATTTTTATTGATTTATAATGCTTTATGGTTTATTATATTTTTATATGTATGTATGTATGTAGGTATGCATGTAAGTTTCTATTATCATTATTGTTTATTAGCAATAATTTTTGATATATGTATGTATGTTTGTATTGTATTGTATATGCATATGCATACTTAAATTGTAGTTTTTGTAATTGTTTAAGTTTTAAAATATAAATACATTTTATCATTATCAAAAAAAACAAAACAAAAGTCCATTGAGATAAGCGTTTTTCATTTCATATCATGTGTATATATGTATATATGTATATATTAATTAACTTGGCTTTATTTCTTGTTCTTCTTCACACGCAAAAATCATTGCAGCGAGGCAGTTGACAAATGAAATGAATTCTGCGTTTTTTCTTCTGTTTTTTTTTTGTTTTTCTCATTGTAAACTAATAATAGGAATAATTATAACTTGTAATAATAATAATAATAATAATAATAATATGTAATATGTAATATGTAATAAGTAAAAGGTAA
The DNA here is from genome assembly GCA_030068015.2 of Neoceratitis asiatica. Taxonomy (NCBI): domain Eukaryota; kingdom Metazoa; phylum Arthropoda; class Insecta; order Diptera; family Tephritidae; genus Neoceratitis; species Neoceratitis asiatica. Next base: position 94,988,273 of record CM061525.1, on the reverse strand, counting down.
CATTAGGTAACTACATATTTAAATACAAGACTATAAACTACATATGTATGTATGTAAGTAATATGTGCGTTAGAGATGCCTCCCACAACAACACAACAGCATACACATGCGAAAAATACACATTTATTGTACATATATACATATATGTATTTTTGTCATGTGTGTGTATGTTGTTTGAAGTATGCTTTAGCAATACGCAGCTGCAACTGCACATATTGTGCAACTGCTTACAGATAATTTTCAAATTTTCAAATTTTTTTTAATTTTACATTTTTTCACTACTTATTTTCTGCTTTTTTTCTCTTCAATTTAATAATATTAACATTTACAGTGTAGAAGAAGTAATGCAACACACACACATAGAGTTGTGTGTGTGTGTGTGCATTTTTTTTTTTTTTTTTTTTTTACAACTAAAGTGTTTTCTCCACTACTGCTACACGCCGACGCGTCTCACAGCTAGCAAATACAGTCTACTATTTACTACACACTAAGAAGTTGGCTTAGGGCACACACAAAATACATAAATTTAAGTTGAATTCAATCCTCTTTTTTTTTTTGCCTTTGCTACTCTTTCGTTTTGCTTTCAACATTTTTGCTAGTGGATTTTTTTCCTCAATGACTTTTCACGCCGTCTGTGCTTGGTTTTGGCTTGTTAATTGCTCCTCCTCCTTCTGCGACAATTTTCTTATACTTGTTGTTGCTTTTATATTTTCAATATTTTATAAATTTTTTTTTTTGCTTTGTTTTTCCAACTGCTTCCATTGCCCACTTAAGAACTTAAAAATTCACCTCCTCAATACGCTCTGCATCGGATTTGAGATCTTGCAGCAGCAATTCGTGGCATGATTTCGGTATTAGTGTACCGACAATTTTCTCACCTTCGGTGGTTTTCATACGTATCACTTGCATTTTGTTGTTGGCATTGCGCATGGCCAATACATGTTCGACACGCGTCCAAACGGAGAGTACGGAACCGGCGAGTACGTAGTAGAGACGTTGACGGAGGCCAACCTGCAGAGTGAGAGAGAGAGAGAGAGAGAAGAGAAGAGTGAGTACACGAAAAAAAAAAACATTTAAACATATTTTAAAAAAATATTAAAGAAAAAAAAATTTTTTTTAAATATATTAAAAAAAATATATTAAAAAAATATATTAAAAAAATATATATTTAAAAAAATATTAAAAAATATATTTAAAAATATATATTTTGAAAAAAAATATTTAAAAAAATATAACAAATAAAATATATAAAAAAATATATATTAAAAAAAATATTTAAACATATATATTAAATATATATAAAAAACATATTTCAAAAAATATATGAAAAAAAAAAATATTTAAAAATATATATAAAAAAAATTAAAAAAAATATATTAAAAAATATATTTAAAAAAATATATCAAAAAAATATATTTAATAAAAATATATTAAAAAAAAATATTAAAAAATATTATAAAAAAAATAATTTAACAAAATATATTTAAAAAAATATACATTAAAAAAATATATTAAAAATTATTATTAAAAAAAATATTTAAAAAATTATATTAAAAAATACATTAAAAAAAATAAAAATTTATTAAAAAAATATAATAAAAAAAATATTTAAAAATATTTATAAAAAAAAATGAAACAAAAATATATTAAAAATTATATTTAAAAAAATATACAAAAAAATATATTTAAAAAAAAATATATTAAAAAAATATATTAAAAAATATTATAAAAAAAATAATTTAACAAAATATATATAAAAAAAATAAATTAAAAAAAATAAAAATTTATTAAAAAAATACATTTAAAAAAATGTAAAGAAAAAATATTTAAAAATAAAAAAACTTAGACATATATTATATAAATTATTATAAAGAATATTTGAAAAATAAAAAATATTTAAATATACAAAAAAATATTTAAAAATTTTATCAAAAATTCAAAAAAATTAATAATTACAATTTTGAAATAGGTGGCAATATCAATGCAAATATTTTTAGTATTAAATATCCTGAAAGCTCCTTCAAAAATCTACACAAATCTTCCCAATGTCGACACCTTTTCTTATACAGTTTTTTTTTTCTTCAAATCTTCCAAACAGTTGGCAACCTTCTAAGTTTTTCTTAATCCAAAACGTATTCAAACCCCTCCAACTAATTGAAAAGTATAACTTTTTTCAAAATCCCGCTTGCTCTCTCTACATTTCTCTAATTTCACCACACTTTTAACTGTTTTTCCCACCACTACTCACTCACTCACCTCACACTCATTGCCCAAATTGACATTACGGCAATTGCCATTCCAGTAGGCGTGCGAACATGTGTTCACCGACGCGTCATACTGTTGCGTCCAGTGCGGCTCCGCCTCCTCGCTGGGCACTTTCTTGTATTTCTTCTCCAACTCGGCCAACGTTTCATGGCGTACTTGTAGACCAGTGTTGGGTCGATAGACTTGATACATCATGTCTTTCTTACTCAGACCCCTATCCTTTTTCTTACTATTTGATTGTTGTTGGTGTGGGGTTTGTGGTGTTTCAATTTCAACAGCCAATATAGCGGTACGTTTGGCGTTACGCACTTGATGCGAGACATAGAAGCCCTCATGCTCGCTAATCAAATCGGCATATCTGTGGATATTTTGAAGGAGAAACATTAAGAAATAAATGAATTCATAATTTGAGGTTAGGTTTCAAAAAACAAAACAAAATGGTTTTGAAGGAATTGCGTTACGCGCGTGCTCTGCAGTTGAGTCTGAGTAGACTGCTGCGTTGGCCGTTATACGTTACTACTACTCACTTGTCAATTGCTTCCTGCCAAATCATGCCGCGTTCGACGCGCACTGTATGCAGTTCGGTGGGTGCTTTGCCCGTGGCGTGTTTACGTATGAAGCGGACGAGTTTGATGCGCGTTACATTTTCACCGGCGGCACCGAGATCTATGGAGGATATACAATGTTTTCAATCTCCATTTTTTATTTTCTTAAGTTTCAACTCACCTAAAATGCCCAAGTCAAAGCGTCCGCCGCGTTTTGCCTGATTGATGATCGCAGACAGTGTATCGGTGAAATATTTGAAGAGCCTGTTCTGCAGTTCGACTGGCATGCCGAGTATGCGATTTAAGAACTTCGAGATATTGTTATACTCTTTGTCCAAGCTCAACACGCCCGGATTTGTTTCACTGTTCACTATAATGCCCACGCCGACCAAAGCGCCTGCAATGTCCTTGAAGAAGTCGCCCTTGTAGTCGGTGGGAGGCGGTACCAAGGGTGTTTCGTAGCCCATAATCGTCTTCATTACGGTCTCCAAAGCGGTGCGTCCATATTTGTTGTCTATATTGAATTGTGACAAATCGCGTGTTTCGGTGGCACGGCGATCGCCATGCGTCAGCGCACCCAACGACTCCAAGCGTTTGGCAACCGTCGAAGCGAAACGACGCTCACCCGCCAAATCGGATATGAGGAAGATGTATTCGGGCGCATTGACTTGATTCGAACGATGTGTACGTCCGAACTGTTGTATAGCGCGATCGGCAGACCACGGCAGCTCGAGTGTGATGTGTACGCGTCGACGCTGATTGCGCACACGTCGATCGCTCTGCAGCGAAATACCGCTAGATGCTGCTTCTGAGATGATCGCCACATCCTTCTCACCATCCATGAAACGTTGCTTTTCGGTGATGTTGAGCGTTTCGAGTGGCACATCCTGTTCGGAGCGCGACTCGTACTGTATCGAACCGTCTTCTGACTGCACAACGCGCCCCTTGCGTCCCGTCATCTCGGCCACATTATCCGGACCGCCGAGCTCATCGATCAACTGATCTAGTGTATTCGGTGGTAAACGTTCGCCCAAGCGTTCGATCTTACGCAACAGTTCCTCCTTCATGCTACAAGCGCGCTCGATGGCGTCTTTGGGTGGCGGCCCATAGTTTAATTTGATGCCATTAACGCCAATCTGTGTGACCGTGCCCTTCAGTTCTTGCTTCTTCTGCAACAGATCTTGTATGCGATCTTGTGTGCTAATTGGACCTTTACGCTTAGGCGTCAACGCAGTGCCGGCTGTGGCTGTGGAGCCATTTGTATTGGCTGCTGTCGCAGTTGCGTTGTTGTTGTTGGTGGCTGTTGTTGTTGGCTCCTTCGGTTTAGCCTTCTTTTTGGCTTTTTTCTTTGAACGCGCTACCCACGGATCATTATCACTATCCGAACCGCTGAAGAACGGATTGAAATCGGACGATTCACAGCTGTCTGAGTGCGCTCCCGCATCCGACTCCTCGGTTTCGGAATGCGATATTTTATAGTCACTACCTTCCGATTCATTTTGCGAATCGTCATCGGAATCATTCCAGGAATTCTTACGCATTTTCTTTGAATGCGCATCGGCGCGCCCCTGCTTGCGTTTGCTGCCCGCAGTGCTGGAAGAGGAGGAGCAGGGCTCGTCTTTAACGCTGGCCGACTCGCGTTTGCTGGTGACCTCCTCAATTATGCTCTGTATGGAAGTCTTCCTATCATCATTGCCGTAACCGCCCAGACCGAGTATGCGATTGATGCGATTGCGATCGGGCGCAGGAAAATGCTTCTCCACCAGTGATTGAAAGACGCCTCTGTGTGGATGAAGGAGGGTCAAGGGGGAAAAATGGAAAATAAAAACATTTTTCGATAATTAAAGAGATAAGAGATTTTGAATGTCGCAAACGCTTCACATACTTTGCGGTGGACACGAAGTCAGTCAGTTCTCCATCATCTCTCTCCAGTTGTTCAAGCGTGCGCGCCTCGCCCGTCGATTGTAGACCTATGACGACACATTTGCCATATTTGATGGCTTCGCGCGCCACTTGCACCGCATGATTGACCTTCGCCGCTATGCAAAGATACTTGAAGAAACGCTGGTGGGAAGACCAGAATTGGCCCCACATGGTCTTTTTCATGCGACTCTCGGCATCAATGAGTTCAGCGGCTTCGGTGAATTTTTGCATAGCCTCGACCCACTTGGGAGGGGGGATGAGGGAAAATTTATATAAATTTTGTGCGAAAAAAAGTTGGAATTTCAACTCACCAGGTCCACGGACTGATCATAGACTTTGCGAAACTCCTTGGATAGCGCGACCTCCTCAATCTTAAAGCTCACGCCATGGAAGCTAAGCTGACGCGCTATATACATGCCACGCAATTTCATGTCCATAGCGACAATTTCCATAGCGCCGACGCCGCTGTGAAGGGAAAAAATTTGTTATATTACAACAACAATAAAATTTCAAAACTTTAAATTTATTTTCAAAAATATGGAAATCTACTTTCAAACATGATTGTGAGAGAAAATAAGCTAAACTTAAGCCGCACAGACGTACCGCTTCTCCACCGCTGTGATGAAATCGCTGAAATTCGGAAATGCCGTACCCTGACCCCACAGCCCCAAACGCACCATATACGCCATATTCTTGGGTTCCGATGCGCCCGTAGCCGAGGCATAGACGACGCGCGCTCTTGGCAATTTATTTTGTAACTCCAAAACGGTTTGGCCCGTTTTGGTCGGTTTACCCGAACCGACGGGACACAAATTCTTCGCTTTGTGACACTCATCGAATATAATCAGGCCATCAAAGTCCTCACCACACCATTGCAGTAGTTGCTTTAAACGTGATTTATATTTGCCAGTCTTATTATTGGATTCGCCAATCAGCGCGGAATATGTGCTGAAGATGACGCCGCGTTTCACATTGTTGTTGACGTCCGAAGAGATTTTCGCATATTTGAACTGCGAGAAAGGAGAGAGAGAGTGGAAAAGTGAGGTTAGTACAGAATTTTCTCAAAAAGAAATGCAATAAAAAATTTAATCAAAAATAAAAAATTTCCAAAATTTTTGGGGAAAAAAAATTTCCAAAATTTTGTTTCCAAAAATCATATTAAAAAGGAAAATTATGAAAAATTTTATAATTATTTCAACTCAAAACTCTTTTGAATGCCACCACGCCCACCTTATTCAGCGCATGCACTTGAATTTTGCTTGCGCCAATATCCAACAAATCCCGCTCGGCATCATATTTCAGATCATTGGAGACGGAAATCCACAACGCCTTCTTGCGTCCCTTCAAATAATTCTCATAAATTATGCCCGCAATGGTGCGACCTTTGCCCACACCAGCGCCATCGCCAATTAAAAAACCGGCGCGCGTGCCATCGGGCAGCATATGATCGTGCGCTTGCGATGTGTACGTGATCGACTCCAACTGCAAGGCGCTCAAAGAACCGCTATTAATGGTATCGATTGGAATGGAGAGTTTATAGTAAACATCACAGGGTTCGACGGAAGAGAGTGAGGCCGTTTCGACGACCGGATCGGGATGCTTTTTGCCCAATTTCACTAAAATCAAAACAAAAAAAAATCAAAAAGAATGAGGAAACAGTGAAGAAAGCGTGAAATTCTTCCATAAAAGTGTTATTAACTGGCGCTTCGCTTACATTTGGCAGGCCAATACTCGGCATATGTCTCCGCAACGCCCATTTCCTCATAATCATTTTCCTCCTCTTCGGGTGGTCCAGAAGTGGTGACAGTCGTGGCGGGCGCCATCTGTGGTGGAGGAAAAAAAAAACTTTTTAGCATGCCAGGAAGTCTCAATATTTTTTTTTTTTTTTTTTTTGTACTCACCTTCATTGGCTGCATTAGCAGCTGCGCCAACAGCTGATTCGGTATGCCGCTGGTAAGAAAGGATGGATTTGCTGCTACCAAAGCTTGAATTTTCTGCATTATTAAAGCATTTGTTTTGGCTGGTGTCGCTGCTGCTGCACCTCCTCCCGCTGCATTACCGCCGCCGGCCATAGTTTTGGCAGGCATACTGGGTGCACTGGTTGGCGCTGAGTCGAAACCAAGGCCCATGCTCACTAGAGGGGAGAGAAGAGCAATATGAAAAAAGGTGAAATATGGCGTACATGTGGATGGAAGTGAAGGGGTAAACTATAATTTATGAATAACAGCTACTTGGTGTTGAGTTTTTAAAAACCAAATCAAGTGAAAATTTGAAAAAATTAATAAGAAATATATTAAAAGGAAAAAATTGAAAATAAAAGAATCAAAATCAAAATAAATAAAAAATTAAAAAGAATAATAATAAAAAAATTAAAAAAAAAATTAAAAATATGAAAAAAATATTGAAACAAGAAAAACTACAAAAAAATTCAAAAATTTTAATTTTGAAAAAAATTTAATTTTGAAAAAATTAAAAATTTAGAATATTAAATAAAATTTCAAAAAAATATAGTAAACATTTTCCAACAATATAGAGGTATTCAAAAAAAATTAAAAATATTAAAAAAAAAACTCAAAAAAAAAAACAGAAAAAAAATATTAAAAAAAAATATCAAAAAATTATATAAATAAAAAAATTTTAAATAACGAAGCTTCAAAATAGATATTTAAGACATAAAAAATTTTTCTAAAATTAAAAAAAGGTCAAAATAATACAAATTCTAAAAAAAAAGCTATAAAATATTGAAAAAAAATTCAAAAACTTTCAAAAAATTACACTAAATATAGCAAAAAATTTCATATTTTTCGTGACAAAAATTCTTTTGGGCTTTGTAAATGTAAATTTTGTTTTTGTTGTTGTTCTTTGCAGTGTCAGCAGTGCGAGTATTGAGTAAATGCTGGTAAAGTGTGTACAGCGTGTTTGAAATTTGTTAAAAGTATTTGGAATATAAGCTACTATTAGAAAAAATATATAAAAAAATGTTTTTGTCAAGTTTTTTTTCTAATTTTTGTGTTAAAAACGCAACATATTTCCTAGCCAAATTTTCGGTAAATTAACGGTTAGATGCACCAATATTTTTATTTCAAAAATAATTGCCAAAAAATTGAATATCAATTTTCTTAACATATAAGGTTGGTTAGAATTGGTAGAAAAAACAGGGATTAATGGAATTATATCAAACAAATTTTATATAAAAAATATATTTAAAAATTTAAATAAAAAAAATTTTTTTAAGTTTATTTAAAAATTTGTTTCAGAAAAATAATTATTTTAATATTTCAGCTAAAAAGTGGTAATATTTGTATAAAAAAAAATTTACAGCCAATTGTGAAGAAATTAATAGTTTAATATATTTATCCAAAAAATATTTTTTTTTCCAAAAAATATTTATTTTCGATATTTTTATTTTTATTACATGTTTAACAGTGGTGTCTATTGAGATAAGTCGAAACACAAATTAATTAAGAAAAATCAAACAATTTTTACGTAAAAAAAATTATTCTAATAATTAATTGTAAAAAATTTTGTTTTCAAAAAATTATTATTTTAAATTTTTGAGTAAATATTGAGCTGGAAATCGATTTCTTGAGGAAAATTTGAATAAATTTTTGATTTCAAACACAAATATCCTTATTTTTTTTTCATTCAAATTTTTTTTATTCAAATTTTTGTTTAATTAGAAGTTTTAAAAAATTTTTTTAATTTTTTTTTTAATTTTTTTTTAATTTTTTTTTTAATTTTTTTTAAATTTTTTTTTAATTTTTTTTAATTTGTTTATAATTGGAAAAAAATTAATTTTTTCCTTTAATTTATATCTTATTAATTTTTTCAAGTTTTTTTTATTTAGTTTTTAATTACTTTTTTTTTTTTTTTTTTTTTTTTTGTAAATATTGCGTTAAAAGTCGATTTCTTTAGGAAAATTTTAATATACTTATGATTTTGATTTATGATTTGAAACAATCATTAATTTCTTTAATTAAAAAATTATAATTTTTTTATAATTAAAAAATTTTTTCAAAAATTTATTTTTTAATTTATTATTTAATTTTTTATTTGACATTTTTTTTAAATTTCCCTATAATTGATAAATATTTAAATATTTAATCTTTTCATTTATTTTTTTATTTTTTTATTTATTTTTTTATTTTATTATTTTTTTTTTTAATTTTTTTTTTTCTTTTTTCTTTAATTTTTTTTCTTTTAATTTTTTTATTTAAATAAATTTATTTTTATTTTTTTTAAACCAATTTTGACAAATTTTTTCCCCTGATTTTATGCACTTTATATTTTTGCCAATGTATTTTCGAAAAATGTGTTTGAAGCCAACAAAAAAAAAGCAAATAATTATATACCGTTACACTAAGTTACACTAACGAAATTCTTTTTATCTCTACAGCATAACTACAGTAAGTATATATGTGTATGTAGTACAAACTCTTGAGTAGTAGTATTGTTGTTGTATTTAGCATTTTTATGAGGGGGAAAGAAGAAGAAAAAACGTTGTTTGTTACCAACATTACTCGACTTACTCTGCGCCAATAAAGACGCTGCCACATTTAGATTTGATCTTGTTTGATAATAATTGCCTGCACCGACACCAACACCACCACCACCACCACCGACACCAGCGCCACCACCAGCCGCTGCAACAGCGGCCGCAGCCAAAGCAGCTGTATTGCTGGTTAAGGCGCCAGGTGGCGGCATTTTAAAACCACCAACACCAACACCACCAACACTACCACCGGGCACACCGGACACACCGAGCCCAGCTGCAAGCAAAGCGCTTAAGCCACCACCGCCACCAGCTACACCGCCACCACCACCAGCAACGGCGAGCGCCATATTCATCAGTTGACTATTGCTAAATGGCAGTGTTGTTGGTAGACCGCTGTAGCCGGAGGAGGCGGCCGCAGCTGCTGCAACTGCAGCGGCACCCGAACTGCTCGGATAGGTGGACATGCCGATGGCTATTGGTGTGGAAAAAAAATTCAAATATTTTTTTTTGCAAGTTGATTGATGGGGGCATGTGAGACATTTTGATTAGTTGATGGTGATTAGTTTGAGGTTAGAATTAAATATATGATTAATTAGTTGTTTATTTGTACGGTTGATTGATTGATTGATTGATTAATTGATTGGTTGATTGATTAGTTAGTAAGTTAGTTAATTGATTGCAGGCGTGTAAGAGAAATAAAATATAAAAGAAAGACCAGACGAAAATTACACATTATACACTAGTTAAATACAGAGAACAGAGGGCTGAGTAGTAGTGGGGCACAGTTTGAGGTTAGGTAAATTAACAAGTTTTATTTCAGTTTACGGCAAACAGCTGATTGTCAAAAGCAACCGTCAAGCAAAACAGCTGATTGTCACAATGTGCATGTGGCCAGATGTTCAAAGCAAAATATTTTAGAATTGCTTAATTTCGAAAAATTTCTAGCAAATTTACCATAACCAAACTGTGTGCAACCCAGATTTTTATATATAAAAAAAATTAAAATTTTTCAAAATTTTCTTAGCATGCTTTGCCTGATTTCTATGCTACTCTCAGCTAAATTCCATATTTTTTTTTTCAAAATTTTTGTTTTGAAATTTTATTTCATTTATTTATTTTTTTTTCAAAAAGAATTCACAGCTGGCGCCGTGTAGCCGTGTCCTTACCTGCCGGTGCTGCTGCAGACTTTTTTGGCATATTGTTGTTGTTGTTATTCAGCAATGAAATGCCACTGCTTGTTATTGGTTTTGTTGTTGCTGCTGCTGCCGCTGCCGCTGTTGTTGTATTTGTTGTTGTTATTAATGGAACGTTATTTGTACGCGTTAGATTATTTGTTAGTAACGAGTTATTATTATTATTACTAATATTTTTATTATTATTGCTAATGAGGCTATTGCTGGCGCCTTTGTGTCCGCTATTTTTCGCATATATAACCGCCGTTTGGAGATCACGACCACCGCCTAAACCAAAAAGAGAGGAGAAGAGAAAAGAGAAAAAAATTTGTTCAATAAAAAATTTTAAATAAAAAGTTTCTTTATTTAAATAAATAAAAAAATAATAAAAAATTTTCTTAGAAATCGTTTGAGAAACCCTTTTTTTTTTTTTGATATTTTTGAGTTAAAAAAAAATTTTTTTGTTTCCTAAAAAAATCACAGCAATTCTCCAACGCTTTGTAAAATTCGTAAAAACCACGTTTTTGGATTTTGGTTCGAAGAATATACGAAATTTTGTAGGGAAACCCGTAAAAAAGTCTTCAAAAATCAATCACCCCCCAAGTGGAACCTCCTCCAGCCACGGCTACACAAGATGGCATCTCTGAAAACTACCTTTCAAACATAGGCAAAATTCTTCAGAGAGCCCCATTTTGCGCTCGGCACACCGACGAAATGTCGCTCAGTGTCAAAACTTAATGTACAAACCTCCTCTAAGAATCTAAACAAAAATTTCTCTATCATTTACCACTTCAACTCAGTCCTGGATTGGTGTACAGCCAGCATAAGCTCACCGAAGCCGCGAAAGCAGTTCCTATTAGAGCTTAGAACAAAGTCCCCGAAGCTGTGAGACTCCGGCGGGCAGCACAGTCCAGAGCTTCAGTCCAACCGAGTTGGTTCTTCAACTGCCGGAAATCGCTAAAAACAGTCAGGACAGGAAGCTTAGTCATTAGTTATACCTAAATATATGAAATTACTGCAGGTGAGCTCCGAGTGGAAAGGTTTAATTTGCTAGCCACGACCAGACGGTTCTTAGGACGATATTGGAACAAATCTGAAGGCTCTGCAACAACGTCTCACTAAAACCCGCTGTTTAGATAGCGGTTGCGTAGCTTACGTATGACCGGTAGAAAGATTTATTTGTCCATTCTTCCTCTTGGGCCAAAGTGCACCCAGCGGACGGGAGTACCAATCCAAGCTGTCATTTGTCCCTCCCAGAATTGTTGAAACTCAATGCACACACAGTTCTTCCTTCTGCATGTGCAAGGGGCTAGCCGTTGCTTTACTGGAAGTGTCAATTATCTGGCGGCAAAGAAAGTGAAAAGACTGCAGAGCTAACCGTTCGCCTTCGAGCGTTTGTCATCAGACAACGAGACAGAACTACCATCGACACGAGATTTCGTGCAAGTCAATTGCTTCCAAGGCAGTAAGCAGCGTCGTCGAGGGAAGAAGGTCTAGGGAAGAAGGAACTGATGGAAGAAGGGAGGGAGGGAAGAAGGGAGGGAGGGAAGATGAGAGGGAAGGAAGAAGTTAGGTGGGGAGTAAGAAAGATAGAAGGAGCTAAGAAATGTCGAAATTTGAGAGTAGTGCGAAGAACACCTTGCTTTTTTCCACAAATTCAGTGCTATAAGCACAGTTCACGCGCAGTCTCGGTTTTGGTTGAGTCCACGGCTCGGATTATCTGAGTATGTAAGGAATTTAGAGATATTTCAGGCATTACAAAAGCTATGCTGATGCGATGCTGGGCGCAGATGGGTGAAAGTAAGGAACATCAAGGTCCTTAGTGTCTTCACCACTGCGTAAAGGTGAGATTCTCGGCTCTTCTTTGGCCATTTTTGTAACACTTGGCACGGAAGAAGATTTTAAACACCCAAGTTGAACCGGATTTGCTCAACCAACCAAGCGCTTTCGGCCAAGTTTAGTTTCAGTCATCAAGGTCATCTAACGGGAGGCCCAGGAAACGTGCTGTTTCAACGGGTTCGGCCCAGAGGGAGAGGGGTGTTAGATGAGTCGGGTTAAGTGGACATGCAAAAGATGGTTAGTGTCGTGCGCGGATTCGTTGCAGGCGGGACATGTGTTGGATATGTCAGGGTAGAGTATGGATAGGTAGGAGTTAAGGCTGTTACAGTATCCAGAACTTAGTTGTGCCAGGGTAACGCGGGTTTCTCGAGGCAGCTCGAGCTCTTATTCTGCAATGGGTGAGGATTGGACTCCGAGAACACCATTCACGGGAAGAGAGTTCACGAAGGTGTTAACGGACTCTCGGTGAATGGTGTTTATGGCCTGTCTGTACGCCTGTCTGTACGCCGTAATGTGCGGGTCTTGTCTGTATTGCTGTACGTCCCTTCCTGATGTGCCTAGGTGGTGGTTCGGCTTCCAATAAATGTCTGTTGGGATGATATCTACGGTACCATCCCAGCAGTATTGCTCCTTAACTGGGAGCATAAATGTTTCACAGTGTAAGTGGTGCCCCGGCGTCATTCAACTAGTCGCCTTCAGTTTCAGTTTCTCGGTCGCCATGAAAACGAGCAAGCTTCATTTAACGAGTTGCTGCAGCCAAATACAAAACATGTGTGGTGGTGGTGGTCAGCTGATTTGCTGTGGGAGCACAAAAAATTACATACAAAATACGACTTTGAATTAGACAAAAACAAAATTTGTTTTTCATTTTTTTCTTAGTTCTCCTTTTTACTCTCAGTTTTTTTTTTCTTTACTCTCCGCGCGGCAGCAAATCATATGATTATGGCAGCGTCCAATGGTACAATTTTGAGTTTTATTTACATTTGCTTGTGCGCCATCAACGGACGGTCAGCGAAAAATGTGGAAAGCAAGCAGGGAGGGGGGGTTGGGGTGGGGCATTTCTATTTGCCTTTAAGTTACTCCGATACAAAGCGACGCATTTTTGCTCTCATTTGACTATTTTTACTCTTTCTTTTTCACATTTTTTGAGAACTTTTATTTTTGCTTTGCTCGCGCCTCACACACACCCGCCGCCATGTAGTATTCTTGGCAGCAGCAACAAAGCTTTGTCGGTTGTTTAGTTGCTCGGTGGTGGGTCAGTGATGGCCGCTTTCGTGAGGTTGTCGGGAGCACGCGGTACGCGCGCCAAAAACGAAATAGAAAAATGAGCAAAACAACGATTTGATGATAGCGAGGGCGAGTCAGAGAAAAAAAGCAGCTGAGCTGAGATAATGAGCGAAAAGTAAAAACACATGTTTCGGCCCCCTTTTTTTCGTGTGCTTTTTTAATGTGCCGTTTTCGTTTTCGTTTTCGTTTTTTTTTTAGTTTGCTCCACATTTCTTTTCATTTTTATATTCTTTTATATGTATGTATAGATTTTTTATGTTTCAAGAGAGCGCCGTGCGAGAATGTGTACTTTGCATATTTTAGCAACAAGTTGCTGGGGTAGTGGAAGCGGGAGCTAGAGAAAATGTATGCGTAGGGCTGGTTGGTCGGATGGCGGGTTGGTTGGTTGACCGAGTTCCATTTTTTTTTCTGTATCTCTGTGTGTTGGCCAGTTGGTGCTTTGTGCATAAAAAAAAAGCTCCGGTGTTCGTTTGCGAACTTCGAAATGAAAATGTGAATTGCTTTGTGGGAATTCTCAGACGGCGCAGCAGCAAGACGAAGCGGAGGGAGTGAGTGTGAGTGGCTGCTGCTTCAGTAGTTGAACATAAAGTTTCCCCATCTTCAGGAAAAACACATACACACATACCTTCTTTAATCGAATATTTCTTTGCTGGCAATGTGACTGGACCAGAAAAAAATGCATATTGAAGAGAGAACTGCAAGACTTTAAAACGTAATTGGAATATCTAAACACGCGGTGAAGAAGAAACAGGCATAGAATCTACATCCACAATTAAGATCTGGATACTGTAGCAGGCTTAACTCCTAACTATCCAGACTCAACCCTGACAAGCCCAACACATGTTCGCATGCAACGAGTCCCCGCACGGCACTAACCACCTCTTTGCATGCCCACTTAACCCGACTCATCTAACACCCCTCTCCCTCTGGTCCGAACCTGTCGAAGCAGCACGTTTCCTGGGCCTCCCGTTAGATGAGCTCGATGACTAAAACTAAACTTGCCTGACCCTAGATGGGGTTGGCGTATAGCCACTACAATAACAACAACATAGAATCTACACAATTTCTTGCCTTCCTCGTCGCGCACCCTGGCATGGCGGCTCAAGTCGCAAATATCCAAAGAAACGATTAAAAACGCACAGCTACTGCCACAGACGGGTCTTCGTACCGAAACGACCCGGATTTTTATCCGGTTAAGGACCCGCACGCAATATTTTCAATTTGAGAACATTTTTTGCGGTTAGAACAACAAAGCAATATACTCGGATGAGAAACTCCAATTTTCCGATCCTTAATTTGAGTAGGTAGCGCTGCACTCTCGTAAAAAAGGATGCTGACATCACCGCCGTCCACGGAATACCATGGATGGAACAAGGACGGAAGAGAGAGAGAGTAGATTTTTGTGACGTATGCACCAGCGGCCCTATAAAGGAGCGCAAATCTGCTGTCGTTTTCGGAGAGAGGAAGAGAGATATTCTCGGCGACTGAGCGTCTTGTGATAAACCAAGCTACGACGGAAGAGACAACCGAAGTGACCAAAAATGTCTTTTTTGACCGCACTACTGCTCTAACCATGTCTCTCCTTCAAAAACACTACGTGTAAATCAGGAATCTACAACCGAACCAGCTAGGTCTCGTTGATAAAGTAAAAAGTTTCGACCACAGACATACAACATCTCAAAGTTTCGGCCAAAATACAGAGCCACAGCTACGATCAATGAATTTTTCAGGCCATATGCACTTGATGGGCGGCCAAAATAACCTACAAAAGAAAAAACATAAGAAAATAACTCTTTAAGTCTTTAAGTCTTCTTAAGTCCCTCTTCATGTGTATGACGTCACGAGAGATCAAGGAAAACACATTGCTTACAATATGGACGAGCTGTCTCGTGGAACCGGCAGCGTTTTCCACGCATAATTCAGGTCTGATTGCTTCAGAAGTGGACTCTGTCGATGGTAACCTCTCTCTATAAAGACTCTGCCGAGAGCATACAGATCACAATCAGATTTCCAGACTACGACTTATATAAATATTCGAATCATTCGAGCCGACTTTGCATAAATCGATATGAGACCATCGACAAATAACATTCCTGACCTTACACACATCATAGAAAATATGCAAATTTTTATGAACACAAAGGTATTCTCCAAATGGGGGATGAAATATTCTAAGCTCTTAAGCATTCTTAGGTAACGGCAGAATGTACAAGTAGGAAATAAAGAGGAAAAAGAAATGAAAGAATCGCCCGCTCCCCATCCACCAATAATATACAACGAAAGAGGAAGAAAGCTTTAACACGCTGCAGCAGCTAACCGCGTGCTGACGCTGTTGTTGGCTGGCTGGCTGGCGAGTGACCGGCATTGCGCGCCTATTAAAAATTACGTCATCAGCAGCGGCATGCTTTTTTTTCTTGTGTGTGAATTTTTCAGTGCGAGTGACCGGCATTGCGCGCCTATTAAAAATTACGTCATCAGCAGCGGCATGCTTTTTTTTCTTGTGTGTGATTTTTTCAGTCTCTTTTTATTTGATTTTCGTGAATGCGAGATGAGCAAACTAATATAAATTAGCTCACACGGCAACGACGAGGAGTCAGCCCGCCGCCGGTCAGTGAGGCAAACGAGCCAAGTCAATACCAAGTCGAGTCAGTCAAGCACGTGGTTAATCAACAGGTTTTTGTCTTCTTTATTTTTTAGTTTTATTTTGATTTAGATTTTCATTGCGCCCCCCCATCCCCCACTCACGCCATGGCGCGCTGCAACGCTACACGTTTTTATATGAAATTTACATACAAACAAACATATTCTGTGAATTACGCTGAATTGTGAATAAAATCATTTGAAAAAATATATAAAATAAAATTTAAAAAAAAATTTTAAATTGAAATCAAAAAAAAATAAAAATCAAAAATTAAAAAAGTTCATTCACATGTCTGGCGCTGAGCCAATGCGTGTGGTGGAGGTGAAAGAGCAAAAACCCAATAAACATTTTTCTCCCACACGTTGCGTCATCTAACGGCAGCAGCATGCTTATGCTATAGTTGTAGTAGTGTGTGTGTGCGTTATGCGAGCGCTGCGATGGACAAGCGGAAGCAAACGAAACAGAAAACAAAAAAGCAGAAATAAAAAATGTGTAGAAGATGAAAGGAAGACAGCATGCTTTTGAGCATAAACAAGGTGAAGGAGAAGGGGAAGGTGGATATGCGAACTGACGGCCGTGTGTTAATGCAGCACGTGGTGAGTGGTGGGCAAAAAATAGTTAAAAACTGGCGATTTGCCACCAACCAAAGGCAGAAGACACCATCAGTTGGCCAAAGAACTTAGTAAAAAAAATTAAGAAACAAAAATAGAAAAAGTAAAGAAAAAATCCAAGCGAAATTACGAAAATTGTGCTTAGGTAATGTAGATGAGCGTTTAATGAGCACAAAAGGAGCAATTTAAACTAAAATTTAATTAGTTTTTTTTTTCTAAAAAAAATTTGAGATTACTTACTTAAAAGACGAATTTCAAACAAATTTTAAGAATTTTAATTACGGAAAACACATTTCAAAACTATTCACCAGTCGATACATATGTACATGTGTACATACATGTGCACAAGCAGCGCCAACCAAACTGAGCCGCTGCCATTAATTGATTCTCCGAGAAGCACACTTGACAGACGCACAAAAATAAAACATTTTAAACATATATATATATATATAATATGTAGGCATTTAAAAATGACGTCAAAATATTTTTATACTAATAAAATAAATTATATAAAATTTCATACAAAATATGGAAAAACAAAATTAGAAAAAAATTTATACAAAAAAAAATAATAAAACAAAAATGTAGAAAATAGATTTAAAAAAAGAACAAAAAAACTGAATACATTTAAAATTAAAATAAAATAAACATAAAAAAATTATGCAAAAACAAAAAATTTAAGAAAAAAAAACAAAAAAAGGAAACGCTAAAAAATAAAGAATAAAAATGATCAACAAAATAAAAAAAATAAAAATTTATGCAAAAATTTTAATTTAAAAAAATCAAAAAAAAGTTTTACACAAACAAAATTTATACAAAAATGTTAAATATAAAAAAATAGAATTTGTACAAACAAAAAAGCCTTTATACAAAAACAAACAAAAAATATTTATGAAAAACAAAAATTGTAAAAAAAAAAAATGAAAATAGTAGAAAAAAATATTAAAAAAAAACTTAAAAACAAGAAAATTTAAGAGCAAATTAAGCAAGTTTACCAAATATTTGTAAAAAAAAATTATACAAAAACAAAAATTATGAAAAAAACTAAGGTTACAAAAATATTTATACAAACACATTTAAAAAGTTTAAAAAAAAATTTCCACAAAATAAAAAAAATTCAAAAATTAGTTTATGCGAAAACAAAAATAAAAAAATTCAAAAAAATAAAAAAACATTTTATACAAATAAAATTTATACAAAAATGTAAAACAGAAAAATAATAGAATTTATTCAAACAAAAATAAATTTAAAAAAATGAAAAAATTAAATAAAATTCTTATAAAAATATAAGAAAGCTCGTACAAAAAAGATTTATACATAAACAAACAAAAAATTATACAAAAACAAAAATTGTAAAAAAAAAATTAAAAACAACAGACAAAAAAGAGACAAAGAAAAAATAGGGAAATCTAAAAATAAAATTAAAAAATTTAGGAGCAAATTAAGCGAGTTAACAAATATATATATACAAAAAATTATACAAAAACAAAAATTATGAAAAATGTAGAAGAGAAAACAATTTTATAAAAAAAAATATACAAAAACAGAAGATAGAAAAAATATAAAAAGCAGAAATATCTAAAAAAAAAAATGCAAAAACAAATTCATAAAAAAGAGAAATAAACAAATACAAAATCATACCAAAAATAGAAAAATAAAAATCAAAAAGTATTTCTACAAAAAAAAGATATAAAAAATCATAAAACTTAGAAGAATGAATTTAAAAAAAAAAAACTCATACAAAAAATTAATTTAAAATATTTATACAAAACAAAAAATAAAAAAAATAAAATTTATACAAAAATAGAAGAAATTCAAAAAAAAAATACAAAAAAATACAAAAAAAAATGCAAAATAAAAATTTTTATGAATCAAAAGCTAAAAATAAAAATCAAAATTTATACAAAAACAATAAATAAATAAAATTTAAGACAAAGTTATATACAGAACAAATAGAAAAAAAATTTAAAAAAAATTCATACCAAAAAATATAAAAAAAGGTTTCGTACAAAAAAAAAATTTAAAAATTCCAAAAAAAAAAAAAATATTTATAAAAAAGCAAAAAACAAAACAAAAACAGAACAAAAACGCATGCAAAAAATATATAAAACACAAAAAAAAAATTTAAAAAAAATCGTCAAAAGAAGTTAATAAAAAAAAAACAATTATTTGAAAACAAATAATACAAAAAAAAATGCATACAAAACATAAAAAAAGATATTTATACAAAAAACAATTGTAAAAATTAAAAAAAAAAATTAAGAAAAAATTAAAAGCAGATTTATACAATAACAAAAAAAAATTAAATAAAAAAAAAACAAACAAAAACCAAAAAAAAAATTGAAAAAAATTTACAAAATAAAAAAATTTTATGAAAAAATAAATAAAAATAATCGAACAAAAAGTAGGAAATTAAAAAAAAAATCATTATATATGTTTTTGTCTAGTTATTTTTAGTGATTTTTTTGTATGAAATTTTCTTCCATTTTTTTTTGTGTCTGCACAAATATTTTTTATTTTTTTGTTTTTGTATAAGTTTTGATTTTGTTTTAGTTTTTTACCACTTTTTGTTTGATTTAAAAAAAATTTCCCTGATTTTTTGATTTCATACAGAAAAAATTTGAAAAGCAAATGGCTTAAAAGCCAGCTGCAATAGAAAAAAATTCAAAAACTCATTCATTGCGGGTTAAGAGACTCTTCTAATTGTCGGCCTTTGCACTTTTCATACTGATAATAAATAATAAATTAAATATAAATAAAAATAAAATAATTAATTAATTAGAAAATTAACATGTAAGCGAGCGAGCGAGCGTCTATTAAGCAGTTTAATGCCAAATAGATTAAAATCATTATTAAGGGAGAGAAATATGTATGTATGTTAGCAACCGACAGCCGAAGAAAATAAAGAATTTGGGTGCGAACAAACTCCCAGCGAAACTCCCTGACTTACTTAATTTCTCTTAAATTTAAATACATAATTTAACTTGAGATCTCTGATGATATGACTAGCACGCAGGTGAGTGAAAGGCGGGCCTGAAGAAACTAGTACGAAATTACTACTTTTACATCCAACACAGATCAACTAGGGATTACAGAGTTCCACGTA
This sequence comes from Neoceratitis asiatica, assembly GCA_030068015.2. NCBI lineage: Eukaryota > Metazoa > Arthropoda > Insecta > Diptera > Tephritidae > Neoceratitis > Neoceratitis asiatica. Next base: position 94,968,389 of record CM061525.1, on the reverse strand, counting down.
GCTTCTTTGCAGTAGTAGAAAAAAGGACGCACAGTGCTCAGCTGAGTAGGGCTTTGACTAAGATGCCGCGGTGGAACTAACTTTTCACAGTTGAATCCCGAATCAATTCTAACGGTATAAGAGCTTCGGTGCTGTATAGATATACGAGTTTTAGCTTTCAAGGCAGCTCAACCAGCGATTTTTCTTCGATAATAAGATCGATATGACCACCGCCGAATCGAACAAAGTTGAAGAAAAAGCGGTCTATGGATGAGGCGTTGAGGGAGAAGAAGGTTCTTCTAGTGGGTGGTATACACAGTTCTAGTGGGTATACACGTGTATTCACAGCTCACCAACACCCAATAGAGTGTCTCCTTCAGCAAACGAGTGCATAATACAACAACAACATAACGGTATTTGTAGGTTTGATTGAATGGAACTATCATTTCAATTAGTGCATTACAAGCTCACTCGACATGGTTGCGATTGTGCGGAGTTTGTATGTAATTACATATATACGAGCATAATAAATGCAGACATACATACATACACATACATACACATACATACATACATACATACATACACACATACATACATACATACACATACATACATACATACATACATATAAATACATTTTGTGTCAATTATGCAGCATTAAATGTGATGCATGTGGCTATGTGTGTTTGTATGTGTGTGTGCGTGTATTGGCTCATGCCAATGCCACAAACATAAATAAATAAATAATTCATCTTTGACCCAAACAATTGGAGGGATTAAAGTTGTATATCTGCTGCTGCTGCTGCTTCTTCTTCTTCTTCCTCTTCCTCGTCTGCTTCTGCCACTAAATGCTCGACATATGTATGTATGAGTGTATGAGTGTGCTTGAATGCATTCCAAATTAATATAACTGTAAAGTATTTATAATATTAATATATGTATGTGTGTATGTATGTATGTGTGTATGTATGTATGTATGTATGTATATGCCGCCCGCTGCACTAGCGGTCGACGGTCGGCAGCTGGCGGCTCCACCTATCGTAAGTAGACAAGAAGTTGCCTTTGAAATGTAAATAATTAGCAAATGTTTACCGTTAAGTATATACCCAAAGCAAATACATTAATATATAGAAAGATGTATGCACTCACACGCACACACCCACACACACACACACACAGAGTATATTTCGTTAATAATTTCAACATAGCGACCGACCGTCCGTCCTGTTTATCTTGATTATTAATTAGAAGACGAATTGTTGTCGTGTGTTGCGACCCAGCCGTGCTTGGTCGGTCTGTGGCATGTGTGCGTGCGTGTGTATGGGTGTGTGCGTGTGGGTAAGCGGTTTGCTATTTGGCTGGTTTGGGTGATGGTAAGAAGCAAACTTCATTTGCAGCAGAGATAATGAGATGCGCAAAATGCGAGAAATGCACACACACACACCACACACCAACACACTTAAGCATGTTTAGTGAAGGAAATTCGAAATTCAAGGATAATCAACCAAAGAGACCGAAGTAAACAGCAGACTTTGCTACACACACACACACATGCAGCAGGGGACGAGGAGTCGTCGTGCAGAGCAGGCGCGCCTTTAAAGCTTCTAAAAAAAACTCAGCGAGGCAGCGAGGGAGCTGTGCACCAGCCGCGAAATTCTCATTTAAGACGTTTGTTGAAGAACTTTTCGCGTTGCAGGGACCTCCTGTCCTCCTCGGCTCTGTGATTAGTCCAAGCACGTTGTGTAAATATTTTGGTGTAATCAATTTGCATAGATTTGTCGTCAGCAGGAGTTATACATAGGAGGTTCCCAACTCCGTAAGTGAGGTAAATTTTACTAGTCGCCCACCAGTGGGCCTGTCCTACTCAAGCCACTGCAAGAACACAACGAAACTACGCTCACACTGAATATATAAGAACCCTAGACCCTCCGGAAGCTCAAAAAAATTCAAGCTGTGGATTCCTCAACTTTGTATGCGAGCGAGAGCTCATCTGCTGTGTCTACTTTGTCGTTGCTGTCAAACTTCTTCCAAAGTCTGGTAGTCAGATTCATCTCTCATTACCCGGGAAATATGTGACGGAAACTACTTGCAGTCCAAAGCGCTGATCTTTGGTTACGTTACGCTGGAACGTTCGCCAGAACCCGTATCAAAACCGGTGATATAAAATTTACGGCAGAGGTTCAGAAAGCCTGCCGAACCGGTGTCATACTCATTGCTCTCTGACTTCAGAGTTCACAGCCCCGATGTGGCTTCTAGGACTCCGGAGAGCCGGAGTCAGATTCACAGCTAAAGTTTCTGATATTTTCTTACAGAAGCTGTGGTCTTATGTCTCGAATAGAAATGGTTGGAAACTTCACCGACCTAATGCAAGATGTTCATTTCTCTTCAACACAGCGACTCCAGCGCGCGTAGACGATAGACAATTTCCCCTCATCGAACTCCAGTCTCTATGAATGTTGCGGAAGATTTGAACGAGAGTTGCAGGAGTCATAGGCAAGGTCAAAGCTGGTACCTTCGTTTTTTTTCTATTCAGCTGAGGACTTACGTCGTGGAAGCCCCGGCGAACCACTGCCATATCCTTTGCTCTATAACACAGCGAGGCAGAGTTCGGACATCACCGGAGCCAGAGGTCTCTGACTCGATGTTTTCAAATTGTTTTCTATAGACCTAAATGTGCCATGTCTCGACACTCTCGAGTAAGACCAAAACGAAAGGAATAAAGACCTCTAAATGAACGACGAGCTCAAGCGTGGAAGTCATTGAGTCTACGGCGGTTTTTCTATAGAACTTTCAACGAAGGTGAATGCTCTCTAGGGAGCGTGAACTTTTCAAAGCTTGAAGATGTGAATTATTTTAAAAAAAAAACTGCTCGAGAGTAGAGACAGCCATACGGCCAACGGATATCCCCGCATTCCAGCGGTCAAACACTCCCAGCTGAGACAAGTAAGATCTGTCAAGATTTAAATTTACATAACAAAAGCAAATTTGAGAAACACAAACACACGCTAGCCAAAGTAGCCACACCCCATGCAACAGAGCAAACAAACGACCACAAGCCGTGTAGGCGCTAAGACAAAAGTACATAAGACAACAAGACAAAATGAAACTTAAGCGAACCTCATTTCCTACGACACCACGCTCCCGCACGAGCCGCACACCCGCCGTATGTACATACAACTACTGTAGGCAACCCCCAAACCCCAAACCGCCGCCGTCGTCTTCATCTTCGACATAATTGCATTAGGCTTTTGTTATGCAATTAGCATAAGCATACGCGCTTGTCGCCTCGTGCAAGTGGGAGTACTTATGTGCATGTGCATGTAAGCTGTCGTTAAGTATACACTGCCACATAAGCGGAACCTAAACAGCGGCCAGTACGCGAGCAATGCACAAACAAAGATGGCCGAAACAAACAATAACCGAAATTTCAACAACCTCCCTAAGCTCAGCCCACAGCACACAGCACACAGCCCAAAACACACTTTCAAGTTATCCTACGTCCGCACTCAGCCTATCCACTACGTCCGCACTCAGGACGTACCGTACCACAGCTTCTGCGCTCCGTCGTTATCCTTGCCATCACATTGGCTGCTGCCTGCCTATCTGCGGCTGACGCAAATCCATTTCAACTGCTCAAGACATTATCAACATAATTATAATTATTTGATATCGCCCAAACCGTATCACAGCTGGCCGCCCTACCTCTCCTCCTCCTCTCCTCCTGTCCTCCATTCACCATCCAACCCGTTGGCCGAAGTAAACGCAATTTCAATGCTCGTACATTCTCTGCTTGCTGAATTCCATATTTGCATCTCGGTTGTCATGCCGAAACTATGCAAGCAATGAATTATTGACGATTTTTAGTTACCAAATATTGTCGGACCGAAAATAATAATCAGAACTGAAATGTTACGATGTTACGGTGGGCTGTGGTTCGGTAGGGGATGGGAATGGGGATGGGGTGTCTTCTAATGTACATTGCAGTTGTCAGGCCGGAGCTGTATTGTTGTGTGCCTGAGTGTGTGTGGTCAGTCACTAGTGGTTGCTGGACAAAGAGAGCTCGCTTGCTCGCTACAAATACAAATTGATTCGCATGAAATGCAGAGAGAGAGAGAGAGAGGGAGGAGGGGAAGACGACTGGCGAATTAGTAAATTTGATAATTATCTTTCGAGATTGAGATTGAGATTGCATGTGGCGACTGTACTTTGAACCAGCTCGCAACGAGTGCGGCGTGCAAGGGTTAGAATGTTGGTTAAAGCAGCAAACGGAGCTCGAGAAAAGTCTCTGTTGTCTCTATTCAAGTGATTAGACGGGTTGCCTTCAAAAAAAAAACAAATCGAGGAGGTCACGAGGTCTCCAGAAGTTGACCAGTTGGTTTAAGAACAGTCGCCATTTGTCTAACCAGCTGAGCTGGTATGCGATTTACACGGGGTGTAGGGTCTGCACTGCGAGCTCAGCTCTATTGCGCTGTCCGTATTTATTACATGTCGACGTCTGGACCCACAGTGCTCTTAGGAAACTCTTGAGATGCAAGTGGTTCTTGGAGACGGTGCAATTTTCCGCGGACGAGTTCAAGTCAGCTCTTCACTTTGTGTCCCTCGTCGTCACATTCCAGGCATAACAAAAGAATATATAAGTCCCATTAGTGAGAAAGGTGTGACAAGAAACTGAGCTAGACTAGAGTCTGGGTCTCCAATCTAACTTCCTTTTGTGTCTGCCAAATCTAGCTCAGTACTGAGTTTTAACAGCTGAAAAAGGAAACGTGCAGTGGTCACTGCAGACCACTTTGTTTAGAAGAAACCATAAGCGAACTGAAGTCAGCTCTCCAATTCAGTGCGACTCTTTGTGGTATTCCGAAGGGTAACCATAAATAATGAATGAGCCTCCTTGGTCAGAAAAGCGAGACAAGAAACAGAATTTGACAAGAAAAGAAGCTGAGTTTGATTGGAGTTAGAGAGAGAGAGGACGTCAGTCTAGCTCCCATCAAACGAGCATAATTGGGATAAGAGCTTAGTCGCGACCGCCCGCCTTCCCCCCGTCAGGTCCTCAACCTCACCATGCAAACAACCAACTAGCCACCCAACGACTTTTATTAGAGGTGTAGAGATGAGGACGAACTGAATGCCTTAAGACACTTCCTTTTCGAAAGAACGAAATGGAGTAGGTTAAAGTCTCTAGGGTGATTTGAGCCAAGCAACGAGAGCAAAGATACTTAGTTTGATCAGCGAATGGAGGCTCTAGGAATGCTCAGTGGCATAACAGGAACCTCACCGTTCGGTGGCTTAAGTGAGCTGATGTCCAGCAAGCAATTCAAGCTAATCTCAACTAAGCAGAGATCCTAAAAATGGCAGAAAAGAACCGCTGGAGCCGCTAAAATATAGAAAGTCAAGCAGAGCCAAGAAAATGGGCTAGCGAAGAAGTTTCTTTTTCTGTTGGAGCAATATTAGTTAGTACAGCCAGATATCTAACAGCTTCAGGTGAGTTTACTTACAGCCGCTAGATGGCGCACGCATAGAGATAATCAGAAAAACAGTATTTACAAAGCGATTTTAATGAAATTAAAAACGTACAAAGGATGTATGAAGCTAAATACTCTAACGAAAAATATAACCGCTAGGTGGCGCACTAAAAAAGTTATTAAAAATCGCCTTTTTGGGGGCAATTTTCATGGTAATTTCAACGCGAAATCGCAGTAATCAGCGAATAATTAAACGAACCGAAAGCAACTGGGCGTTTTGGGTGCACATTTTGCATGCTTTAAAGGATGCTTTAACCACAATCCAACATATTAGCGATATCAACAGTTCATAAACCTTTCTAGACGCTAAAGAGCACATTTATCCTTACTACACTGCGCCACGCTGAGCAAATGAAGCTTCGTCACACCAAATATTAAGCATGTCAGGCATACAAAACCACAAGAAAATATCTGAAATGCCTGTGTGAAGTCTTTAAAGGATTAAGAACTCAATGAATTCATTAAATTTTTCCCTCGTCTCTCAAGAGAACATTAAGTGGACGACATTAAAGACATTTTAGAAGAGACACAGGAGACTACAAACGCACGCCGCACACACAAGGACAAGGACAAGGACAATGGAATCTACTTAAATGCCTAGTAAAATTGGTAAACAGGATATTACACGCAAGACAACAGTGATTACCAAAACAAAACATTGGACTGGACGGACAGAACGGACAGAACGGACAGGACGGACAGGACAATATCAGGACTCGTATGCAGGCGAACACAAGTGTAGCAAATTGAGATAAATTTGGGGAGAGCATTTCAAGCAAGTGTTGGTAGCCAAACAAGGACAGACGAAAAAGGAAAAACAGTTGGAGACAAGAGAAGAAAAGGCAAAAACGAGCGGAGTTCGTGGAGGAAACAGAGAAGGGCAAAGACGTGGGAAAATGCACACAGCCCGCAAGTGAAGTGGATGAAGACGAAGTAGAAGTAGAAGTAGAAGACTAAGCATATGTCGACTAAGGCCATATGTTGGCCAAGAATGCAGTTAGCAAGGTTGGCCAGAGCATAAAAGCGCACACATATGCGCTCACAACAGGATATGCCGGAGAGGATGCAAGTCAGTCAAGCATAGGAAACACTGACTGACTAACCAAGAAACAGAAGAAGAAGAAGAAGAAGCTGGTAAAATTTTATAGCCAGACGACAGCAAGCCGTCCGTCACAACATCACATGGTCAACTTACGACGTTTGGTAAGACGGAGCACGCCATGGCACGGCATGACTTGACACACAGCCGACCGAATGTGTGTGTTTGCAGAATAGATTTTTTATGGCCTGGAATTTGCATTTTAAATGCCTACAAGTGTTTTATATTTACACATTTCTTACGGTTGGTTGAGTGGCTGGCTTAAGTACATTCTGTGGCCAATTTACTTGAGACACACACCATGGACAGACACAAAAGGACAGACACTCACCTTTCTTCGCTCACAGCTTCCCTCTCTTTCTCTGTTTTTACGCCGAGCGTGTGTGTTGTGATTAAAATAGGCAATTTAGGCCTTTTAACGGCCGGTCATTGCTCGTCCAGCCGGTCGGTGGGTCGTTCGGTCGGTCGGTCGGTCAGTTTGTGGTTGGAGATTTAGTTAATTGCTTAAGGAAACCGAGGAAAAGCCTTCAAATGAAAGTGAAAGTCTACTTTTTGCTTAAGAATTTCTATTGTGTTTCGTTTTGTTGTTGTCTTTTCACACATTTCATGACAAATATGGGTGTTCGAGCGCAAGTTGGGGTGGGGCGTGGGAACGTGCGCATTTTGTGGCGTGCGAAAGTAAAAGTGTCTATTGCGGTTGTTGGGGGTAATTATTTTGTAGATTTTTGTGGCGGAAGTGGCAGGAGACAAAGAAGGACTTGTTGTGCGTTGATGAATGTTTTCGTACTAAATTTACTGGAAATTTATAGAGCAAAGCGGTTGAATGATGAACTTTAATGACCGCAGAATGAAGTTTAGGCAAGGTAAAGTGGAAGAAATATATTTAATGAGAGGGAAATCACTGGAATTGAGAACGACTGAGGAGGGCTAACGAGTATGACCAGAACCCCAATCGAAGCCAAAACTCTAAAAAGAGGCTCCAGTACTCGAATAAGACAGAAAAGAGTATCCAAACTAGAAGAGAAGAGGCTAACAGAGTAACAAGGGCCTACGTGAATAGTTTCGGACGTCTCTCAGGGTATAGGAATATCGTCCCACATGTGACTTAATAGTTTTATCCTTCTATATGACAGAGAAGCCTGGATGAAGTTGAAAAGTAGCTGGAATGTAGCAAAAGCACAAAGATACAGCGCAAAATGAATGGACAAGGACGAGTACTACTGAAGATAGCTGTCCCATCTTATGATTGCACAGCGAGTGCCATGCACCAAACGGCACATCCTCAAGAAGAAACTTAACAAGTAGAAACGGTCCAACTTCACAACGAAGAGAGTAAAAACTGAGTCGAGTTTACTTGGTATCGCTCTAAACCAAAGACAATGAAGTTTCAGTGCACTATTAGGTTAACTGAGACACCGTCTCAGTCTGAGCTCTACGACTAAGCCTGTTTTGTAGGAAAAATTTACGCCCCCGTCCCACTTTTAGCCTATAAGAAAGACTTACGCATACCTTCGAACTATCTCAGAGCCCCATTTCGTGGTTAGACCAGTTCTCGCTTAGGAAGATACTCTCTACTGGTATTTTAATCATACAAACTCGTTACCAAACACCCCCAGATGGAAATGTAGATCGGAAAAGTCTTGTACTTGCCGATAAACAGCTCCGAGTATATGAACCGAACGAGACCTAGAGAGAAACTAACGCTTAACACCTTCTAAACATATTTCCAACCACTTCTACTTAGGAGCCTATAGTTTTATTCATTAGGATCACAGAAATTTAGTGCAATAAGAGCAAAATTGGTCCCAAGGAACACCCAAACTGACTCCCAACTACCTACAATGGAAGGCGAGGTCGGAGCGATCTATAGTTGCTCATACAGAGCTCCGACTGCATGAGTGGAACGAGACGAACAGAAAAAATTAAGGCTTAAAACCTTCTCAAAGCATTTCCAGCTACCTCTAGCTGAGAGCCTGTGTTTTCATTCATCAAAAGCACAAAAGTATAGTGCGCGGTTAAAATAGGTCGATAGGATTATACACTCACCACCAACCACCTTCAGATGGAAGGAGGTAAAGTCGAAAGAGGATGGAGTTGCCACCCTCCTGTCGCGAATTTGTACATAAAACTAATGCACACACCCGAATACATCAGTGGAATGGTATCAAGACCACTCATAGACTTCTCTAACCGGGAGCAGCAGTCGAATTGGTGTACCGATATTAGTCTCACCTCGTAAAATTGGGTTAAAAGACTGAGTTTTTCCTTTATTTATTTTATTTTAGTGAACTCCTTGAGCTAATCCCGGACCTGAGCTACTATTAGAAAGCTCTTCCAGCTCCTATTGAAGATTAGCTTGACAAATACATATCGAAACTGCTTTTGAGAAGCTGCCGCCGCAGAGTATCCTTCGAGCAAGTGGCAACAGCGCTACAAACTATTCAGCAACGAAGTGCTCCGAACTGAGTAGGGGGTTGAATAAGCTACTTCCACCACACACACCGCTAAGTAATTAGTTTGAGGAGCTGCCTACCAGAAACTGGGTACACTAGCAGAGCAACACAGAAAGAAACCTGGCAAGTGAGGCAGACGCAGTAGGAGCCTCTAAACACACTAATATGCCAAACTTCCTGAGGACAGTCAAAACTATATTACTGCGCAGTAAGGCAGTGCCGGGGGCGAAGGAGTCATGCAAAGTAATTATAATGTAAGTCAGTACGAGTAAGTAAGCGGGCTGATGAGCGGACTGAAGCGTCGGTTGAAAGGAAATTTGCAGCAGGTGTGCAAATATACCAAACGACAAACGCACACACACAGACACAGAGAAACTCTACACTTGATGGGTAGCTGGTAGCTGGTAGCTGGTGCCAGGACCACCCCACCCCTTGTATTATGCACTTATGTATATCTATATACTCGTCAGCAGTGCGAGGTACGAGGAGTGCAACAATGAAATTCCCACTAATTTCCAATACGAAATGCAATCAAACTAATATATGAGCCCCGGCACATACTCGTACTCGTACTCGTACATAACGTATGAATGTATGTAGAGCTCAGAGTTGGCCTATGCCGATTATCATTCTGACAGAGAGGCAACAGAGTTGGAACTGCGAAAAGCCTATTGGTGGAATGAATGAGCATTGCCACCTTGGCCAATAACAACGGCTGAGGGATATAGCACAGCAACAAAATCAGTCAAGCCTGGGATAACATTTCGATGAAGGTTTGCGTTTGAGTAAGTCGGCAAAAACCATTCGGACGTAAGTGCACACACGTGTGTGTCCAGCTATTACCCACCCAGCCGCACAGAAGTGCAACGAATTTTGGGTAAGGAAATAGTGCACAATTATCGAAGTAAGGTCGAAGGGGAAGCAGGCAGTGAGTTCAATGAAAGAGTGAGTTCAATGAAAGAGTGAGTGAGATAATACCGGAAGCACTGGTATGGAAGGGGAGACCTAAATAGTTAAATGTAGTTGCCTGGTAAGGCGTCGCTCACTAGAACTCTATGCTTTAACTCCAAAAACCCACTTAATGTGTTGGAGCGAGACGCCGAGCCTGTATTACCTTCCAAATTCTTGGAAGCAGAAGATCGCTGAAGCTTTTAATTACATTCAACAGCTTCCTAAGCGAAGTCATCTTCACTATTCTTGACTCGTTCTGATGAAATTACCGTAAATTAGAGACACAGGGAAAAAACCATTCTCATTCTGAGCTCTACCTGTTAAGGTAAACGAGGTGGAGTCGCCACTGGACGAAACAGACCTTAACCTCGTGATGCCTCATGAGATCCGAGTAATCCTGGCATATTTAAGATCTGGATATTATATGTTAGCAGACTAAACTCAAACCCCCGACATACCCAACGTGCGTACTCTGCGCCACACAAACCACCTCTTTGAAAGTTCCATCACAATCCGTCGGAATAGGTTGCTTCCTACGCCTCACGTTTAGATGAACTCAATGTCATCCACTAGCTTTACTTACTTCCTCCTCCTTAACGAGAAGTAGCGAAGCGCTATAAAAACACCATCATCTAAGGTATTCCTCAGCGGACTCTGACCACGGAGCAAAGTTGTTTGAAAAAAACAGAAGAAAAAGTAAATTTTGGACTGTTAAAGCCAACGGAGCGCCACGTAAGACGACCACTCTTGACAGAGCGGCCACAACCCAGATGTGCTGTACTGGTGCAGAGTTCATTGTAGTCCGCAGAGACCTTACACCTACCCGAAAAGACGCTAGAAACAATAGAAGCAAATACAAGAGCTCGGAAAGAAGCCAACGAGGACGCATTTCAGCCTGTAATAAAGCCAACCTCTTTAGCCACAGAATACACCACAGAATGTCACATTCTAAAAGAGGAACGAACAAACCAAAGTGAGGAAAAAACGAAATTGCGTGCAGCAAAACAACAGTCTGGAGTTGTGGTCGACCAGGAATGCACAATGTCAAACCAACACAAAATTTGTCAAAAAAAAAAAAAAACAGAATGAAAACTGATGCAAATATTTGAGCTATAGCAACAACGAACTCGTGTTGACACGGGTTGAGGTTTGCCCAAAAATACAAATGTAGCAAAACCAAAAAAAGGGAGTAACCGAAGTGGAGATGGAGGGATGGAGTTTTTAGGCACAAAATTTTGATGAAACATGAAAATGCCAAAATCAACAGCAAAACAGGCAAAAACTGAGGGCAAAAGCATGCCGAGAACGCAATTGCGAAGCGCATAACCCGAGACGTCCGAGTACAAACACAGAGAGACACATTCTCACATTCTCGATGCAAAATTTTAAAGCGATGTATAGAGACCCATAGAAACCCAACAGTACGCAGTGTGCTTGCTAGCATTTAAAGCACATTAGCTGAGGAAAACTTTCGACTTTTGCAAGTTTTTGTACGCTGTCAGTCGATTTTGAGTTGAGACGAGGGGAGACGAGTGGAGACGAATGGAGTCGAGCGCTGCGCTGCCCCAAAATTAAACAACAAACTTGGCTAATACCCATCCACCGACACTCAACAGTGCCCGACGACGCACTTTAATGTGTGCAGCTCCAGCTCCGCACGAGAGCTCCTTCCTTTCTTCTCCTGCCAACGCAGGATATGCGTTCAGTTCATTGTGCTGCTTTAGTGCCCCATCTTCACTTGAATAGAACAGTTGGTGAGCTATTCATGGCATGCTTTTTTTGGTATTTTGGTAAAACCTCACTCCCCCCACCCGAAGGCTCTGCTGAAGAGTGTGGGAAATTAAAGACCTCCCTCTACCAAAATATGCTATTGCTGTTGCTGTTGTTGTTGTTCGAGTTATCATGCAATAAAAAGGGTTGTGTTGTGTTACACACCGAAGTGGTGTAGGTGTTGGGTGATTAAATTCCTGCCTGAAGTTTGCATGAAAATGTTAAATAAAGCTTCTGCGGCTGCTGAAAGACCACCGACCGACGCCACGAGTGGTACGAGTGTGTTTGGTTGGTTGGTTGTTTTGGGTGGTGGTGTGGTGGGTTGGCTGTTGGCATAAATAAGTTAACTGCTTGGTGCTTACAGATAAATATTTGGGTTGATATGCTATGCACGAGCACATATGTACGTATGTAAAGAGGAGCTCCAAGCATGTGTGTAACCTCCTCCTCCTCCTCATTTTTTTTTTTGTATTTAAAGAATTTAATTTGGAAATGAATTACAGCAACAGCAAATTTGGGGGAACTTAAATTTGTAGCAAACGAAAAATAAAGTTCCCCATCCGAGCTGAGTGGATGAGGTGGGTTGAGTTGACTGTGTTGGGAGTGTGTATGTATCATAGCAGGAAAGTCTATAGAAAGAAACTTTTCGGACTCTTTTTTTTTTTTTGTGAAAGAATTAAAAGTTTTTCCAACGAGACATCAATTTAATCAAATGAAGAGCAGCGCCAGGAAGAGTATGAGTTGAAAGTAGAAAATACAAGCATAACTAGAAGAAGAGCACCTCATGTGGTGCATGGGGACGTTGAGGAGTGTGAGAGTTCCTCTCACGATGAAGAGAGACTAAATTCTATGTTTCTTGCATGAAAGCATAGACAAAAAAAAATTCTTCTCTGAACGTTTCACAAGTTCATATAGCAAAATATACATAAATCGATTGAGAATTCCAGTGGAATTTCAACAAAAAAAAAACAGTATCTGTCGGACTACCAACGATTTTAAAGATTTTTCCATCGCCTCTTTCACTACATCCCTTTTTTAATAAAATTTATTTCCACGAAAAAATCTTCCCCGAACGTTTCACAAGTTCATATAGAAAAATATACATAAATCGATTGAGAATTCCAGTTGAATTTCAACGAAAAACAGTATCTGTTTGACTCCCAATGATTTCAAAACGTTTTTCATGACTTCTTCACTGCATACGATGAGTCACCGTGTTTTTACTAAAATTTATTTCCACGGAAAATTCTTTGACAGTTTCTCCAGTTTGTATAGAAAAATATGCATAAATCGGTTGGGAATTCCAGTTGAATTTCAACAAAAAACAGTATCTGTCTGACTAGACTACCAATGATTTCAAAGCCTTTTCCATGACTTTTTGCACTACATCCGATGAATCACCGTTTTTTAATGAAATTTATTTCCACGAAAAAATCTTCCCCGAACGTTTCTCAAGTTTATATAGAAAAATATGCATAAATCGATTGAGAATTCCAGCTGAATTTCAATGAAAAACAGTGTCTGTCTGACACCCAATGATTTCAAAGATTTTTCCATGCCTTCTTCCCCTACATCCGATGGATCACCCTTTTTTTTTAATAAAATTAATTTCCACGGAAAATTCTTTGAACGTTTCTCCACTCTATATAGAAAAATATGCATAAATCGATTGAGAATTCCAATTTTCAACGAAAAATTCTACGAAAAACCGCATCTGTCCCTTGGAATTCTCTCTACAATTGGTGAATCGAATCAAGAATTCTTTACACTCCCAACGTTTTCAAAGCATTTTCCATGGGTTCTTTAATACTATTCTTTTTTTTATTGTTTTCAAAGCATGCTTTCACTTACCTGGAACTTCTATTTTATCTGGATCTTCGTCATCATCGAAATCGGAACATGAATCATCATCGTCATCATTTAAATCGAGATCATCGTCAAAATCGATGGACTTTTTTAAAGAAGCCTGCAAGTGGAAAAGGTTTAAAGAAATTGGGTTAAAAAATTACTAAGCAACGAAAAAAATGGTCAGATATATACAAGCCAAACTCTTTCTACAATTTGTTTTTTTCCAACATATGGAGGGACCTACAGTTTATTCAAAAGGAACTCCGAACGGCTGCTGGATTTTTAAGTGGAATTTTTCTAATTTCCGGTCAGAAACACGCTGGCGAGGGGTTGATATTCCCGGCCGAGCGGGGAACGCAATTAGAAAAATTAATTTTCTATAATTTTGGATATTGGTTAGAGCTGCAGTTGAAGCTTGGTCTTTCCTGGCCTAACCCAGCCGTGGTTTGCTCGATTTCGTGCCGGGAATTTTGATGCCAAAGATGGTCTGTCTTCTCTGTATATTGTGTTAGCTGTATTTTGCCTGGTTGGGGTTTCGTTATGTCGTCTTTATGTATTGTCTGGATTGTGTTTTTTGTCTGTCTAGATTATGTACTGTTTGGATTTTGAAATTTGGGTTTATGGAGTGCTCCGGCTGAGTGTAGAGTGGAATGGGAAGAATATTGTGCATTATGAGCTGCTACAACCTGGCGAATCTATTAATTCCGAGTTCTAGACTCAACTATTAACCAGCTTACAACACCCTACCTAAGAAAACTAGCCTTTTTGGAGTCAACATTGGCGGTTTTCAATCACAGTTTCATGACTGAGTTCTACACGAAACTCCATGTCGTTGAAATACCACATCTAAGATGTTTTTAAATTATTTAAAACAAAGTTTTCCAGCCAGTCGCATCCCCGAATACACTCAAACTCATTTCGAAGCTCAAAATTCCTTTCAAAAACTCTTTATTTCGGCGGTGTAGAGGTGCAAACAAAGCATATTATCTGCTTAACGCACTTTTCTAACGACTTTTCCGCACAATGCTCCGCAGATTTTCTATACAAAAGTGTCGTTAACTTTTCACACGCGAAGAATTTATCGCACGCAAGTCAACTTTTCATTGATGCTTTTATGCAACTTTTCAACATTTTGGGCGATAAAGCAGGAATGAGCTACTTTAACTTTACCCATCCCTGCAAGGCTTTTCACAAGCACAACTCGGCGTGGAGTAGTGGGGCGGCCGGTGTAGCAGCTCAGACTAACTTAGTTAAAGGTGTTTTGTGTGGATTTTTCGAGCAAATATTTCAAACCTGGTAGGGAAAATCGATAGCGCGACTGTAGGAGCACAGAAAACGCATAGACTGCCCAACTAACTGCTGCCCACCATTGATAGTTGGGCGCGGATTGGGGTTTTAAATAAAAATTTGTTCAAAAACAAACAAAACTCACTGAGTACCTCACGAGACGAGCAATTTCAAATTTCACACTGTTGTTGTAAGACACTTCCTGCCTTCCTTCACACCTTGGTAGGCTTTTGGTGGATACTTCTTTCCTTTTTTTTTTGGCTTTTTTATATGTGTATTTTGTGGAGGAGCCACTGACTGAGACGTCTTCACTGCAACTAATGTGCTCATCAACTGGCACTGGTGACTGTGATGATGACTATGAACGACCGGGTCACGCAACTCAACTCAACTCAACTCAACAACGACAACGACAACAAGCTGAACAAATTTTCATTTCGCATATAAAGCATGTAACTGTAAATTCTGTTTGGCGTTGTTGTTGTTGTCTATGTTGTTGTTGTATTGTGAACGGGAGGCTTGCTACGGCCAAAACAACACAGAAAATCACAAACACACAGCGCGCAAAAGCGAGCGAGGAACTAACTATGTATGTATGTATGTATGCAGACGGGACATCGGAACAACCCTTTGCGATAAGGATATCAGACAACAGCAAAAGCAGCAGCAGCAGCAGCAGCAGCAACAGCAGGTGAACACTAACAAAGGCAAAAAACAGACTGAAATTCAGACGATTGGGATGATGGGAAAGTGGGTGGGCTGGTTGAATGGAGTACACACAAGTCGGCTGGTGTATACATATGTATGTACATACAGAATAAGCGGAGAGTGGGGACGGAGCGAGGCGAACTATATGGATGAAATATGTCGAATGACTGGATTTATGGAAGGAAAGACCCATTTTGAGTACGACGGTAGGCATTTGGGATAGTACAAATTGCAGTAGTTGCCAGAAAACCAGAGGCCAACGCCACAACACAGAGGCACAGACGAGTCGTGTAGTCCTACATACATCAATTAGCGTGCGATAACCCATTTGGGCTACTACTGCACCCGTATATACCCCACATACGAGTATCCATGTATCAGAGCTAACGAGTTGGCTAAAAATAAATATTCAAACACTTCAACCGAACTAACGAAGGGGTAACAGCAACTAACCGACCGACCGGCCAACCAACCAATCAACCAACCTATCAACCAACCAACAACTGCACTCGGTGCACTGCAATACAAACTAAAATAGTTTGCTGCAATTGTGTCGCATATTGCCGGACGCTGAGGCCTATGAATGCATGAATGCAGATGGACATAAGCAGCTCATATAAAGCATACGAGTTCGAAGCTCGAAGCTCGGAGCTCACAGAGTCTACCTACAAACAACTCGGTCGGTGTAGGTCCTCCTTAGCTTGGCATCGTAGGGACGTCACGCAACAAAGTGGTTAGTTTGCAGCTGAAGCTCGGTGTGCGCCACTCCATTAATTGCTGCTCCCTTCAAGTAGTCCTACTATAAACCAAAGTCCTGCAACTCCCAACGAGCTTTGTTCCTCTTTTTTGCTTGGTATTGTGGGTTTTCTTCTTGTGTTGTTGTGTCCCCCACTTGTCTAACGGGAAGCCTTATGAGAAGCAAAACACAAGAGCTGAGAATCTTTTAGAAGAATTTAGATTTTTGGTTCAGAAAATGTTTAATGGTCTTCAGGGACTGCTCGTCTATTGAAAACTGTGGCAATCCTAGAGATCTGAGATAAATTCTATTAAAAGGAAACCAGATTGACACCTTATCAACTACGAAATGGCTTAGAAGTTTTTCCTAACTGAGAAAAAAAAAAGCTTTCAAAAAGCTCCAGCAATCAAAGCTCAACTTTTTCTCAATTTCGGCTACTTAGAAGTTTTAAGTATAATTTGAAGCTTTATGTCGGATCAAATCACGGTTTTAAAGCTTAAATTATATATTAAAGCTTAACAGACAGCTTGAAGGTTAAGTGGCAGCTTAAAGCTCGCATCACTGCTCAGAGATAAAGAGCTCGAAGTAGCTTAGAGCAAAACAAAGCAAGGGGATTTCTTGCTAGCTCAAAAAAAGCTTCTCAAAAGCTTTTAAAATGGCCCTTGTTTTGTGCTTAGAGCTCCTAATAATCTCTAACAATCAAAGCTCTATTTTTTTCCAATTGAAGCTAACCCACGCTTTGATGGCAGTATAAAGCTTTATGTCAGATACAATCACAGCTTTGAGCTTAAATTATATTTTAAAGCTTGACAGCATCAAAGTGCATAAAGCTGACGTTACAGCTCAGTGATTAAGAGCATTAAGTAGCATAGAGCAAAGTACAGCAAGTGACTGCCCTGCTAACTCAAACAAAGCTTCTCCAAAGCTTTTAAAACAGTGCATTTTTTGAGCTTTGAGCCTTTGAGGTAAAAATAAAAGCGAAATAAAATAGTTTCGATATTTATTAATTTATTTTTAACTTTAGCTGAGTTCGCAAAAGCTTTGAAAATGGGTGTATTCGAGCTTAAAGCCCTGAAAATTCAAAAAAAACCAATTTAAATAATTTCGATTAATATTACAACTAATTTCTGCTTTAATTAAGTTCACAAACTGCTCAAAGAGCTTTTAAAGCCCTATATTTGATTTATATCGGAACGAATTTCCGTCATCCCTTGTCAATTTTGGTTTAGTAACACACCGGTTTCGGCAAACCGCCATCTTCAGTGTTTGGTTTCGTTCTAAACGGTGTGTTACTAAACCAAAATTGACAAGGGATGACGGAAATTCGTTCCGATATAAATCTAGTATCCACCCTGTCGGAAAAACACAAAACCAAATCAACCCTATATTTGAGCTTAAAGCTTTTGGAATCAAAAAAAAAAAACCAAAAATTTAAAAAAAAAGAAATTGTAGAAAACAACAAAAATCAAAATTTTATTGGTAACACCCTTGACACCTTCCTGAGCCCATAACTTTTAAAGTTTTTGAAATTTTCGCATGAAATTTGAAAAGGAAAATACTTTAAAGCTCTCAGAAATGAATTCAATGCTGTTCGACTATGGTTTACTATAAAAAATTTTAGAAATAACTATTTTTAAATATTCTAACGGAATTTTTACTTTTCACGCCATGGCACATAACTCGCTGAATATTCGAGTTACACGACTGAAATTTTGCCAAGAAAGTGTTTAAAGCTTTTAGAAGTGAAGAAAATCGAAATTAGAAAATGCAAAAATTGTTGAAATTCTGAAAAAAAATTTGAATTTTTGCCAGTTTTGCAAAAGCTCATATATAAAAAATTTCATTTTTTAGAAATTGAATTTTTTTGAATGAAATATTTTTCAGAAATTTCCAAATTTTTAGAAATTGAATATGCTTTTTGAAAATCGAATATTTTTTTAAGATTTTTTTTTTTTTTTTTGAAAATGAAATTGTTTTTTAAAGCTTGATTTTTTTTTTTGTTTTTGTTAGAAATTAATATATTTTTTAGAAACTGAAACTGATCTTTTTAGAAATTCTAGTAAGAGAAATTCAATCTTTAATATTCCGCTTCAATATTTTTTGATTTTTACTACAAAGAAAATTATCTAGCGAGAATTTCAATCCACTTTCCGAAAATGTATAAGAAAAATTAAACTCTTTCGTCAACTATGCAAAGAAATTCAAACATAATAAATTCAAAACCGTATGACCTTGCAAGAAGAAGCCACAAGCAAAACAAAAACCATTCATATCCTGTTTGAGAAAAGAATCCAAAAAAAAAATACAAATACACAAAACTAAAAAAAAAATTAGCGCACTTTTCCGCCACCAAATGTACTACTTTGGCCTACATATACACACAAAAAAAAACAAAAGTATGGTAAACTATAAGTATTGTGGGTTGTGTTGTGTTGGCGCACTAAGAAAAAAAATCTATTTTTCCAGAATACGCATGCAAATTGTTATCCTGCAGCAGCGACGAATATAAAAATGAAAACAAAAAATGCCGATAAAAGGTTAGAAAACATGAACAAATCTCTATCTATACGCAATATGTATGTGTTACGTAAGTGTACCTAATGCCACGAAGGAGTTGAAAAAATAAGGACGAAAAAATCCTAAATAGCTTAGATGAGAAAAAATATAAAACAAAATACACACGAGAGCAAACGAGTTAGAAAAACTAGCACATGCAAGAGAAAAAATTACGAGCAAAACAAAAATGGCAAAAATCAACAACTACATACATACATACATACATACCATAATTAGAATAGAAATTGCACATATTTAAGTACACTGTGAGAAAATGCAATATTGAAGAAATTGCAATGGGAAGAAAAATTCTTCAAATAACCCTAAACACACGCAAGGATTTTGTGCTGCAAACAAAGCAAAAAAAAATGAAAGAAAATTTCTCCGTACATATTTGCCACTGCCACTGCTGCTGCTGCTGCATTTTACATATCCCTTTTCGCTGTATACATTCGCAGTATATGCGGCGGTGGTGGTGGCGGTGGTGCTTGGCTCGTTATTATGTTGCAGTGGTTGGTGCGCAAGCGCATGCGCAGTGATGAAGGTATATGCAATGCTAAGTATATATGTATGTACACACATGCAAGTATACATATTTATAATTAAAAATACATATTTATGGTTAAAACATCTAGGTACAGCACCAAACTGAAAGCTTCCTCATGTAAACTTTTGCAGGGGTGGCTTTGATTGCTATTTTAGCTGTTTATTTGCGACTCCGTCTCTATAGAAATGCATAAACTTGTATGTGAATTTGAATACATATGCATGTATATATAGAAAATTTGTTCCTCTAGGGATCCACATATCGTTAAATGCAGCATTCCCAAGCAGCAATGCGACTATAAATATACAGAAGCATACTTCTGTATCCGAAATTTGAGGAATTCAATTGAAAAATTGAAAAAATATCAGCACATCAACATGGAAACTGATAATAATTTAGAGAAAAGTTACCAAAAATTAGCAAAAATTTTCCGAATTTCCTTAAAATGTTTGCAATATAATGTGTCACACCCTCAACTAGTGGTGAGAATTTTTATCTGTAATGGTTTTTTTTTTATATATAATTTTCTTATTTACGAGGTGTGATGAATTTTGATTTTTTTTTTGAAAAGTGCTTCTTTATGCATCAATATCTATTTTGTCCGCTTCAAAGTAATCCCCCTCGGATATAATACACTTGACCCAAGGCTTTTTCCAATCCTCGAGGCACTTCTGAAAGGCACTTCTGAGATGCACTTTCCGCTATGGCCATCAGCTCTTTCTTCGATTCTGACTTGATCTCGACAACAATTATCGCAAAACGCTTTCCTTTCATTGGTTTCTTTAGTTTTGGGAATAGAAAAACGTCGCAGGGAGCCAAATCTGGTGAGTACGGTGGTTGAGACATGATTGGGGTTATGTTTTTGACCAAAAAATCACGAATATGCATTGATGTGTTAGCAGGTGCATTATCGTGATGTGGAATCCACAATTTGTTATTCCACAATTCCTATCGTTTGAGCCGTATTGCTTCACGCAAACGTTGCATAACTTCCTTGTAGTATTCCTTATGAATAATCCAAGAAAACAGTGAGCAAAACCTTCACATTTTCCTTAGAACATACCTCGTATTTATTTTTCTATTATTTTTCTTTTTTTTCTTTTGAATTTCTTCTAAAATAATTTTTTTTTTTTAAATTATTTAAATTTTTTTATTATTTCAACTTTAATATCTTTTTTTTTTTATATTTTATAATTTTTTTTTTTTATAATTTATACTTTTTTTTCTCTTTTAAGTTTTATTTTTTCTCTTAAATTTTTATTTTATTTTTATTTATTTTTATTTATTTTTTTTAAATTTTTTTTTATTTTTTTTATATTTTTTTTTTGTTTATTTTTTTATATTTTTTTATTTAATTTAATTTATTTTTATTTTTACTATTTTTATAATTTTTATAATTTTTATTTATTTATTTATTTCTTATTTTTTAAATTTTTTTTGTTTTTTTTTTTTTTTTTTTAAGAATTAAATATTTTTTAATTTAATTTTTTTATTTTTTTTTTAAATTTAATTTTGCTTTTTTCAAAGAATTGAATATTTCTTTACTTTGTATTTTCTTCTTTTTTTTTATTTGAATATTAAATATTTAATAAATTTTTATTTTTTTTCCATTTCTTTTATATATTTTTTTATTTAAAAAAATTTAATTCTTTTTTAAATTTTTTTTAATTTCTATTTTTTTTTAATTTTTTTTAAATTTTTTTTTTTCATTTTATATTATTTTATTGTTTTTTTTTAATCAATCAAATTTATTTACTTTATTATATAATTTTTTTTATTTTTATATATTTGAATTAATTTTTTTTAATTGTCTTTTATTTTTTAATTTTAATATTGCTTTTTTAATGTTTTTAATTTTTTTATATATTATTATTTTTAATTTATTTTATATATATATATTTTTTTTGGAAACTTTTTTCAAATATTTTTAATTTTTTTTTTAATTTTTTTCTAAACAATAAATTTTAAAATCTTTTTATTTCGGCTTTTTTTTTTAAGTTTATTTTTTAGTTTGAAATTTTTATCTAATTTTTTTATTTAAATTCTTTTTTTTTTTAATTTTTCCCATTCCTAATTTAAAAAAATTAATTAAATTTTTTTTTGTTTCGTCAATTTTCTTTATTTTTAGTTTTTTACTTTTTGTTTTATTTAATAAAATTTTTGCATATAAAATTTTTATTTAATTTTTTTATTTAATTACTTTATTCAAAAGTTTTTTATTTTACATTTATTTAATATTTAATTTGTGTTAATTATATTTTTTTTAGTTTTTTTATTTTATTTATTTTTTTTTTTAATACACTTAATATTTTCACGTTTACAAATAGAAAATCAATTCGAAATTTGCGCCATAAAATTTATTCCATTCATTGGTGAAAAAGCAACTCTGCTTTAATTTTCGAATGTCACATAGTCTACAAGCGCACACACGTGCGCACACATGTAACAGCTGGCCAGTCAGCTTCCGGCACGCAAACATGTGCCAAAAAGGGATAACCATAGCAAATGTTTTTATGATTATAACAACAACAACATAGAAAACATGATGTCAAAGAGAATTTTTCAAAAAGAACAAAACAGAGGGAAGCAAAGAACAGAACGAACATGATAAGCGCGAACGATTTGATGAAACGACGATGTAGCGCAACGTGCAAAGAGGAAAAAAAACAAAAACGAATATCTTCAACAAAACGGAAAATACAAAATAATCATTGTAATAGTGAAAACTGAAACTGAAAAAATTAATTTCAAAAGCATTCTACACACATTATGAACACACTAAAATGCGAATTCATCTCATTATGCAAAGAATTTCTAAAACCCATTTGTGCAAGAGACTTGGTACCTGGAAGTAAAGAGCACAAACAGACCAAGGCGTTTGGGTTTTACAAGAAATTACGAAATAATCAGCAGCACTAAAAATGCAGCGTGCCAAAGTGTGTGTGCGCGACAACATCAAGGATATCTTCTCCAGCACTCATCAATGGTAACATTTTAAAACAATACAAAATGAATGTTGATTTTTGTTACCAAAAAGAAGTGACCACTACGAGACGTAGTAACATGACGATGACTTGGTTTTATCTTGTTGGCTCTGATTATTTCACTGAATGGCTGCCTCGGCAGCACAGCGCTTGTTGTAGAATAGAACAGCGTGTGCTTTGCCTTAAACGCTTTTTCTATCAGTTAACAAAAAAAAATGCGCTTAGCCTGACAACCGAATAGCACCCAACTTACTTACCATTTTTGTCAATATGCGTTGTTGTCGGACACGTAGGAAATGCACTAAATTATTAAATTAAAATTTTTAGAATTTTTTCTTCTTTTCTTCACAACACAATCCGGAAATTATATTCGTAAGCGAATTTACGTATATTACACGCACGTCGCACACTTTTCTCGCTATTCCGCACCAGTCGAATTTCCGAAACCAACTGGCACATAGAGTTGCCGAGCGTTAAAGTTCAGTTTTGATTGTAAGCCTTGCCATATGCTGGAAAACTGGGAGATGATTTACACATTTTTTGCTGCGTTTGCGACTTGGCTATAAAAATTATTGAGTTTTAAGGGATTTTTCTTTTAATAAAAATAAAAAAAATTTAAAAAACACAAATTTAATTATTAAATATTTTTAAATTAATTTTTATAGATTGTTTTGCAATAAAAAAACATTTTCTATATGGCATATTGTGCTCCGCCACACCAACAGTAAAAGGGATATGTCGTGTTGTAATCATTTGTTTATGCTTTTTGCGCGTTAAAAGCATTTAACCAAATAAATTTGTTGTTAAACTTAATAGCGTACACTGCCGCATTTGCCAGGAGACGATTTTTGCTAATAAAGTGGATTATTTTAACTACTTGTTGTATTAGATTTACAGGCAGTTCCGGTTATTTCCGTTTCGGATGTTACACAAATGGCTGTGCAAGCGGATATAGCCATTGAATCATTAAACGAATATAATTTTGTAATAAAACTGTTTAGTAAATGTGTGTTTACAAGATATTTGAAACAGAGATGGACAAATATTTTCTAAATTTGCAGATAAACATAATTATAGCTCTCAAATGCTATATGCATAACCTCACTTTGATTGCTATATAAATCCTGCAAAGCGCTTAATTAAACAACAATTTTTGTATAAATTAAACGTGTGAAACTAGGCGATTTCAAGCACCAAAGCTGGCGATGAGAATTTACAGTTTTTTAAGCAAAAATTCACCAGAAAGAGCCGGTGTAGTGCTTGCATGTGCTGTAAAGTTGCACTTGCCATCGGTCTTTCTGGCGAATGTTTGCTTAAAAAGCTGGAAATTCAACCAACCCTCAAACTCCTTTGGAATAAATCCAAAAAAATAAAAACACCGCCAAATAGCCACACAATTTGTAGAATTCTTTATTTTTTTCCGCATTTCTGCACACATGTGTTAACAATAAGCACAATCAATTGTGTCATATACTTTTTACACATACATAAACATTTTTCTGTGTATACTTTCTTTGCATTTGCTTAACATTTTACAATTTCTAAAACATTTTTTTTTCTATTAAAATGCATCACTATTGAGTACAGCAAAAAAAATGCGAGCATTCGAATGTATTTCGCCACATATAGTAGATTTTTCTTTTATTGTTTTAGGTTTTAAGCTCTTTAAGTGCCTATAAATTGCATTTTATTTAACAAATACACATCGATTACACGTAAAAACCTGTGATTTTGTTTAGTATGTGGGCAAGTTATGCATATAAAAATTAATTATTAAACAATACTCATGTAAATAATTTATAATTTGCTGTTTTTAATATAAGTTAAATGAACTCAAAGAGAAAGAAAATTATTATAAAAAAAAAGAATTAGTTGTACTCCATTCAAAAGTTGTTTCCTTTTAATATTAGTCTACTTAAAATATCATTAATCGAAGCTGTTTATTGTTTGTTCTCTATTATGCATATACAAATTTATGTGATTTCACACAGCTTTAATGTAATTTAATTATATTTTAAAATGAATATGTACGTAATGCTAAAAAAATAGCTTTTTATACAAAATACACATATATTTATATGAACATACAAACATGTGCATATGTATGTATGATTAGAAGACAAATGCTGCAAATTATCTACTACTATACATATGTAAATTCAATATTGTAGAAGAGTCACAGCTACCTTCGTGAGTTAAACGTTTTTTTTTTGTTTATAATAAAAAAATAATATGTTAACTTTACTTAGAATGTTAATTTGTGGCGCATAAGTAAAAGCTATTTATCATAATAGAAGACAATTGAAATGCATTTATGTTTAATTGGAAAGAAAAAAATCAACACTTAATTAATTCTTTTTTACAAACTATTTTTTTAGATATTTAGTAAATTGTGCCATATAATTTGTGTATATGTGTGTGTGTGTACAGTATAAGTATAAGTATAAATTAATCACACACAAAAAAACTTATATAAAACTGTATTGTACAGCAAAGCAGCCTATTTATGTATGTATGTATGTATGTATGTATGTATGTAAATATTATTTAGATTAGCGTGCGGCTTAACGGCGCTGCGACATTTAGGAATATATTCATGTTCTATAGCATTTTTCTTTTGCCATATCCTTGAGTTTGCTTGTTGCTTGCTCTTTTTGCTGCTAATTAAATTTCCACTGATTTTCTAAACTAATTAATTACCATTACTAACTAATGTATGCAATTAATTTGCTGTTGTGGATTTGTTGTCTGCGTTGGTTGTTGGCTGATTTGCACAAATCTGACTAAAATCGTGTTCAGCATTTGGTGTTACTGGCGATAAATTATTATTTTTCGATTGCCTGAGTAGCTTTGGTGCAGTAGCTTGCTGTTTGTTGGGCGCAGTGAAGACCTGGTGGGGTGAGAGGAAATGGTATGTATGTTTAGTAATTACCATTTAATTTAATTGTATTTTATATTTTTATGTTTTAATTTTATATTTTTTTTTATTTCTTTTTTTTATTTTTTTTATTATTTTTTTTTTTTTTTTTTATTTAATTATTTTTTTAATTTATTTTTTATTTTATTTTTTTTTAATTTTTTTTATTTCATTTTTTTTTAACGTTTTTTTATTTTATATTTTATTTTATTTTATTTTGTTTTATTTCATTTCATTTTATTTTGTCTGATTTTATTTTTTTTAAATTTAATTTATTTTGTCTTATTTTATTTAATTTTTTTTTAATTTAATTTATTTTATTTGAATTTATTTTTTTTTCTATTTTTGTTTGTTTTATTTTTTTTAATTTTTTTTTATATTTTATTTTTTTTTTTTTTATTTTATTTTTTTTATTTTTTATTTTTTTTTATATTTTTTTTTTTGTTTTTTTTTTTTTTTTTTTTTTATATTTTTTTTTTTTTTTATATATATTTATATATATATATATATATATATTTTTTTTTTATTTTTTTATTATTATTTTTTTTTTTTTTTATTTTTTTTTTTTTCATTTTCTTTTTCTTGTTTTTCTTTTTTTTTTAAATTTATTTTTTTGTATTTTTTTTTTTAATGCTTTTTTTATTTTATATTTTATTTTATTTTATTTTATTTTATTTAATTTTATTTTATTTTATTTTATTTTTTTGTTTTATTTCATTTAATTTAATTTTATTTAGTCTTATTTTATTTAATTTTGTGTTATTTTAATTTTATTTTATTTTATTTATTTTTTGTTTTATTTTATTTTATTTAATTTTGTCTTATGTTATTTTTATTTTAATTAATTTTTTGTTTTTTTATTTTTGATTTTTGATTTTTAATTTTTTAATTTATTTTTTAATTATTTTATTTTTTTTAATTATTTTATTTTTTTTTAATTCTTTTATTTTATTTTATTTTAAATTTTTTATTTTTATTTTATTTTTTCTTTATTTTTTTATTATGTATTTTTTATTTTTATATATTTTTATATTTTTTTGTTTTCTTTATTTTAATTTTTAAAATTTTCAGTATTTTTTATTTTATTTTTCCCTTTTTTCAGATCTCTTTTTACCTTCAATGCACCCTTAACCATCAAAAAGAACCAATATAGTTGGGGTAGAAACAGTATCATAATACTTATAATGCAACCGCGTGGCAAGGTGGTCATGGCCTGAAAAATAAGCAAAAAAAAAATGAACAGTGAAAGGAAATACTCAGCCGAAATCTTTCACCACTCGGTGCTCTCAGTGCCCACAGAGCAATATTTACCTGCCAGAAGCTCACATTTATGGCTATGCTATAACGGTACATCACATATGGCCACATGACAACGCGAAATATGAAAAAACTACCCAACATCAGCAAACCATTTATAATGTAAGCACGTGAATCCTTCAAACGCATGGTGCTCAATATGCTGCGCATCGAAACGAAAGGTGTGGAGAATTCCATCATAAACATGTAACTGTAAATGCAATGACCACCACCGCGTATGTACTACAAGAAGCAAAAAGAATAAAAAAAAATCGCTTTAAAATATATGTATGTATGTGTGTAAATCAACGTAACCCCAAAAAAAAAGCACACACACCGTCACAACCAGCAAACCGAAAGTGCCAATGAAAACATGATGAATCATCATCACTGGATGCGTAATCACATATTTGATGAAATCCCATTTGCCATCTTTTGGTACCTGCACACATTCACCATCATAATCGTAGATATCATCATTATCACGTTGCTCAGCGGAGACACGCACTGGTGAATGATCATCATCATCAGCACCACTGTCACCATCGCCACCGCCGCCGCCGCCATTAGCATTGTGCTTTTGTGCGTTGCCATTGGTGATATTGACGCCATTCGTTGAATTGGCACCGGTGGCAGCGGCATTCAAGCGCATCAATTTCAATTTGTCAGCAATCTTTTGTGTATGCACCTTGTACATCGACCAAATGTCATACATAAAGTAAGCGGTACCGAACCAACCATAGGCTTCCATTAGGAAATGTGAGGCATAGACGAAAGATTTGCTACATGTCGATTTGCATACAATGAAGCCGACCAGAAAGGAGAATGCAGCCTGTATGGCAGAGACGATTCTGTAAGAAAATAAAAGTCAAAAAAAAAAATCTTTAATTCAGTAGTGGAATAAATAATGCAGCTGAACACTCAGCTGGTGAATACAGTGAATTGTTAAAATCTAATCAAATACGGATGTATATAGATGTATGTAAGTGCTTAATAACAGGTGATCAATTTCGAGGTTCCCTACTTTTTTAAAGAAAACAACCACAGAAAATTCAAATTTAAAGGAAAATGCTTATTATCATTCGAAAGAACATTCTTTGGCATTTATTTTTTGAAGATTATATCTTTCAAATGTTAAACGCGGCTACGTCTCAGATGGCCCACCCGTTGAGTCCAATTTTCGATGACTCGTTCGAGCATTTCGACTGGTAACTGGCCTGATGTGACACGCGTGATGTATAGCTCCAAGGCCTGAATTGAAGCGGGATTGTCCTCATAGACTTTGGACTTTATAAGTACATATCCCCACAGGAAAAAGTCTAACGGTGTGATATCACACGATCTTGGTGGTCAATCGACCGGCCCAAAACGTGAAATTATCTGCTCAGCGAAGTTTTCTCCCAATAAATCCATTGATTGATGCGATGTGGGTGGGAAGTGGCGCTGTCTTGTTGAAACCACATGACGCGATTGACGGTTACTTTCTCACCGGCATCACTTTTGAAGAAATATGGACCGATGATTCCACCGGCCCACAAACCACACCAATCCGTTGTTTTTTCCGGATGAAATGGTAGCTCTTGAATCTCCTCAGGTTGCTCTTCGTGCCAAATGTGGCAATTTTGCTTTTTTACATACCCATTGAGCCAGGTATGGGCCTCATCGCTAAACGAAATTTGGCTCGAAAACGTCGGATCTTCTTCGGGAACTTTTCAAGAGCCCATAGAACGAAGCGATGTCATTTAGGAAGGTCGAGCGGCTTCAGTTCTTGCAAAAGCTGTATTTTGTATGCTTTCAAATTAAGATCTCGACGGAAAATGCGCCAAGTCGTTCCATACGTCAGTCCGAGTTGCAGCGAACGGCGCCGAATCGACTCTCCACGGTCTTCGTCTACACTCTCAGCATCGGCCGCTATATTTTCTTCACTGCGTGCTGGGCGTGGTCTATTCAGTCGAATATTATCCAATAATGAATGCTGTGTCTCAAGATGGGTGACGGTTTTGCGAATAGTACCCATAGTAGGTCGATTATATTGATCAAAAGTTGAGCGAAGCGCGCGAAAAACATTCTTTACGGAACGTGTATTCGAAATAAAGTTGAATGATTTGTAAACGGTGTTCGGGCGTAAGTCCATTTCCATGATGAAATGTAGCTTGACACGACTCACGCTATTGAAAAGGTTTCTCTACTTGGATAAACCTTTAGTAAAGCAGCGAAGATTCACCGTGCCAAAGGTTGGATTTGCTTTTTTTCTGCCAAATCAAGCAGTAACTGTAAAATTGTACAACAAAAAGTGCTTACAAATATTTAATAATAATTTTTTTCAAAACAGCGACAATGCGGAATTCCGCCACTTTCAAATGAAAATTTTTCGTAAATCAAACGTTTTCTTTTCCGCTCTAATTTTGGAAAAATTATAAATAAAAAAATACAAAAAAATATATGAAAAATATATGAAAAATCTGAAAAAAGTTCCACTAAATCCCCACTAATACGTGTAGACAAATTAATTGTTTCGGTGTCTTCAATGTGTGAATGAACTAGTGAGGAGCAGCAACATGAATTTTGGAAATTTCGGTAATACCAACTGTTATCGCTATTTGACGTCGCAAATTTTAGCCGCTTCACGTTGCGGCAACTACTATGGACCCGATCTCTTCACGAATAAAAATCAACCAACTTTCAACAAATATCAAGCGCAACAGGAACGCTTGCGTCTGCAACAACAACAGGCAGAGCAAGACTTTCTATGCCCCTCAAATTACAGCGCCTTCATCAACAGTGTCAATTATAATGTGATGCCCGATGCGAGCAACCCAGCCGCCATACGTTTAAATCAACAAATGGCATTGCAACAATTGGGACGCACTAATGCCAACAACTGTCGCACCGATTGCAATGAGATCACCGATAGTCTGTGGTCTGCCGCGAAGAAATCGAGTATTTATGTGCCAGATACGGCTACTTCGTGGTACGAGTGTCAGCGCGAACAGTTCAATAACAGTACGAGAATACCTGAGAAATGTAAAATGTTTGGCATCTCGACGACGCGTGAGTCGTACCAACCGCATGAATATTTGCAATTGGCACAACCCATACGCGAGGGTGAACAGCATTTGCTGGATCCGAAAAGTTTCAAACATATCTCACCGGAGTTCCTGCAGCTGTTGCAAGAGCACGAGAAGGCTATGTTGGCACAAAATCCATTATATGGTGTAGAGACTAAAGGTGTGCGGGCACCATTTCAACCAAGGTGGCCAGGCGAGAGCGCGTCACGTGAGTCCGCCAACCGATATACGAGGCGTTCAGGTACTGCTGCAACAGCGGATAAACAGCGTCAAAGTAAAATGCGTACAAGATCCAGAACATCGGGACGACGTGGTCTTATACAGACAATCAGTGATACATGCTTTCAGCCGTCGCAAACGCAAACGCAAACTCAAACGAAACCCCTAACGTCGCCGCAGGATAGACGAAGCGGAAGAAGCAAAGAGTATCGTATATCCGGCGGCGAGGATGGCGAGTCGCGAGATGTGGAGAGCAAAAAAAAAACTTCAACGAAAGTGCGCGTATAAAAATTCGTACAAATCGAAAATCTCACACGACGGGCTGTGGTGAAAGCAGTTTTCAAACGCAGAGTAACTATGAATTGAGTGTGGATTGTAGCAGGCAAAATGGATATTTATTTTCTAAACGCCTTAATGTGCCGCAGTGCCATAGAGACAAGGAACCATTAATTAAGAAATTACAAAAAAAGTGCAAAGAAAATCTTGTAACGCGTCAAAGTTTTCGAAAGCAACTAGAAGTGGAACCAAGTGAAAATTTCCCGAGCTGCGTAAATGAAGAGAATGTAAGAACTCAAGCGATAGAAGCAGCCGAAGGATGTACAGAAACTAAGCCGTATCAGCGTCCAGCACTTCACTCGATTATTAAAAAGCTTTTCGGGCAAATTCGAGCAGCCAAAAGCAAAGCTTCTAGTGCACGAAGTGCAGACACAAAAGAATTGCAATTAATTTGGCAAAAGCGAGATATAACACGAATGCGTGATTCTGGCATGTTCCAGCAAATGGAACGCATGAGAACATATGCAGCGACAGAACCGCGTTTCATTGTACACAAAAGAACACAATTGGACTGTGAACAGTTGGATAGAGTGGAGAGCAAAGATAGAAAACTGGCGCAGCGCCAATTGTCCAATTTGTGTGCTGAAACGGGCAGAAATATGAAAGAAAGCCACATCAATATTGAGCGCAAGGAAAGAAATTTACACAATGAATTGGTGGATCTCAACGAAATTTCTAAGGAAAAGCGAAAGTTGCGCAAGCAAGAAAATAAAGACTCGTTGTTAGTGAGAAACTGTGAGGAATATGAGGAAAGCAAGTGTTTGAATGTGTTGATAGTTGAGGAGAAACCCAAGCAAACAAAAACTTTATGTGCAAAAGACAGTGCAACAGAATTATTATATCTACGACATATTGTGGAACCCAAAATTGAGCTTGATCAAGTAGAAGCTGAAAAGCAAACTTTACTACAGACAATAGAAAACCTAATACCAACGCCGCAGCAGCAGAAAATTGTAAAGAAAACTGTCAACTTGCTGAAGACTTGGCGTAAACAACAACATAAGGCGAAAGAAAAACGTAAAAAATCAGTGTCGCACAAGCAGACGAAGCGTTTGCGCGTAAATTTTGATAAACTTAACGCAACGCATACGAAAAATACGCAAATAACTGAAGCAAATGCGCCGGCGCGCTTGCGCTCTACCGCCGAACGCGCGCTGAGTGCACAGAATGGCGCCGACGGCACGCAAGTTAAAGTTCGTGCAAACGTTAAAGTGCCAAAATCGAAATGTAAATATTATAGACGTGAAAACCTATGCGGCAAAAGAAAGAAAAAACGTACAAAAATAAAGCCACCACCCACCGCTGCGGTAACGCACATGGTGAACAAGAGAGCTGAAGAAATATTAAGTCAAACGCATGATTGTTATGAGAGTTTACCAAAGACAAAACTCAGGAGTCTAACAAGTAAGAAAGACGCTTCGATCGAATCTGAAAACAATTCGTGTGTTATTAGTAGGGACTTGACGCTGGAGGCCGTAATCGCCACTACAAGTAAGTCAGCTGCTAAATTCGCACGTTCGCTTAACGGCAACAAGGCGCAACAAACGTCTGCAGCCTACGCCAACGAATTGCTCAGCGCACCGAGCACATCCTCATTGGAGCAAATGCTTCTGCATATCGCAGCGGAACTGAAAAAACGTAATACCAGCAGAGAGAGTATGTCCAAAATGCGCAACGCAGCATGTTCGACGCATAAAATCGTGAAGAAAGTGTCAAAAGCGAGCAAAGGTAATAGAGAGTCCGACCAACATATGACGCCGAGTTTAAGAAAACGTCAAACACCAGCAGCTGTGCCAGCGCGAAATAAAATGAAAGCAGGTAATAAGCCACCGAAGTCGTCGGAAGCCATCATTTCCATACCACTTATGCAAAATCCCACATTCATACTCGGCCAACTAAATGGCCGCCCACCGATGCTATCATACACAGCGAGGAGGCGTGCTTTTTATGTGAAGTCACCACCAGCAATTTACCTGCCGGATCTTAGAAAACGAACAAAACCACTTAAAATTGGCTCATTTCATGCGCAGGAATCGCAAGCTTAGCAAAAATTTTCGCCAATCACACACTGCAGGCTGGGGAACGCTCACACGCTCTCACGCTCTCTCGCTCTCTGGCAAATTGAAATTGTTTTTTTGAAAGAGTTTGGCTTGGAAAAACGAACCCAAATCGTAGTTTAAATGAAATTATGATTTTTTGAAATTTGTTTCGAACTGTAAATGCATCCTTACTACACATATTTTGTCCTAGTAAATATTCAGTGTAACCGTCAAATTTGCTGAATGATAGATTAAGCTCTGGAGCCTAGACTTAAGATCGAAGAAAAACTAAGTCGAAACGGCAATAAGGTCAGTTTTGGTGGAAAACATGTCTTAGAAATTAAGTCAGCACAAGAGATAGCGTCAGACAAGTGCCATTTTCAAAACCATCGACTTCAAATTCCGGAAAAGCCATTTTCACAGAGCTTTCAGCACACTTGCTACTTCTGGAACCAAAAAATCACTGTTCTGTTGGAATATCCTCCCGAGGGCGCTGACGGAAAAAAATCTCCTGATGTCACCTGCACATCATCTTCATAGAAACTTACGATCCCCTTTAAGGAATCACATCTACAGACACCTGGTGGAAGCTGAGGCTTCTCTCAGATCATCAAAACCCGCAACATCTCAGAGCCTCTGGACGCAACAAATTACAAAGAAGCCTTGAATGCCATTCGCTGAGCGTGAGTTGAAACCCTCCTCAGCACTCTTGCCGCGAGTGGAGTTAATGGCATCCAACTACCGCCTATTACGTACGAAGTACGCGAGCTGCCTCGAGAGTTACGCATGTTCTTGTCGCGCTTTAAGGTTTCGATATTGTAACTCATACTTATGTGGACTTGATCCCAACATACCCAGCGCATGTCTCGCATCCAATAATTGTACGCTCCCCACTAACCACTTCTTTTCTTGTCCGGTTAAACCAAATCATCACAAATCATCTAACAAACCTCTTCCTCTGATCCGAAATTTCATGGGCCTGCCATTGGGTGAACTCAATATTTACTAGCTTTACTTGTCTTCCAAGCAGGTTGTTATGAACCGCTACCACAGCAACTAGTCAAAAATCACAAGCAATATGAGTTGCTCAAAGTTCTCTAAGTGTTTCCCAAAAGCATAGAGCGCACTAAACACACATAATTCGACAAAAGTATTGATTGAAAAAAAAAATCCACAATAAAATTGTCAAAATTACAACAAGAAAAAGTGAAAATTTTGTATTGAAAATATTGATTTCTAAACTTTTTCGAAAAATTATTGCAAAAAAAAGTGAATGACATTTGGCGAAATAAAATTCAATGTGTTTCAAAAACCGGCAGCAAAATTAGCATGGAAGAAGGTGTGACGCTGGAGGTGATACAAAAACCGACTGTGTCCGAAGCAAGAACAAGCAATGAGAGCAAAAACAAAGTACAACACGCGGTTAAGCACCCTCCCGCGCCCGCTCCGGCTATGACTACGAAAGCATTTGCTATCAAATCCATAAATAAACCCAATCAGTGGTGCAGGAGCCCCACGCAAGCCTGTGGCGTGCGTCGAAATATCACAAAACCCAAACAACAACTACCAGATTACATACGCACCGAAATGGAGATCTTACGACAACTGGGCAGAGTCAACCGCGATTTGAGAATATTACTCAAACCGAAATACGAACGTGCGCCGAACACAAAGTGCAGACAACAACAGCAACACTATCAAGCGGTAAGACAGAGCGCAGGCGGTGTTGTGCCACGCGTTGGTGGTGTAAATTGTAAGAAAAGTCAGAACGTCGTGAGCAAAGCGACTGCTGGAAAATCACAGTCTGCGACGGCGGCACGAACAAAACCACACACGACGGCAGCAGCGCAAGCGAAGGCGCGCGATACGCATAAACAACAAACGGAAGTACAACGGATGGAAGCACAACGGACGGACAAGAAAAGCGCGCCGAAAACGAATAAGCGACCATTACAACGGCTCATACTGTATTTTAAGCCCAAAAGTAGAAGCGATGACCGTAAAGGAGCTCCTCAAAGCAAACAGCCGCAAGATAAAGCAGAAAATCAAGTTAAAACGGAAAGTGCAATAAAGTGTAAGCCTGAAAAGGACACA
The DNA here is from genome assembly GCA_030068015.2 of Neoceratitis asiatica. NCBI lineage: Eukaryota > Metazoa > Arthropoda > Insecta > Diptera > Tephritidae > Neoceratitis > Neoceratitis asiatica. The sequence goes on along the minus strand of CM061525.1, from coordinate 94,933,980 downwards.
CAAAAGCAAGTAAAACAAACGCAGATGAAAATTAGTGAGCAAAAGAGAAAGGGAGGAGGTAAAAAATCAGAAAAGGCCGTGAAAGAATTGGCGGAGTTCAAAGAAAATTTGGAAGTGAAAGACGCAAAGAAAGCCGAAGACAAACTGCGCGCTAAAGGGGAGCGGAACTTGAAAGAAGAACCTCGAGATAAGCACGAAAGACAGATTTTAAAACAAAAACCGACAGAAAAAGTGTCTCCCAAACAACAAAGTGCACAAGTCCAAATGGCATTGAGCCAAAATGTGCAGCACGAAAAGACGATAAAACAAAAAATGCTGGGATTTGGCTTGAAATGCTTGCGAAAGGCAAAGGAAAGAGAAGTGGAAGATGATAAAAGCATAGCAAAGCAAAAGAAAAACCAAAAAACCAAACCAACTGCACCAACGCACGAAGCAGCAGCGCTTCAAACCATGCACCACGAACCACCTGCGTCAATACAACAAGTGGAAAGTGCGCTTGTGGCGGGTAAATTCGGAAATTGCTTGCGCTTCTTCAAACCGCGCAAGAAAGTAACAGCGCCAGAGCCCCCAACAGTGTGCACGGCGGAGAGTGTGCTCAACTATGAAATGCAGCAAAAGCAACAAAAGAAAAAGAAAAATCATAAAAATCCGGCCTCACATAATGACACACTACTCACAAGCCTCGACACTTATCCCGCTTACAGTTATGTAAATTTGAAATATATGAAGAATTTGAAAGCGACGAGCAAAGAGCAAGAAGCAAGAAGAGACAAGCGCAGTATGCTAATGGCTGCGTCGAATCGGAGAATCTATAAGGATCCACATGCCACACCGAGCACCTCCTCACTGGAGGAGTACTTTCATGTGCTCTCCGAGCGTATGGCGCGCGAACAAAAAGAGGCTGATGAGCGTAAGCCGATGCGGCGTCGGCTCAGTAGGCGTGGCCTAAATAATAATGCAAGTAATTTCAATTATAGACGCGCACAAGCAATCAACCAACGACAATATAATCGACAGCGTTGGTGAAGCGGAAGAGTTAAGAGTTGGTTGACTGCGCAGGGCGAACGAAAAATTTTTTGAATGAGAAAAGTGAATGTGAAATGTCAAGAAATTTTTTAGTGGAGCTGCATTGATAAAGACTACCATGCAATTTCGAGGTTGGAATTCATATATATATAATATATGGCAACGATTTTCGTAAATTAAATCATGATGACTGGCCAAATCCTACTCGTACGATCACTGAATTGTTAAACAAAAGTCACCAAAACAATCGTTCACTATCAAGCGATAAGACAGTGACAGTGACAGTGTTTGCACGCGGTTTACTAAGCTCACTTCACATCAGTGTTGCCACCCATGAGTTCTCTATACTCAAGTGAACTATTCAGCAGAGGGTGTTTCCTCTTTGTAACCGCTCACATTCAGCTCTGGAAAGTTCTGTACGAATTGCTCTCATTACAATTATCGGTCTCTCCCTTTCATCTGACAAACGTATTGGGCTTTTTCTCTTCAATTTATATTAAAAAAATTTAAATTTAATTTAATTAAAATTTTTTTTTTTTTAATTTCAATTAATCTCACACAGTTGGCAACGCCGTTGAAAAAGAGTTTAAATTTTCAGACACATTTTCTTTTTGAAACCTCAAATTGAGAATCCTGAGCAATTTTCCATAAAATTTGTCTAGATATTTATGAATAATCTCAACAATTTTATATAAAATAGGTGGCAACTCTAAATAAAAATGAATTTATTATACATTTCAAGCAAATTTCTGCATTTTCAATTGATTTTCGATTTTGCTTTCACTGAAAAAAATTTTAAATTAAATAAATAACAGGTAAATTGAAAAGTCCCCGGCCTGGCACATAGATGGCGCTACTAGAATTACTCAATTAATGGTTTTTAGTTAGTCCTAACCTTCAAAAAACGAATTTGACAGCTGTCGGGAACATTAGTTTGTGATTTATAGCATTTTGAGTGAAGCAACTTTAGTTATTCTGGAAAAAATCGATAAAAAGGAATTTCGCGTGTTGATAAAATGTTGCTTTTTGAAGGGGCAAAAATACAGTTGAAGCAAAAACTTGGCTTGATGACGAGTTTTCGGACACTGCCCCAGGAAAATCAACCACCAAGCATTGATATACCAAGTTTAGACGTGGTGAAATGAGCACCGAAGACGGTGAACACAGGCGTCGAACACCCACAAGAGGTTGTTGCCGACGAAAACATAAGAAAAATCCACACACAAAAATTTTGAATGATCGTGAATTGAAATTGAACGAAATAGCAGTAACTCTAAAGATATCAACTGAAGGTGTATATCATATCACATTCACGAATATTTGGGTATGAGAAAGCTCTGTGCAAAGTGGGTGCCGCTCGCAGGCTCACTTTTGACCAAAAACAACGCCGAGTTGATGATTCTTAGTAGTGTTTGGAGAATGTTCAAGCGTAATAAATCCGAGTTTTTGCATCGATATGTGACAATCGATGAAATATGGCTCCGTCATTTCACTCCGAAGTCCAATCGACAGTCATCCGAGTGGACTGCACACCATAAAACCGCTCCAAAGCGTGAAAAAACGCAAAAGTCGGCTGACAAGTTTATGGCGTCTACATTTTGGAATGCGCCCGGAATAATTTTCATTGACTACCTTGGGAAAAGGAAGGACCATCAACAGCGACTATTACATAGCATTACTGGACTTTTTAAAGGATGAAATCGACGAAAAACGGCCGCATTTGAAGAAAAAGAAAGTGCTGTTTCACCAAGACAAAGCACCGTGTCACAAGTCAGTGAAATCGATGGCAAAAATCCATGAATTGGGCTTCGAATTGCTCCGCATTCACCGAATTCTCCAGATCTGGTCCTCAGTGACTACTTCCTATTCTCAGATTTCAAATGAATGCTAGCTGAGAAGAAATTTTCGTCGAATGAAGAGGTGATCGCCGAAACTGAGGCCTATTTTGAAGTAAAGTACAAATCGTACTACAAAAATGGTATCGAAGAGCTGGAGGGTCGCTATAATCAGTGTATCATCCTTGGAAAGAACAATGATTTAAGTAAACTCGGTCTAATGATGGTTGCAAAAATAATTAGGCAACCAACATTTCAAGCCCCACACGATAGCACTCTTTTGTGTTCCACTTTGACAATTTGAACAAAAAATTTGCCCAGATTTTTATTTTTATTTCTTTCTTCACATTTTTCATAAATTTTCAATAAAATTTTGTGTTCTTTTTATGTTTACAAATTCAAAACGGTAATTTTTTTTGTTAAAACAGCACTTACGACGACACCCTCCCGAAAGCGGAATCAGCATGTCCTAGTAAAAGTGGAAGAAAGAAGAAATAAATCAAAAAGACCGTAGGAAACCGCTTTGGTGGAGGCTGTTGAACTGCAGCAAGTTTTGCTGAATTTCATATTTGCGCCCCAACGAGTGAGCTGAAATGCCTGCCTCTGCTGGAAACCGAGATGCAGAGCGCACGTCGCAGCTTAAAAGCGAAGCCACTGATGCGCATAACCGACGAAAGCACAGGCAGAACGCGGAGAAAATGGAAGCTGCAGCAGAGGTGCACGAATTGTGGTTCAATCCGCATGCAAAACGGGCCGAGTCGCAGACAACAGACATAGAAGATGGTGCGTATGCGCGTTGCGCATGCAGTGCTTGCCAAACCTTGCACCATGAGCAAATGCAGCATGAGCTGGACACATTAGCGCAGATTTACGCCAAAATGAAAGCCAACAAAAGAAGCGAAGACCGTGATGCGGTAGAGTCAAGCACAGCGTGTAGTTGTAATGAAAACTCAACAGTGGACTATCGAGGAGGCAGCCAAAGCGCATACGCCGATGAGCGACACATAGCCATATCAGCGCGCGAGCATTTTGCGAAAAGAGCCCAAGAGAAAAGTGCGCGTAGTAGACCAGCATCAGCTAATAGAAGATCGCAGCGGCGCGAGGAAGCACGACGCTACAGAGAACTCTGTACGATTTATAGCACAAAACCGCATAGCGGCAGGCAGCGTCGGCATAGATCGTGCAAGACTATAGTCTGGTGCGAGCCGCAAGTTTGCGCAAATGAAAAGGCAAATGGAAGCGCCCACACGCGCCGAGCACGCGCTTCTTCCTCGCGTTCAAGCACCAGACTAAGTAGAGAAAAAAGCCCGAAGAGAAAGGAAAAGGTCGGTTGTTGGCAATTATTTAAAATATTTAAACCCGATAAACCGCAGGCAGAGGAGGCAGAAGCTTATGTACGCGCACAAAACACCAACAGCAGGAGAGCAAACAGTCGACAAGAGTACAGCAGCGAATCTTCACTTACGCCCGCAGAAATTGATATGCTTGAAATTTTACGAACAACATATACACGAGAGCTGAGACCCGAGCAGGAGAGAGGAGCAGCGCAACGCACGTCAAAAGCAGAGATCGCTTGTTGTGCACTCAAGAAGAAAGCAGACGCACAAACAGCGGACGAAGCGTATTATCCAAGACAAACTGATAGTCAGGGATGTTTCGAATGCAGCTGTGGACAAGATGCAGAAACGAGAGCAAGAAAAAAAAGAGAGGAAGAAGCTAGTGATGCGGAAGAGCATAAGCGCCGTTATCCCACCGCGAACGCAACTGATGATGAAAACCATGCGCTGAGAAAAGTGAAATCGGTGCAAACAGAGCTGAATGTTGAGAACAAAGCAGAAATAGAGAAAAGCAAATCGGAAGGCGCGTTCTTTGTGACTGAGGAAAAGCCGAGGCACAAGAAAAGTACAAGAAAAAAAGAGTTGCCGACAGAAAATGATGAAGATAAGACATCTTGTTGCTCCTTTCTTGGGCGCAAGAAAACCAAACCAAGCACAGTTAAGGAAAAACCCAAAAAACCACAACAATCAAGAAAGCAAAAGAAAGCGCCAAAGCAGATTTCCGATAGTAAGGAAAAATCCAAAGCACAAAAGCCGCCGCCGGCTTTTCGACCGAAAGCTGCGGCAAAGCAAACTGCAAAAGCTCCGGCGCTTAAAAAACTCCCTCCGGGCGGCGATAGCAAAATAGTAAGATCGCGAAATCAACCAGCCTTTCGACCGAAATCAAAGCCAGCATCAAAACTTTCTACTGAAAAAATTCCAGCCGAGTCCAAACCTACCGGTAAAAGTTCACTCAAAAAAGAGCGCACATCCGAGACGACCGGTTGCCTTTGTTTAAAACCGAAAAAGCAGAAAAAGCGAAGCTCATTTGATGAGAGCAATATAAAGGGAAAAGGTAAGCAGAACAATGCGGAGAGAAAAACTAAAAAAAAAAAAAAAAATTAACACCTCGTTATAGATCCCAGGGATGAGACGTACCAAACCTCGAAGGACGCTAAAAAGACACCCGTTTCAACGAATAGTCACGAAGAAATTGAAAATGTTAAAGCAAAGCACCCGGATGAGATACATTCAAAGCCCACTAAGGATAAAACTCCTAAAGAAATGGACGAGCAGGCAACAGAGCCTTCATTATGCTGCTCGTTTCAGCCAAAAAGTAAAAGAAAGACACAAAAGAAACTTGAAGAATCGAAAGAGGCTAAAACGAAGAGTCGAAAATCTACTGAAGCTAAACATAAACCTAGAATGCCCAGACCAAGAGAAAAATTGCAAAGAGGTGACACCAAACAAGAGAAACCATCAAAAGTTAAGCCAAAGAAATCGATCGATTCCAAACAAAGACACCAAACAGCCAAAGGCCAGGAGAGAGTAGAAAAGCAAACATCTGAGACCTCAATTTGGACCTGTTGCCCAAGTGGAAAGCAGGCTAAAGGCGAGGAGGAACCGAAAAAGAAAAAAGACATAAAAGCGAAGATCAAAGACGACGCTCAAAAAGGTACAGCGAAAAAATTGGCGGACTCCAAGCAAAAACCTAAATCCAAAACGCAGGGAGAAGAGAAATCTTCCAAAAGGTCCGGTTGGTCCTGTTGTTCAAGTGAGGACAAGGAAAAGGCAAAGGAATCAAAGAAGGCATCTCCAAAGACCGAAAGTGTCGACAATGTTCAAAAGGGTAGACCTAAAAAGCTAGATGATTCTGAGCAAAAGGCCTCGAAGATTGCTAAAGGACCGGAAAAGGCTAAGGAGGAACCACCCAAAACTTCTCTTTGGTCTTGTTGTGCAAGCAGAGGTAAGAAAAAATTACAGCAAACAGATGATTCAATGAAGACATCTCCAAGAAGTAATAGTCCGGCAGCCTCAAAGACTACCAAAGATGCGGAAAAAGCAGAAGATAAAACTCATAAAACTTCTGGTTGGTCTTGTTGTTCAGGCGGTGATAAGGAAAACACAAAAGGAGCAGATGAGTCAATAAAGAAATCTCCCCGGAGCAAGACTGAAAAGGAGCAACCTAAAAAGCTAGACGGTTCCAAACAAAAAACTCACGCGACCACAGATCGTGAAAAAGTTGAACAGAAATCTTCCAAAACTTCTTGTTGGTCTTGCTGCTCAAGTGGTGATAAGGAAAAGTCGAAGGGAAGGGATGAATCTAAGACGAAATCTCCGAGAAACAAAAGTTCAGACATGGCTCAAAAAGACCGAGCTAAAAAGCTAGACGATTCCAAACAAAAAGACTCTAAGACTAACAAAAGTCAGCAAAGAGCTGAAGAGAAGCCCTCAAAAACTTCCTGTTGGTCTTGCTGTTCAAGTGGTGATAAGGAAAAGACGAAGCAAAAAGATGACTCGAAGAAGAAATCTCAAAGCAGTAAAAGTGTGGTAAAGGCTGAAAAGGACCGACCTAAAAAGCTGGAAGATTCTAAGCAAAAAACTCATAAGACTGCCAAAGATCGAGAAAAAGCTGAAGAGAAACCTTCCAAAACGTCATGTTGGTCTTGCTGCTCAGCCGGTGATAAAGAAAAGTCGCAGAGAAAGGATGAATCTCAGAGAAGTAGAAGTCCGGAAAAGCTTCAAAAGGAGCGACCTAAAAAGTTAGACGATTCCAAACAAAAATCCTCGAAGACTACTAAAGGTCACGAAAAACCCGAAGAGAAGCCTTCCAAAACTTCTTGTTGGTCCTGTTGTTCAAGCGGTGATAAAGAAAAGACAAAGGAAGGAGATGAATCTTCAAAGAAATCTCCAAGAAGCAAAAGCTATGAAAATGGCCGACCCAAAAGGTTAAAAGATTCTAAACAAGAGGCCCCCAAGCCTACCAAAAGTCAGAAGAAAGCTGAAGAGAAGCCCTCAAAAACTTCCTGTTGGTCTTGCTGCTCAGCCGGTGATAAAGAAAAGTCGAAGAGAAAGGATGAATCTAAAACGAAATCACCAAAAAGCGGAAGTCCGGAAAAGGTTCAAAAGGACCGTCCTAAAACGCTAGAAGATTCCAAACAAAAATCCTCGAAGACTACTAAAGGTCACGACAAGGCCGAAGAGAAGCCTTCTAAAACTTCTTGTTGGTCCTGTTGCTCAAGCGGTGATAAAGAAAAGACAAAGGAAGGAGATGAATCTTCAAAGAAATCTCCCAGAAGCAAAAGCTATGAAAAGGACCGACCCAAAAGGTTAAAAGATTCTAAAAAAGAGGCCTCCAAGCCTACCAAAAGTCAGAAGAAAGCTGAAGAGAAGTCCTCAAAAACTTCCTGTTGGTCTTGCTGCTCAGCCGGTGATAAAGAAAAGTCGAATAAAAAGGATGAATCTAAAACGAAATCTCCAAAAAGCGGAAGTCCGGAAAAGGTTCAAAAGGACCGACCTAAAAAGTTAGACGATTCCAAACAAAAATCCTCGAAGACTACTAAAGGTCACGAAAAAGCCAATGAGAAGCCCTCAAAAACTTCATGTTGGTCCTGCTGTTCAAGCGGTGATAAGAAAGCGACGCAGGAAAAGGATCAATCAAAGGCGTATCCAAGAAATAAAAATCCGGAAAAGACTCAGAAGGACCGACCTAAAAAGCCAGAAGATTCTAAGCAAAAAGCTCGCAAGACTACCAAAGATCGAGAAAAAGCTGAGCAGAAACCTTCCAAAACGTCATGTTGGTCTTGCTGTTCAGCCGGTGATAAAGAAAAGTCGCACAGAAAGGATGAATCTCAGAGAAGTAGAAGTCCGGAAAAGGTTCAAAATGACCGACCGAAAAATTTAGACGATTCCAAACAAAAAGCCCACAAGATTACTAAAGGTCGCGAAAAAGCCGAAGCGAAGTCCTCAAACACTTCCTGTTGGTCTTGCTGTTCAAGTGGTGATAAGGAAAAGACGGATGGAAAGGATGAATCTAAAACGAAATCTCCAAGAAGAACAGGCCCGGTAAAGGCTCAAAAAGATCGGCCTAAAGAGCTACACGATTCTAAACAAAAAGCCTTCAAGACTACCAAAAGTCAGGAGAAAGCTGAAGAGAAACCTTCCAAAACTTCTTGTTGGTCCTGTTGTTCAAGTGGTGATAAGGAAGAGGCGAAGGAAAAGGGTAAATCAAAGAAGACATCACCAGCAAATAAAAGTCCGGAAAAGGTTCAGAAGAACGGGCCTAAAACGCTAGCAGATTCTAAACAAAAAGCTCATAAGACTGCCAAAGATCGAGAAAAAGCTGAAGAGAAACCTTCCAAAACATCGTGTTGGTCTTGCTGCTCTGCTGCTGATAAAGAAAAGTCGAAGAGGAAGGATGAATCAAAAATGAAATCTCAGAAAAGTACAAGTCCGGAAAAAGCTCAGAGGGACCGACCTAAAAACCTGGAAGATTCTAAGCAAAAAGCTCATAGGACTACCAAAGATCGAGAAAACGCTGAAGAGAGACCTTCCAAAACGTCATGTTGGTCTTGCTGCTCAAGTGGTGATAAGGAAAAGTCGAAGGGAAGGGATGCATCTAAGACGAAATCTCCGAGAAACAAAAGTTCAGACAAGGCTCAAAAAGACCGAACTAAAAAGCAAGAAGATTCTAGGCAAAAAGCTCATAGGACTACCAAAGATCGAGAAAAAGCTGAAGAGAGACCTTCCAAAACGTCATGTTGGTCTTGCTGCTCAAGTGCTGATAAGGAAAAGTCGAAGGGAAAGGATGGATCTCAAACGAAATCTTCAAGAAGCATAAGCTCGGTAAAAGCTCAAAAAGACCGGCCTAAAAAGCAAGAAGATTCTAGGCAAAAAGCCTCAAAGACTACTAAAGGTCATGAAAAAGCTGAAGAGAAGCCCTCAAAAACTTCCTGTTGGTCCTGCTGTTCAAGTGGTGATAAGGAAAAGGTGAAGAGAATAGAAGAATCAAAAGGAGCATCGTCAAAGCGTAGCAGTCCAGACAAATTGGGAAAAGCTCAGCAAAAAAAATTAGACGAATCTAAGCAAAAATCACAGCCACAAAATCACAAAAGTCGGGAACAAGTTCAACAGCAGTCTTCTAAAACATCGTGTTGGTCATGTTGTTCATGTCGTGATAAGGATAAACCAAAGAAGATGGAGGAACCAAGTGCCAAGGGCCAGAAAACGGCTGCAAGAGATAGGGCAAGAAAGCCTGAGGAAAAACACACGAGAAGTCCGAATAAAGCACCAGTGGAAAGGTATAGGAAATTGGAAAAACATGATAAGTCCAAAAAGCTGGACGATGCAAAGCAAAAAGCGCCACAAACTAAAAGTCAAGAAAAAATTCAAAAACAAAATTCTAAAACATCATGCTGGTCCTGTTGCTCATGTGCTGATAAAGGAAAGAAGGCGAATTTGAACGAACCAAAAACGACCACTTCACAACGCATAAAACAACGAGAAGCAGAAAGAGATAAGCCAAAGGGAATGGATAATGTTAAACAGAAACCATTGAAAACCAAAGACAAGAAAGAAGCACAAAAACAGGCTTCGAAAACGTCATGCTCATGTTGTGCGGTTGGTGGCGATGAGGATGTGGTCTCTTCTACATCAAAAGCGAGTACTTCGAAAAGTAAGAGGGGCGACAAAACTGGAACGCGAAAGTCTAAGGAGTCCCTAGATTCTAGACAGAAAGTGACCAAGCAAAAGCGCGCGAAACAACAAAAAGACGAGCAAAAGAAACCAAGTAAAAAGTACATTTTGTTTTGGAGAAGAGATAAAAAAGACAAATCCAAAGTTGAAACTACTGAAAAACGAGCAGCGCCATCTGGAACTAACTTTGAGGGGCAATTAAAAAGCCACGAACAGGCGGATCAAACAAAGTTCGACAGGTCTAAAAGTCCAACCTCAAAGACAACGCAAGATAAAGGCAAAAATAAATCTTCCAAAACGTCGATATGCTCTTGGTGTTCACGTAGCGGATCCAAAGGCACAACCAAGAGCAGAGAACAATTACAACAAGAAGAAGTGTGTGCTTTCAAACCAAAGCCCGAGGATATTTCATACTGCCAAGCCCTCTATCAGGAATTGGAGAATATAATCACACAACAAAACCAATGTTCGATACAGAATTCCCGCATTCCAATGAAACAAATGAAACCGAACAGTAACAAAAAGCCAGAAAAGAAAATTTCACGTTTGAATTGTAAAAAGAAAACGAAACAAGGCGAAAGGAAATCGTCGACAGCAAAACAAACAAGTGGTAAAGCAAATAAAGAAAACAAAGCAAATAAGAGAGAAACACCACATAAGGTAGCAAAAACTAAGCCCAGGACACCTGGCGAGCACAAAAACAAGCCTGAAACAGAGAGCGAAAACTCAGAAAACGACGCTGTGAAAGAGACCGAATATGTGCCCGACTATGTGCTGGGGAAACCATTCGAAGTGCGAAGCCGAACTGTACCGTATGGTTTGTTTACCAGCAGCAATAACGGGAAAAAGCTGCATAACCATGGCAGCGAGGTGGACTCTCAAGCTTAATGCGCGAAACTTATATTTTGTGTGAGACTACAGTGATTCGCAAATCTAAAACCGAGTACAGTCCGATGTGTAATGTGATTTAATCGTTCAAATTGTACTAGGCCAGAACGCAAGAGTGCAGATTTCACAAGGAAAAGTATAAAAAGCATAAAGAAACAACAAGAAAACCGTTAAATGTTTATTGCACGCATATTTTTCGAAAATACTGTAAATTAAAAAACAAATAAAAACTCAACACACCACACAAATAACAGTAATTGAATTTTCTTTCGATGATCTTGAGAAGAATGCCGCGACAGACAACCGTAAGCTCTTAGTATGTTCTTCAAAACTACAAAACTACCAATAACAGCCGTTATGGTTTTCAGATGTGGAATATTTACTACTTTACAGCGAGGAATGCAGTTTTCAGAAATGGAATTTGTATTGAATTATTTTTTTCATGCTATATAACGGATGATGCATTTCGAGGTTCCCTACTTTTTTAAAGAAAAAATACAGAAAATTCGAATTTAATAGAAAATGTTTTCTTTCATTCGAAAGAACATTCTTTGGCAATTATTTTTTGAAGACTATCTCTTTCAAATGTTGGTCGCGGCTACGTCTCCGCGGATGGTACATCCGTTGAGTTCAATTTTCGATGACACGTTCGAGCATTTCGACTGGTAACTGGCAAATGACACGCGTGATGTGTGTTGCTCTAGGCCCTGAATCGAAACGTGATTGTCCGTATAGACTTTAGATTTTACATATCTTCCCACAGAAAAAAGTCTAACGGTGCGATATCACACGATCTTGGAGGCTAATCGACCGACTCGAAACGTGAAATTATCTGCTCGCCGAAGTGTTATCTCCTCTCTAAATCCATTGATTGATGCGATGTGTGTGGGAAGCGGCGCTGTCTTGTTGAAACCAAATGTCGCGGAGATCACGAGCTTCCTTTTAAGGCATCAAATTGTCGGTTATCATGACGCTATAACGGCCGCCATTGACGGTTACGTTCTCACCGGCGTCATGTTTAAAGAAATACGGACCGATGATTCCACCGACCCACAAACCACACCAAAGTGTTGTTGTTTTCTGGATTAAATGACAGCTCTTGAATCTTTTTAGGTTGCTCTTCGTCCCAAATGCGGCAATTTTGCTTTTTTACATACCCATTAAGCCAGAAATGGGCCTCATTGCTGAACAAAATTTTGATCGAAAACGTCGGATCTTCTTGGAACTTTTCAAGAACCCATAGAACGAAGCGATGTCGTTGGGAAGGTCGAGTGGCTTCAGTTTTTGCACAATCTGTATTTTTTTGTACGCTTTCAATTTAAGATCTCGACGTAAAATTCGCCAAGTCGCTCCATACGTCAGTCCGAGTTGCTACGAACGACGCCGAATCGACTCTCCACGGTCTTCGTGTACACTCTCAGCTACGGCCGGCCGCTATATTTTCTTCACTGCATGCTGGACATTGTCTATGCGGTCGAATATTATCCCCAATAATGAATGCTGGGTCTCAAGATGGATGATGGTGTTGCGAATAGTACACTCGGTAGGCCGATTATGTTGACCACAAGTTGAGCGAAATACGCGAAACACATTCTTTACAGAACATGAATTTTCGTAGTGAATGAAGGTTGAATGATTTGCAAACGTTGTTCAGGCGGGAGTCTTTCCATGACGAAACGCCAAATAATATTGAACCAAAATATAACATGTCTGCTTGGACTCACGCGTGATCTGTCAAAAAAAGGATATTGGAAAAAGTAACTCTACTTGGATCACCCTTTAAGCAAAATTGTCGACTTTTTTTGACCTACAATTGAAGAACACGACTTGGACAATATGTGCTTCCAACAGGATGGCGCCACATGCCAAACAACACGAGCGATATGGCTTTACTGCGAGAGAAATTTCCCGGCCGCGTAATCTCTCATCTTGGCGATGTCAATTGACCACGGAGATCGTGCGATTTGACACTGTTGGAATTTATTTAGTGGCGATAAGCATTTTTAAGCCTTCAGATGTGGAATATAAGTTTTCAGATGTGGAATATCAATATTTTTAGATATTTTTCTACCTATGAAAATACAACTTTGCGTAGGGAATTTTTAAAATCTCTTTCTCAAAACTTTTTGAGGTTTTCATTTTCATAATTTAACAAAACAAAAAATTAAAATTTTCAAATTTTCTGTACATTTCTGTAAACATATTTCAATTTTCAATATTTAAACAAAATTTTTAACAGTATTTCTTGAAAAAAAAAAGCGAGTACCGTTAGCAAAAATTTAGCATGTTCAGCAAGCATAAATGATTGACCAAGAAAGGGGAGGAAAAAACAAGAAAAAATACAGTTAAAATTGCAACGAAAAAAATTTAACTGTTTTTCGGCCAAACTGCGCCTTAACACTTCCACGCTCCTGTGCTCGTCCCGAAAACCCCTTAAAAAAATGCCTTTAGCTGCTAAACGACAACGTACTAAGTCCAGATCCAGTCTCAAACGCAATGTAAGCCGTAACAAAAAGAAAGAGAAGGAAGTGCGCGAACTCTGGTTCAATCCGCATGCAACGAAAATGGGCGAGTCGCAAGGCACGATGCAACACTGTGACTGTGAGTGCCAAGAGTTGCGAAGCGAGCCTGTGCAGCGTGAACTGCGTAAATTAACGCAAATTTACTCACAAACCGATACCACGGCACCGAAGGTTGACGAGAAGAAAGCGAGTAAAGGCGGCTTTTTGTGTTTTAAAAAATCCGCTTCAGCGAAACGTGCGCGCAGTAAACAAAGAACCGAAAAAGAGAATAGGCCGAGAAGAAAGTCAATGGAAAGAGATCCCTCAAGGAAGGAGCATGAGAAGAAAAATCGTGCACGGTCAACGTCTGCGGTGCGTCGTTTCAAAACACGCGAGGAGGCCAAACGTTATAGAGAACTGAAAACAATTTATACAACAAAACCACGCAGCCAAGCGATCGCACCCAAAGAGCAAGAGTCCAAAAGCTGCTTCAAGCGGAAAAAAGATAAACCAAAAGGCGGCGATGCAGAAACGCAGCTCGATAACTCAAGCGAGGAATCCGTTTACAGCGTCCAGGAGGCGACAGCACGTAAGTCACGCAACACCGAGCCACGCAGTGCTGCAGCAAAAACCAAGCCGAGGCGTGCTAGTAGGGCACGTAGTCAATCACGCGCTAGCAGGCAAAGCTCGCGTACTCAGTCACGCTCACGTGCGTCGCAAAATAATAAAAATCAAGCGAATAAATCCGATGTTGGCTGCTGTGGCAAGCGTAAGAAATCGCACGCCGACAAGGAAGAGGAGGAATTCGAAGCATATAAATTAGCGCAGAGCGCGCCTGCGCGCACGAAAAGACAAACAGCGCTGCCGCCGCCGCCGCCCGGATGCCCACTGACGCCCGAAGAAATTGAACTGTTGGAAAAGTTAAAAGAAACCTACACAACAGAGCCAAAAGCAAAAGCGGCACGCATCACGCCACCGCCGCCACCGGCCGAGGAGGACACCGGTTGTTGTGGTGTGAAAACTAAAAAAAAACAACGACGGTCGACGGACGAAACGTACACGCCTAGAAAGACAAAATCCGCCGCCGAAATAAATGTAAGGCGTAAAAGGACCGAACCGAAAACTGGTCGAAGCAAATCGGATAGTTCTTTCTATGCTACAAAGGGTGCGACGAGACTATTTTCTCGTCTAACAAAACCGCGAGTCTGCTTTTGTATACCCTACACAGAACGGCGCGCCAAGCACGGTAAACGAATTAGGCAGCGGAACAAAAGACGCAAGAAAGAAAAGGAAAATGTGAAAGTGAAAGAAGGCGAGCCTAAAAAACAACACAAATCGAATGCTAGTAGCGAGGAAGCACAGTTGAAAGAGGCAATAAAAGTAAAACCCTCGAAGGTAAGAGTACAGCACGCGCCAAATATAAGAAAAGAGAAACAAAAAGTGGAGGCGCAACCAAAGCTATCGAAAACGAAAGTGCAGGAAACAGTACAAAAACCGTTAGATGCTGCGAAAAAGAATATAGAAAAACCACAAAAGACGTCCGTACAAGTTCCAAAGGAAACACCGATAAGTGAAAGCCAAGAAACGGTCAAAAAGAAAGCCTCAGATAAAGCGTTTACCAAAAAGCCAAAGGAAAAGAAGGTAGTAGTGCAGCAGCAGCAGCAGCAACAAACGAAACAGAAATTGACGGAAAATGTTGAAAAGAAAACTTCCAATAAGTCATGCTGCTCCTTCAACGCCAAAGACAAAGTAAAGAAAGAGAAACCAAAGGAGAGTGTGGAAAAACTGCAAAAGAAATCATCGCAAGTGTCCTGCTGCTCATTCAGCAAAGCGAAGAAACCAAAGCAATTCGAAGTAGCAGAGGCAACGCCAAAGAAACACAAGGACGACGAAAAACTCTCAAAGAAGTCATCTACAAACCCGTGTTGCTCAGAACTTAGAGCGAGCATACAGAGAAAGGTAGCGACCTGGAAGCAGAAACCCAAGGAAGACAAAAAGCTCTCAAAGAAGTCATCTACAAACCCGTGTTGCTCAGAACTTAGAGCGAGCATACAGAGAAAGGTAGCGACCTGGAAGCAGAAACCCAAGGAAGACAAAAAGCTCTCAAAGAAGTCATCTACAAACCCGTGTTGCTCAGAACTTAGAGCGAGCATACAGAGAAAGGTAGCGACCTGGAAGCAGAAACCCAAGGAAGACGAAAAGCTCTCAAAGAAGTCATCTACTAACTCGTGTTGCTCAGAACTTAGAGCGAGCATACAGAGAAAGATAGCGGCCTGGAAACAGAAACCCAAGAAAGACGAAAAGCTCGCAAAGAAGTCTTCTACTAGCGCGTGCTGCGCAAACCTTAAAGACAACATGCAGCGAAAGCTAGACACTTGGAAAGAGAGACCTGCCAAGGTGCAGAGCAGAGTTGAGGTTCAAAAGAAAACTTCCGCAACGTCATGCTGTTCAAACTTTAAAGCGGGTCTTACGCAAAAGCTGGATAACTGCCAAAGGGGCTTCCTAAAAATGCTGAAGAAGAATAGAGCAAAGCAGAAACAAACTAAAAAACCGAAACAAGTCAAGCAACAGCCAACGCAAACCAACAGCTGTGCAAACTTTAAGACAGATTTACGAAAAAAGTTAGAGATTTGGCAAACTCAGCCCGAGCGACACAAAGACGAGCCGAAAATTAAAAAGAAATCCTCGGATACAAGCTGTTGTATGAATTTAAAGAGAGATATGAGTGAGAAAATAGACGCCTGGCAACAGCAGAAGCCCGCAAAGGTCAAAAGCAAGGTAAAACTGGCAAAGAAACAATCCGATGCATCTTGTTTTTCCTGTTACTCCGCGGATAAGACGAAGAGTTTCGAAAAATCGCATAGAAAAATAGTGAAACCGAAGAAAAATATTGAAAAAATACAAAATCCCTTCGAAACTCTCTGTGGTTTTTGCAAGCGCCTGAAGCACGTAAAGTCAAAACCTAAGGTCAACATCAAAGCACCCACAACGCCAGCAGAGCACACAAGTCCAACAGATAAAGAAACAATAAAACACACAAGTCCAACGCGTAAGGAAACTCCACAACCGAAAACAAATGCGCCCGTACCAGAAAAATCATCACAAACCTCTTTTCACACCTGCTGGGATTGGTTTGACGATACCGCTGATCGGGCGCCTGCACCAATCAGCCGTAAAGAGACAAAAAAGAAAGTTGAGACGCCACCAAAAAGTAAAATTTCAACGACTTCATTTTGGACTTGCTGCTCGGATATGTGTCTAGCAAGACAATACAAAGACCAGACATACCGGAAATCGAAGCGAAAAGCGAAGACGAAGGTAGAAAAACCAGAAGCAGAAGAGCACGTGGAAGACGAAACTAACGATAAGCCAGCGAACATGTCCTACTGCACGGTACTTTATGAGGAATTTGAAAATCTAATTATGCAACAACAACTGTGTCCCATGCTACTCTCAGAAACCAGTTTCGAAAAGCATACCACCAGCAGCAAAGGCAACGCTACAAAGTATGATTTCAACTACTGTCAGGAGCTGCTTGAGAAAACCGCATTCGGCAAGGGTACGCAGCAAAGGAAGTACCAAAAACAGCAGGCGCTGGAAATGGCACAAAAAGACAGCAAAGAAATAGAGAACGGTAAACAGAAGACGAAATTTAAGAACAAAGATAAAGAGAAATTCAAAGAAAAAGAGAAATTTAAAGACGCAGATAAAGAAAATCAAAAGAAGATCCAACAAACGCACGGCGCCTCATTGAACAATAAAACACTGCTCCAACGAAAGGACAGACAGCAACAGCCAGCTCAGGTCTCCAGCGAAAAGTCCACCAGCAACTCAGAGATGCCGCCAACTGCGTACGTGCCTGAATATGTGCTGGGCAAACGTCCACAATTGGGCGTCTCTTTAGCACAGGCCAGGCACTTGCCCTTTAATCTCATCACAAACAGTGTTGGACGTAAAAATTATGAACGAAATTTTTCGAAAAATTCTATTTACGATATTGATTGCCAAAAACGAAGCAAGAAGAAGCAAACACATTCTATATGCGACCGCAAAGCGAGGCCGTGCAAATGTGTATGTGCTGCGGGTGGTCGGTCTCATGTAGAATGTGGGCTTTTTTGTTAAATTTGTCAATTCAAATATTTGTAAATATTTTTTTTTTCTGAAAATAAAAGTTGATTTCTATTAAGTAAAAAGTCCTTTTGGTGATCCATTTTGAGGTTCCCTACATTTTTAAAGGGAAAAAACACAGAAAATTCAGATTTAGTTTTTGAGGATTATCTCTTTCAAATGTTGGCCGCGGCTACATGTCAGATGTCCATCCAATTTTCGATGACTCGTTCGAGCATTTCGACTGGTAACTGGCGCATGACACGCGTAATGTATTGCTCCAAGGCCTGAATCGAAGCAGGATTGTCCGCATAGACTTAAGACTTTACATATCCCCACAGGAAAAAGTCTAACTGTGTGATATCACACGCTCTTGGTGGCCAATCGACCGGCCCAAAATGTGAAATTATCTGCTCACCGAAGTGTTCTCTCCATAAATCCATTGATTGATGCGATGTGTGGGAGGTGGCGGCGCCGTCTTGTTGAAACTAAATGTCGCGGCGATCACGAGCTTCAATTTCAGGCATCAAATAGTCGGTTATCATGGCGCGATAACGGCCGCCATTGACGGTTACGTTCTTACCGGCTTCAGTTTTGAAGAAATATGGATCGATGATTCCACCAAAACGTTGTTTTTTCTTGATGAAATGGCAGCTCTAGAATCTCTAGGTTGATTTTCGTCCCCAGATAAGAACCAAAAAAAGCTTACCAGAACTGCTTCGAGGATTGGAAAAAATGCGTATGTTGCGATGAGAGTTTAAAAAGGTCAAAAGTGATCGAAACGAGATCGGAGACGATCGAAAAGAGATTGAAAATGATCGAAGAGAGATCGGAGACGATCGAAATGATCGAAAAAGATCTAAAAGAGATCTCCAGATGATCGAAAAACGAGATCGAAATGATCGAACCGAGATCGGCTATCTGATGGCCAGACCAGGTTGTGGTACTAAGCAAACCTGCAGGCCGCTCTAGTTCGCTCTATCAAAAATCCATGATGGACACCGAGAGTTAATAAAGTATCATCGTAAAACACAAACTTTCTGAGGGTTAAAAGTTTTTTTTTTAATTTTCCGAAGTGAGCGAGCGTCACTTTGTAATGAAGTCGAAAAAATGTCGAAGACAATTAAAAAACAAATGTAAAATACATTCAAACGCAAAATTACAAATGTGAATAATGGAAGGAAAATCCGCAATCGAGACACGCAACAAGCGCGGATTATTACAAACCGATACGGAGAGTCGGCGCAGCAGACGACACAAGGGTGGCATGCAACATCACCATCGTAAAAACGATGCGGATATGCGAATGGAAACCATAATTTATAAGCTGGATAGCTGCAATAAAATTGTTTTGCCAATGGCACATGAAGCGAACACCGACAAAGATTTTCTCAATTATGTGCAAACCTATCTGGATCAAACCTCGCTAACGGACAATCATGTGGGCAGGCGCAGCATACTTGATAAACCGCGTAGATCAAAACGTTTCAGTTATGAAAGTGATACAACTATGGAGGAGGAACAAACAATGCCACCGAAGACTGGACAGCATAGACGAAGCTGCTGCTGCAATACGTTCACCAATGAAGATATTGCTGCCGTTAATGATAGGATGACATACAACTATGAGAAACGTCGTGACGTTGCGTGTAGAAATTCAAAGCCTTGCAGTTGTAGACCGAGATTGCAGCGCAGTCTAAATGGCAGCTTTATTATGCCGAATGAAGCGTCATTTACTAGAGTAGCGAATGTGGCGTGCGATAGTGGACAACGGGAGTGCCAATTGAATGAAGAACAAATGTTGCGCTGTTTCCAATTGGTTTTCAAACAGCTATGCACTTTAAATAATTTGGATGGCACAGTTTTGAATAGTGATGTGGCAACGCCAATGGAAAATCCGTTAAAAAGCTTTGCACAAAATCCCACAAGTTTTGTACAAAATCCTACAAGTCTTGTACAAAATCCTACAAGTCTTTTACAAAATCCTACAAGTCTTGTACAAAATCCTACAAGTCTTGTACAAAATCCTACAAGTCTTGTACAAAATCCTACAAGTCATGTGGGTAACACCGCAAGGCAGTCAGTGCCACAAGAGTTTACAGCAGAAGACTATGCGATACCAGAAGCGGCACCAGAAGAACCAACGTACTCACCATATACATTACCATCACCAGCGGTGCCACAACCACGACAGGCGAAATCACAAAATGAGTCACTGAGGCAATCGCGATCGAGTAAAAAACTTTCACAAGAACAGTTTTTCTATCCGAGCCATCGGATAGGTAATTTTACAGAACACGTTGAGACGCAAGTGTTGGGCAAACAATTCGATATAAATAACGAACCGTTGCCATTACGCAATCGAATGGGGAGCTATAGTGAAGATCCAATAACGAGACACTCTTTTCGTGCTGTACAACAAACTAATGAAATGCAACAACAACATAATCAGCAACGAGCATTGGCAGGCCAAATGGATCAGCATTACTATGCGGGTCAAGAGCAAGGTCAGGAGCAAGGTCAGCAGCAGCAACAACAACAACAGCAACAACAACAGCCACTGCAACAACAACAGCAACAGTCACTGCAAGAACAACAACAACAGCAATATCAAAGACGTCGCAGTTCGTATAGAAACAGTGAAGCTCCTGAAAACTATCCCACAGAATTCGACTGGGAACACATGTTACCGTTACATCGTTTATCGACCGCACGCAATAGTACCGCGACCCCTACAGCAGCTGAGCTCGAGGGTGGTAGTGCTGGCATGAATCAAAGAGGCTTTGTGCCAGCTGACTTTCCCCCAACGGGTAGTGCAAATCCGCAAACGTTACAACAACAAGGCGCTGAAGGTAGACCAATTCATCCCGATATTGGTCAACGCAATGGCCTGCAGGAGCTAACAGCTGATGATGTGCGAATTATAAAAAATATTAGGGTGATCGATTATAATGAGAATGATTGTGGTCTGCCGACATGCACGCCTGGCGCCAATGAGAGCTACGAGTACATCTTAATGCGTGTGAAGAAGAAGAAGAAATGCTCGTGTGCTAGCAATTAATGAGTGAAAGTAACGAGTTCTCCGTCAAAAAAAAAAAATAATAATCAAAACAAATTCCAATTTCAACTTTCGCAAAAGTGCAAACTACAAAATTCACTGTAAGATGCACGAGCTCTAGGAAATGTATAACAAAAACGAGCAAAAGGAAGGTGGATGGGTTGTTAATACCAAAGTAAGCGGAGAGAGGAGCAGTGCTTCATCTCAATCTCAAGCAGAAAAACTAACCAAAATATAAACAAAATTAACCATCCAGCTAACAATACTCACCACAGTTCAAGAATCAGTCCATCCTAGGCGGCATTTATTACGAAACGAGCAGTATTGCAACTCATAGTGATTACAATTGGTCAACAAGTGTACTAGTTTTCGAATGAAAAACTCGGAAGAGACATAAAAGCTTTGAAATCAGCCTTAAAGTGAAGAGTAAAAGCAAATAAGCTACTAAAAATCAATGCAGTTTCCAAGAAAGTAGTGTTAAAACCTCAATATACTTAGCTAAAGACAAAGTACTACTCCGTGAAGTGATTACAAGGTTACTACTTTTCGGTGAAAATTTTTTTAAAAGAGACAAAAACTTTGTAATCAGCATTAAAGTGAACAGCACAAACCGAAAAAGCTATCTTCATCACGACAGCTCAATTATTTGGTGCAAAATCCATGGTAGACGCTACTAATGCTAACGCAAGATGTACTACCTCTCAAAGTGCTTACAATTGATTATTAAAGTAGATACTTTTCGAAAGAAAAAGTTCAAAAGAAACATGAAAGCTTTGTGAACAGCTTCGAAGTGAAAAAATCACAACAAACAAACAATATGCACTGCAGATTCAAAGAAAGTAGTGCTAAAACCTCGGTAGACGGCAGTGTGTTGTACTACTCCTCAAAGTGATTACAACTACCCACCAAAGCACCTACACTTGCACAAAAAAAACTTAAATTTTAAAATTTTCTACATGAAAACACTCCACCAACGTTTCAATTCACAAAGAATTTCTGGCATAGAAAAAAATTAAAAGAAAAGTTTTGAAAAATAGAAAAAAAATGAAAATTTCAATTTTTTCAAACGTAAAATTATAAATGTGAACAATGGCGAGACGGCTTTACGCGGTTGGTGGCAGTGATAAGCAATGCAAGCGTAAGCGCGCAGCATTTCCTGTGGAAACTTGTGATGAAGATGCTGAAACATATGAAATTACGAAAAAATATGCAGCTGAAAGCGAAGACGACAGCGCCGAATCGGGAAATAAAAAGCATCAAAAGCGTGGCGTAGGAGAACGAAGAAGACTTTGCGAAGCGCATGACGATGAGTGCACACAACATTACCGCCGAGCGCCAACTAGCCGCAGATGCAAGAGAAAAACTCACGCCCAAAGCAGTGAGAGCGCATCTACAACCGACACCGAAATAACGGTAGCTACAAGCAGTAGTTGTGAGAGTAGACAAAGTGGGCAATTGAGAAGCAGCGGAAATCAAAGTTCTCACGAGAATTTATCGATGCCAAAAACTGATTGCGCAAACAATTTGAAATATAAAAGAATTGCGGGGGGCGCAAAAAAATCGATGAAACGTACAAAGAGTCGTTTGGAAACGCCCACGAATAACGCACAGCGCATGATGAATAGAGAAAATGTGAGAACGCAAAACGTACACACCGAAAACGCCGATGAAGACAACAACAACAGCAACAACAGCAACAACAACGGTACCACAAAGGAAATGGTGCGTTTTATGAATAAATTACTAATTAGTTTGGGCAATGTGGAGAATAGTTTTTCGTCGGCGGTAAATAGTGTCTCGGCGTATCGTCAAAGAGCGCCACAAATCTTGAATAATGGAAGAAACGTTCATGATGCAGACGCGGCAGGCAATGCGATGGAGAATTATGCGCATTTTGGCGCAACAAATTTACAACAACAACAACAACAACAGCAACAAGCGCATGCAACCCAGAAAATTTCGCCGAGTCAAAAACCAGCTTATGCGCAAGAGAGCGCTTATGAGCGGAGATATGAAAGAGAATTCCAATACGCGCCGCAGTACGCAGCAACGCAATCGCCATTAAAAACGCACGCAATGCCGCCTACAGTCCATTTTAATAGGCAGCCGTCGTGTTCACCTGAGACGCCAAACTATTTATCAACACGCTCCGCGCAATTCAATGCTTACGCACCCGCACCAACGGCAACAGCACCACCAACTGGCGCGCAACAACAACAACTGCCACGTCTATCAGACGCTTTACCTGCCAGGCAAACGCTGAACGCTCTCGAAAGAAACCCACCGCATGTGGGCACAACTAATCAGGGTCGTGTGGAAAGGGTGGAATATCAACCCTACCCCAATGTGCTTCCTGTTTTCACTAATCGAGACTCTAAAAGAGGAAACGAATACGCATATCTAAGTTCGAATCCAAAGTTAAATCAAAATCCTAACATTCCAAAAGGTTCGCCATACAGACCTGACAATAATCCAACAAAATACGAAGTCGAATCTGTTGCGGTGCAGCAAAATGTGGCCTTACCGGGAACTGTACAAACTTACTACAACAGTATAGATTATAACGGGGAGGTTTTGGAACCACAACTAAACGGAAACGGAAAACAGGAGAATACGCTAAACAGTGGCAGTTTGTCTGAGCGGCAGAGCAAAGCGAATAGAGCAAGTACATCAAACGGAGAGTACACAACAAACAGAGGGAGCGGCTCAGAAGGAGGAAGCGGTTTATCGAATGGGAAAGACGAAACTAATAGCAAAGGTGTCTCAGAACTAGGAACCGGCATATCAAAAGGAGAGAGCAAAGCAAAGAGAGGAACCATAACAAAACGAGGCAACGGCATATCAAACGGGGAGAATAATGCAGAGAAAGCAAACACAAAAAGTACAGCAAGCGAACCAGTTGAAGCGAACGCAGAATATAGTAACGACAACGAAGGAAATAAAAGAACACAAAACGAAAGAAAATCAAGAGTATCGAAAGCGAGCGCGTTGAATGAGATGTTCGCAGGGATCAAAACTGCCAATGAAATGCGCCGAAGAACAGCGAGTACTGATAGAGCTTCGACAATGAGACCGTTAGCAGAGACTTACGCAGGAAGCAGCGCCGAAAATGAAATGCGCCGAAGAACAACGAGTAACGGTAAAAAATACAGCTTGACGCGAGAAATAGAGTTAGAGGAGAGCCAAAGCGTCGAAGAATCCAGTTGCAGCTGCAAAAGCTCGGAATACCTACGTCAATGCCTGCGCAGAAAACAAACGAAAAAGCATAAGAAATACGACGATAAACAACATACACAGAATAAGAGAAGAAAATGCCACTACGAGAATACCTACAGCGATAGTGAGAGCGATGAAGCTTACCCGAGTAATACTTTCTGCGGCGAAAGAGCAGCGAAGCATTACAAATGCTACGCGGACAGCGCGAGTAGCGATGAAGTGAGCTATAGTTTGAGCAGAACCTCTTGCAGGGAGCTGAAGCGTTGTTGTAGTCGCATTGTGGCGATTTGTCGCATGGCCAGAGATACCGCCGCCACGCAAACGGAACAATATTGGGGCGATAGCGCAACGCGATTGGGGAAACTCAATAAAATGGATGACGACGTGCCGAAAGCCATCTTGGACGGCTTGGCAACAGCAAATCCAAAAGTGGTGGAGCAAATACTGAAAATGCTGCGAAAGCGTAGAAAGTGCAAAGTTTGCGCTTGCGGTGTGGTGAACGAGAGTGGCGCGCCGATCGTTAAAGACGATATGATTGTGCTGAAATTTGAGGAGCACGCAGCATTGCAGCCACCAGTAATGTGCTTGGACGATAGATCGCGCTCCAATTGCAATTGCGGCACCAGGCTAACCGAAACGGAATCCGAAATCATAAGAGATATAGTGCGCAAGAAGCGTTTGCTGGAAAAATCTCAACGTATAAACGCTTTAACGAATTCCGTTAAGCACACTTCATGCGATGGCCTGTCCACTTGCACCTGCATGAATGATCAAGATGAAATGGAGTTTGTAGAGGGTTTACTGAGAAGAAGGCGCAGTGAACGCGAACGCGTGAGAGAGACTGCGCCAACAGGAAATGTCAACAGCAGCGATTGCGATTGCACAACGCGGAAGGCTAAAGAGCTCGCTGCGGAGATTCTGAAGGAGTTGGTGCTGGGGCATATGCAAAAAATGTTCGCAGGCAAAATAGAGAATAAAACTCGAGAAGAAGCTGAAAGAGTCTCTGCAAAATCAACCGATACCATAATCAGTTTGAGTAATGAAATTTTTACAGCAGAGAGCAGATGCGCATGCGGCCAGCCAGGTCAAGAGACAATATTAGCAAGGGAAAGAGCGCAGGAAATAAGAGAAAGTATGAACGAACCACGCGCCGGTGGTTGTACTTGTAATGTGGATGAGAGCGCCATGAGGATGAGAGAAGGTAAGAGCACAACGAACCGCGCCGGGGATGATGACGGGAGGCCAATGGTGTTTCAAAGGAAGCCTCTAGCCGGCGAGTGCACTTGTAATGGAAACGAGAGCTCTTCACTGGTACGAAGAGGTGAGAACATAGCACCACAAGCTGGCGAGTGCACCTGTAATGGACACGAGAGCCCTTCGTTGGTAAGAAGCAACGAGAGTATGGCACCACGAGCTGGCGAATGCACTTGTAATGGACACGAGAGCCCTTCGATGGCACGAAAAAGCGAGAGAATTACACCTCAAGCCGGCGAATGCACCTGTGTGCCTGCTGAGAATCCAAAAGTTTCACGAAGGAGTCACAGAACTACACCCCGAGCCGGCGAATGCACTTGCTATCACGACGGAAGCACAACCGAGTTAGCAATGTCGGAGAGAATCAAAGCGGCAGTTAGAGAATGCACTTCGAATTCAGATAACAGTATAACGGTAATACGTATAAGTGGAAGACCCAAGTCGACGGCATTCGATTGCAGGTGCCACGCAGATGGTAATCCACCACTGAAACATCAAGGTGAGGCAAGACAGCGTGAAACTGTCGAAGCATCAAATGTGCCCAGATACTCTAAGCTTCAAGAGCACAGTGTGGGAACGAAGCGGACAAAAAGAAACACCGACAGAGCCAGAGAGACTATGAAAACTGAATATCAAACAGTTTTAGAGAAAAGTCTGGCACAGGAGCGACCAGCCAACGCTATTCCGAGGAGTACAATAGGTGAAAATGGACGTGAGAGCGAGCTACCGACCAGACGAAGTGATTACCCAGCACAAAAAACAAAAAATGCTTATAACAGTATTACTGAGGTGCCACAGCAGCATAGGAATGGCAGTTTTAGAGAGTCTATGCGAGAAACCAAAGTGTGGGAACGCAGAGCTAGCGTGTTTCCGGAGAGTCTTGAGAGTGATAAAACTGGCCGTGCAAGTAATAGACAAAGTGAGTACCGAGAAGAACATATAAGGACCTCGAAGGGTAGCACGATGGACGACACTAGCCCAGGCGAAGACCAAAACAAGAATTGGGAGCGCAAAAGTGAACGCGCCAGCGACGTAATTGAACGTGCAAGCGAAAGACCTAGCGAGCACTACCAAGCACAACCAAGAAAAACAGCAAGTGAGAGTATGATTATAGAGCCGCCAAGGAGTAGCAACCTTAGCTCCGGCCAATTTGTAGATACGGATGAAAAGAAAACTGCAGAATTGAAAGCGTCAAGAAAGTACACGACAAGAGATAGCTCATATATGGACAAACAGGGTAAAAGACGTAGCGTAGAAGCTGAAGAGAGCAAACCAATTGAAATGAGCAAAATGGACACAGACCAAAGAAACCCAACGAAGTATCAACTGGTCACACATAGTGAAAGTGACAGTGGCAACGCGGAGGAGGGCGAGAAAGCACTAAAGAAAAGTATGTTGAATGGAATTCCGAGATTAACAGACTATACATCCAAGAGGTGCAGGACCGACTGCGGTTGTAGAGAGACAAATATAGAAACAAACGGGAGAACTAAAAATTATAACGACAGAGATGTGGGCAATTACGAAGAAGAGCCGCTACTACCAACCAGAGCAGAATATTATGGAGCCCATAAATGTAGAACCGACTGCGGTTGCAAAATTATAAGCACAGCATTGAAGACGCGCTCCAAAGAGGATGAAGTAAAAGTTGTACGTGAATATGAGGAGAGAATTATGGCAAGAGCAAATTCTACAAGAATGCCAAGGCCAGCAAACTATGCAGCCAAGATTTACAGTCCTAAATGCGACTGTGATGTGACGAACGCGTTCAGAGAACGAATAGAGCCACCTTACGAGGATGCAATGGCTGTAGACCATAATGGTGGAGTACAAAACGTACAACCTAATCTGGCAAATGAAGATGACGGCATGTCCCTCCCCAGAGCCGATCATGAGTCGTTGCAAAAATTCGTCATCGACATAAAAGCTTGTAAGCAAGCCACAGCCAGTTGTACGCTAACCGCTTATCCGAAAACACATAAGAATGCCGAACGCGAAACCAACAGGAGTATTGCGCGTGCAGAGGCGGAAAACACCGACTCTGATTTGCAAATGCAGCAGAGAGCAGCGCTATGCGCTGAGCTAACAATGAACGAGCTGCTGCCACAACACTCACTGCGCACGCTGCTCACGAAACTCTCGAGTCCGCAAGGCAAACTCACAGTACAGCATGAGTCTCTCCAAAAGGGGCAATTCAATCCGACAATTTTTAGGGCACAAATGTTGCAGACGACGGGTAATAAATTTGGGACCGCCGCGGATACCACGAGGGAAATACTACTTGCTGACAGACGGAGAGAACTTAAGCTGACGCTTAGCGCGCCCTCTATAATAACAAGAAGCCAATACGACACAGCGCAGGTAGTAGATAGTTCGGAAGACGCGCAAAGTAAATTGCGCAAAAAATCCCTAATACCATTGCCCGTAGGCAGTCGTAGGCTTGCGACCTCTTCTATGCTCCTAATGCAACGAAGAAGCGCCGAAAGACGCGTAAATTCGCGTCCCTCCATAAATCAAACGAGCGACTCAAATCACCAAATAACACGCCTATGGCCCGCACAGACGAAAAGAGCAGCAGAAATAAAGCAGGAGAAGCAGTCAAACACGCAACTCACATGTAATAGAGGCGACAAGCGTGCTTTGCTAGAAACAGGAGAGAATGGAAAATCCACATCCGACATGCAACTCTGTTATGACAACGGTTACCTCATGGGGCTGCCACGTTTGGCAAGTGGTCGGCATAAGGAGATACAAACGAACTCGAGCATATTTTCACGCGCGGCCATGAGACAGCAAAGCAGTGAAAATATCAAGAAAAAGTCGCAGAACTCACCGGCGGTGTCAGCACAGCCAAAAATGTTGAATATTCTCTCAGCGGCGAAGCAACAACACAACAGTTCCAGTACACTCTCTAGCACGTCCAGCGAGAGTAGAAAAAGCGTCGTATGCCAAAAGGAATACAAAGGACCGTGTAGCGGACGTTGTAGAGCCTTTTACAAGCGCACAGGCAAACATCGCAATTTGCACAACCCTTTTTCCGGCGCCGCTGCATGCAACGAACCACCACCACCAGCGCTATTAAAAACCGCAACAATTGTCGCTACAACGAAAAAGCGTCGCGAGTGGGACCACAGTCGCACCGTTTCGGATGGTGAGTCAAAAAATTCAGATGTGGAATGCATTACGGTGGAATATGGCAGTAGTGATGCTACCTTCCTAGACAGTTATGCACAATACCAAGCGGAGTTGCAGCGACAACAGGAGCTCTGGCGCATTGATAATGTACGGGAGGCCATTAAAGTGGAAGAACAGGAGGCAGAACGCGCAAAAGCTCAGCTACGTACAACGCTGACGGGTGAGTCGCTGGAGCGCGCCATACATTATCCGACACGCGTTTGGAATGAGGAGCGCAAGCAGTTGAATCTACAGCGGAATGGCGCCACGTTCTTTGGGCCACTGTGATTGAGGGAATTTTCTTTGGAATTTCTTTTCGTTTTTTTGCTCGAGAAAAAGTCAAGTTGCGGAAATGCGTGGAATTAACACTTTCTTCTGCTAGATATGCTGGTAGCTTGTTATTGTTATGTGCGAAATGTGCTTAAAACTAAATTGAAGTGGAAGAATATTCAGAAAAAAAATTTTTTTTTAATATTAATAAAAGTATAAAACAAAATTGCAAGCTGGTTCATGCGCACATAACAGTAAAGGCGACTAGCATATTGAAAAACAGTTCACATATTTGTAATTATGCGTTTGGAAATAATACAATAAACGATTTTTTGAACACGTAAATGTTTGGTATGTTTTTATGAATTTTCAGTTTTGTTATTTTATATTATTTTCTTTTTTTTCTTTTTATTTTTAAATTATTTCATTACTATTTATTTTAGTCTTTTTTAATTTGTTTTTTTTTTCTTATATATATTCTTTTATATCATTTGATATTTTTTTTACTTTTATATATGTTTATAATATTTAAAAAAAAATATTTTCATATATTTTAATATTTTTTATATATTTTTTCTAATATCTTTTTACCATTAATTAAAATATTTTTCATTGAAATTTTTTTATTGATAATTTTTTTTTTAATTGTTTTTTTTGCTTCTTTTTATTTGTATTAATTTTTTTTTTATTAAATTAATTTTTATTTTTATTTATTTTTTTTATTTTTTTATTTTTTTATTTCATTTTTTTTACATCTTTTTATATTTGTTTTTCAATTTATTTAATTTTTTTATATGTTTTTATGATTTTTTTTAGTATTTTTATTTTTATATTTTTTACTTTTATTTTTAATTTTTTATTTAAAAAAAAATTCTTTTTATTGATGATTAATTTTTTAATTCCTTTTTTTCTGATTCTTTTTATTTATTTATTTTCAAACATTATTTTTATTAAAAAAATTTTAATTTTGTTTTGGATTTTTTTTTTAATTTTCCAATTTGTTTAAATTTTTTTAATTGTTTTTTAATTTTTTTTTATTTTAATTATCTTTTATAATTTAATTGTTATTTTTTTATATTTTTTTTATATATAAGAAATAATATAAAAATTTCTTATATTTTTTACTTTTATTTTATATATTTTATATTTAAAATATTTTTTTAATGATTAATTTTTTTAATTGTTGTTTTTTGCTTCTTTTTATTTATTTATATTTTATTATATATTTTTTTATTAAATTTCTTTATTTTTTTATTTAATTTTTTTATTTGTTTTTATTTTTATTTTTTATTTTTTTTATTTTTTGATTTTTTTTACATCTTTTTATATTTGTTTTTCAATTTATTTAATTTTTTTATATGTTTTTATGATTTTTTTTAGTATTTTTATTTTTATATTTTTTCATATATTTTTTTACTTTTATTTTTAATTTTAAATTAAAAAAAATCCTTGTTATTGATGATTAATTTTTTTAGTTCCTTTTCTTTGTGATTCTTTTTATTTATTTATTTTTTTAAATTATTTTTTAAATAATTAATTCTTTTTTTTTGGAAATTTTTTATAGTTTTTTTCCATTTTTTTAGTTTCTTTTTTTTATTTTTTTTTTTTATTTTTTTTTATTATTAATTTTTTTATTTTTTTCTTTTTTTTTTCTTTTTTTTTTTTCTTTTATTTATTATTATTATTTTTATTAATTTTAAGTCTATATATTTTATTTTTTTTTTTTTATTTCATATTTTAACATTTTTTATCACTTTCTTTTTTTTTAATTTTTTTTCGTTTTATATTTTTTTTCAATTTTTTTTTTAATTTTTTATTTTTTTTTTCATTTATTTTTTTATTTCAATTTTTTAATTTTTCTATTTAATTTTTTTTCATTTATTTATTTATTTATTTTTTTCTATTTTAGTTTATTTTTATTTTAAGTTAATCCTTTAGTTTATTTAAAATTTTATTTTTTTTGTTGGTTTTTTATCTTTTTAATTTTTTTCTCTCTTTTTTTATATAATTATTTATTAATAAATTTTTTACTTTATTCTATGCCTTTTTATGATTTTATTTTTTTTTTTTTACATAAATTTATTTTAATTTAATTTTCTTTAATTTTATTTTCTTTTAATTTATACTTTTTTTGTTTAATTTTATTGTATTTTTATTATTATTATTCCCAACAGTTTCCCTACTTCCGCGCATCCGCTCGAAAAAAAAAATTTTAAATTAAAATTATCCAAAAATTTATTTTCCTTTTTAAGTATTTTTTGTTGGCTGTAACACAATTCACTACTGCCGCGACTGTGCATCTTTTCTCGTGAGCGATTATAAATAAAAAATTATTTTGTTGTTTTAACCGCAGCAAAATTACCCAAATTAGACTTCGGGGAATATTGCGGAAGTAAATGAAAACTAATAATTTCCACCGCTGACCGCTCGTACGCGCTTACTACTCTCTCCTTGCTTTCTGCACTTGCACTACTTAAACGAAAAGTTTTTCCTTTCGGCGCCGTTTCGCCTTCTTCTTTCGCGTCAAATTCGAATTTGGTAACATAAATGCGGGTAAAACTTTTGTTGTTGGTTCCTGCTTAAACATATCGACCGAACTGAGATTTCTCGGTAGATAAATCGCACTGCTGGCATTACGATAGAATTCCATTTCGACGACTGACAAGGTGCGTTGCAATTTATTTCGATTACGCCAACACAAGCCACGATTCTGCATCAACGGAGTGGGCTGTGCTGCTCTGCTGTTGCTGCTACTGCTGCTGGTGGGAGGTTTGTGCAAGGCGCCGCTGAAGAGTGGCAAATACTCCATTTTTTTGCAGCGCTAAGGCTTTTCAGCGTAGATTTTTTTTAGTCAAAATTTTTTTAGGTATAAATTTTTCATATATTTTTATAATTAAATTTTTTTTTTCAAAATTTGCTTGACAACTTAAGCTTTGGAAATATGTGGAGTCAGGCGCTAAAAATTTGAGTTTCAGCAAAATGATTTTGTATATGCAAAATACTGCGTGCTTTTAATAATTCTTATTTATTTCTTTTCTTATTACAAATTTTTTCTTGTTTTTTTTCTTTCGAAAAACTTTCCTCTTTTCTTTGCACGAAAAAGAAAAGAAATTGTTGTCAAAAAGCGAATATGTGTCGTTAAAGCAGTTGCGATGGCGTGCATTGAAGGTAATAAACGATAGCACCAATTCGATTACATACATTCGATTATCGATTTTTTCTGTTAGTTTCATCCATATAATATGAATAGTTTCTTTGTGAAATGCATAAAAGTTAGAAGTTTTTGCGTTTTTGGCAATTTTCTGCTGCCGGAAAAAAATTAATCAAATAATTTGCTAAAGTTTTGTGTAAAAAATTAAATTAAGAGCTCAAAAGCACTAGAAATGTGTGACAGTGGCATACGGCGACCAAAATATATTCGGATCTGGCATACATACTTGCTTGCCCTGGACTGCCCAGCACATCAACAACCAATGAAAATGCTGGCAAAGTGAAGAAAATTCATCGAATCATTATCAGAATAGTTGCGGAAAATATCGGCAAAGCGGTTGACTTAAGCTAAGCAACAAATTTTTGCGAAAGTTTGGACAAGAAGCGTTTGGCAGTCAAGTTCCTGCCAAAACTACACAATTTTGACTTAAAAAACAGGTCGCAGGAATTGTTGTATAAAGTCAATAATGATTCTGAATTGCTTGAGAGGATAATCGGTTCATGGATGTATAGTTATGACATCGAAAAAAACCCAATCGTTGCTTTGGAGGAGCCCCGGAAAGCCAAGACCGATAAAAGCGCACCAAGTTGGATCAAATGTCAACTTTTTTCTTCGATTAACATTGGTGTTCTGTATTAGAAGTTCTTTTTAAAAGGTGGTAAACGTAATAAGGAAAATTATTTTGAGGTTACGTGCCATTTGTTTGAAGTTATATGAAAAAATTCCAGTAATCAAGGAAAAATAATTCAAAACTCACTTTTTACTGCTTGTTTCACAATTTTTGTGAACAAAAACAACGCCACAATCATGACTCATCCATAGTATTAATCAGATTTGGCCTACATCAGTATATTTCTGTGCCCAAGTTTGCGGAAATACATCAAAGAATGGCGTTTTGCGACGTTTGAATGGATAAAATTCAAAGAATTGAAAGAGCTCACTGGAACTGGGACCAAAAAGCGCATATCAAAACTGTTTCAAGGATTGAAAAGCCCCGAGAAGTTCCTTTGGACTCACTGATGGACTCACTATCAGTGTCAGTAAGAGAGAGTAAGCGACTGGGAATGAAGTATCAACTGTGCTCCGTGTTGAAGAGTGAATTATTAACACATAGGAAGCCAGTAGAGTTCATCGACGACGGACGACAAGTGGCAGCTCCCACGTCAGATACAAAAATTTTACAATTTTTCAGTGATTCATTGAAATTTTGTTTGGAAAAAAATCGTTTTGGAGCTCCACAGCGCAAATGAGAGTTTTACTACTCCGAAAAATGCAGTCCAGCAACACTCAACGCAAGAAGCAAGCAAATTTTACGCCTTCGAGTCACACAGTTTTAGCTTTCTTTCAAAAAAAAAAAAAATCCAAAAATAAGAATCGGAAAATTGAAAAACGAAAAAAAATGTTTTCTTCCATTTTCGGGCAGACAATTAACAAAATTGCACAACAATAAAAAAAACGACTAACAAAAAAATGCCAAAATTGCCTATTTACGATTCCAAACACAACGACAGAGGCGAAATTTGTCCGCATAATAAAGTTGTAACCACCATTCGGACCGCTTACAAGTGCCGAGATTCACCCATACGACTTAAAGATGTCTGTCAAATGCGTAAGCTCGGCGATAGCACATTTCGGCCGGAAAGTGAGTGTGAGAGCTGCAATTATTTGTGGTCCGTCACGCTAAGAGCCGGCGCTAATCCCTATGAGAGAGTGCAATGGAAAAAAGATTTGACGCCCGTCTCTCGTTGGAGTCGACAACATGGCATGCTTGAGAGAATGCGCAACAGTTTTCGGCGTTGTTGTGAACAATTGACAACGACGTCAAAGCACTATGACAACGACAAGGTGGAATGGTTACTAAAACCGCGTCAATTGAAAAATGACTCCTCACATGAAGATGTTGTGTGGCCCCAACACAGGTGGAGTAAGAGAAAAAGACGTGATTCTGTGCAAGCGGCGCCACCAGCGCATGATGGCGGTAAGAGGTGCGTAGTGGCAAAAGCTGAGTTTAGTACGCATCACAAGAAGTTAAGTTTGTCGGCACATTTCGAGGAAGCTTTGCGAAAGTGTAAGAAGAATATGGAGAATGAGCAGAAAAAGCGCAAGGTAGGCGGCGAGGAATCAACAAATACGATGAGTGTACCACGCAAAACGGTCATCGTTAAGAAGCAACTGGCGGATAGTGCAATAAAACGCGCGCCGTCGCAAAAGACGGAGAAGGACGAGGCGCGCAGTGGAAACAAGAAACACGCCGTAAAGTACATCAGATTTAATGTTGGTACAAAGCAAAACGATCACTCACCGCAGCGCCAAACAACGCATGTCACGCTCATGCCGCCCGTCTCACCCTCACCGCCGCTCCTAGAACTTTCAACCTCAACCTCAAAGAACTATCAGCTGCCTGCGCTTGATTTGAATGACTGCGCGCAGCAACAACTCAGCGACATACCCACGCTCTGTCCATGCGAGAGCAGCTGCGCGCGTATTGAAAGTGTTCAACTGAGCTCGTGTTTGGGCAAACCGCTTTGCAAGGGTTTGGCCGAGACATACATTTCACTGCAACAACGTCTCGCTCAAGCATTTCCGAAGCCAAAAACAACGTATAAGCCATACAACGCAGACACCCTGCAACACGTGCAGAGAGCTTCGAAGAAGAGTGAAGAGAAAGCTCACAAAGCTTTGCGCGCTGGTGGCGCTGTTAGTAGAAAGAAAACTTATCGTCGTCATTACCGCACCATTCGACGACGCGCTAAGCCCAGCAGTAAAACCACGCAGGATACACAATCGCTCGCTCAACATATCGATAAGGAGACACAGTGTAGCAGCAATGAGTCGGCAGGCTTAAGTAGCGTGTCGTGTATAACGCTCTCTGAGCACCACCAAGAAATGGAGAATTGGTTAAAAAGTAAAAAAGAGCAAATTGAAAGAGAATATGATATGGTAAATACGCTACCTGCAACTGTGCCCACGCGCCCTCCCGACTCGGCTACGAAGATGGAGCCCGTGAGCAGTGATTTTATCATCTCATTTCACAAGCCAATCACATTACGTGATCTAATACAGCGTAAGTCGCGTGGGAAACGTGCAAAAGTCGCACAACCCACAACCCCAACGCTCGGAGCAGAGCTTCCTTCTAAGCACTACAAACACTGCGGTGCCGCAGAAATTTCTGAGCGGTGCATTGGGAATAAGCTTAAAGTAGTGAGTAGTGGATTGCCACACCACGCCAAGCGTTTGAACGTCGTAAGTCTAGGCCGTATTTTGGATTAATGTGTGCAGAACTTCTTTTTATAACAAAATTTCTCGTAAACAAAACTGTAAACTCATAATATAAAAGTTGTACTTTAATCACGAGGCAATTGGTTAGGTGAAAGAGCTCCGAAGGGAACAGCTCCACACGACTTCCAACAGTTGATTTTGGGCGCAGAAGTTGAGGCGTATTTCATTTAGCCGATGCTTTTTGCTGCTTTTTCGGCTACCTAACTGCGCTTAGATTAAGAGGTGTGGCTTCAGCAGTTTACAAAAGCCATTATCTGCAGCGAGAATTCTCAACTAGATTTCTCACAGAAGCAACAGAAGCTTTGGAGTCACAAGAAGGCTTACTTTTTTATCTAACAAAGACTTTTGTAAGAGAGAGAGAGAGAGAGAGAGACAGTTATAGGTTATATAGAGAGAGAGACAGTTATAAGGAGTCCTTCTAACCTTCCCATAGTGCACTAACGAGGTTAACTCAGTTATTTCTGACTTTTTTAATCAAATATTTTAATCTGAAAACCTCAAAAAATTTCACCGAAAACATTCAATGCTACTTGAGAAGTTACCAGCAACCGTTCTCAGTAGATGGCGCTCAATCTAACTGAAGCTCCACTTTTCAGTGCTCAAAATTGACTGAAACGAGACGGCGATACCTTCTAAAGGGTGATCCAAGTAAGGGTACTTCTTTAAATAGCCTTTTTTTTTGACAGATCACGCGTGAGTCGTGTCAAGCTGTCGTATTATTTTTTGGTTCAGTATTGTTTGCTATTTCACGCCTGGAAAAACGTTTACAATCATTCAAATTTATTACGAAAATCCAGTTTTAATTATTGGATAATATTCGACCGAATAGACCACGTCCAGCACGCAGTGAAGAAAATATAGCGGCCGCCGTAGCTGAGAATGTACACGAAGACCGTGGAGAGTCGATTCGGCGCCGTTCGCAGCAACTCGGACTGACGTATGGAACAACGCGACATCGCTTCGCTCTATGGGCTCTTGAAAAGTTCCAAGAAGAACCAAGAAGTTTTCGAACCAAATATCGTTCAGTGATGAGACCCATTTCTGGCTTAATGGGTATATAAACAAGCAAAATTGCCACATTTGGGACGAAGAGCGACCTGAACAGATTCAAGAGCTGTCATTTCATCCAGAAAAACAATTTTTTGGTATGGTTTGGGGGCCGGTGGAATCATCGGTTTATATTTCATCAAAAATGATGCCGATGAGAACGTAACCGTCAATGGCGACCGTTATCGCGCCATAATAACCGACTATTTGATGCCTGAAATTGAAGTTCGTGATCTCCGCGACATTTGGTTTCAACAAAACGGCATCACTTCCCACATCAATCGCATCAATAAATGGATTTATTGAGAGAACACTTCGGTGAGCAGATAATTTCACGTTTTGGGCCGGTCGATTGGCCACCAAGAGCGTGTGAATTCACACCGTTAGACTTTTTCCCGGGGGGATATGTAAAGTCCAAAGTCTATGCGGACAATCCCGCTTCGATTCAGGCCTTGGAGTAAAACATCATGCGTGTCATGCGTCAGTTACCAGTCGAAATGCTCTAGCGAGTCTTCGAAAACTGGACTCAACGGATGGATCATCTACGGAGACGTTTCCGCGGCCAACATTTGAAAAAGATAATCTTCAAAAAATAAATGCCAAAGAATGTTCTTTCGAATGATAATAAACATTAAATTTGAATTTTCTGTTTTTTTTTTTTTTAAGTAGGGAACCTCGTAATGGATGACCCTTTAATTTCTTTTATTTTCTTTTATAGTGTTTTTTACTGCAATTTAATTCATTTTTTAAATTAAATTAAAAAATGAAAATCAAATTTTCAAATTTAAAGAAATAAATAATCAAAATATATAATGAAAAAGTAGAAAAAAATTAATTTATTTAAATATTAAATAAATGTAAAAAAAAATTTTAACATTTTCGAATAGAAATAAAAATAAATAAATTAAAATACAAAATATAAGAAGAAGAAGAAAAAGATAATTAAAATTAAAATACAAAAAATTAAAACAATTAAAAAAATTAAATAAAAAAATGGAAAAAATGGAAATATTAAATACAAAAACTTAAAATCGAAAAATAAAAAAATTAAAGTAAAAAAATAAAAAATAAAAAAATGTAATTGAAATTAAAAATCGAAAAAAATATACATAAATAAAAAATTTATAAAAGTAATAAAATAAAAATAAAGTAAAAAATTAAAAAAAAAAATATTTAAAAAAATGTAAACTAAAAAAAAAATAAAATTAAAAAAAATTTATTAAAAAAACTTCAAAATATAAAATAATAAATTAAAATTTAAAATGATCTAAATGAAAAACTAAAAATTATGAAAATTTACACCGCCTAACCGCTTGCCGCACATACACCATTAGCCAATTAGCTTGTGAACCCAATTTTTTTTTCTTTGCACTCACGACGATCAATGCAAATACAGAAATAGATTAAAAGTGCACTTGCGGCGTGGAGTGAAGCAAAAAGTGCAGGAAAATAAAATATTCTATACAATTCGAAACTAATGCATTTTGAAGTGGACTCGGGTGGCAAAGTGCAATAATTTGCAAACAATAACAGTACCAAGGGAAGTGAATGAAATGCAAAAATTAAGTGCAAAGCCAAAGCAATGCAAAGAAAAAAAAACTTAAAAAAATTGAATAATAATGTGTGAAGAGAAGTAATGTGTAGACCACTTCACGCCCCATTTATGACGTGCTACCGCTCCACCATCTGTTTTTGAAAAATTCCTTTTTTCTAATGATAATCTCCACTAAGTAAACAAAAACGCTTGATAATCACATTTTTCGCTCTCTCCCCAAA
This sequence comes from Neoceratitis asiatica, assembly GCA_030068015.2. NCBI lineage: Eukaryota > Metazoa > Arthropoda > Insecta > Diptera > Tephritidae > Neoceratitis > Neoceratitis asiatica. The sequence goes on along the minus strand of CM061525.1, from coordinate 94,896,328 downwards.
GCAATATGGGTCCATATATTTATTATTAAATTTTTTTTTTTTTGTTCGCCCGTGGTGAACACACGCCCAATGAGCACGCGAGCAACCCTCGCAGCAATAAACCAATAAATTAATAAAATATAATTACATACACACACATATCTAAGTATTGGAAATTTTAATGAGTATTTTGTCTATGACACGATTTTAATATAAATATTTATTTAATATGTGTGTAATTAGGCATTAAGCGCAATTATAGACGACGCGACGCGACGCGCCCGGGTTGTTAACAAATTTTTTTGCCCAAATAATTAAATCGACAATAAAGTGCAGGTGTGCATGTGTGTGTCGGTATTGAGTTATCAGTAAGTGCGTTGATTTGTTAATTCTAATTTACGGAAAAAACAAATCAATAAAATACAGTGGTGGCTAAAATATTAGTACCAAATGATCCAACAAAAAAGAAAAGAGAAAAACAGAAAAACAGTAAATTCTCTATACTCACTTATTCGTTATCTCCAGCACATCGGACATCATAAGGCGATACTTTTTACGAAATCTCAAGCCACTTTTCGTATTCAACAGGTACTTATTGCAGAAATCGGTCAACGACACGAAATAGATGAAACCTAGCGAGGTGAGGAAGAGGCCACGTTGCAGCGAAATGCGATCTGTTATATTGGGTATCTGCAAGAGGCTGCCACAGGCCAAACCCATTGAGCCAATGGAGCAGGCCAAGGACATGTAGCAACCGCTGCCACGCAGGCGCTGTTGTAGGGCGGCATTAGCGCCCATTGTTCTTGTTGTTGCTATGAGTTGGTGGTTGTGGTGAGTTTCTTTTTTCTCTCTGTTTGTGCTATCGGTGGTATGTGTGTTGAGGAACGAGTCAGTTGCTTGTGCGTCGTTTAAGGAGGGAAGTCTCGTTGTAGTTTTTTGTTTTTTTTTACTATTCACAGTAATGGCGTAATTTTATGGTTTCTGGAGTTATGTGCAAGCTCGCTGGCGTAACTGTAATGATAAAAAAGTGAGTTTTTTTGAGTACAAATTGGAAAAATTCCAAAACAAAAGCTTATAAAGACTGGCTTACTAGATTTAACTCATTAATCCAACAAATTCGAGCTTAAATTTATTGAAACTAGAGTTTTTTCATGTAAATAACCCTAGCTAATGTTGGTTGACATTCGTTAAGGCGCACTTTTATCGCTCTACATTCATACATCTGACTTAATTAGACAAGTTTGACATCAAAATTATTGTTTGTTACTAGCGTACACACATGTATGTATATAAAAACCAGTAAAAAATTATTATACAAGCTGCACTCGCCGTTATTTCCACCCCTCATGTGCCTAATGATGTTGAGTGAGACAAAAAAAATGAGCAGAAAACAAGCTGAAAGTGATAAGAAAAGTGAAAAGTCATTGGCGGAGTGTCTGCGGGGTTGACGTAGGCGTTTGCTACGCTTTCTTAATGAACAATACAATAATGGAATAACCATTAATATTATTAGGTTAAAGGTGTTGGGGTAGAGAAAACAAAACGAAAATCAATATACACATACATACATACATACTTACAAAGAAGAGTTAATAGAGAATATGACATCATTTAAGCTACTCAATTGCATTAGAAAGGAATCAAATACATAAAAAATATACGTACATACATACATCTATGCAACTAAATACTAATTAAATGAATTTCCTACCAAATTCCAAACCACAAATGCGTCTACTACATAGCAGCAGCTACTTTAAACGCACTATTCTGGTTGAAAAAATGAAAAAATATATAAAAATTACTCATACGCCCTTGACTTAGTTACGTATGTATCTCCGCCTCTTCTTCTTCTTCTTCTTCCTCCTCCTCCTCCTCCTCCTCCTCCTCCTCCTCTACTACAGTTCTTCTTTCACTCTCGCCAAACACTTGAGAGTCACATTTTTTGGTCGCCCACATGCTTCTTTGTGTACTTTTATGTGTGTTTATATATGTACGTATGTATGTATGGTGTTGTGCATCATTTTGTTGGCAAAAGAAATTCACAAAATATCGTCATTTCGTATGCAGTGTGTGTGCAGCAAGATGACGCCGTAGAGTCCATTTCGTAGACATTGGGACGCCAAGTGGTAACATAGAAACATATAAAGGCTTGTTGGCTTTCAAAAAAAATGTGTCGAAAAAAAAATAAAATGTATTGAAAAAAATAAGCAAAAAGGTGTATTAGGCAATAATGAGCGTCAAACTCAAGGTATTCACGTTCCATTGGGTAAATGTAGAGCTAGATAAGAGAAATAGCAAGTCAGCATGATAGAAATACTTTATTGTTGTACTTAAAGTAACTTTTTAAGCCTTTTTTATCATTTAAAGTTATCTAGCAGAGCTACTTTAATTTTGACGCACTCAAAACGTGCGTTAAAAGCGAAAAAAAGCAACTTTTTCATTGTATAAAAAAAAATAATATTCAAAGCGCAAAATTTGTGCCTTACACCAGCTAAAATTAAAATTTTTTCCATTTTAACAGTATTTTTTTTTTTTAATATCAAAGAAAATTTATATGCAAAATTAAAGTTCAAATTATATATTTACATTTTTCTACTTATAAAATCGTGCAATTAAAAAAATTAAAATATTAATTTTAATGCGAAATGCTACACGACTTTTCCTGCATAAATTAAAATGTGTTAAGAAAATAATTTTTTTTTGCTTTTAATTGAACACATTTTATAGCGATGATCAAATATGACTATGAGTGGGTTTATGAGTGAGTATACATGCTGTGTGTGTGAAATCAACAACAACACGGGCAGGTATGCACACTCGCAAACAAACAAACAAGCAAACAAACAAATAGCATTCTAGCTCACTTCTATATATTTGTTTGGAAAAAACATACATACATACATACATACATACATACATACATATGTATGTCGTGTGTTTATAGCTAAACAAAGTAAGCGTGATGTAAGAGCAGCTTTATTTGCTTAAATTAAAGCCAATCGGTATACATACATATTCTAAACGCCGACAAAGCGCTTTATATACATATATATTCATTTATAGAGCAGTTATGTGTTGTTTATATGTGTATATGCATGCGTCTAGTTCGTTTACAAATGACAATTGAAATTATTGCCCTTATCAGCTTTACACCCGGAGGGGATGTTCAAATGGAGAGCTTTAAATTACTGGGCACATAAGGCAGATTAGACTTCATCATATGTACATTCGTCTATGTACTTTGACAATTTTTCAATTTTACAACATGGCTACACAACAACAATGTATAGGCTAGCGAGGTAGCTCGCAGGACCGACCAAATAAACTACCTTTGAAGGGTATTTACAATTGTTTGCAGTAGCTAAAGGCGCACTCTGCTGCTTCTCTGCAAAAGCAGTAGTTTGCACACAATGAAGTTCTTGTAGTACTTTTCTTTCATTGCACTGCTACATATATAAAAAGACGCTGTCGTAAGCGCACGACACAAACACACTTTTACTCCCTTCTTTGGTTGGGTCGCAAGAAGCGCACACTTTGCGACGTAGCGTAGGTGTATTAAAACCAAAATGGGTTTCTACACGTCTAAATGCGCGTTTGTAACATGTTATGCAAGCGTGTTGACGTCTAGAATATACAAACTCACGCCCGTATTTTTACAGTGTCAAACAGAGCAACGCTTTATTGTTGTTATTACAAGCCTTGAGTAATGCTTATTACATATACACGTACATATGTATGTATGTAAGACATTCGAAATGAGCATGTGATGAATGAGTGTTAATTGTTGTGGTGCTGATAGTGATAATGAACCTGGTGACGCCGTTTTGCCTAGAAAAAAAATACATTTTATTAATTTACACTTGTATAGCGGGGAAAAGCGATATATACAACCTGCAGCACACCGTTTTTTACTCTTTTTACTTTATCTAAAATTTACTTGTTATCACTTAGAACAATCAGAGGCGTTTGTATGCATTATATCTTAGCAACTGCACCAGTTTATTGCAGTGCACATTTGTACGCAGAAATTCTTATTGAGTTATGCCGGCGTATGGGTTAAGACCACCACACCACACCAGATATAACGTAATAGCACTTGCACTGCACTCCACTTGCTCAACTATACAATATACATATGTAGCAAACACAGCAGCTTGTATACATATAATTTTCCATATGTTTGAATATGTTTCAGCTGCAGATGTTTGTTTAATCGCTACTAGTAAATTTGGTTTGTGCTACATAATAGTTCAGCAATTTATATATGTACATACATACATACATATTCATAGAAGTGTAAACTACACTTCCTAATATCCATAGACTTTTTAAGCAGATATTACTAAATACTATAGTTATGAGCTGAAAATCACTATCACCTACTCGTCGTAGTTGGCTGTCGTTGCGTCTTGCTTCACTGCCTCCGCTTGCACAAGGTGGGAAAGGTGAGTTGTTGCTTTGATTATATTTTTTTTGTAAAGCCAAAGTTTTATTCTTTCCATATAAATACAAACGGCAGCTAATAAAATAAACAGCTGTATCCGTGTTAAAAACCAAATGCACTGAATTAAAATAAATAAATCAGCGGGCGAGCGATTAGCACTGGTGAGTGTTGCCTTACTCGCGCATTTGTGGCCCTTTTGCAACTAATGTTTTATTTTTTTGAAATATTTTATAGGCACACTTTTGCTTAAATGCAGCGAATTGGAATAATAATATTAACGAAGCAAGCGTTTATATGTATGTAAATAATTTTGTAAGATTTCGCTAGTAGTAAAAAGTTTTTTATTTTTTGGCAAAAATAGTTTGTGTAGGCAACATTGCTACAGCTACAGCTGATTGCATGCCACAACAGGGTGGTATTGCCATAATAAAATTTTTACAAGTAAATTTCATCAGTTGGCAGTGTTCATTGTGCATGCTGACCGGTGTTGTTTTAGTAAAAAATCATTTAAATTGTGTTCTAAATAAATTAATTGTAAATAAAATGTTTATATAGTAATTTTTGTGAAACTAAATTGCTTAAAAACAGTGCGTAAAGTTAGTGAAATTTTAGTGCAGCTGTTAAAGCCAAAGAGAATCGATTCGTCGGAAGAGAATACTAAAAAGGGAAGTAGGATACGCAATTGCCGGAAATAAGAAAAGTAAGTAAGGCTCAAATACATAGATGCATAGTAAGAGTTTGTGTATGTACATATGTATGAGTAAAGTTGCTTTCTTTAGTTTGCGATTGCCAAGTTGCGGAGTTTGGAATATTCTAGATGGATTTCGCTACTTCTTCAGCTTCAGTTAGCAGCACTGCATTTTCCATTTTTCAAAAGTATCATAACTATCTGTGATCGATGCATACTTCTTCACCCACCGTTTGTAAAGAGCTCCTTTCAAATTATTTTCTCTCGCCTTAATAGGATTTTTCATGCCTAAGTCGCACAGAAAAACTATATTTAGTATGAAAAAAGCGTCTCCTGAGATGATGTAGTTGGAAATCGGAAATTTTCGTACATCTTCCGCTGAAAATTTATAAATTTTACACTTTTTCTTTTGTATCATTCCAATTAATTTCGTCAATTGCATTTTTATTCAATTTAAATAATTAATTAACAATGGTATACAGTATCACAATTAATAAATAACGGTTTTAAATTTGATTTTACTACACACACACATATCTACTTAAATTTAATCAATTTTCTATGTACTCACACACATTTTAACTACTCGAGGTGATAAAAAGTCAAAGTATTAGAGGGGAAAAAATTCAAATAAATTTACCGTTAAACATTCATGCACATGTACATAATAATTTAAGTACACATCTTCATACATATACGTCAATTGACTTTTATGTGCGTTTTTATTTATTGATTTATTTCTATGTCCACGACCGACTTTCTCATTATGCTAATTTAATTTTATACTATAACGACATTAGATCCGCCAAAGACTCGGTAATTGTGCTATCGCGGAAGCGTCCAATACGTAGTGCATACGAGATGACATGCGCCACATAGCTCTGTTCGTGTACGCCGTGAAACAAGTAGGCCATGGCACCTGCATGAGAAGAGGAAAAAAAATGATAATAATTTAGGTTAGTTTTAGGTTAGTTTGAGCAAACCCATAAGCGCTTCACCTTTGGCATGTATGGTTACATCGGAACCACCATGTAAATTTTCATCGGTATTAATAGCCGCCTGCTGTGTGTACTCCCAAGCTGTGGTGTCCTGTGTTGTGGGATCCACGCGCTTACCATTAGCATCGGGCTGAAAGCCTTTATAGCTGGTGCCATAGGTGAGCGTTGTGTAGGGTGTGCCTTCGGTCTTGGAGGTTGAAGCTATGCCCAATATGTCAGCGCCACGTTCCGGATGACCATTTATGGTCAAACTATGCGAGTGATCAGCAGTTACGATAATCAAAGTTTCGTCCAGTTGATGACTGTAGGGGAAAAATAGAAAGAAAAAAAAAACAATTTCCTCCTTTCAAGATAAGGCAACTCTACACACACACACACACCTCATCTCCTGCACCGCCGCCTCGACGGCTTCATTTAGCGCCAGTGCTTCATTCAACGCACGTCTGGCCGTACCCCGATGATGCGCCTGATCAATCATGCCGCCCTCGACGACGAGCAGAAAGCCCTTATCCTTACTCTTCAACACCTCCAGCGCTTTAACGGTCATGTTGCGCAAAGATGGCATGCCTGCATCGCTGCGATCGCGTTCGTGATCATATTTCAGGTGACCGTTGGCAAAAATGCCCAAAACATAATCCACAGAATCGCCGTCCAGCGCATTGAGTTCGCCATTATTTTGCACGACCGCATAGCGTTGACTTGCTCGTTGTTTGTATGTTTTCCAACTGCTCATTAAATCTCGTCCATCTTGCGAGACGCAAGCCCAAGTGTCGATCGGATCCGCTTGTGTACCCTCCACGCCGGAGACTAACATTTGACGTCCACCGCCCATGATGACATTAATTTTACGACCCGTCTCATCCTCTACTAATTGCCTCGCAATATCCTTACAGCCCTCTTGCTGCGCCTGCGCAGACATTTTCGCCTCACACTCCCAACGTCGATCGGGCGTGTGCGCATATAAGGCCGCTGGTGTTGCATGTGTAACGCGCGTTGTCGTCACGAAACCGGTGTTCATGCCATCCACCTGCGCCCACTTGAGTATCGTCTGCACTTGATGGGCAGGATCCAAAGAAGCGCTGCAGTTTCTAAGCGGCACACTGGAGTCAACGCCACCCGTTTCATAGTTGACTTTAACGCCACCGAAGAGCGCCGTCGCTGTTGAAAATGAATCGGGTACTTGCTTGTCGGCGCAATAGGTCTGTAAGTTGGTTAAAATGAAAAAATAAAGAAAATATTTAAGAACACACAAACGGCTCACCCACCTTCAGCAAACCCATGTGCGGAAAACGTTCCCAACTCAACAGACCCTCCTCTTTGAAACCGTAAATACGTGTCGCGGTCACCGTATTCGGACCCATGCCGTCGCCCACAAAGAGGATCACATTCTTGGCACGACGTCGATTAGTTTCACGACTCATCGCTATCTTCAACTCCTCAATGCCCTTCTCATACCACATTTGCTGCTCTGGCGGCAGTTGTACATTCCAGAAGGGTATATCTTCGCCGGTATTCACCTCGCTGGCCATTTCGTAGTGCACCAGAAAACCGATACACATAATGGTGAAGAGTACACTGGAGAATGTGACGGCGACAATGAATATTTTCGATTTGAACACATTGGTTTTGGGCGGATTGGGCTCCTCTAGTGAATTGGTAAAGGCGTGACTCGAGTCTAAGCTATCCATTTGTACCTCAATGCCGTCATGGGAGTTCCGCAGTTTGGTCACATCCATAGTGATGGCGGTCATTCTGTGGCGCAGTTGAAAAGTCAAGTCACCCTTCGTTGAATTTCTGTGGATTGAAGCAGAAGAAAATTGAATTTACTATGGAAACCTATACAAAATTCGCCTGTTCTACACACTCTACGTGCGTAAACACTAAAAATTGTGTGCTTGGCTAACCAGATCCAACTTACTCAAGCTTGTGTCAGTCGTTTCACTAGAATTCTCAAGTATTTTCCTATTGTGAAGCTGTAAATTTCTTATCAGTTTGTATTTACATATTTTATTTATCCATATATCAAGTATGAAATTTCCTAATCTTTATGGCCCAGCGAACGTTTATGGAACACGAGACGGCAAGATAATTTGTTTCTACACTTTTAAGCTCACAAAATATCGAAGAAGGCAGTAAGTTGGCTGAATAGGTGGGCGGAATATAGAAAAAGTATTACTGGATTCAGTGCAGGCTACTTCATGAGGTCGGTCCCAGCCCAGAACAATCTCTCAAATGATTTCTCTAAATGCACTCAGCCCTTTAGATGTTTAGATGTGTTTAGATTCCGCTGGCTGGCTATCACGCTATGCATAATGCCGTGGGTACTTTGTAATACCAGCTGGAGGGAGGGAGGTTCAGTTTATTTCGAGTTGCGGTAGTTGTCATGTAGGACGTCAACGTTTTGAGCGAAGTTTTAGAGAGCTTTGATATCTAATTTTGATACTTCATCTAGTCCTTTTGAACTGCGAAGCCACTAGATATCTGAAATGAGTTCTAGATAAGGCCTAACAGCAGCAGAGGAGGTGTCCCAGCGTCTCACTGTCCAATTACTTTCTGCATGTGTCATCGTTACTAATGCCCATTCAGCTTACAGGTGTTGCCAGTAATTTGTGGTCTGTCATTAAGCCAACAACCGTTCGGCAATTCTTTTGGGACTGCATGAGCAAAAAATATGCGTGTTTTCCTTGATCTCTGTGATCCTTCATGTCGTTAAGGCATTCCATCTCATGCTGATCATGGCTACCTCATCAACTAATTCGTTTCCAGGCGTGTCCTTGTGACCAAGAACCGCTTTTCAACAGCCACCACATCTACCGCCTCCTGCTTCTAAGGACATCTGATTGACGCACTACGATGAGAGATTGTTACCTTAATTACCGCGTTGCTATCGAAGGGTGTACATATATTTTGTTGCTTTTCATGTGGTTTCCTGCGTTGTTAGCTATCTCAGTAGCTTTTGTAACCGCAAAAACTTCCGCCTGTAAGCTACTGCCTGCAGTGTTCCGGAAGCTTAAAGGATTGCCTGAAATCTAGCAGCTGATTACTCAGAGCAAAATATAAAGAACCATATCAATATTTTTTCGGTTGCTGCCACTTCTATTAAATCAAGTTGATTTCTTTATAATTTATCAACCGAAATTTCAAAAATAAAAATATATACGCGATAAGTTTCCGCCAAGTTTGCTGCCGAAAAACACGTGATCATAGCAACCAACTTCAAGATGCAGTCACAGTGTTGCCATTTATTTCGCCATAAAGAAATAAGGTGATTTGCAAACCGGCGGAAGTGGCAATTGGTTTTAAGATTTTATCAAAACCGAGCACCAAATTGATAAATAAATTGTTGTTGGATTTGAATTTTCAAATCATTTCAAAAGTAATTGGTTTTTTGAATAAAAATTTGTTAGAATTCTAAGAAGAGTTGCATTGTGATGAAATTTAAACATTTGTCACCAACATCATATGCTCTATAATAAGCTTGATAAATTTTATTTCCATACAAATGCTGACAGTTAATTTCTAAAATTGATCATTTCAACAAGTATGTACGTCATCGAGTATTCTAAAGTGCACTCATAGCACTCACAGTAGCTAATTGTTATTAGTTAATAATTTTTTTTGTTATCGCTTATTAATTTATTACTAAAAAAAAATGAAAACAACAACAAAAGCTCAAAATATTTCAAACTACCTACCATCGAGGGTCAATTGCTACACTTAACAATTATCGATAACCGATAAACGGTACTGATAACGCTTAGATTTCCTTGTTGAATTTGAGCAGAAGCAATTTCTCAGCAATAAATTAATTATAATTGCAAAAATTTATTTTCAATTCAATCTAAATAAGAAAAACAGTTATTCATGTAGTAGTGAATAACTGTTCTACTCTAGTTTAATATGAATTCGATAGAAATATGGCGTCTTCGCAGAAAATGCTCAGTCATGGCGGTTGCCTGTGTGCCTACATTTGTGACATGTGTTGGTGAATGATGTTTTTTTTTTGTTTTTGCACTCGCACGCGATTGCAATTGAAAGGAAATTTTATGAATTAAAATTTAAAAAAAAAACAGTAAAGCCAAATAAATTGATAAAACTCTGCGGGCAAGTGCTTCAGGAAATAGTTTCGTGCTCAAGAATGGGAGTGTGTTCGGCAAATTGATCATTTTTAACGTTAATTGGAATTTATTGAAAATTAAATTTTTGTAAAAGAAAGTAAAAGATTATATAGAATTATATTTAGATTTGCATTCGCCATAGAAAATTAGTAATAGAAACTTGCTCATACATATATGCTACACTGAATGCCTTATACTATGTTTACAGTGGGTACAGATATCACGATTTATTGCCTTTAGTTAATCTCCATTACTTAAATGAGATTTATTTGAACGTTTTGTTGTTTCAAAAAACCTATAAATCAAGCAATTTATCACTATATACGAGAATTTCTTTTTTATTTATTGATGTATGTACATATATACATATATATGTATTTATTTTCAATTATTTCACCAGTCTTGACTGTTTCTACTGTTAGCGCACACAACAGCTGTTTGTTTAAATGCGGTATTCTGCTTGTAGACACTTTTTTTTTTATCAGAAAACAATAATATTTTTAATTTAAAAAACATAAATTGAAGTAGTATCGAAGTATTTTTTGGTTTGATTAAAAAAAATGAATTATTGGTATGATTTTTGACATTTCCATTTGATAATTTGTAGCTGTCAAAAGTTGCTGCCATATTAATTTGCACACATTCAATAGATTTTTGAGGTTATGCACCGAACACCAACGATTACGTGAGCATTCAGCTGGATTTACTTGGTTTTGGCTTAAATTTTTAACTACAAAACAAATCTTAGCAGATTTAACATTAAATCTTGCTCGTGGATTTGTATAAAACTCGTATAAATCTTGAAATGCAGTTTTATCGATAAATAATTGCAGAAAAAATAGTTATTTCCATGCGAATTCCAAACAATTAGTTTTAAAACTACAAAACCAGCTTTATTTTCGGAGAGACGATGCATTTTTTTTCTTAAGAAATGCAATTTGCTAAAAAAAATTTTATATTTTTTTTATTTATAGTTAATCACAATGCCTAATTGCTTACATACGCCTACAAACAGCGTCACAAAGCAATAGTTAAATCCCACTCATTATTATTTTTTTTACTATCATCAATTTGGTGGCGTATAAATTAAATTGTTTATAAAAATCCCACATTTTCATTGTGTGATAATCTTATCATTATTTTGTTTTTATTCCATTAACTGTTTTATTGTTGATTTTCCGCTTTTTCATATTCATAAATTACGCCATTTATTAGCGCTAAAGCTTTTTAACCTAAAAAAAAAGTAGTAATTGTCGACCTAACCTAATTTGAGGTTAAGCATATGTCAAAAGAAATTACGTTGTTAGGTAAATTGAAATATTTTCACGCTTTTAATAATCAAAAAATTCATATTGTTGTATGTTTTAATAAGTCTCTTTTATGTAATTCATTAAGGACAATTAAAAACGTTTTTTTTCTTTCTATTATTTCACGCTTGACTGGGCTTTAGTTAATTATTTAATAGACTTGAGAATTGAAGTCTGGCGTTAATTTTTTAGCGCAAATAGTGCACATTTAAGTGCTTTTTTGCAATAAACAATGCCAAAATTCATAAATATAAAAAAACTGTGTGAACATGCTCACATTATTAAATGCATCCAAGTGTAAACGCATTATTATTTAAATGGCAGTGCTACACGTATAACGGAAGTGAAGTTTTTCACCAAAAAAAAAAAATGACGCTTGTCATGACGTTCATTTTAATTTTAACTGCTGACAGGATGAGGATGAGAAAAAAAAGAAAATTTGCTGGGAAATCAATGATTTGCACAAAATAGGCGCTTCATAAAGCAGCGAGAGTAAGCCAGACGCCGTTTTATGCTTACAATTCCAGCCGTCGATGAATAATTGCAAGGAGGTGTTTTTTTCTTATTGGAACTCGCGCTTAACATAACCTCAGATGGGTGGTGTAAAAGCAGTTGTTCCAAGCGTTTGGAAAGGAAATCAATGAGCCGTTACAGCTCTAACATCAACAGATGTGCATATATATGTACGCTTATAACTACATATGTGCATGTGTTTTATTGTGCAAAGAGATTTGCCAAAGCGCCGTGGTGAGCAAACGTGCTTGCAGAAATATGTGTGAATGTATGCATATAAAAGGTGTTTTTTTATAGAGTTATAGAACTTTAAGATGGCATTACTTTTCAAGATGGCGACCGATTTGACAGCTGTCAAGTGATTTATTCTCAGTTTGGTTTGGCAATTCATCATGAATAGACTCACGCCTGAACAACGCTTGCAAATAGTGGAATTTTATTTCGAAAACAATGGTTCTGTGCGGAAAACGTATCGCGCACTACGTCCATTTTATCGTCGACGATCGATGAAGCGCACTTCTGGTTGAATGGCTACGTCAACAAACAAAACTGCCGCATTCGGAGTGAAGGTAATCCTCAAGTGTATGTTGAAACACCGTTACATCGAGAAAAACTGACTGTTTGGTGCGCTTTATGGGCTGGTGGAATCATTGGTCCGTACTTTTTCAAAAACGATGGTGGCCAGAACGTTACAGTCAATGGTGATCGGTATAGAGCCATGATTACTAACTTTTCCATTCCTGAATTGAATAACCATCCAATGTCCAGGAGATGTGGTTTCAACAAGACGGCGCAACATGTCACACAGCTCGTGCCACAATAGATTTATTGAAAGACACGTTTGGTGACTGCCTAATTTCACGTTTTGGACTGGTGAATTGGGCTCCAAGATCTTGTGATTTACCACCGCTAGACTACTTTCTGTGGGGCTATGTAAAGTCATTGGTCTATGCGGATAAGCCACAAACGCTTGACCATTTGGAAGACAACATTCGCCGTGTTATTGCCGATATACGGCCACAAATGTTGGAAAGTCATCGAAAATTGGACGTCCAGATTGGACTACATCCGCGCCAGCCGTGGCGGTCATATGCCAGAAATCATATTTAAAATGTAATGCCACAAGATTGTCTTTCGGATAAATAAAATTCATGTCAATCGAATAATCCATCGATGTTTTATTGCAAATTAAAGTTCTATACCTCTATAAAAAACACCCTTTAGATTTATGTATGTACATATGTACGCATTCACAGTTTTTTTATTAGTTTTATTACTGCGGCGAACTGCAAACCCAATAAAGAATATGGAGTAAGTGGAAGTGGATGTTATATTTGGAGACCTGAACACAACTGCTTTGCACTGTAACAACAAACATACACACGAGTATGTATCTACACATATATGTACATACTGACGTACCAAAAATGAGCTTTATTTATAGATACATATGTATGCACTTGTATGTTTGTAGGCGCATACAGATATTTCTATCAACGATTTGTTTTGCTCGGAAACGTGTTCAAAGTTGTTGTTGTTGTTGTTTTTTAGTATTGTATAATAAGAATTTGAGGAAGCAAATCAGAAGGGAGTATACTCCTAAACGACAAATATTCAATGGAACCAAACGTTGAAGGGGCAATCCGCTGTGTGTTTGTGTGTTTGTAACGAAAGTAATAATTGAAGAAAGAATAAATATATATATAACATATATAACATATGTACATACACCTACACGCGAAGTACATATGTGCAATTAGAGACGATTCAGCAAAGAAGTCCACACAAAGATACGCTTTCTTTTGAAATTCAATTCTTATTCCTCCTGATTGATCGTAAACCGTGCCTACGTGATTATAGCCAAGCGAAATCAGTTCCTTCATCAGCTGATCTTTCGCTTCGCTTCTTTGTCGAGTCTGTAGAACACAGAACCAAGGGCCAGGTCCCACCATATTTTATACAGACCGGGGTACACTTGAAATATGCTTTCGTCCGACCTCAACCGGTAAGCCATCGGCTCCCACCGCTTTGTTATTTTTTAAGCTGGCAAACGCTATTCGAACTTCGTCATGGTCTTCGTCATCATTGATTAGGAATTCGGGTTCACCATCTACGGGTGTTGCACTTCCATTGCCATACTTTCCTTTATAAATTCATTATACTCTGGGCATCGGTCACCAAATTAACTTCTTGGTTCCTACATGAGTGAGCTCCGTGCTTGAAACCTTCTGTAAATCGACGCATCTTTTCATAGAATTTTCGAGCATCATCACTGTAGGATAGCTCTTTTTACTCACACATTTCGGACTCTTTCTTATTTTTGGTTTCAAATGCCCCTTGCTCCCCACTTCAGCTCTCGGTATCTCTCCCATAAAAAGCGCGTTTTGGTAGCTTGTGGCACTGCGAGGTAGGCTACCTGTATTCCCATCACTACAGCTTGGTATTCCTCATCATACCAGCCGTTTTTCTGACATTGTCGAGAAACAATTGTTTCTGTAGCGGCGGTGGTGGAGGAAGTTTGTTTACGTCGTTCCGTAATTCTCACATCTCGAGTTGCTAATGTGTGCTCTCATTTTTGGATTCCAGCGAAGTCGTTCAACCTCTGCACGTTTGGAGAGACGTTTCGTCATGAATGTTGAATTTTCCAACTGCTTAGCCGAACATGCCATCTTCGACCGCCCTCGTGGCGGAGGCAATGCTCTTAGGTGCGTGCTAGGTCCTCATAGAAAACACTTTTGGTTACAATGTCCTTCCGTTTCTATAAATGCTTCTTCAGCTTCTTCTGTTCGCTAACATTATTTAGTTTTTTTTTGAGCTGGATCAGACTATATATTGCTTTTGGGAAAGTGAAAAAATTACAACAACAGTCTGATCGGTAGAAGTTATAGTTATTTCGGAAATCACCACATTTTCTCATCAGACTTCTTTCCAGGTACCTTTCTTCGGATTGGATCCGAACTTGGGATATTCACAGCATGAACCAATGCCTAAACCATTCGGCTACATTTTTTTCTTCACTTTTCTCTCTTTCTACACATTTTGTTTCGTTGGATCGTGAACGCGATATCAGCGATACGTTGAAGAACCTCACTTTGATGCGGATAGCGGCGAGATGTTCATCCACTGGGCTGAATGCCAATGCTGGGTGATGCTCATTGAAGTTGGTTTCCACGTGGCGGGTGCCAAACCAAAAGGATAACCTCACTGCGAGGTTAGGCTTCAGTCCAATCAAAAAAAATTCAGTGAAAAAAATGTGAAAAAATCAGCGAATAATTAATTGAATCCTACGCAGTCAGCATATTGAATTAAGTCAAAATAAATTTAAACAATTATAAACGAGTTTAGTCGAAGTCAATTCGCTCTACATTTCTCATATTTCAATTTAGAATTGAAACTAATTCACTTTCGTTAAGAGCTTAAAGTAATCGATTATCGTCGAAACGATAACTGAAACTGTAATCTCTACTAATAAATAAATTTACACGGCGAAAATTAAAAAAAATATTTTAAAAATCTGAAGATTTCACTGAACTGCACTTAAGTGCAAGCTACGTACACTTATGCAAATGCTTATGTACATATATATGTATGAAAGTGCGAATAAGTGCGTGCAAAAAAACAAAAACAATAACAATGCATTGAGAAATGAATAAAACGCTTTGCGCTTACTTTAATTGACTGCCGCTCGCCTTAGCAAGCCTTCCTACGCCAACGGAATTTTTCTGGAGCAGAATCTTCTGGTTAATGGTTAACTCGTGCCGGTGCAAGGCTTGCTATTCAAGACGTAATGATTTCTATTGATCTGATGATGATGACGCTGCCACTGCTGCTGCGCTGCTGCGTCTGCCAGCAACCAGCCAACACTACGACGCTTTCTATAGGCCTAAATTGCTTATTTTATGTTAATTTTCGCAGAAAAGAATTTCTTTGAGCGCAAAAAGAAAAAATAATTCATATTTTTCTACACTCTTCTGGATTTTCTACACACGCACACGCTTGTCTTGTTTAAACACTTCTTAATTCATCAAATACACAGCCATCAAACAAAAAGAATAATTAATATAATTTCTATGTGTTGGTATTCGCACAAATTTTCTTGCAATTTTTTCAAATTTTGTATTCTTAGCCACTCGGTCCGCCAGCGTGCGGATTAACTGGACTAAACTATCGCAACGCCACGCACCAACTGAGCAGCTGAGAGTTGCGCGACATCTCAAATAAATATACATAAACGATGTGACACGTCTGTATGTCGGTGTGCCCGATTGTGCAATAATTAAAGTATAGAACTAACAAATAATAACAAAAACAAAAATTGTCAGTAAACCGCTCAAAAGGTGGGCAGGTTCACTCGCGTTGCGACGCTAAACCTTTTATTGGAGCTTTTTTCTGCTCTCCACCAGCGCTCTTCCGAAACAGCGCGTCGCTCAGTGTAGAGCAGTCGTATATGTGTGTGTGTTAAACGTGTGCACGCTCTCGCTCTCCTGAGGTTGAGCAGCGCTCAGCGGACCATAGTAATGGCATACGACCTGCTGAAATTTTTTATTGCCTAATTCAAGGCGCTGAGAATTTTGCGAATTTCACAAGTCGTACTAAAATTATGTATGTACGTGCCAATAATGAATATATGTATATATGTATGTATGTATCTACTTATGATTTATGCACTCGCCATTAAGAGCACTGATAGTCTAAGATTCCGTTGGGAGCTTTTATAAATGTTAGTGCTGTGAAAAGATGAGTTGTGCAATAACGGGTTTGCCTTATCGGAATACCCGTTTCGTACATCCAGCTTATGACGGGTATCCGTTTTACTGTCCCATCTTACTTCCGTATTCTGTGTTCCGTGTCTTTTTTCGGTATTCAATATCCCGATCCCTATATCCTTTTCGACCTTTTACCGTCTTTTTGGTCCTCTGCGCCCAGTGTACTACTATCTTTGCTCTCCCATATCTTGTTTTCTGCATCTGTTGACTGGTTCTGCTTCAAAATAGCTCGCCGGTAGCATAGTTCCCTGAAACTTCTCTGTGTCCCGAAGCATAAAGCACAGGCGTTTGAGCTCTAATCAAGAGTTTATTTAGAGTTTCCCCTTCCCCTTATTGACCCTTGTCCATAAATTATCAAAATTCGCCCCAAACACCAATTCTTCGTCCAGACTAGACCAACAATATATTTTAGGGATGAGCTCTAACCCACATCCATAGCGATCGACGTGAATGCGGCATTTGTCCAAGGTTTTTACTACGACTTTACATGGAGACAAGTCTAAGACACTCGAAGCAAATGCCTTGGGGCTTTTTCCGTCCAAATTCCATTATAATATGCTACCTCGCTCACAGCCGTAGTTGTTAGGCAAGTTGGTTGGAAGGGGAGCAGGTAAAGTTAGTCCATGTCGTGAAGGTTATCATCTGACAGGTGGTTCACGAAAGGAGCTGCTTCGAATGGGCTCGCACCAGAGGGAGAGGGGTTATAGTTTAATGGGTTTTATTAGACATACAAAGAGCTGGTAGTGTCGTGCGGGGACGCATTACGTAAAGGACACAGTTAAGTATGTCGGGGTCAAGTCTGGTTAGGTAAGAGTTGAGTCTGCCAAAGTATCCAAACCTTAATTTTGCCGATATTACTCTGGTCTCGCAAAGCGGCTCGAGGTCTTTATCTGCTGCGGGTTGTGCTTGGATTCCAAGCACGCTACTGGTGGGAAGAAATTTAAAAAAGGTGGTTCCTGTGAATGGAGTTTGGAGTCTGCGATCAATCGGTTCTGTTATGTGGTACTGAATGGAGTTCACTAGGTCAAATACTCCCTTACCGATGTGCCTGAGCGGAGGCACTGCTTCTCAACTCGTGAAATAGCTGTGTAGCTGTGCAAGTGGTGCACAGGTGCAATCAGGAGACTTCCTGTCACGGTTCTCAGCTGGTGTTCTGGCAGGATAGTAGCTTCTTCATCTGCGTATCGCTTGTGTCCGATAAACGGCCGATTGCCTTATAAGTTTCGAGTCTCGGGTGCTGCCCGCTAGCGATTTGAAGATTTTTTTTGCGGTGGAGTGAAGCGGGCAAGCTGTAGAATGTGGCTCCCAGTAACTTAGGGTTGTTTCCTGTTGGAATTTCGACGTTATTGACCTTCACATTTAGTTCGAGCCGATACAACTTCATTCAACTGTTGAAGAGGGAAACCGGGGGTTGCGCTGGAGTTGTCGTGCAGTGAAGAAGTGTTGAAGAAGGGTTGAAGAGATAGCAGTTTACTGTCTCGAACGGAGGCAATCAATATACTGGCCAGGTGCCAAAACTAACGGCATATGAGCTCAGAGAGAAGCCAAGAGGATACCAACCTGAGGAACCATTTGCTTAATTTTTCGCCATTTTTTTATTTTTGACATCGAAACTTTGATGGCCGCCGACCGTCTGACGGCAATGAGGACTTTGGGTCGTTTCTTAACGGAATTCAACGTCGGCATATAAAAAAATTAAATAATTGCGGGGGAGGACCCCACCCAGAGGAAGCACTTGCTTAATTTCTCGGAGTTTTTAATTTTGATCCCGAAACTACCGATAAACTTCGTCTATCTGGTGATAATGTGGGCTTCTCAACGTACCTCATATCGGGTATTATTAAGAGTGTTCAGAGACAAATTGAGGACCTTGATAAGGATATATGTTCCCGCATATGGATTTGAAGGCTTTTGCCCTTTTCAATAACCCCTTGAACCTCTTCCCTGGAGAAATCAAGCGCCACTCTGATGTCTAGTGTTGACGGATAGAGTGAATAGTGGTCATATTCGTGAGTAAATCTCCGCTATTTCTCTCAAGCTTAGCCGCTCATTGTGCTCAATTCAGTAAACGGACATTTTTTGAGATTTTTTTTTTAATATTTTTATTTTTTATATATTTTTTTTACATTTTTTACTTGCATAATAAATTTCAAAATTTACGACAGTTTTGTTTGAAAAAACTCAAGGCTGCTCGCAATATACATTATATATTTTTCAGAATTTTTTTTTTTTTTTTGTGGAAAAATAAGCGCGCTTGGCATCACCATCGTGTGGAAAGCGTAGAGACAGAACATTATTTGAAGGGGGAAAAATATGTGTATATTGTATGTTGGTATGTGTTCACGGAGTAGCTATAATCTATGTTACCGTACCGTTAAAAAATATTGTGTTTACAGTTATTTATTTCAAGGTGTGCATGCAATCTATTTATTTACTTTTTTTAAATATTTTTTCTTCGTTTTTTTTATATCAATAATCAATGAAAGTGTCGAAACAAAAACGAAGCCGCGTCTTTTTTGCATTTCTTCTGCCGTTTAAAATTAGATAAAAATATTATTAACGCGAAAAAGGCTTAAATTTATATTAAAAAAAAACCAATTTGTAAATCAAAAAATAAAGATTTCAACTCGAAAAAAAGCGCAAACACAAAAATTCAAGCAGCAGTTGGTGTTGACGGTTTTGAGTTGGGCAAAAACGTAGCACAAAAACAAAAATTGATTTTTTTTTAAATTTGAACTCGACTGAAATGCAATGACAGCTGAAACGGCAGCTAATGTTTTACGCCCGACATGCACGCGTACCGCAGTGCAACGGTAAAATTCAAAAACAGCTTTTACAATACAAAAGAGAAATTTTTAAAACTGAATTTTTGCTTTAGCAAAATTGCGCTCTTCTATTCGCCACCACCACCCACTGCGCGCATTAGTTTTTTTGATTTACTCTTCCTCTTCTCCTCGCCCTTTTAGATGTCATCAATGTCGATCTCTTCACCCTCGTCATCGTCGTCGACAATCTTCTTCACGACTGCAGTAGCCACAGCTGCCGCCTTCAATGGCTCGACACGTGCACGATCATTATACTCGATCTCCACATCGGAATCATTTTCATCCTCCTCGGAGGATTCCTCCTCTTCGGCCTCCTTCAGCCATTGTATGAACGGTTTGGCCTTCTCATGTATCTCAGTCGCAACATCTTTGGCCACATACTTCTTGCTAACCTTCTGCGACCACTCGAGTATGGCCTTCTCTTCGAGTATGTCCGAATCGTAGAAGAGTTTGAGAATGCCTGCCACTTTGGGCATTAACTTGGCTGAATGCAAGGCGATGATCTGCTCCAAACCACCAATGAGATAACGTTGTGCCTTTGGGTTGTTATGTGTGAAGCGTAGCAAAAGATTGCGATTCTTGCGCAACTCCTGGATGATGTTATCGGAGAAGAGCAATTCGGCTAAGACGAGTGTGGCCTTTTGTACAATGTCCAAACGTTCAGCTTCGATCATCAACTCTTTGTGTACGGCAACAGAGTCGAGTTCTCCGGCGTTGCGCTTCTTCTTCACCAACTCGTAAAAGATGTCGATACGCTCCTTTTCGGTTTTGTCGTAATCATCAGAGATTGTCATGCCCTTAGCGCCGTCGGTGAGATCTTGTAGACGTGCGCGTATGGCTTCCTGTGGGATTAAAGAGAAAAAAATTAATGAAATAGTGAAAAAACTAAATTCTCATATATCGTTACTCCGTCGCCCCTACTCACCTTCGATACATCCACACTCCAATTGGCATCATCATCGTCATCATCGCCATTCTTCTCCGGTATGGCTGCGCTAATTTCTGCCTCAGTTTGACTGGCCTGATTGCCGCTGCCGCCATCCGACTCACCGCCCGAATTGCTCGCACCCTTATCACCATCCACGCCATTCTCACCATTCTTCTTACCACGTCTCGAACGTTTGCCCTCGGTCAATGAGGAACCCTGTGCAGCCGGATTGACAGTTGGTGGATTTTTCAAAATGAACGTGTTCACCTTGTGATTGACCTTAAGGAGACCGTGAAAACCGCAAGCTTTGCATGCTTGGGAAATCGTTTGATTCCTAGCCGAGACGCTTAAATCAGTTTCGGGATTATCGCATTCAGGACACAAGACGAATTTGCGTATGAAACCGTCGAGTAGATCCTGCAATTTACTGGCGTCATGGGAGCCATTTACGATGAAACGTTCGTTCTGTAAAAACAAAAGGAGAGTTTTGAATTAATAATAATAATAATTCGAATTTCAAAATTTTCGAAAAAAAGGTAAATGCTAAAAAAATTCCTAGAAATAGAATTCTTATCAATATATAATGTTCGAATTTCAAATTTAATAAAAATGGAAAAAAATCGGTTAAATAGAATTTCGAACATAATTTCCAATTTCAAATATTTCGGTATAGTTAACAAATTTATAATTGTTTAAAAAATAAGTAGAAATGATGAAGTTCCTATTAATTTTCAAAACTTTCGAACATAATTTCGAATACCGAAAATTTCGAAAAGCATAAAAAAATTAAACAGTTATTTCAAAAATATGTAAAAATAGATAATCAAAATTTTTCGAACATACTTTCGAATTTCGAAATGTTTGAAAAAATAGTTTAAAGAAACGTTAAGTTCGCTTAAACGCACGTTGAAAAAAATTCTTGCTGTATAAAATTTTCGAATTTGAAAATTTTCGAATATATTTTCGAATTTGAAAATTTTCGAAAAAAATTAAAAATTTAAAAATTCGTTCAAATACATGTAGAAAAAGAATTCTTATCAATATAAAAAATTTCGAATATAATTTCGAATTGGAAAACTTTCGAAGAAATCAACAAAATTTGTTCTCAACTTATGTTTGATTTGAAAATATTTTAATATCATTCCATCGAATTAAGTTTACATTTTAGTTTCCCCCCACCATTCCCACTTCATCGCCTCCCACAAACAAACCACACTCACCTTATAATCAAACTGTGTCTGTGCGCCCAATTCGCAGCCAAAGTACTTGGTCGGATAGGTGGCCGGACGTCCAATGGCACGTGCCACTTCAGCCATATTCACAATAACGGTCTTAATGCCATTACCTTTGCCCTCGACCTTAGCTTGCAAGCGTGGCATTTTATAGCGATAGAAGATATCGGTGACATTACGATTTACATTGACGGAACCCATGTTGACGTTTGATGATTTTCGTTCCTGTTATCTTTTTTGCTGATTTTACGCTTCACCTTCGTTATAAGAGTATACAAATGTTGTTATTGGTTTTGAAAAATTTTATTAAAATTTCAATTTTATGCTTTTTCTGGGATAATTCAAAAATTGATTGTTGTTATTATTGTTGTTTTTTATTTCGTTTTTTTTTTGCGTATAGAAGAATTATAAATGTATACGGTGTATAATAAGGGTAAATCGCGCTGCTTGTTGTGCGTAATTTTGGCAATATTCCGTTATTTTTTTTTTTCAACTGGAACACGACGCGTCAAACAAAAGTTGGTCTTTGGCGGCGGTGCGGTGTGGTAATTTTTTATTATTTTTTTTTTTTATATAAATTTTTATGATGATTATTTTTGGTTGCCGGCGTGTTGATGATGATTTCGGATATTTCTTTTACTATCAATGCTGTTGTTGTTGCTGTTGCTTTCATATGAGAAATGGAAAACAGTTTGTGTTTGTGTTTGTGTTTGTGTGTGTGTGAATCAACGCTACAGATTTAGCTAGAAAATTAAAAAAATTTTGCTTTTGTTTTCTGTTTTCTGCTTTCGCGATTTCCGACAACGCTCATGTGCGTACAGCGAGTTCTTCGAACGGCGTCACTGCTGCTGCTGCTGTTGCTGCTAACAGGAGGAGTACGAGCGAGTTAGTGGCTCTCTTTATTTATGCTTTTTATGGCATTCAAGCACTCAAAACCTCAACAAGGTGACCAAGTAATGTCACTGGACATCAGTAAATTAGCTGCTGAACCTATGGTAGCTACTGCTGCTGCTGCTGCTGCTGCTGCTCCGCCTGCTTCGACTTTGACTTCGTAACACCGAAACGCCCTCCAAGACGATGCCGATGATGACACAGACGCTGACGCTGACGTTAGGGGAGTTAAAATTTTATTTTTTGATTTATTGTATTTCTTTATTGATAAATTCATGAAGTTTGTTTTTGTTTTTACTTTAATTGGCGCTTTGTATTTGCTTCTTCTGCGTATTATTTTGTTGGTATTGTGGGCAACTTGGCCTACGTGTGCTGTTGTTGTTATTGACACTATTTTAGTGCAAATCTTGCTTTATTTTAAGACGGCTATTTGTTGTTGTTGCTGGTTTTTTTTTTTTTTGTTTGGATCAATTAGTTTTTGAGCTTTGCTTCGTGGTGATTTGTGGTGAATCAAAACTCGAGACTGTTTGGTTTTGACAGTAGTACTTGGCTATATATATTGTTTTTGTTGTTGTTCTGCTGTACGTTGCTCCAGTTTTTTGAAACTTTTATGCAATTTTTTCACTCCAAATTTAGGTTTGGTGGTGAATTTTTAGGCTTTTTTTTTTTTGAAATTAATATATATAATTGTAGATAATTTTTTTTTGTATCTTTTGAAAGATGTTTTTTTTAGTTTTTTTTTTTCTTCTTTTCTTCTTTACATTTATCAGTTTTAGTGCTATTTGTTTGCTGCTGCAGTTGTTAGTTTTTTTTTATAAATAGTTTTTGGAAAAATTGGAAAACGTAGTGCCTAATGGTGTGGGATTGGCTCACGTTTCTCTAAAAGGTTGCAGCTTCCGATGTCTGTTACTGGAAAATTTTGAAGTCCTAAAAGGGAGAGTTGAAGAGAGAGAAATGTATTAATTTTCAAGTCGGCTGAGTACTATAAATGGGAATGATAAAAAATGCGTAGGTATATAATATTTTCTAAATTCTTTATATTTTAGGCATTTTTTTCTTGCATATTTCGAACATAATATCGAATTTCAGCATTTTCACATATTATTTCGAATTTTAGATTTTTCGAACATAATTTCGAATTTCAAAATTTTCGAACATTATTTCGAATTTCAAAATTTTCGAACACATATTCGAATTTAAAATTTTTCGAATATGATTTCGACTTTCAAAATTTTGGAACAAGATTCCGAAAAAAAACCTGATTTTCCGAAGCCAAAAACTTTAGGAAAATTTTGAAAAAATCGATTTGTTTAAAAAATACCTACAAATAGGTAAAACTTACTAAAATAAAACCTTCGAACATAATGCCGAATTTAAAATTTTCAAAAACAGTGAAAAAATATCTAAATATTTCCAATTTATGTAAAAAAATACTATATTTTTTTAGTAACATTTTCGAATTTCAAAATTTTCAAACATAATTTCGATACAAGGTAAATATTTCTAGGCAGCCAAAAATGTTATATTTGTAACAGTTACATAAACTTAATACCTCAAAATCAAATTTTTAAAAGTAGAATTTCGAATATATAGTATTTTTGAACATGACTTCGAATTTCTCAACCTTTGACAACAGTCAAAAATATATATAAATAGAATTTTTATTAATTAAAAGTTTTCGAACTTAATTGCAAACTTCAAAACTTCGAAATAGAAGTAAAAAAAACTCTACATAATTAATTTTTTTTTTTCAAAGAGCCAAAAATACAAATTTTATTGATAAAAAACTTTTCAAACATAATTTCGAAATTAAAATTTTCGAAAAATAGTTATTTAAGTATTTAATACACCTTAAAATAGAATTACTATCAATTTAAAATTTTCGAACATAATTTCGAATTCAAAAATTTTCGAAAAAGTGCTAAAAAAAATTTAAAATTTTTTTTAATGGTTAAAAAATTAAGAATTTTCGCACACAATATACTATGTAAAACTAAAGCTGTAATTCGTATCAATTCAAAATTTTCAAACATAATTTCGAAAATAAAAATTTTCCAAAAAATGCTAAAAAAAATCGATAAATTGTTTAAAAAATTAAGAATTTTCGCAAACAATATGCTATGTATTGTTGAAAATTTTTAGATTAGCGAAAATTTCGTTAGTTCAGTATTCACTGCATATATTGACGTACGGGTGTTCATCAATCATGCGGTGAATATGTCAAAAACTATTATTTAAAAGCGAAAGTCAACATTTTTTAGCAACGAGCTTAGAATTTTCCGGCCTTAAAGCAACAAAAATCAATACAAGATTATTTTCAAACTAAATATGGCATGAGTTGGGTATACATATGAATGTATGTGTATGTATTAACTATTTTTCACAAATCATAGCTTGCAGCCTAGCAGCGGAGATCACACATTAAACCTCGTATTTTTTGCTGACACAAGGATATAAATTAAAAAAAAAATTTGAATTCACTGAAATTCTTGTCATGCCGCTGTCAGACCCCGTCAGTCAGTCAGTTAGGCCGACAGTGAGTGTTAAGCACTACTAATACACATATCTATGTACATAGCATGCATACATATACAGAGCAGAGTGTGATAGCGCACATCAGTGCCAAAAAGGGGCGGCGAATAATGGCAAGAGACCTGCTGCTTTTCCTTTAATATCGCATGCGATATGAGAATGAGAAGCGAGTATGTGTTAAGTAGAATATGTATGTATGTATACACCTACATAAAAATATGTGAAATTTTAATACAGTTCAGTGCACAAACATACAAAAATGCCATTTAAGCTAGAATTTTTAAATATTTCTAAATTGATTAATTTTTTTGCTGAGAAATTCAAAGGAGCTGCAGCCGCATTGTTGGTGGTTTATCGCACATTTCAAGAATTTCTTTGTTTTATTTCCTTTTTTATATTATTTCTTTGACTATTTGGTTGGAAAAAATATGGCGCTGCGCGATGATTATAAATTGTGTGTGACTTGCGTGTGTTGTTAAAAGTGCAAAAAAAAAAATTTTTAATTAAAAAAAGAAAAAAAAATTATTAAAAATTATTTATCGAAAAAAAGAGAGGAAGAAACAATTAGCTTACCTATGACTTAAGTATCGCCTATGTGAATTCATGCACGAACTAACCAACTTGCTCCGTTGAGGTGGAGTTGGTGGTGCTCCTTTGAATACTGGTGTTTCTGAAATGTGAGTAGAGAAAATGTATATATGAATGAAAAATTTACGAAAATACATATTCAAATCGAATTAATTTCAATATTTAAAATATTCCACAACTTAAATGTACTTTAAAACACTGCAAAACACAACACATGACCTCAACTCTCCAGCGAAAAACACATTAAAAATGCATTAAATGAGCGCTGTGGTGCATGTCAAATGCATTTTTCACTTAACTACCGTTAGATACAATCAATATTTGTGTTTCGTAGTCAAAGTAGCCATTTTTTGCATATTCATATTTAATTTTCAGCAGTTAAAAGTGATAATTTTTTATGCACGAACGTCACGCCAAAAGCCTTGACCGCTTTCAAAAACACGTGGCTTAATTTTAAAAGTACGAAAGCAAACACTTGCCGTCCGTCCTTTCGCCCAAAGCACGAACGAAGTCAATTACAAACGATTTTTCCACCGCCTGATATTTAAATTAAGCTAAAAAGGCCGCAGGATAGACGCGTCATTAATTATATATATATATATGTAATATGGAATATAAACACCCCACAGCGCCTAAAAGCAGGCTACAATATTGCCATATTGTGTCACACTCACTAATCCCACAGACATACATACATTTGTAAATATGTACATTCATCGCAGGCCTTTCAAGGCTGTCAACACAGCTAAGCCATTTTCGCTCACTGCCCGCCTGCCTGCCTGCCGACCGTTTGCTCTGCTCCCTGCTGTCTTGTGTCGCGCGCGCGTTAACTAACTGTATAATACATAAATGTGTATGTCTGCATGAATTTGTATGTATTTTTGCCCCCCGCCAGCGTTTTTGACCTACTCTCGGCACGCCTGAAGGCATAAATTATACAAAAAATAAAAATGCAAAGCCTACTTTTAGGCGCACAAAAACAAATTGCTTGTTTATCCTCGCCACAAGCATATAAATCCACAAATTTTTTCATTGTTAATTATAAAGAACTAAGCCAAATACTTTCCAAAACGCAATGCCACACAACAGACATACATATAAATATTAAAAAAAAAAAAAACTAAAATAGAGCGGAAAATAGTTTTAGAATAATTTATAATTTGAAAGTATTAGTAGGCAAGTTTACATATAGCGCGCCTTTGCAACGCCTAAAAGCAGGCTACAAAGAAGCAATCGCCCAACATAAATGCCACGTGCTTTTGGTAGTAGCGCGGTCAAGGCCGTTGCGCGGCAGATTTATTGGTGAATAGGAAATAGAATGGAAATACTCGCAAATATTGTGGAGAAAATAGAAAATATCCGCAGAATACTGAACGTAAATGACAAGACGGATTGTGGAATGATGGAAGTGGAGAACGACGTGGAAAAGTAATAAGAAATATTTTATTCTTTAGTTAGTTCAGTGTTATTTTTATTCACTGGATTTTTTTTAATAAATTAATACGTTTTTCACAAAATTTCAAAGATTGAACTCAAAAGGAGTAAACTGAATTTTCGAACTTAATTTCGAATTTCAAAATTTTCGGAAAAGTTTTTAAAAAATTATGTAGTATTACTTTTTTCAACTTATAATTTTTCGAATATGATCCTGAATATCAGAATTTTCGGAGAAAGCTCAAAAGTGCATCTATGTAATAAACAAATTTAATAAATATAAATATTTTTCCGAAATTCAGAAATTCCGAAAAAAATTTATATTGTGAAGGAATAATAAGTTTGTGGAAACTTATGCTTATCTTGACATATCAAATGTTCGAACATAACTGCAAAAAAAAAATTCAGAAGTCTCGAAAATAAAGTAAAAAATTGGTAAATTATTTCAAAAATATGATGAAATAGAATTCTTAAAAATAAAATACTTCGAATATAATTTTGAATTAAAAAAATTTAAATTTCTAAAAATAAAATTAAAAAATATAAATAAATAGGTAACTTTCGTTTTTGAAAAATTTAGTTTTCAAAAATAAATTTTGAAAAAAGAATTAACTTTCGAAAATTAGTTTTGAAAAATGGCGAAAATAAATTTTTTTTTAAATGTAAATAACGAAAATTGTAATTTTCCGAAAAAAAAATTGAAAAATTTTATATTCGAAAATAAGTTTTGAAAAAATTTATATTTTGAAAGTAAATTTAGAAAAAAAGTTTTTGAAAAACATAAATTTCGAAAAATGAATTTTGAAAAGATTTATTCTCGAAAATATGTTTTGAAAAATGTAATTTTCGAAAATAAACTTAAAAAAATATATATTAGAAAAAATGTAACTTTCGAAGTCAATTTTTGAAAAATTTAATTTCCGAAAATAAATTTTGAAAAAATTTTAAATTTCGAAAATATCATTTTCGAAAAAAAAAATTCAAAATGGAAATTACGAAAAATGCAAACGAAATGATCCAGAATAATCTCGAATGTGCAAAGCGATGCAATTCCAAAATGCATACACATATACAAGCGAAACGAAACAGCCGAGGCGAGGCGAGGCGAATGAACGACGCATGATGTGCGAAACCCTGCGAATGCGAATGCGAATGCAATAAAAATAGGAAAGCGTTGCTGTTGGAAATGCAACAAAGATGAATAAGTGAAAAGCATAAAAGGGTGAGGAAAGAAGGGGACACGTTTAACTGTAAACCTGCAAAATAAATACAAAAAAAAACAACAACAGCTGAGTCACGAAGAAGTCAACAAAAAGCCTACGTGTACAGAGGAATCCTTTCAAGTGACGACTTGTAAAGTAAATTGATTTCAATTTAAAATTATAAACAGAAAAAAGGGAAGGAAAAATGAATACAAAATTCAAACGCACGAGATGTAAGGAAAGCAAAATAAAAAGGGGAGGTGAAAAATGGAGTGAAAAGTAAACACGAAAGGAATACGAAGCGTTTGCATTGCAGCTGAAACGTATGCACACTAGTGTCAGACATCAACAACAATAAAAAACAAAAACAAAAACAAAAACAAAATGCATGTACTCATACAGCGCAGCAACAACAATAAAAGTGCCAACAAAGCAGAAAATTGTCAGCGACTCAAGTGTGAATGACTTATGCAGGTGCTGATAGGGCAAGATGGTGTGTGTGTGGTAGTAATAGGGTAGTGATAGGGGGCAGTGGTGAATAGCTTACATGAAAAACGATTTAATGTTCGACAATCTTAAACCAATTGAGAATTTCATTACAAAAACTTGAAGATGCAGCTGTTATAAACACATACACACATACTTAA
The DNA here is from genome assembly GCA_030068015.2 of Neoceratitis asiatica. NCBI lineage: Eukaryota > Metazoa > Arthropoda > Insecta > Diptera > Tephritidae > Neoceratitis > Neoceratitis asiatica. Next base: position 94,867,233 of record CM061525.1, on the reverse strand, counting down.
AAATACGAAATTTCGAAATTAACAAATTCTAAAGATATATATATATTTTAGTTTTCAGCTTTCGGAAAGAATTTCCAAATTTCGAAAATCAAAAGTTTCGAACATTCAAATTTGGAGATGGAATTTCAGAAAATCAGTTAATTTGAGTTTTCAGCTTTCGAATAAAAGTTCGAAATTTCGAAAACTGCAAGTAATGTTTGAAAAATTCTGTAAGTAACTTTTGAAATACAACAAAATAAAGCTTGCGTTTCGAAAATTATATTTTTTGTTATTAATTTAATTGCGAGGTCAAGAACTATGTTGCGAATTAGGTGTTTCCCAAAAATAATTTCGAAAACCACATAATTTCTAAACTATCACATTGTAAACATTTCCAAAAGTATTTCATAGACACTTATATTCATAATAAAGTAATTCATAGTGGTAATAATTAAAAATTGCGAATACCACACTTTCGAATATGATTTCGAAAAATTCGAAATTCTATATTTTTTGAAAATACGTATGCATATTTCTGGAAATCCTTGAAAACATGCGTGCAGCTAGTGAAATTTGAAGTCAACACTTTCGATTAAAACTTCGAAATAACAATTTTCGTGTATCATTAGCTTAATTCAGCAAATACATACAACATAAACCTCTGTAAGCTATTACAAACTGAAAATTTCGAAGTCTATATATTCGAAAACGTTTTCGAAAAATTCAAAAATCCAAATTTTTTAAATTGATGTTGTTTTTTAATAAAAATTTTGGAAAGCAATCACACCATTAGTGGTCCATACATAGTTTAAAAAATTATTTTATTTTTATCAAAATATTTATTATTTTAAATAATTTTCGGAGCTTCACTGTACACAACACACACACCATCACATACATCTACGAATGAAACTTTCAATAATTGAAAATTTCGAAGTATAAACTTTCGAACATGGTTTCGAAAATTTCGAAATCGATTTTTGTTTGTTTGTAATTTTCGAAAACTTTTTAACATATCTCCGTACACTCCATCACTTACTGCTATTTTTGTTGTTGTTGTTGTTGTTATTTGTGCTAAGGGCGTTAAAGGCCACTGATGACACCCACAAACCGCGCACCATATGATGAATGTTGTTTATGTCTATTCGCTTGCTAAATAGCTGCACGTGGACACACAATAATATATATGGTAATTTCTAATTAAAAAGTTTTTTGTTTTCAATAACGGTAAATCACACGCGTTATTCTAGATCAAGGAAGAAATTCGTAGAATTTTTTGCGATATTTTTTTTTTAGTTTCAAAAATATTTATAAACAAAATTTTTGGCCTGCTGTTGGTGGCACACGCACGCAGAGCAAATGTTTTTTTGCGGTAGCACGCTTTTAGGCGTTTAAAGCGTATAAAACTCTGAACAACGCCGTATTCGTGCATGCGTGCGTGCATGTGTGTGTGTGTGTGTGTGTGCTGTCCGTTTTGAGGCGTGTTATTGTCATAAACAACAAAAACAAAAGGCCAGAAAAATTTCACCGCACGCGCAGTAAAACACACATACAAAGACACGCGGTGGTACAGCGCAGAAAAACTGATTGCTGATTTTTTGATTTTGAAGTTTTTGTGGATTATTTTTTTTCAGAATTTTTCGCTTTAGATTATTTGTCGACCAGCAGCCATCATTAGCACTGCTTACACACACACGCACACACACACACATAAATATTCGAGGAATTGCTTTCTTGCCAAATTTGATTTCCTCTTTTCGGTTCGTATAGCTTCTTGACCTGTGCCCTCTCTTCACTGGCTGCACCGTCTTTCTCAACAATAGATATTTATATTTTTTCCTAGTATGTACATATGTTTGTAGTGGTTTTTTTTTTAAAGTCGTACGACATTGGCGTTCACAAATGCATTAATTTTAAAAAGGTTTCCAATTCGAAAAAAATGTACTTGAATTTCAATGAATATTTGATTTTTTATTTTTATAAAAAAAATTGTTTTTTTTTTTTTTTGCCTTGGCTTTGCTTGAAGAACGCTCTAGTGTTTAATCCTGCAGACGAAAAAGATTTTTACAAACTTTTTTTTACTTTTTTGGTATTTAATAAGAGATTTTTGTACTTTTTGTTGTAATTTGCAGAACTTTGTTTGATTTAATTTTTTAAATAATTATTATTTTTTAACTCTGCTTAAAATTTTTCCGCTTTTCGCTTGGAAAATTCACATCCAGACAGCAAGACAAATGAAAAACGACTAAATACGAAGTTGTAAATCCGAAAGCTTCGTCTATTTTTGAAAGCTAAACTGGTTGAAGTGTTGCAAAATACATATATACATATGTACATGAATGTTAATATGTATGCACAGTGTTGGTAGGCCTCGTCTTGGTCAATTGGTTGTGTGTGTGTGCGCGTGTGTGCGTCTACTGTCTCGAGTGCAATAATCCTGTACGTATGAGTATCCTCAATTATTTACTGTTAACCGTGCAACATGCAGCAGCAGCAGCAGCAGCAGAGCCAACAGCAACAACAACACGAAAGCATTAAGGAAGCTATCAAGAGAGCTTTTTCTCATAAATTCGATAAACAGTGGCACAAAAACTGTAGAACCATCAAAAAAATGTTAAAAATCGTGTCATAAAAAAGGAAGGACTTTAAAAAATTAAAGATTTGAAATATTAAAAATTTGTTTTTTAGAAAACAAGTTTTTCCAAGTTTTTTTTGTTCCAAAAAATTTTTTTTGGAAAGGTTTCAAAACAAATTTTTCAAAAATTTGGTTTTCTTTTCGAAATTTTTTTAAAATTTTGGGTTTTGAAAGAAAATTTTCGAAATTTTGGTCTTTGAAAGAAATTTTTCAGAATTTTTGTTTTTGGAAATAATTTTTCATAATTTTTGTTTTTGAAATTGATTTTAAAATTTTAGGTTTGAGAATAACTTTCCAAAACTTTTGGTTTTGAAAATAATTTCTCATTTTTTTTGTATTTCAAAATTTTATTTTTTGAAAATAATTTTTCAAAATTTTTGTTTATAAAAACAATTTTTCAAAATTTTGGTTTTTGAAAAAATTTTGAAAATATTGTTGATTTTGAAAATAATTTTTCAAATTTTTTTGTTTTTCAAAATAATTTTTTATAATTTTTGTTTTTGAAAATAGCTTTAAATATTTTTGTATTTAAAAATTAATTAAATTTCTGTTTTCTAAAAAATTTTAATTACATAGTGAAACCAAAAACTTATATATTTGTTCCCCTTTATATTAAAGTGCCATTCAAACTGTCGGAGAGAGCTTTTGTCGCGATGTGAGAGTCAACGCAGTCGCAGGTAACCGTGCATGGCTGGAAAAAAGCAGCTGCAGGGAATTTTTAAAATACACTCATACATATGTACCTAAACACATTTCTATATATGGTTATGTGTAAACATATTTATTCAACTAAAAAGCAAAAAAATTCAAGCAATTGAATAATGAAAAGAATGAAAAATAGGAAATAATATAAAGTAAAATAAAATAAAGCAAAACCAGAAAAAATTTATGTAAAAATGTATGAAATAAATTTAAAAAAATTAAATTAAATTAAATAAAACTTAAAGATAATAGATAAATATACAAAAAAAAAATAAATGTAAATAAATATATAAAAATAAATAAAAGAGAAATAAATTAAACTAAAAAATAGAATAGAAAATAAGGTAAAATAAAAAAAAATAAAAGTAAAATTAATTAAAATTAAATTAAAAACTTGAAATATAAATAAAAACTATTTGAAGTAAAATAAAATGCACAAAAATAATCTATTAAATTCTATGCACAACTTTTGACGTTATCGCCTCCTTTTAGCATTATGCAAATCGTTTGCACTCGCCCAATCAGCTGTTTCTTCTAAATAACTATCAAACTAAGAACGATTTGGACGCCATTAAAATAAATTCATATTTTTTACTTCGTTTTGCCATACATTTTTATCGAATATAACTTAAAAATCTTAAAACTACGTAGGAAAAGACTACTAGTCCACTTAAATAGTTTTTTTTTTCGCCGACAATATTGTGACTGGACAAAGAAGTAAAAAATATATGGCATAAAAAAGAGGTGGGCGCCCTGTCTCTCTCTCTCTCACACACTCTCTTTTGACGCACAATTTAATTGGCCTTGTATGGTTGTGGAAAAAACAATTTTACAGAATAAACAGGACGTACAGCCAAAAAAAAAAAACGAAAGAAAAAAAATAAATAAAAACCCGTAGGCGGCAAAAAAAAGTTAATAAAAATGTATTAAAAAAAAACACAAAGTGAGGCAACAAAGGACAACGTCGTAGCAAAAAAAAGGTGTCCTCGCAAACGCCTTATTGACTTAACAATTGCAAAAGGCTCAATTATGCGCTAACAAAACATAATTAATTGCATGGAAAATGAACGAAAAAAGGAGGGCGGGAAACGAAAGGTACAAAGTGCAAATGGAAATGAAAAAAATACGCGTAGCGAATATAATACGGCCAACAAACGCTGCTGGAGGGAGAGGGCAAATAATTAGTTCTCTACATTGGCTAGCTAATTGCAAAAGTTCTTATCAGCACACTGTGGCTCTAAATTGGTAACCATATGGAAATGCGCGGGTGATTAGAAAAATTAAGAGGGGGAAAAACATCAAAGAAATTCTGAAAAATGATAATTAAGGCGAGCCAGCGTCACCCTCCTTAGAGGCAAATTAGTGGGCAAATAGAGACAGTTGAAGGTAAATAAGAAAATAAAATTGAAAAAATAACGAATAAATCACGAAATTAAATATTAATAAAATAAAAAAAATTAAATAAAAAGTAATAATAAAAATAAAAAAATAATATATATAAAAAATAAATTAAAATTAAATAAAAATTAATAAAAAAAAGGAAAAAAGGAAAAAAGTCAAAACTACAGAAAGTCAAATAATTAATTTAAAATAATTAAAAATTAAAATAAAAACTAGAAAAGCATAAATAAAATAAAATTAAATTAAATAATATAAAGAAGAAAGGTCGTTAAAAATTAAATTCCTTGCGGTTAGGCCACTCTAGATGGCTACAAAATTGGCCTTTTTTGAGATTTTTTTTCGGGAAAACTATTAAATAAATCAGACTATTGACAAAAGATATTTATTATACATATAATTAACTGCTTATAACTATTTATTAAGAAAAATTAATTTAAAAATGACAGTTATACAGCGTTCTCACTGGAATGTCTCCATTTATTTCGGGAACCACACGGCCGGACACACAGCTGCTGTAATTTTATTTTTTATTTTAATAAGTTGTTGAACGGTTTCCGCTTGTAAATATCAATAGATACAGAAGTACATGGGAATTTTTCAATATATGCATTTTTGACAAAATAAAAAAAATAAAAAAGTAGCAATTTGGTCTAAAAAATTGTTCGAAATTTGTTAAAAAAAAAAAAAAAAACTATGCAAGATAAAAAAAAATCCAACGTACTTCTGTAGATGTTGTCAAAATTTCAAGTGAATCGGTTGTAAATTGTTTGAGTTATGTATGTTTCCGGCCAACTTGAAAAAATCAGTTTTGAGATAAACGCGTTTAAAGTTTTGAGTATGCCTTAACGACTGTAATAGAAACTTCAACTAGAGAACGAAAATGTGACATTTAGAAATTTTTATCTGTCATAATCTTACGGCATAACATTTATGAAATCATAATGTTTCATTTGAAAGAAAGAAAGAAAATCGATTTTCCGAAAATTCTAGAGTGGCCTAAGTCCTTAAGGAAAAACACTGCGAAAAATTTTTATAATTTTTTCAAGTCAAGACAACACGTGATGATTTATGTAGAGTAGATGATACAAATTTTGTAAAGTAAACTATACAAATCTTATGTATAGTCATTAAGAAATAAACCAGAACAAAATAAAATAAAATAAATTATAAATAAAAATTAAAAGGTAAAATAAAGATAAAAAAAAAAATAAAAATTTAAATAAATCAAAAATAATAAAAAAAAAAATTTAAAAAAAATAATAAAAAAATAAAATAAATAAAAAATAATAAAAAATAAAATAAATCAAAAATAAAAGAATTAAGTAAAATAAAATAAAACAACAGCAACATAAAGTGGAATAAAATGCATTAAATAAAAAATAAAATTAAAAAGTAAAATAATAATAAATAAAATTTAATAAAATAAAAAAAATTACATGAAATAAAATACTTTAAAACAAACTAAAAATTAAATGAAACAAACAAAACAGAATATAATAAAATTACATAATAATAGTCGAAATAAAACAAAAATAAAAATAAATAAATAAAATAAGGAAAACTATAAAAAAATTTAAACAAAATTTAAATAAACAAAAAATAAAAAACAAATAAAATTAAAAAATAAGATAAAGGAAAGTAAAATTATACAAAGCAAAAGGAAATAAATAAATAAATATTTTCAAAAAAAAAAAATTAAATGAAATAAAAATAAATAAAATAAAAGAAAAGAAAAGCAAAATAAAATTAAATAAAGTAAAGTTAAACAAAAATAGACAAAACAAAGAAAAATTAAAATTAATTAAAATAAACTAAAATATTTAATTAAAAAAAAAAAAACAATAATAAAAATAAAAAAATAAAACAATAATATATTTAAATAAAATAAAACCAAAGAAAAAAATTAATTAAAATAAAATGCATGAAAAATAAATAAAATGAAATAAAGTAAAATAAGAAAAATATCAAATCAAAATCAGAAATAATATAATACAAAATAGTGGTCAAAATAAAATTAAAAAAAAAAGCAACAGCAACAAATTAACCAATTCGATCAAATTTCGACTTACTCTCCTCTGTACTAAAATACTTGCAAGTTTGGCAAAATGCTAAAAATAAATTTTGCTAATGTTTTTGCGAAAATATTAAACTGTTTGCCTTGAAATAGTGGCGACAGTTTAATGAACTTTGCAAAGCGAAATTCGAAATTCACAAACAAACAAAAAATAACGAAAAATAAAATAATTAAAAATTCACAAAAAAAAATAAAAATAAAAAATTTAAAAAATATAAAAATATAAAAATATAAAAAAAAAAATATAAAAAAAATTAAAAAAAAATTAAAAATAAACACAATAAAAAAAATTATAATTAACAATAAAAATAAAAAATAAAAGTACCAAAAAATTGGCAAGCAATATAATATGTATGCATGTACATATGTATGTAGTTGTTGGAAAAATCAAAAACAAGAATTAAGAGAGATTATAAATCGCTTATATTTATACACACAATAATATATCTATGCATGCCTACAGATACCCGCACACATTCAGAGCTACTAATTTATATGTAGTTAAGTAAATATTATTAATGCAAATCTCCACTTAAACAAATTGACACATTAAATTTTTTTTTTTGGGTTTTTTTTTGCAAGTTTAAAATTTGTTTGCCATTCAAATTTGACGTCACTTTATCAGCTATGGCTTTATATATACATTTACTATCATTTTATATATTTACTATCAAAAAAAAAATATTTTTTTTTTCAAAATAATTTACACAAAAATTCCAATAACTTGTGCGCCGAAAAATAATTAAATTAAATTGTAAAAAATTAATAATTTTAATTGATTGAAATTAAATAAATTAGTTTTTAGAAAAAAAAAATTTTAATTTCTGTAACAAATTTTAATAAATTATTTTATAGTTTTTTATAAAAAAAATGCTAAAATTTGCTAAATAGCTTTTAATTTTGAAATAATGTATTTTAAATTTAATTTTAATTAATTATTTGTAAGCAATAAAAAAAGTTCAAAAATTTAAAAACTGTTTTTTTCGCAGTTTTTAAGCAAAGGCAAAGGCAATTTGGCGCACAACTACGTTGACAAGCTGCTTATCAACTTCAATATTTTTTTCAAAAGTTTTTTTTTAATTTTTATACAATCACATGCTTTGATTGATTATATTCTTTTTTTTTTTGCTAAATGAATAAGCAAATATAAGAAGAAGAAAATGCAAAATAAGCCATAAAAATGTGCATATATCTAGCTGCATATGTGTCACTCCAGAAATATGTATATACATTGTATATATATATACATATATATATATATATATATAAATTCAATTGAATGTTTAGTTGCAAACGTCGTCAAAAAAAAAAGCCAGCACTTTGTAGGTATAAAATAGCGAGGACTCAAAATTCTTATGCACAAATGCATGCGCATGTATGTATGCACCACTTGTGTGTGTTTTTATAAATAAATAAGCAGCTATTTACTGTTACTTGCGCAAAAAAGCACCAGCTCAAGTTAATTTAGAGTAAATTTTAATTTCCAATTTAAAAAATAAAATAAATTAAATTATAATAAACACAAATGAGGAAGTATATTGCAAAAGTTTCCAACAAAAAAATATATATCAAATGTATGAATTGCTTACGCGTCGCCAAAAATAACTTGAAAGTAAATGGCAAAAAGAAAACAAAACAAACAAAAAAGCTTGCTCGCATTTAATCTGGCAAATTGCAAATTACAAACATACATACATACATAAAAAATTCCATTTAATCAAGTTATTGACGTACCTACATATGTATGTATGTGCATACAGAAATTTACATTTAGTGATTACCGGCAACCCTGAGCAGCCCTTTGACAATGGAATTAAATTAATGCGATTTTTTTTTCTGGGCAAAAAGCAAAAATGCCGAATCGAATTTGAATCAGCTAATTAGGCGTTGGTTGGAAATAGGTTGAAAATAAGGTGAAAGATAATAGCAAAAAAAAAAAGTAAATTAAAATATATCGAAAAAAATATTATAAAAAAAAATAAAAAATATAATAATGAATAAATAAAAAGTACAAAAAAAACTTTAAAAAAATTAATAAAAATTTAAAATTTAATAAAAATATATAAAAATCAACAACTAAAAACAAAACAAAAAATAAATAAATAAAAATAATAAATAAATAAGTTAATTAAATAAAAATATACAACAAAAAATTTTAAAATTACAAAAAATACCAAGAAAGAGTTAGCAGTTGTTAGAAATAAAAATAAAATTTTTTAAAAATTAACAATACTATATATACAAATTAAATTAAAAAAAAAATATAAATAAAAAATATAGAAATAAAAATTATAAAATATATATACATAAAAGTACAAAAAAGGAGAATAAAGTGTTTGCAGTTGCTGTAAATAAAAACAAATATGTTTAAAAAAAACATACCAAAACTATAAAAATTAAAATTAAAAATTAAAAAAAAAAAATTAAAAAAAATTAAAAAATAAATTTAAAAAAAATTAGAAAATTTGTAAAAACAAAAAATAAATTAAAAAATTTATATGATATTTAATTAATAAACTTTGCAAAAATTTAAAAAAAAAACTTAAATTTAAAAAAAGAAAACTAAACCAAAAAAAAATATTAAAAAATAAATAAAAATAATAAAAAGAAAAAAATTTGCGGTTGTAAGAAATAAAAATAAATATTAAAATCGAAAAAATAAAAGCAAATTAAAAACAAATATAGTTCAAGAAAATACAAATAAAATGTAAAAATAAAAAAATTAAAATTATTAAATAAAAATTTTAAATTTAAAATAAAAAGATTGAAATTAAAAAAAAATATAAAATTAACTAAAATAAAAATTATTAAAAATAAAAAATAAAAATAAAAATATATTTATAAAAAAATAAACCATTTATAAAGAATATTAAAAAAATTAAAAAAACTTATAAAAAAATAAAAAAGCAGAAAATTTATTTTAAAAAAATAAAAAAAAATTAAATAAATAAATTTATAATAAAATAAGCAAATCATAAAAAAAATTGAAAATATAAAAAAAATTATAAAAAAATAAAAAAAAGTAGAAAGTGTTTGCATTTGCTAAAAATAAAAATAAATAAAAATTATAAAAAAAAATTTAAAAAAATAAAACTAAAAATTATTAAAAAAAAAATAAAAATAAACAGAAAATATGAATAAAATACATAAAAATTATGCGAAAATAATATTATAAACAAACGAAAATACGAAGTGTAATAAAATTTGCAGAAACACCACCAAAGACAAAAAAACCGACAACAATGAAAAACAAAACTGCATAAATATGCGGCTAAAGAACAGGTTTTCAGTTACTGTAGACTTCTTCGATTTTTTTTTCATTATTCTTTTCTGTTTTACTCCTTCACTGTATCCAATTTTTCATTGTTTTCTTTTATTGGTTATTGTCTCTTTAATGTATAAAAAATGAAAGTAAATGCCGAGTTGAAATTGGGCATGTGTCTGTATGCAATTGTATTTTTTTTCTAGGAAAATCCTCATAATTGTTGGACATTTTTAATTGCAATTTTTTTGTGTACAAAACTATATTTTCAAATATTCTCGCTGAAATTTAAATACTATAATACAACACAGCTCATACAAATCTACATATACCTACATTTATATGTATAATGTTTTTTTATATGTTAAACAAACTTCTCGGTACTCACCAATTAATCTTTCAAAAGTCATATAAAATAAGTAACTCCCCTCCTTGGGGTGCGCAAAATGATTCACACGAAACTCAAAAAAGAGTATCTCGTCCAATGGTATAAGCCAACTATATGAGATGGAAACTTAAAACTCAATTAAGTTGATTTTCTCCCACAATTTTTGTTATTTTAGACACGTATTATGTATGGTAAACTAGAGTATCTCTGTCACCCACAACTGAGTTATCAATTACAAAAATATGTTGCTGTTGATCCAAATTGTTGTTTTTGTAGTTGTTGTTGATTGATTGTGATTGCGAATCAAACGAAAGCAAACAAATCAAAATAAAAGAAAAAAATTCAAAAAAGAATTTTGCCGAATTCGTATACTATGAATTGTTTTGTTGCTTTATGATGAGTTGCTGCGTAGTGCAATATCCGGTTTTGGCTCCAAAGTTGTTATAAAACTGGATTATTTATTTATCCGCAAATAAAAACGTCGTCGTCGTCGATGCTCCACACAAAAAAAAAACGCTGTGTCGCTACTCTCGCTTTAATGATACATAGGGAGACACTCTCTGCCACGTGAAGAGTTGCTGCTGGCGCTCTGGTTAGAAACACTAAAAATCTGCTAAATTGATACGAAGCGTTTCAACTGCAAGTAAATACATAAATATTATTGCAAATGAGTACATCCACATACATATGTATTTAATACTTATTTTATTGTGTTCCATATGCATATACATCCAAACATATATAAATATGTGTATGTATATACTATATATAGTGTAAGTGGTGAGGTATAAACTTATGTACTTCTTTGTTGCGTATTTTTACGTATTTGTGCATTATACTTATTGAAAAAATGTCTAAATTGAGACAATTATTTATTAAAACCAATATTCTATGCTTATAAGGTATGAATTTTGCACGTGTGTACCCAAATTGTATTACTGAGTGTAACTATAACGATGAAGAAGACTATTTGCTTGTCTAAATATATACATATACATATGTATTTTGGGGCTATGTATTCCATACTTGTACTGCGAATGAAATTTCACAATTTCTTACGTTTTTTTTTAGCAATTGATTGTAAAAAGAAATTATTTTGCTGACGTAATATGCCAATTTTAAATCTTTTATATTCAAATTAAGTAAAAATCTTGCGAAAAATACACTCATCATCTACATATATATAAATGTATGTATTTATGTGCGCACGCATAGAGATATAGTACGTATCAGCGCACATGGGCAAATCCGCCACGGTGCAAAGATGGTGGACGACATCAAACCGATTATCAGGCGGTGGTGGTGGTGGTGGAGATGGGTCATTGGCAACTAAAACTGTAGCAATTTTCACAAGCAAGTTTTACACGAATTTATATTTTTTACCCCAAATTCAGAACTTCACTTTAACCACAAAATATTGTACATACACATCACAAATTTATAAGCCGTTGAAAAATATAATTTACCTGCTAATTTTTACAAAAAATATTTTGATATTTTGCGTATAAAACACTCAGAAATTTTGCTCTGCGATTCAATTATGTATCTTCAACTTTTGCTGTTGCTGATATAATTTTTTGTCCTACTTAATCAATCATCTACCATGAATTTCATTTTATTCAATCAGCTTGACAGCGCAGTGTTGCATGCGCGTTATCGATAAAAGTCAACGATAATTTGGTTAATTTTTCCGTGTAAATTTTATTAAAATTTATAATAAATACTAAAACAAGATTGTTTGCGCTTCTTTAGCGAAATGATACGCCCAGATCTGTTTTTCAATTGAACCAAAAAAAATTTCAGATAGTATAACATTTACGGGCACGCTACGAACCGCAGAGCTTTTCACGATGTGGTCTTATACATACGTAATATCCCAGTCAGGCGACTATTCCGATTGGGTCACTCCTCAGGTAGTCTCAGTTAGACATCCTAGAGAGGTACACCCTTCATAAACTTAATATGCTCTCTTCTTTAAATTTCCCACCCAGCAGACGCATCTAAAATATCTAGATTGACGTGTTGGATTTGGTTAAGAATTTTCCAGCTTGGGATTTTGTACCGAAGTTTCCTTCTGGCTAGAACATACTCAGCCTCATCAAAGTTACTTCGTTACAACTGGCGCCTGGAGCAGAGACTTTAAAATAATAAAAAATATACAAACCGAAAAAAAAAATCTGAATATTTCTTACGAAGAAAATAAAAATGGGTGTATTATCTCAGCCGAGATGAGCAGTTAAGGGACGCAGAAAAGTTCGGGCTCGAAGACCATGGAACAGTGGAATAACTACGTTTTATTGCGACACAAAGCGGAAGAGCAGACTTGTTTTACAGAGCTGGAGCGACATACGCGGCTTAGAGTAACATTGGAACCGGCAATGCCAAGAGAAAACAAGGAATCAATCGACCTTATCGAGAATGCCCGACGGACGTTCCTCACACATACATACCACGACTCACAAGCACAATCAGATTTGCTTTCGCCAAGAATATCAAATCTGCGTGAAACGAAATGAATTTAGAAGTTTTGAGGTACTGGTGGAGCTCGTGGAAGATTTAGAAAACCTACCCGCCGAAGAATAGCCATTAAGGCCAACAGCGCGACCATTTGTTTATGCTGTGACGACAAATAGAACTCTTATCAGTTTAAGAACATAAATGAGGGTTAGGCAGAGTGCTGCAAGCTTCTCCACCATATGATTTTTAGTTAGCCCTAACCTTCAAAAGACGTGTGTATAAATTTGACAGCTGTCGGATCATTAGTTTGTGTATTATAGCATTTTGAGTGAAGCAACTTTTGTTAATGTGAAGAAAATGTATAAAAACGAATCTCGCGTGTTGATAAAATAATGCTTTTTGAAGAGAAAAAATACAGTTGAAGCAAAAACTTGGCTTGATGATGAGTTTCCGGACACTGCCCCAGGAAAATCAACCACCAAGGATTGGTATGCTAAGTTTAGACGTAGCGAAATGAGCAGCGAAGACGTTAAACGCCCAAAAATCCACAAAACAATTTTGAATGATCATAAATTGAAATCGAGTGAAATAGAAGGCACTCTAAAGATATCAACTGTATCGTTACATCATATCATTCACGAATATTTGGGTATGAGGACGCTCTGTGCAAAGTGAGTGCCGCGCGAGCTCACGTTTGACCAAAAATCAGGACGAGTTGATGATACGGAGCAGTTTTTAGAGATGTTCAAATTGTTTTTGCGTCGATATGTGACAATCAATGAAATATGAAAGCCATCACTTCACTCCGAAGTCCAATGAGCAATCATGCGTGTGGACTGCACACGATGAACCGGCTCCAAAGCGTGGAAAATCGCAACAGTCGACTGGCAAGATTATGGCATCTGTATTTTGGGATGAGCATGGAATAAATTTCATTGGCTAACTTGAAAAAGGAAAGACCATCCATCAACAGCGATTTTTATATAGCGTTATTGTACCGTTGGAAGGACGAAACGGCCGCATTTGAAGAAAAAGAAAGTGCCGTTTCACTAAAACAAAGCACCGTGTCACAAGTCAGTGAAATCGTTGGTAAAAATCCTTGAATTTGACTTCGAATTGCTTCCACATCCAACGTATTCTCCAGATCTGGCCCCCAGCAACTATTTCCTGTTCTCAGATCTCAAAAGAATGCTCGCTGAGAAGAAATTTTCGTCGAACCAAGAGGTGATTGCCGAAACTGAGGCGTAATTTGAAGCAAAGTACAAATCATACTACAAAAATGGTATCGAAAAGTTGCAGGGTCGCTATATTCAGTGTTCAGGTCGGGGACTTTTCAATTGTTGACCGTTGTAAATTTAGAAATTGTTTTGTTTTTTTCTTTTAATTTCAACATATTTATGTATTTATTTACATTATTTCACTCGCATTGAATTGCAAGCCGTTATTTACTGATTTAAGCAAATATGATTATTATATATATAATTTAATTTATATGTATAACTATATGTGTATAATATACTTTTTATTGTTTTGTTTTTCTAGTATTTTATTTTATAACTGCACATAATTATATTATACATACTAATACTAACACTAATAATGCTAGTCTTTGATTTTCTTTACTTTTTTTTTTACTATAACTATTTAAGGGAATACAGTAAAAAATAGTTTAATTAAACGAAAAAAAAATTACTTACGACCTTGAAATATATATAAATTAAATAATTTAATTGATTTTTCTTGTGTATGAAATATGAGGGAAAATTAAAAAAAATATATAAAAAAAGGTTAATGAACTTAAATTCAATCCATAAAACGGATTAATGTAATTAATGTATTTGAAAAAGATATTTTTTTCGAAGTTCCTCTATAACAGTAACTTAGTATGAGCGATTGTCAGACCAATTCGAATGTGTTGTAATGACTTTTGCCGAGTATTTGGTAAGTTTTTCAAAATTTTCTTTGTTAAATTGACGTTTTTTTGATTTAATTTTTTTTTTTTAATAATATTTGAATTTTAACATACATAACTCTTGTTAGAAAATCTAAATTCTGTTTGCGCAATTTCATTGTTTTTTTTTTCTTTTCTTTTTTTCTTCAGCATTCAGTCAGTATGTACAAAACCATTTGGAAATACATAAAAAATTTTGTTTCATATTAAATATTTTTTGCTGGATTTTTTTTTTGTAAGTACAGTAATTTAAAAGTTTTTTTTTTAAATAGACCGAAAGCCTAGAGTTCATATTTTTTCTTCTTTTAGAGTTATTTTTTTAATTATATATTTATTTATTTATTTATGATTAATGCTTTATTATCCTTTTTTTAATTTTATTTATTTTTATTTATATTATTTTTTATCTATATTTTTTTAAATTTCATTTTTTTGTAATTCATATAATTTTTGGTTCATTTTTTTACTTATTTATATGTATATAAATATATTGTTTATTTTTTATTTACTTATTTAATTTATATATATATATATATATATATATATTTTAAATTTTTTATATTTTTAATTTTTATTTAGTTATTTAGTTCTTTTATTTATTTATTTTTTTTTTAATTCTCTTAATTTTATATTTTTTATATATTAGTTTGTAATTTTTTATATCTGATTTTTTCTATTTTTATTTTATTACATTTTTATTTAATTTACTTTACTAGTATTTTCTAATTATTTAATATTTTTTTTATTAATTTTATGATTTTAATTTTATATTTATATTATTATATATTTTTTATGATTTTTTTTTTTTTTGGTTTTATACATATATATAATTTTCTTTTACTTTTTATTTATTTTATAATATTTTACTGTTATATTATTTCTATTTAATTTTTTTTTCGACCTTTTTTTCTTTTTTGTTAATTTTTTTATATTCCTTTATTTTTTCTTTTCATTTTTTATTGTTAAATAAATTTTTTTTTGATTTTTTTTTCTTTTTTATATGTTTTTATTTGTTCTTTTTAATTTTATGGAGTTTTTATTTATATTACCTTACAATTATTTTTTAATTGTTAAAAATTTTAATTGATTTTATTAGTTTTTTCTCTTTTTTTATGGTTTTATTAATTTAATTTAATTTTTTTACTTTCCTAGTAGTTTCTAATTATTTAATATTTTTTATTTATTTTATTATTATCTTTTTTAATTTTTTTTAGTTTTAAATATATAATTTCTTTTTGCTTTTTATTTATTTTATAATATTTTACTTTTATATTAATTTTTTATTTTATTTTATTTATATTGAATTGTGTTAAATTTTTTTGTTTATTTTTTATTTATACTTTCTATTTATTTATTTAATTTTTATTTATTTATTTATTTCATTTTCTATTTATTTATTTTATTTTCTATTTATTTCTTTTTTTTTAACTGTTAAATTAAAATTTTCGTCTTTATTTTGATTTTTATGTTTTATTTTATTTTTTCAATTTTATGAATTTTTTTAATTATTTAATATTTTTATTTATTTTATTATTTTTATTTTCTATTTTAGTTTTATAGATATAATTTATTTTTATTATTTTATATTATTTTTATCGCATTTTGCTTTTATATTTTTTATATTTATTTCTTTTTTATCTATTTTTTTGTTTTTTTTAATTTATTTATTTTATTTTATTTTTTTATTAAATTTTTTATTATATAATTTCTCTGTTTTTATATTTTTTTATTTTTAGTTACTTTACTTTCTATTGATTTATAATTATTTGATTTTCTTATATAATTAATTTTATTTAATCTTTCTTTTTGTTATGAAACGAAATTTGATTTCTTATTGAATTTGGTTTAAATGGCCGAACGCAAACGAATTTTTTTTTTCAAATGCATATGTATGGAGTTGCTTAAGTTACTAATTAGTGCTTTTTTTCACTTACTGAACGCTTATTTAAACTAAATTCACTATTTTACTGTTATACTAAAGTTATACAGTCAATTTTACGTGCTATGGAGTACCTTCTAGGTAACAATTGAAATTGGATTTTTCTATTTTTTTTTTCTCATTTGTTAACGCATTTGCATTTTCTCAGTTTTTTTCACTTCTTTTTTGTATTATTTTTTAAATAATCAAACAGTTAGTTTTCTTTTGGATATATTGAGAAGAAATAGTTTTTTTTTTTGGTAAGCACCCTTTTACAGTTTTGGATGCGTTTTTTTCTTTTTTTTTTTGACTTTTACTAAATTTACATTTCAGTTCTTTTGTATTTCTTTTTGTTTTTGTTTTTGTTTAAACTTATTTAATTTGTTTAGTTTTAGTTTGTGGTTTACAGGGCGTTGTACATTCTCATATCGCTGCGAATTGAATTGAAAACTAAAATTTTCGAAATTTTGCAAATAACATTACTGTGTACATATATTATGTACATATATATATATATAAATTTCAATATTCAATATATATATATGCATATATGTATGTATTACAAAAGATAGTCTTGAACATTCTGTGTAGCATACATATATGTATGTATATATCTCACTTTCAATATGAAGTGAAGTGAAGTGAATATATTCGATAATTTGCAATAGAAAGAAATGTACAAACGACACAACATATATTATACAACTTATAAAAAACAACAATAAACTAAAATTATTTAAATTAATTTAACAACAAAATGAGCAAAATAGCTTGAACTCAGGCATAGCAACTTCAGTCAGTCACTCATTCATATCAACACAAGTCTCCCCACCACACCACACCATCAAGCATTGCAACTTCACGCCGCCTCTTGCTACTAACCCCTCGCTATGGGTTTTTATATCGCACGCCCGTGTAAACTTCAAAATGTTTCACCGCCCGCATACCACGGATGTATCCAGGGCGTGGACGGTGGCGGCGTTGGCGGATAGATAGTCGGCGAGGGTAAGCCATGCGTGCCCGCTCCGATCGCAGCGCTGGGTGGTTGCAAGTGGTAGGGGTTGGCCGCGATGGCAGCTGC
This sequence comes from Neoceratitis asiatica, assembly GCA_030068015.2. NCBI lineage: Eukaryota > Metazoa > Arthropoda > Insecta > Diptera > Tephritidae > Neoceratitis > Neoceratitis asiatica. Next base: position 94,849,385 of record CM061525.1, on the reverse strand, counting down.
TGTTGGTGGTGAGAAGAGCGATGACGCGTGCGCTGCTGCTAAGGCCGCTGATGATGCCGCAGCTGCTGCGCTCAACTTATGTGCAGTACCCGCCGCCGCTGCCGCCGCCGCTGTTGTTGACGATGATGCTGAGCTGGCTACCGATGCGGCGGAGGCGTTTGAAGAGCTGCGATGTTCACCAGCTGCTGCTGCTGCCGCTGCGGCGCTAAAGAACGACATGAAATCATTAGCGGCTACTGCAGCTGCTGTTGGCGCCGCTGCCGGCGTTGCGGCGTTTGCACTATTATGTTGTTGTTGTTGTTGTTGCTGCTGCTGCTGTTGTTGTTGTTGTTGTTGGCTTCCGCGTCCATAGCGATTAGTATCGGCGTTGCGCGTTTGCTTCTCCGCTGCGGCACGCGCTTGCTTCTCTGCATGCGCATTCGCCACTGTACCGCTGCCGGCGCCCAACCAATCGAAGGGATTGGCAAACGGATTGACCGCGGCTAGCGTGGAGGAGTTAGCGCTCAACGGTGGACTAAGCATGGTCGCGGCGGCGGCAGCAGCTGCTGCTGCGGAGCCGCACAAAAAGTTATAAGCGGCTGCGCTCTCCGCAGCGGCCAACTGTTGCGCGGCGGTGGTGGCGGCATGACGCGACGAGGAGCTGCCGCTCTTCGAAGACGACAATGACGAGGAGGAAGTGCCGTTGCTGGCGGCTTTCGTGGCTGACCCCTGGCCAGTGCTGCTGCTTTGTTGATAATGCTGTTGCTGTTGCTGTTGTTGCTGTTGCTGCTTCTGATGCTGCTGTTGGGCCTGTTGGTTGTGATAGTGTTGGAGTTGTTGTTGTTGGCGGTTGTGGGAGTACAACATATCAAGCGAGTGCGGGTGTGTGTATGTATGTGGTGGTGGTGGTGCTAGAGGCGCTGCTGCATGTGTGCTCAGCGGCGCATGCATAGCGGCGTCAGCGACACTTTGTTGCAGTTGTTGGTGCTGCTGCTGCTGCTGTTGTTGTTGTTGGTGTAGATGTGCAATTGCCGCATTCGCGGACGTGGTTGTTGCTGAAGATGACGATGAAGACTTGTGTTTCAATTGCTGCTGCTGCTGCTGCTGCTGCTGCTGTTGTTGTTGATGTTGTTGCTGAGCTTGCTGTTGCAATTGTTGTTGTTGTTGTTGTTGTTGTTGTTGTTGTTGTTGTTGTTGTTGTATATGTTGTGCTCCCCAACCCATTTCCTAGCTTATGCGCGAACGCTTCGAATGCGGCTGATCCTGGTTTCGAGTCATAAACAATAACTGTTTCATGTACTTCATGACGTCACGAACTTGCACCAACGGTATGTTCTCATTATGCGTACGATCATTCTCCATCAGCACCTGAAGTTGACGCCTAAAAAAAAAACAAAAAGACAAATAATTAATAAAGACTTAATCACAGCAGAGCTAGCGCGCCGCCCGCCACTCACCGATTTCCCTTGTACAGCTCTACGCCGAGAGTCTCGAAGAGCACCTTGCAGTTCTCCAGCGATTCGTGTGGGAAGAAGTTCTTTTGGAAGTCGGTTAGCGTCATTAGCTGTTCGGACTCATTGAATGCCTTCATATTGATACACGGCACCAGACGTGTGTCCACGTAGACCTTTTGCACCTTGTACGGCTGATTGCCCATGTTGCTCGCTGCACGCTCGTACTGTTGCAATTCCGGTATGATCGAAAGTCGTTGCACGCTATTCGCCGCCGCTGCTGCGGCCATCGCCGCATGTCGTTGCAGGTGCATACTTGCTGAATTCGAATTCGCCGACGAACTGCCGGACGAGCGGCCATTTTGTTGTGCATGGTGTTGGGCAGCGGCAGCTAGGAGTTGTTTTTGCTGTACTGCAGCAACTGCCGCCTGGTGGGCCGCTTGGTGGGCCTCTTGTTGCTGTTGTAGGAATGCGGATGCAGCTTGTACCGACCTTCGAGGGGAAGATAAATCGATTACTTCCATTGGTGGCGTATTCTGATGGTGATTTTGACTGTGAGGTTGGGAGTGGTGGTGGTGGTGGTGCTGTTGTTGGTGATGGTGGGAGGTGGAGGAAGAGGAGTGGTGGTGTTGGTGTTGGTGGCTATTATAGTGTTGGCCGGTATAGTGACCACCGCCGCCACTTTTGCTCGACCCGCCAGACGACGCACCGTGCGTACGCGTGGGTGATGGCGACGGCGTTGAAGTAGAATTGGAGGTGGAAGGTGAGGGTGGTACATGCAATGCCGTCGCCGCGCTAGTAGAGCAAATTACACTCTTCTGACGCCCACTACCACTACTAACCGCCGTTGTGGAGGACGAATGCGGTGCATGCGCATATTGGGCGGTCGCGGCGGGTATGTGTGGCGTAATTGTGACATTCGGATTGGGCACAATGGATAGCGATGGCGCCGGCGATATGGGCGGCGACATAAAAGGCACAAAATTTTGCGACGAGTTCGTCTGTATGAACGTGGACAAGTCAGGATTGGAGAGTACCTTCTGCACCACCGCTTTCATCTCATCGGTCATTTTGAATTTCTTTTCAAAATCCTCAAGAGACGCCGTGGAATTCAATGGCACGGTAGTGGTGCCGGTAACAGAAGAAGACGATGAACACGCATGCCGTGTAGCAGTGTTTGCGCTACCGGCAACACTACGCTTACCACTCGGCGACACATCCGCCACACCGGTCACTGATATTAGCGGTGGCACTGTCGGTTTCGTAAACTGACCATTCGACGACGACGACGACGACGTACTACTCTTGCCACTATGCTTATGCGGATTGTAATCCAACATAGTTTTCAAATCCGTATCCAACGGTAGTGAGGGAAAGATTGGAAAGGCGGGAGGTGGTGGTTTTGTTATATTAACACTGCCAACGCTGCTGCTACTTGAACGATCAACGCTACCACCACCAGCAGACGTGGTGGTATTTGCAGTACTCTTGATTTGCTGTGTAAGCAGCAGACGCTGTGTGGGCGTCAATTGATTCCAGAATGCCAAATCGGCGGCGGCAGTGGAGGGTAAATTGAAATTATATAAATTGGCTGAATTGGGGGAGGCAGCCGCGGCGGTGGCGGTGTGCATATGGGAGAGGGGGGCATGGTTTGGATTTGGTAAATGTATGGCAGCCGGAGCGGCGGCGGAGGAGGAGGAGGAGGAGGAGTAGGGGGAGGAGGCGGAGGAGGAGGAGGAGGCAGTGGTGTGTCGTTGTTGCTGTTGTGTTTGTTGTTGCAGCATAGTTTGCTCGACATTTGACCTAGAAACATTATATATAGAATATTTTTGTAAGTTTTCACGTCGTACGCTTGTGCGTTGTGCATTGTTTTGTTGTTTTTTTCGTTTCTCTTCTTCTTATCAGTGAATTTTTTTTTCGATTTATTTACAAAATTGTATATTTTCAAATTTAATTGCAAATTTAGTTAAACTTTTTTTCTTCAAAGCGTACTTTTTTTTTTTTTTTTTTTTTGATTGGAATTTTATTCTTGAACATGAGATGCTTACTACTTCTGATGATTTTGCTTGGTTTTTATACATTTTTATGAGCTATTTTATTTTTCTCTTAATTTTTTTTTTTTAGAATTTTTACAAACATACAATAAGTTTGAAATTACGTAAATTTTCAATTTTGAACTTTTTTAGTACTTTTTTTTTTTTTTGCAACAAGTAAATATGTATTTTTAGTTTCGTTGTTTTTGTACACGCATTATTATTATATATAATGTATCTAGGGTAAAAAATATCTTTGAAACCTTGGTTTTGGTATTTATTGTTAGTTTCAATTACGAAAAGAGCCAGAGGTGGTGGTGGTGGTGGTGGTGGTGATGGTGGTATTTATTGGTGAGCAAGAGCAAGAGCGAGCTAAAATTCTCAGTGAACCATTGAAATTTGGGTAAGGATTTAGACTGGGGAATGAATTGGTTGTTTACGTTTACAATTGGCAGTAGAATAATTTTTCTTTTTTTTTGTGATACAGGGTGGTCGGTCTTTTCTTTGTAAATTAATTATTTGTTTTCAAAAATTTATGTTTTTCAAATATTGTAGTTCCTTTTAATTGCGTAATTACTTTGTATTCAAACAGCAATTACATGTACATATGTATGTATGTAAAACGATAATGATTTAATCAAAAAAAAAAAATTATAATTGTAGTAAAACAAAAATGCTAAAACGTAACAATTTCACTACAAAAAAAATACGAATTTCATTAAAAGCATTAAAAAAAATTTTCTTAGCAACAAGTTTTTTTTTTTTTTTTTAAGTTGAAAAAAAATGGCATTACTGTGTGTGCATATAGAGAAATTAATAGCGGAAAAAAATTAACTCATGCAAAAGACTATCAACAGTTGAAAATTCCTCATTAATTCATACACAAGTAGAGTAGTGCCACAGAGGCACAGCGTAGAAATAGGGTAAAGCTGAATTTTGCCCAAGGTCAGTCACTTAACATCCGTCGCCCCCTTTCAGTATGTAGCTAACTAAACGAAATTCTATATTAAGCATTTTGCCACTTTACCACTTTCAAGTTAACTTTCCGAATTTAAAAGGCACTATAAATCTCGCTAACAAGTGCTAGAACATTATTATTTCAAAAAAGAAAAAATTCAATTATTTGAAATCCCTATGAAAACAACAGAAACTGTTTACTACCACCCACAATGACGCACTACATACACATTTTGCTTGCCTTTCGCGCTGTGTACAGCTGATGGCTCACCGAAACTTGGCAGCACTTTTTCTCACGTGTCCTAACAGTCGTTGACTTTTGCCGGCAAAAGCGCAACTAAAAATGTATAAAATGCAAGAATTTGCACTGAATTTTTTTTTAAATAACGGAAATCCACGAAAATATGCAATAATTAATATGCAAAGCATATTAAACGCGAAAAAAAAACTAAAAGCAGAAATGATTGCCCGTTGTGATGCGCGCAACTCAAGGCGTCACGTGTTGCCTCATGTCTTATTTTCTTTAAATTAAAAGGCAATGGGAAATTGCGCAAAAGACAAAAAGTCACGCATTTTTCGTGTAGGTAAGGAAGTAGCAGAATTACAGCACAAAATTTGAAAATTAAAAGAAAAAAACGCTTAAAAAGCCAAAAAAATTTTTTTTTTGCAATTTACCTAAAAAAAAACTGCGCTCAAAACTTATTGTTCAACACAAGTTGCTAAAAGTAGAGCAGATTCTTTAAAAAGAAATTTATTTAATGCAACTACAACAATAACTAACCGAATAACATCTATATATGCATGTATGTATATACACGTACGTATGTATGAGAGAGAGAGAGAGGAGGGGTGAAAACGAATTTCGTTGTGTGAGAAAAAAGTAGTATTAAATAAAATGCGTGCACAACCACCAATTTTTTTTAATTTTTTTAATTTTTTTTTTTTGCTATAAAACAATTCAAAATTTGTATTAAATAATTTTTTTTTTAAATCTCAAAAAGGAATTTTTTTGTTTAAATGCAGAAAAAAAAGCAAAAACATATACAATTTTGTTGACTGGTGCATACTTTGTAAGAAAACTATTTGTATGTATATGTATGTATAGCAAATTGGCAATAGGCAACATAGTAGGTTTGTATGTATGTATGCGCGTATGCACCAATAGAACTTAAATTCGATTTTTTTTTTCTGTACCGTTTTTGTTTTTGAATTTAAATTTGTATGTAAAAGTAATCAATCATTAAACGAATTACAACTAAATTTGAAAAACACATTTTTGTAAACAATATGATTTTTGGTTTTTGTTAAGAAAACAACAAAAAAAAAACAGATAAACTTTTAGTCAAAACTCATTCGTGTACGAAGAAAAAGTATTAATTAATGTTTTTTGTTTTATAATAAACAATTATGCAGAATTTCAATTGTTTTTTTTTTTTTTTTTTTGTTCGAATTGAGTGTAAAAAAGTTTAAAAGTCTCGATACACAATAATTTGTTTTGTTTTCAATTTCAATTTTTTAAATGCTTTCATACTCACATATGGTTGGCGCTTTGACCAGCACCAGAACGCACTAATGGTGGCGGTGCATTCGCTTGATTGTGACTGTTCACCGGTTGCATGGAAAGCCCTTGATTATTGTATGCAGCATAGGCCGAACGATTGCCGAGCAGGATATTCTCCATTGGGCTGCGTTGATATTGAGCGGCGCGTGAGTTTGGATGTGGTTGTTGCGCCTGAAAGTATGCAAGGATTTTTTTTAATAAAAAATAGTCCTGAACGCTAAATATATAGTTAATCTTATATGAAAAAATGCTCGAAAAGTGATTTTAACCGTGTGCTAACCTATAAAATTCTTTCAGTTGTACCAAAAACCAAAGGGGATAGCTTAACTAGTAGTACCTGTCGAAATCTAAGCCACACGCATAATTTATCAATATTTTTAATATTTTTAATATTTTTTCATTTCATAAATCAATGCTTGTTATACAGAAATTAAGTGTTTATAATTAAAGGATGATCCAAGTAGAGGTACTTTTTTCAATCGCCTTTTTTTGACACAACACGTGTCAGTCGTGTCAAGCTGTCATGTTATTTTTGGTTCAGTATTGCTCGACATTTCATCATGGAAAGACATACACCTGAACAACCAACGTTTACGAATCATTCAACTTTCATTCATTACGATCATTCACTTACGGTCAACGAAATCGGCCAACACCCATCTTGAGACCCAGCCTTCATTATTGGATAATATTCGACCGAATAGACCACAATCCAGCACGCAGTGAAGAAAATGTAGCGGCCGGCCGTAGCTGAGAGTGTACACGGAGACCGTGGAGAGTCGATTCGGTGTTGTTTGCAGCGACTCGGACTGACGTATGGAAGGACTTGGTGCATTTTACGTCGAGATCTTAAATTGAAAGCGTACGAATACAGCTTGTGAAAGAACTGAAGCTGCTCGACCTTCCCAAGTGACATCGCTTCGTTCTATGGACTCTCGAAAAGTTCCAAGATCCCACGTTTTCGAGCCAAATTTTGTTCAGCGATGAAGCATATTTCTGGCGCAGTGGGTATGTAAACAAGCAAAATTGCCGCATTTGGGACGAAGAGCAACCTGAAAAGATTCAAAGCTGCCATTTCATCCAGAAAAAAACAACGATTTGGTGTGATTTGTGGGTCGGTGGAATCATCGGTCCTTATTTCTTCAAAAATGATGCCGGTAAGAACGTAACCGTCAATGGCGACAGTTATCCCGCCGTGATAACCGACTACTTGATGACTGAAATGGAAGCTCGTGATCTCCGCGACATTTGGTTTCAACAAGACGGCGCCACTTCCCACACATTGCATCAATCAACGGATTTATTGAGAGAACACTTCGGTGAGCAGATAATTTCACGTTTTGGGCCGGTCGCGGTCGTTTTAACACCAAGATCGTGTGATATCACACCGTTACGACTTTATCCTGTGGGGCTATGTAAAGTCTTAAGTCTATGCGGACAATCCTGCTTCGATTCAGGCCTTGGAGCAAAACATCGCGCGTATCATGCGCCAGTTACCAGTCGAAATGCTCGAACGAGTCAACGAAAATTGAACTCAACGGATGGACGATCCGGGGGGACGTAACCGCGTCCAACTTTTGAAAGAAATAATCTTCAAAAAATAAATGCCAAAGAATGTTCTTTCGAATGACATGAAACGGTGAAATAAAGAACAATAATAAATAGAAAATAATAATAAATTTAAAAAATGTTTATAAATTAAAAAATATATAAATAATAATAAATTAAAAATAAGAATTAAAAATGAATTATAATAAAAAAATAACAATGATAAATTGAAAAAAAAAAAAAAAAAACAATAAAAATAATAAATTAAAAAAAGTAATAATAAATAAATAAATAAATAATAATTAAAGAACACACAAACATATTGAAACTACCCAGCATGAAAGCAGTCGCAAAAACGGAATCACCAAATATACGAAAAGTTTTAGGTTACTTACATATGTACATACATACATTCAAAAAAAGCGCTGCATTTTCTATAGTATATGCGGCAACTTGTATCAGCAGCAAATAAAAAGAATAAATAAATAAATAAAAAAGAGGGGGGAAAAAAGAACCAAAAGTAGGTCAACCACATACAGGCAGTCGGGCATACAGGCCCACCACAAGCAACAGCATGATGCACTGGCATCCAAACTAAAGCGGGTTTAAAGTTTTTCCCACTGGCTTTATTAATCGAAATGCCAGCGAATACTAACGGTGGTTCTCCAACGTTGAGTTGGCCGCATGGCTGGGAAAGTGTGGTCTGTCCACACAGCAAATAAAACTTATGGCAAACAGGCAACATGGTTGTGTGTGTATTTAAGGGAGCCCGAGCTTACATATTGTACATACATACATAGAAGCACTGTTATATAAAGCAATGAATAGCTAGGAAATTAAGTGCGCAAGATAATTAATCGAAAATAGGAGCTCAAATAAATGCTCCATGATGGCATACGGTGAGGTGAAAAAAGTAATTCAACACCCTGCACAGTGCAATTCAAACAGATTTCATAATTTAATTTGTCCACATTTTTTGCATTTTTTTTGGAAAAGTGCAGAAATTACAACAACAGTGTGAGCGGAGGAAGTTATAGCTATTTCGGAAACCACCACGCTTTCTCAGCAGACCTTCATTGAGACACCCTAGCTCTTCGAATTGGATCCGCCATTTTTATTTTGACAAAATCGAAACAATCCGTTACTTTTTTCAATACAACCAACTCTTCAGAAATAAAATATCCAATAATTACAAACTTTTCGAGCATTTTACCTGCATTTAAAAAAAAATTATTTTTAAATTTTTTTGAAAACACAAAACGATGGAAAGAATCTCACCTGTGATGCCAACATTTGTGCATGTATCAACGGCTGTTGTTGCATCCAGCTATTCGTTAAAGCCTATATTATCGAATAATTCAGTAATTTAAGCGAAAATCATTTAAAGCACACCACGTCACGTCACAACATGAAAGAGAAAAGAAAATGCGAAAAATTTTCGCTTGATTAGCTTTTTTCAAAAAGTATGAATCAATCGTTTTCACTGATTGTTTGTTGTAGTTGTTGTTGTTGTTGTTGTATCGCACCTGCACTGTCGCCAGAGTGGCATTTGAAGGATGCATCCGCTGACCGGTCTGCTGTTGTTGCTGTTGCATTGCTGCAGCAGCCGCCGCGGCTGCCGCTGAAGATTGCTGCGCATATGCATTGGCGCCACGTTTCAGCATTTGTTGTTGTTGTGCGGCAACCGCCGCCGCAGCAGCGTTTTGTTTTTGCAATAAATTTGATTGAGACATGACTTTTGGCGGTGGTTGTGTGGGCTGCCGCGTCCAGTTGACCGAATTATTTGCATTGCTGCGATTGCCAATGAGAAGATTTGAGTCCACCACTTTGCTGGGCCAGTAGTCTTCGAATTCAGTGCCATTAGGAAAATAGCTTTTGATATCCGTCAACGAAATGACTGCGACATTTTCGCTGGAGAACAATTCATTACGTATACCCTGCACTTTACAGCAAAACTTCAAATATGCCAAATCCCAGCCGGATAGGTAATCGGCTTTCTGTTTGAGATTCTCCGTTTCACCTTCGAAATAGAATAATGGCACCACCTGCTCATTGTTGCGCACCGTATATGGCACAACCGACTCTTTGTTGATGCGTATAAAACCGCATTTCTCCGACGGCGATTTGCTACCCGAAATGAGCTTGCGATAGCAAATATCTAGGAACTGATAGAATTTGGTAGCGTCCGATAAACGCACAACCAAATCTTTTTGTGTGAACATGTCGCGTCCAAATTCACCATCACAGTGTTTGATATTGATTTCAATTAAAAGTCTCGACTCAGCCTCTGTTATATAATAGCTGCGCACACACGTACAACTCGAGTATATATCCGGATGCAAACAATTGAGATATTTTCCCAATAATTTCATTTCAATCATGCGTACCGAACAATATTTCTCTTGTTGTCGAAATATATACGGAATGTACGTCTTGCCAAATGTCGTCCAACCGAAATGTCCCTTCTGTGACTCCTCATCACAAGGCGGTTTCTTATCACTGCTGGCATCGGTGCCACCACCGCCACTACTACTGCTGCTACTCGCATTGCCATTTTGTTGTGTACCATTGCGTCCACTAGTAGCACCAGCACCATTGGTGGCGGCGCCCGCAGTCGTGCCATTTGGTAGTTTCTGCTGTCGCGTCAAATAATTCAATATGTTCGCTTGGCCGTTGTTCTGATTGCTGTTGTTCATTGCTTGCATAGCGCCCACTTGTTGTTGTTGCTGGCGTGTGGCAAGCTGTGCAGCCTGTTGCTGTTGTTTAGCCAAAGCGGCCTTTTGTGTTTCCATCATCTTTTCGGCCAGCATTTGTATTTCCGCATCATCGGCACGCTCCTGCTTCACCGGTGCGCTCCAATTTGAACCGATGCTGTTGCCATGTATCGGCAGCGGTTGGCCATTGGCGCCAATCACGCTGATTATTTGTATATCAGCGGCAGCGGACATTGTGTTGTGGTTTGTTGTTTTTTGTTTTTGTTGCTAATATTTGGCTTTTGTTTGTATTGTTGGTATGTAAATATATATATTTATAGCGAAATTATATGCGCGAACAAACGTTTTGCTTTTTTTTTTAATTTTTAACTGTCAATTTATTTCTTTTGCTAATCACAATGTGACAGCGATTGACAAGCATGGGAGCTTTTAAAAAAAACACAGGGTTACTATGGAAGGTGTGCGTAGTTATTAATTTAATTAATTTATTTATTTGTGGTTTGGAACATTGTTTCTCTTTTTATTTTTGGAAACCATTGGGATTAGCACTGCTAATAAATATTTTATTTATTTATGTGCTTGAACTTATCGATAATTTTTTCTGCTGCTTAAGGATATGCACAAATCAATTATTTTGTACACATTTGTGTGTATGCACGCGTGTACGTATACACTCAGCATTGGCTTTAACTACGTATTCCTTTCGCGTCTATTAGTTGTCGCTTTGATTAACTTTCTCCGCAATTTTTTTTGTTTTTGTATGTTGGTTCTGTTGCTTTGCTACTTTTTTACTAATTGTTTTTGTTATTGTATTGTACTTTCTTTTTTTTTTCTTTTTTGCTTATGCCTTTGATTACTATCACTGCATTGTTGTCGCATCAGCACTGCGCACATACAAACACACGCACCGCAATGACAGCTGCCAAACGTAGGTGGCAGCGGCTCGACGTCAAAATCGGTTGGACGGGACGCCCATCCATACAGACGGCTGTAACGGCTCGTTAGCGTGAGGTTTATTAACTTTTTTTAACAAATTTTTATTTATATTTATTTTCGTTTTTTTTCAAGCTGAAACTTTGAGGTGTTAATTTACACAGAATTTTTTTTATATACATACATATGTATGTATGTATAAATTTTGCTAGCACTAGTATTTAATTTTGCTTGCTTGGTCGCGTATAGGGGCCTTTGCAATAAGTAATTTCACATCAGCACATTCACACGCTTGTATATAGCATTTATGCACTCACTTCGCTCCATGCTGACATTTCTCTGTGTACGTATTTTTTTATTTGTTAATATATATTTTTCATTTATTTTTATTAACAGTATTTATTTAAAAATTTAGCGAAAACACTCTTTGCAAACACATACATAAGTATGTACATATGTATTTTTGTGTGAATATGATATTCTTTCAAATTTGGTACATACTATGTATGTATGGATTTTTGTACGCGAAAATTCAAGCGTCGCGGCCTTCGCTACGTCTTCACGTCTTCGCAATACATAAACGAGTGTGATCGTCGTTACGAAAATTATTTCTACGAACTGAAGTTGAAGCCCCCAATATACACAAAACGCGCACACGCACACACAGACGTGTTCGTGCATGAAATACACACAGCCACCACCACCACCAACATCACCGCTGCCGTTAGCGTCGTTACCGATTGACGTTGACGTCAACGGAGGCGTCGCTGTCGTCATCATCAAGCAGTCAGGCAAACAAGCAGGCCAGACAATCAAAAAACCAGCAGCAACAACAAACACTCAAGTGATGACGATGCAACGGCAGTAGCAGCAGCAAACAACAACAATAACAAAAAAACATACTAACAACAGCAGCAGCAGCAGCCGCCGTCGCTGCATTAGCGCAGCGCACGAAATAAACGAACGTACGAGCAAGCAAGCAAGCAAGCAATACACACAACAAATATGGCAGGCAAAGAAAAGGCAAAGCGAGCGTGCGAATGGCTTCGGCAGGCCCCGTTTCAGCAATTCGGTTTGTTGGAAATTCGTTAGCTTGCTCTTGTGGCGCGGCTACACTAGTACAATGTGGCCCCATGTACATATGTTTGTTTATTGGTATGTGGCTATGTGTGCGCGCGCTGGTCTGCTGCTTCGTCTGATAGCTACGAAGCACCGCAACTAACGAACGTGCGAACAAATTATGAACGAACGAACGACGGACGGACGATGCGCTGAAGCGGGCAGCGCCGGTGACAGTAGCAGTAAGTGACAGACTAACAAGTACATATGTATGTATGAATTTCGTATTGGGAGACGAACAGACCAACAGGCATACATACATATATGTAGATATGTATACACATCTATGTATGGATGTATGTACACAGCCAGGCATATCACATTCACTCGTTCTCTCACTCGCTCGCACGCAGAAAAAAAAAATTAAAACAAAATTTGAAAAAAAAAACACAACAACTACAACAATGTGAAAAGATTGAGCTGCTCGTTTGCAATAACAACAAAACAAATAAGCTTTAAGTACAACAACAGCAAGGCAAAAGCAAATTGGTGGAATATTTGTGTTTTTTCTTCTTCTTCTACTTCAGTTCGTTTCTGGCTTTGAATACCTTTTTGTTGGTTGGAACGTTGATTGTTGTTTTTTGTTGTTGTTTTTTTTTGTGGTTTTTGATCTGCTGTCTCGTTGCTTTTGTCTACCTCCGCTTTTAATAATTTTTCTTTTGTCGTTTTCTTCTTCTTCTTCTACTATTTACATATTTATTTGCCCTGTCGCAGTTGACGTTGGCTGTTGCTTTGCTTATGTTGTTTTTGCCATTGTTGTTAGCATTATATACTTCAGTTTACCTATGCATACATATGTACATACATACATACATACATGTATACACTCATAGATATACATATGTATGACTTTTCTTTAACTCGTCGGCAAGGCGAGGTCGTACGACCAAGGCATTAAGACGAAGAGTTTACACAGCCAAAATGGTGGCTGGAGACAGAGAGAGGTGAGGCGACGGTAGGTGAACATAATGGTTTCGTATTTCATTAAAATTTCAATTCGATTCATTTTGCTTTTGTAATCTACTTTATAGAATTTTATACGATTTTCGCGTATATTTTGATTAGCGCCGGGAGACGCGGCGAATGGTGGTATGAGAAAGTGTTGGAAGCGTAGATTTTGCTTCAAATGTGCGCAGCGAGGTGCGTATGGATGCAGTAACCAGTCCGAGTGGAGCCTTGGCTTGCGGTTATAAAAAGAGAGGAGGAGAGGAGAGGAACTATTTTCACTCGACTTAAGGGTTCGCTGAAATCTGAAATTGCAGCATCTGTTCACCAGAGGTGCGGCTGCGAGCGCGGTTCGCTATATAAACAAAAAAAAAGTTCGACGTCGAGAAGCTACAAACGCAACAGATAACAGAGAAGCGGATACAGATTTTTAGACATATTTCGAATGAACGAGCAACATTGTGCTGCGTTAGAAGGAAAACGGACTCGCAATGTTGTGATCAAACGTAAGTGGAAAAGGTAGAGTACAAAGATCTTGAAGAGCATGCCAACACGGGGAAATGCTTTGAAGCCGGAAGTTAGTGTTTTTCAGGTTGACACGAAGTCGGCGGCGACAACTGGAGGCAAGCTCCAAACCAACAAACCAATATTATTGGAAGAGATTTTCCCCAAAATGCGGTCGCGCCTCGGCATGGAATATATCCAATCTCGTCGAGTGTAGGAAGTGGCTTGGGAAAAACCCCTCTATGGTACGTCCCCAGTTGTTGGTAAACATCGCAGATGAAGAGGAGCACGACCGGAAAGCGTTAATTGAAACATATATGTACATACATACATATGTATTTCTCTGTATATATCAGTTCGAATGATCATCACGTAGCATTTGGGTGAGGCGTGCGAAATTCCCATATTTTTACAGTTTGATTAAAGCGCTAAAGTGAAATAAATTTGCTGCGGTCGAAACCCGAATGAGACCACAAGCAGATAAATATAGATAAATATATAGGTATGTATATGTATGTATATATATATATATATATACATATATATAAACTGTGTGCTGGTTATATAAAAAGCACAAGCATATACATATTGACAAATATATACATACAAACATATTTTTATAGGGAAGTATGTATGTATATATGTATGTATGCACCTATTTATTAAATACCCCAAGGTGCCAACCCAACCCACTTTCTCTAGATAAAGCATGTAGAGTGTATAAGTATGTTTGTATGTACATATGTACATGGCATTAAAGTAGTTGCTTTTGTTGTTGTTTTGTTAAAATAAAATGGTCAAAAATGTATGCGAAAATCGGTGTACCAAATTCATTGTATGTACATATGTAAAGGGTGTTTTTTATTATGTTTTTTGGCATTACTTTTCAAGATGGCGACCGCTGTCACAGCTGTCAAGTGATTTATTCTCAGTTTGGTTTGGCAATTCATCATGAATAGACTCACGCCTGAACAACGCTTGCAAATAGTGCAATTTTATTTCGAAAATAATGGTTCTGTGCGGAAAACGTATCGCGCACTACGTCCATTTTATCGTCGACGATCGATGAAGCGCACTTCTGGTCGAATGGCTACGTCAACAAAAAAAACTGCCGCATTTGGAGTGAAGGTAATCCTCAAGTGTATGTTGAAACACCGTTACATCTAGAAAAACTGACTGTTTGGTGCGCTTTATGGGCTGGTGGAATCATTGGTCCGTACTTTTTCAAAAACGATGCTGGCCAGAACGTTACAGTCAATGGTGATCGGTATAGAGCCATGATTACTAACTTTTTCATTCCTGAATTGAATAACCATCCAATGTCCAGGAGATGTGGTTTCAACAAGACGGCGCAACACGTCACACAGCTCGTGCCACAATAGATTTATTGAAAGACACGTTTGGTGACCGCCTAATTTCACGTTTTGGACCTGTGAATTGGCCTCCAAGATCTTGTGATTTAACACCGCTAGACTACTTTCTGTGGGGCTATGTAAAGTCATTGGTCTATGCGGATAAGCCACAAACGCTTGACCATTTGGAAGACAACATTCGCCGTGTTATTGCCGATATACGGCCACAAATGTTGGAAAAAGTCATCGAAAATTGGACTACATCCGCGCCAGCCGTGGCGGTCATATGCCAGAAATCATATTTAAAATGTAATGCCCCAAGATTGTCTTTCGGATAAATAAAATTCATGCCAATCGAATAATCCATCGTTGTTTTATTGCAACTCAAAGTTCTATACCTCTATAAAAAAAAACACCCTTTACATATGCATGTACACGGAAACCAGTTAAACGTGTCTCGGTGTGTTTAGATAGACCCCATATCTAAATATGTATGTATGTATGTACATAGATATGCATGTATCTAGGGATACACATACATACACAAGTATATTCACATTTACATTCACTGCAAATGAATATTCATGAAAATCTAAAAATAATTTATTTTAGCAAAATACCACTCTGGCTTGACAAGCACTAGTGGGTCTTTTCGCTACAGCTCGACTAATATTGTTTTATGTAGCTCACCGATGGGTGGACTCGACTGGAAACTGACTTCGCTGCATCTTGGAGCTTCTAGGTGACTCACTGTTGTTGTTGTTGTTGTTGTCATCGTCGTCGTCGTCGTCGTTGTCGTTGTAGTAGTTGTTGTCGTTGTTGTTGTAACCACAGAAAAGTTCTCCAAATTAGGCTTCGAGAGATATTTTGGGCGTGGGAATCCTTGGCCGTATAAAAATCCGGTTCGTTCCGGTATAAATATTCGACCGTCGCGTGAACTATTGGATTTTAGTCGCCTCTTACGACAGGCATGCTTTACGACGGGTAAATTCTTGAACCCCCAAACCGCAGGTCGCTCGCTCTTTCAGCTTGCTTTTTTTGTTGTTTTCGGTCGGCTTGCACTTTTTAAGGCGAAGTTACATGCTACCTATGGCTCGCGACAACTTCCCAAAACCTGGCGTATGCGCTGTCCACTCCCAAGTTGTTTATTTGGAGAATGCAGTTTGGTTTGACCTTCAACACCTTTCAATCCTGCAACGGCACGTCGGGATTTTGTCTTTGAGAGCGTTTTAGTGCGTTCTCCGGTTTTATCGTGCATCGTATGAGCAGCTTCGCTTTCGGCATGAATGAAATTCAGCTACGATACAATAAACTAAAACTAAAACGGCCTCGCGCCGTTCCCACAGACCTTGAAGCTTCACAACAACTTCCATTACCCACTACAGCGAGGAGTCGTCTTTACATTTTACGGTTTTGCACATATTCGGACAGCCCGCATCAACGAAAGGTGGCATGGATGTGCTCGGGTCTTCACCCATTTTGGCAGAGTGTGCATCCCGAAGTTTAAGTTCCACGGCTTTCCAGCGCTCTTGCGTTACTTGTCCCAGAGTGTCGCTCCGGTCAATGAGGATCACGATCGGCTATCTTGCTGGCTGTTGTCGGCGCCATAAACATTGGATCTTGCTCTCGATCGTGCCTTACGTTTCGCTGTACAGAGTCGTGCCTTCGCTTCGATCCTTTAGGCGGTTCTGCTGCCTTTTGGCCGCAATTCCTTCCATGATCCGGTTTGTGAATCCCGAATCCGTGGACTAGCATTGTGGCCATGCCACGTAGTGCACTTGGTTTTCTTCCCTTTTTCTCTTAGCCCAAGGCAGACCTTCCCCCTGCTTCCTTCGTCCGTTTGGAATTCTCTCAAGGTCTTTGCTCGCCGCAGCGTTTTCTCGATGATCACATTTACGCTTTCTAGATCCAAGTCTTCGTGGAGTGAGGCAGCACTTTGTTGTGGCAGTAGCGCTAATACAATTGCTGAAAACACAGCAAGTCAACTCGCTAAGCCCGACATTTGGGTTGCTATTCCAAACGACTGCTCTTCTTTATCGCCCTCCATGTATTAAGTTTTTATTTCACGGTACCTCTAGCGCCAGGGAGGTCATTGGCAATGGACGAAGTAGGCATACACCCCCCTACCATAGTGTCACATGCAGAGCAGGGCACCAGTGAAGGATAGAAAGGATGGGAGGAAGTTCTAGAAAGCTTCAATGGATACTCAATTAAAGGCCACCAGAGGAACTGGAGCTACATAGTTCTCATATATATTTAGAATGAAAATACAACCAGCTTTAGAGTTTGGATGGAAGTATATACTACTCTACACCAAGTTTCTTCTAAGCTTTGCTGCCCTTGTAAACGTCTCCTAAACTCATCGGGGCTATCTTTCTGTGCATTTTTGTTGTTGTAACCACAAGATTGATTTTGGGGATTTCTGCGTGAGTGACACAGTCCTTGACCAGATAGAAATCTGGTTCTTTACGGTATAAATACCTGCTTATCCTAGTCGGGATAGATTCTTTTTTCTTTGGCGTGTGCAGAGTTGTGCTCTCTATCGTTTCTATCTACCCAGAGCTTCCTTCTGACCTGAACCTTCTGAATTTTGAACGCCTCTCATCTCAGTTATGGTCTTCACTGCTGAGGCTGTGTAATGTGGAGCTCCACCAAGTCCATTTTCTCGTCTCGCTTGCCAAATTGGCCGTTCTAAGCAGTTTTCTATGCGCAAAAGTTGAACTAATAAACACCAGAGCAACTGCATTTTAGTAAGAACAACAACAACAAAGAAAAATAATTAATATTTACATTTTAAGTATATGGATATGTATGTAAACACAAAATTAGTCGCCTCAGTCAATATCCATTGTATGAGCACAACTGTCTCTTCTTCCCACCTCAGCGTCGCATCATTGCCGTAGCAGCAGCCGCTGCTGCTGGTGTGCCTGTTAACTTTTCAATATTCCACTTGTGCTCGTCGCCGCGAGACTCTTGCCAATACATATATGCACTCGGTTCTTCGTCGTTTACTGCTAACTGACCATCAGCTCAGCTCAGTTTGGCTACGTACGAGCCAGACAGTCAGCCACCCACTCGCCCATTATATGTATGTATGGAACTCGTGCACCTTACCCAAGGAACATAACATCGATATGCCAACAGCACCCATGGGTACATACATACTTTTGGTATATATACATACATACGCACATATTTGTAGATACTCGTAAATATGTCTGTATGTATACACCGCCAGCTGGTTGCCCATCAAACGAGTCAAACACGCCACCACCGGCACCGGCATACTGTTAGCCGAGGCTATGTGCTCGTTGTAGTAGTCTCGTGAGATTTTTATGAGTAGACAGAGTCGTCATCGGCGTCTCGTAGCTGCATGCAGTTGGTATGTAATGTGAATGTGTATGTACATATGTATGTACAGTATGTAAGCTTTGAGGCTTTTGATTTTGTGTGGTTTTTCTACCTTTCCTTTTGCTGCTGCTGCTATCGCTGCTTTGCCACCTCTGCTTTGCCACCTCCACACATTTCCTGTTATTTTACCAACCGTTTTTTTTTCAGCTTCCTTTTCAACTTCCTCTTGATCTGTTGGCGGCGGCGGCTTTCCTGTTGCTGTCGTTCTCAGCAATGTTGTTGGTGTGGCATTTTTTTTTTTTGGGTTAATACAGGTTTTTGGCTTTTTTTGGAGGCTTTTTTTTTTCACAGGCTTTCAAGTCGTGGCCCGTTTGCTTGTAAGTTTGTATGGGCAAACGCTGAACCAGCGGACAGTTTACTCCAAAAAATTATGATTTTGAGTCATAACTCGGATATTTGTGTAGCCATGGACAAAAAAAAAAACATTTTGCACTCCCTCACAGGCGTAGAATGTGCGCAGAGGAAATTATCGTTATCGGCAAGCTTACAATCGATTAATCTAATGTTGTGACTTGCGAGGTTAAACACTTCGTAGGCTGCGTTTCATCCAGTTTAAGTGGAATATAAGTCAATTTTCGAATTTTTGATTTCACCCATAAATTTTTTATTTTTTGATTTAAGTGATTTTGATTTAAGTGATCTATGCTCCACACTTAAATCGAAACAATCAAGCTAGCGGCTAATTAAGCCACTGTCTGGAGTTGGCTGTTTCGCTAAAGCCTCTAAAGGTTGCCTCTGTTCCGAAACTTCAAAACAGTCCCTTTCCTTTATCTTTAGATTAGATGAACTGCATGACTTAGACTAGTCATGCCTGCTCCTAGGCGGGGTTCAGCTAGCCGCTACAACAACAACAACTTCAACATACTTCATACGAAGTATTCGGGATTCGCAAAGGAAACGCCTTAAAGTTTCAGGTTCCTCCTCCGCTCCACAACTCCTGAAGCAGACATTTGATTGCATACCTAACCTCTCTGTGCGCCTACCTAATAGAAGCTGTCCCGCTTATTGAAGATATTTACTTTCACTTTAGCCAGATAAGCTCATTCGACCATCTTTTATTCCATGTCGGTCAATTACTCTAGTCACACTAGCAACAATTGAGACTCTTTCACCTTTTGCAAACAGTTGTGTTGAATAACTTCTTTATAGTGAGCTTACAAAGTGAAGTGCGGCATTGTTCAGACTCTTCCATGTTGAGGAAAGTGGAAAGGAAGTGTGCACTCCTTGCAGGCTCGTTCGACAACTCGTTACCTAGTACGCAACTGTGTGCTCAGACAACAATAATAGGTACAGAGAACATCTTACCCATGCCGTCTAGTGATTCGCTCTGAGCTTATTGTGACAGATTTTTGGGGTTCTTAGTGCCGCCTGGCTACCTAATTCACCGAGTGCATCGTAAGACCTGGACAATGTCATCAAGTTTCGCTTGAATAACACTACCACGATACGGTAGTCGAAAGGACTTGCCACTCCCAAGTTCCTTAGAGTAGATTCCACTACCGACCTTGTTGTCTAGTTCTGACACATCTCCGCAGAAGAGTGTAACGAGTGCTCATATGTTTCTTGCATCCGTTCCTCTGGGATCTGTGACAATTTTTATGTTTTTGTCCATGATGAGTCTCAAGTATTTCACAGACTCGCTTCTGAGTGCTCTGAAGTCTTCTATATTTGTTAGTGTGGAGAAAAAGCTCGGTCTATTGTGGGTTTATCGCTAAACCAGCGTCGTTTGCCCACTTTCCTATCCACCTGATTAATTAGCTAAATAAAAATAAATAAATTTAATTACCCCCCCCCCCCCCCTTTGACGCGAGAAATCCCTCACTTAAGCCCAATAATGGGTTTTCACTTGTTTTCCTTCCTCTTCTTGCTTGATTCTAGCTACGCATTTGTCTTGCTTTCCCGACGACGTGCCAAACGGTGGGCAGATGTAAGTTGAAAAAAGAAAAAAATGCAAGAAAAATATTTCCAATTCCCAGCGGACAGACAACTCGTTTCAATTGACAAATGCCGCGCTCTCTGAACTCAAGCGACGGTGTGGCCAACCTTTAGCTCGACTGTGTTTTGTCTGCCATTCAATTTGCATACATATACATACATATGCATGGGTGTGTACATCTACACACTGTTATTCTCAGCGCGCTCTCTCGCTCTCTGTTTATTGTTGCTCTACTTCAGCTATGTACCTATGTACCTACTACATGAGTATATGCTACCAAATTGGCCTGCTCTCCTCTCTAGCCATCTCTCTTCATAGCTGTATGCGCATCGCCTTGTAATTTGTAACTGTTGCGGCTCCCTCAACAATACGCCACTTCCTGCCTCACTCCACTCCACACTCCACACCACTTCACTCCACTCGTTTACCTTGATTAGCTTTGTTTTTGCTATTGTTGTTTTTGCTGCTTTTTTTTTTGTTTCTGTTTCTGTTTCGGCACTTGATGATAGTTTTGTTCGTGTTTGTTGTTCTTATTGCTTTTTCACACTTTTCGCATTCGCGTAGAGGTTTTTTAAAGCGCACGCTACTCACTGTTGCGCTCCTCAGCCGCCGCACCTAGCCTCCCTGTAACCCTTTCCCCCCCCCCACACCAAGTGAGCATGTCATTTTTGTTGTCTACTGTTGTCATTGAATCTTTTTTGCATTTTTTCTTCTTCTTCTTCTTCTTTTGCTTTTTATTTTATTTATTTATTTCAACAATGAAAAGCTGCTCGCTCTGCGACTCAATGAAGGGGAACCGCGTTTTTCGTAAGTGAGTGAACTGTGCCCTGACGGAGGGGGAGATGCGCGGGATTTGAGCGGCCTATGTCTGTCTGTACGGAGCATATGGTATGTGTTTAGTATTATGAGATTTTTTTTGTGTGACTTTTCAGTCGGTAGTGCTCAAATGTGGCTGCGAGGGTTGTTTGTTGTTGTTTGTTGGTTGCGTTTGTGGTTTTGTTCGGTGGGAATGTTGATTATTTGCGGGAAGGTACCTACGAAATTAAATATGAATGTGCACATGTACGTGTGTTTGTGTGTGATTTTGCGATTTTTATGTTTTTTTTTCCAACTGACATTCCTTAGCAGCTGAAAACTGGTTTATTTCCGAAGTTGATTCACCTGAAAAATCTGTGAATTTGCTTAGTAGTTTGGAATTCGAAATTCTTTGATGGAAAGTAATCAGCAGACGAAAAGACGGAGCTTCGGGAGCTAAGGGGATGGAGGATCTCCGCACAGGTTTCACATGTTGAGGAAGCCTGAAACCAAAGTAAAAACGCAAGGGGCACAGATCCCTCAATTCTATATGTAACTTCGCTCCATCCACGAAGAAGTAACATACACAGCTACGCTTCTCCACACACACGCCATTCACTGTCCGAATGCACTCTTAAAGAATGTAAGTACCTTCAGGAACCCTGCATATACCGACCCCCCTCCCCACAAAATCCCGACAACATGTTTAAGTGTTCTCTTAATGACTTCCCTCCGTCATTAACGCTGGGAAGAGATGAACCTCTACTAATTATATTCTTAACGAGTTCAAAACTAACAATAGGCAAGAGAAAATAGCAGGAAAACGGCTCTGTCAGGATCTCGCAATGGGAATATGTATATTCAGGCTATCTGTATATGTGTAACGCCATTCAGGCTTCGGACAACGAACCCAATGCTACCCACCTTCCGCTACAACAGACCGCGGGACGCGCTTGAAAAATAAACGGACTGCCCAGATGGTTCTGAACTCGAAAATACATTAATGGTGCGATCAAGGCTGGTTTGAGCTCTTTTTCTACAGCGTCGAGCGGTTTTTAACTGAAGCCGAATCTGCTGGTTACTGCGAAGCTGATGAGTTTGCGATAATGAACAGACACCTTTGAGGCGATTTCGCTGTGCAAGAGACAGGTGGGAATACCAGCTTGTTGAACGCTCGGAAAATACCATGACAGGTGGTATCGCAATATGTAGTATTTGATTTTTCATCTATTTTTATTATATTTTAATTTTTTATTTTTTTTCCTTGTTTTTATTTCAATTTTTTTGTTTTCTTTTTATATTGCTTTTTTCAATTTTTCTCTCGATTTTTTTTTTTTAATTTATTTTCTTGATTTTATTTTTTTATTTATTTTATGGTTTTTATAGTGTTTAAATTCTATTTTATTTTTATTTATGTTCATTTATTTTCCATTTTATTTAATTATCATTTTATTTCCAATTAATTTCCTTTTTATTTTATTTATTTTATTTTTTTTAATAAATTTTTAGTTTTAATTTAAAGGGATATTCTAGTCTAGAATTTTGGAAAATTCGATTTTTTTTGCATATTTTTAAAGTTTAACTATTTAAGAGGATTTTTCAAAATTCAAATTATTTTCGGAGATACAGGTATTTTGCTGATGCGGCATCCATATCGGCTCGGCCTTTACGCGGAACTTTAAACGCGTTTTTCTCACGAAACTACTTTTCCTGATGAAATAAGCACAATATCTCAAGTTATAATCAGCCGATTTACTTGAAATTTGCCACAAATATTCTTTAAATATCTCTCTGTCACATGAAGCAACAAAAAATTAAAATTTTAAATATTAATATTTAAAAAAAAATTCGACAAAGTTAAAAAAGAAGTGAAAAGATCGACCTTTCTCTTTGAGCAGCCGCCATTTTATGAAAAAAAAAAATTATTTCAGTTTTGCAGGTACTTGAGTTAGCGACATTTGTAGTAATTAAGAATCCATCATTGTTTGCTTTTTCAGATGACCACAAGGGTAGAAATCATTGCGACGAGGGCACGGTATTTTTTTCGCCTCTCTACTTCAAGGACGCATAAGTCCATGAAAAAAAATTTTTTTTTTTAAATTAATTTTCTGTACTCTTGAAATATAAATAAACAAATGACAAAAGAAATGGATAGTAAAAATTTCAAATGTTTTTTTTTATCAATTGCCAAAAAACGCTCGAAATTCGAGCCTTTTAGACTACAATACCCCTTTAAATTATTCAAATAATTTTTATTTATTTTTTATTTTTATTTTTTATTTTTTTTTAAATTATTTATATTTAATTCTCTTTTTTATTTTATTTTATTCTAATTTAATTTCATTTAATTTTTTTTTAATATTTTAAAACTTTTTAATTTTTTATTAATTTCATTTTAGTTTTCATGATATAACTTTTAACTATTTTATTGTAATAAATTTTTTATTTTATTTTATTCAATTTTGCTTCCTTCGCATTTTAATTATTTAATTTTTATTTACATAATTAAATTTGCTTTGATAATTTTTTTCATTTTCATATGAATTTTTTTTTAAATTATTTTATTTTATTCTATTCACCACTAAAATAATTTAATTTTTTTATAGATATTCAGACATGATGTATGTGAGTATATTTAGTTTTGGCCTGATGACCAAGCCGTGAGTCATAAATTTCATAAAAGAAATTTTAAAAATTTTTAGACTGCTAAATTTATCACACTTCCGCCTACATAATTAACCGAAATACGGACACACTGATATGTACATATGTATGTAGTTATATGCATGTGTAGATACATGCAAATATATGTAGGGGTATATACATACATAGGTATGTATGTATGTACATATATTGTTTCGTAATTATCTTCACAATAATGCTTGCTTTCTACCTGTAAGAATCCACTTAAATTCTACAATAATTTAACTGGAAAGTACCCACAGGTAAATATAGATACATACATACATATGTATGTATGTATCTATTTTCCGTTGTTTTTTTGTTTTTACTTTCTTTTACCTGTAAAATTCTACTTAAATTGTAAGTACAGTTATTTAGCCGTATAATTATTTTTCCTTTTTTCATCGCAGAATTTTTATTTTTAATCTTTTTTCTGCTTCTTCTGCTTCTTCTTCTTCTTCTGCTTCGCTGCTGACCCTCATTCATTGAAACGCTTTCACGTAATCAGCCAAACGCCGACGATGTTGACTGTACTTGAAAATGGCAAATGTATGAGAACCCGAAGAGCCGAAGCCGAAGTGTCGATGTGACTGACACTACCCGGCTGAAACACGACGATAGTGTAATTGTATGTAAGTAGGTATGTAGATATGTATATATATGTGTGCAACGAGCACTGTCTGGTGCCAAAAATATATGTGCAGATGAATGTATACGGCATAGCTGCTAGCTTAACAACTTTATGTATATGTTTATGTACATCCATACATATATAAATAAATATGTATAATTAGTACATTTATACATATATACATGTATATACATATATATGTGTATATGTATATATGTATGAAAATAGTCTGTAAAAAAAATTTACAATCGAAAATCTAAGCACTTAATACTTTTGTATGTGTGTATGTATGTATGTATGTATGCACGTGTGTATGCCTTTGTATAGTGTACTTGTGCTTGCCAATATGTACAGTTGTGTGCATGAAAATAGCAGTAAATATTGCTTTTAATTAATAAACGTTTGCCGCCCGCTGTAGTCGAGTAGGCAGCAGTGACTGCTACTGTGCGAATAGTGTTGGGTTCGAGTCCTGAGTATACTGACGTCAAAAAAAAAAAAAAAAATTAAGGCTCTCGTCCCTCAGCATCGCCTCCAAATGTATTTCTGACATGAAATAAAAAGTTTCTTACAAAAATCCTCCTACTCTTCGGAGCTTTCTATGAGTCTAGTCTTTCGTTTTCGCTATTAAGAGTTAATTGCAGACACCAAGTGAAGCCAGGTTCTTCGTTATACGATCTTTAGTAAAGAAGTGAAGCCTTTATCTCTCTCTGCTACCAGCTGTGGGTACTGAAACCTTATCAGCTGGATAATTTTTATGCCTCCGCACGACATGGCCCAACCCGCATAGTCAATGTCTCTCAATTTCTCTCAACTATCTGACGAAATACGCTACCGCTAGTACATGAAGGTCCATAAATATTTTGAAAACGCTTTCTTACGAAAATTCCTAAGGCCGACTCATCGAATGTTGTCAGGGTTTGCTTCCTCCCTATATCACAGAATGGGTATGATGATCGTCTTATAGCAATTGGTACTTATTCGTTGAGAGCGGACTTTACTTTTCAATTGTCCAATCAGTCCAAGTAGCACTTGTTAGTAGGAGTGATTCCGCTTAAGATTTGAAAGTTTACATTATTGTTGGCACTGATGCTGATCTATCTAAGAAGATAGACGAAATTTTCTACAACTTCAAAGAGAAAAACTGTCAAAAGTGGCGTAAGAACCAAGGCATTCGTAAGCGGACTCTTTGTTTGATGATAGAAGATGGTATCGAACAGCTTCGTGAGGTTCCACCTAGGTTTGAGTGGAATTTTGGTATTTCTCAGCGCTAGTTTATACAGGCCATGAGGTTTTTTGGTATACCAAATGCAGAGATCACGATTTTAAGGTACATAGCTCTTTTGGTTGTTATGGAACGATCGCACGATGAGGGGTTGTGTGGCTACTGACATAAGATCAATAGCGATTCTAACAGTTCTTGATTTTGTTGATTTTGTTGTGTAAGCGTCTATGAACCATGTATAGCTCGGTGCAGTGGCGTGAGAGGGGTTAGTTCAAACGCTATGCTAGAACTACGTAACTGGGGTGAGTAGATGGCGCAAAGGTACGTAGATTTCTTCACAAGAAAGGCAACGTTAGGTTACATGAAACGAGGGAGGGGTAACGGGAGACCTAAAATATGATTACGTGTGCTAACCAACCCATGTAGAATGGTATATATCATAACTGAAGTCTTGTGGCAGCGAGACTACTCGCCAGAAGCGAGATATGAATCAAAGAAGGAGCCCCCCGTGGGCCACAAGCTAGTTCATAGTGTTTCAGAGCCAGTCAAAAAGCCTGTGACCTCTCCCGTTTCTTTCTTTTCTTACTAATTACTCATAGCTCTCCACACTGCTTATATTTATGCACATAACTGTACATCGTCCGTTGTGCTAAAGCTTTAAATACGACGCCGTAGCAAAGTTCGACTGTGTGACGCGCGCATTGTGCCCGTACATATAACCCCGCTCGCGATCCGTATCATTTCGTCGTATCATGTGTACATACATACATATGTATACACAATAGCTCGTGTATTCCACGCTACCCACTCTCCCGCCTTAGCTCTCATGCACATGCTACCCGCGCCCAACACAAAGCCGGTTCGTTTGCAAAGTTCGCACACATTGTGGCGCTGGTTGTTGCCCGCCGTCGCCGTTTGGTCGATTCTTTGTTTTTTGACGCGCATTCGTTGGTGCTTCGTGTGCCGTTGTTGCTGGTTCGTTTCGTTCAGTTCTTCTTTCGTCGTTTGTACGTTGGTAGGTTGGTAGGTAGGTATGTATGTATGTATGTATATTTTTGTGTACTTTGCGCTTTTGTGCGTTGTTGTTGTTTTCTATTTTCCTTTAATTTTTATTTTTTACTTTACTGCTTGCCTTTTTTTCGGTTTTTTTTTTCGATTTTTTTTTTTTGCTTTTTTTTACTCGTAAATATTTGAGTTCGCGTCGCTTTGGCTTTGCAGCTGCTGCTGTTGCTTTTGCTGTTGTTTCTCTTATCTCGAGATAGTCTCGTGCCCGAGTGAGGCTCCGTTCGGCGCGATTTGCCGTTGTTGCTGAGGCTGCTTGGTTGGTTGCTTGGTTGGTTGGTTGGTCGGTCGGCTGGCTGACTGACTGGCTGACTGACTGGCTGGCTGACTGATTGATTGGGTTGCCCGCGCGTCGGCCAGCTGAGTGGTAGCAATAATGGGCCAGCAACAACAACAACAACAACGATAATAATAATAATAATAAAAACAGCAATAAAACAATATTTAGCGACGATAATGATGACGGCGACGGTGGCGGCGGCAGCGGTGTTGGTTGATGGCCGTTCTACGAAATGAAAATATGTGTGTATGTACATATGTATGTATGTATGTATGTATTTTTGTATTTCCCTCACATCTAATTCCTTTTGTTTCGAGCGTTTCACGAACGAAAGATGGCATGAGGCGATGCGATATGATGGATGACAACAATAATAATAACAACTACATACATATGTACATAAATACATGCGTATGTATGTATGTGAATATAAAAAATTAAAGGAAATTGCAATGAAGGTTGTTTGCTTTTTATTTTTTCAATTAATTTGTATGAAGATTTGTATATACATATGTACATATGTACATAAATACATTCATACATATGTACATATATACATATGAACATCCATAAGCCTCCTCTCTATGCAGGCTTCGGTCCATGGAGTTTTGTGGCGTTGTTCATCGTCTCATAACGGCACTGCTGTGTATATACATATACACATATCCATATGCGTGTATGTATGTATTTACAGCGTTGCTGCGACCTCGATATCGTGTTGAAAAATTAGAAAATAATTTGTTGTTGTTGCTTTTTCAACAAATAATTGCAAGCATGTTGTTGTTGTATTGTCTTTAATTAGCCATGTGGATATGTACATATGTATATGTATGTATTGTAAATACATACATACATACATATGTATGTATGTACATAACTCGAGAATATCGATGCGCTGTGCTATTAAAAGCAAAAAAAAAAGCGACACGCCTAGTGGACACATGCAAAGCTCTCCAGGCCATCTTGGCTCTAGCTGCACAGTTACAGTTATATGTATACATACATTCGCTGTATAGAAAATGCAACGTTGTGGGCAGCGCAATGAGTCATTAATGGGGTTTTTAAACTTCGGGTTTTTTTGTGCTTCTTCTTATTCTTAATGTGCGTAGGCTCAGCTCGCGTACATATGTGAGTACTGCACTTCGGTGCCATCAAGCGTGAGCCAGCTCTTTCATCCACTGATCTTTACAACTGAGTAGAGATTTTTTTCTTCATCCGGCTTCCATCGGCGGACACAGTTTGTGGGTGCTTTCATGGCTGGATTGTTTTCTGATCCAATCAGACGAGCTGACCTATGTAGACACCGCAGCCGCTGTGCCTTAATTCGCTGAACTAGTAAAAAAATGTCAGTGTCGTCCTATGCATATCTCGTACAACCCATAGTTCCATCGTCTGCGCTATTCGCCTTTCCCAATGCGTGAAGGTCCATAAATCTTCGGCAAAACCTTTCCCTTGAAAACTCCCAAAGTCGACTCATTGGTAGTTGCAGACGTCTAAGCCTCTGCAATATATAGTAAGACTTCTCGGCAGGTTAGGGTTTCAAGAATCTCGACGTGGTAAGGAAGGATCCGCATTTTTCAACGGGCAAGACTTGTAAAGCTTGATCTACTCGTATGTATCTTTGCTGAGAGAGGACTTTGATAAGTCAGTGACTTTTTATTTCTCAACAAAGTCTCCTTGCAGCTAAAAAAATGAAGTTAAAAATTTTTCCAATTTTTTTATTCCTTCCAAATCATAACTTTTCTCAAGCCACTCAAAATGAGCGTTTGTTTCTGTGATGACCTCATCACTCGACCCGAAACTCTTACCACCCAGCCATTTCTTTAGGTTCGGGAACGAGAAATATTCGCGGGGGACTAAATCGAGTGAATATACTGGATGGGGTAGCTAGCTGTTCGTAGCTCAATTGATGAATTATGGCCATTGTGACTGCACACACATGTGTGCACTCCCCGGTGCATTGTGCTGGTGGAAGAGAGCACTTTTTAACGCCAAATACGCTCGTTTCTGCTTCAAATCAATAACGAATTTGTCCAAAAAGCTCTGAATAGCACTTGCGGGGGTGAACGTTTTCCGCCTTTTCAAAGTAATCGATGTGAATGACACTTCGTGTATTCCAAAAAAACGGTGGTCATGGCTTTGTTGGCCGAGAGACCCACCTTGACTTTATTTGGTGCAAGTTAACCCGAAAAAACCTATACAGTATTGCTTGTTCTTTGGTCTCTGGTGTGATGTGGTGCACTCATGTTTCGTCTATGGTGATGAAAAGGCGCAAAAATTCCTTTGGATTGAAGTTGAACATGGTCAAGCAGCCCAAGGCTGAAATTTAATACAAAAAAAAATGTATTTTTTGCTTTTTCAATATTTTTGTTGTTGTTTTCAAATATTGTTTAACTCACCAGGGTACCGCTTGTACATGATGCATATACGTATGTATGTATACAAAGGTATGTACATATGTATGCGTCTGTAATAAAAGCAAATATGTAATTATAACTGTAAAATTAGCACGCTATCGCTGTGTTGCATTTTCTTTTTAATTTATTTTCGTAAAAATACATACTTACATATGTATATATGTACATATGTATGTACCAACATGTATTTATATTTATTATATTCATACATACATATGTACATATGTATGTATGTAGATATAAATCCGTATGCATAAATATTTTTCTACTTTTTCGCAATTTATATATATGCATACATACATACATGTGTATGTATGTGCATACCATTTAGTGCTTTAAGCAATCCAATTACGACTATGTACAACATATATACATACATACATATATACATACATACTTCGTTGTGCTTGCTGTACATGTGTGCCACCCACACTCGTTTGCGAAATTCAACTTCGTCTCGTGCTTCGGTCTATTTCGGCTAGACGGTATCGATGCTTCTATTTTCTATATTTTCTTTGGTTTTTACTTACATTTCGGTTGTTTTAAATACAAACGGTGCAGCATGTACACACCTACATACATATGTATATAAACACACACACATACTTATACATATATATATATGCACGTATGTAAGCATGTTTTACTGCTACCCAGCAAGCAAAGAAAAATCAATTAAATAAATTCTTCACATTAAAAATATCAATTTTCTAGCAAAAAATTTACTCCCCCCCATCCCAGTCTCCAGTGTACTCTTCTGAGACCTACTGAGGAGATTCTTAGTTTTTTAATTTGCAAATTTCCCAATTGCGCAGCACAATTTCACAGCAAAACGGTTGTAGTTCGCTGTAATCGTTAAGTCAACGCAGACTTATCGATAACTATGATCGAAGTCGACGTAGAAGAAGTAAACAAAATGGTGTTTGGCTGTCAAGGGAAAGAGATTTAGTATAAATAAAATGAAATAAATGGTTTTGGTGAATTGAATTTTGAATTGAGTTTTGTTAATTTAAGCAAAAACAAAAAAAAAAATTTATTTATTAAATAAGAGAAAAATTTCAGAGTAGCAAGGCTTGTTTGTTGGGTGTTAGAAAAAAAAAATAGCAAAAAAAATTGGGATCAAAATGAGAGGTTGTGCGCTCAAAGTACTCTATTATATACTGCAATCCATATATACACACATGTATGTATGTATGTATATTTAAGTTATTTTTAATCATTTATTTTTTATTCTCTATACGTGTTAACTGAAGTGGATTATTGTATTGTAGGCATATATGTATGTACATACATATGTATGTATGTACTATAAAAAGACTTATACATATACATATGTATGTATGTATGTAAAAGTAGAAATGATTTATTAATGTACTTAAAGGTTTTTATAATGCCCTGGAGAGTTATTAACATATGTTCAATATACTTACATATGTATGTATGTATATGTAGGTATATACATATATATTTACATGTACATATGTATGTATGTATGCACATATAAGTGACTGCCTGCTTTTTGTATGAAAAACGAATTTGACGTGGCATAACAGAGGCGTAAAAGGATGGTGGTGGTGGTGGTGGGTGAGAGTGTTGATACAGGGTGAGTTTTTGCCAGTTTTTAGAATGACCACATAAATTTTAATAATTTCTAAAAATTACATACATATATACATACATAAATGAGTAAGTGCAATTATGCACTTATCACCCCGTTCAGCAATAGCTTAACAGGTCAATTGGAAAGTTCCGGCCTGACACATACATATGTACGTACATAGATGGCGCTACTATAATTAAAGCCATATAGATTTTCAGTTAGCCCTAACCTCCAAAATACGCAAGTGTAAAAATTTGACAGCTATCGAATCATTAGTTTCTAAATTATAGCATTTTGAGTGAAGCACATTTTGTTATTCTGAAAAAAAATGGATAAAAAGGAATTTCGCGTGTTAATAAAATACTGCCTTTTGAAGGGAAAAAATACAGTCGAAGCAAAAACTTGGCTTGATGACGAGTTTCCGAACTCTACCCCAGGAAAATCAACCATCAAGGATTGGTGCGCTAAGTTTAGACGTGATGAAATGAGCACCGAAGACGTTAAACGCAGACGTTGAACACCCAGAAGAGTCATTCAAAAACATTTTGTGGATTTTTTTTGTTGATGTTTTGTTACCGACGAAAACATCAAAAAAATTCACAAAATGATTTTGAATAACCTCAAATTGAAATTGAATGAAATAGCAGGCTCTCGAAAGGTATCAACTGAATGTGTGCATCATATCACATTCACGAATGTTTGGGTATGAGAAAGCTCTGTGCAAAGTGTGTGCCGCTCGCGAGCTCACTTTTGATCAAAAACAACGACGAGTTGATGATTCTGAGTAGTGTTTGGAGATGTTCAAGCGTAATGAACCCTAGTTTTTGAGTCGATATGTGACGATGGTTGAAACATGACTCCATCATTTCACTCCAAAGTCCAGCCGACGGTCAACCGAGTGGGCTGCGCACAATGAATCCGCTGCAAAGCGCGTAAAACCGCAACAGTCGGCTGGCAAGGTTATGTGGTGTCTGTATTTTGGGATGCGCATGGAATAATTTTCATTGACTAACTTGAAAAAGCATTGACAATCGACAATGACGTATTGCATAGCATTTTTGAACCGTTTGGAGGATGAAATCGCCGCGTTTAAAGAAAAAGAATGTGCTATTTCACCAAGACCGTGCACCATGTGTCACAAGTCAGTGAAATCGTTGGCAA
This sequence comes from Neoceratitis asiatica, assembly GCA_030068015.2. NCBI lineage: Eukaryota > Metazoa > Arthropoda > Insecta > Diptera > Tephritidae > Neoceratitis > Neoceratitis asiatica. Next base: position 94,817,092 of record CM061525.1, on the reverse strand, counting down.
AAATCCATGGATTGGGGTTTGAAGTGCTTCCTCATCCACCGTATTCTCCAGATCTGGGCCCCAAAGACTATTTCCTGTTGTCAGATCTCAATAGAATGCTTGCTGGGAAGAAATTTTCGTCGAGTGAATAGCTGATCGCCGAAATTGAGCGCTATTTTAAAGCAAAAGACAAATCGTACTACAAAAAAGGGTATCGAAAAGTAGGAGGGTCGCTATAATTAGGGTATCACCCTTGAAGAGAAAATTTTTATTTATAAAAAATATAACGTGTCTGTTTTATAAATTTATTTCTTTTCTTTCTTTCAATACCCTCTCATACATACTACATACACATGACGAATAAATGAATTTGCTGTTTTCGAGAAAGAACCGGTTGCATTCGCAATTGAAATAAAATTTAGAATTGAAAAAAAAAATTTTTTCTTCCTTTTGCCTTTTGCCAGAGGCACCAACGCGATCCGGCTCATTCGCTTTTTTTCATTGTCTTCTACGGTCGTGCGACCTGGGACCCGAGTAATATTAACTGTGTCTCCCTCTGTGTTGATACATTTACGCACATTAGCAGAGCTCGTTGGTGTGGAAAAACTCAAATTGGCAACTTATAGCTGACCAATGTGCTAAGAGCAGTTGCAAACGATAAAAAAGAATTGTCTTGAGTTAGAGTTAGAGGCTGGCGTCATATCGTGGTGCCAAAAATAGAGAATTTATGACTTAAGCACAACAAAGATTTGAGAAAGGATGCTATGGCTGGTATCGTCATGCCAGAAGACGGACGTTAGTCTAGGAAGCCGCCGGAGATGCACCTTACCGGTGTTCGTATCATCTTCGGTTTACGAAAAGTAAACACTGATACTTCTATTGAAGGTGTGTACATACATTGGCTATATACTGGCTGGCTGTAACGCACTACATAGCCCTTTTGGTCCTTTGTAATACCAGTTGGAGGGAGGTTCAGTTTAATTCGAATTGCAGAAGTCGCAAGTTGGAAGTCAACGCTTTTAGCGATGTTTAAGAGAGCCTTGATATCTAATTGTGATACTTCATCTAGTTCTTTGAACTGCGAAGCACCCATTTACCTAAGAAGAGTTCTAGATGAGGCCGGACAGCAGGTATTTCAGCGTTTCACTCTTACCTTCTTCCCTGCATTCCTTGGTGGTGGTTTCCTACATTCTTAGGTGGTTGAAAATTTATTTTTCTTCTTCTTCTAGCGCCCAGTCTATCGTTTTTCTTTCCTTCTTTGTTGCACCGCTAGCCCTCAAAGCTGGGAAAACTTTGATGGTACTTTTCCAGTTGGCGTGTTACGTGCACGCCGAATTTAGCGCTTTCGTTGAGGCCCAAAAGATCTTGATTCGGTCGGAGAGGCCATACCTCCGATCCCGTGGCATTTCTAAATTCGTCGTTGAGAGAAGGTAAGAAAAAATAATTGATTTCCGATACCCCATTGATGGTCGGTAAGAAGGGCAGGGTCTCTGAGCCAGAATTAGCCAGAATCAGACGAATTTGTCTTTTTCTTTTGCGCCACCTCCATTTTAGACTCGCTCTCGAGCATTGTGGGAGCTTCGTATTGGTTCGTCGCTTGCTTTTTTACCATTTTAAACGTTTTCAAGTCATACTAGTATGTATGTACACTCAAACGAGAGGCATAGTAAAGCAAATAATGAATAAAATTAATTTTCCATTCAATTCGGCAAACTATGTATAAAGCCCACTACGGGTGTCCATGAGGGTATGTACATATGTATGTATTTAAGTATAAAAACTGCATGCACTTCCACCATCAGACACCTTACAACCTTGCTGTTACCATCACCCACCCCACGACTAGCCTCAAATTGTGCATGCCAAAAAGTACAGTCTGCACACGCTGCCACGCCTCCCTTGCGCACGCACACACTCGCTAAAGTGTTTTCCATAAATCTATAAAGAAAATGAAATTCCGTTTTTCTTACTCCATTATAACGGACTCTATATATACATATTGATGAATGCATGGTATGTGTGTGTATCTATGTATGTATGTACATATGTACATTCGCATTCAGTGTTCGGTTTGCGCCTGTGGAAATGAGTGAAGTGGCGTTGAGCTGAGCTCAGAAGGAGGCACTTGTTTGTGCGCCGCTGTATATAACATACATACATACACACACACATAGATGTAAAAATGCATAAAAGGCGTTTAATGCACATTCACACATACATATGTATGTATGCATGTATAAACATGGACTTTTATGTGCCTCATAAATAAAATGTAATGGATACTTATGTATGTGCATACATACATACACGCATATGTAGTTAGGTACATAGAGTACTTGGGTATAAGCAAATATTTAATAATAAAAAGTCAATACCATTATAAGTTAACTGTGTACATATGTATGTGTGCATATAAAAATTCAGAGAAGAAAAATTGAAATACACAAACATACATACAGACATATGTACATACATATATATTTATAAATAAATAAATAAATAAAAACATAATACCTGGAATCTTTATACATATGTATATGTATTCATATATGTATGTATTTATGTATTTATGTATGTACATATATGCATGGTCGTTTAAACGAGTAAGTAGCTGCCTGTTACGCCAACACGAAAACTTCCCCTCAGCCAAGTCTCATTCTTCACCTAAATTGTATGTATACTTGTATACATACAGCCATCCATACATACATATATATATATGTACATACATACCCGCGCATAAAAGTTAATGGAAAATGTTTAAAAGTCATTCAACTTTGTTTTTGTTTTGCCTTCAGACGCACAAATACCAATAATAAGCACACTTACATAAATATAAAGGGTGATCCATTTCGAGGTTCCCTACTTTATCAAAGAAAAAAAAACACAGAAAATTCAAATTTAATGCGGAATTTTTATTATCATTCGAAAGAAGATTCTTTGGCATTTATTTCTTTTGGGAGATTATCTCTTTCTAATGTTAGTCCACCCGTCTCAGATGGTCCCCATTCGTTGAGTCCAATTTTCGATGACTCGTTCAAGCATTTCGATTGGTAATAGACGAATGACACGCGTGATGTATTGCGCCAAGACCTGAATCGAAGCGTGATTGTCCTGTATAGACTTTAGACTTTACATATCCCCACAGGCCCACAGGATAAAGCCTAACGGTGTGATATCACACGATCTTGGTGGCCAATCGACCGGCCCAAAACGTGAAATTATCTGCTCACCGAAGTGTTCTATCAATAAATCCATTGCCGTCTTGTTGAAACCAAATGTCGCGGAGATCACGAGCTTCAATTTCAGGCATCAAATAGTCGGTTATCATGGCACGGTACCGGTCGCCATTGACGATTACGCTCTCACCGGCATCATTTTTGAAGAAATATGGACCCACAAATTCCACTGGTCCACAAACTACACCAAACCGTTATTTTTTCTGCATGAAATGGCAGCTCTTGAATCTCTTCAGGTTACTCTTCCTCCCAAATGTGGCAATTTTGCTTTTTTACATACCCATAAGCCAGAAATGGGCGTCATCGCTGAACAAAATTTGGCTCGAAAACATCGGATCTTCGTGGAACCTTTCAAGAGCCCATAGAGCGAAGCGATGTCGCTTGGGAAAGTCGAGCGGCTTCAGTTCTTGCACAAGCTGTATTTTGTACACTTTCAATTTAAGATCTCGTCGTAAAATGCACCAAGTCGTTCCATACGTCAGTCCGAGTTGCTGCAAACGGCGCGATGGAATCAACTCTCCACGGTCTTCGTGTACACTCTCAGCTACGCCCGGCTGCTATATTTTCTTCACTGCGTGCTGTACGTGGTCTATTCGGTCGAATATTATCCAATAATGAATGCTGAATCAAATCAAGATGGGTGATGGTGTTGCGAATAGTACGCTCAGTAGGCCGATTATGTTGTCTTTCCATGATAAAATGCCAAAAAAATATTGAACAAAAATAACAGAACAGCTTGACAGCAGTCACGCGTGATCTGTCAGAAAAAGGCTATTGAAAAAAGTACCACCACTTGGATCACCCTTTATATATACATATTTATTTAGCAATACTCTTGTATGTATGCACAATTGCTTTCAATACAGTACAAAAAAATACAAAAAAGAAAAAAGAAAATTAAATAAAAAAATTTCCAAGGAAAAAATTGCGGTTGAGAAGCCAAAGTGCGCCCATTATGCATAGTATGTACATATTTATGTAATTGAATATATTTAAATATACATATGTATGTATATGTATGCATGTATATAACGTTAATTAAATTTACAAAAGTGTTGTAATTTTTATGAAAAAGCACTTTTTTATAGCTTTTTTTTTGGTTTCTTGAAGAAAATTTTACCATATTTTCTCTCGTAAAATGTCTAAAATCGCAAAAGTATTTTCACAACAACACAATTTTTGAAAACTTTCTTATATTTCAATCTTTAAATTAGTTATTTTTACTCTTATTAAAACTTATTTCCATGCAACTGTGAATTTGCTGTGTTATCGATAACTGCGATTACTCGACTCTTGATTGTCAATTTAATTTTCACCACATTTTTAGGGGAATTAGCGTACATAGTGGTGAGCGTGAATTTATATATAATTTTAATAAAATTTCAAAACCAGTAATTAATGATAAAACAGTTCTAAAAGAAAACGAAAACAAAAACAAAAACAAAAAATAATAGTAATAAGTTTCGAAAATAAAGAGAAACCTCAAAAGCAGCTGTTAGCCGATGTAGTGCTCATAAAGTGTAAATAATTTTGCTGAATGACAAAGGGATTCCTGAAACGACGTGGTGATGTCGCTTCAAATACTACTGCGTCACCTCATTAAGTGAGTTCATAGGTAAGAAGAAAAGGAAGTCCCCGCAGATAGGGAAATTTACAATAGATTTTTTGCGCATTTAATTGACAAGCTAACGCTGTCCAACAGTTTGAAGACCACGTAGCAGTTATAGTCATCTCCAAGAGATGCTATTGCCGGAGCAATATTGGAAGAAAGTAAATTCCTGTGAATTCTTGTGAGATGAGCCCATAAGACCCCAATGGAAGAGAAGAAGAGAAACCCCCTGCGGGATAGGGTTTCAAGAATTTACCCGCGGTAGGGCATACCTGTCGTTAGACGTGACTAAAATCCAAAAGTTTTCGCGACAGTCGGGTCTTCATACCGGAACGACCCGGATTTTTATTCGTACAAGGACTGTCACTCCCGCAATATTCCCTGTAGTCCAATTTGGTGAATTTTTCTGTGGTTACAACAACAACTACAACATGGAAGAGAAGAACAATTTGACCAGAAGTTGCCTTCTAGACATGTCTGGAACGGATCTATGAGCGCTGGGCTATCTGAACGTCTTGCTGGACAAAGAAGACATCTTCTACGTTATTCTTCTTTATTCGCGTATACATCGCTTACGCCGAGCTAATAACAGCGCGCCAGTCGCCTCTTCTCTTAGTCATTCGGCGCCAATTAGAGACACCAAGTGAAGTCAGGACCTTATCCACCTGATCTTTTCAACAAAATGTCTTTTCTTGACTCATGATCTCGTCCATATATCGTTCGCAAAGTCTTTCTCTCGAAAACTCTAAGCGCCGACTCTCTATACGCTCGCTAAGACCTCATATGGGATACGATATAGACCCCCACGTTAATCGTATCAAACTGTGGGGACCACTTTTGTGGATTGAGTAAGGCATACTAAGATTCCAAACGTCGGTCAGCCGGTGTGCCAGCTCCATATTTGAATTGCTCAGCCGGTAAGCAACGGGTTCTCTCTGCTTTGTTCTTCTTCAGGTGGGAGCTTCATCGTTGTCGGGTATTGGAACGTCTTCTCCAACATCATCGATTGGGGATTCGGATACTTGCGCTGCATTTAAAATTATTATTTTTTTATTGGTAATTCCAACTTAACCGACTCCTAATCACTCATTTTATAATTAGTCTTCAGCTGGGGGAACTTTCAATGCCCAGTAATGCCCAGTCAGTTTTCTTTGGAAAGGGACTTTTTCGTAGTTATTAGTGAGTAATCGGTTTTATATGTAAATATTTGCGAGATATACATATATACATGGACACATACATACATATGCATATGTATGTAGATATGTAGTAGGTGCGTGAACTAGACTATAAAGATGATGCAATGCAAATTTCTAGCGAAGTTAGCAAAATAAAAATAAAATAAAATAAAAAACGAAAATAGAAGAAAAAACGAAAATAAAAGAAAAAAGTAAAATAAAAATTCTGATGACAATGCGCACGAACAAAAAAAGATATGAATATGTATGAAAACGTGATTTTATTATTTATATATACCTAACATACATACATACATACATATCTACAAAGAGATAATCTGAAATAGAATAAAAAAAGATTTGAAGGTCTGCTGATAAGCTAACGACAGTATATACATATGTGCATATGTACATACTATATGTGTAATATTAAATCTATATATTTAAACAAATAAATAAATAACAAAGGATGATCCATTTCGCGGTTCCCTACTTTATTAAAGAAAAATAAAAACAGAAAATTCAAATTTAATGTGGAATGTTTATTATCATTCGAAAGAACATTCTTTAATATTTATTAATTTTTTGAAGATTATCTCTTTCAAATATTGGCCGTGGCTACGTCTCAGATGGTCCATTCGTTGAGTCCAATTTTCGTTGACTCGTTCGAGCATTTCGACTGGCAACTACTGTCGAATGACACGCGTAATGTTTTGCTCCAAGACCTGAATCGAAGCGGGATTGTCCACATAGGCTTTAGACTTTACATATCCCCACAGAAAAAAGTCTATCGGTGTGATATCACACGATCTTGGTGGCCAATTGACCGGCAAAAAACGTGAAATTATCTGCACAACAAAGTGTTCTCTCAATAAATCCATAGATTGATGCGATGTGTGGTGGGAAGTGGCGCCGACTTGTTGAAACCAAATGTCGTGGAGATCACGAGCTTTAATTTCAGTCGTCAAATAGTCGGTTATCATGCCGCGATAACGGTCGCCATTGACGGTTACCGGTTCTCACCGGCATAATTTTTGGAGAAATATGGTCCGATGATTCCACGGGCGCACAAACCACACCAAACCGTTATTTTTCCTGAATGAAATGGCAGCTCTTGAATCTCTTTAGGTTGCTCTTTGTCCCAAATGCGGCTATATTGCTTCTTTGCATACTCATTGAGCCAGAAATGGGCCTCATCGTTGAACAAAATTTGACTCGAAAACGTCGGATCTTCTTGGAACTTTTCGAGAGCCCATAGAACGAAGCGATGTCGCTTGGGAAGGTCGAGTGGCTTCAGTTCTTGTACAAGCTGTATTTTGTACGCTTTCAATTTAAGATTTCGTGTACACTCTCAGCTACGGCCGCTATATTTTCTTCACTGCGTGCTGGATTGTGGTCTATTCGGTCGAATATTATCCAATAATGAATGCTGGGTCCCAAAATGGGTGATGGTGTTGCGAATAGTACGCTCAATATGCCGATTATGTTGTCTTTCCATGGTGAAATGCCAAAAAATACTGAACAAAAATAACATGACAGCCTGACACGACTCACGCGTGATCTGTCAAATAAAGGTTATTGAAAAAAGTGCCTCTACTTGAATCACCCTTTATAAATATATTAATTTGAATATATTTTTATATTTATTTGTATTTATTTAATTTAATTAGATTTTTTTAATCTTTTATTTTTTATTTATTTTAATTTTTTATTTATTTTGTTTTGTGCTTTATTTTGCATTTTTTTATAATTCGTAGTTTCATTACATATTTGCAAAAAAAAATATTTTTAGCTAATTATGCCATAAATACTATAAACATTATTTTTTCATGCATACATATATATATGTATATAAAAATTCCTACAAAAGTACAAAAACACTTATGTATATACACATAAAAGATATTTTTTTATCATTTATCAAGTTTTTTCTTTTATTAGTATACACACACACACACATACACACATTACCTTGTAGGTGCTTTGAACTTTCTTACTTCTCTCTCTCTCTGCACCGCTCTCCTTCTCCCACTCACCGTGTGATTCATTGCAGCAATTGTTCGTGTTTCAGCTCATTCAAGTGATCAAATGATTAACGATCTCGTTCGTAATATAAATTGAAAATAAATTTTTTCTTATTAATTTTTTATTTTTTTTATTTTTAATTATTTTTTATAATTTTTTTTTGTTGCCAAAAATACCAATATGAATCATTTGTAAGCTTTATATTGGATATGTACATACATACATACATATAGTCATGGGCGAGTTATGTATTGTGTTTTTGGTACAGGTATTTGGCTTTTAAATACCTTTTCGTCTGAGTATTCGAGTTTTTTTCTTTGCCAAACTGGTTTTTGAAAATTCATTAAAAAGCAAATTATGAAGATTTTTTGGACTCTGGCGCGTAATTGAATTCAAAGTATGTTCTATAGCTCGCTAAACTGTCTGGTTTCTTATTTTTATTTTACGCTACGAAAAACCCGAGTACACTTTCTCTCTCTGCGTACTCTCGACATTAAGCAAACTAACCAGTGAGGGGAGTGGACTAGATCCGTATAAAAATACATCGCTCAAAAGCTCGGTAATCTCAATCAATAAATTTAACCTATAAGCCCTCATTGCCTACAAGACCTCGAGTCCAACCATCATTTGCTCTTACATTATTCTGTTGCGTCTTCCACGCTACTTCACGAGTACTTAATGAACGCCAGCTGAACTCAGTGTGACCTGAACCTGAATTTTGTGATGAGCTACCGAACGGCATTGTATGGTTGGAGGTTGGAGTCGTATAGTTCCACCAACAAACCGCCGATGAGCGTCATCCACAATGCCGCCATCACCTCGATTCGCTACTCCCTCCTCATCAGAGAGCATGCAACAAGCTGCAGTTTCAATCTTGCCATTACATGACGCCTACACGTCGGCGACCATGACAACGCCAACAGCAACGCCAACAACAACGACGACGACAACGACGGCGACGACACCACCCACGTTAGATGAGAGCAAAAGCTGTGTCGAGGGAGTCGGGAGGGGAAGTTTTAGCCAACATCATCATCATCGTTTGCTATTGCCCAGAGACAATTCGAGACAAAACTACATGAATACAGATACATACATACATACATATATGTATATATGCATAGAAGCTATTCCTGGCTTAAATGACGTGCAAGATGTGCGGGAGTGAAGCCAAAGCTCACTCATTCACTGACAGCGGTCTATAATTGTTTGTTGTTGTTGTTTTATAGTTGTGATATTTGCTGTTTCGTAGGCGAAAAAGGTACAAATCTATATATAAATGTATATACAATATACCAGTTAGCCATGTATTTATTTTCATTAGGGTTGTCCAAAATTAATTGATTTTTTTCTTTAAATATTTTTTTCGAAATTGTTAAACGAAATTTAGTCCTCAGAAATTATGAAGTCATGAAACGGTCCGAAGTATGTAAGTAAGTACCACTGAAATTTATACCAATCGTATCAGATCAGATCAGAATCTCACAAGCTGAATTGATTTAGCCATGTCCGTCTGTTCGCCCGTCTGTTTTTTGAGCTATTTCAACCAAACTTGACAGGATGATCGGCCATAAATCTGTAAAAAAAAAAATATCTAAGAACGTGAAATTTGGCATTGGTTCTGAAAATCATCGAAATCGGAAGAATATAACATATAGCTCTCATACACCGATATTTGCAGATGTGAGGTTTTGGTCAAAACTCAGTCGAAAAAGTATTTAGGCGTATGAAATTTGGTATTATCCACAAATATTATGAATTAAATATTGTTAGTGAAAATAATCGAAATCGGAATACTATATCATATAGCCGCCACACAAACGATTTGTTCAAATATGAGGTTTTGCGTAAAAATCCATCAAAAAAGCATCTAAGAGCCTGAAATTTGATATTCTACAGCCGTAAATTCAAGTTGATATTGACACTGAAAATTATCAAAATCGAATTTTACCATTTTTCAATAAATTTGATGTGTTCATGAAAGGTAAAGGGCAATCCAAGTAGAGGTCCTGTTTTCAATAGCCTTTTTTTGACAGATCCCGCGTGAGTCGTGTCCAGCTGTCGTATTATTTTTTGGTTCAGTATTGTTTGGCATTTCATCATGGACAGACTTACGCTCGAACCACGTTTACAAATCATTCAATCTCGACCTTCCCAAGCGATATCGTTTCGTTCTATGGGCTCTTGAAAAGTTCCAAGAAAATCTAATTTTTTTCGAGCAAATTTCTGGCTCGATGGGTATGTAAACAAGCAAAATTGCCGCGTTTGGGACGAAGAACAACCTGAGGAGATTCAAGAGCTGCCATTTCATCCAGAAAAAAAAAACGGTTTGATGTGGTTTGTGGGCCGGTGGAATCAACGGTCTATATTTCTTCAAAAATAATGCCGGTGAGAACGTAGCCGCCAATGGCGACCGTTATCGCGTCATGATAATCGACTATTTGATGCCTGATCATGTGATATTACACCGTTAGACTTTTCCCTGTGGGGATATATATGCAAAGTCTAAAGTCTATGCGGACAATCCCGCTTCGATTCAGCCCTTGGAGCAAAAAATCACGCGTGTCATTCGCCAGTTGCCAGTCGAAATGATCGAACGAGTCATCGAATATTGGACTCAACGGATGGACTAGCGCGGCCAACATTTGAAAGATATAATCTTCAAAAAATAAATGCCAAAGAATGTTCTTTCGAATGATAATAAGAATTCCCCATTAAATTTGAATTTTCCATGCTTTTTTTTTACTTAAAATCAAAATGGATCGCCCTTTATAAAGATTTCGGCATGGCCAAAGACTGCCGTTCTTTCTAGTTTTTAATCACTTTACTTTATTTTTATTTTATTTTTAATTTTTAATTTATTTTAATATTTTTTTTTTAATTTTAATTTAATTTTCTTTAATTTAGCTTGATTTTATCTTATTGTTTTTTTTTTTTTTAATTTTATTTTATTTTTTCATTTTGTGTGTTTTATTTAGTTTCTTTTTATTTTATTTTAATTTTCTTATCTTATTATTATTTTGGGATTTTTTTTACTCTAATTAAATCTTTTGTTTCCTTTAAATTTCACAATTGTTTCATAACTTATTTTATTTTATTTTAATTTTTTTATTTTTATTTAATTTTTATTTTTTTATATATTTTTTTTATTTTTTATTTTTTTATTTTTATTTAATTTTTATTTTTATATATATATTTTTTATTTTTTATTTTTTATTTTTTTTATTTTTATTTAATTTTTATTTTTTATTTTTTTATTTTTATTTAATTTTTATTTTTAAATATATTTTTTATTTTTTATTTTTTTTTTATTTTTTTTTTTTATTTAATTTTTATTTTTTTTAATTTTTTAATTTTTTATTTTTATTTAATTTTTATTTTATTTTTTTTAATAAATTTTTAAATTTTTTAATTTTTTTATTTTTTATTTCGCCACCCTAATGGGTATATCCATTTGCATGCACTTGCATATTTTCCTATACACATACATATGTATATGTACACACATATGCCTACGGGTCTAGGTAGGTGTTAAAACCCACAACATTTGCCAATTTTTAATCATAACTAACGGTGTTTTCACTTTGAACGAACTTAAGTTCAGACAATTTGCATGTGTAAATATGTAGAAATATTTGCAGTATACATATGTACATAAGTGCAAACATACATACACCTATGTAAACATAAATTTCCATTTATGTATCTAAATTTATATATTTTTACCTAAATATACATGTGTGTATGTGTTTGTTTTAATGGCATTGTTATTGCAGTTTTATAAAATTTCCATGCACACAGCCATGCATATACATATGTATGTATGCATGTACATATATCTACAACAATATTTAATCCATTTACCACGAAACAGCGCTGAACGTTTTATCTTTATTTTATCATTAAGCTCTCACCTACCTGGTTCTCCACCCCGTCCGCTACGTCCCGTTTTAGCCTAAACGCCCTGAACCACTTCATTAACTTGGCTGCCGCCACCAACTTTGGTAAATATCAGTATGTATGTATGTATGTATGTATGTTTATCTCTACTAGTAGTGCATATAACCAACAACACTGGCTGCAATCATTTCCACGTTACCGTTAACTACGAATTTTGCACATACTCACTCTCACTCACACACACACACACACCAACACAACAGAGTCTAGCGCTTTTGTTCTTCTTCCGGCGCTTTTGGTTACCAACAAAATGCATTGGTTATGTAAGTTCAATTGTTGTCTGCAATGGTGTAGAGGTACTCACATACATATGCATACATACATATACATATGTATGTACATACGTATAGAAAATTCGGTTTAGTTGCTGGATGATATTTTCCTTTATTTTCAAAGCGTTGCAGTGTGACTCTTCTGACAAACAGATCGAATTTCCAAGAGAACGTGAGGGAAGGGAGACAGAGAGAGAGGGAGAGAGAGAGAGAGAGAGTGAGCGGATTTACACTTTGTCACTTTTCATTTACATAAATTTTATTTATTTTATTTTTAGGTTAGTTTGAAATTGTCAGCACTTTTTTATGGTTTTTATGGGTTTTCCCACGCAGATTTTCCAAATTTTTCAAACTTTACAGAGCCTGACAGGCCCAGAACTTCTAGCTTGCCGTCCTAACTTTAATATGTATTTATTTTAAATTGTCAACTTGCAACAGTTGGCAACACTGCGCCACTTTTTAGCGTCCACTTTTGGCACTTTTGTCTTGCTACGGCCAATTGGCGGCCACAGCTGGCATTTTTATAGCACTTTTTTGCTGTTTTTTTCATCATTTGCCTTGTGGTTTGCATTTTCTTTCGAATTTTCTTTCTTTGTTTAACATTTTTATATCACTTAATATTAAAACTATAGAGAAAAGTACAAGTTTCGTGCTTTAGAAGGAATTTATGGTGGTCAAAATCGTCCAACTACTCAAGCAATTGGTAAAATTTTAAAGAAATTTAAAGAAATTCGGATCGGTTACAGATAGTGTAAAGCCTGTGCCTCATCGTCTTCCTATTTCCACCTAAAATTGCAACTGCTGTAAGTGAAAGTGTAACCGAAGGCCGAAAAGTGTCTATTTCTTGACTTTCTCAAGCGCTGTGACTTTCTTACGGCACATTTTTGGCATATTTTGCACTTGGACTTGCACCTACGTTCATATAAAGTCCAGCCCACACAAATTTTTCTTCAGTGACGAGGCACATTTCTCACTCGGTAGATACGTAAATAAACAAAATTATCTCATTTGGAGCTCCGAGAATCCTTAAATAATTGAAGAGAGGCCTTTACACCAAAAAAAAACCCAACTGTTTGGTGCACTATTTGGTCCGGAGGTGTGATTTGTCCTTACTGCTTTGAAAACGATAATAGGCGAGACTGTCATCGTCAATTCGGGGCGTTATGTTCGTTGGACAATATGTGGTTCCAACAACGCGAGCTTTGGCTTTTATGTGGGAGAAATTTCCTAGTCACGTAATCTCTCGTCTTGGCGATGTCAGTTGACCACCGAGATTGTGTGATTTGACACCGTTGGACTATTTTTTTGTGGGGCTAAGCGAAAGACCGGGTTTATATGAAGAAATCTTTAACTTTTGAGCACTTGAAACCCAATTTTGGCTGAGATACCGCCCAATCTGTGCCAAAAAGTGTTCGAAAACTATATCAAACGAATCGAAGTTTGCCGAAAGTCACGAGGCGGGCATTTGGAATGATGTATGTAGTGTTACACATATAATGTCGAGGTTCAAATTTTATAATAAAAAAGAAATTTCATGAAAACAAAAATATTTTAAATGCATTTTATTTACGTTTATTTTTTTTTTGGGGAATCGCAAAATGGATAACCCTGTATATATAACAATTTTTACTTCTAAATTTACAAAATTCGTTCGATTATGCGATTGATTGCCATTTTTGCTGTTTTTCTGCCATTTTGCTAGCATATTTGCCCGTTGCGATTATCGATAAATCGATAAGTCCCTGAAAGGTTTGTCTCTATGCAAATTAAATTCCTTTTATGGGAAAATGTGCTTTTATAAGATATTTTCAAATATTTTTGCGATTTTCGGAAAATTTCAAAAGCATGCAGTTGGTAACTGCATCAAAGGCATACATCCGAGTCTGTATGTGTGTGTATGTGTGTCTACATTTGTTGCCACAACGAAGCGGCGCATCGGTGAGCACTTTTTTCGGTTGCATTGTCGCATCGTGTTGATATTGTTTTATGATTTATTTATTTATTTATTTATTTATTTAAGTAATTTGTATGCGCATATATACATATGTATATGCATGTATGTATATATGTAAACAGGTATGTTTGCGTTTTTTTTTTGTTTTTTTTTTGCAAAGCGACTTCTCTTATGCTAATTATTGCCAGCTTTTATTTATATTTCTTTTTTAGCTTCAAAGTTGTTTTTGTTATTTTACGTGCTGTTCCTCGAATCTTGACTTATTGCATGCAATCTTACATAGATATCTACTATACATATTTAAAGGGTGATCCAAGTAGAGGTACTTTTTTCAATAGCCTTTTTTTGACAGATCACGCGTGAATCGTGTCAAGCTGTCGTGTTATTTTTGGTTCAATATAGTTTGGCATTTCATCATGGAAAGACTTCAGCCTGAACAACCAACGTTTACGAATCATTCAACTTTCATTCATTACGAAAATTTACGTTCTGTAAAGAATATGTCAACACAATCAGCCTACTGAGCGTACTATTCGCAACACCATCACCCATCTTGAGACCCAGCATCCATTATTGGATAATATTCGAACGAATAGACCACGTCCAGCACGCAGTGAAGAAAATATAGCGGCCGTAGCTGAGAGTGTACACGAAGACCGTGGAGAGTCGATTCCACCGCGCCGTTCGCAGCAACTTAGGCTGACGTATGGAACGACTTGGCGCATTTTACGTCGAGATCCTAAATTGAAAGCGTACAAAATACAGCTTGTACAAGAACTGAAGCCCCTCGACCTGCCCAAGCGACATCGCTTAGGGCTCTATGTGCTCTTGAAAAGTTCCAAGAAGATCCGACGTTTTGGAGCCAAATTTTGTTGAGCGATGAGGCCCATTTCTGGCTATCAATGGGTATGTAAACAAGCAAAATTATCGCATTTCGGAGGAAGAGCAATCTGAACAGATTCTAAAGCTGCCATTTCATGCAGAAAAAACAACGGTTTGGTGTCGTTTGTGGGCAGGTGGAAGCTTCGCTCCATATTACTTAAAAAAGGATGCCGGTGGGAACGTAACCATCAATGGCGACCGTTATCGCGCCATGTTAACCGACTATTTGATGCCTGAAATTGAAGCTCGTGATCTCCGCGACATTTGGTTTCAACAAGACGGCGCCACTTTCCACATCGATCGCATCAATCAATGGATTTATTGAGAGAACACTTCGGTGAGCAGATAATTTCACATTTTGCGCCGGCCGATTGGCCACTAAGATGGCCAGATGGTGTGATATCACACCGTTAGACTTTTTCCTGTGGGGATATGTAAAGTCTAAAGTTTATATGGACAATCCCGCTGCGTTTCAGGTGTTGGAGCAAAACATCATCCATGTCATTCGCCACTTACCAGTCGAAATGCTCGAACGAGTCAGCGAAAATTGGACTCAACGGATGGACCATTCGCGGAGACGTAGCCGCGGCGAATATTTGAAAGAGATAATCTTCAAAAAATAAATGCCAAAGAATGTTCTTTCGAATGATAATAAAAATTCCGCATTAAATTTGAATTTACTGTGGTTTTTCTTTCTTTCAAAAAGTAGGGAACCACGAAATGGATCACCCTTTATATTTTCGTATTCATTTCGTGTAATTTATGTTGCTTACTAAGCAAAATCGTTTTTTTCTTTTGCACCCATACAAAAACATACATATGGATGGATATATATTCATATACATACATATATATATATATATATATATATGTATATACATAGATTTGTAAATTTATCTTTCTTATAGATATGTATGTATGTATGTATATATATATGCATGTCTTTTCTCATTTCATTAGTTATTTTCGTGATTTTTTTAACACTTGTTTTTGTTGTTGTTGTTGCCACACGTACACGTACATGTTGTGAATTTTGCCATCTCAGTTTTGCTCATTTTTCAGCTGATTTGGCAAAAACTTTAGAAAATCGTGCATTTTGATGAGTCATCGGTAATAAATTTTCGCCACAAAACCACCCGCTGCTCACCAGTCGCCGTCTGCCGCCTGCCGCCTGCCGCCGCCACAACGGCTCTACCCACCACCGCACCACCCAATTTCGGTGCAAATTTTGTCCGAACCGAAGCGGACAACAAGGCAAACAAGCGCAAACTTGCTGTGTAATTCCCAGGCGCAGAGTTGCAGCAAAAAAAAGTTACGTCGCAACGTATACTGCACAGCTGCATGTATGTATGTATGTATATATATATTACTTATGTATGTACAACGATATGTACATTTAAAGTCCACATTTCCCACTCAAAAAAAAAACCCACTTCGCTCGCCAATATTGCTTTTCATCGTTATTTTCCAATTTAATTGTTTTTTGGCTTTTTGTTGTTGTTGTTGTTATTGCACACCAGTTTGTTTGCCTCATTTTCGTTCTAAACTCCATGTTTCCCTACTCGCTGTGTCTTTGTTTGTTTGTTGTTGTTGGTTTGTTTGTTTTTGTAGCTTTTTCGATATTGTAATGGCGGAATGAGCGAACAGAAATGCGTTTCTCAAGTTCGAGGGTCACCTCTTAAAAAAGGTGAATTAAAGCGTTAAACTTTGGTATTTCTCTTGAAGAGGCAGAGGGTTTCCAGAGTGGTTTTTTTTTCTCCCAGCCCAATTAGCTGCGATTTCAGTTTCTGCCACCTTGGAGGTCTTATGTCCAAAAAAGGTGAAATTGTCAACCAGATCTCGAGATTGGACTCTCCGTGAGTTCGCTTCTTGATAAAATATTGCTTTTTGAAGGGAAAAAATACAGTTGAAGCAAAAACTTGGCTGTATGACGAGTTTCTGAACTCTACCCCAGGAAAATCAACCATCAAGGATTGGTGCGCTAAGTTTAGACGTGGTAAAATGAGCACCGAAGACGTTGAACGCAGACGTCGAATGCCCAAAAGAGGTTGTTGCCGACGAAAACATCAAGAAAAATCCACAAAATGATTTTGAATGGCGGTAAATTGAAATTGGATGACAAAGCAGGCACACTTAAGGTATCTACTGAACATGTACAGCATATTATTCACGTATATTTCGGTATGAGAAAGCTCTGTGCAAAGTGTTTGCCGCTTGCGAGCTCACTTTTGATCAAAAACAACGACGAGTTGATGGTTCGGAGCAGTGTTTGGAGATATTCAAGCATAATAAACCCGAGTTTTTGCGTCGATATGTGACAATGGATGAAGCATGACTCCATCGCTTCACCCCGAAGTCCAGCCGACAGTCATCCGAGTGTTTTTTATGAATCTTACTATACCGCCACATGCAACACTGGGCATTCGATTCCCCAATAACAGCAACAACAATTAGGTAAGGGCAGCGCCCATATTTTCTGCTTGATTATATTATATAAATACATATACATGCATACATATGTACATATATTTACATAATTATATACATCTAACGTACATAGAGATCACATGACCCAGTATGACCAAATAACAATGGAGTCAACATGCACATAGAAACGAGGTCGAAGAATGAAGGAAAATTAGTGAAAAACGCGTTGAAAACTTAAATATAAATATACATTTGGCTTAATGTATGTATGTATATACAAATGGTTCATGCTTTCCATGTAGTACATACATATACTAGTTAAATACGCCATTGCATGGTCACCATGGTAACTGGTATTTGTGTTGGTTAATTTTCGTGTTGCTTGGGCTTAAGCACAAATTAAATTGCTGCGATAAATCATGTCTTTGTTTACAGCGACGATTTTATTTCTATTTTTGGCAGAATGACGTGGTGCAGTGGTGACCCCGTAGGAAAAGAGTTCACATTAAACGCCAACAAATAAAAAAAATTATAAAATGAAGAAAAAATCAACAAAAAACTGAAATTAAATAAAAAAATAAAAAAATTTTAAATAAACGAAAAAAAAATTTAATAAAAAAAAATTAAAAAAAATATAATAAAAAAATCCAAAAAAAAAGATTAAAATAAAATAAAAAGATTAAAATTAAAAAAAATAAAAAAAAATTACAAAATTAAAAATTAATTAAAAAAATAATATATAAAATTCATAATAATAAATAAAAATAATAATTAAACTAAATAATAAAAAAATTAAAATAAAATTTTATACAATAGAAATTGAGAAATACATAAAATAAAATAAAAAACATAAAATGAAAAATTTTTTATTTTAAATAAATAAATAAATAAAATAAAGTCAAATAAAATTCAATAAAAAAATTTAAAAAAATAAAATTAACTCAATTAAAATTCAATTATTTAAAACAAAGCGACAAAAAATATACTAAAATAAATTAAATTAAATAATTTTTTTTTAAATAAAATTAAAAAAAACTAAAAGAAAATAAAAAAAAAATGAAAAAATCATTAATTTAATTAAAGAAAAATACAATAGAATAAAACGAAAACTTAAATTAGTACAAGAAGGTATATGAAAAAAAGTAAAATTAAATAAAATTAATTGAAAAAAAAAACATAATATAAAATAAAATCAATTGAAGCAAATCAAAAAAAAAATAAAATTATACAGCAGCAGGTTACATGGCAGACGTTGGCTCAGTTGCCAGAGCACTCGCCTGTGATGTCAGAATGCCATCCATTCCTGGCAAAAGACATCAAATGGGATGTTGGTGATCTCCGAAACAGCAGTCATTTCTATCAATTTTTCTTTGTTGTATAAAAAAAAATATTTAATTGAAAAAAAGTTCTAACAAATAGGCCTTTCGAAGCTCGTTCAATTATAACCACAAACTATTTCAGGCCACAATAAACAATTAAAAATAAAATTAAATGAAGCCAAATTAAAAAAAAAGCTAAAAAATAATAATAGTAAAGGAAAAAAGTGAGGGGGTGTCCATTTTTTTATTGTATTCAGTAATGCTTACAATTTCATCCATCGACCACCACAAACGTCGCGAATTTGCTGATTTTGCATTGCAACAACTTGAAAACGATAACGATTTTTTTAAGAAAATCATCTTCTCCGATGAGGCTCACTTTCATCTGAGTGGTGCGGTAAATAAACAAAACTGTCGATTCGGGTGCGAAGAAAATCCACAAATTATTCATAAACTACCATTACATTCATCTAAATTGACAGTTTGGTGTGGTTTTTGGTCTGATGGAATTATCGGTCCGTACTTCTTTCGAAATTAAGATGGTAGCACCGTTACTGCCAATGGAGAGCGGTATAGATCGAGATGTTAACCAACTTTTTATGGCCACAATTGGAAGAAGTTGATGAAGCTTTAAAAGTCAATATTGAACGCGTTATTCATGATATACGACTTGATTTAGTGGAAAAAGTGCTCAAAAATTGAGTTTATCGAAATCGTTCCTGCAAAAGAAGTCGTGGAGGCCATTTGAATGATGCTATATATTCAGAACTTAGTTGTATCACATTAAATAAAAAACATTTCCAATTTCTTTAACAATTAGTGTTTTTTTTTTTTTTTTTTTTTAAGAAATCACTTATTGGAAAACCCTATATAAAAAAAATATTATAAAATGAAATAATTTGAAATGAAATAAAATTAAATTAAATTCAAATAAATAAAAAAATGGAAATAAATTAAATAATAAAAATAAATAAAATAAAATAGAATTAAATTTAAAAAAAAAAAATTATAAATTAAAAAAAAAAATAAATAAAAAATAAAAATATAATTAACTAAAAATACATTAAAATCTACACACACACAAAAACTAATAAAGATATGTGAAAAAATGAAAATAAATTAAAATAAAATAAAAACAAAAATAAAAGTAAAACAAAATGAAAAAAAATAAAATTAATTTCAAAAATTTCTCAATTATACAGCAAAAGTAGAGCTGTCTTACATATTTAATTTGAATTATTTTTTTTCTATTTACTTTTGGAAGCCTTATAATTTTCCCAAAAATATATTTTTTTAAACAAATTTTTTTTCTTATGTTCCGCAAATTTCCCACTGGGTAGCTCTTATGGGTGTCAACACTGGTGGTTAAATATGTGTATGTGGTATACACATATATGTATTCACCTCTATATGTACATGCCTTTAGGTACACATTTTATACATTCGCACATACATACATACATACATACATACATACATACATACATACATACATACATGTGTACATATATTTCTTAATTTATGTCACGCTATGATAATTATAGATTTCTCTCTAGCACAATGGGGAAAATAAAATAGAGAAAAAAAAACGTAATGGATTTAATTCTCGATAATTTATGGTTATTTTGAGCTCGATTCTGATTTCCATATACAAATGTATAAATTTGCATACATACACACGCATCTGCATATGTATGTATGTGCTAATTGCCAAATGGCAAGCCTAAAGCGATAATAACAGCAGTCGATTTTTTTGTTGTACATACATACATACATGCATATATACATATGTACATATGTATGAATGTGAGTTAATAAATAACGCATATATGTACACACATATCCATATATAATGGTCTTACGTTGAAGATAATTACCCAAAAACACCCTTTATTCCGGCCCATCAAGCATTAAATAATTAGAAAAATTTACTCTTCCTAGTTGGAAACACACACAAACATACATATGTACATCTAAAAATCGACAGCTGCAAAAATTCAATTTTTATTCTTAATTTTTCAATTATGTGTATTTCACGATCTGCCATGCGCGCATTTTCCAACACCTAAAGACTACTCCATCGGCTTGGGCTGCTCGACTTTCCCCGGCATTAAATTTTCGTATTTTCTCTTCATACATACAGACATACATATATTTATATGCACATATTTCTGTTCTTATTAGCACACAAACTGTATATACATACATACATACCGACAAGCGCACAGTTACTTATACAAAAAATATTTTTTATTTATTTCATTTTTAAAATTTTTAATTTTTTTTTAATTTTTTTTCATTTTTTTTTGTTATTCAATACGCTGCTGCCGCACAGCCTCCATTAGGTACATACATACATACATATGTACATACATACATTTAAACTAAAAATTCCATTCGGTATGAGAAACTCGCATTCATCGAGTGAAAAAAAACCGGTTCGAGTTTTTGCCATATTTTTTTTTCTAATTTTTCTATACATACATACATACATACATACATAGGTCTTTTTTATATTTTTTAATAGGTTTTTTTGTTGCATCTACTATATACATATGTACGTACATATGTATGTATGATTACATGTTGCTTTTTGACGGTGTTGTTGTTGGGAAAAAGTTGTTATATTTGTTGTTGTACAGTCTAAGTATAGTACATTTGTAAGTACTTATAGGCGTATGTATGTATGTATGTACATATGTATGTGCTGTGCTTTGCTTGAACTTTGCGCAAAATGTATGTATGTATGTATGTGTGTATGTATGTATGTATGTATGTATGAAAAAATATTAAAAATAAAAATTGAAAAATTAAAAATGAAACAAAGAAGAATGAAAAATATTGGAAGCGCCCCAGCAGGAAATATGTTCTGAAACATTCCTTTTGCTGTTTTGATCTTCCGACAAGGTGGTAAGTTGTTTTAAAGTGGAACGATTTTCCGTCGAACGAAACTAGGCATTGAAAATGGCGGAACGCCGAAACCGGTTGTCGAACGAAAAACCAAAATTGACAAGGAATGACGGCAAATCATTCTGAAACATCTCTAATCGATCAGGGATGGACTTACTTCTAAGATAACCGCGTGGGGCCTAGAGCCTAGCCTGCTTGAAGCGAGTAAACTTCAGTGGAGCCACTCTGGCGTATACGGTTTAAGGGTTCACTGAACGTTATAAAGGAACACCGGTGGCGGCTTTTCAAGCTGCTCTACGTATTGTCGCCAGAGAAATCAGAGAGGGTCGACATGGTCGAAAGAAGAATTGGTATAATGATAATGAGGACATTGGAAAGACACTGAAAGTTCCAACTTCAACTCTGCGTGACACATTTGCGAACAGAAAAATAAAGAAGTTGAAGAGCTTGAGAACCCGCGGGTAATGCTCATAAATTCTAAGAGAAGCGATTAGCATAGAGAAGGAAAAACTACTGCAGCCGATCGAATTGCGGTGAGACTGCAACACTCTGAGTAGACAATTGCAAAGTAAAGTTAACACGGGGCGAAAAAAGACCGAGTTCTGCAGTTCGTTCATCATGCCCGTCCACCGATATGGTGCAGAGGGGCTTGGACATTTGATAGCAATCGATGAGTCGGCTTTAGGAGTCTTCAAGTGGAAGATTTATGGTCCTTTGCGCCTCGGCAGTGGCGATGGAACGATGAATTGAGAAGAAGAAGAAAACTTCCAGACCGGGAGGAATATGAAGAGCAGATTACTTCCCTGACTTCACTTGCTATCTCCAATACGCGCCAAACTGTGTATGGATGTGGCGTCCCTATAACCTCTAACTGAATTCTCGGCCACTGTTGGCCACAGGTAGAACTTCGGAAAGGATCAATCCGCTGTATATAGGTAGGTAGGTCCACTCTGAACACATTTTTCTCTCCTCATATTGTTAGTTAATTGTATGAACCCTGCGTGAGATCTACGAACAGGTAGGTACTTCTGGATATTCAATAAGATAAGGAATACAGAATGCGCTCTAATTCTAAGAAGTCACAGCGTGTGCTGAGCAAGGATAAGACGTCGGCTTAGCTAGATATGTATGTATGTATGTACTGCCTTCGTATACTTAATAAGGATTCGAGCTGAGCCGATGGTTACATACACACATAAAGAATTTGTGTGTTCGTGTGAGGAGGAAGGTTAAGAATTTTTGAGAAGAAGTCAAGATGGTCTCCGAAGCAGCTGTTAGCTAAGTGCATACATGCAGATATACATACATATCTGTATGTGCATTGCGTCCTCTGCAACATCCCGACAACTGTTGTTGCTGTTCTTGCAGTTGAACTTTGCTTGCGTCGCCGTCCAGCCAGCCAACCAGCCAGCATGCGAAGCTTCACTTTTATTGCTTATCATTGTTGTTGTTGTAGTTTTTTTTAAATTTATTTATCTTATATACAAACATACCAGTCTTCAACTGCATACATATGTACTCGTACATCCTCCCTGCCAGTTGTTGCTTTCGTAGATCTCTTAATTGCATTTTGGTGACCTCATCCGTCTCTCATCTACGGCAACGCGCGACGCACGATTGTCTTTGCCGTGGTGTTGCACTACACACAGTATTCCCACCCTTAATGCGTCGCTCTGCAGTTTGACCAGCCAACCAACCAACCAACCAACCAACCGACCGACCGAGCCGGCGCAACCCGCCGATGCACTTCGTAACTCATTTGCGACAAAACTACAATAATATCGATGTGTGAGTGTGCGTGTTTACAGAAAAGAAAGGAAGAAAAAAAACAAAAGAAAATAAACTGCAACTGACTCATCTCACTAGCATTGCCCAGCAGCTTTTCGTTGGATGTGTTAACACGACAGCTGTCTAGTATTCAGGAAAATGTGGAAACTCTTGGAGTTGAGTGAGAGTTTTTGGCCTTCTGAGCTGAGAGATATGAATTAAAAATTAAATTACGTATTTCGAATTTGTTAGAGTCCGAGAAGATGCCAAATTTCTATCCTATGCCATTGGACCCAGAATGTGAATGTTACAGAACTAAAAATGAGAACTTTTCCAGTCGGCTTTTTCTACTAAATACAAGCTTTCATGCGCGTTACTGAGAATACTGACTGAAAAAGAAGACTTGCTGAGTTCGCTATCTACAACTGAAGTCCCGAAACTCTTACGGGTAGAAATATGCAGTTTTACAGTGAAAATTGTCAAAATCATGCGCTATAAGACATAGTTCCCACACTAGTGACCGTTCAAAAATGAATTTTCGAATGGAAACTCACACAATTATGCAGCTACTTTTCTGAAAATTAGTAATTTGAACACAAGTGACGATCACTCGTTATCGGATGTCTATATGACACAGTTTTCATACTATTTTCTGTTAAAAAATGCGTTTTTGAGCCAAAACTCTCACAATTATGTAGCTGGGAATCGGAAAATTTATTCAACTGAGCTTGTGCCCCTTCCACTATTTTGACAGAGAAAATTTTCGATATCGGATGCCCTTAAGACACAGCTCACGTACTGCTGATGGTTCAAAAATGCGTTTTTGAGACAAAATTCTTACAATTATGCAGTTAAGTGTATGAAATTTGGTCATCTGAATACATGTAATGGGCAAAACATTGTCAGAGAAAATTTTCGATATCTGGCAACCATAAAGCACAGTTTTCACACTACTTAATGTTCAAAAACACGTTTTTGAGCAAAAATTCTCTGAATTAAGCGACTAGGAGTATGAAATTTGCTAATTTGAATATGTAAATATAACGGTAATGTTATACAGAGAAAATTTTCGATTTCGAATGTCTATTAGAAGCAGTTCGTATATCTTTTTGAAGTTCAAAAATGCATTTTTGGATAAAAACTCTCATAATAAATTAGCTGAGTTTGAATACCGGGTAATTTTACACAATTTTAGCAAAGAAAATCGTCGATAACGTGCATAGGTCACAGCTTGCGTACTGCTAATTCTTCAAAAATGCGTTTTTGAGTCAAAACTCGCTAATTTAAGCATAAAAAACTGGAAAATTTCATCAACTGTATTTTGAAAGATCAAAATTCGTTACCTAAAGGCATAGTAGACGCAAAAAAAAATAAGTGTTAGAAAATGTCGGTTTTAAAAATTCCTTGTAACCAAAGGCAAATTGGCATAATCTGCACAAGACTAGAACTACTTTGTACATAGTTAGTATGTGCGTACATTTGTACATACTTTTAACAATTTTCGACAGTTTTTTGCTCTTACCAAGGAGCAGCTGAGCGGATTTAATGTCATTTAATGTACATACAAACGTATATATATATATATATATGTATATATATGTATTCATGTAGGTATTGTAAGTATTTTTTATCAATTTTTTTTGTTTTTGATTATTCTATGTGTACTCGTTTCATATTTCTTACGAATGTCCATAACTGTGTGGTAGTTAATCAAATTAATGGACATTCACACATTCATACATACATACGTACATATGTATGTAAGTATATACACATTTTTGTATCCATAATCTTGTTATATAGCAAAATTCCGACAAAACTGTTGGCGATTAAACCAAATACAACAAATACATGAAAAGAGTGAAAGTGACAGCAATAGTTCACGGGTAAATACATACATACATACATATGTACATAAAATATCCATCGAGTGGGTACAGTTTTCAATGTGTTTTTAAATACTCAAAAAATGTGTATGGAAGTTTGTACATACATAAGTACATACATATATATATGTATATGTATGTATACTATATCGTTGTAAATACATACATACCTACATGTAAGCAGAGTTTATCTGTTGAGTATGTATATACATACATACATATATGTATGTATTTGGCCAAAAGGGCTTGGTTTCGAGAAAAGTTGGTTTTTATTGCCTGTTTATTTGTTGTTGGTAAACACAACGACGGATATTTGGCGGTGTGTTAAATTGAATGGGGTTTTGAGTTTAAAATGCACGCATACACATAACAAAATACATTCGAAAATTCATATACATACATACATACATACATATAAATGTGAAAATTTATTGATTCATAGTAAGAAACAGGCACCGGCCCATACTTATTCCAGATATTCGATTTTTTGTAGCTTTAATGCATGAAAATGCAATTATAAAATTCAGAAAATACTTAACTGTAAATCAAAATAAAATAAAAATTTATTTATAATTTCATATATATTTAGTAAAACATATTGAATATAGGAAACAGTGAAATTCTGTGTAAAAATTTTATTTTATAATATATTTAATATTAAAAAATATTTTTTTTTCTTTATATATATTTATTTTTTTCTATTGCATATATTCTTCTATTATATTATATATTTTTTGTTATATATATTCTTTTTCAAAAAAAGAGTGGGAAATCGCTTATAATTATATTTTATTTATTCACAAAATTAATTTAAAAAAATATTAAAACTCAAATGATTTTCATTTACACAACAGGTGAATTGAAAAGTCTCCATAGTAAAACACATTTCATTTGGCAAACTTCTTTATTATTCAACATAGTTCCCTTCAAGGGTAATACTCTAACTTTTCGATACCATTTTTGTAGTACGATTTGTACTTTGCTTCAAGATGGGCCTTAGTTTCGGCGATCAATCCTTTATTCGACGAAAATATCTTCCCACCGAGCATTCTTTTGAGATCTGAGAACAGAAAATCATCGCTGTGTGCCAGATCCGGAGAATATAATGGATGCGAAAGCAATACGAAGCACAATTCATGAATTTTCGCCAACGATTTCACGGACTTGCGGCACTGTGCATTGTTTTAAAGAAACAGCACTTTTTTTTCTTCAAATGCGGCCATTTTTCGGCGATTTCGTCCTTCAAACGGTGCAATAGCTTCAAGATAATCAATGAAAATCACAAAACCCAGACGCCATAACCTTGCCAGCCAACTGTTGCGTTTTTCCGCGCTTTACAGCGAGTTCATCATGTGCAGTCCACTCGGATGACTGTCGATTGGACTTCGGTGTGAAATGATGGAGCCATGTTTCATCCATCGTCACATATTGACGCAAAAACTCGGGTTTATTACGCTTGAATAACTCCAAACACTGCTTCGTATCATCAACTCGTCGTTGTTTTTGATCAAAAGTGAGCTTGCGCGGCACCCACTTGGCACAGAGCTTTCTCATACCCAAATATTCGTGAATGATATGATGTACACGTTCAGTTGATATCTTTAGAGTGACTGCTTTTTCATTCAATTTCAATTTAAGATCATTCAAAATCATTTTGTGGATTTTTCTTGATGTTTTCGTCGGTAACAACCTCTTTTGGGCGTTCAACGTCTGCGTTCAACGTCTTCAGTGCTCATTTCCACACGTCTAAACTTAGCATACCAATCGTTGATGGTTGATTTTCCTAGGGCAGTGTCTGCAAAAAAGTTATCGAGCCAAGTGTTTGATTCAACTGTATTTTTTGTGCCTTCAAAAAGCAATATTTTATTAACACGCGAAATTCCTTTTTATCCATTTCATTCATAATAATCAAAGTTGCTTCACTCAAAATGCTTTAATTTACAAACTAATAATGCGACAGCTGTCAAATTTATACACGCGCCCTTTTGAAGGTTAGGGCTAACTGAAAATCTATATGGCTTTAATTCTAGTAGTAGAGTCATCTATGTGTCATGCCGTGGACTTTTCAATTGACCTGTTATATGTAAGTACATAGATTTTATTCTTGTTAACGGTATTTTTTTATGTAAGCATTATTTTTATGTTGAATTTTGTTAGTTAGAATTTCTTTTGAAACTTGAAAGTAATTCCAAACTTCATTGGCTAAAATTTGCGTTGACTTTGATTGCTTTTTCTATTTATGTACATACATAGGAATGTATGTATGTATGTATTTTAATGTTAATTTTTATCTTTTTTTTGTGCACACTTCCTATTCATTGTTTTTACAAAACCAGTTGTGTATGTATCTATAAGAGTTTATACATAACCTCACTTTTCCCATACTTTTTTCCTCTTGTATTGAAAATGTAGGCCTAAGCGCGCTGATAAAGTCGATTTCCCTTTGTGAATGGCTATGTGCGGTATTTATGTACGTATGTATGTAAGTATGATGTGCATTTGAAAATATATATGTATGTATGTATACGCATTTCTAATTTTATCAGCAAATAATAGTATACATACACATAAATTCTTTCGAAACTTAGGGGTGGCATTACATTTTTTGTTGTTATTGTTTAATTATTTATACATATGTACATATTTCTTTGAACAAATGCTCAGTGGGAATTGCCCTTGGCACTTAGCAGGAATACGCGTGAGAAGCTAATAAAATGGCGAACTGTTTATTTAATCTTTTATTATAAAATTAATTAAATTTATTTTTAATTTAATGGCTTTTCTTGTGTGCTTAGATGCTTCGAAATTTCATTATTTTCAACTCTTCATTTAAAATTGATAAATATGTAGATTTTTATTAAAAGCAGTGAATTTAATTGAAACTTAATGATAACCAGCTGCCGATATCGTGCTTAACCTATAATATTTTCTACACATAACGAATTTATTACTGATGGAATTGAACAAAAATGCTGCGTTGTTAATACATACGCACATACATACGTATGGATTTGTAAGCCAATTTGTTGCTAATATTTGGTCTGAATATTTCTTTGTTTTTTGGTAACAATTGACGAAGCCTAAATTTGTCAGCGGCATCCGTACGGCTGAGGGCTTTTTATTGCAAGCATTTTTTTTTTGACGCAGCGCTAATGCCATTTTTTTTCAAATAAATGAACAAATTTATTTATTTTATTTAATTAATTTTCAATTTTTGCCAATAATTATGCAGCGCACATTGCAATTAATATTTGTTTATGTTTTGCGAGTGACTCAGCGACAATGGCTAGAGGTGTGGTTATCGATTTTTATCGATCACATGTAAATAAGTGCTGCCATTGCCTGAGCCTGGCAATTTATTTTATTTTTTTTTGTCTAAAACAAATTATAAAGAGATTGTCACGTACAAAACTTGCGATAAAAGAACATAAATAATATTGATAAGCAGATTTGATTGATTGATTGATTGATTAATTACAAAAGTAAGAGCAGAAATCTATTATTCAGGCTAATTGGCAACGAGAACTGCTATACCAAGAAAAAAATGACAGGTAAAGGGGGTGCTAATGAAAAGTACATATTTATGTACATAGTATGTTTGTTTATGGGTAGTTAAATATATTTGCATTTATTGATAAAATCCATTTGGACCTTGAAACTGTTCCTCAATGTTAAATGCCTTTTGTATATCTTACAGGTAGAAAGCGTTTTATTGTAATGGAAATAAGGTAGGTAATTCGCACCGCAACGTGTTAGACGAGTCTTCCCTTTAGTAATCATAAGTATGTAAATGGATTTAACAAATCTTACATACAAAGCCTAGGTTTTGAGTACACAAGACTTTGTGGAATAACCAGTAAGATTTCCGTATACGGCCTTGGAATACAATAGAATTGTCTGTCTGTCAACCTATTTGGCATTATTCGAAGAGTTCGCCCTTGGCCTAAACTCTGCTACCTTAAGTAATCATCATACTACCTATCTTAACTTTCCAAGAACTCTTTTCCCCGATTTTCGATAGCTTTTCCTGCAAATTTTGAGATTATGTTTTATCAGATAGACTTTAAAGCCTACAAATTGCTACATTTTAGTATTAAAAACTTCCAGGAAAGAGCCTTTGAAGGCTTTAACATCTAAGCTGCTCACTAAGTCTCGCGCGATATGTAGTTAACTCCTGTTTTCAAACTTCTTTGCCTCGATGTAGGTATGTTCAAGCATCCACCTAGTGGCGGTGTAATCCAAACCAATACACCGCTATTTTTGGGGGAAGACAGTTCAAAATTCTACTCTCACGGTAGAGATCAATTCTGGGTTTTTGTTTCTGTCCGGCCAAAACCTTGACAATGAGCTCTGTGTATAAACAGGTCACTCTCCTCCTGATACTATACTGACTATAAGGATCTTCGGAGCTTTAGAAACAGCATTCTTAGTTATAAGACGCCCAGTCTCTGCAACGTCTGTTACGAATTTAAAAACTCATTTGTGGAAGAATTGAACATTTTAAAGACAGTTTTGAAAGAAGATAAAAAGACTGGGTCTACAAGATCAACCCACAACGTCGGTTCTAGTGGGTCTGAATGCATTTTTCATTCAATCATAGTTACATATTTTCGCCCAAAAGATTTGAAAGTATTTGATGAACCGTGAAAAACCATCGTCATTGCACGAAGAAACAAAAGTTAAGCTAAGAACGGCAAAAATAAAAGCAAAATACCCCCTAATAAACCAAATCGCCCAATGAGAAAATATAAAATATACAAAAAAAGTTTAATTTCAATGTAAAAATTGCAATAATGCAAAAAGTATCAATGAAATTCACAACAAATTACAATCGATAGCACCCACTCCATTAAGTTATCGGCTTAATTGCTCGATTTTACAGTTGCGGTACAAATTTTTTGCTGATTTTTGTCTATTAATTTCGCAAACGCTTTAATTACCAATCCACATATAGCATTATCTATTAGTTCCTTCTGGCATAGCACAAATGCAATAACAAAAACAATAACAATAACAACAGGCAGCACAACGACGCCGTTAATATGACAGCAGCACATGCTTTTTTGGCGCACATGGCCTGAAGGTGGTGTATGCATACACACACATACATACATACATACATATAATAAAGCAGCAAATACAACAAAACAAAACAAAAACACACAAGTTTCCCATTCATACCCAATAAGAAAATAAAGCGAAAAAAGGAAAAACAACAGCAGCAACAACAACAAGAAAAACATGCATACACACAAAGTGCATGAGAGTGAATGAGCGCACGAACAAATAAATATGCACGTTTGTATATGCATACATATGTACGAGTATGTTGTTACGTGCGAAGCGTATGCGAGCAAATGAGTAAGAGAATGAATAGCCGACATGACAGCAACTAAAATACAAAGATGATGGCGTAGACGACGGCAGCGACAACGACGACGCTGGCGACGTCATAACGCAGCGGTAGTGGCAATAGTAGCTCATGCCCGCTGCTGGTAGTATAAAAAAACTATGGTTAATAACAATAACAAAAACAAACAAAAAAGTGAATGTACAACACATAATATAACGTAATTTTATACAAAAACAAAATCGAAGAAGAAGCAGCACAGCGCAGCCAGCAGCAACATTTTTGCTAGGTCGAGTAAAACATGCATACGAACATACATATATACATACATACGCATACTCGCTAGTAGTATTTATTGTATGGAAATAGAAAAAACACTACATCGCAGCCAACTGTAATGGAGCCTCTTGCACGAGACTATTTGGAAATGGCTATAGTCGAAGCGATGGTTGTACATTGTGCTGCTGTTTCTAGCTATCATGCAATGAAATATATGTACATACATACGTACAAACAGACGACGACTTCAAATAGCAAACTTTGTATGTATGTGAGACACAATGTGAATGTGGCAGCAACAACAACGACGACGACGACGATGACGACGATGACGATGATGGCGAGCAACACTCGAGTGCTCGGAGACTCTGCAGTGTTTTGTTACTTTTGCACGTACATACATATGTATGTACATACTATGTTCACACAGCGATAAGTACGTTTGTGTGCTTGTAGTCTTCTGGCTGTGATATTGGCACAACAACTTTTTGCGAAACCTCACCAAAAGCAGGCAGACGAGCAGGCGATGCGATGAAGCTAACCAAAACACGGTAACAGAAATAGCACAACGACAGCAGTGTAGATGTTGGCGGCGATAGAGAAGGCGACGATGACGAGTATTCATTGAGAGTGAGTACGAAATAGCGCTCCGGAGAGTGTTTGCACAATTCGTTGCATTAGAATGTGCAAAAATTCATAGTATAGAAATGCCAAAGCAGAGTTGGACCAGCCAAAAATGAGAGCGCGCGCATTTAGAAATCTAGCGTTTTGAATATTTTGGCGTTCGGGAATATGTAGGTACTACCTCTCAGGCGCAAGTTATGCTGTTTGGTGTGTGAACAAGGGGTGGGGGTATTGGTAGGTTCGCGTGGGATTTTGGAGTGGAGTGTGGACAACAGACGATGTCTGGCAATAATAAAGTGAGAGAATGAGCAAATTTGTACATATTTAGGTATATATATACATACATCTGTCTATCAGTGTAATTTCGGTATTTGTTTCCTTTATTTCGTCTGACGCAAATAATATTTTGTTGTAATTTTAATACTTTTGGCTGGTGCTTTAATTTATTTTGCTGGTTCCAATCCTCTTCCGATATTTCTAAATGTACATACATATTTTTTTTTTCACTCTTACAGACACTTCCTCGTAGCAGAATCGTTCCCCAGACACATCAGGAGGGAATTACTAAGCTAAACAGCAATACCAAGGAGACGCTTTTACCGTTGGGTATCGAACGTGAGACATCTGCATCCCCTCATCCAGCTGTCCCTTTACCATTGCGTATCGAACGTGAGACAGTTGGATCTCCTCATCTGCTTTATTCCTCTATCTTGGAGCCTGCATCAATACCAACAGCAATGTCAGCCTGAAATCCAATGCAGAATCACCACTCTCGCCGACAAACAAGTGCTACTTTAGACTGAGTAGATGAGTAAAAAAAAAAAAGTAAAGTCAACTCTCGAGGTGCGAAAAATTCAGCAGACCAAGTCGCTCATTATGCGCGTACAGGATGCCTAGACGATGACGGCAGCTGATGACTCGGCGCAAGGAGTTTTCGAGAGTAAGATTTTGCGAACGGTACACATGTATGTATATGTATGGACGCAGAGGATGGAATTCTGTATCAGATATTTGCAGTATCGGCCGGTGGAAGGAGAGGAAGAGGAGGAGCACTCCTTTGGCAAGATCATACGTGGAAAAGGACTTCAATTGTCGCCGAACATATACGAGAATACACATAAGACGCGCTATTGTTAACTCGGCTATAATCGCGTAAACCTCGTTTGCGTCAATGAAGTTGTAGAAGCATCGACGTGAGCTCAACCTCGACATACTCAACTTACATTTCAATGTATGTATGGCCAGCATGCAATGAGTTGCCTCACTGCCACCAATCAACTACCTTTTCGCCTCTTACGGCCGACTCATTTAACAGACCATGCGCATTGCGGTTGGAACCCGTTGAAAAACTGTGTTACTTGGGTCTCTCGTTTAAGAATCTCGATGACAGTACCTGCTCTAAAGGGTTACCTAGTGTTACCTACCTAGTACCCACTGCGGTTTAGGGGTTCAAGAATTTAGCCGCGGTAAGGCATGCCTGCCGTAAGAGGCGACGACAAAATTCCAATAGTTCTCGCGACAGTGGGATCTTTATACCGGAACGACACGGATTTGTATCCGTCCAAGGAGTATCCCTCCCGCAATATTCCCCGAAGCTCAATTTGGGAAATTTTCTGCGGTTACAACAACAACAACAACAACAAGTGTTACCTAGTCACTACCATAACAACAGCCAAATATCTCGCAATGTTGATGCGGAACCAGCTGACGTGACGGATCAATGAAGTGCCGTAAGTAAGACAGTTCCACGTTTCAATGTGTGCTCAAACTCTGGACGCTACCAGAGGCCTTTCCATGTCCAACTCTACCATGTAGCGCAAATTTTTGGCTGCTGCTGTTAGTTGCGCGGCACGAATCGCTGTTTGTAAGCTCTCGCACCTGCCACCGCGTGATACTTATGCGGTCCAAACTCCCTTCTCCCACACGACCCTCCCGATTTCTCTGAATACCGAGTGACTACCATGTACATGCTACCTATATTTGTGCATACATCTGTATTTATGTAAGTAAGAAAAAGGAAACCGCAAATTAAACAAAGAAAATATTGCAAACTGCACAACTGCAAACTTCCATAGAAATATGGCGTTGCAACGCTTCTACAATTTCTATTTAAATTGTTAATGGCAGGCAGTCCATCAGTCCATCCATTATTTATTTTCATTTTATGTTTTCTTTTCTTTTTTTCTTTTCTCTTTTTTTTTTACTTTCGCAACGAGTTGTTTACTTTTTCTTTTATGTAAAGGGTGTTTTTTATGTTTTTTGGCATTACTTTTCAAGATGGCGACCGATTTAACAGCTGTCAAGTGATTTATTCTCAGTTTGGTTTGGCAATTCATCATGGATAGACTCAAGTAAGGCGTAGTTTCGTCGAATGGGCCCAAAACGAGATTACCGTTGTTCCCGATTTTCATAAGCGAATTTTGTTTAGCGATGGAGCGCACTTCTGGTTGAATGGCTACGTCAACAAACAAAACTGCCGCATTCGGAGTGAAGGTAATCCTCAAGTGTATGTTGAAACACCGTTACATCCAGAAAAACTGACTGTTTGGTGCGCTTTATGGGCTGGTGGAATCATTGGTCCGTACTTTTTCAAAAACGATGGTGGCCAGAACGTTACAGTCAATGGTGATCGGTATAGAGCCATGATTACTAACTTTTTCATTCCTGAATTGAATAACTATGATGTCCAGGAGATGTGGTTTCAACAAGACGGCGCAACATGTCACACAGCTCGTGCCACAATAGATTTATTGAAAGACACGTTTGTTGACCGCCTAATTTCACGTTTTGGACCTGTGAATTGGCCTCCAATATCTTGTGATTTAACACCGCTAGACTACTTTCTGTGGGGCTATGTAAAGTCATTGGTCTATGCGGATTAGCCACAAACGCTTGGCCATTTGGAAGACAATATTCGTCGCGTTATTGCCGATATACGGCCACAAATGTTGGAAAAAGTCATCGAAAATTGGACGCCCAGATTGGACTACATCCGCGCCAGCCGTGGCGGTCATATGCCAGAAATCATATTTAAAATGTAATGCCACAAGATTATCTTTCGGATAAATAAAATTCATGCCAATCGAATAATCCATCGTTGTTTTATTGCAACTTAAAGTTCTATACCTCTATAAAAAACACCCTTTATATATATGATACTTTGCATATGGGCGACGACGAATACCACAGAAGACGGAAAGTTTAGTTGTACGAGTTCAGCGCATTAAGTGGCAGCTGCTGCGTTGGCTAGCTCATGTTGTGCAGATGGATGAGAACATTTTGATATTTGAAAGTTTTCGATGTGGTAACCGACGGTGAAAGCAGGGGAAAGGTCTACAACCCAGCGGAAAGGAAAGATCAGTTGGAGAAGAATCTGGCTGCACTTGATATCTCCGATCGGCGCCATATGTCGAAAAGAAGAAACAACAGACGAGCTCTCGCTAACTCGACTATTGCCGTGTAAGCGGTGTTTACGTCAATAGAGAAGAAGAAGAACCCTCACTGCGCCTAAGGTCTAATGAAACCCAGTCAAGCAAACTGTCAGTAAAGCAGTTATTCAACCAAGATGGAAAACCGGTTTGTTGCTTTGCGTACCCGCAATATGTGTGGGTATGTAACGTTATGTAACCCACACTACTGAAGTTCCAGAAGCTTTCAGAAAAGTTCATTTATCAAATTGAATTGCATGAAACTTCTTTAAAAACTTTGCCGTATTAGACCTACCCAACCCACGGAACCTGTGCTCAACCCATTTAATGCAGAGAGTTTGATGGGAAAAATGCATAAAAGCAAAAATTGCATACATACATATACTACATAACGGTAGATTTTATTTATGTAAACTCTTTATATATATGGGTGAATGTATGTATGTATGTATGTATGTATGTATGTATGTATGTATGCATGTATGTATGTATATAAAAATTTATTACTTATGTATAAGTAAATGAATTTGTAATCTTATCAGCGTTGGCCTTTAGCTCTCCCCACCCACCACCCGAACCCCCATCCTAGTGAACTGCGCAGAGCCGATGGTGCCACCCGTTGCCATTTAATACTGGAAAAGTGTAAATATATACATAAGTATGTATGTATATCTGTATATTCTGTACCCATATAATTATGTATTTAAAATATTGAAAGAAAAAAACAACAACAAAAAACAACTAAGAAATGCCACTCAAAGCTACACGAAGCTACAAACCGAGCATACACGAAGCATTTACCGAACTCAAAACACATTGATATACGGACCCACTACTGCGCTCTGTAGGTATACCAGCAGTATTGAGTAGGTACGCACATACATACATACATATATACACACATATATAAATAGCTGAGTTTGCACCGAGCCGCAACGCATGCCCCCTTTGGCCACGTTTGCCTACAAACATAAGTATATAAGTAACACACATCCATACATACATATGTACATAGAAATATGCACCAGCTCCTACGCCGCTCAGCCGCTCAGCCGCACCAACCCACCGTCGCAAGCAACTTCGCTTCAACGCTTGGCTCGAGCTGCACAGCACGGCTGTTGCTGGGTCATTTATTATGCTCCGGCTGTGTCAGGAATTTGCTGTTGGCATTTACGGCTGGCAGAGGCAGAGCATAACTTCGCTTCACCTGCTCTGACCCTGCACCCTCCATCCCTACCACCCTACCTCCCTCTCTGCAGAGCACGTAGTCGTCGATTTTGTTTGGTTTTTGTCGTTTCTTGTTGCCTTGCTGGGATGCCACACGGCGTAGTTAGCGCGCTAGCAATTCGGGAGTGGCTGGGATATGTCGGGGTTGCGGCTGCAGAAGATGCATGAATGTATGTATGTGCTTGCATCGATGCTTTGGTAGTATTGGTGCTACTGCAGCCAAAAGCGCATTTAATATAATCTAACATATGTATATATAACGGCATATGCGCATACATACATACATATGTACATACATACATACATACATACATACAACTGTTATATACTTGATATTTGTATATAAAAGTGCCATTTTGGCTAGTGCGGCACCCAAGGGAGGCAGGCACCAGTATGACGGCGCAGCCAGAGCGTGATAAGGTCGACATACATACATACATACGAGTACATACATACATACAACTAAGCATTGGCTGTTCGATAAACGCCAAACACACTCAACTGCTTTGCTCGCTCACTTGCCTGTAGATGTCACAGCCGTAGCCCTCAGTGGGCGAAGTTGAATATATTTAAAGGCTCAAAGGGTTAGGAGCCAAGGTTCATGCGTTCATGCGTTACTCTCTTGCTTGCCGCAGCGACTTGACGGTACATATGTATGTGACTGTAATGTTGTTAATGCCACCAACACCCCTTGTACGGTATCGAGCTGTGGCTAATATTATTTTTATTTGCTGTAAGATCTGTAGGTCAGCCTAAAATAATCACAGCCAACCGGAGTTGATACACGAGCAACACAACACGACCATGTTACAGCAGCAGCAGTCAAAGCAGGTGGTTATTTGGCTCCCAGTTGTGCATCCATCCGCATATCCACTCATCCAAATTGCATCAAATGGCTATGGATGCCATTTGCTAATGGCCTGGGTTGCACGGTTTTAATCTAATTCCGATTGATTGATTTTCTAAAACTTTGCCGCTGCTCACTGCGAGCCGACGAGTACACACACCAAAAAAATGCAATAAAATTTCGTCAAAACACATGCTACCACGTAGTATGGATCATCATAGGCGCTAGTGGGATGTTCGGTGTTGGGTAGTTATTTGGCTGTTGGCTACGTGTGAGTGCGCGGATGCATGTGAGTGCGAACTGCAGCACGGTTGGCGGTTCCGTACATACATATGCGTGCAATGTGGGCTCCATTTATATACGGGGATCCATATATAATGTAATAAAATGCGCAGCTCACATGGAAAGTTCCACGAACTGTGAGTTTTGGTGCAGGCGTTTGTGTGTGTGTGTGTGTGAGCATCAATGCATAGCTGAGGTAATCTCGTATAGTATGTGCGAGCAGATATAACTATTTTAGTTAGTTATGGAGGTTCACGCAGATACATATATCTAAGTGTATCCGAATCAGTTTCGTATGTGAAACTCGTAAAATTTGCTTGATTTGAGCCAGGTTTGAGGACTGGGATCCTGTTCTTACGAAGCATATCGAAGGGGAATGCGCGATTTGACACTTTACGGACCGGCCAGAACTTTGCTGA
This sequence comes from Neoceratitis asiatica, assembly GCA_030068015.2. Taxonomy (NCBI): domain Eukaryota; kingdom Metazoa; phylum Arthropoda; class Insecta; order Diptera; family Tephritidae; genus Neoceratitis; species Neoceratitis asiatica. Next base: position 94,779,229 of record CM061525.1, on the reverse strand, counting down.
ACTATCAACGCTGGGTTAATGATGTAAACCAAGATCGCGATTCGCCTTGCTAAGACAGTTAGCTTAGGGGAACCAGCGTGGAATGTTAGCTTAGACCATGAATCAGAGTTGGAGGTACAGCGGAAACCAAACTTCATGCGGCTTTTCGGTATTAGTCATCAAGCGGAAGCCGGGTCGTTTGTGGCGTGGTGAGAGTAATGTTGCTTGGTTCAAGCAGCCAGCGAATTGGCACTCCGTCTGTGTTGCATACACCTTAAACAGCGAATTTTTTCAGGAAAGAGGTAGTCGAGAGTAGAAAATCTAAGATAAAACTCAACTTTTCGAAACCGAAAACGAAAATCCGTTACATCTTCAGTATGTACAAACGTTCCTGGTTATATTTATATGTATTCCCATGTACCAAATATATTCTGCAGCTTGTTTAGACACGGGATATATGTATGTATCTAGTATACATAACAAATTCAATAAATACTTAGAAATACTTTCGCGCGTTAGTAAATGCATTTGTATATAAAGGGTGAAGCTCCCTACTTGTTTAAAGAGAAAAAAATAAACAGAAAATTCAAATTTAATTGAGAATTGGGTTTATTATCATTCAAAAGAACATTCTTTGGCATTTATTTCTTTTGGGAATTATCTCTTTCAAATGTTGGCCGCGGCTACGTCTCAGATGGTCCATCCGTTGAGTCCAATTTTGGATGACTCTTTCGAGCATTTCAGCTGGTAACTGGCGAATGATACGCATGATGCTTTGCTCAAAAGCCTCAATCAAGGCGGAATTGTCCGCATAGACTTTAGACTTTACATATCCCCACAGGCCCACAGGAAAAAGTCGAACGATGTGATATCACATCGTCTTGGTGGCCAATCGACCGACCCAAAACGTGAAATTATCTGCTCACCAAAGCGATCTCTCAATAAACCCATTGATTGATGCGATGTGTGATGGAAAGTGACGCCGTCTTGCTAAAACCTAATGTCGCGTAGATCACGAGCTTCAATTTCAGGCATCAAAAAGTCGATTGTCATGACGCGTTAACGATCGCCATTGATGGTTATGTTCTCCCCCTGCGGTTTAGGTGTTCAAGAATTTAACCGCGGTAAGGCATGCCTGTCGTAAGACGCGACTAAAATCCAATAGTTCTTCCGACAGTCGGCTCTTTATACCAGGAACGACCCGGATTTTTATCCGACCAATGGCTGTCACTCCCGCAATATTTCCTGAAGCCCAATTTGAGAAATTTTCTGCGGTTGTAACAACAACAACATGGTTACGTTCTCACCGGCATCATTTTTTTGAAGAAATATGGACCGATGACTCCAACGGCCCACAAACCACAACAAACCGTTGTTTTTTTCTGCATGAAATGGCAGCTCTTGAATCTCTTCAGGTTGCTCTACGTCCCAAATGCGGCAATTTGGCTTCTTTACATAGCTATTGAACCAGAAATGGCAACTCATCGCTGAACAAAATTTGGCTCGAAAACGTCGGATCTTCTTGGAACGTTTGAAAAACCCTTAGAGCCCGAAGCGATCTCGCTTGGGAAAGTCGAGCGGCTTCAGTTCTTGCACAAGCTGTATTTTTTGTACGCTTTCCATTTAAGATTTCGACGTAAAATGCGCCAAGTCGTTCCATACGTCAGCCTAAGTTGCTGCGAACGGCGCGGTGGAATCGACTCTCCACGGTCTTCGTGTACACTCTCAGCTACGGCCGCTATATTTTCTTCACTGCGTGCTGGATTGTGGTCTATTCGGTCGAATATTATCCAATAATGAATGCTCAAGGTCACAAGATGGGTGATGGTATTGCAAATAATACGCTCAGTGGCCAATTATGTTGACCAAGCGAGTTGAGCGAAGCGCGCGAAACGCGTTCTTTACAGAACGTGAATTTTCGTAATAAAGTTGAATGATTTGTAAATGTTTTTCAGGCGTAAGTCTTTCCATGATGAAATGCTGAAGAAACAAACAATACTGAAGAAAATTAACATGACAGTTTGACACGACTCACGCGTGATCTGTCAAAAAAAGGGCTATTGAAAAAAGTACCGCCACTTGGATCACCCTTTAAAATGTGGCGAAAAAACTACGCTTAAGTGAAATCTAACCTCCAAGAAGTTATTGTATCATAATTTTAATAAAAAAATAGTAAATAAAATATACAACTAGACTCGAAACCCGCTTCGCAGTGTGAAAACCAAATGTCTGTGTCTATGAAAAAGAAAAAAAGCGAAAAACCAGCACCAGCACCTACCTACTTCGTTAGAACTTAATTCACTTGAAAGCAACGCCCACGCGTTCACGTCATAACGCCTTCGTCGTAAGTAACTTCTTTCAGTCAGCGTAAGTTCCAATACGCAATTCATTATTTATGACTCTAAGAAAGCCAACAAGCATTAATCAACGCCAAAATGGGAAGACATCAAACGCCTACAACGCCGTGAAACAGTCGATACCAGAAGGCGCAATATGCAAGTTGCAAGGGAAAAGATTTCTTTTTTTCAAATTCCAATAAACGCAATGTGGCAACACCAGAGAAAAAGAAAAGCAATCATGAAAAGTGGGAAGTGTTGGTGGAAGGTAAATAATATAATTTTTATATGTCGATAAATAAGAGTATATACATATGTATGTATGTATGTATGTATGTATAGATGAAATTGTAGAAAATTCGCCATTATTGCGCCATTTAATCAAGCCAATTATCGTCGTGCACATAACCTATGCATGTACATATGTATGTATATACATAAAAGGCTTTGCAGGCATGCAGCCGTTTTTTGGCCAGGCTTCTTCGCCAAGGCCGGTACATAAGTAAGGTGTCTGCTGTTATTTGGATTGCAAATGAGCGAGATCCGTTGAGTTTTACATTGATTTCGAGCGTTTGATGCACCGTAAATGAGCAGCTTTCTTTTTCATGTTGAGGTTATGTTGACAAAAAAAAATTAACTTCTAGTCTGTCTCGCGCCCGAACTAATAACCCTCAAACTCATAGCACGCACGCACGCACGCTAACCAACCACTCAACTTCTACCACCGGCTGTCTGTGTCCGCTTGTTGCCGATAAATAAATTAAAAAGGGCAAACTCACAAAGCTGCTGCTGGCTGCTCTGAAAGGGAAGTAAGAACGACAGCAAGTGGGCACATTACGTAAGCAAACAACAGGAAAACGACTAATAAAAAAAATAAAATAAAATTAAAATACAAAAAGGCAACAAAAAACAAAACACAAAACCAAAGAGACAATGAGCAAAAATATGACGGAAGTGAAAAATAAATGAAATAAAAAGAAAAAGAAAAAAAAGTACACGCACGTAAGCCGCCAGTCGGCCGACGCTGCTGTTCAAATTGCTAGCGTACGAATTAAACGGGGCCTCTCAGCTGGTTGTTTGACAAAAGTGGTTGTTGCTTGCCGACTGGCTGTCTGCCTGACGCGCCAGCCGACTGGCGGGTTGTCTGACAGCTCATTCTGTTGTTTGCGCGTAAAGCCTTGTATGTTGGGTTGTAAGAGAGGGGTGCTGTTAAAGGTGTACGCACATACATACCTATATGCCTGCATACATATGTACATACATATGTATGTTGAGCAAAACTTTACATGCAAGTAAGTAGAATATAATCGTATTGGAAAAGGAACAAATCAACTAGTTACAAACAGTAAATGGCGATGTTTGCTGTCACGCTCGTACATAGTCGTACATTGCCGACGGATTTTATTTTCTATAGTGCAGCAAATAAAGGGTGTTTTTTATAGAGGTATATCACTTTAAGTTGCAATAAAACAACGATGGATTATTCGATTGACATGAAGTTTATTTATCCGAAAGATAATCTTGTGGCATCACATTTTAAATATGATTTCCGGCATATGACCGCCACGGCTGGCGCGGATGTAGTCCAATCTGGACGTCCAATTTTCGATGACTTTTTCCAACATTTGTGGCCGTATATCGGCAATAACACTCCGAATGTTGTCTTCCAAATGGTCAAGCGTTTGTGGCTTATCCGCATAGACCAATGACTTTACATAGCCCCACAGAAAGTAGTCTAGCGGTGTTAAATCACAAGATCTTGGAGGCCAATTCACAGGTCCAAAACGTGAAATTAGGCGGTCACCAAACGTGTCTTTCAATAAATCTATTGTGGCACGAGCTGTGTGACATGTTGCGCCACATCTCCTGGACATCATGGTTATTCAATTCAGGAATGAAAAAGTTAGTAATCATGGCTCTATACCGATCACCATTGACTGTAACGTTCTTGCCAGCATCGTTTTTGAAAAAGTACGGACCAATGATTCCACCAGCCCATAAAGCGCACCAAACAGTCAGCCATTCAACCAGAAGTGAGCTTCATCGCTAAACATCGCTAAAATGGACGTAGTGCGCGATACGTTTTCCGCACAGAACCATTATTTTCGAAATAAAATTGCACTATTTGCAAGCGTTGCCCAGGCGTAAGTCTATTCATGATGAATTGCCAAACCAAACTGAGAATAAATCACTTGACAGCTGTGACAGCGGTCGCCATCTTGAAAAGTAATGCCAACTTAAAGTTCTATACCTCTATAAAAAAACACCCTTTACATATGTATGACGTGGTGAAAGCGGTAGCTTGCTATTTCAAAAACAGCTGTTTTTGACACTTGAATTATGAGCATGCAAAATATGACAAGTATATGCAGCAAAAAAAAAATTTAAATAATAAAAATAATATGACAAAGTTGACCGCCCTTTATTAACATTCCTATCAGATCTGTTTGATTCTACTGTGGAAAATGATTGAAAATAGCATGGAACTAAAAAAATTTACTTAAAGGATTAGGTGGGTTTCAGAGGTTCAGAAAAAGACAGTTTCATAATTTTTTTTATATATACAATTATATATTTTATTCAAACAGTTCACCATATCAAAGATACATATTTAAACAGTATTTTGTGAAATTTTTATTCAAAAATTACGCAAACTCAGCCGTTGGTACCTCATTTCGCTTGACGTCTCAAAATAAAATCATCTCTCTCGCCGTGGACAGCATAACTCATTATTGGTTCATCTAAAAACAAATAACCAAAAATATTTAGTTAGTAAAAGGATAAATCCCGTTATTGGATGAAGGAAAAAAAACCAAAAAATGAAATTTTGAATTTTTGACAGATTTTGAACCAAAAAATAACACATTTTTTTATCAAATTTTCGCTCGAAAAAATTTGTCGTTATAATAAAAACAAAAAAACCTTCGTTCAGTGTCTAAATAATGTTATTGCAAAGATGTGTGCCAAATTTAAACAAACTGGCTTCATAACTTTTCGAGAAATCGTGTCCACCGACTTGAAAAACAGAGTTTTGAGTTAAACGCGTTTAATGTTTCAAATAGACACAGACAGGGTCTGATGGGCGGAACTTCCAAGAGCGTATATCTCTTAGAATTTTACTCCGATCGATTTGAAATTTTGGGATAATATTTTCAACATTTTTTACAATTTAATAAGACAAAAAAATCCTTTTTTTTTTAATTTTCAAACCCACCTAACACCTTAAAAAAGTAGAGTTGAGTGTTTTCCTTTGGAGTGCTATCAAATTAAAAGAATTAATTGTCAAGGTACATATATTTCGAGCAACCATACCGCACTTTCATCAAACTATTTCAAACTATAAAAAACATCCACAAAAAAATTAAATTCTTTTTTTTTCATTTTTCCCAATAATTTATTTAAATAATTTACAAATTCTATGTATAAAAATGTCACTTTAAATTTAATCCAATTATTTAAAATAATAAAAAAAAACTGCCAGAGTCATTTAAAGCTCACTCATTTAATGTAATATTATTAAGACTAAAAAAAAATTTAAAAAAAAAAATTAAAATAAACTATAAAAAATAATACTTATTATTAGCACATACCACAACTAAATTAATGATAAGCATTGTAGACAGACAAAATTTATATACATATTTATGTAAAGGGTGGTGCAAAAGCCTATTATTATTATCTTTTTTTTCACTTTCAAAACAGACAAAAATTGAAAAGCATTTAAATTTTTATCAAAAAGTTGGCTATTAAAAGGAAAAATGCTGAAAGCTGCCAGCCAAACGGTATGGCATCACTGCAAAGCCACACCATCATTTCAAGCAAGCATTTGACAGCAAGATTGACAGCTAGATTTTTGCGCTCAGATTATAAGTTGAAAGTAATATTTGCAAATTTTTTTAGGTAAATTGTACAAAAAACCAAAAAAAAACTCAAAATGAGTTATTATTTTCGTAAATTTACATGTAACAGCTCAATTGAAAAGTCCCCGGCCTGACACATAGATGGCGCTACTAGAATTAAAGCCATATAGATTTTCAGTTAGCCCTAACCTCCAAAAGACGCAAGTGTAAAAATTTGACAGCTGTCGCATCATTAGTTTCTAAATTATAGCATTTTGAGTGAAGCACATTTTGTTATTGTGAATGAAGTGGATAAAAAGGAATTTCGCGTGTTAATAAAATATTGCCTTTTGAAGAGACAAAAAATACAGTTGAATCAAACACTTGGCTCGATAACTTTTTTGCAGACACTGCCCTAGGAAAATCAACCATCAACGATTGGTATGCTAAGTTTAGACGTGGTGTAATGAGCACCGCAGACGTTGAACGCAGACGTTGAACGCCCAAAAGAGGTTGTTACCGACGAAAACATCAAAAAAATTCAAAAAAATTATTTTGAATGATCTTAAATTGAAATTGAGTGAAATAGCAGGCACTCTAAATGTATCTACTGAATGTGTACATCATATCATTCACGAATGGTTGGGTATGAGAAAGCTCTGTGCAAAGTTAGTGCCGCGCGAACTCACTTTTGAGCAAAAAGCCACGCCGATTTGATGATTTGGAGCAGTTTTTGGAGATGTTCAAGCGTAATAAATCCAGGTTTTTGCGTCGATATGTGACAATGGATGAAATATGGAGCCATCATTTCACACCGAAGTCCAATCGACCGTCATCCGAGTGGAGCGTAAACGATAACGCCGCTCTAAAACGTGGAAAAAACGCCAAAGTCGGCGGGCAAGGTCTTGGTGTCTGTATTTTGGGATGCGCATGAAATAATTTTCATTTACTACCTTGAAAAAGGAAAGGCCATCCGTCAACAGCAACTATTGCATAGCATTATTGAACCGTTTGATGGACGAAATCGCCGAAAAACAACCGCATTTGAAGAAAGACTGTTTCACCAAGACAAAGCACTGCGTTTGCCGCAAGTCCGTGAAATCGTTGGCGAAAATCCATGAATTGTGCTTCGAATTGCTTCCGCATTCACCGTATTCTCCACATCTAGCCTCCAGCAACTATTTTTTGTACTCAGATCTCAAAAGAATGCTCGTTAAAAAGAAATTTTCGTCGAATGCAGAGGTGATCGCCGAAACTGAGGCCTATTTTGGGGCAAAATGACAAATCGTGCCACAAAAATGGTAACGAAAAGTTGGAGGGTCGCTATAATTTGTGTATCATTCTTGCAGGGAAATATGTTGAATAAAAAAAAAATGAATTTTGCCAAATGAAATGTGTTTTTTCTATAGTAGGCCTTTCAAATTGGCCTGTTATGTACCCGTATTTGTATAAAAATTACAATTAAAGTGAAAACATGCTTAAATCGCCAGCTGATATTCAGTAACGATATGTTATCGATATTTTTGGGTGTATGTATATATCGAATATACTGTACTTTTTTTTGATATCAACATCGCTGATTGATGTTATGTGCGCTTAGCAGCTTTAGAGAATACAAACAGGTGCAAACATACCATAACCTAAAAAAAAAACACGATTTTTCTGAAACTGCAATCGGGCCACCCTATACAGTTGCGCGTATATTTTTTATAATGCTAAAATCGATTTTTTTTTTCACATCAACGTTCACTTACAATGTATTCAATGTGCATTAGTATGTATGTATGTACGTGTAGTGTGTGCATATTTTTATTTTATGTACATATGTATGTATGTATGTATGTCAACTGTATTGCAATTTAAATTCAACGATAACGTTGATGAGTGTTGTTGTTTTGATAATTCATATCAGTTAATCGTTTTTAAATATATACATATGTAAATACATATGTGTATGTACACATGCATATGTATGTATGTATGCACATTATGCACATAGTGCTTACGTATGATCACACTTTTCATACGTAAGTATGTGATTTCAATGTATTTGCTTCTAAACTATTTATACAATTACAAAATTTAAATATTTAATCAAGTGATAAAGCGCTTAGGCAAACTGTTGACTGTTTCGAAATGCGGAAATTTATAATTTTACACATTTTTTTATTACGCCACCACTGCAAGTGCATTACGATGGGTATTTATGTAAGCTCATTGGGTTGATTTTTTGTTGTTTTTTTTTTTACATCGGTTATGCATGATTGTATGTGTTAATTGGCATTTTCCAGCCGAGCTTCTTGCGTCTTAATGTATTTTCTTTCAGCAAATGGAAAATTCTGGCGGCCACAATAGTCGAGTGGTTAGCACTGCGTACTACCATTTAGAAGGCTCAGAAGGTTCAAGCTCAGCTTCGAACAACATCTAGAAAATTATAGAAAATTAATTTTTCTAATTGCGGTCGCCCCTCGGCAGGGAATGTCAAGCCCTATGTGTGTATTTCTGACATGAAATAAAGCTCCCTTTAAAAAACCCAGCGACCGTTCGTCGGCGGCTTAGAATAAACTGTAGGTCCCTTCATTTGTTTGTTGGTAAAAACATCAAGACGCAAAAACACAAATTGAAGGAGGAGCTTGGCCAAAAATCGCTTCAGCGATTGCAAAACGCCAAATATACATAAATATAAATCGAAAATCCTGCAATTGTTTCTCTAAGCACCCTCGGAACGGCTGATGAATGAATGATGAAGAAGCTTTTTTTATTTCACGTTAGAAAGACCCTCGGATGGGCGACCGCAATACGATTTTCCCCCTTCATTTTGTTTGCTGGTCTGGCCAGCTGAGATATGAACGAACGGCTTGAAGGTTAATGAAAGAGTTCACTAATAAGGATATTTTTATTCTCAGCGACAGTCAGACTAAAATTGTGCTGAACTGATGTCGATCTGTTGGAGTTGACAAAACCAGATTTCCTTTTATTTGGGTTTCTGGTAATAGAAGCAATGAAGAGATTCTCAAGGCAAACGAACAAGTTAGGTAAGACACGACGAAACAGATTCTACACTATAATGAGCTCAAGTGATATACTTACATTTTACAAGACTATACTTACACGCAGACCACCTTTAGATGGACTCACACTGGGATCTGCAGTAAATTTCGACAAATTTGGCTAAAATGTGAAAGGAAGTGGTTGTGTGAAATGTGTGGGTGAACACAAAGGTAGTAGGAGACCTGATAGGTTACTATTCTCATTGCGATACCTTTTAAAAGGCGATGGAGGAACTGTGTACGAAAGAGGAGGAGGTAGAAAAGTTCTCTGTCCAGTCTTGGGTAGAGCCAGGATGCGTTATCAGTGGGCTATCTTCTTTGATGATTATTTTCCCATATACTGAGCTTGCATAGAAAAACTTTCGCTGCCAAAACTCTTAATTTATAGGGGAGCGAGCGATGACGACGGAGAGGAACGAGCACCGAATATCGTCAGCCTCTCCTTCGCAAAATAAAGAGTTTGTGCAACAAAAGGTACACTGTGTGGACTCAGTTATAGCAGACTTCAATGTCTAGGGTGATCTAAGTAGAGGTACTTTTTTCAATAACCTTTTTTTGACAGATCACGCGTGACTCCTGTCAAGCTGTTCTGTTATTTTTGTTCAATATTTTTTTGGCATTTTATCATGGAAAGACAACATAATCGGCCTACTGAGCGTACTATTCGCAACACCATCACCCATCTTGATTTGATTCAGCATTCATTATTGGATAATATTTGACCGAATAGACCACGTGAAGCACGCAGTGAAGAAAATATATCGACCGTAGCTGAGACTGTACACGAAAACCGTGGAGAGTCGATTCACCCGCGCCGTTCGCAGCAACTCGGACTGACGTATGGAACGACTTGGCGCATTTTACGTCGAGATCTCAAATGGAAAGCGCACAAAATACAGCTTGAGCAAGAACTGAAGCCGCTGGACCTGCCCAAGCGACATCGCTTCGTGCTCTATGGGCTCTTGAAAAGTTCCAAGAAGATCCGATGTTTTCGAGCCAAATTTTGTTCAGCAATGAGGCCCATTTCTGGCTCAGTGAGTATGCAAAGAAGCAAAATAGCCGCATTTGGAACGAAGAACAACCTGAAGAGATTCAAGAGCTGCCATTTCGTTCAGGAAAAATAACGGTTTGGTGTGGTTTGTGGGCCGTTGAAATCATCGGTCTCCATATTTCTTCAAAAAATGATGCCGGTGAGAATATAACCGTCAATGGCGACTGTTATCGCACCATGATAAGCGACTATTTGAGTCCTTAAAATGAATCTCGTGATCTCCGCGACATTTGATGTCAACAAGACGGCGTCACTTCCCACCACACATCGCATCAATCAATGGATTTATTGAGAGTACTTTTCGGTGAGCCGGTCGTTTTGAACACGCAAAGTCTATGCGTATAAACCCGCTTCGATTCAGGGTTTGGAGCCAAACATCACGCATGTCATTCGCCAGTTACCACTCGAAATGCTCAAACGAGTCATCGAAAAATGGACTCAACGGATGGTACATCTGTGACGTAGCTGCGGCCAACATTTGAAAGAGATAATCTTCAAAAAAAAAAAAAAAAAAATGCCAAAGAATGTTCCTTCGATTGATAATAAGCATTCCCGATTAAATTTGAATTTTCTGTGTTTTTATTTTATTTAAAAAAGTAGGGAACCTCGAAGTGGATCACTCTTTACATGCATGCAACAACAACAACAGCAACGTTAATGTGTTGTTTTAGCGCACTGAATTAATTACCCCCGCCGGAAGTTGTTCATTTTCCTTGTTTTCCTATTTTGCTGTTATTTTTGAATTAAAAAAATTTTTATTAAAAAAATTTTTACTTTTTTTCTTTCATTTTAATTCAATTTCTATTGTGTAAATTCTTTACATATATGTAAATGTTTCTTTATTTTCCATTATCCCATAGTTTTCTTTTTTCTTTTTTGTTTTTTTTTTTTTGCTGAATATATTTTTGTGCTTTTGCATTGGTAATTTTAGAGGTCAGCGATGTCGTCGCATATGTGTGTACTACTGCTGTGTGTGTGGTTTTTTATTTTCACCTTTCTTCTTCTTCTTCTCTACTGTCACTTGAGTGTATTGTATTTTGTGTTGTTGTTGTTGTTGTTTTACATTTGCTTGGCTGTGCTTTTTTCTTTTTGGATTGTTGTTGCTCTGCGCTTGCTTAATTAGTGCTTATATACCAGACATGTGTGCAGACGTACATACCTACAGCCATATGTATGTATGTGCAATTTTGTTTTTCTCTCTTCTGCTGCTACACTTGCTAATAACAACAACAACACATTCTTTTGCGCCGTCACATTGCTCTACGCTGTTTTGGCAACTTTACACGCGCGATAATTATAAATAAATACATACATACATATGTATATACATATATATTTATATTTAGATATACATACATACATAAATCTCAACGAAATATTTTATAATTTCTGTGATTTCAGTTTTGATTTAATGCATATGCACATATATTTGTAGGTTATGTAGCACTCAAGTGTGTGCTTGTGCAGCATAGCGTGACTGACAGTCTTAGTTGCGCAAATATACATACATACATACATACAAACATACAAATTCACCTGTAATTAATCTTATCGCCCCGTTTGCATTACTTTAAGACACTTTGGGGAGTGGGGTGAATTGAAGTTCATTCAAATTCATGCATACATACAGATGCGTATGTGCATGCATGTATATATGTATGCACATAGTCATGTATGTATGTAGTGTGTATGTAAATATTTGAATCGATCAAGGTTATAGTATAAATGTCGACCTTGTCCATTTCAGCAGCGCTTTTACTGCAAACTGTGCGATTGTTGCTGTCATTGTGTGTATGTTCATTATATTGTTGTTGTTGTTGTTGTTGCTGTTGTGTTTTTTGCTGCTGCTGCGATTTTTGCTTATTTTTTTATATTATTTTTTTTCACTGAGCTGAGCAGGTTTGTTCTTTTACTTATCTTTTTTAGTGTTTTTTTTTACTACTTTTTTACTGCTTTATTTAATATAAATGATAAAAAAAGAGCCATAATATGTTAATAAATATAAATTTCATATCAAATCTTTCGAAAACTTGAAGAGAGAAAGTTAAAGAAATTACAAAAATCATATACAATTCAAAACGCATTGCAAACTTTTCACTTTTATTTCGCTATATGTGCTTCATTCCCAATGTTTTCATGTAAATTTACTTGAATTTTTTTTTTGGATTTTCAAACACCCGCACAATTGCAACTAAGAAAGTGTCTCACTGATAAAGTTTATCTTTAGTTGATCGAGAGTTTTAACCTCAAAAAACGGTGAGCGCTCACTATCCTGCCAAAAAAAAAAAGCCGCCTCAAAGTATGCAATAAAAAACTTAAGCCATTCATGCAAACCAGCGCTAGGAAATGGTTTATTCATGCATATGACAACCAAAAATAAGTTAACCAAATTGATGAGATAGTTGATCTCAGCTGTGAGCTCAAACTGGGAACGGTTTTGTTAAGTTGTTCCACTTTGGGCGCTGTACAATGGTCGATAGTTCTCTCAATACTGAAAGTAATCAGTGCCCTTCATAGTAACTCGGCCAGTGATATTAATGAGAGTTAATTAACGCAAAATTTCAATTCAACTACTCGGAGATGATGTAACATAGACAAATTTTCAATGAGAATAGTTCAAGTTTGGGTTAACGCCGAAAGTTGGCCAACTCGCATCTTATTGCCGGCTTTGACATTTAGCAATTTTAATTTCTAATTATTTTCTCATTTTCACCCAAATTACTATAAGTTGAAGAGAAAATCTATAAAAATGAGTTTAATTATTACTTAATATAAGGGATTTTTTAAATTTTTCAATAGGAAAAAATTTTAATTGAAGAAAAATAATGTTTTTCAATGTCAAAGTAATGACGTTTTAAGTCAATCGCATGTTATATCGTTGGCGCTCTTCGCTTTGATAGCATAGTTGAAAATATAAAGCCACACAGTAAAGTCCTATCTGCCACCGCCTTTACTGCGTCTGGCTGTCAAAGTTAGAAATGTCACGCAAAGCAAAAAAAAAAGTTTTATCTGTCGAGGAGTTAATGCAATTAGCCTAATTCACCACGGCAAACACAATACGATTTGATTGAAAGTTTTTAATATGTTGCGGAATTTTCAAAATTGTTTAATAAAATATTTGCTGAATTATATTAATCACAATGATAAAAATATCTCTTAGATTTATCAACTAGTATTATTTCTTTAAGCAATCCTGTAAAAAACGCCGCCTCTCTATAGAACCATATGTAATGCTGTAGCTGTCAAACAGGATTTTATGATTTTACTAATTGGAACTGGTGTAAGTTATGGAATTCTAATCAAAATGTTGGCAAAAGCCAAGCAGAGTGCGTATCTTCATCTTAGCTCAATATATTTCTTCTTAATTGGTAGACAGTAGGCACTTGAGAAATTTTTCTCTTATGTATCTGTGGCTTAACAATTTTTCTTTTAGTTTAAATGATAATTTTTGGAATCATATTATTAATTTGTTTGAAAATTTTCATATTCACTTTGTATTCATTTCAATATTTTACTGTATGTTAAGTTTTCAAGTCAAAAAAATTTTTTTTTCGTTTTAAATTTATTTAAAAGAAATTTTCGCATAAAATAAATAATTTTTATGGAGAAAAGACATTTTATGAATTATTGATTGCATGTTATTATGTAAAGAAATATTGCTTATTCATCTCCATTTTTTATTATTATTAAATGCAGTTTATTCATTTACTTTACCATATTCACAATTCACCACAGCGTGAACTTGCTCAACATGCAACTCTGCAGTTATTTTCGTACACATCCACTCTCTCTCTCCTTATCGCACAGAAACCCAGCTTAAAGAAGCCTTAATGCATGAAAGAGTAAAAGCTATAGCATTATGATAACTGTTATGAAAGGGCCTGGTAACTCTATGCACTGCACTTGTGTCATCCTATTTCAACTACCTTTAATACAGCGACCTGCAGCAATTACGAGAGAAATACCAATAATATACAGACATTGGTGCATAGGTGTGAGTGACATTTTCATTTCCTTGCTGCGTTTTAAGCTGACTAAAGTAAAAATTAGTGTGAAAATTTAATTAAAATTAGTAAATTTTTCGCAGAAAATTTATTGTTATGAAAATCTCTAAATGACAGATTGCACTAAGTGAAGCATATCTGTGTAGTGCTATAAATAAACAAGTTGCAAAAAAAAAATTGTTCAATTGTGTCCTACGCGTGTAATATTGTATTTATTAGAACATGAATACATAAATAATTACAAAAAAGGTATATTATGAAGTGCATGCATTACAAAATCGAAGATTTAATGATTTTAATTGCATCAAAAGTTTTTATATACATACATATCTATGTACGTGTGCTAACAGATGATATGGATGATGTGTTTTTGTTGCTCATATGGGCTATGTAACATCATATATATATATTTGTATGTATGTACATAGTTTTGTTTTTCGTGGGTGATTTTGTCCCACTGAAATTTGTTGGTGTGGTTTATTGTGGCAAACAACAGAAAATTAATTTTTCTAGTGCAATTGCAGCTTATAACTGACAGCAAGAAAAAGGAAATAAAAGCCAAACGAAGACGGTAAACAAGCAGGTCGTGGACAAAGAAATTATACGAAGTTCTTTGCGATTGCAATGCTGCAGTGTGCTCAATGAACGTTCATGCACTTGTTTATTGCAGAAATGTCATAATTACGTTTAATTTAGACTTTTTTTCCAACTTGTATTTTTGTGTGTGCATTGTAAATTTGCGTATATTATACATAAATCAGTGATTTTTCCTGCATTTCTTCACTGGAGTTGTGCGCTTTTGACACTAACACAAAGTTTATTTATTCAACTGTGTGTTGATAATACTAATAATTCTACAATAACACATAGAAATTCAAGCGTGAAATAAATAATTGCGGTCAAAAAAGTTTATTGACACCAAACCATAGTAAATACATTCGCATACAAATATAAAAAGAAAGAAAAAAAAACAAATAAATACAACAAAAAGTGTATTCTAATTTTAAGTGACAATACCAATTCCCACATATGTATGTAAATATGTGTGTTTAAATTAGATTGTGCCCTATACTGCCACACTATAAAATTTACCCTCATTCTTGTTACCTACATTGCATATGGCAACATTCATCGAGTGCTTCTATGCAGATAAGGCAACACCATTTGACATTCAATAATTTCTTCGAAGTAGTATAGCGTTTTCCTGCTCACTCATATGTAATTGTTATCTGTTTTCAATGTGAGAGCGCAATAGGCAGCTTGTTATTTTGTGTTCGTAGATTTTCTCTTATCTCTGTTTATTTCACGTTTTTTTTTGTTTTCATTTTCCACCAAGTTTTTCGTTGATTGCCTTTGTGCTGCTGGTAATAAAAAATTTACTAATTAATTCATGGTCGATTGGTGCATAATGAAAAGAAAAATATATATATAGTTCTTGTTGTTTTAATCTTTACAATAGTGTTTAACATAATAGATGTATGGATAGGAAGAGTTTGTACAAGTAGCATCTTATGGCGATAAGTGCAATTAAGTTTTTGTTTTGATCATCAAGCTTAGGTAAATTACAAAGTATAATTAATTTTTGGTTAAATTAATTGCTATTTTAGGTTGTTAAATGGTTTCGTAAAATAGTTTCGATCCAATTGCGCATACGCTTATAAATATAAAAACGAACCGAATAACAACAACATGCACAAAGTAGCCTTGAACTTTTTTCTCTTCACGTCAATTTTTTTTTGACTTATCCTTTGCTCTGTTTCTTTTTCCGATTTTTTTGATTATCTCAAAGAATTGGGAAAAAATTTTTTGTGTGCACAAAATTTTTAAATCATTTTAATTAAGATTTTTTCTCATTTTTCCCTTCAACTAGAACGAAAATTTTCGCTTATAAACGAGTGGGGAATACCAAGAGGGCGTGTATATTGTAAGTTTTGCCATAACAGCAAAGAAAGTTCGATTGTGGTGCAGCAATTGAGGAAAGCAAGGCAAACAAAAAAAAAAAGTGGAAAAGTCGTCCGACAACTCCAATTAAACTATAACAAATCTATATATATATATATAAATATATATACGACTGCATTGCTACTTTGTGCACTAGCCAACTAGTCACAGACATTGGTTGCAGCCAAAAAAGGGAGACAAAAGCGATTTAATATCGCCATTATTGTCCGTCATCAGCGCTGTGGTAGCGCCTAACAGCCAAAAAGGTCGCTCCGTGGTGTGTAAAGCTCGGAAAAAC
This sequence comes from Neoceratitis asiatica, assembly GCA_030068015.2. NCBI lineage: Eukaryota > Metazoa > Arthropoda > Insecta > Diptera > Tephritidae > Neoceratitis > Neoceratitis asiatica. The sequence continues at coordinate 94,762,731 of CM061525.1, read as the reverse complement.
TAGATAAACAGGCAAACATAGCAGCTTATGGGTGACTGAGCAGGTAAACAGCGAACGGGCACACATAAACAACGGAGTTGGGAATTTTAAGCTGCAAGGTGCTAAAATCAATAAATATATAAATAGATTATATAAATACATATATGTAATTAACATTTTGGCTGCAGTGGCAAACTTGTAAAGGGCGAAGCGCAGCAAAGGAAAAACAAAAATTGAAAATTGCTATTAGTCAGCGGGCAAGAAGAAATATTTACATATTAAAATACAAATAATCCCACATAGTGTGTGTGTGTATGATTTGGTATGAAATAACCTGACAACAACAACAATTGCTTGGTATAATTTTACTGGCTAAGCTAAACACAACAGCAAATTTTGCTAACCGTGGAATAATCGAAACCTCCCAGTTGTTACAAGTACGATAAACCAAACTGTGCCTCCAAATTAACTGCTGCCTGCTGAAGCAACAACACAACAACAAGTAAATAAAAAAAAAAATAAAAAAAATAATAAAAAAAAAAAATTAAAAATAAAAATAAAAACTAAACAACCGCATATATATAACGAAAAGAAAACGCTGCTAAAATTATAATATGGAGTCAGATGAAGATTCTTTCGAGATGGAGAATGTTGATTCTGGTAATGTATCATCTGGCGATGAGGGTGATGAAGATTTCGGCATGGAAGTCGATATACCCTCCTCACATGATCGCCAAATGGAAACCGAAGAGTATCAATACGAAGTGCTCTCAACGGATGAAATTGTTCTACATCAGCGGGAAATTATCGATGAGGTCAATAATGTGCTCAAGGTAATTAAATGCTTATTGTATTTAACAGATAAATACAAATATGGGTATGTAGTTAGAGCATCTTTTTAGTTGGTGAATCCACAAATCACTTGCCAATTACGGAATTATTGTCTATTTTATGGTTGCTATAAAAATCTGTTGTTGCTGCAAATAATATTAAGCTTAAGGCAATAAATATATTTATTTATTATCAGCTTTTGCTTTACTTATCTTCTAATTATCAGGTGTTTTTTTTTTGTTTTGTTGTTGCAAAACAATGCTACATATGTTTGTACTTTTTATATATGTAGCTATGTGAAGAAAAATATATAAACAAAAGCAAACGATAATATTTCTTAGACTGATTGTCGCACAGTTCAATGCACAGAAGAAACTAATTTAGGTTTTTATGGGCTATAGATAAATAAATATGTAAATATGCAGCTCAGCTGTTGTTTGTTTCAAGAGTAGGCTTTTTAAGTGTATAAAAACAAACATCTGCTACCGCAGCGTTCTTCGTTTAACAATTTTTTTATATGTGTTGGTTTTTTGTACATAGAAGACCTGATTTTCGTTATATTTAAATACTATTTTTAAGAAATACAATTTTTTTTGCTATAGAAATTGGGGTTTTTTATACAATATTTCTTATTTTGTACACTTAAAAACTACTAAATGTCAATTGAAAAGCTGTCACATTATTACTTCTTCGAAACATACACCTTTTTCATGAAAAGTTTACTAACAAATTTTAATTTTTCAGTATATTGCCAAAAAAAAAAAAAATTAAACTACCAACTTGCCACTACACACACACATACACATGATGATTTCCTGTTGCAGTTTTCACATATCCCACAGCCGCACAAAATTTCAATACTGTAAAAATGTTGACCTTCATTTTGAAGGTTACCAATTGCCAATGCTGTAGTGGGATGATGATATGTACACTTACATATGAGTATTGCTTTGGTTGTTGCAGCAGATGCTCCATAGAATTTAAACAAACAAAAAAATATACATTTAAATGACAAAAGGCTCAACAACAATATTGTTTGAAAACATCTACACTACAACTATGCAACCATGCTTGTTTGGACATATGCACAGAGAATCTATTCTCATTATCCTACTCCTTCAGCTCGTGAGTGGCAGCAAAAGGAAGCCGGGGGTATAAGGAAAAGATAAAAAAGCGAGATTTTCAATTGTGATACTCAAGTGCAGTTACGAAATATGTTACAGATGCACATACATGCATATGTACATATACAAAGCTTCGTTTGTGACCTATTTTAACAAATTTCTCTACACATCTAGACATACATATGTACATATATACTTGTTTGTTGTACCAAACAAAAAGGGTATACAAAAATGTATGCAAAGCTTTACAATCTTTGGGCTTTCAACAGGCGATGTTGAAAAATTTACTTGCTTTAAATTTATCTGGCATTCATGCCACAATATTTTTTGTTATTGATAACTTGTAATTTTGCAATATTTGCATTTTCAACCTTCTGCTTGCAACAACAATTTCGTTTTGTTTACAAACAATAATTTTTTGTTGTTGCAATTTTATTGAAATTTTCAATATCTGTGTGTTTGTGTTTGGTTACAAGCAACTTACAGCTGTTTGTATGGCTCTTGCCTAAAAATAAACACTTTGACGTCAATTTTTTTTTAGCCCTTTTATGCCTTAAGCCTTGCCAGCGGATTCGTGTGTTTCTTTTTCGTGCAATTTTTCATAGATGATTACATTTTTTTTTTGATATTTTAGTTGCATAACATGACACCGACAATTGTAAATAGATAGGGATAAATGTTGAAATTAAAACTCATACAATCATAATAATTTCATTTAATTTTTTTTAATTTTTTTTTTTTAATTTTATTTTGTTTTATTTTTCTTGTTTATTTGTTGTATTTTGTTTTTAAAAGTTTTTTATTTTATTACTTTCTTAGTATTTATATTTTTTTAAATTTATTTTTGCTTTATTTTGTTTCCTTTTGAATTTTTTATATATTATTTGAGTTTTTTGTTGTTTTTTATTTTATTTTATTGAGTTCTATTTATTTTTTTTTTTTTTATATTATGATATTTTATTCAATTTTTCATTTTATTTTATAATTTTGGCTTTATTTATTTATATTATCTTTTATATATTTTTTTATTTAATTTAATGTTTTTTATTTAATATTTTTTGGCAATTTTAGTTTATTAATTAAATTATATTTTATTTTAATTTATTTAATTTGTTTTTTTTTTCTCATTCAATTTCATAATTTTTTTTTTCAAATTATACATTTTTCTAAAAATAAATTTTTATTGCCTTTTCTTCCAGTTACCACCCACAATTATCCGCATATTGCTAAATCACTATAAATGGGATAAAGAGAAGCTGCTGGAGAAATATTTTGATGGCAATACGGAGGAGTTTTTCAAGGGCGCCCATGTCATCAATCCATTCAACAAATCCATCAATCCAAGTCGGCTTAAGGTATGCACTTATTCTAAATGCTTACTTTGAAATTTTTATTTACTTCCAATTTCTGTTTGTTTTTCCCCTCTGTAGTTGTCCAAAAACCCAGTGGAAGAATGTGAGATTTGCTTCTCTCTGTTATCACCAGATGTAAGTGAAATAATTTGTTTGTTTTTTCTTTCTTGCTTTTAAACTTTTTCATCATTTCATTTTCTTAACGCTCTCTCCTCTCTCCACCCAATAGAGCATGACTGGTCTGGAGTGTGGCCATCGTTTTTGTTTGGCTTGCTGGCGTGAGTATTTAACCACAAAGATCATTACCGAAGGTCTCGGGCAATCCATCTCTTGTGCCGCGCATGGCTGTGATATTTTAGTTGACGACGTTACTGTTACCAAACTAGTGGATCCGCGTGTTAAAGTGAAATACCAACAATTGATCACAAATAGTTTTGTTGAGTGCAATCAATTGTTGCGCTGGTGTCCGTCCGTCGACTGTACGAATGCGATTAAGGTGTCGTATGGTGATGCACGTCCCGTTAGTTGTCGTTGTGGTCATGTATTTTGCTTTGCATGCGGTGAAAATTGGCATGATCCAGTTAAATGTTGTTGGCTGAAAAAATGGATTAAGAAATGCGATGATGATTCGGAAACATCAAATTGGATAGCGGCCAACACCAAAGAGTGTCCCAAATGTAATGTGACAATCGAAAAGGATGGCGGTTGTAATCATATGGTGTGTAAGAATCAAAATTGTAAACACGATTTCTGTTGGGTTTGTTTGGGTTCGTGGGAGCCACACGGTTCATCGTGGTACAATTGCAATCGCTACGATGAGGATGAGGCGAAGGCGGCGCGTGATGCGCAGGAAAAGCTGCGCTCCTCATTGGCTAGGTACGTAGTAGTGTCGAGTTTTGTTGTTCAAATTTAATATATTGAAATATATTTCTATACATTGCAGGTACTTGCATTACTACAATCGCTATATGAATCACATGCAGTCGTTGAAATTTGAGAATAAACTTTATGCTGCAGTCAAACATAAAATGGAGGAAATGCAACAACACAATATGTCTTGGATTGAAGTGAGTGCGAAATTCATGTGCAAAATATTTAATATTAATTAGAATTTTTTACATTTTTCCGTTTTTAGGTGCAATTTTTGAAAAAGGCTGTTGACATACTCTGCCAATGCCGTCAAACACTCATGTATACATACGTGTTTGCCTATTATTTAAAGAAAAACAATCAGTCAATGATCTTTGAGGATAATCAAAAGGATTTAGAATCAGCTACAGAGAAATTGTCTGAATATTTGGAACGTGATATAACTTCAGAGAATTTGGCTGATATTAAACAAAAAGTACAGGATAAATATAGGTGAGTAGTATGACTGACCAGGGCACGAGGAATCAAGCTATGTTCGTCAGCGAATGTTTCAGTTTCCAAATTGGTAGTTTTACTTCTATCTAGCTGAGAATTTGGTTTTGGGAGTTGAAATTTTATATTTTCAATTATTTGAGAAACTAATTTTTTTATATTTCTAAACTATTTTTGAATGCTTAGATCAAATTAAATTTATTATTTCTTTGCCAAAATCTCGAAATCTAATTTTCTTTGCATCTCTAATTTTATTATTTTATTTTATGCTTTCTCTCAATTTTGTAATTTTAGTTTTTTTCTTGCATTATTTGTTTTTTTATACTTTATTTTATTTATTTTAAAAATATATATATTTTTAAATAAATTTTCATTAAATTTTTGATTTTAGTTTTTCTTTCGTAATTTTTTTTAAATAATTTTTTGTCACATTTTTTCTTATACATTTTCTAAATTAATTTAATGATAATTATTCTATTTTTTATATTTAGTTTTTTATTATAAATATATTTTTTTTTTATTATTTTTGTTTTATAAATTCTTTTTTTAAAAATAGTTCTTATAAAATTAATTTTTATAAAATTTTTTTTTGTTAATTATTTTTTTAAATTATAAAAAGTATTTTGTTCCCAAAAATTTGTTTTTATATATTATTAAAAAAATTTTATATTTTTTTAAATATTTTTTTTTTTTATAAATATTTCTTTTTGAATATTTCTTTTATAAAAATTTTTTTATAAAAACTTTTTGTATATATGTATTTTTTTAGAATAAATATATTACATATTTTGTCTAAATATTTTTTAATAATTTGTTTTTCTAAATATTTTTATTATTAATTTTTTTTTTCAATAAATATTTTTTATAAATATTTTTTTTATTTTTTTTTTGGGAATTTTTTGAAATATATTTTCATAAATTTTTTGTTTATAAATATATTACATATTTTTTCTAAATATTAAAAAAGATATTTATTTTTATTTTTATATATTTATTTATATTTTAATTTTTATTTTTTATAAATATTTGACTTATAATGACTTTTGTATATATATATTTCTTTAATTTTTCTTTAATAAATTAATTAATTTTTCCTTCATTAAGAAAGTCGTTTTTTTTCTATTTTTTTTTTAACTTATTTTTTTAAATTCTTATTTATGTTTTAATTTTTATTTTTTTCATAAATATTTAAAAAAAAATTTTATAAATTTTTTTTGAATAAATTTGGTTTTAATAATTATTTTCTTTTTATAATAATTTTTTTTTCAAATAAATTTTTTATAATTTTTTTTTTTAAATATTTTTTTTAATGTTTGTTTTAATAAATATTTTTAATTAAATTTTTTATATAAATATGTTAATTGTATGTATGTTACATATGTATATATAGCATATTTTTCTAATAATATTGCGAAGAAATTTATTAAACACTCTCTCCTCTCCTCCCTCTCTGTCTCCCTCTCCCCATAGATATTGCGAGAAACGTCGCAAGGTGCTGTTGGACCACGTACATGAGGGCTACGAGAAGGAATGGTGGGAGTATACAGAATGACGCGAATCCTGGATGGATGATTAGAAAGCATCGTTAAAAAAAAAACAAGAAAAACAAAACTTTATTTTCATTAAGTAAACAAAGCAGCAAGCCAAGACAGACACGAGTTCGGGCGGAGGCAGCAACCTGTAAAAAAAAAAATGAAAAAATCCAGTTATTTAAAAAAAAAAAATGTTTGAAAAAATCAAATAAAATCATAAAAAATATGAAACCAAAAATCATAAAAGTGCAACTCCCATGCAACACCTAAATAATCGCACTGAGCAGGTTAGACAATGTGGGAGCAGAAGTGGTAGTGTTGGAGATGGGCAGTGGAAGGACAACAGCCAGCCAAATGTTATCTATGTATATGTACATGACTGAGATTACAGCAGCGCATAAAAGCAATAATACAATAATAAAGCCACAACAACAAAACACCAACAATCAGCAATCAACAACAACAGCAATGCGAGCAAAGGAGCTTTTTATTCACAAGACTTAGTTGCATTAATCACATATTATTATTATTCTTATTATTAACATATAAATTTGTAATAAGTAAATCACGCAAAAAACAGCGAATTTTTCCCCTAAAAAAAACAAAAAAAAGTAGAGAAATATTGAATTAAACGTAGACACCAGTCATACTTAGCAATAGAAAAACATAAAAACAAAACGGAAAAAATCAAAATCAAATACAATTACATATGTACATATATGTTTGTATGTATTGTATGTAGGCAGCTAAAAAATACAGTTTTCCTCGTGATTGATTGAATGATTGTGGAAATTTGCATATGGCGAAAAGCACCTGGGCGACGCTTGCGCTGCTAGTTGCCTTAATCGTTGCTCTTTTCCCGCCTGTTTCGAACGTTTTACCCGTTTTTTTTGGCCTGCCACAGTTATTGAAAAGCTTGTTGGTTTCATCAAGAACTCTCCAAATTGCTTTGTGTGTGGGGTTTTGTAGAGGCAAAAATTTCAAAAGTGTGGAAATAAAATGCCGAAATGCAACAACAAAAGATTGAAAAGAAAAATTTTGCTGCTGGGAGGCATTGAAAATTTTTAAAAATTTATTTTAAATTAAATTATTTTGTCAGCAGTCGCATTTTTGCAGTTTTCGTATCACACACACACACGTACACACATGTGCATACGCCCAACTTGGCGCTGTATAAAGGATTTGTTTTACCTACATACATACATATATACATACATATATAAAATGTTTAGAAGATTGAGCGGAAATTGAAAGTTGTTGTAAACGTTTTGTGTTCTCTAACATTAATCTAATTAGATTTTTAAAATTAAATTTAATTTAAATGTAGATGAACGCCAAGGGGGAAATGTTAAGTTTTTTATGTTGAGTTTTATTTTGTAATTTATAAAATTGCATACGTATTCGAAAAAAGGAAGAAGAAGAAGAAAACACACCGTCACAACAACAACAATAAAAATGTACAACAGCCACCACAACAACAACAATATGGTCATCAAAAAAATCGAAAATTAAAAAAAAACCGTATGGATATGAGAGCGAAAATAGTGGAAGCAGTCGAAAATAAATTCGGATTTTCGAAAATTTCAAGTTTTTGTTTCGAAAATTTCTATATTTGAAAAGCATAAATGTATATACATATGTATGTACCTATACCGGCCAACTGCAGAAAATTGGCAATGCCAAAAAGAAAGAAAATACTTTAAAAATTCTTTAAAAAAAATAGAAACAACAACAACAACATACTAAATAAAATTTCACACAAAGTCCACAAATAAGCAAAGAAGCATACAAACGATTATATAGCAGCACTAGCAGTTATTTGGAACTTGTTTCAAAAACTACAACTACAAACTACATATATATGTATACATTTGTATAACAACAAACAAACAAACAAAACAACACAAAACTAATTTGATAAAAAAGAATATATAATATTTTAGCGTGCATAATAGATTTAAAAATTCATAAAAAATAAATATGTATTGTAATAAATATATATGTAGCTGTACAAAAAAGGAAACTGCGAAACACTATATACATACATACAATATAATAAATAAGCAACATGCATACACATACATACATATATACAAATAGCAAACATCAACACAAAAACAACAACCAATAAATATTAAATCTTAGCATAACTAAAATAAAATAAAAAAGGCCTTTGGCGAAAAATTCAAAACAAAGCAAATTATGAAAGTTAATTGGTTATCAAGTTGCAATTAAAAAAAAAACAAAAAAAAAACGTTAGGCAGTAGTGAAAATATGTTTATAAATAACTTATAGCAACAAAACATTTAATATTGCATATTATTGTAAATTTTTTTTTTGTATTTTTTTTTTGTATTCTACAATGTACGACTAAATATCCAGTTCTGAAACTAAGCCCACGCAGTTTGTTGCAGCAAATTTCATTTAATTTTCTTTCTTACAATGACAAAATATAACATTTTTTGTACTAACAATCGAAAGTTTGTGCAAAAAAGTGTGGTTATGCGAAGCCAAAAAAAAAAAATTTATATTTTTTAAAATACCTTTGTAGCTTTTTTATATTTTTATTTATCCTTATGTTATAATTTTATTTTTTGGTAGTTTTTCTTTAATTTATTTCTATTTCAAAATTTTCGTTTTTAAATTTATTAATTTGTTTTTATTAATATATTTTTATATACTTTTATTATTTGTTTGTTCTTTTCTTTGTTTTTTTTTTGTGCGAAAAAATGTGGTTATCTGAAGTTAAGAAAATTTTTTAAACTTATTTTCTTAAATTTTTTTTATTTTATTTTCCTTATATTTTTAGTTTTGTTGCATTTTATTATTATGATATTTTTATTAAATTTTTTGTTATATTTTCTTTATTATATTTTTAATTTTTGAACTATTTTATTTTTATATACTTTTTAAAATATTTTTTTTTAATATATAATTTTTTCTTATTTAAAAAATTTTTTTTTTAATTTTATTTTTACTTTAAATTTTTATTATTTATTGTTTTATTTTTTGTGTGTTTTTTTGTATAAATAAATTTTATATTTTTTTTAATTTCTTTATAAATTTGGAATTTTTTTATGCTTTTGACGTTTTTTGATACTTTTTATGTTTTAGTTTTTGTTTTATTTCTGTATTGTCCTATTTATACACACTAAAGAAAAATTAGAAAACGAATTTAGCTGTTTCCAAAATAGGCTAATTAAACAATTTCGCCTTGATATTTTTTAACCATAAAAAAAATTAAAAAATTGCTAAAATTTACTCAAAATTTTAAAATATGTGTATGTTAAAAATTCTGAAAATTTTGTAAAATGTGTTACAATATTTTTTTTTTTGACAATAAACAACCATTAAAAGAATTTTTTGTTAATGAAATTTTTTAAAAAAAATTTTTTCTTTAATAAATTTTTTTAAATAAATATTTCTTAAAAAGAAAATTTTATGAAAATTTTTTATAAAAAAAAATTATTATATACAACACAAAATTTTTTTTATTGAAAATTTTATATAATTTTTTTTTAATGAAAATTAGTTTTTGTAAAAAAAAATAATACAATTTTTTTAATTTGTAAATTTTTATTGAAATTTTTGTTTCTGGAAGATTTTTTATAAATTTTTTTTTGTTAGAAATTTTCATTCAAAATTTTTTATGAAAATTTTTTATAATTTTTTTTTTTGAATGAAATATTTGTATAAAATTTTTTTCTAATGAAATATAGTTTTATAAAAAAATTTCAAAAAATAACCTTCAATCTGTTCAGCCGCTTGCGTTTAGTCTATAAAAAAAAAATATACAAATATATGTATATATGAATTGAAAATCAACTCCGTCACTAGTAAACCGGCGCTGCGTTGGCGCTATGAAAGACATAATGTTTATTGAACAATAATATATATGCACATATATATATATATATATTATTTTAGTATATAATATAGAAAGCAATTAAGTTTAAAAACAAAACAAAACAGAAAAATTGAATTCTCATATAAATATTATTGCATTACAACAATAACCAACAACCATCATTGTCCATTTAAACGCTTTTTGTGCGCCTTTCCTTCATTCACATACATACACACCCACAAAATAAGCGTCCAAATCAGAAAAGAAGCATGCTAGTTCATAACCCAACCAATCCACCAACCTAACACAACCAACCATCCATTCATTTTCCGTCATTATTTTCTCTGTGTACTGCATAACGGTAAACAAAAACATGAAAACAAAAGAGTAGGAGAAAAAAAAATTCGCTAATTTTATCATAAGTATAACACAATAACGGTACATATAAATAATTAAAATAAAATAAGTAAAGTTTGAATTTGAAATTTTCTTGAAAATGTAAGCAAAGAAAATGAAACAAAAGTAAAAAAAAAAAGTTAAATAAAAAATAATGGTCTTCGATGCTTTAAACTTTGTGTAAATAGTTATTAAAAATTATTAATTAATTAATTAATTAAAGCAGCAAAAACATCAAAGCGCGTAAAGTCGAACAAAAAAAAAAAAAATAAAAATGAGAGAAAAAAATTAAAATAAAAAATAATAAAATGTATAAAAATTAATTTCCATGGTATTTTATTTCATTATTATTTTTTCTTTATTTTTTCCGCTGGGAGGTTGATAAAGCTTGCGAGGTGCCGTCGTGTTGTTTAAAATATTTTTTTTTCCTCAAGTTAACCAATTTTATTGTTGATTGTGCTGAAATTTCGTTAATTATGCTGTGCTTCTCTTTAAATTGTTAAAAAAGTTTCTATTAACATTCATTTGAGCAGGCAAAGAATGTTATTAACAGCGGACGCTAACATAAAAGGAAACTTCAGCAGATTTTCTGACAAATATGCTGCGACATTTGAGCGCCGATAAGGTCAACTAAAGGACTGGCTCTGAAGGTAGATGAGCATCATTGAGATTCTAGTATAAAAAGGAATAAACGTACTCCTGAGCAAATCACGAAAAACCGGAAAAAATTGCTTAGCAGAGACTTGCTATAGCAGAGAATGTTATTTTATGAATTAACATTCTCTGGTTTAGAGACAACTGTTTTTGGCCTGCTCTGTAAATGCATGCTCTGTTCTGTTGGAAGTACATATGCATTGCATACTTATAGGCGCAACAGTATGATTAATCTACGGCTACTCCACTAGTTGCTTGTTCTGCGATCCTAGTATAAAATTAAAAAAAAAAATTAAAAAAAATCAATTGAAATGAATGAAATAAATAAATAAAATAAATTAAATAAAATTAAATTAAAGGAAACAAATTAAAATAAATTAAATTAAATAAAATAAATTGAAATAAAATTAAATTAAAATAGTAAAAAATTAAATAAATTGAAAAAAAAATTAAATGTAACGAAAAAATAAGATAAAAAATTAAAAAAAATTATGAAATAATAAATAATAAATTATTATAAAAAATTAATTTTTCTAATTGCAGTCGCTCCTAGGCAGGGTATGTAAGCCCCAACGAGTGTATTTATGACATGAAATTAAAAAAGCTCCTCATAAGAATTCGTCAGCCGTTTGGAAGCGGCTTAGCATGAACTATAGACTCCTCTGGTTATTGGAAAAAACATCAAGAAGCACGTCACAAATTGCAGAAGCAGCTCGGAGCTCGGAGCTCCCTTCAACGAAGCCACACTGACAAGATTCGATCGGTTCCTTGAAGGTGGATTTGAATCTTTCAAACAACATGCTAGATAAGACCTGATATGCGACACTGAGAATGTTTATCCCACGATAACTGGACGCAGTCTGTGGGATGCCGCTTTTTAGCTTTTCGTGAAATTGGCAGAGCAAAAATGGGTTTCAATCGTCGGGCATGCTTTCGTCCGTTCATATTCCGCAAAGAAGTTGATGAGGGCAACTTGTGAGTTCTTCGTCGCCAGATATGAATAGCTTGGCTGGTAATTATCGGTTGCAGTAGTTTGTTTTTCTTCAATCTCAGGGAAATCATACGTTTCTTAGGTTCTTTCGATCAGCGACTTACTGTTCGACACACAACTTCGAAAAGCTGTCCTTATAGAGATGTGTGGAGATGTAGAGATGCATACTTGTTGGTCGGGGCGGAGTTTCGGGATCTGTGTATGTACGATGTTCCTATGGTTGTCCCTTAAAATGAAAACACTTTCCTTTTAAACGTTTTTTGTTCTTAATTCAAACATTTTTATTTAAAATATGAAATTACATTTTTTATAATCGTTCACGCTGAAACATTTTTTTTTTTTAGATTTACTTTTGGTATTTACGTGTATACATACATATTTAATTATGTAAATTCTATTATTTTTCTCTTCATTAATTATTTGTTACATTTTTAGTTAGGTATATAGCATATTTAACGGTAGTTATATACATATATACTATACATATATATATATATATACTATATATATATATATATTACATGGCTAGAACATTTACAACAAGTTCCTAAGCGATACGATATTACATTAGTACTTAGATATGTGTATGTATGTGTACATGTGCGTGTGCATGTGCGTGTGTGTATGTGCACATTCACATTGTTAACCCAACATGGCTTAAAGAAATTCGTTAGTTACGAGTATTTTTTTTTTTTTGAATTAAGCTCGTGCCAGAACCACTTTCCCTCTACTTCTCTCCTCCTCCTCCTCCTCTTCTCACTTTTCCTTCCTGCCAGCTTCTGCATTCCTCACCACTTAATTCAATTCTTTTCGCGTCGTGTTGGGCAACATCAAACACATGAGGCCGCCACCAATCAATAGTATGGCCACAATGAATGTCGGTGCCGGGCAATACTGATCCAGTAGTGTGGCAATCACAATATTACCAATGATGCCACCCATACGTGCCGCCACCATCGATATCGCCACACCGGTGGCGCGTAAATGTGTCGGGAATACCTCGGTGATGAGACAGTCGAGCGCCGCATTGGCTGCGGAAATGGCACCGCTAAACACCGCCGTCACAATTAAATTCTGTGTCGAGTTGAAGACGAAATACATAGCCGCCGAGCATACGCCAGCCGTCATTGTGCCGAAGATAAGGAAGAATTTGCGTCCCAACAAGTCCATACCCAGAATGGCAATCAAGTTGGCGGGCAGCGCCGAGGCTAAGGACACCAACGATTCGAAGAACACACTCTCGGGTATGTGTGCTGAGCAAACGGCATCGATCTTTTCACCCTGATTCACAACATATTCGGTTACCGTACAGACGCCGGCCTGTTCGTTGGGATGAGAGCGTCCGTATTCCTCGAAACGATTGAACAACTCAGGGAACCACATCATCAGTCCGTAGTAACCGATGTGGAAGGTGAAATTGATGACGATCGAGACAATTGTGAATTTGAGAATTGGCGAGGTGAACAGTTGTTTACTGTGCTCGGCCATGCTCGACATCATTTTACTGTATTTACCCTTAACACCAGCCTGATTCTCCTTGATCTCAGCCATTAACTTTTCGTCGATATCCAACTCGGCAACGGGATATTGTTCGGCCGGTCGGCGTGTATTCGTCACGTAGATGCCACGGAAGATGGCCATCGCACGCTCGTGTTTACCTTTGGTTAGCAGGAATTTCGGCGATTCGGGTAGGTAGAAGAGCAGGAAGGCGACAACGAATGATGGCAATGCGCACACCATCAGGAAAATACGCCAGGAATTGTATGTAATTAAATCTGTTTTGAAGCCGATCGAGCTGGGTATGATCAACCACGCCAGGCCGGCAACAAAGAGATTACCGAAAGTCCAGAAGGCAGCCATGAAACTCAACATGGAGCCACGTTTTGATTTCGGTTGGAACTCGGCGAAGTACGACCAAATGACCGGACCGCTGCCGCCGAGGCTGGAAGAGAAAAGAGAAATGGAAGGTTTTTAATTTAATTTTGAAAATACAAATCACTTGAAATATATTAAATTGAATGAAAGTAAAAAATGGTGAATTCTGGCATTTTCTTGTTCGAAATATGTAGTTAAATTTTGAAAATTTTAATTTTAAAGTTGTGCGAAATCCGTGATTGAAAATTGCGATTTTTCAAACATATTTTGAGAATTTAGAGAATTTATAATTTAAAAATAATATGAATTTAATTCTTTTATTTAAAAAATCAAAATTTTAAACTCAAAACTAAATATATTTTGAAAGCAAAAAAGGAAGGTTTTGTAAAGGAATTTCAATTAAAAATTTTGAAAATCAAAACTAAATATTTTTCGAAAGCAAAAAAAAAATGGTTTGGAAAAATATTTTGTATCAAAAATTTTGAAACTCAAAACTAAATGGTTTTGAAAAATAATTTTGATTAAAAGTTTTCAAACTCAAAACTAAATATTTTTTGAAAGCAAAAAAGGAAGGTTTTGAAAAGTAATTCGATTCAAAATTTTTAAACTCAATATTTTATAAAAGCACAAAAAAAAAAGGTTTTGATAAATAATTTGAACTTTAACTCAAAACGAAATATTTTTTGAAAGCAAAAAATAAAAGGGTTTGAAAATTTTTTTTTTAATTTTTAAATTTTGTAAAAAAAAATTATTTTCGTGGGATTTGAATTTCAAAAATTCTAAAACTAAAAATTGCGTTTATTTTTAGAATATAAAAAATTTAATTTCAAAAAAAAAAGGAAGAATTCTTCTTTCTTCTTCCTTTTTTTTTTTTTGAAATTAAATTTTTCAATTTTAAAACTAAAAATTAAAATTTTGTATGTCATAATTTTAAGAATATTGACAAGAAAATTTGAAAATAAGTGTTAAAATATAAATTAATAAAAATTTACCTAATTAAAAATATTAGAAGAAGAAATGTTGAAAGTACAGTTAAATTATATGTATGTAAAAAAATTTTCTTTTTAAAAAATAAAAAAATTAAATTTTGAAAAATATATATTTTTTAAAGTTCTAGTAGCCGTTAGCAAAAAAAAATCGGGTTTTAAAAATATCAAAATTAAATTTACAGTTTCAAAATTAAGTTAAAATGAAAAAATTACAATTTTTGAAAAATAAAAATTTCAAAACTATTTTTGAATGTTACTCTAAAAATCAAATAAGCTTTGAAAATGTATTAAAACACAAAAAAGCAAAAACTATTACACTTAGTGCCTTAAAAAAGCGTGACCTTCGTTCAATCACACTCCTACTGGTTGCGGGTTAAAAAGAAAATTGTTTGTGACAAAATCACAATGAGAAGAAAAATGAGAAATAACACCAATATGAGAAAGTTTTCACTTTTTGCTCTGATTCATTGGTACAAAAAAAAAATTGTAAACAAAAGTGGAATTTTACAAAATATCAAATTTTTCCTCTCTTTTTTTTTAGCGAAAAGCGAATTGATTGCCAAGCAATGAATCGACCGACGTGCGTGGCGTATGAGTAACCTTTTTTTTATTAGAGAAAAATATTAAATATGCTAAAAAATGCAATTTCCTTTTCGCACACACACACACACGCGCGCGAATGTGCCGATAATAAATTTACTTTCAAATATTTTGCTATATTTATGCGATATATGTATAAGTAATTGCCATCATAAATATTCAAAAGACATCAATCGCTGTGCATATATTTGTATATAAAAATATAGATAGATGTGTGTGTGTGTGTATTATGTGTTTATACATATTCACACATTATTATTGCCATTTTAATCTGTATGCATACATTATAAGAAAAAAAAGTCGATTTCATGTTGTTTATGATGATGATGATGATTATTTCGAAATTTTGTTTACACTTTATTTCAGTGCTGAGAGTTTTTTTTTTTAATTTCCACCTTTTACTATTTTCCATTTGGTGCAAATACACAGGGCAACGTGTTTGCAAGGGTGTGTGTTTACATATACATGTAGATATATATGCAAGTGAATGCTATAAAAAGCTGTTGATGAACTCAAAGAATGTCTATTGCTTCATACATATTTATGTGTTTGTATGTGCATATATAGCACATTAACACCTCGCGCGAAAGCGGTAAATAATTATTTATATATGTATATGTATGTAAAAAAAATGTGTGAAAATGTGCTTCATATACATATGTATGCATGTAAACTGTGTTTTTGTGCTCCTTTATATATGTATGTGTGTGTATTTTTGTGAAAATAGTAGACAATAGGCAGCCAAGCAAGCGTTTTGCCGGCATTTTTTCTTTACACTAATTTCGCATACAACACACACACATACACATGTATACACAGATTTACATTTATGGTTATGCGCGTTAAGTAAAAATTTAATTTAATTAACATTAAGTCGCATTTTATTCATTTATTAACAACCACCTCGGCCAGCCTCAATGCCAGTGAGTCATTTTTGTGCCAAATATTTTTTCAAGCTGAATGATGAAATGACGATGATGATGATGAAACTGCCGATGAGTTGTGTGAGTTTGCTACCAAATATTGAAAAAAAAATTATTATTTGTCTTTATATATATATAATGTTTTTTTTGTATATTTATGCAATTAACTGGTTTTACTTACGCCGCACCGTTGAGGAAGCGAAACAGCATAAACCATGCGTAGGTTTGCGAAAATGACGATGCAACAATACAAAAGCCATTCATAAACGATATCACGATGAGCACCTTCTTGCGGCCCACCGCATCAGCGATACTACCCCAGAAATACGCACCGACCATCATGCCAATGAAGATAATCGAATTGAGCCAACCCTTCGAGCTCGTATTCAAATCCAAATCACATTCAGCCGATGGTAGAATGAACGACATCGAAATGACGTCCATTTCCTCACTGGTACTCACCAGACCGCAAATGGCAAGTAGTATATAATGGAATTTACCATAACCGCACAATTCGATGGCCTGCTCGAAACCGGCACGTACACCAGTTGTCGCACGTCGACCATCGATAGCGGCAATGCCAGCACCTCCGCCATTGTGACCACCACCGCCGCCGTTGCCGCCACCATTACCACCAGCACCATTTAGGTTGGCAACTACACCATTGGTGACCTCAATGACGGCCGCATTACCCTTTTCTACGTCATGCTTATCACCGCCAGCGCTGCTGCTAATATCCGTCTCGTAACCCTTATTGACTGCTGCAAATTGGTATTCGGGATCTTTGCCGTCACTGCCCAATGAGTAGGGCTGTAGAATGGAACGATTGTCGATCGAGTTGTTTCTGCTGCTATTGTAGTTTGGTTGGATGCCAGCCTCTACATTATAGGCTATGGCGTGGGGAGAGAGCGCAAAACAGAGAGAGAGAGAGAGAGAGAGAGAGGGCAGAAAAATCAATTATTGTGTATTATATAAAATATTATTAATATTTATCTTAAAAATATTAAATATATTTAAAAAAAATATATAAAAAACGAAGAAAAAATGTTAGATTCTCGAATTTTTTGTTTCTAAAATTTTAAAATATTTAATTAATGCAATTTTCATTAATTGTTTAAAATTTTCAAATTTCTTTTTCCGATTATTTCGACATAAATGTTGAGTTTAATAAAAATATTTAAAAATTTTTTTATTTTTTAAAGAAAATTTTGTTAGTTTTATTTCCCATATAATTTTTAAATTTAATAATTATTTAAAAAAAAAATTTCCTTGTTTACGAAAAGTTAATTTTTTAACTTTGTTAAATCCTGATAAAAAATTTTGTAACGGTTTAATATATTAAATTATTTTCTTTTTTTTAAATTTATTTTATTTTATTTTATTTTAATTTTAATTAATTTTAATTTTTTTTTCAAAAAACATAGTTAATTGTTTGTCAATTTCAAATTTTTCGTCTTTAAAAAACTTTTTTTTTTCTAAATTAATTTCGGTTTAAAATGAGTCAGTGCCTGTTTTTAAGGCCTTTCTAATAATAATAAGAAAATTGGTTGTCAAGCCGCCGATGATTCATAAATATTAAGTATTGTTACAAATTTGTATATAAATATGTTTGTATATATATGTATATAAATTAGTGTAGTATTCAGCATTGAATATGTAACGTAACGAACGAATAGCCTTGATGATGCCGTTTCAATTAGATAGTCTTGATGAATTAGATGATTAATAGCGCGCCGAGCTTAGAAATATACGACTTTCTAAGCAAATACATATTTAAAGTACACGTACATGTATGTATGTTTGTATACATATACATATATGCTTAATTTCATAATATTGATTATTTTAATTAACCCGAGCTGGCCACTCACAAAACGCTTTCGTACTAATAACACACTTTAAATGTTATAATTTTTTTATTTTTTATTTTTTTTTTGCGCTTCGAAAGGGAATTTTTTCTTCGTTTCTTATTTTTTTATTTTTTTCTAATTTTTTAGAGGCGCGAAATTTGTCTATTATTTATGAAAAATGTGTGCCACGATGTTTTTAAGCACATTTTGCATGGGTGTTTTTGTCACATATATACATACATGCATATATATTTCTACAGACTTTTCACAACAAACATTATCAGCAACTAACCAAAAAAAAGGAAACAAATTTGAGTTTTATGCGCGATAACAGCGCGCCCATACAAGGTCTCGTGCCTGTTTGTGAACCTTAGTCAACACAAATTGGCTGCTGGGCGTCTAGAATGCTAATCTTTTAAATTTATATACATATACATATATATATATAGTGAATTTTGTTATTGTTAAACAATTTCCTCAACTAAAAATTGAAAAAAATTTTTTTTTGTTTTTAAATATTATTATTAATAATATCTATACACATCAACATATATACTCACAATCACTTTTATTCTTAATCGAATCACCTTCTACCATTCTATGAGTTCGGTTTTTTGTTGGCTTTTCTCTCGCTTGAATCGAGACGAATTAAATTGAAATAAAGGAAATTGAAGAAGTGAAATTAATCACTAAAAAAAGCGTTGGAGTGTGAAGTTGGCGGTGTTTGTTTGTCAAACCCTCCGTCTATGCGTTACTGGCAATACAACTATTTATTTACTAACAAAAGTAAAAATAAAATAGTCGATGACTTTGGCGGCGTAGGTAAGCGAAAAATTTCAGTTAAACAATTAAATTGTTTTTTTTGTTGTTGTTTTTTATCGATCTGCAAAGAAAAAAAGAAGAAAAAAATAAAAATAGAAAAATAGAAAAAATGAGAATTAATATCAATAAAATGGTTTAAAATTGTATTAAAAATAGAGAAAAGTGAAAGAAAATTATAAATTAATTTTTATTTTATCATTAAAAAAATAATTTAAATTTTCTTTTCAAAAAAATTATTATTTTTCATAAAAAATTATTATTTTTCAATAAAAAAATATTATTTTTCAATAAAAAATTATTATTATAAAAAATATAGCATTAAAAGTAATTTTTTCTTTAAAAGTGTTAATATTTTTAGCTTAAAAACTGCAGTTTTTCAGTTTTCACGTTTTTTATTTTGTAAAAATTATTCAATTTTTAAATAAATTTTAAATTTAAAACCAAAGTCAACGTCTGTGGTCTGCTTGAATGTAGTATTTTCCCTTTCTACATACAGCGCGTAAATATTTCACACTTTACTCGTATTATAATTGATTAATACTTGTGTGTGTATGTGTGTACGTATTAAACAGCTTGAGTTGATTGGAGATGAAACGTGTTATCAGCGAAGTTCAACAACATCTCTGTCAACGCAAATAACTGATAAGTATGCAAATACAGATGCAGATGCATGTTTGTACCCTGCAAACAAGGCGAGTACTCCATGCACCGCGTGAAATATACACTCCACGCGGGCAATAGAGTAATCCAAAACCTGTCACAATCCATACAAAAAATATGGTCCAATTAACATTGTGATGTCCTAGACCGCTGGACCATATAATCCTTCTCTGCATAACACCCGAGTACTCCATGGAGTACCTACAGGGGATTATATTTTGGGAGTATATGCGAAAAATTACATTCGAACATACTTTTTAGTTTCGAATAGCATTTTCTATGGTGAAAGTTAGTAAAATATAATATTTTTTATATAAATTTATATTAATATTAATAGATTATTGTTAATAAATACTTGTATATAATATCTGTTAGTTTGCGTATTTTCATTGAAATAATAATAAATTCTGCCCGCCTTTTGCGTACCAGCAGAGCTGCTCCTCAACAACGAAACGAAACTGACTCAATTTCATTTCCACACATTTTCTGTATACGAGTATAGAACTTATTGCACAATTGTAACTTCGTGTAGTGATTGCGATCGGGATTACACGAAGAATGCTCGTGACGCATAAAGTTCGTGTAAAAGCATGAGTTGGTCCAAAATTTGCCACAAAGGAGTATATTTATGGGTACTCCAATGGACCATATGGTCCATAAATGTTTGCAGGGTAGTTACACACACATACATACACTCACATACACATATGTGTATGCATATAAATTGTTTCCAAACGGAGATGCTACACAAATGCATATGTGACAATAATAATAATTTTATTATGCACACACACATATGTATATATATTTATTTATTTATTTAAAATTACTATATTAACACATATGGGCGAAAATTGTATGTTTGTGTTTTTAAAATGTTCAATATCGAAACAAGCGCTAAAACAAGCGCTGCTTGAGCTTAGTAAAATCAGCTGTGCGCTGTAAATATTACACATCATCCATACGTACATATGTATGTATGAATATGTTATATGAGAAAAGTATGTCACTGCATTTAAATATTATTATTTAAAGAAATATTGAAACGAAACAATACTTTTACTTGTAATTTTTGTTATGTTAAATTTTTTAATTTTTATTTTTTGTGATCACATTTTGCTGATGCACATGAACATGGCTGCTCAAAAGCGAAATAAAAGCGAAATAAAATAATGCATAATCTCAACGGTGCGTGACATTTAAGAATTTACCATTTGTTAAGCATAAAAACATATTGAAATAGTGGAGTGTAAATTACAAGTTTTTTTTTCATTTCATAATTTTAGTAACTTAATTTTTTTTTAACGCGCTCAACAAGCACTAAATGTTGCTTATTTATTATTTATTTATTATTATTTATTATTTATATGAAAAAATATTTACACTTAAAGGTACTATCATTTAATCTTGTGCTCTTCCATAAGCGTAATGGCAACAAAACAAAGTAAGCTTATGAATTAAGCACGATAGCCATTATATAAATTTTGCGATAAATTGAAAGAGTACTCATTTACACCCACTCGAACAGTCACATTATTAAGTGTTAATTCATATAAGACAGACAATTTTTTTTTCTACAAATACTTATTGTATTTATTATTATTGACAATAATTAAGTGTGCTCTACCAAATTGAGTGCATAAGAATTTTATTTGTCAATTTAAGTGTAAATACAACTTAATCAGCAAATGCACAGTGTGCTCTGGTTTGCTATTTCTGTTTTTTTTAATTATTTTTTTTTCCATTTTTGCATTTACAAAATCTCCCTTGGAAATACTCTTTTAAGCACATAATGCGATTTCTTTTAACAAATCCGGTTATGTATATTGCAAATTTATGGGGAATTAAAAAGTGTTGCATCAGCTGTTTTAATTTGCTCGAATGTTACTGAGTGAGAGAAAATATCAGAGAATTTTTGGCGCAGCATTCACGTTTATTTAAAATAAAATAATTTGTAAGAAAAAATGCAGCTTTGTAGCTGTGCGTTTGCATTTATTTTATTGCATATGATTTGCAGCAGCGAATTGTGTTTTTTTTGTTTTTGCGCACATATTGATATTAGAGTTCCGCTGTGCGTAACCAGTTAATGTATTCTTTTTGTATATAAATGCACACGCAGCACACAACATTGTCTGTCCATATTTTGCATACATATAAACAGCACTATGAACACATTTCGTTTTAAAGCACTATTAAATTTATTAATCCCTCCGAGTTTTTGTCAACTTTTTGCAAATTCATGCAGCAGCCGTTATGCGCAAACGGTCTCCTTTACATTTCTTCCTTTTCCGTTCACTTTCGCTTGTCAACAATGCAAACAATGCATGAGCAGACTGCTAGGTGAAACGGATATGCAAAAGTATTTATTTACCACAAGACAGGGTGGTTGCTGTGAGCGCTTGTCTAAACATTTGAAGTTAATTTATTAATACATTAAGAATTGTTTGTTATTTAAACAAAATGCACTTGCAAATAAGGAAGTAAATCGCTAATGTTTTGTTATTGATTTGCTGCCGCATTAAATACATTAAATATGTCAATTCTTAATGAGGAAATCGATCATTTCTAATATATGCATAAGAGATAAATATGCAAATTTATTTGTTGAAATTAACAACAATTTGCAAAAGTGACTTTTTTGTTTTTATAGCTAATTAAGCGCAAAATATGCTTTTAATAAACTATTATCTTGCCAGTTAGTGCGCAACTTTTAATTCACTAAGAAATGCATGCAACTTCTTTTCATATAACACACACTGTCTGAACTGTCTGAAATGACATTTGTTTGTGCGCCAACAATGAATTGCTTTTTTTTTCTGCTAGAACACAAAACTATGTGACAATTATTGCAAAATTAGTAGCAATTGTTAATTTGAAATATTGAAAACAACATATGCACTTAGTATATGGAACATATAAATAAATTAAAAAAAAAAAATGCAATAAAAACAAAACTAATTAGGTTCCAGCCAAACAAGTTCCTGTTCTCCTTCATTTGGACTTTGCCTACATAAGTGAGAACATAAACAAATGCATGTTAGAAAAATTAAAAGAAAAACAAACAGCAAGCAACAAAAGCATGTTCTAATAATGCCATTACAAATGCAGCGATCACAATAAAGTTGTACAAGTAAATGTTACTAGTGCAACGCGCAAATAAAAAGGCGTCCGCGCGCTAATCAGGTGCATTGCTGTTGCACCTGCATTAACAGGCTAATGTTTCTGTGATATGTGTGTGCGATGTAGTGTATAGCTGAGTATGTGCATTTATAAACAAATGTTAGTAGCTAATAAATGAACAATAATTGTTTATACATTTTTTTTTGTATAATAAAACTTGTTTAAGCAAAAAAAAAACTATGCTTACTATGCTGAGTGTTTTTTTTTGTCATAAAGCAAGCAGAAATCATAGTATAATACGTGCAATAAGCTCATTAGAAGTGTTTTAAGTAAATACCAACTTAATTATTGTGTACGATTTGAACCAATTAATTAATTGTAGTGCATAAATTAGAGCATTTAATAATTGTGTGTTTGAAATAAAGTAATTACATACACTCTATATGTGTGTATGTATGTTGTGTAAACACTGATTTTATTAAATATGGCGAAACAGGATTTATCACTTTGTTACGCTTAGTGCTGTGCGACAGCGCCACTATTAATAAATTTGCAAAAAAATATACAAAATTTTAAATGCTTAAGTGCAAGTGGTTTTTTGCAAATGTGCTAAAAAACATAAATATATGTATGTATGTATGTGATAAATATATCGACGACCAAATAATAAATCTACTATTAGTTAATGATGAAGGGCGTTTCAAAAAAAAAAAAAGGTACAATGCAAGCAAATTGTGACAAAAAAACAGCTAAATGCGCCTAAGCTGTGCGTTGTTGTTGTATTTAAAGCAAAATTTAAATGCCAATATTTGGCACAACGCCGAATTTTCATAATAAACTTTCAAATTGTCTTCCGTAAGTGAAGCTAATGTGAAAAATTTAGTAATGATTGAGAATAATTTAGTTAGGACCAAGGGCTAAATTCATCGAAAGACCGTTGGTTGAATTTAATTTCACTATTTAAAAAATATTAACTGCCAGCAAAATTTGAAATTTTTCTATAAACTCTTCGAAATATATGTATGCTTTAAACGTAATTTGACTTAAGAAAAAGTCGCTTTCTGATGCGAACAAAAATTTAAAACTGGTATAATCTTGCAAAAAAAACTGGTATAAACTGGTCTAAAAATTGGTGTGACTAATTTTAGCAGAGAAATTTATTTTTTGCCATTTGAAAATAATTTTGATGAAAATTTAAAACTGGTATAACCTTCATAAATTTTTTTTAATAAACTGGTCGAAAAGTTTTTGTGAACTAAAAGCAGGCATGAAAAGATCACAGTCTCAGTGGAGCATTTTTTTTGTATTCAATATTTATAGTGTGCATTGAAGTATTGAAATTATATAATTTAAAAATTTTCCAACCCAAAAATACTATGAGAAATAATTCTAAACGAAATATTTGTGTGCATTTATGCATTTGTAGCAATAATCTTTATTGCGTGTGTTTTTTTTATAGAATTATTCAAAAATTGTGCTACTACACATTCCACACAACAGCACTACGCTCTCATAAATTCATAATAATAATGAAGATATCTGTTTTTTCTTCTTCTTCTTCTTCTTCTTTTTGGTAAATGTTTAACTTGCAATTAATTTGTCACGTTTTGCTTACAAACGACGAATATTTGATAAATAATTTCACATTAATGCACGTTTGTGAAAAATTTTCATCAATTACCTTTCGTTTTGCGCACTTGTTTATTGAAATGATTATGGCCTATGTGTGTATGTACATATGTATGTATGTATGTCTGCCGCTCCTTCAATCAACTTATTCTGCTACGCGCTTTTATTTATTTAAATCGGTCAAAAAAAAAAAAACAACCAAATATAGTTAAACTATATTTTTATATGTAATGAACACCTTTTTGTTTGATTTCAAACCAAATAGAAAATTAAAATTTCAACTTTCGTTATGTCAACGAATTTTCGTATTTTTTAGTTCTACGTGTAGTTTTTGTAAAATCACAATATAATTGCACTTTGTTGTTGTTATTATTATTGCTACTGTGGTATTTGCTTAACGAAAACATGAAGTTTTCAAACACTTTACACACAAAACACTAAACCTGCTATTACAAAACGCACGCGCATTCGAGATGACAAAAAAATGCAATACAAATTCAAAAAATGTACTTTTTTGGGGCTTTTTTTTTGATTAAGAAAAATCTTTAGAGTTTCTTCTTTTCAAACACGTTTCGACGTGCGCACAAATCAAGTGTATAACAATTTTGTTCTTGTTGCTGCTGCTGCTGCTGACAAACTCTGTTTACTTATTTGCTTGCTGTTTTGCTAAATTTACTTATACTTTGACGTACCGATTAAAAATTTGACCGATCGACCGCTGTACTGCGTGGGTGTGTGTGGAGGCACTCTTGATGTTGCGTTGATACGCGTCGAATGCGCTATACTCCATTCGGTACATTGTCAGTTGCTTAAATATTAACAGCGAAGCAAATGCGTTGCGTTATGGAGACGAACGATCGATGGCTGTACGAGGAATCTCTCGCCGAGTTGTAATCGTGTGTGTCTGCCTGTGTGTGTGTGTGTGTTGGTGAAAATGAAACAAATTTAGCGCAAAAGCACAGTTACTTTTTTTAGCTCACACACACACACACACACACTCGCACACATACACAGTGAAGCGAGTGGCAGTTGAAACGGAACGCAGCGCCGAAACGAAATGGGAAATTAAACGTTTTGCTGATTAAACAGGATGAAGGAGCGAGGTATAGCGAGAATGCTGATGAGCGTTTTTCTTAATTAATTACGAATCGATTAAATGAGAAAACAAAGTATTTCGAAAATAATAGCAGCACAACAAGCACATAAATAACTATTTAGTTTGCACTTTGCAGTAGGAAATACCAACGAGCGGTAGGCAATTGTCTTACAAGCGCCAGAAGAAGCACGAGGGCAAGGGATTTGGCGCGATTTCATAGATTAAATATATATACATACATACATATATAAAAATATTTGGCGCTTTGTAACCGCTGCAGCGATTTTCGGCCGAGCTCCTCCTCCTCTTTTGGGGTTTTGCATCTTGATGTTTTTTACCAACAAATCAAGGGACCTACAGTTTATTCAAAGCCGCATCCGAACGGCCGATGGAATTGTTGATGAGGAGCTTTATTCCATGTCAGAAATACACTCTGAGGGCTTGACATTACCTGCCGAGGGTGCGACTGCAGTTAGAAAAATTAATTTTCTATAATTTTGAATATGGCTGACACCTAGACTTGAACCCAGGCCTTCCGAATTGTAGTAAGCAACGCTAACCAGCCACATAGATTAAATACTATTAACTAACATGCGGGTAAATACATATAACCACGCGCGAGGCAGCGACAAATTGCAATGCGGCACGTGCCGCTGTTCGAAGAAGAAAAAATGGTCTACGAAGATCAAAGTGTCGATTAGATTAATATTTTAGTCGAAAAAAAATGATTTGCGCTCTTTAATAACTAATTTATGCTTGTAATTTGCAAAAATAAACACTAATGTATGCAATTAATAAAAAAACAAAAATGAGTGAGCGGCAATTGTGACATTTAGCCCACAGGGTGTTACAAGTGCTTGCAATTAACTAGAAAAAAATATTTCTATATGATTGAGCATTTATGTGCATATATAAGTATAAATCTCACGTAATACACATACTATATTGCAACAATGAATTATTCTCACGTGCATGCACGTACATGTTTTTACTAGTATTTTTATTTATTCATAAAATAGTAACTAAATCAGCAGTGGCATTGTAACAGCCGCTAAATGCGTCTTTTTCACACAAATTGTGTGCAAATCAGATCATTTGACGGGGGAAAGTGCTAAGCAGCGCTTGGCGCAAGAAGTACAGTGTAAAGTGTGGAGAGAAAAAAACACAACGACAACATGCTATAATTAATTTACACATTTATTCATTCACATGTAGTAAACAAACTATTAAATATAAATGTTGCAGAATATGCATTAAAAAAAATGAATAATGCTGCTGGCGGCTGCATTGCTGCTATTGTTGTATTTTAATTTAATTTTAATAAATATGTATATTTATTATGGCAGTGATAAACACATTTTGAATACATGTAACTGCGCATTTTGTATGCTTGTCTGACTTGGTGGAGCGCAAGTGGATAAATAAATGTGCAACAAAGCAAAAAAATATAAAATTTTATGAAAATAAATTGAAAATAGTGCAGCGAAGCTTTAGTAGTGGATTTGTTGAAATTTTTTGTCACATTAAGTTTTATTTAATATTTTTTATTTATTTTTCTTACAATTAAGTATAACTGTAGTCAATACAAAGCAAATTTACATATAAAAAACTATTTTAATTATTTTTCCGTACAAAATAGGCGCTTATCTTAAGGTGTTATGTTGTTTAAAAATATTTTAATTGAATAAAAAATGTTTAAAAATAAAGACACACGCTTTGAGTGACTAAACTTGAAAATTGAAACTAATTAAATTTAACTACGTATGCATGAATGCATGTAAAGGGTGATCCAAGTAGATGTACTTTTTCCAATAGCCTTTTTTTTGACAGATCACGCGTGAGTCGTGTCAAGCTGTCATGTTATTTTTTGGTTCAGTATTGTCTGGCATTTCATCATGGAAAGACTCACGCCTAAAAAACGTTTAAAAGTCACTCTTTATTACGAAAATTCACATTCTCTAAAGTATGTGTTTCGCGCGCTTCGCTCAACTCGCTTGGTCAACGTAATCGGCCTACTGAGCGTACTATTCGCAACACCATCACCCATCTTGAGACCTTGAGCATACATTATTGGATAATATTCGACCGAATATAGTGGCCAGAGCTGAGAGTGTACACGAAGACTGTGGAGAGTCGATTCGGTGCCGTTCTCAGCAACTCGAGCTGACGTATGGAACGGCTTGACGCATTTTACGCAGAGATCTTAAATTGAAAGCGTACAAAATACAAGTTGTGCAAGAACTGAAGGCTCTCGATCTTCCCGCAATCGACATCGCTTCGCTCTATGGCTTTTGGAAAGTTCCAAGAAGATCCGACGACTTCGAACCAAATTTTGTTAATCAATGAGGCCCATTTCTGGCTCAATGGGTATGTAAACAAGCATTTGGGACGAAAAGCAACCTGAAGAGATTCAGGAGCTGCCATTTCATCCAGAAAAAACAATAGTTTGGTGTGGTTTGTGGGCCGTTGAAATCATCGGTCTCCATATTTCTTCAAAAATGATGCCGGTGAGAACGTAACCGTCAATGGCGACCGTTATCGCGCTATGATAATCGACTATTTGATGACTGAAATTGAAGCTCGTGATCTCCGCGACAGTTGGTTTCAACAAGACGCCGCCACTTTCCACACATTGCATCAATCAATGGATTTATTGAGAGAACACTTCGGTGAGCAGATAATTTCACGTTTTGGGCCCGTCGCGGTCGATTGGCCACCAAGATCGTGTGATATCACACCGTTAGACTTTTTCCTGTGGGGATATGTAAAGTCTAAAGTCTATGCGGCAGATAATCCCGCTTCGATTAAGGCCTTGGAGCAAAACATCACGCGTGTCATTCGCCACTTACCAGTCGAAATGCTCGAACGAGTCATCGAAAATTGGACTCAATGGATGTACCTGATAATCTTCAAAAAATGAATGCCAAAGAATACTCTTTCAAATAAATTTGAATTTTCTGTGTTTTTTCTTTAAAAACCTCTAAATGGATTACCCTTTTTAATTTCAACGACGCGCCTCTAAAGGGCTACCACAAAGCTTGACAGCTTCAACAATTGTGAAAATTGCTTACGCTTTACAATTTTCTTCAATTGCTTTGTGCTTGAAATAATTTCTATTTTAAAGCATATTTGGGCATTGTTTGACATTTTCTAACGCTTCAGCGACGCGCAACGCAAACAAAGTGCGGCACATCCATCAGCACACGTACGCCATTGTTATCACCACGACGGCAATTGTACGAGTATATATGTATGTGTGTATGTAAATATTAGAATTTTGATAGGTAACTGTCAAATTCAGACAGTTTATGCAATTGTTCTCATTATACTTTTGTTCAATTTAATTGTATGCATGATTTTGTGGTTAAATAATTGTTTTGTTTGTACTAATTTCATGTAATTGAATTATGTAAAATAATAAAAGTTGTCAAAAATTATTATTTAAGCATTATTTGAAAAAAGAAGTGAATAAATTGAGCGCTAATTTTATTATATTATTATTAGCAAACCGCATATACAGCAATTTATTCATTTAAAAATTTTAAAGTATATTTTTGAAAGCCGAGCGCTTAGATTATTAAGGGAAATTAATTTTTTTTAAATGTAATGTAATGTTTTACATATTTATTTAATTAAATTGCGCGGAAATGTTAAACAAAAGTTAATTAATCACATAATTACTGGTCAGTTGGCAAAAATACCCACACTCGCATTTGCATTTAAGAATTAAGAGTTTTATGAAAAAATTTTTGTTGTAGCATTAAAAATTCACATTTGTATACACTTTGAAGGGGTAAATGCAGCTGTCAAACCTGTCCAAGCAGCAGCTGGGTGAGTTTATTTCGATATGTACATATATTATAGAATTAAAAAAAAAATTTAATAGCAAAAATGAGTTCAAACTGCTTAAATATTTTCGCTTTCTAAGAAAGAATCATTGTTATTGCCGAAAATTGTCACTTAACTCTCTACAGGAAGGGCGAGAGAGAGAGAGAGAGTTAATGAAGAACATGAATGAAGATTACAGCGCATAAGGAAGTGCATTTTTTTAATTTTTGCCCCACTGGGCTCTCTTCAATCGAGTACAATTCAAACACAATTCAAGCTCACTTTCCACTTTTAACTCAGCCTCATGGAATCTCCACCCAGTAGCAACTGCAAGTCAGTTATAAAATAATAAATCAGAATTTAAATGCTTAAAACTCTTCCTTTTTACTTATGAAAAAAAAAAATATTTTTATTTTTCTCACTGAATTTCCATGACTTGCAAACCGCATTCGTCCCTGTCAGCGTGTAAAAATAGCAACAGCTGCGGTACTGGCTTGCGTTGCATTATAGTATGTATGTATGTATGTATGTATATATGTATGTATGTATGTACGCATATACAAGTGCAAGGCTCACTTATTATTAATTTAATATGTAAATTAATGTTTTTCGGCACTTTAAATATACTTATGTACATATGTAGGTGCATTTTTTTTTTAATTTTAAGCTCATTAAGCGCAAGAAATTCTTTCAGTATTTTTTTATATTGAATTCTGTGATTTCAGTTAAAAATAAACACGTGCTTTGCGTTTGAAATAGTGTTGTTTGTTTGTTCTCGTTCGCACTAATCGACTACCCAAGCGTTGAAAAGTTATCGATTGTTATAAACGGGAAAAACACAGGTGACTCATTTGAACGAAAAAAAAACACAAGTGTGCATAGGGTGGTTGGCACTACACAATATTTGTATGCAACTGTAAACAATGGAAAAAATATAAAAAATATTATAAAGCAGCTGTCGCATGACATTGAAAACAATAAAACGAATTGGTAGGCAAAAAAAAAAAGAATTCTCCAGCTAAGCAGTTAAATAAGAACGTGTTAATTATAAATCTATAAAAGCCTAAAAGTTAGCTTATTAAGTATGTATAATTAGTTAATAACCGGTTTTCTAGCGCAAAATAAAATAGCGCTGCGTACAAACTGAAATTCTATGTTTACATTTGTATAATTATTTGTGAAAGCAAATTTTTAGTGCTATCTTTTTTGTTTTGTTTTTGTTTTGATCTTACAACAAGACCAGGTTTTTTGTTGTTGTTGTTGATATTATAAACAGGGAATGAGCTAATTGCAGCAAATATAAGAAAAAACATTGAAATTTAAGAAATTGTAAAGAAATTAAAAAACATAAAGAAAAATTTGCGCATTTTGAGCACAATATATTATTACATATTAACAAACAAATAACGAAAAGGTCTACAATGTGTACAGCACGCATGCGAAAGTCACTCAAATATACATATATATATAAAAGTAACCGTATAAATAATTAATATTTACATAATATTGCATTACTCAACAGCATTTCTTACAAAAAAAAAAAAAAAAAAAAACAGCTATTGACCTTAAAAAAATTTCAAATTATTATTAAATTCTGCTGTTTTTATGAAAATTGCGTATTTTTTATTACTTTCCGCACATAACAATATTTAAATGCATAAAATTTCCCTGCTAAAGTGCACTAAAGCACAGTGTGCACCACCGCCGCCACGCCTCTTTCACAGCGACCATTAATATTTAATTTTTTTTTTTATTGCCAAAAAGTACCTTTATTAATGAGTATGGAAAAATTTGTGCACTAAATTAACATACAAATAATCAAAGCACTTAAGAGAATATTATATGCAGTTTGGCAAGAAATGCACAAGTAAATACTCGTTAAAGGGTGCTACCCTGTGCCATGTGCTGTGTGCCCTGTGCTGTGTGCATGGCTTGCACGTACGATATGCATGCCAGAGTGTGCGTGTGTGCGGAATGTCATCACACGTTCAAATTAAAAGAAAAGCAAAAATGCCAAAAGAACGTTTTGTGTTGCAATTGAATATTATTTATATTAAATTATTTAAAAATAAAAAAGGTGTGTTTTAGTGTGTATGTGTGTGTGTGTGAGCTGTTGGCATTTGCAGCAGCCAATTAGCATCATTTATTGTACGAGTTTTTCTCTTTAGTTCTTGCATTCAGTAGTTCATGCGCTGCGAAGACAAATTTTGTGTTAAATTCTTTTCTCGCTGCTTTGCTGACTCAGCGTTTTCATGCAGCGCTTGCTTGTAGCGTGAACCAGGCGTTATTTGCCAAATAATATAATAAACAAGATAAATATCAAAGTGATGCGTGTAAAATGAGCAGATTTTTTTTATATGTAGTTCAATGTGTAGGTATGTAGCGGAGGAAATACTTTTTTTTAATAGCCTTTTTAAGCCTTAGCCAATATTAATAATTTTTTGTTTTTGTCATTTCAAGCATTTGCAGCGTTCATTCTATTGTCAAGCAGGGATGCTTTCTTGATAGAACTTTGAAACGCGTTAAAGTGTCAATTTTCAATGAGGAAACTTTTGTGAGTGGCAGCTATTTTTGAATATTATACAATAACTTATATAATATTGTAATATATCGATAAATTATTTGATTATGTTTAGCAGAATATTCAAATCGATTAAAACGCTTTCTAAAAATTTGTTGTTCTCCAATGGAAAGTGCTACTGGTGGACAGTTTTTTTTAACAAATTTCTAGAAAATTCTTTCAAATTAAGTAATGGAAGCCGATTTTATGAATTATTAAAGCAAATTCTACAAAATTTATTCAGGCGCTTTATAAAAAATTATAAAAAAATACGAAAACGGTAATTTTGAATGAAGGTTACGCTGATCGCTTATTAGTAAAAATAAGTCACGTGTTTTAAATTCGATTTTTTGTGAAATTTATCGAAATCATGCGTGATATTTTATAATTTAAAGCATAAAATTGCACAGGACATACTTTTTTCAGAACACTGTTATAACAAAAAAAATTTTAATTAATTTTTGAAAAACTTTTTTAACAAAAATTTAATTTTTTCAATGTTTTGAACATTTTTATGACATTTTATTTAATGCGCATAGCAACGCTGCGTGGTTAAAGTACGTTTTTCTTTACTTTCAATATATCCAACCAAACTACACGAGATAGTTTTATCCTCTAGCAGGACCAACAGAAAACTTTTCACTTACTAACCGGTTTATTGTTTATTTTTGTATTGTTGCTGTTGTTGTTGTTGATCGTCACTTTCGCAAACCCACGAAATAGTTAATACTGCAATGCTGCTACAAAACTCCAAGTTGAGTTCAAATATAAACACTTATCCAGTCACAGGTGGAAATTTCTTGCTTTTTAGGTTAGATTAAGTAAGGGTTAATGAGCTCTCAACGGCTCGAGAAACCGGTTGACTATGAGTGGAGAACTGTTGAAAGGCAGCCTTATATTTCGAAAAAATTTCGTAAATACATATACATATGTGTGTATATATGTACTTGTTAAAGATAGGAGATCATCTCTGCGTCGGTGATGAGGATGATGATGATGATGATGATGTGATGTATGATTAATCTCTAGTA
Source organism: Neoceratitis asiatica (assembly GCA_030068015.2). Classification (NCBI taxonomy): domain Eukaryota; kingdom Metazoa; phylum Arthropoda; class Insecta; order Diptera; family Tephritidae; genus Neoceratitis; species Neoceratitis asiatica. The sequence continues at coordinate 94,729,680 of CM061525.1, read as the reverse complement.
CAGTATTGTTGTTGTTGCTGCTGCTGTTACTGTCACTGGCTACTGATAAGTCAATCTACGTACATACAGAAGCTGTAAGTGATGTTTATCGTCGGCATCAAAAATTAAATTAACCAAAAAAAAAAAAAATTTAATACTAAGCAAATCTCGCTGAGAAGACAACAGCGGTATGTTTGTATAGTGGCGTTGGGTGGGTGAAAGATTAAATTTAGTGAAAATTATTTAGTATGAAATTTTAGTAAAAATTTTATTTATTGTAGTAAAAAATCAGATTTTTAAGTATGAATATCTGTGAGTAGCGCTTTAGTGCCGTCAAGGTAACTAGTTAGTTGACGGCTTAAATGACTGAGTAAACAATTTGTACTATTGTAATCAATTCTTGGTTGAAGTAGCCGTTTTTCGAACAACTGTGTTGTTGCTATTTCAAGTGCATGAATAATATTTTTTTAATTTTTAAGAAAATTGTATTTAAATTTTTGTTTAAAAATATTTATTTTGCATATTATTTTGCATTTATGTACATATTCAACTATGTAAAATAGTTTCCTTTCCAATATTACCTAAATTCACCTTTCATAACCTATTCAGAAGTGAAATATTTCTAAAAAAAAAAAACTGTAAATACAATTAATATTGAAAATAGTCTTAATATCAATTAGTTGTAGTGCAGAAAAGACTAATTGTGATGCACTAAGGAATAGTCGTATTAGAAACTAGTTTTAGACTCATCAAGCAGCAGGATGCTTTCATCCAGCATCACTCTGTGTGTGTTTGTATCGCTGTGCGCTGGCTGACGCGTGCATATCATTTGTAGATAATACCGATTAACACTGTAGATATTAACTACCTACGTTATTTAACATTATAAATTTTATTGCAAAATCAAAACACACACACATACACGCACACGCGCGCCGGGAACATTTATTAGCAAAGTTTAACAAATTTTATGGTTTATCTCTGTACAAATTTATATAGATTCTTTTGCGTTGTTAGTATTTTTTTTAATTACTCAATTTCTTGTTATTTTCCTACACATACATACTGGCTTGCAAACATACACAAGCATAAAAACTTAAAATATATTCGCAAAAGCTTTGATATTTATTTTGCCAATAAACTTAGGGCACCCTGTAGTGTGTTTACCACTTTCTACGCGCACACACACACACACACCCACACATACTCCAACTACTGTTATTGTTGTTGTTGTCAGTGTGTGTGCGCGGGCGATAAGCTCAGCTAGCTACCTGACATTTCAAATTTACTTTCCGCTCAACTTTTAACCATTTCGCTCTTATCATTATCATTAGTATATTTAAACAAAAACAAACGCAATGAAAAAAAATGTGTTTACAATCTCTCACGGTGAATAATTACAATACTCGTACATTAACTAAGTTATCTCATGTATTATATGGTTCATTAGCGTTGGAAAATAAGTTTGTTTGATTTTCGGTGTGCGCACACGCAATTAAATCATTTTAAAGTGCTTTTTTCCTAACCTCAAAAGAAAAACAAAACCAAATCGGAATTTTTGCAATTAAAATTTGTTTGGAAAATTATTTACAAATACATATGTATATATGTATGCATTTTAAACGCACTCAACGCTAATAGTAGTGATTTTTAATCACTTAAATTTATTTATGATTGCTTTGGCTGGTGGCAAGGCAACGAGAAATTTTTGCATTTGTGTATTAAATGGAATTTTTCTTTTCAAATACTTCATTATAATGGATATAATATGTACATGTGTATGTGCATTGGTGTAGTTGCTTTTCTTGCACACTTACATTATGTACAATATAAATTTGTTTTAAATAAATAAATATGTACATAAATATACATTTTAATTGTTTCGCAGCGGCAGCAAGCGCGCACCCGTACAGCCGTGTGTTTTTCTTTGCTTTGTGCGCACTTGTATGTGTGTATAGGTAATTATTTGCAGTGCAAAAGCTTAAAAGATTTAAAAAAAAAAACGCTAAAAATAGCAACAATTCATGAGATAATTTACATAAATGCACACAGCAGAGAAAATGTAATAAGGAAATTATTGATAACAACAGCACGTTGGCAGCTCTCAAAGAGTGAGAGTGGAGTGGGTTGTCGATATCTTTGATCGAGTGTTGTAATCGATGATTTGTGTAATCTTTGTTATGCATTAATTATTTCATAATTTAAATTTAAATTTTATTGTATTTATGTAAATATGTGCATTATAAACTTGTTATATACATGTATAATGTAAATTTCACAACAACAAAAACGTGCCAATTTTTGTGTACTTTGGTCGCAAAAACTTGAGTAAAATAAATTAATAAAATATTTTATAAAATTTTTTTGGTGAAAATTATATGAATTAAATTTAAAAAAGAAAATTATAAAATAAATTATTAACCTTTTTATTATTATTTTGGTGAAAATTATATGAATTAAATTTAAAAAAAATTGTAAAATAAATTATTAAAGTATTTCATTAAATTTTTTTGTGAAAATTATATGAATTAAATTTAAAAACAGTGTTAAAAATAATTATAAAAATATTTTATTAATTTTTTTTTGTGAAAATTATATGAATTAAATTAAAAAAAATTTTTTTAATTAATTATAAAAATATTTTATTAAATTTTTTTCTGAAAATTATATGAATTAAGTTTAAAAAAAAATTGTAAAATAAATTATTAAAAATTTTTTTGAATTTTTTTGTGAAAATTATATGAATTAAATTTAGAAAAAAAATGTTAAATATAATTATAAAAATATTTTATTAAATTTTTTTGTGAAAATTATATGAATTAAATTTAAATTTAAGTTTAAATTAATTAAAATTGTTAACATATTTTTTTAAATTTTTATGTGAAACTTATATGAATTAAATTTAAAAAAAATTTAAAATAAATTATTAAAATAGTTTATTATTTTTTTTTTGTGAAAATTATATGAATTAAATTTAAAAAAATACCTGAATAATGAAAAATTAATAATTAAACTAATTAATATTTAAATAAAAGTCGCAAAAAAATTGTGAAGACAACATAATTTAAATTTAAAAAAAAATAATAGTAGGGAAAAAATCTTTTTATAATAATAAATGCAAATAAAAGTAAATAATAACTAAGCAAATTAATTAAATAATTTACAAATTTAATATGCACATAAAATTTTATGGTAAAATAAAAAAAATTAATTCTAAACAAGCGTAAACAATGAGTAAAGTTAAAATTATATTTTTTTAATAGAAACATCAGCAACACGACAGTTGTTCAATTATGAAAAGTTTTTTGGGAATTTTTAACAAAACTTCTCTATACTACGTTAATGTGAAAATTTTACGAGTTGAGCGATTTCAAGTGTAAGTAAATACTTTAAAAAGTCGAAAAATGGCATGTAATTAAACGTGATATTTGTTTTTTGTGGGATGTTTGGAAAAATTAAAATATTTTCAGTTGCTAAAAAAAAAAAAAAAAAGAAACTTTTTACTCATGAATTATATACCTAAAATACGTATTTAAAATCTCCATTAAACATGCAAAAACTTAATGCATGACTCATTTTTTACTTAATTTTTTCAAAATACAAAAATTCTTCATTTTGAGTTGTTTCTGGCGTAACCTTAATCAGCAGAAAATTGTCTTTAAATATCTACAAATAATTTTTTTTTTGCAATTTCTCTTTCCACTTAAAGCTCATTCACGTGCAAATATAAATATTTATGCATCCATTTTTATATACATATATGTATGTATGTATGAACATTATATATATATTTTATGTGTTTATGTTTTTGAACGAAAATTTTATGCAGAGGAAAAAAATAAGTTATTAACTGCGCTTTAGATTAATTCATTGTCAACGCATACATATGTATGTATGTATGCGAAACGAAAGAAATGTATAAAAAAAAAGTTACCTTGCTGGCGGAAAAATATTATAAAGAGCAAATACAGAAGCGTTTAAGCATTTATAAATATTTGTGTGTAGATGCATATGTATGTGTGTATGTTTATCATCTCTTTTTTTTGCATTAATTGAAATGTACTTGAAAATTTATGGGTTCATAAATAGAAAGAAGAAAAATAAAAGCGATTTCTTCTTGTTGACATGAGATGAAATGCAATTGAAGTTCATTGGCGAAGTGGATTTTGTTTTCTTTTTTTTTTTTTGGTTAAGGATTAGAGTAAGTACACACACACACATATCCACAGCACATATAAATTGGTATTTATTTATTTATAAAAAAAAACAAGCGCAAGTTTCTCCGACAAAAAAGTAGTTTCAATGCCTAACCAAGCAATTACCCAATGTGTTATCGATAACAAAAAAATATGTTTATCGTACTTTTTATCATTCACAGCGCTAAGTGAACCAATATTTTCGGAATTTCGTTGGATTTTAACTTTGAAAATACAAAAACACGGCTGATAAATGAATTTTAATGAATTCTGACAAAATCAACAGCCATTTTTTGACATGAAAATTCATCTTTAAACTGCTCACAGTAATTTGCAGGCAAATAAAAGCGCAGAAATTCGACCAAAAATCGCTTAAGCGATTTCAAAAAGCTACATACTAACATATATACTCGTATATTTCGAATTTTAATATAATAATTTTCCAAATTACTACAAAATTTATATATGTTTACTTGTACTCTCAATAATGCCTCTGACGCAAAAAAAAAGCTGCAAAAATCCGCAAACAAGCTATTTTAAATACTTTAAAACGAAAACGTGAAGCTCAAGCAGCTAAAATACATATCATAAACCGCTATAAAACGTGAACGCCAGCAACAAAAAAAAAAAAAATAAAAAACAATATCAAGAACGTTTCAAAAAAAAAACCAAAAATTTTACAAAGCAGTAAATAGTATAAAATAACTGTTAAGAACCGCAATAAAAGTTATTAAAAATAATTCTCTTTTCTTTTATTACAAAACAAAGATAAAAACAAAACCGAAATCGCCTGCTTTTTCACACAACACAGCCGCAGCACAGGAGTGTTGACGTCTTTTGATTGAAAACCGAAAAAATCAACGCGAAGCAGTTGAAACAGCAAATCAGCGCTAGATTAATTTCTTCAATTTGAAACTTTGTTGAAAGTAGTTTTTGCATTAAATGTAATGATAATTTAGTTGCCTAGTATTAGCTTTAATGCTGATAACAATTTTTCAAATAGCAACATTCATTCATTCTATACTCGTAAGTATAAGTAAATATGTATGCATATGCATGTATGTTTGTGATAAAAGAGAAAAAACAAATTAATGTTTTTATATTATAAAATACGCAAATATACATAAATAAAGTACTATGCACAAACTTGTCGACGCAGAGGGGACCAGCGCTGCTCTTGACGTCATTCAGCCAACAGATCCAACAGAGCCAACAAACAGCCAGCCACTGCGTTTTCAGATAAACAAAATACTCTTTGACTAATTTTTTTATATTATCAACATTGTTGTGCTGATTTGTCGGTTTTGTTGTTTTTGTTATTGCTATTTTTCATATTTTACTGCAGCGTGATCTTTGTTATTGCACTCATGCAGTCCCGTGAGTGCTGCTACACAGGGATTTGCTTTTTGCACATGTTGCTGCTGCGGCTGCTTCGGCTGCCGCTGTTGCTGTTGGTGATTCCCTTGAGTATTTTATTGAAGGGGTGGAAATTTGTTTATTGTACATACATACATACATACGTACATAGATGTGCATGCGTGGAGTCAGAATTGCATTTTTTTATTGAATATAAATGAATTTATCAACTTTAATGGCAGGCAAGCAAGAAAAAAATTGAGGTTATATTGCTGATAGGCGTAATTGCAATTCCACACTGCCGATTTGCATTTTTTTTTTTGCTTTATGCAATTCTTTAAAGTAATGCCTGCTAGCAAAGCACTTTCTTTTGCGAAAAACAGTTAAGGATTTCTTGCGAAATTCCCGCTTTGAACGTTAAAGATTTGCACATTTAAGTCACGTGGATGCCATAAACTGCCAAAAAAAACAACAAACAACAGGGTGCATCACATTCGGCATGCAGGCAAAAAATTTACTAAAAATTGCTGAAAGAATGTGAATTTCTCGGAGCTAAATAAATATATTTTTGGTGCAAAGAATATATCAGTTTGTGTGTGCCTACACATGTGCATATGTATGCATATATTTATTAGGTTATATTAAATGCTTCAAAAAGAATTATATTTGTGTTTTCATTTGTATATAATTAAAATTTATACACATTTGTCGTGTTGCTTTTTTTTTTTTTTTTTTTGAACTTCAGCATCTTCAGCAAGTTCTCAATTAATTTCTTCATTCACGCACTTGATGCTCACTTATATTTAGCGCATACATCATACGCCACAGGCTGCTTTCTAGGAATAACAGGGTGGGCTGACAGCATAGTTTTTAGGGAAATTTATAAAAAATTAAAAAAAAAATTAAAAAGCACAAACAAATGCATAACCATGAAAGCATCAATACACATTGTACGCCTCAATACATTTTTTATGGCAAAATTCGCCGGCAATATGGATTTGTTAAATTTTTCGATTATTTTTATTTTTTATTAATCATTTAATTTGACTTATGCTGTCAGTGAGTAAGTTCGCCTGTACATAGATATGTATATATACATATATATAAAATGCATGATTCATTTTTGTTTATGCGCGCACATTTCAATTAATCAATTGATAAAAATTGCGAGCAACAACATTAAATTGATGAGTCATTGTGGTTAAAGACATGTGGCTTGCAGCAGAAAAATCGCAAATTCTAGGGGTAAGCAGGTGATGTTACCAGGTTTTTAATAGCATACATTCATGTACATAGTAAAGTTCTAGCTGGTACTGGATTTCGGCGAATGAGTTGTGTGGAGAAAAATCAGCGATCCCTCACCAGTCAGCTGGTGTGCGTGAAAAAATTGCTATACCATCGATAAGTACTTATAGGTTAAGGCCCAATTGACTGCTGTGACTGCTTTTTTCTCAATATCCTGTATTTTCAACAGCTTGTTGTATTAATATAACAATATTTGTTGTTTCAATAAAATATTTTAGTAAATGCTTTAGAGTTCTTCTTTGGCAAATGGTGTAGTCGATAAAATGAAAAGTCGATAGTTAAGCGACTTACTTAAAATCACCATGGAAGCTGCTGCTGATGTTGTTGAACGTTTGCAAAATAGATTTTAACGCGCTTTCCAAAACACTGAGGTATGAAAAACTAAAAATTTAAATATGTAAAATATATAAAATATATAAAACATTAAAATTTGAACTAAAAAACACAAACCACCGCTGGCGTTTTGCAAACATAAAAATCCACTAGCATTTTTTATGGCTTTTTTGCCGCAAAATATGTGAATGTTTGCTGTTTTGGCGGTTATTGGACATTTTAAAAATACACTAATGAGCGCAGGGCTGAATTCTTTAGCAAAAAACAACAAAAAATTGCACAAAATACATACAAAGTAACACAAAAACAAAAAAAATTAATAACAATAATAGAAAAAAAAAACGATAATAAAAAATCACAAAATGATAGACAGAGTGTGTTATTGGAAAATTCAAATAAAAGACACCTGACTGACATATGGAAAATGTGGAAAACGAAAGCAAACGAAACGCGAGTCTTCATCACAACGCATGATGTTGTCTGGCGTTCGATCAGCTGTGATCAATTGAAATGATCTATCTGCTCCACTCTTTCTATCTGTCTCTGTCTTGTTTATTGAGTCGGTGTTTTTTTTTTTTTTTTGTGTTATGTGTCGTCTGACTTTGGCGAAGTAGCCCAATAAAAAAAATGAAAACTTGGCACTTTTTGCCTTGTCCATTGTCTAGTGTGTTCAAATTGGCATTAAAAAAGTTTGCAATTTTCATAATCAATTTTAAATAAGTATTTCCTCTCGTTCGCTACAAAAAAAAAAGCAGAAAATTTTGCAAAAACCCGCAAAAAATGTGGAAAATAATTTACCATACATACCTACAAATATTGTGCTTAGTACAAACTATTGTATGTATGTGCGTAGCTATTGGAAAGTGTTCGAATTGAAGATTTTCGATTTTTATAAAAATAAATTCGCCCAAAAGACTGTACTTGGACCGCTACGCGCATACATATGTCTGTTTGTCTACGCGCACATTGCCAAAGTCCAGAAAATTGTCACCCGAAGCCAAAACACACCCACACACACACACATAATCGGCTGTCTAGGCATACTCTCTATATGCGTGCACTAAAAATAGCTTTTAGAAGCGCGAATTTAATTTAAAAAAAGAACAATTAAAAATTAAAAATTTAAAATATTTAAAATTAAAAACAAAAAATTAAAGTAAAAAAAAAACCAAATAGAACAATGACAAAAGGAAGAAAAGGCTGTTGACGTCAAAGCAGAAGTGAGATATTAAATAAATGAACCCAAATAAAAATTGAATATCTTTGATGATGGTGTTGCTGTTGCTAGTGTTGTGTGTGCGCGTGTGTGCGTGTGTGCGGGTATTCATAGAAAGTACAAAATAATAAACATACAGACAAATTGTATACAAAAATAACAGCAGAAAGCAGTTAAATGGGATTTATAAGTTTATCGAATTGAAAGAAACATTCCAAATTGATATTCAAAAGTAATTAAAAATTTAATTTAATTGCAGTATACAAGTGGGAGTAAATTACAAATGTTCAATATGCGTGAACCCCGACGGTTTTTGAGCGATCTTATGGCGTATTCACTGATACTGAGTTGCGTGCAGTATAGCTATGTATGTTAATGGCAGGAAATTATGTTAATAAAAATGCTTTCTTTCAGAATCTCTAAAAGGCATGCAAGTTTATGAAAAATTAAGAAAAAAATTATTATTTATTCAAAACAAAATGCGTTCGAGATTTTATGGTAATCGGTTTTTCCTGATTTCTATCGATCATAGCCATACACGAAAAATAACCTCAAACCGGTTGAGAATTTTAACACATTTCTGTCATTGCTTCCATGAAACTCCTAAAAAGTGTTATCTGTAGCGTTCAACACGAAAAACTGAATTTTTCTACCAGTTATCGATAATTGTCATCCCTATGAGTTCCATAATGACGATGAAATTTGTTGTTATATCAGATATATATTCTATGCAATCTAATAATGTAAAAAAAAGTGTTTGCTTTAGCTTTCAACTAAAAAAACAAGTTTATTCTGCTATTTATCGATAACTGTCATACCTATGAGTATCATAATCTTTAAGAAATTTATTTATAAAACAGTTGAGAATTTTAGCTCATTTGGCTGCTTCAATGAAATCGATAAAAATTGTTATCTTTAGTGTGCAAAAAAAATACAGGGTGTACCAAATGCCGTAAACAAAAAATAACGAAGAGAAACAGCATTTTTTTTTTGGAAATTTTGAAATTTGTCTAACCTATCTTTTCAATATCGCATTAATTTTGTCAATATCATTTCAGTCATACTTTTTTCTGTCTAACTAGTGGTTTTCTGACAAACATAAGTATGGACTGTAAGAACTTTAGTCCGAAAAATATATGTCACTTGCAATCATGCAATTTTTTTGCGGGCCAGCAACAATGGCAGTTTTTTTTCAGCGAAAGTTGTGACGCACAAACCGGCCACCCACCCACACACGCGCCAGTATTCAAAATGCGCCCATGCGCCGCCACTCAACTCGACATTAATGGGTGAAAAATTTGTTTATATAATAACGGCAAATGAGTTATGGCCGAAATACTGTATGTTTGAGTAGATATATGTATGTGTCACATACATACTTATACATATATTATGTAAATATATACCTAAACTGGATTTACTATGCATATTGACCTGTCTGTTCACAGAGTGATGATGACTTGAAGGAAAACAATTCACAAGACACGGCAAAACAAAAAAAAACAAAAAACAAAGAAGCAAGATAAAAAACTGATAAACTGACTGAATACTGAAAGTTTCGAGCACTTAAATAATCTTATAAGCACTAAAAATAAAAAAATAAAAAAATAAAAAATAAAAAATAAAAAAATACTAACTACGCACAAATTAAACAATTTAAAAATTGTGTTATTTAAGATTGTTTAAAAAAAGATTACACAAAAAAAAAAGAGAAAAAAGTAAAAAAAAAAATATAATTATATTTGGCAAATAGCACAGCTTTGTATACATTTTATTAGCTAGCTGTGATAAAAAAAGTGTGGAAAGAAGTAATTAAAATTATAGTGCAATTAAATAGCGTAAAACTACTACTACGCCGCAAATATGTAATTAAAAAATAAACAAAAAAACAGCGATTTTACTACCAGGAAAGTGCGAAAGTGTTACCCACACGCAATTTACCTGTGTAGGCCCCCTGTCAACAGTACTTCACACGTAGGGTGGCTAAAAAGCTCTAATAAATTTATATTATGCTGTTGCTGACGTGCAGAGGCAGGCCAACAACAACAAAGAAGTAAACATACAACATATGTAAATAGTTCTGCGGACAGTTGATGATGAACACTCAATGCTAAAATGGCTGTCACCCGAAGTTAACGAGTTAGGGGAAAAGGAAATAAATGTGAAGTAAATTATACATACATACAGCACACCCTGTGGCATGACTTTCATTTTTTGAGCTTATTGCTGCTTGCGCATGACGTTTGCCGTTGGTTCTTGTGTTTCTTTTTTTTTTTTTGTTGCGGCCTTGTGGTTTTTTTTTCATTTATTTCTACATGTAAATTTCGCAGCAAGCAAATCATCATTAACATAACAAGCTCATTTCATAGTCGCCCGCTATGATGGGGGGCGGCACATGCGATTATTTGGAATATTTGTAAACAAAACGCAACTAATTGATTTTTGCTTGCGGCGAAAACACATTATAAATGGGTAATAATAAAAATCGAAAGTAAACAAAGCAGAGCGCATAGCGGGAAATTAAATGAAGAGCAACAGACAGACAGACCGGCAGACGATGGTGGGTGAATGGCTGCGCATAAAAAGCGGTAAAAGCCGACGCGGCGTTCTACATAAATGCATACGTTAAGTGTATATATGTATGTTTATAAATAAAACAAAAGTTCATAAATTGTAGAATTTTTTCTGCCGCAGCGCTATTTAAGCGACGAAACAAAAAAGAAAAATTAACGCGCGTACACACATGCATAGTTATACACATACATACAAATGTATGTATAGTGTAAATATGTGTATGTAAATAAGCGCGAATTGTCACACTTTGCTGTTGCTGTAGTTGGCGTAAATTGCAAAGCAATCGCACTTCGATTGCCACTTGACCGGCGTTCATCAAATCAAACCACAACGCGCTGACCACAACGCGCTGGCGTACATACATACATGCAAACATACATACATTTATTGTGGTTCACTATGCGAATGCCTATCTTTAGTGTATTTGGATACATTTAAATGAATTTAAATTGATACTTTACGCGAATTTGTAAAAAGAATTGTTTATATATATGTAAAAGCATAGCGTACGGGGCGGGCATACAAGCAGTGAGTATAAAAAATTCAAGCAGAATAATTTTTATTGATAGCCACACACAGACGACGCCTCCCTCAGGAAACTGCTATGAACTTGTTGCAACCAATTCATAGCCAGTTTAATCCGGTTAAATGATTTTTCACTTAAATATTGCTTTGTATCGTATATATGTATGTATGTAAGAATTGAATTGCACAGTTACTGCTTCTGCTTCACTTCTTCTTCTTCTTCTTACTAATAATATGTTATTACAAGAAAATGTTGCTTAATTGTAGCACTCGACAAGTATGTGTGTATATGTATATGTATAAGTATACATGCGTGCGTACATTTCATCAAAAACATATTCGATCAGCAGCACCACGATCACTGTCACCATAATCATCAAGTCAACACCTATGTACGTCAGACATCAGACGAATTTAATTTACCACCAACAGCATCAACAATAACGTCACAGAATGCCACTTTTCTTCAATCATACAACAAAAACAACGAGAAAAAAATTTGTGAATTCTATTGTAAATCACTTGACAAGCACAGTAATTTTCAAATTCACTAAAAAAAACCATCATTTGCTATTTATATATGTACAAGTATATGTACATATATATATTTGTATAACAATAAAATATTATTAGCAAAAAATATATATATATATGAGTGTAAGTATATATATATATATATACATTTTAAATACCACTCTATATACTCTTTTTCACACTTTCTCTCTGCTACATACCCTGCTTTTTCGTTATTTTGCGGCGTTTGCTGTTGCTATTTTGCCCAGCAAATGACCCTATTCAGCATGGCGTTTGGGTTTATATTGTAGATGGGATTTTTTTTTACTGTACCATTTCTTTGTGGAACCGTTCCAAAATTCTCAAAAACATACGCATACTATTTTTTAGTAAATATGTATTTCGTATTGAAAACGTTCCACACTCCATACATTTTGGCGTCCAACTCAATATTGTATATATGTTATTTATGTAGGTATGTATTTTTGCATGTTTCTTTTGTGTTTCATTTGGTTGGGCGCATTTTTTGCGTTTTTTTGCAAATCAAACGAAATACATTGCCCGCTCGGCACTAGAGTAGTAAAAACAATTTCCGTAATGTTTCAAAAGAAGTGAAGGAAAAACTATAAAAACTGCAGATCTCATCATTCAAGGCGCTTTTGATTCTTTAGACTATTTTACATACACACATTTCATCAGTCCTTTGTCGCCTTTTTTTTTGCATAGTTCAACCTTTAAACCAACGCCCGTCGTCACTACATTCTTCATTCTGCATGTAATTGCAATAGAATTTAAATAGGTTATGGCATATTGTTATCGATTACTACTTCGATCGAAATTGATCATTGCCTTTTATTGGCATCAATTATGATGATACATGTTTTCGTGTACTTAAACGACTTTTAGGTTGAGGTTAGGAAAAAATTGTGTGCTTATCACCGCGCTGCTGTACATAAAAATACATGCATACAGGGTTATCCATTTTGCGGTATCCAAAACAAACATAAATAAATGCTTTTAAAATAGTTTTTTTTTCATAACATTGCGCTTTTACTATAAAGTCTGAGCCTTGGCACTACATATATCATTCAAATGACCGCCTCGTGAATTTTTGCAAACCTCAATCCGTTTGAGGTAATTTTCGACTGCTTTTTGGCGCATATTATGCAGCATCTCAGCCATAATTTGATGAATGTTGGTTTTCAAGTGCTCAAGATTTAAAGGTTTAACCGCAAAAACACGGTTTTTCGCATAGCTCCACAAAACAAGTCCAACGGTGTCAAATCACATGATCTCTGTGGTCAATTGACTTTGACAAGACGAGAGCTTTCGCTGCAGAGAAATTTCTTTAGCAATAAATCCATATTCGCTCATGCTGTGTGGTATGTGGCACCATCTTGTTGGAACCACACATTGTCCAAGTCATGTTCTTCAATTACAGTCCAAAAAAGTCAGGTATCATGCGACCAAAACGCTCCGAATTGACAGTGACAGTCTCGCGAATTAGCATTTTTAAAGAAGTTAGATCCAATCACATATCCGTACCAAAGAGCGCACCAGATAGTAAGTTTTTTCTTTTTTTTTTTGGGTGTAAAGGCCTCTCTTCACATATTTGAGGATTATCGGAGCCCCAAATGTGACAATTTTGTTTATTTAGGTATCTACCGAGTGAGAAATGTGCCTCGTCACTGAAGAAAATTTTCCTGGAAAACTCGCGATCCACTGCTTGTTGTTCAAGCATCCAATCGACGTAACTACACCATTGTGAATGGTCAACTGGCTTCAGTTGTTGTGTGAGCTGGACTTTATATGGTTGTAGGTGTAAGTCCAAGTGCAAAATACGCCATAAAGTGCCGTAAGAAAGTCCCAGCTCTTGAGAACGTCGAGAAATAGATAAATTAGGGTATTCGGCTACACTTTCACTTACAGCAGAGATATTTGAGGTGGAACGAGCGAAACGATGATGCACAGGCCTTACAATATCTGTAACCGGCACTCTCTTCAACTTCTAGCCTCTTTCAAATTTTACCAATTGCTTGAGTAGTTTCACGATCAACATATTGATCTCCTCTTAAGGCACGAAACGTGGGAATCACCATTTTTGTAGTGGGTTTCAATAATTTTTACGCATTGTGCGGTTGTTGAGCGATTCATTTTCATAAATGCCTGACTTTTAGACAAAAACAAAACATATTTGGATTGACAGTTACGGTTGACAGATGTCAAAATACAGCTCTGCACTTCCGAAACCACTAAATGGATAACCCTTTGCATACATATACATATGTATAAGCTACATGGTCGTTCCTACAGCAGGAACTCAAACAAAATGTAGCTAATCTTAGCAAAAAACAAAAGCAAATGTGTTGTAAATATGTCTGGGAAGTGGTAAAAGAAATTTAGTGCTCTTATATCAGCATAATAATGTCATAATAGATTTAATTTTCAACAATTATTATTATTTTTTTAATACAACACTTCATATGTAGTTGTCTCTAGCAACAAACAATGTCACATGTGTAGTCTCCTTCTGGGAAGCTGGACGAAAAGTCGCATTTATTTTGTTTATCATTTTTGCTAGTATTATTTATATGTAAATATGTATGTATAACAATAGATGTATGTGTGTAAATATTTGTATTATTTAAATATTTTTTAATTTATTATATTAGCTTAAAAAACTAAATAATCAAATCACAGGCATACACACACACGCACAAGTCTAATAAGACTTGCGAGAACGCAGTTAGAAATTAGTTCTACTATACATACATACATTGTTATGCACGAGTATGTATGTATGTGCGTATATGTAAATCAAATAAACAAAAGCAAAATATTTGCATTTCAGTGAAATGTGATAACATCAAAACAAAGTTGTTGAGAGAGAGTGAGCGCCGCGCGCGAGAGCAACAGTTGGCTGACGTGTATGCGCTAGCAAGCAAGCAGGCTGGCTGGCTGCGTTTGATGGTTGACAGTTTGAGAGACTGCTGTTAAAAAAAAGCGAAACATCAACAGTGGCATTTGGGTGCAACATGGCGTATGAGTAATATATTGCATATGGCATTTGCTGAGCGAAGCTTTTTGTTTTTTTTTAGGTGTGTTTTGTGTGCGATGTGTGTGGTGTGTGCGTGCATGTTCATGCTTGTCAGTCAAACGGCAAAATACAAACAAACAACAGTTTTAACTAACAGACAGACAGGTGCATAAACATTGATTGAGTAAAGTTTATATAATTTTTTTCTATTATTATTTTTTTTTATTAATATTTTTTTATGAATGTAATGTATTTGTTGTAGATATTTAATTTTTAACAAAAAAAAAACATTTAAGTACTTTCAAATAAATTTTCCATTTCGTTGCTATCAAAATATTCATACAAACTAAAATTTAATTTATTTATTTTGCATTTTAATTACAGCCACCCTGTGTAGCTCAGCTCCATTTACAGCTACGCTCTTGTGTGTACTCACCTTTTGGATAATTTAATTTGACAATCCACAATGTGTAAGTATAATTGCCACCAGCTAGAAGATAGCAGCAGCGTGCGCAGTGATTTTGTTGTTGTTGTTGTTGTTGTTGTACGCAAAAAGCGTTTCTATAGTCGCTGATAACAGTACTTTCGTTATTATTATTGCAGTTGCAGTCGCAGTTATTCGGTACTTGGTCGTTGCTATGTGTTGGACAAGCGTCGTATTGCAGGCGGCGGCAGCAGCAGTGGCGGCGGCAGTTGCGTTGCGTCTCATAAATGCCACTGTTCAGTGTTGCCATTCAAAATAAGCAGAAAAGCAAATTGACAGCGCCGCTGATTGGACAATTGAACGTGAGATGGTGATGGGGTGATGGTGAAGCTGTCGGCGATTGGTGCTGGTGCAGATGTGTGCGGGGTGTGTGGTGTGTAGTGAGTGAGTGGAGGGGGAGTGCTGTAGATGTGGAGCAGTTAAGGAAATGTTGTCGCTACTGTTGTTGTATGTATGTATGCTTGATTGTTGCTGTTGAACGCGTTTGTCTGTTTTATTTGTTATTATTATTATTATTTTGTTTTCTCTTCAATATTTCCTTTTGAATGTGTAAATTTGCGTAGAACAACAATAATAACAATCAACAAGTAGCTGTATGTATGTACATATGTATGTATGTAGTTTGCATGTGTTTGTATGTGGCGCATTAAGCACACTGAACGACTGTGTTTGTGTGTGTACACAATGTATGTACGTATGTACGAACCGACGACGTCAAATCTCGTTTTATGTTGTGCTGCCACCACTGATTGAGTTTGCGTTCTTCTTTTCTTTAGCAATTTAGCTTTGTTGATTGTAATCTTAAAAAACTAATTTTATTTAATGTTTTTTTTTGCTGTTGTGTTGTTGTTTGCTTTTTTTTATAGTAATGCATTAACTACTTATATTTTGTGCTTTGTGTGCCGTGTGACATTTATTGTTGGTTTGCTTGTGTATGTGTGTGATTTTATTATGTTTATTTTGTTTGTACTCGTACTTGTCTATTTAGTGTACTTCCGTTTCGTTAAAAATTAGTTAAACGAATTCGTAAAAATTTATTTTTTATTTTTTTATTTTTTTGGTAGTTTTTAAAGATTTTGTTGTATTTTTTATTTTTCTCTCATTCGTAGATCAGCGTTGCAATGCGTAGTTTTTTAGTTTTATGCATGTGTTTAAGGTTTTTTTGTAGTTTTTAAAGATTTTGTTGTATTTTTTATTTTTCTCTCATTCGTAGATCAGCGTTGCAATGCGTAGTTTTTTAGTTTTATGCATGTGTTTAAGGTTTTTTGACAATTTTTTCCAAAGAATAGTGTATTTTCAAATTTTTAATTTTTTTATAAATATTATTATTATTTTTTTCAATTCATATCATCTTTTCTAAAGCATATTGATATTATTTACCAAATAAATTTCCACTTAATTGTTGTTTTTACTTTAAACATACATTTGAACTCACTTTTTAATTATGTTTTATTAATTTTGTAATAACATTTAAAAGTTTTTGATTAGTTTTTGTACTAGTATATAAATTTTTAAATTTATTTTTTTCTAATAATTTTTTATTTATTTTTTTTTTGCACAGTTAATTGCGTGGTTTGCGCTAAATTTAAACTTTTTTGGCTTCACTTCATCACTTTTTACTTTAAATACTTTCAGAACTTTTTTTCTCTAACTCTTTATTAAATATTTTGTGATTCGCTTTGATTATTTCACAATAATTTAATAATTAATTAGTTTTTGGTCAGCAAATCGATATTTTCTTTAGTTTAAGTTCACGCCAAAACTGGAAATTTTAATGTTGAGCGACTTATGCCACGTTTACATTACAAAGATTCAGCTAAAAAAAATGTGGGAAATTTATTTGAATTGTTTAAGGAGGAAAATAGTAAAAAAAAAAATATTTATAAAAAATAAATAAAAATATTTTTTAATAAAAAAATGTTGGTTGCTCGAAAAAATATGTAAATTTTTTAAGTCTTAACCCTACATTCCAAGAAATATATATATATATTTAATAAATTTCGTTTCATAAAAATAATTCCAAAAATGTACCGCTATTTTGCCTAGTTATTATTTGCAACAGAACTTGAGCACGTTGCAAATTCAAGGATAACGAACTCAGTGAAATTATATCTTTTAATAAGTTCAATGCGTGCATTGCAAAGCGTACATACATACATACATATGTATGTAGCAATTTTTTTCCATAAATTTGCACATTGAACTCAATAAAAGTATTTTTGTATATCGTATGTATGTATGTATGTAGCACAATTCAATTCTATAGGCACTTTGAAGCCACCTCCACTGTGCGTGAACGAGTTTCAATTAAGAAGTCAGGCGATTTCAGTGGCAAACTGTGGAAAGTGTGCTTATTTTTATGTGTGTGTACTTAGAGGAAATGCTCGAACAAATACCAACATATTACTTTATTGCAAAAAAAAACCAAAACTCAATCAATCAATTAAGACAATGTGACAATGTGATGCGCAAATAAAATGATTTTAAGAATTTTGACAAAAGGTTTTGTACATTTTTATTTGCAATTTTTACTTTAATCAGTAAAGAAAAGAGCAAGCGACCCACATTTAATTAAAATAAATTTTATTTTAGTGATGTTTTTGCGGCAATTGCTTTGTTGTCATTTTTTGTTGTTGTTGTTTTTAATATTTTTCCTTCAAACAGCCTTTAAAAATTTTTTTTGGCTTATTTGCTTCAATCACGCGCCTTTTTTTATTTTTTAAAGCGATATTGACAACAATTGTGTTATCGCTTTTTTAATAATAACAAACACTTAATTACTAATTGTTTTTCAATTGTTTGTTTGCTATTTATGGGCATTTTTCTCTTTTTATCTTTGTTTATTGCATTTTTTTCTTTTTGTAAAATATTCAACTACAATTTCTTACTAGTTTGTAAACAAACGTGATGCTTCTTACGATCCTCCTTACGATCAACACCCTGTGTAGTTGGCAAAAGAAAAATCGATAAATTCGATAAAAGCTCTTGCTCTCATCGCCGGCCACTAAAATGTGCAACATGTGACACAGCGTCTGTCTGGAAATGCTAAAGCAAAATTCTAAACTGGATATACATATTCAGTTTCATTAGTGTTTTTTTTTTATTTATTTATTTCTTTATTTTTATTTTTTGGTGTCACACATATTGGCAGCGTAGTGAAAACAATAAACAAAAATATATGTTACGTGCTCGTTCGTGTATGCAGTTACATTATGCTCTGCGCAACGAAGGTGACTCGCAAGAGTGCATGTGTGTGTTTTCATCAATTGCATTAATTATGAATGAGTCGGCGACAGAGACTGGGAGACAATGAATTAAAAAAGTGGAAAAATAAAATAAAAATAAAACAAAAAAAGAAAAACAAAAAATGCGAGTAGCAGTGGCAAAAGCAAAAATTAAAAAAAAAAACAAGCAAACAAAGTTAGCTGTGTAATGTAAATATATGTACATATGTAGCTATTGCTTTTTTTCAATTGAGGTTATGTAATCGAAGCAAGTTACCTTCATTAAATAAAAATTAAACATAAAATAGAAGCTGTTTAAGGAAGTTTAAGTGGAATTTTTGAAAAGTTAATTTTTTTTTTTTTTGTATTTCTTCTATTTATGGTTTCCAAAGTAACAACTTAACTTTGTTGTGAAATCATTTTTAATAATTACTCAAATCTTGCAAACAAATATTTCAATTAAACCATTTCCTTTCTTCATTAAAAACTTTTCAACAAATTTGTTGAGTGATTCCATTTCCTAGAATACTTTTCGCTTAATAAATGCCTCACAGCATCCTAAAGTTGAATAATTTATTAATTATTGTTAGACATACATACATACATACATATTTGCCGTTTTTGATTTTGTTTAATCAATTAGATGTGCGGCGAGCTCAAACTGGTATACTACTTACATATACAGTTTCGTGACAGGAAAAACTCAGCCAGGTAATACTGAAATTTATTCAAACTAACTTTTACTAGTTCCTAGTAGAAAGTCTATATGTATGTAGGTATGTATGCGCTTATGAATAATTCAATAAGAAAGAGAAAAATGTGATGAAGATGTACAGACATTTATATGTAGAAAGCAAAAAAGTCTATGAAAAATTTATACTTTCCGAAATTTGTATTTTCTTTTTGCAGGTTAAATCCGATTACTTGGAATTTATAATTCATACATACAGTATCCAAAAGCCGTTAAGTGCTAACACTGATAAAGCATACCGAGTTCTATTCAAGCGGAAGCATGAAATTTCAACTAGGATCAAATCAAAGCTCAGGGAGATCATATTATATCCGAAACTAAGCGATAAGTACTCGGGAATCGTGAGTGAAGAAGGCGTCCGCAGCCCTATATGTTTATAAAAGTATGTTAGGCTGTACTTTGCATCCTTCCCAACACACTCGCATGAAATTTTCATTAAACCTTACATTTCTATGCGGGTTTTTCAAGAGAAAAAGCTACGAAAGTACACAAAATATCGAGAAAGGCTTGGAAAGAGTCTTCCGACTCTCAATAATCAGGCACTGACGTGCACGTGCACGACTCTAATCAGCTTAGAATCAGAACAAAGGCATACTACTACGCTGTGCATTATCCCTAAGCGACCTACTGTGCTACTTATCCCGCAGCCAACTTGCGAAAAGCTTCTGGCTTAGCTACAACAGCGACAAAAATATGATGAAAAGGGCTTCAAATTGCAGAAAACCCTAAGCATAGCTCTACGAATATCTGTAGAGTGCCTTCTGAGCCGAAATTATTGCTATAAAAATGACAACAGAGCTACTGCAGGTGATCGGCATACACAGAGAGAGAAGAGTGCATATTTATCTAGCAGCCATGAGAGCCTTACTTGCAGGCAATATGAAATTGGAAGTGAATGCACTATGCAAGGCAAGTAATTGCCAGAGAAAAAAAGTCTATTGGACATATAGGCATAGTAGGCAATGAAATAGCTGATGGAGTCATTAAATAGATCCACCAGTTCCATCTAGGAAGGTGAAGAAAACGGAAGAAATGCTTCTTTCGGAGAGAGCTGCTGAACTGCTGCTGAATAGCGACATCGAGCGGTCCACTGCGGGTTAGGGGTTCAAGAATTTGCTTGCGAAAAGGCATGCCTGTCGTAAGAGGCGTCTGAAATTCAATAGCTACCGCGGCAGTCGGATCTTTATAACGGAAGGATCCAGATTTTTATCCAGCCAAGGACTGTCCTTCCCACAATATTGCCCAAAAACCAATTTGGGGAATATTTCTGCGGTTATAACAACAACAACAACAGTGATAAGTGGTCGTACTCCAGACTCAGCCTGTTTGAGCTGCTAACAAGGCATTGCCTGTAGGCGACGCTACCTTTCAAATTAGTTCTAGTTGAGTACAACATGTGCAGGTAACGCGAGAAGGCGGTGGATGACTTGAACTGTGAGTGACTGGCGTTAGGAAGACAGAGGCTCGCCTTATTCGGCGAGGAAGAGCTTTAAAATCCTCCATAAGCAATGGAAAAAAGTCGAAAGACGTGTACTTCTCAATTTGCCCCCAACTTTGGTTAATCTTAGCGGATACAATAACAGTTATTATCTCCACATACAGAGAGTGAGAGTGACAGCTGAAAGCGACAGTTTTATTTATTACAATTCACTAGGACTTTCTCGGAGTGCTCATAGAGAGTGGAGTGGAGTGGCCAGTTTCACGTATCTAAGAACTCTATGTGGCTGAGCTCAGTTCTATTGCCATCTAATGGATCTGTTTTCTATCAACATTTCGTTGAATGGAGCATATTTAATTAATCGCTTAATTTACACACACACGCCACAACGTTTATCCAATGATTTCATAATTTATTCACACTTTTTTTTTTTTGCCTTCCACTTTTTTAACTAAGAAAAATTATTGTTTTGATTAATGAATTAATGCGCGCGCGAACACACACACAATAACATGCCGGTATTTATTAAACAATAAATAAATGCCGACAAACGGTGGCCAAAAAAAGAGGAAAAATAATAATTAAAAAAAAAGAAAAAAAAGAAAAAACAAAAAAAAAGTGATTAAACGGCCGCACTACGTTGACGTAAGCGTTGGCGTTGGCGTCGCTGCACGCTATTATTGTTGTTTTGCCTGAATTTTAATTCAATTGCAATTGCAATTGTGTGAACTTTTTCGGCGCTGCTGCGGTTTTTTTTCGTATTTTTTCCTGTGACTCGCCTCGCCTCTCGCACTCAAGCTGTGAAGAGATACTCATTTGCACTGCAGTTGATTGATTTTAATTTTCATGCCGTGCGCTTTTGTTTTTGCATTTAATTTTCACACTAAATTCTGAATTCGTACATACATACGTTGGAAAACCTGTTAAAATCGGGCATCCAAGCTTTAGAAAAGCAATTTGAAATTGTTTTTGTTTTCCTTAATTTATGCGCTCGTTTGCACTGCACGATAAAGTCGCCGTCGAAATTGCAATATTAAAAAAAATTTTTTTTTTTTTTTTGGAACCGTATAGAACTTAGATTTCTTCTCAACTATTGTGTAGCAGTTCGCAGATAATATTATTTTATCCGTTTATATTTCGTCGTCTCGTCGTCGAAACGTTTTGTGTCGCGGTTAATGCTAAACTGTTTAAAGCTGATGTACAAGTATAGTAAATCCGGCAGTAGTCGCTCCAAAAAAAAAAAAAAAAAAAAAAACAGACACAGACACACAATCACCGCCAATTGAATTTTGTGTAAGTTGCCCCCGGGTCGACTGCCCCACTGAAATGACGCCCCGCTTGCGCCGACCTCAACGGATCGACCTACCACTATGTCCAAACAAGTATAGTACTAATCGACCGCTTGTAGATGCCAACGGTGTGGTGGCGGGTGGGGCGACGCATGCATTTGTGAAAAGTCTCGCTGTGTCTTGCACACTTTACACACAATTACAAGTACAGTTACTAGTTTGCATATGTACATATGTATGTATGTTTAAGTCAACTTGCTTGTTTGTCTATTTGATTTTGATGTAGCGCCTGCCTGCGGTGCCAGCGCTCGGTGCCTCAATGCGCTAAATTTGATTATAATGCGATCGTGTAAATTAAATCTGCTCATCAGGCTTTTGTCAGCGTGCCTGATGTGTTGATCCGTTGATCCGTTGATTCGTTGATCCGTTGAATTGTCGTTGACGTGAGTGTCGCCGACTTCGTGCCGTGTAGCACATGTACAAATGTACATTTGGGTAAAGGGTTATACATTTAGTCCATTTCAAAAGTGCAGCGCTGTATTTTGACATCTGTCAAACTTAACTGTCAAATCAAACATTTTTTGTTTGACATTCAAACGTGGCCACGTGCTTTTGTGCTTTATGAGGAGATTATGGTGCTTATAATCGTCCAACTACTCAAGCAATTGGTAAAATTTTGCTCGTTTCACCATTTTAGGTGATCGCTGGTGTAAGTGAAAGTGTAGTCGAAGACCCAAATGTGTCCATTTTTCGACATTCTCAAGAGCTAGGACTTTCTTACGGCACATTATGGCGTATTTTGCACTTGGACTTACGCCTACATCCCATAACAAATCCAGCTCACATAACAACTGAAGCCAGCTGACCATTCACAATGCCGTAGTGACGTCGATTGCGTAGCAGTGGACTGCGGTTTTTCCAACAAAACTTTCTTCAGTGACGAGGCACATTTCTCACTCGGTAGATACATAAATACGTGGAATTGTCGCAATTGGGGCTCTGAGAATCCTCAAATAATTGAAGAGAGGCCATTACACAAAAAAAACTTACTGTCTCGTGCGCTCTTTGCTACGGAGTTGTGATTGAAGGACCTCACTTCTTTGAAAACGACAATTGGCGAGAGTGTGACTGTCGATTCGGAGCGTTATGGTCATCTGATAACCGACGTTTTTTATCCTGCAATTGAAAAACACGACTTGGAAAATATGTAGTTCCAACGAGGTGGTGCCACATGCCAGACAACACCAGCGAATGTGAATTTATTGCGAGAGAAATTTCCAGGCGACGTAATCTCTCGTCTTGGCTATGTCAATTTACCACCGAGATCGTATGATTTGACACCGTTCGCCTTTTTTTTTTGTGGTGCTACGCAAAAGACCGTGCTTATGCGGATAACCCTTTGAGCACTTGAAAACCAACAGTCGTCAAGTTATGGCTGATATACCGCTCAATATGTGCCAAGAAGTGGTGGAAAACTACCCCAAAGGGATCGAAATTTGCAAAAATTCACGAGGCGGGCATTTGAATGATGTAAAAGTGCTTCACATATAATGCTGAGGTTCAAACTTTATAAAAAAAGGAATTTGATGAAAAAAATATGCTTAAATGGCATTTTATTTACGTTTATTTTGGAAACTGCAAATTGGATAACCCTGTACATACATACATATGTGTACGTATGCACACGTATGTATGAAAGGCATGAATAATTGATTGCTTGTGGTACTGTCTGAGTGAGGATTGAATTAAGTCTGACATTTTAGGCAGGAAGATTTTGAAAATTTTGAAAATTTTCCCCTTTTGACTTTTTTGCTCACAGACTTATTACTTCTGTGCCACAGATATCCTAACTCCGCATTTATTTTTTTAATTATGTCAAAAAAATCTTCACTCAATTAAGAATATTTCACGAAAATGCAAAGAATTCCCCACTCGCGTCCACGTGCGCACGTGTTTATCCTGTATATTGTGAGTAAGAACATATGTACAGAGAATGTGTAACAACACACACATTCTCTGATATGTATCGGCACAGGGCTCACTATTGGTGCGATTTTTTATCGATTGCTTTTTTGCATTAGGTTATCGAACTGCCTTGCACCCACTAAAATAAGCACACACACACATCAGCATATAAATATGTACATAAGGCGATCATCGCCACCATATGACGTCTCCGTTACAATGACATGACATTTATGTCAGCTGTCAAGCGAAATTGTCGCACCGCCACACGCTTCGCCACCCACTGCTTTTACTCAACAAAATTTACTAATTTTATTTAAGTCAAGCTGAATAAATTGTTGTTGTTGTTGTTGAAAATTGAATTAATTCAATGAATTTGCATTGCGGCTATGCGGTGAGTGATAAAGAAGCATAAAGCGAACGTGAAATGTGTTGAAGGAAAAAGTGTAACGAGTGTATTTGCACGTACATGCATTCATACATATGCGTTATTATATACAAATACATCTATGCATGTGTATGTGTGTATATTATGCATTGGGAAATATTTAGTTATGCTCTTTTTGTGTTTAATCCCATATGGGATATGTATATAAACTGCTTATCTATATTGCAACGACAACACAAACTGAAGATGCTATAAATATGTTACACACACACATGTACATATGTACATATAATACGCCTACATACCTATAATACTTCAATTAATAAATATAAAATGACAAATTACACATTTATTATTGTTTTCTTATATACACATACTTACAGACACATACATATGTACATATTCATGCAATTGGGATCTTTTCTTATTCTTATCACTACAAAACGTACAACAAAGCCCATGTACTCGTACATATGTATATATGTATGTCACTACGCGACGCCGTCGGTCATTGTAGGATGTTCAAGTAAAACGAAGAGGAGATTACTTACATACATACATATGTATGTACATATTTACGTACGCTCAGTGAAAGCTCACAAATTTTACTACAAATTCAAAGTGTAATTGAATACAAGTTGTGTTCAATTGAATTAGAGTGTACTCAACGCTGCCCGTAAGTGATGCTTCATCATTTGTAGTTCAAATGAAAGAATTGAAATGTTAAAATTTTAAATTGAAAACATTCTGAATTAAATATCTACAACAAAATTTAGTGGTTCCGGCGCTTATGTGGAGAAGCGGTAGAGAATATATGAAATGATTTTGTCTCATTGCATCATGATGCCGTGCGCACCTTTGCTAGCACACACACACACACACATACACTATACTATGAAAAATTTGTCATAAATTATTGTACACAATATAATTATACACTTTAGCGAAAAATTATAGAAATGTTTTTCCTTAAATGCCACAAAAATTTACAATTTAATATAAGCGCGCACTGAATGAATAGCGGAAATGAAGTGCTGTTAATTTGAACTGTCAAAATAACGGAGTTGCAAGTACAGGGTGACCAATATGAAAACAAAAAAGACTTTTTTATGAAATTACATCATATTTTCATATTTTTGGGTCTGCATTAAATTTTAGCGGCTCATTTATATGTCGACTAATAAATTTTCAATTTTTTCTCATTAAAACGATAATTATTTGGCGTTTAACACGTGCTTGTAAAAGAATTTGCTTTTCTCAAAATAGTTTTGTGTATGTGTTTTTTGTTTGTTAGAGAACTAAACCTGACTCAACGTCCTAACCCCGCCTAACCATTATTCACAAGTTCTTTGCTTTCTATTAGCATTGTGCAAAATGAAATTGCACAAAACTGTAAACAATTAAATGTTTAAGACAAAAACAAAATATACGGTCCCACATTATATATTAATGGACGCAGCTAATATAATGGGGCTATATCTACAGCTTGGCTATGTATGCCAGGTCGTGCGTGCTTTGTAAGCGGAAGTTGAAAATAAAACGTTACATTAATGGTGTGTACCCAAAAGTATGCAATGGTTTAAAACCTTAAGTTTTTTAGCTGTAGGGGAAAAATTCAAAACAATTAGTTCCTTTTGTTGTTTTGATCTTCCGACAAGGTGGTAACAAAGAACGCATATGAATAATAAGGGAAGTTTCGTCCTAGGCATTGAAGATGCCGAAACCGGTTTGTCGAAAAACCCAAATTGACAAGGAATGACCGAAAATCGTTCCATTTTAAAACAAGAATTAGCTTCACTCGCAAGTCACAAGTTTGTTATGAAAACTGTGGTCATGTACGCCTGGTTCAAATACAAACGCGCACAGTTAACTTTTCCCTAAAACCCCAAAAGTTTTTGTTGTTAAAATAGAACAATTTTCAAATTTCTTAAAAAACAGCGTTTAATCGATTTATTGAACAAACGTTTGTTGAATAGTTCCAACAGCATTTAACAACCTTTTCGTTTGCCAAAACTGTTTATAAAAAAATCCAATCAACTGCTGTCCCCCTCCTTTCACTCGAATCCACTATCTTATTCACTTAGATTACAACATCTATTCGGAACGCATCATCTTCTCCTTTTGTCGCTGCATCTTCT
The DNA here is from genome assembly GCA_030068015.2 of Neoceratitis asiatica. Taxonomy (NCBI): domain Eukaryota; kingdom Metazoa; phylum Arthropoda; class Insecta; order Diptera; family Tephritidae; genus Neoceratitis; species Neoceratitis asiatica. The sequence continues at coordinate 94,702,969 of CM061525.1, read as the reverse complement.
TCTTTGACAGCTTCTTCTTGGCTGGCTCATTCTCCGACGCCTTAGAAACGACAGCTTCCTTTTCAGTAAGTATCACCTCAACGTGGCATGGTGATGACATGTAAGGGTTGATACGACCGTGAGCACGGTATGTACGACGACGCAGACATTGTGCACGATTCACTTGAATGTGATCGACAACTAGACGATCGACATCGAGACCCTTGCAGTCAGCATTGGCTTCAGCGTTACGCAGCAGTTGCAAAAGGAACTCGGCGGATTTCTTGGGCCACCGACCTTGAGTGGTCTTCCATTGTTTGGCTTGGGCGCAACGACCAACACCACCGTTGAAGCGACGGAATGGTACGCACTCTTTCTGTTCAATGACGGATTTCAAGTAGCGTTGAGCACGACGCAGGGGCATGCGTTTGATAGCCTGGGCGGTTTCGTGGGTGTTCTGCAAAAGCAAAAAACAAAAAAAGAAGAGAATTGCTTTAGTAAACTGTCATAATTCTGACTTTCAAGAATTGCAAAATCTTATATTAATTTGTTCAATAGAACAGGTAGTGATGAATCGCAGTTGTTGGCACATTTATCACTGTTTTCCCATTGGTTTTGCTTTAAGCATAAATATTACGGCATTGCAAATTGGTTAAATGCAATACTATACGTAAATTATGCTATGAATAATTCACAAAATATATTTATTCAAATTCCCTATTTAAGATGGCGCAATAAATGTCACAAGTTCTAGATGGCAAATCGTAGGTATTTACAATACGCCAGCTGATCCTTGGTCACAGCCCATAAGGTACTGTTTATTTATTCTAGCATCTTTGCAAAGGTCTCATGAAAGTGTAACATCTTCCAAGCACTGATTTAAGATGCAAACAGAAATACTCATTGAATTAGATTTTTTGTTTAACAGAACAGGTAGTGATGAATCGCAGTGTTGGCACATTTATCACTGTTTTCCTGTTGATTTGCTGTAAGCATAATGGTTTCAGCAGTGCATTGACTGTTTAGTGCACTACTATAAATGTATATTATGCTACAAATATTACTCAAATTTATAACAAAATTCAAATTTGTCACGCAACTAACGAATAACCAAAAATTTAGTTTTTTGTTAAAAACAAAAAACCGTAGCGCAAGTTCTATTTGGTTAATTGCAGTATTTAACTATTTTCCAGCTGATGCTTGGCCGCAAGCCTTGAGGCAATGCATTTTTCTTCTAGCAGCTTTACAAAAGTATCATGAAAGTAACAGCTTCCAAGCACTGATTTAATATTTCACATGGATGTAAACAAAACAAAACATATCTTCTACGGCCCTTGTAGGACAGCATTACGACTTCCAATGCGGGTGGTGTTGCTACTTTCATTCTCTGCACAACTACAAATTATATGCTAACAAAATATAGCGCTAATATTTACACAATACAATGCAAGTATTTGGATATACACTAACCTTGAAGTGCACACGTAGATTGGGTCCGCGCGCCTTGCACGATTTTGTAGCATTGTCTGGTTCCCTCGAGTACCGTCCCATAGTTGTTTAATTTCTGTAAAGTTACAAATGTACATTTTACATTAGTATGTAATATCAGCTTTCGTGTCAATCAGTGTTTCAAATCAAAGTGTAGTTTAAATGCACAGATGCTCGAACTTGGGGAAAAATGAATATTGAATGCACAAAATAACACTTTGCCATCCACTTTCTTGCACATATTTGCCATTCATTTAAGATATTTTCACGGATGTTGAGCAATTTTTATTTTCACTTCATCAAATTCGTACCTTCTTCGTGATGAATTAAACCGGAAAAGAACATATTTGACAGCTGTCATCTGGTTGGTAAGGCAGTGTCGCTGCTGTTGACAGCTGTCATTTAAATTCAACATGAGGTGATGGTTTTCATTGCAGAGTTGCATGGGGTTGTCACTGCGTCAAAGAACGCAAAATTAATTGACGTTCTTTGGACACGATTTGAAGAAATGCCCCGCAGTGACAAAGAACGTATGGCAGCAAAGTGAATTAAAAATTTTCTCAATTATTTTTATACTGATAAAATTACGATTTGTTCATCTAATTTTTTTTCGGAATTGCACTAAAAAAAGTTCACCATGGCGCCATCTGGCTTTCATTTTAACGTACAAATTTTGACATTTGACAATTCATGGTGGGGGGTTGAAAAACTGAAAACAAATGTAACCGCGTACAATCACAGTTGTCATCATCGCAAGAGCAACAACTATCACTACAAACAATAACAACGGAAAGGGGTGGTGGGTTGGCTGGTTGGTTTTGAACACAACAGCAAGCAAGGGAGCAGTTCGTAGTGATAAAACCAAACCGAGTTCGAGTTTGTTGTATACATATAAACATTTCAAGCGCCGCGCTTATAGTGTGCGTGTTTTTTTTGGGGTTGTATGTAGACAGCGGCTGTGACGGCGTCGACAAGGAGAGCTTAGCCAAAAATAGGAAAAACTTGATGGGCACAGACACAAATCAAAGCGTAAGCTAAAACATACAAAATTCGGACGGAGGAGCAGCAGCCAGCTAGTTGGGAAGAACAATTGCCAAAGTAGTTGTGTTGTTGTGCTCATTGTGTGCAGTTCTAAGAACGCTTGGATATTATTAGTTTTTAATTTTTTGTTGTGTGTTGCCTGAAGGGACATTACACTAAAAAAAAAAGTAGAACGAGTGATTGTGTGTTTATTTAAATGCTGTGCATTCAGCTTTAGCCTACACCGATGAAGTATTCCGTAAAATATTTCATCAACAGCCAACTGAATAGAGTGACAGGATAAGCAAAGCTCAACGCTGGCTTTAGCAGAACCTTCATATGTGGCAAATTGCAGCTCACGCTTGTGTGTAGTGGTGACAAATTGCACAAAGAAGAAAAACTACAACAACACATCTTTAAACGATAGAAAATATATAGAAACTGGTGAGTGTGAAGGTTTATGGAATAAAAAATAATTGTAAGGTATATGTGGGGTTAAGTGGGTTGGGTGTAACGTTAAAATAATCGAAGTTGAATGACAAACGTGCGTATGGCCTTGTGAACATCAAAATATTCTAGTTGGAATGAGCTCTGATTGGAAATTTCGATATATATATATATATATATTCGGCATAGGAAAACTCGGTTTTAAAGAGCTATTGCAGTTCTTACGTCCAGCTTATTGCCATATGGCAGCAGAGATTGCAAACATAAAAAACAGAAACGTCTCTAAAACTTCGAAAAATATTTTAAAAAATATTTATTTATTTTACTTTCAATTTAATTATACCGATCTGGTAATAATTCAATTAATTTGAGCTTAATTTTGCTCTAATAAATAATTTTCGCTCTTATTTATATTTTCCAATTCACATTTCTAGTTTTTAAAGCATGTTTTTCGTGCTAAAAGGCGATTTGTAAATCGATTTCCTGCTAAAACTCATTAAAGTTGCAGTTTTTTTTGTTGTTGCTTCAGCCAGCGCCTAAAGTTACACTTTCCTTCAGTGACTTACAAGCACGCACACATACACACACACACGAGTGCAAAAAAACGTAATGCATCATTTCCGATTGGACTTTGGTGGAGCCGCAAAGCAGCGCTCCTCTGCTCAATGCGCCCTTTTTAAGTCTGCCTTCAGTCTGTTTACGCTCTTACACTCTCTACTTCATTCTCTCTATCGCTCTCTCTCTCTTTTTCTTCTATAGCAATCTACAACTGGCTATAAGCTATGCACATCATCATTAAATCCATGCTCAACCCAGCACCACCCCTTGCTGAAGTAATACAGCTCAGCTTTATACAGAAAGTCCACCACCAACAACAATAACCTCGCTGTCTCCCTGTGTAGTTTCACGTATAGCGTGTATATGTATGTATACATATGTCTGTATGTGCCCAAAACAAGTTGGGTTCAATAAATTCGCATACATATCTACCTACCGCATAGAGAGCGTTTGAAACGTGTTTTATGACTCGAAAATAACGCAAAATAAGGTTGGCTCTTATCTCTCAGCCTTGAAGGCTGCTTTATTTGCTGTGTTGTGACGTGTTGTGCTGTGGTGTGAGTCAAGCTTGTGTTCGTGTTTTGAAACGCTCCACCGATTTTGTGCTCGTAAAAATGCTTCGGCCACTCCTCGAGTGGGTTTTTTTTTTTTAGCGTTCAATATCCTATTCGACAGCGAAATGCTTGTCTATTTGTCATATTTGCCGCCCTGTGTGCGCCTGGCCGCCACCTAATGCTAATGTGTGTGTGCTCGAGCGCGCGTTTTAATGGCATTTTACTGTTATATTTTTTCCGATTATGACATCAACTTGTCTATTGTGCTAACACACACACACACACGCACATATATATACACACATACACACATACAATCGTCAATAGTCGTAAGTCCGCAGTCCGGCTGTCCTCAATAATTGCCCATAGCACATTGTTCGGTCTTAGCTGCGCCTTAAATGCTCGTTTTAGAGTCCTTTTGCGCGCCTTTGTCATTTGATGATTGCTTTGCATAACACACGCACACACACACACACACACACACGTACCAGTGCACTTATGTACAATGTATGTGTGTGTAAGTTGTCAAACCTCAAACCGACTGTTGCTTTCAAACTAGGTACGCTTGAACTTTTTCCCTTTTTTACCTCGATTTTCTCCAATTATCTACTATCTTACATTTGCATCTCTCTTTCATGTCTTCAATATGTCATTCTGCTTCTTTCAGTCTATGCCTTGTCATTCAAAAAAAAAAAAAAAAAAAAAAGGCCGCAGCTCAGCTTGTCAGCCACAGCTTTTCTTCCTTACATTGCATTTTTTTCTCCACCACGGCTTAGGGGTGGTGATTATCCCTGTGGTTGCAATTGATTTTATTTCATTTGCTTTATTTTTAATCAATGTTCATTACTTACTTTGCGCCTGGCACCGTGGGCACCGTGCATTACCACGTCACGTCTCAAGCCCATAAGCACCCACCCACATACATATGTACCACCCTCCAACCCTTACTTCTCACCATTTGTTGTGTTTTGTTTTTATGTCCTCGCTTGACATTAAATTGTTATCGATTAGTTTCAGAAAGTATCGACTGCGGTCAATGTAAACAAGCATGTATGCATGTGTTGTATGCACTGATGATGTATGTATGTGTTGTTATGTGTGTACGAGTACATTTGGCGACTCAGTGACTTGCATTTGCTCGTTGACCGGCTTATTTTTCAGTGTTTTCAGCTGCGCCTTTCAGACAAAAGGACAGTTGAGAAATGGAATTTGTTGTAGTTTCTTGGGTGAATTTTTCTTTATTACTTTCGTTCACCATTAGGAATGCCTTAATGTAATTAGTCAGTAGAGAAAGGAAAATTTATATACAAATATGTATGTACATATGTATGTATGTAGTTAAGCTTGCATTAAAGAGTTTGTGGCATACAAAAATTCACACAAATGGAAAAAAGTTTTCGAATTCGGGTTGGTTGTCGAAAACGTGCCTTTGGCGCGTTTGGTTCATGCAGCTAGTGAAGCCTTCTGTGGTGGGGATCAACTAACAGCCATTCGAAGGTGAACTAAAGTGGAATAACAGGTTTGCCCTCCGATTTGTGGTGTGCGTACCTACAGTTCTAAGCCGCCTCACCACAAGTACTCAATTTTTACAGTTACAGTTCTCATGAAAATACATACAATCGGTGGTGTAGCAGTTGTATGCCGGGAGGCATTTCGTAAAAAAAAACTTTTTGGCTGTTAGTCTGGTCAGGACTCGAAACATTGATTCTCTGAACATAATAAGAACCTACACCTGCAGTCTTCAGCTTCTTAATAGAGAAAGTGGCTCTGTATGAAGGATTAATAGCCCCAAAAAAGGTAAGATCGCCAACACCGATAACATTGAGATAAATTGAAAAGGAAAAATAACTGCCCCGACGGGTTAGGAGCCCAAGTATTTGGGAGTTTCACATGTGTATGCTTGTGAAAAAAGCCGAAGCCACGCAGTTTTTTTAGGCCGATGGTTGTCACTTCCACCACAATCCTTAAAATGGGCTTGATAGCAGAAGAATGACCTGTGGCAGAAAGATTATGTAAAGTAGATGAGTGACGACATCTTGCTTTCGTCACACAAAGAATGCGTGCAAACAAACGCTACGAGCTCTCGAAATTAGCGGAAGGAGCCATAATAACATAGAACTCAAGATCTTTGCCGTAGCAGAAGAAATAAGTTGATTTTCGAGATAACAATTGGAGACCAGGTAAGACACAACGAGGAGTGAGCGGAGTTTTCAGTTATGTTAAGAGCTGACAGGATTATTATCACTTTCTGAGACTGATTTGGCAAGGCAGTCGCGGTGAAATCTGCAGCGGAAGCAATGTAGAGCCCAAAAAAAGTGGAACAGTGGAAAAGTCAGACAGAGTCAATTGAAATACTAATGGAGAGGCGGTTGCGACGGAGTAGATTTTCTGTTTTGCTTTGCTACATGGCTTGTGGTTATCTCGTGCCACCCGCTAGTGTGGAAGTCGGATTACAGCAGACACCTTCCGAGGAAAGAGATGTGCTCGCGTTGTCTGAGAGATTTACTGTGGTGATTAGAACGGCTGCCCTTCAAACGAGCCCGTCGGTGGCGTAGACTCCTTGTATTACCCTGCGTCCGGAAACTCATCTCTTCTTTCCACAAAAAAAGAAGCAAACTCTAACCAGAAGCTCAGTATGACTGTTTTTTTCTATCGTAGCGTTTAACCAGAACCACCAAGTTCACCTAATGACAAGCGTAAGAGCTGTACTCTACTGCCGGTATCGAACGAAGAAGATCGTGTCTGCACTTAGCGAGACTTCATTCTAAGTTAAATCCCATCTTAGCATAAAAGACTGACGTGCTATTGTGTACTACTAGGCTGTGGCGTAAAAAGGAAACGGTTGATATGCGCAAGTAGGCACATCCCAGCCCCATTTGTAAGACACGAGCATGCCAATATGTTGCACAAAGCCAAGCAGTAATACTTACAACTCTTCCACTCTTCCACAACGCAACAGTACTTAGCTCCGATCTGCGTATTAAATTATTTGTTACAATTGTGGCACGAGCTGATTGCCGGCCTGTGTGTGAGAGTAGATAGCGCTAGGCAAGGCTCGATGGAATTTTAATTAAAAAAAAAAAAAAAAAATCAAAGATCGGCATGGTGTTGTTGCTTGCTTCTACGCTCCTCACGTGCAAATGTATGTATGTGTGTTCGAGTATATTCTATTCTTTCTCTGTGTTTTAAAAATAACCCCAAAGAGTTCCAATGTAGGATGGCTCAGCTCGTGTACTCGGTTGCACTTGTGCATGTGTGGATGGACGTAGTAGGCACGAATGCATGAGTACACATGTATGTTGGTATGTGTTTCGTGCTGAGTGCACCTTTGGATCGCATTACTTGCCGCTGATCGTGTCTTTAGTGCGAATGTGTTTTGCGGTTTGCCTGTGTGTGTGTGTGTGTATGTGATTATATTTTTCAAAGTCTTTCTGAATTTTATTTTTGAATTTGGTTTCGAAACTATGCAAAACATAGCATTTCTGCATCCCTAAACTCAAACTGCTATGCTCGCTGATCGTCAGCATCCTAAAAACGAGAAGAAGAAGGGGAAAAAACAAAGGAAATTTAGAAAAAATCTGAGTTGGCTTTATGTGGCACATACACAAACACACACAGCCGCGAGATATTCCAAAACAGATATTCGTCTTTGGTGTGCTGTGGGTCGTCTTCTGTAGCCTGTTGTGGAGGCTCAGCACGCCGCTTGCCACGTAGTCTCCGACTTCTTTCGGCCTCTTCGCGTTGCGTTGGTTCGTTTTTCGTCTGCGTCAAGTGCTTTGCGATGAGTTAAGTTTTATTTATGGCTTTCTGCTGTATGCATTTGTTGTTTCTTACACTTTTATTTTTATTTATTTATTTTTTGTTTTGTTTTTTTTTTGTTTGTAAATTTTGTTTATAACACAAAACTACCGTTGGTTGTACTCGCATTGAGCGGATGTTTTGTGGAGGTAATTGAACTGTTCTTAAAATAACAACTAGACAAGAGTAGAGAGTTCAATGCTCATTGGAGTGCAGAGGGTGTCTTCAACTACACACATACATATGTACATATAAATATGTATGTGTGTATCTACCTGCAATCATGTGTCATTCAGTCATACTTGCAACTTTAAACATCTTTTTGGAGTTTGACGCAATATGGGCAGTGAAATGTAGTGATTTAGAAGAGGCTTTAGTTGAAAATATTTTTTTTTACAGAGTTGCCATCATTTTGAAAATCATTTTTTATCTCTCTAAACTGTTATATTAAAAGAAAACTGGAAAAAAAGGATTACCAAAAGGTGGGTAATAAGCTAAAGAGTTTCAAAAAATCATGTAGTTGGAAGATTTCTTAACAGTGTTGCCACCTGTTTCAATTTTATTATTAAATAGTTTTTGCTAAAAAGAAAATTTTACCATATGGGCATTAAATTAAATAGAGTTTAGGAAAAAATAATCAAAGTTATATATTTTTTTTTTGGAAAAGGTTGCCACCTTTTTAAAAAATTCCAATTATTATTAATTTTTTTTCAGCTGAAATAAATGAAAATTTTTCAAAATAATAAATAAATTAAAAAGGTTTAAGAAAAAATTGAAATTAAGTTTTGTATAAAAATGGTTGCCACCTAGTTGAAATTTCTTATTTCTTGTTTAGTCCAGCGTTTTTCCATTTTTATTTTTTAATTCCAAATAATACGTTTTTTTGCAAGCCACTCAAACAAAGCGTTTGTTTCTGTATTGATCTCTTCATTCGTCCCGAATCACTTACCGCCTAGCCATTACTTCAGGTTCGGAAACGAGAAATAGTCGCAGGGAGCTAAATCTGAAGAAAATGCTGGATGGGGTAGCACTTCGTAGCTCAATTTATGACTTTTTGCCACGCTGACTATACACGTGTGCACCCTACGCGAATTGCCTAAATGGAAGAGCACTTTTTTTCGCCAAATAAGCTGGTTTCTGCTTCAAATCAATGTCGAATCTGTTCAAAAGCCCTGAATAATACTTGCAAGGGTGATCGTTTTAACGTTTTCAAGGTAATCGATGTGAATGACACCTCGTGCATCCCAAAAAACTGACCTTGTTGGCGGACAGACTCGCCTTGGTCTACTTTGGTGCTCGTTCACACGGAGAAACCCACTATCTTAATTGATTCTTCTTTGGTCTCTGGTGTGGTGGCAAAAATTCATTTAGGATGACGGTTGAACATCGCTAAACAGTCCTTCGAGGTGGTTACACGATTGCGTTTATGGTTGTGTGTGAGCAATCGCAGCATCTACCGCGCGGATAACTTTTTCTTGTTGAGATATTCATGTAGAAAGTGATATACCCGCTCAGTTGAGATGCGTACAGCCTCAGCCACCTCACGCACCTTCATTCTCCGATCGTCGAATATCATCCTATGGATTGCAGCGACGATTTTTGGTGGGATGACCTCGTTCGGCGTCACTTTTACTGGTACGACCAAAACGGAACTCGGTAAACCACTTCTGAGCCATTGAAATTGAACCTTCATAGTAATTAAAAAAAAAAAAAAAAGAAATCATGAATTCTCGAAATCATTTCTCATCTCCATATTAAATATAATCCTTAAGACACTAAGGCATAGCACATCTATTTCAATTCGATATTTTTTTTTTTTTTTGGTACGCTCATTTTCAATTTTAAGTAAGAATTTTTGTTTATATTTTGCTCAATTCGATCGAATGTCTGTATTTTGTTGCTATTTTTAGTCCGAGATTAGCAATCGCTAACGCTCTTGGAACGTTTTGTAAAATTTTTTGCGCTCTCACATTTGATTGCCTGCTCTCTCTCTCTCTCTGTCCGCTTTTGGCGGCTCTTGAGACTTTTTTCACGCTTTCAAAGTTAGGCGCATTGCATACATACATACATACATATGTATATTTGGTATATTCTTAGGTTAGTTAGTCCGCTTGGATGTCTGTCTGTCTGTCTGCCTGTTCACCAGCTTGCTTTAGCTGTTGACTCATATCCAATGTGGTGTTTTGGTTTTGTTGGTGGGGGCCATTTGTTCTTGAAACGAAATGATTTTTAGTGGATAGGTATGTAGATACATATGTATGTATGTATGTGTTAATTATTTGCTTTACTTTTAATGACACAGTTTAAAAATGTTTGCGTCCATGTATGTATGTATGTTTTAATATGCATATGTATGTATGTGTATGTGCATTTAAAAATAAGTTAATGGACATTACTCTAAGATATCTGCGAAAATTCCTTTACTTTCATCGAAATTATGTAAAATAATGGTTTAAAAACGATAAGATTGCAACATAATACGCGCATAACTATATGCGTACATATGTATGTATGTACATATGTATATGCATGTAAATTTATTGTAAAAAAAATTAATTTAATTTTTAATTTCATTTAACTGAAGAAAAAAGAATTTTTGCAGCCGCTTGAAATGCAGCTCTAATTGCAACTTCCTGCGCCGAACCGTTCGCAAAACTCGTGAATATGAAATTCATGACAATAACAGACACTTATGGCTAAAATATGTGACGAAATTGCCGCCGAATTGCATTAATAACTGCAAATAATTATTATTTCGCAATGTTAATATTTTCGCTATTTTAATTCGTTGAAACGCGGAATTACTTCTTCGTTTACAATGTGCCATTCACAATGGTCAACAAAGTATGCACGCAAATTAGAGAGTTGGGGATGTTATTTATATCCAAAAAGTTTAATTTTTTTTTAAATGTGTTCAAAAATACTAAATTAAATAATAAGAGATTTATTTTTTTGTAATATTTGACAAATTTACATAAATTTTTTTTAGTTTAAAAATAATAAAATTGCAATCGAGCATCCACAGAGGCTTAGTTGGAAGTTCACAACTGAATTTTCGGAAAATACATACATATATTGAAAAATATATATATAATAAAATATGAAATAAATTTTTTATTTCAATATATTTTTTTTTAATATTTAATTGTTTAGCATTTTTTTGACAGATCACGTGTGAGTCATTTCAAGCTGTTATGTTATTTTTGTTCGATATTGTTTTGCATTCCATCGCGGAAAGACTTATGCCTGAACAACGTTTACTAATCATTCAACTTTCATTATGAAAATTCACGTTCTGTAAAGAATGTGTTTCGCTCGCTTCGCTCAACTTGTGCTAAACATAATCCTACTAACGCACTATTCGCAACACCATCACCCATCTTGAGACCCAGCCTTCATTATTGGATAATATTCGACCGAATAGACCACGTCCAGCACGAAGTGGAGAAAATGTAGTGACCGTAGCTGAGAGTGTACACGAAGACCGTGGAGAGTTGATTCCATCGCGACGTTTGCAGCAACTCGGACTGACGTATGGAGCGACTTGGCGCATTTTACGTAGAGATCTTAAATTAAAAGTGTACAAAATACAGCTTGTGCAAAAACTGAAGCCCCTCGACCTTTCCAAGCGACATCGCTTCGCTCTGGGAGCTCTTGAAAAGTTCCAAGAAATTTTCGAGCCAAAGTTTGTTCAGCGATGAGGCCCATTCCTGGCTTAATGGGTATGTGCAAAACAAAATTGCCGCATTTGGGACGAAAAGCAACCTGAAGAGATTCAAGAGATGCCACTTCATCCAGAAAAAACAACGGTTTGATATGGTTTGTGGGCCGGTGGAATCAACGGTCTCCATATTCCTTCAAACATGATGTCGGTGAGAACGTAACTGTCTATGGCGACCGTTATCGCGCCATAATAATCGACTATTTGATGCCTGAAATTGAATCTCGTGATCTCCGCGACATTTAGTTTCAACAAGACGGCGCCACTTCCCAAACATCGCATCAATCAAAATGATTTATTGAGAGAACATTTCGGTGCGCAGATAATTTCACGTTTTAGGCCGGTCGATTGGCCACCAAGATCGTGTGAGGTCACGCCGTTAAACTTTTTCCTATGGGGATATGTAAAGTAGTCTAAAGTCTATGCGAACAATTACAGGCCTTGAAGTAAAACATCACGCGTATCATTCGCCAGTTACCAGTCGAAATGCTCGAAGGAGTCATCGAAATGGACTCGACGGATGGACCATCTGAGACGTAGCCGCGGCCAACATTTGAAATAGATAATATTCAAAAAATAAATGCCAAAGATCATTCTTTCGAATGATAATAAACATTTTCCATTAAATTTGAATTTTCTATGATTTTTATTTTTTTTTAAAGTAGGGAACCGCCAAATGGATCATTCTTTACTTAATGTTCTTGCAACTCATTGCAACACTCTCTTTCTAAGAGTACGCTTTGTGACCTCTCCCAGTCTTTGGATTTGCGATAAGCCAAATTCTAGTACTATCGCACCGCTACTTGTCTCTATGTTTATACATTCCTTTAGTAACAGTTTGGGTGTGGCATCTGGAGAATCTGCTTGATCGTACCTTGCCCAGCAACTTCATCCATATGGAATCCATATGGAATTTAGAGTCTTTTCTGTTGAGTTACTCCTATTAGAGATATGCGACAGTGCCAGTCAGGCGGCTGCCTGATTGAATGATTGTAGAGATCTCGGCCTGATACACATTGCCACGATTAGGCGGCTTGAAAGCCTATATTATGGAGGGTTTGGTAGAGAAAACTTCTCCGCCTCCTCTTTCTACTCTCCCTCCTCTATGCCTTGAGCTCGCAATGCAACCCGAAACAGATTTTCGGATCACATTTATTTTATTAGTATTCAAAAAGCCCATAAATATTGATACTTTACGCTTTATAAATAGCACACACAAGCGCATATAAATTTCTTTAGCTTCAACTAAGATACATATGTACCTAGATATATGCATATTACACAAGTTTTCAAAAATTCAATTTTCGAACAATGCCATTTGCGCAACCAAAAGCATTCTTTCCAATCATCAAGCGCAGACAATTTCGAACGCTCAGCATCCAATTGAGTTCAACTTGCTATTTCAGTATACACTCGCAGCCCGACACGTCGATTGCTCGACAATTTCGCGCCGTGTTTTTTTCATTGAGTTTTCGAAATATCAAATCACAAAAATAATTGAAAAGCAAAAACAAAAACAAAAAGGTGAAGTAAGCAGTTCTTTTGGCTGATCTAAACACCCAAGCGACGAGCCATACTCGCCGCCCTCTTCGCTTTCTACGCTGTCAGCCGTCAACCGTCAACCGCCAACCGTCAGCCAGTTTATGGGCGCTCGCCCACATTTAAACGAATCTTTGAAAATTGTTGTTATTGTATATTCCTTTGGCTGCGATTTGTTGGTTGTTGTTGAAATTGAAAATTTTCTTAATTAAAAATAGAATTGAAACATCGTCTTTGTACGAGCACAACTCTTGGCTAGTCTGTGTTCTGTCTTTGAACGCTGTGCACGCGTTTGTCTTTAATTTCTAGTCGCTGAGTTGGCACAGAGCACACACGCATAGCAGAGAGTATACAGGAGCAGAAGGAGAAAAAAAAAGCTGAGTGAAGCTTCAGTGCCACTACGGACTACCGAGGGGTGGATAAGTGAGAAAATATTGAAAGGAAATATCAATACTAAGACAAGCAAGCCATCGGTTTCAAGGCGGAGGAGTGATCGACCGATCGTTCAAGCTATCACCCATTGGGATTACAAGCAAAACGAAATTCCTTAAAAGAGCTCTTCAGCGGGGTGCAAAGTCGAGGGAGCGCGCAGTAGTGGCGTAATAGCAGTACCGTACCGTTAATTTTTGCTGCTACTTCGCTGTATACGAGGTAAGAACTTAAATTTAACGAACTCAAACACAAACAGAAACAGAGTAGCGGCCAAGTGGTGTCTTACTGCTGCTGCTGCCTCTACCTCTAGGCGGATATGAAAATAAACAAATTTACTACGCCACCAAGCAGAACAGAGCAGATATTGAGCAAGTAGACGCGCATATTTATAGTCGAATACATACATACATACGCGACGTTGCATTCATACATACATGCACACATACATACACATACGACGACTTTCAGCGCATTTTTTCAATTTTCCATTTTCCATTTTCCATTTTCCATTTTCCTTGTGGCCTGCTTATACGCGCAATGACGCTTTTGGCCAACCAGGCCTACCCACACAACGGCCATACACGCATACACACACACATACGCCTGTACGTATAAGCGCGAGTGCCCGTTAACCGAAGTGTACGCGATCTCGCTAACAGTGCTTGTTGGTGTGCGCACATGAGTAGAGAAGCACTCACTCACTCACTCTCTCTCTCTCATCTTGCTGCCGCTCTTCACATACACACTTCGCGTACGCTTTTGCTTGAACTTTTTAGCCAAACATTTGGCATGGCGGCGGCGTCGTGAATTCATTTCGTTTTAATTTTAGTCCAAGGTTTAAAGCGTTTGTGGCTTCTGTGGTGCGCGTTCATACGTTCGGGTGGTAATTCGTTCGTTGTTGTGTTTGTGTTTGTGTGTGTACGACGTGATGATGTGTGAGCTCGCTCGTGCCGCTCACTTTGGTTGGCTGTGAATTGGCTGTGTGAGGCTGTAATGCAATGCAATGCTTGATTGTCCCGTCCGTTGCTCACCCTCACGTGCGCTACTCCACACATACATACATACGTACAAATACAAATATTTACTCGATCATTTTTGGTCGTTTGTTGTTTTTGGTTACCAAATTTGGCTTATTGGTTGCGTATACGCATGTTGATCAACAAAAGCGAAGCGAGTTGGAGCTCCATACATACATGCATACAAATTTAATTTGAAAATTTCGGCTTTACCATTGGCAGTTGGCTGGGTGTACGGTGTCATAAGAGAAGTAAGAATGAAAGAGGAGGTGGAGTTTTGTGAGGTTAGTGGTGAGCCATTGGGGAAGTGTGCTCATTTCGAAATTTCCAAGTAACGCGCGATAGACAGGTATATAAAGCTTTTGGAGGGTGTTTTTTCAGAACCAGAGGGAGTTGAAAAATGGGATTTAAGGCGTAATAAAGTATTATATGAAACATTTTTTCTGTATAAAATTTATTTTTTATTTATTTATATTTATTTTACTTTTTTTCCCACAACAAATATTGTATTATGTATTCATCCACTTAAATTTTCAATGCAAATTTTAAAAATTCTTACTTTCGGACCAAGCGCGCATTTTCCTCTTACTCGCGCTGATCGCGTTGATCGTATATACACACAAATGCATATATATATACCAAAATTTTAAGAAATTTGAGCGCTCCTCCATCCCTTTTACTCTCTCAGACTTTTCTTGTTTATAATTTTGGCTTGGCCAAATATAAATTTCCCCACATTCTACGTTGCAGTCACCATAAGATGCCGCATACAGACGCACAAAAAGGTTGTTTTTTTTTGTAAAGTCAAACATACACAGACATCTGCTGCATATTTGTAGCTTTTCCGAAGCGCTTTTCTTGGTATATTCACATAAATTTCGTTTAGCCATGTGAGTTATGTGTATGTATGTATGTATGTATACGTATTTGTCGAAACTGAGCTGATTTCTTAGTATTGCTTATAGTATAAGTATAATTAATTATTGCGTCTTGCTTGTATTTCCGCTTGAAAAATATTTTTTTGAGTCAGCAATGAAACTACAGATACTGAAAATTATTCCATATTTATATTCATATATACATATGTACATATGCACATAGTAATTAAATAATAAAGTAAAATAAAATTCATAATTGTATTTATGTATATGTGGATTGACGTTTTCCCAAATTCGCTGAGTCGCATTTTTGCTCAAAAATCTAAATTTTTTTATATAAATTTTTTTTTGTAAAATAAATATTTTTATTCATTTTTTTTTTTAATTATTTCTTTATTTTTAAGCTTTTATCGCGGAAAAACAACAATATTTCCAAAACAAACGCCATTGCGGCGATCCATGTCCTCCACAGGCAACATGCTCGTTTATTCCTTTAATAAATATGACATTTGCACATTAAAATAAGTAAATTGTGTTAAATGCATGTATGTATGTACTCATATGTATAATTTAAATTTTATTTTCTATTTACAAAATTTCCAAACCCAAAACGTGTGCCGTCTGCAAAATTTTAAGCAGAACTCAAAGGCAAAATTAAGTTTAATTCTCTGACGAATTTTGTGTAAAATTTTGTTCTTCTCTTGTGTTGCATTCACAATGGCACTACTATTTTGCTTTAAAAGAAAAACTTAAAAAAATTTTATGCAGGTTTTTTTTCAAAGCTCATTACTAACATTTTATGCAAGAAAAACCATTCCTTTTTCATTCTAATTACTTTGCTGTGCTTCGGCAGGTCATATAGGTCAATTAATGAGTTTTGGTTACAATGAATTTTGCTTTATGGTCAAAGATATTTAGGCAAAAACCATTTTTCGCTCTTCTTGAGAGTATGCAAAAATATATTTGAATTTAAATGCACGCTGCTATAGTTTGAATCGCACTATGAATGTACATACATACATACATATATGATATTCATAAGTTTCTCCTACTTTTAGAGCTTTAAATTTCACAATCAGTACTTTGCATCGGCGCGCTATTAGCGGTAAACTCCAACCAAGCGACACTTCAACCAAACACTATCTGCACTAAATACACACAGATAAATATCTATATATATATATATCTATATACATACTTACATAATACATACATACCCGTACATATGTATAGATAATTATTATCGAAAAATAGCAGAAAACACGGGCTTGAGTGCTTTGTCTGCAGCTCAACACTTGCGTCAGAGACCCACAGTGTATATAAAACATACATACATATGCATACATGCATGTCTTAGAGTGTTGGTAAGTGAGACGGTGGTAAGGAGGGTAACTCCGAAATCAGTATTTCGTTATCAGCCTCGTCTTATCAGTAGATTCACCTGTATTACTTTTCTTTGCATACATACATACTTACATACGCGAGTATCTAACAACACCTGTTGTCTGTATTGGTGCAATATGTGACTGGCTCATCGTCGAAGCCATGTATTTAAACTTGTATCATTTCGAACACATTTTGCCCACATACATAGCTTGCCTGGCTGGTATAAGCACCTCTGATAACTCCAATTAAATATTTTATGTTCTACGTACTCGTGTATATTTGTCAACCACTTATGTATGTAGATGCAAATACTCGTATTTGTATGTACATTTGTTTATGAGGCAAGACAAATTCATAAAATTCTAAATATAAAAACATAAACGGAAATTTAAGATAATTTTCCACATTTCGAGCTGCGTTCGATTTTCGATTATTATCGATAGTACTGTTGGCTGAAGAAAGAATAGCCAAGCCTATTGTGAATTATGCTCATCATATGCTGCGCGCAATGCTATATTTCCGTCAGCTGTTTTGATTAAATTAAAATAACAGAAAAAAGGGATGGCGCCGACTGAAAATGGAATTCAAATATATTTTGCTAAAAATTTAAACAAAAAAATTATGCTTTAAAAAGAAATGAAGAAGAAAATGTCTACATTGCAAGAAATGTAAGTTTTCTTTAATGGCGCTGAATCGGAATAGTGTTTGTACTTCCTGCCAAGCTCCTTGCTTCTAAAGTTTTTGAAAATTTGTGTTCAGCTACGACTTAATGTCTGAAAAGTCTCGTATCGTCTTGACTTTGCGCGCCTCCTTTGTTTCGTAAATCTCCATTTGCTCAATCTACAATACATTTTTTTTCCCCCATAGGTATTTGAGTATCACTTCACCTGCTGCTTACACTTGATTCAACCAAATCCAAATACATACTCTCCGCACGCATACCTATGCCTCACACAACGTATATATGTATGTACATACGCTTTTCGAACCGACTATCGAGCTTATCAGTGTGCGCGCTTCAATCTTATCTTAGACTTTGTCGAAGTGTTTATTTGCCTTGACTGCGCTGGCGACGATGACATTCTGCAGATATATGTACATACACAATGCATACATATATACATACAAAGCATTACTTAGGTGCACAAAAAAGTTATGAAAGTATGTACATACAATGTACATACATATGTGCGTATATAATAAATATAAACTTCATTATAGCTCTGATTCCGTTGACTGGGCTTTGGTGTGGGCCCTCAACTGTTTGTATAGCCTAATTTAATATATTTATTTCTTCATATTGCCCCTACCCCACAGCAGGAACGGCAGCAACAGGTACATAATACATATATGCATGTATATGCTTATGTATGTATGTGTTTGCCTCCTCACGCCTGCTACGCGGCAGTGTCAGCCAGCTTTATGGCGTAGTTTGAGCATAAATATACTCGTGACTCGCGAAGGGCGAGCTTGTAGCGCACTTGGTGTCCATCATCTGCACTGCCGCGCTGCTGCTTGGCATACTTAGTCCCCGCTGCCTAGTGTTGCAATCTTAAATACATAGTCGGTAAGCTTTGTTTACTCACATACATACATACGTACACAATCAGTTCTATTATTTACCTTTCGAAACTGGACTTGAAGCGTCTTGATGATGATTGGACGTCAGGGTTGCCAATTTTCAGCATTTTTCCCTCCAGAATTCGCACATACGTACATGCAAATTTATAATTTTAGTTTCTATTCACTAAATATTGAAATTTTTTAATTTTTTTTACATTTTATTCACTATTGTGAACCATTCTAATAACGGCTCTGAGTATGGCGGCTGGCACTAAGGAGAATGTGATGAGGGGGAACGGGTTTTGAGAACTTTTTTAACATAAGCAGCGAAAATCAGCCACTTCATAAGTAAAATTAATATACAAACGTTGCTTGAAACAGCGCTTGGCGTTTATAACCTAAAAGTTCTATACAGAAAGCTAACTTTCTTTCAATTGTAATCCATCTACTCTTTCTAAGCATCCTGCTCAGGCTTCAGTACCGTACCACCACCTCTACGTTGAAGCCATCAAACTCTGCTTTCAAACAATAAACCAACAGACCATTGTGAATGACACTTTTGATATGAAAAAGTCCTTATTTCCTTCTGCTCGTCAAATGTGTCGTGTCATTGCCACATTCCGTTGGCAATTAAATTTGAAATAATCAAAATTTTGCATTTCCCTCGCGCGCGCAAAAAGTTGGCAGCAATGGCAGACAAACAAACAAACATACATAACATACAGACAAAAATGTGCATGTGCATCAGTGGCATTCGCACATCAGCGTCTCAATTCTAATTAATGCTTTGTTTCGCCTGAAATTTCTAAGCTCATCACATTGGTCGGTGAGTCTCGGAAAAAAGTGTGGTTTGTAATGTTGAGTTTTGGTGTGTGTTGTTTGTCCCACGTCAGCGCAACAGCGAAGCCACTCTGTGGAAAAATCAAAAAAAAAAAAATAAATAAAAAAAAAAAATTAAAAAAAAAAAAATTAAAAAAAAATAATAATGGAAAAACATACAAATTTCAAAGCTTGTTTACACTTTGTTAATTTTTTCGCCGATTCGCTAATGATTAATATCGGTTTAACTTGAATTTTTAGTTATGAATAAACCCAATAAATAGTGAATGCGAATATGTGTGCGTGTGTGTGAATGTGTTCTCAGTTTTGAATTCGTAAGATTAGATATCAATGGTAAATATATATGTACGTATGTAACACTCGATTGTGTGTATGTGTGTGTGTTGGTCTCTTCATCAGGTGCTAGCTTCAAATCGCTGAGTTGTTTGTACACGTTAAGGCTTGGGCTTGGATGTACTCGTATGTACATACATATGTTTGTATATATTTACATACATACATACATATGTATGTAAAGCTTTATCAAATGCTTATCAAAAAGTCTATGTAAACAGTGACAGGTTTCTGTGATTAATTTGTTCGATGAAAGGGTTTCTTTATGCCAAAACATGGCTTTAAATAAAAATAACAGTAATGGAATTTTTATTATCCAAATTTTTTTTTTTACTTTTTTTTTTAAATATTATTTAAAAAGCTGACGCATTTTAAAGCTCCGAGAATTTTCATTTTGACGAGCTTTTAATAATAAAATAAATTTTTTAATTATAAAATTTTTTTTTGAGCTCTTTTGTATTTTTCAATTTTGTTGAGCTTTTTTGAAAGTTTTTATTACTATTTGAAAAGTTTTTTGTGCTTTTTGAAAGGTTTTCATTGTTTTTCTGAACAGTTTTTTGTGCTTTCAGAAAAGCTTTCACTGTTTTTCTGAACAATTTTTCTTAACAGTTTTTTGCGCTTTTTGAAAAGCTTTCAATGCTTTTCCGAATAGTTTTTTTTGTGTTTTTAGAAAAGCTTTAAATTTTTCCCGAATAGTTTTTTTGTGCTTTTAGAAAAGATTTAATTGTTTTTCTGAGCAGTTTTTGTGCTTTTTAAACAGTTTTTATGCTTTCTAAACATTCTTTGTGCTTTTTGAAAAGCTTTCAATGTTTTTCTAAACAGAGTTTTTGTGCCTTTTGAAAAGCTTCAACGCCTTTCCGAAAAGTTTTTTTGTGTGCTTTTTTCTGAACCGTTAGAGTCGTTAGAGTCGTTAGAGTTTCCTTTGCTTTCTCAAAGAGAGCTAAAAAGTTTTTGAAGAAATAACTAACCAAGATTTCCGTAGCTTCAATTTTATTGCTTTTTTATTGCTCCTTGAAGCTCTTGAAAAGCTTTCACTCTAAAACGCTCATTAAATTTTTCTTTTCAAAAAAAAAAAGCTCAAAAGCTTTCGGAATTTTGACAGAAATAACTATTCGAGTACAGCTTTCCGTACTCAAGATCTTCAGTAGTTTGCAAAACGTTTCAAGCAGCCTGCTTCTAGCTTTTTTTAAGCTTTCCTTAAAGCTTTTTTTTTCAAATAAATAAATTGTCCACATAAGAAAGTATAGAATTCAATTTTTTCCTAATAACTAATCTGTCCAAAAAGGCATTGAAAGTTGGGTAGCAGTGTCTTTAACCCTGCCTTCCAGTGGTTGGTCTGTGATATGCTGAAACTTTTGCCGTTCTCTGCTATAAAATATTGAATAAAGGCGAAATAGCTAAATTTTTGTGACTCAGAGCGAAAGATAGACAGAAAGAGAGAGAGAGAGAGAAATGGTGCATGGATGGAGTGCGCGCGCCACAAGCCCAAAGCCTAAGCTGCAGTGCAGCCCAAAACCAAGCGAGCTTATCATATAAAGAAAATTCTTATCATTAGCGCATCAGAACGATAGCTCACAGACTGTATGTATGTGTGTTTGTGTGTGTGTGTGATTGGGTGTGTAAAGAGTGTGTTTGTGTGTGTGTATGTGTGGACTACCGACTACCTTTGTTGTGAGCACTCAGCGATTACCTGGTCGAGTGGGCGCCGCTTGCTTGTATATGTTTTGAGGTTTTTCTTACGAGGTGTGTGGGGGGGGGGGTGGATCACTGTGGGGTTGAGTATGCGTTGTAGCCTGCCTTTGGCTTTGGAGTTTTTGTCAAATGCTTATTAATTAATAATAACAAAAGCAACAACAACAACAACAACAACTGGCGAAAAAAGCGCCCAAGAACGCAATGGCAAGTTAAGCAAACGCAACAACACAAACAACGCTGCTGCGCTGTGTCTTTGTAGAAGTGTGTGTGTGTGTGTGTGCTTTAATGTACATATTTGTGTGAGCTTACGCACACCAAGTTGACTATTTTCACAGCGGTTTTATCACAAACTCAGTCTACTCCCAACAGACACGGGCTATCACTCATACGCGCTCTGGGCCGACTCTAATCAGCCAGTCCGTTTCGTTTTGTTCGCAGCTCAACATACACGCGCTTCACCAAATTTCACTTTGGGTACGTTGGTTCGTTAGAGACAGCCTTTTGACATATTAACTATATTATTGTATTGAGTTCTTTTCGTACTAAACCAAGTTTTTTCTTTCTCAATTTCCTTTTCTTTCTTTTCATATTTTCCAAATTCACCTCGATTCGTTCGTTCTTCAAAAAAAAAAAAAAAAAAAACCCAGCAGCTTCAAAACGTCTCACAAAAAGCGCATAAAAATGGAGAAGACTCCCCGCTACACGCAACGGGAGCGTAATATGGTGCTGGGTTTTGCCGCTCAGTACAAGGATGTTATCGAGAATAAGCGTACCGATGCCGAATCGAATCGTAAGAAGGATGAAGTTTGGCGTCAAATAGCGAAGGAGTTCAATGCGCGTGTCTATCATCAGCGCTCATCGAAACAATTACGTCAACTTTATAAAAATATGAAATTGCTGCTGAAGAAGGATCTCTGCGGTGAGGGTAAAGGTAATCGTACATTTATGGAATTATTAAATACGCTGAGCCAACAGGAATCTGTTGCACAATACATATCGGAACAGATGTCACCGAACGGTGGCAGTGGCATTGGTAATGGCGTCGGCGGCTACGGTGGCGGTCGAGGGCACAAATACGATGATGACTATGATGACTCAAAGGTAAGTTTCAAGTGGGCACAAAAGTTCAATATGTATATGCATGTACATACCATACATATATGAATGTAGATAAAAATTTGGAGGGTAAGGTGCTGAGTTGGTTAGAAACTTTGCTGATTGTCGGCAAAGCGCTGGGCGGGTCTATTGGCGGGTGTTGGCCGTTGCTGTTGTACTGATAAGAAGATAAGTGTGGTTTACGCGCAACACATAGATTAAACTCGTCATAGGTGATAAGGAAAATGCAAAAAAAGCTATTACGAAGTTAAAATTATTTGCGTAGTTGGAAAATTCTAACAAAGCGACGTTTGAAATTATGAATTCTTCATGCTCTACATGTATGTACATACATATGTATGAATATTTTCCAAAATTCAACTGAAACTTGTTTTCACACGCAAAATTTTAGTATAAATTTAACCAGCAAAATTTAAAAAAAATCCGTTCATCAACTGCAATTGAAGTCTTGTGCTTCCCTTGTATACTATTCGCAATAGCGCTTCATCAAGGAACCTAAGAATAATTGATCGCTCGCTTTTTTCTCTAATATTTCTACACCAACTGCTGCAGCTGTTGTATTTATTTTTCAAAGATTCATAAATATTTTACAAAAATTTCTTTAAAAATAATTTTTTGAGAGAAAACTGTATGAATATTTTTCAAAATCAAATTGTCTCTTGCACGCAAAATTTTCAAATTTAAATGACTAAGAAAATTAAAAAAAATCCTTAAGATAACTTTAGTCTTGTACTTCCCTCGTATACTATTCACAATAGTGCTTAACCGAGCGCAGTGGAGATATTCGACCTTTTCTTCTATAGATATTTTGCCTTGGAAAAAGTTAATTAAAAAAAAAATATTTTAGAGAGACAACTGTTAGAGTTTTAATTACAAACATTTTGGAGTTACATAAAATAGTATGGCATTTGGATACCAACACCTTTTGAGTTTAATTTCTGTGTCAATAGCCGTCTATAGTTATCGATAACAGTTACGGAAATACCGATTTCGACAAATCAACGGTGTTTAGTGGCGACGACGTCCATGGTTTTTTACTTTAATGGACGTTCAGGCCTTTTACAAACACAAAAATGAAATGAAACTTGGGTATGAGCTCCATGCGGGTTTTCTAACTAGAATTTACAGCAAAAGGGCGCAGAGGAGCAATGTGCATGTAGTGTAGCTCTCTTTCCAACGCAAATACTCTCATGTCACCTTTCTTTTCTTTTTCTCCGCCCCCCGTCATAGAATCCCTTCCCGCAACTTGCCGCCCTCGGCTACGATGGTATGGATCCCGATGTGATTGTCATTAAATCCGAGGACATCAGCGATAATGAACAATCACAAGCGCCCGAAGATATGGACGATGATGATTGTTTAAGCGCCAAAGATATACCGGAAGTTTGTCTCGAAGAGGAAGATGATGAAATATTCGCTACCGATTTGCGTCAATCCACACCGCTATCATCGGCGCATGCATCACAACGTGGCGCTTACGCATCGAATGGATCGCACACACTACAACCGAATGTTACACACCAACAACAACAGCAACAGCAGCAACAACCTGAGGTGACAATACAAAACGTAGGCGGCATACGTGTCGGCAGTATTGGCAGTTTGGCTAATCTCAAAGCACTGCAAAATGGTGGCAGCAACAACAACTCGGCATTGAATATGCCAAACAACAATAGTGGCGGCGCCGCGAATGGCAACAACAGCCACAACAACCACAACAGTGGACTGTCCAGCAGTAATGGCCTGAGCATACATAATAGCGGCGGTGGCGGCGGCGTCGGCAGGCAAACGCCCAACACACGCCAACAGGTGAGCGCCGAACAGCAAGCTGCACAACAACTACTACTCAACGGTTTGGGTTTGAGTGCGGTGCATCCGCAAGAGCCACCATTGCCGCAACTGCATCGCGGCTCACACGCCGGCAATCACGGCAGCAGCAATAGCAGTCTCATCAACAGCACAAATCAGCTGCTGCTCAGCCTGAACGCCAACGCCGGCTACGCAGGCATGCACAAGAGCAGTCATGCACATAACCACAGTCATAGTCACAGTCATCACCACCAACACAACGGACACGGTCACAGTGGTGGCGGTGGTGGTGGTGGTCACGGTGGCGCACTTGGCGGCCTACATAATCACAGCAACAGCAGCAGTGGCAGCAGCAGCGGCATTGGCATTGGCGGCACGCATAACCTCAACAGCCGCAGCAACGACTATCTAATGTCGCTGGCGATTAAGGAGCGCGAAAAGAAGATTGATCTTCTGAATGCGCAAATCGACTACTGGAAGACGTTGACTAAGAAACTGGATGCGAATGCTGCGCACAATCCAACGCCGGCTTGTATGTGCCACTTTCCCGGCAAAGTGGTGAATGGGCTGCAAACGCCGACAAGTAGCAGCTAGTCCGATACGGATGAAGGAGATATGGTAGAGACGGAAGAGAAGGCGGTAGAGGCGGAGCATGAGACGCTTGGTGGTACGTGCGGCATGATTGAAAGCGATGCGGCTGCTTTAGGGAAAAGTGCACATGCGGTGGTGGCGGCAGTGGCGGCGGCAGGTGTGGAGATTGCGCCGCCGCGAAAAGTTGCTGCAAGAACGCGTGCTGATACTGAGACAGCAGGCGATGACAATGCGTCGGCGTCAACCACCGCCGCAATTAAGGCTGCACAAGAAAATGTTGATTTCGAAATTCTCGAATTAGATGCCTATGCGGAGGAGATGGAATTCGATGAGAGCGATGTGGCCTGTCTGTTGGTGAAAATGTATAAATAGATGTTTGTTGTGGAGGTGTGCGCGCGCGAATGCGACTTTTCGCATGTACATATGTAACGGTTATGTGAAGCAGTTATTTTTTGCTTTAATGATATACATACATACATGCATAGGTACATACGAGTATATAGATTTGTAAGTTTTTGTTTGTGTTCAACCATTTTGAATATGTAATGCGTTCAACTCCTCGGAGCTTAGTATTATTAAGTTTTTTTTTTTGCTATTTTTTTTCAAATCTTATTTATTGAATATTGAAATGTTTTTTCACAATTATTTTTAGCTGCTAACAGAAATTTATGTATAAAAATTAGCAAATGTACAAATATGGTTCCTAATCTAGTCCTTGTGTCATTCAAAAAAAAAAAAAAGTAAAAATTAGAAAAGCTAAGAGTATTGTTGTTGCTGTAAATGCAATATTTGTCTTATACCAAACCAAAAAAACAAAAAACAAATACCAATAAAACACATTAAATGAAATTACTTGTAAGCGAAAGTGAAATTTGAATAAAAAATGTGTTAATTAAGGAAAAAAAGTCTCACTGACAGCTGTACTAAGAGATTTTCATCAAATTTTTTATATTCTAAGTATGTAAATTTGAATGTTGTTTTTAAAAAATAGTACGATATTGAAGTCTGTAACTAGCCTTAATATACATATATCAATTTAGCATAATAAAAAAACGGTAAACTCTTCATTTGTGGCCATTTAAATTGTATGTACGTACATGTATGTGTATGTACAATATATACATAAGTAAATAATCATGAAAAACTTAGAAATAAATTGACTTGTGTACTTAATTTTTCATAAATAAATGCATGTAAATGTACAATAATGCAAAAAAAATATATTTTTTTTTAATTATTTAAAGGCTTTTTTTTTAAAATTCAGCGTACGAATTTATGCTAAATATTTGAATTAAATATGATGTTTCTTTTTGCACACTTACAAAACCGTTTTTTTGTACTTTTTATTTTTTCAACGCTATAAATTAGTTTTTTTTTGTGTAAATTCTTAGAAAATGACAATTTAATTTTAAAAGAATATATTTTATTAAAAAATATTTACATAAATCACCAAATTTTAATGTATATAAAGATTTTCTTTGCTTTTAGTGAAGAACAAAAATAAAGTTTTATAAACAAAATAATGGTATGGTTTTTAATTTGACTTAATTTGCAAATTTAGAAAAGTATTTCATAGATTAAAAATCTACTGCGAAATGCCTCCAAAAATGGATAAAATAATAAAGAAAAAATGTTTTCATTTTAATTTTTTATAATTTTTTCATATTATATTTTGTGGTATTTTTTTAAAAACTGTTGATAAAATGTTTTAAAATTTTTATTAATGCATACTGCTTAGCAAGTTTCTAAGAATTTTCCGCTAATATGTAAAAACATTACCAATTTGTGCTTCATTTGATAACCCACAATAGTTATAAAAATAAATTTATTATATAAAATGAATATTCATTTGTCTTTTTGTTATTTTTATTTTTTATTTTTAAAGAAAACTGCCAGAAAACCGCCTAATAAATGGCGTTCTAACTGCTCACAGTAATTTCAAAGAACGTGTATGAACGTTCTTTGGTAATTTAAAGCCAATTGTCGACAGTTTGACGCGCAACGTTGTAGTCACATGCCAAATGGTTGCTGCTTCAGCTAAAATGTCAAATCAAAGAACGTATATGAATATACGTTCTTAGGTCAAATATTTAAGAACAATTAATTAACAATAACTCACTGCTAAAACTAAAACAAGTATTTTTTTTAAATTTAATATTTTCATTATAAAAAAATATAATTGCTTTTCTTAGATGCAAAAAAAAACATTAAATTTCTAATTTTACTAGCCGTGCAACCAAAGAACGTAAATTCTAATATTCATATACGTTCTTTGGTGCAACTCTGCACATTTATCGCTTTCACACCTCATCATTGCACTGCTGTTCGTCGTAAAAGAAGAAGCAGCGGCAGCAAATAGATTACAGATTAGATTTGCTGAAAGAAAATTTTTACTTATCCAGAATTTTTCTGAAAATTTATCAATAAATTGCAGATTTTGCTATTATTTGTAACTGCAATTGAGTGGTGTTGAAAATGTGTTATGAAATCATAACGAAATAGTTGCTAAAATTGCTGTGTGTATGTGCTAAAAGCAAGCGGTGCTGCTTTTTTGTATTCGGTCTTATTGTTGATTGAATTCCGGAAAATATTGCTATTATAGAGAACAGGAGGCGCGGCTGCTACTACAGTAGTGCTTCAATACTAGCGGCTATTGCGATAGTGATTGGAACGCTAAAAGGAATGCAATGCAGATGTGATGTGAGTGTCAGTGTACCTATAATTGAATTTACACATATATTTGTATGTACGTAGTATGATTGTTGGTTGTGTTTGATTGTTTGCATGATGATGATGATGGTGATGGTGAAATGAAATGTTATAGCGCCCACTTGCGGTTGGGTGGGGGTGTATTTATGCGTAGATACATATGTACCTGTGGGTGGTGATGCAGTGGAAATTGAAAGTGCTCAATTATGTACGAAAAGCAGCGTGCAGCCAACAGCAAGTCAGCGCTGCGCAGCACAGACGCAGCTTCTCAAAAACCGGGCAGCATAGAAATGTAAAGACGCAGCTATAAAACATATGTATTTATACATATGTACATATGTATGTACATAGTAAATTGGATTGCTCATAGACTATTCGGCACTCGACGCCGCAACGTTAGCTGGTGGTGTATTCGTAATATTTTGTTGTCGGCGTTTCCTCTAAGGCATTCATTGTTAGCGCCGTCGCAGTCGTCGTCGTTGTCGTCATCATCATTGTCGTCGTCGTCGTCGTCGTCGTGGTCGTTGTCGCTTTTTGTTGCCTTTGTCAATGTATGTTGTGAAATGTTGTTGCCGTCGCCACATCGTTGTTTTCCGCAGTTGCCTTCTTAATTGTAGTCTAGTGGTGGTCGTTCGCAGTAGTAGACGTTTCCGTGGACGCGATAACTTGGGCGCAGATATTTAGAGAGAAAAAGAAAAGAGTATCTATTAGTTGGTAGACATACGAGAGTGGAGAAATAAGTAAAACTTTTCACACAAAAAAAAAAAAAAAAAGAACAAATGTGTAGCGGTTGGACGATAACGTCGGCGTTTATTTTTGTTATTTAAAAGAATAACTAAGCACAGCTATATGTATGTGCTAATGAGTTAAAATTTCAAAACAAAAAACAATTTCCTTTGTTTCGAAAGTAAATATTAGTGCCGTGGTAAGTTCGAAACGCAGTGATAATTGGAAATAAAACGTCTGATTGTAACTATGTATTTGCGAGTATAAGAGGTCTGCCACACGCTGAGTCAGAGTCTATATGAGCAGTGAAAATTAGTAGGGTAAAAACCGTGAGTTAAGTTGTTCTTGTAATCAGTACCTACACTATATGTATGTACATACGTACACAATGTAGTGACATTCCGTACATACGTGTCTACTGTAAGCACCGCCGTCGTCTGCCACCGCCCACAAATCTAATTGAGTTTATGTTTTGCCCGTCTAGACGTACTACAACCTCAGTCACCACGTTCCTCTCTATGTATATATAAAATGTAGTTATCAAATTTAATATAAACATACTTATATATGTATGTACATTCATATATATGTACGTTCAAGTACAATTGTGTGCATATGCAATCAAACATTCTTCTTTAAACTGTCAATTTAACGAACCTCCTTCATGCACATCCAATTCAGCCCTACACCTGAGTCATACCACTTCTGTCTGTATGTCTGCCTGTCTGCCTGTTTGTTTGTATTTTGTATGTTAGCTTACTGCAGTCTTCTGAGCACTGGCGAAGGCATTCAGTAGTAGCTTTGTGCGCATAAAATACAACGTCACAGTGCACTGTGTTTGGATGGCGGTAAACAAAGGAAGTAGCGAAATGGGAAAAATATGAAAAATGGGAATTTTGAAAAAAAAAGTAGTATTTTCATTTTATATTCTTTTTATTTGTTTGTGTAAATAACATTTAATTAAATTAATATTTCTCGCGTGCATTTTAGTGTTATTTTTTATGCTTCGTTTTCCATTTTACTTTATTTTTACTTACTCATAAGTATGTATGTATATATATATTTTTTAACTTATTTTTTTTTACTGTTTTTTAACATATTCCACACTGTGCAATGATGCAGCGCAGTTATGTGAGCATATACACACACATCTATATGCACACACACACACTCTCTTGACGTTCCAGCAAAGCGTCACTCACTAACACTCACTGCCTGGTGCCTCACCTTCTTTTCCGCTTTTTCACTTCCTTTTTCCTGTGCTGCTGTCGAACGTTGTCTGCCTTTTCTTTTAAATATGCATTAACATTTACATCGTTTAAATCGTGTATATATGTGTGTGTGTACGTGTGCGTGTGCCTTTATTGTATGGTGTAATTGCATAATGTACATACATACATTACATTTGCTTCTATTGTATTTTTTGTATCGTTTTCACTATACATTTGCATATTTATGCTTCAAATTTTATTTACAGTTCATTACCTACCGAAAAGATCGTTGTTCACTCACCATAGTAAACTGACTCATTCACTTCTGAGTTCATTAACGGGTTTTTTGAAAGGTCTGCTAAGCAGGTCGCAACATGCATATTTGCTTGCATTCCATTCCATTTAGCCAATAACAAAACGTCATCGATAAATAACGCCATTTGTTATCGTCATCTATTTGATTAATCACACTAACAACGTGTTTACATACATACATGTACATACATACATTTGTAGAAGTGTTTGAAGTGTGCAAGACGTCATTCTTTCTACATACATGATTGTCTAACCCAACCTTGTGCGTGTGCGTGGGTGTGTGTGCAAATAAATAATAAATATTCATATTTAACAACGTTTACGTCATCAACTGCTTATATTACACATTGCTTTGTGTGGAAACGGCAATACATACAGCACGCGCCAGAAAACAGCAGAAAAGAAAAGTATTGCGAACGAAAAGCTGAAAAAAAGTAAAAAAAAAAAAAATGTGCATAAATAAATGAAATAAAAAAACCGATAAACAAAACACGACTCGCGCATGTGTGTGGTGGCATTTTTATAATTAATCTCCTTATACATACATACATATATTATTGTAAACAAACACACATTTATTACTACCACATACATACATACATACATACATTTATAAAAATAAAAAAAATACAAATATTCATTAAAAACGCTTTGGTTTCGCAAACCATGGCAGATCTAATACGTCTAGGGAATGTGGATGCTGTTTTACAAAAGGATAAACTTGGCTCACCAACTGGCGGTTGTTTGGATGACGGTAATTTAGCTGCATTCGGCATAAGTGCACTAATGGCTACCGGCGGCATTGATATGGGCGATTTAGCCCAAGAATTAGATCAGGATGAGTTTGATGGACCAAATATGTTGAATGGTAAGTGAGAAAGAGAAAAAATAGAAAAAAATTAACCTCTCCCCCTTTAAACAGGCGAACGTCCCGCAATAATTGCGCCACCAGAGAGTGAGTGGTACCACGGACGTTTGGATCGTTATTCGGCAGAATCACGACTGCGTGGTAGTGGCAAATTGGGTAGCTATTTAGGTGAGTAAATGGTCGAAATGCAGGAAAAAATGTCAAAAAGTAAAAATATAAAGAAATCTTAATATAAAAAAAAAAAAGAAAAAAAAAATTTAAAAAAATATAAAAAATTAAAATTTAAAAAAATAAATAATTTTTTTTTAAATAATAAAATAATATAAAGAAATAAAAATATATAAAAATTAAAAAAAGCCCTAAAATGAATTTAAAAAAAAAAGATATTGAAAAAGAAAAAAGAATTCCCAAGAGATATTAAAAAAAAAATTAAAAAAAAAGAGAAGAAAGGAAATAAAGACCTACATAAAAAAGCAGAGAAAGAAATAAAAATATATATAAAAAAATAATATATATAAAATATATAGATAAAAAAAATTATAGATAAAAAATAAATGAATAAAAAATTAAAAAAAAAAATAAGTGAAAAATATATGAAAAAAAAATTTCGAAACATAAAAATATAAAAATAAAAGTAAATAAATTTATGAAAATATAAAAAACTTAGAATACAAAAAAAAATATAGAAAATTAAGAATACTAAAAAATGGAATTAAAATAAATTATCATTAAAAAATAAGAAAAGAATAAACGAATTTTAGAGAAATAAAAAAATTAAACACTAATTATTTAAAAAAGGTAAAAAATATAAAAAATATTAAAAAAAATATAAAAAATAAAAAATAAAAAATTAAAAGAAAATGTAAAAAAATTAAAATATATAAATTATTAAAAAAAAATATTAAAAATAAATAAACAAATATATAAAAATAATGTATAAAAATATTAAAAATAAAAATTAAATATAAAAATTATTAACAAATATAAAAAAATATAAATTTTTTTTAAATTTAAATAATAAAAAAATAAAATAAAAAAATATAAAAATGTATTAAAAATATAAATACATACGTAAAATATAGGAAAAATATTGAAAAATATAAAATTAAAAAATAAAAAAATATAAAATATATAAAAATTATTTAGAAAAATTAAAAAAGGATATAAAAAATATATAAAATTTTTTTAAAATACAAAGATTAAAAATAATATGCAATATAAAAAATTTAAAAATTAAAAACAAAAATTTAAATAAATTTAAAAAATTCAAAAAGAAATATTTTAAGAATTTTCTGACAAAACCGCTTACAGCGAAACACAACTACTTCACAAATTTCTGAGAAAATCTTTATAATTTACCACAAACATATTTTTAATTCAATAATTTCTTCTCTCTTTCGTTTCCAGTACGCGAAAGCGATCGTAAGCCTGGTTCGTATGTTTTGAGTTATTTGGGTCGTACTGGCATTAATCATTTTCGGTGAGTAATAAGCAATATTTTGCCAATTCAATCTCAATTTAATATTTATTTTTTTCTTTCCCTCTTCTTTCTAACCAGCATTACTGCTGTTTGTGGTGACTTCTATATTGGCGGTCGCCAATTCGTTTCTCTAAGTGATCTCGTCGGCTATTACACGTCATGTAGTGATTTGTTAAAACGTGAACGCCTGGCCTTGCCAGTGCCACCACCAGAGCCGGTAAATGATAAGAAACGTGTTGTGGCACATCTGCCCTACACTAAAATGGCCGACACCGATGAGTTGAGCTTTCAGAAGGGTGATATATTTTTTGTACATAATGATATGGGCGACGGTTGGTTGTGGGTGACCGCACATCGTACCGGCGAACAGGGTATGATATTTCGTGAACTAGTCGAGGATTTGGATCCGGTCATTGATCCGAATACGGTCTTTCCATGGTTCCATCCGAATTGCACGAAGAATGAAGCTGTGGATATGTTGGTGAAGGGTGAGTGGCGTAATTGTTTTGAATTACTTTTTAAAAAATATTAATTTTTTTTAACTTTATAGCTGGTCCGGGCAGTTTTCTCGTACGTCCCAGTGATAATTCGCCAGGCGATTATTCGCTTTTCTTCCACATCAACAATCAAATCCAGCGTTTTCGTATTGAGAAGAAAGGCGTACGTTATCTGATGGGCGGACGTACTTTCGAGTGTTTGGATGCGGTGATCAATCGTTATCGCAAAGAGCAAATTGTCGAAGGGCACTCGCTCAGTCATCCAGTAAGTGCATTGACGTTAAAATATATTTTTATACTAGAAAAAAAAAATGAATTATATACATAAATTTGTTCCACATCAAGGTGGTTAACGGTTCACAGCCCGAATTCAATCAACAATTCGTTGTTGAAAAGGCTGCGGAGAAAATCTACGCCACACTACGTGAATGTCGCGATCAAATTGGTTTAAAGAAAATCAAAGGCATCAAACATCACGGCCATTTGTTCAAGAAATCCGATAAGACAGCCAAATGGAAGCAATTGTATTTTGCGCTTATCAGCGAGGGCAGCGAAACGCATCTCTGCTTCTATGACAATCCGAAAAAGACTAAACCGAAAGGTCTTATCGATTTGTCGTGTGCGTATCTCTATCAGTGCCATGAATCGCTATGGGAGCGGCCATATTGTTTTCAAATAGTCGAACGGGCACTACCATGCCTGGCCAATAATACATACCTGTGCGCAACGCAGGAAACTTACGTGGAGTGGATTAATGCGCTCAAAGCGCAATGCAGTTCACAGTTTAGTCGCGCACAAATCAAGGTGCCGTGTTTGCGTGAGATGCGTTGCCTGACGTTGCATGTGCTGGAAGCGCATAAGCTGCCATTCAAACTGGTGCCACATCCCTACTGCAGTATCTCGCTGAATCAGGTGAAAGTGGGCAAGACGCGTGTGAAGATTGCGCCGGATCCAGTGTGGGAGGAGGAATTCGTTTTGGAGTGAGTAGAATGATGCTTAATTTTATTTATTCATTCAATTTTATAAAATTTCTATGCTTTGTACTCCCGCTTCATTCATTTCAGCGACGTCCCGCCCGATGTAGTTTCGCTCACAATTACGCTTATATCGCGCGGCAAGCGTGGTAAAGACTCAGAAGTGGCCGAACTCACCATCGAGTTGAGTAGTTTGAAGAATGGCCAAGAGACGGAGGGTTGGCATCAGCTCACCGGCATGACGCCGATGGGCGAGTGGGGTTCCTTGCGTTTGCGCATGCGTTACTTGGACGATTTGATTATGCCATGCGGCGAATATAGTCCCTTGCAAGAGCTGCTGCTCGAACCGGAGTTGTGTGTGGTCAAGGCGTTGGCTGAACTCTGTCACAATGATCGTGTACCGCTCGCCACAGCGCTACTACGTGTATTTCGTCATGAGAAACGCGAAACGGAGCTGATACGTGTACTCTGTCAGGCGGAGATTGCACGTGAAAACGAGACGACCACATTATTCCGTGGCGCTTCGCTAGCAACCACACTAATGGATTTGCATATGCGTACCGAATGCTCGGGCTTTTTAAATGCCGCCGTCTCGGAGACGGTCCAACGTATACTCGATAGCAAGCAATCGGCCGAACTCAATCCCACCAAAATGGATGTGAACGATGATGCTTGCTCGAATGCGGAATTTCTACTGCAAATACTCGACCTAGTGACGCATTCGATATTCACCTCGCCCGAGGCGTGCCCACGCAGTGTACGCTACATTTGTAATTGCCTGCAAAAGGCTGTGGTGGCCAAGTGGCCCACTGAACGTTTGGTGCGCACACGTGTCGTTTCGGGTTTCATATTTTTGCGTCTGCTATGTCCGGCACTGTTGAATCCGCGACAGTTCGGGTTGGTTGGGGAGACACCGCCGACAATGGCGACACGCTCGTTGATAATGGTGGCCAAATGCTTGCAAAATCTCGCTAATCTCATTGAGTTTGGCGGCAAGGTGTGTATGGGTGTGGTGGGTAATCTGAAAATGTATGCTAATATGTGCTTTAATTCTTGTAGGAGCAATACATGGAGGTGGTCAATCCGTTTATATTGAAGAATAAGGAACGCATGATTGTTTTTCTCGATCAATTATCACTCGTCACGGATCCAAATCCGCCGCCAGGCATGTTTAGCGAACAGAATTCCAATCATACGGTGCAGGATACAGGTGGGTAGAGTGCAATGTGAGGTGTATGGGAAAATTTAATGTTCTTTTTGGGTTTTCAATTATTAATTTTTTACTTATCAAACATTTTCCACTTTCCCTCCCCCATAAAGGTCGCGAACTGGCCACACTGCATCACATTTGCGTCTCTTACTTGTCCGAATTGCAAGGTCTCTCGAATATACTTTCCATTAAGAAATTGGTCACTGTCACCGATATGCTGACAAAGCATAAATTGAAATATCGTGAAAAAATTAGCTAAGATGATGAGTGTGTTTACGATGTCACCTGGAGTGAAACAGCCAAATAGTAGCAACAGAACAACAACTACAACAACAGCAGCAACAACAGTCACATTTAACCAAACAACGCAGCATTTTGAAGGGCGTTGAGTACATCTAGCCAATTAATGAAAGAAAGAAACACCAAAATAAAATAAGTAAGCAACAACAACAAGCATTTGTTTGTAGTATAAATAAGTGCAAATGAAGGAAATGAGGAATAAATAAAATATGCATGAAGAAATGTTGAAAATTCCATATAAAGAGATGGAAGTAGGCATTAAAAACAAATCTAAATAAAGAAATGGAAAACGAAAAATATGCTGCCTAGAGGATGAAACGCGTAAATGAAACGAAACGCGATTTACAAACATACATTTTTAGCTGTTAAAACCATTCAACGAAACAGCCAGCCCAATGGGAAGTATTTAAGAATTTTTGTGGCATTTCATTATAAGCGCATTTTTATTTGCGGTTTTGCAGGCTGCTGCGCTACATAAACATACATACATACAAACATATATGCTTAGCTGTGTAATTTGAATTGTTCGAAGCTGTAATAGGGCATATTAAAGTCGAGTTATGCCACAGTAGTCAGTTAACTAGTTTGTTTATTTCAATTTTTTTTTTGTTTTTGTAAATTTTATTTCAATTTTTGTATATTTCCTGAAAACAAAAATATTGTAAATTGGAATTTTGTCACAAAGAATTTGTTGTGCACATACAATTGTATTTATTTACTTTGCGTTTTATGTGAAAAAACTCCTCTCCCTCTTTCGCTCTCTCGCTCTCTACCACTATATGCTTATGTATGTATATTGTAAAATCTATGTTTGTTAAAAAAAAAAAAAAAATTATAGCTTTCCACTCGATTTTTCTTTCACATGCACAAATGCTGCTTTAATGCATTATACATACATACATACATACACATTTTATATTTAGTTTGTTGGCATTTAGCTTTGCGCTCTTTAATTTTGTATTTTTATTTCTAAGAAATGTGCAAACAAACAAAAAAATTCCTTTTATTGTAGTCTATAAGGCTGTAAATGTACGTACATACATATATCGTGTGCAGGTTTTGCTTTTAATAAATATGAATACAAATATATATATACATATATTTTAAACTGAAAGCGTTTTTTATGAGTTTTTTTTTTTCATTATTATAATTTTTATTTATTTATTTATTTTATATTTTTATAAAAGTAATTTATGTTTAATTAATATTTGTTTTTATAAAAGAAAATCGAAGATTAATATCTGTGTAATTTTTAGTCTTTTAAATTGTTTTTAATCAAATTCTATGTAAATTTTTCCTTTTTTAAATACGAAATACAGTTTAAAAAACTATTTATTTAATTATTAAGTTTTATTGAATTATTTTACTTGGAAATATGCATTTTAGCTTTTTTCACTAAATTGGCTTTGTTCATTATTAATTTTTATATATTTCTATACATTTTTTTGCAGTCAATAAGCATTTTTAAAATTATTGTTTATTATAACTTTTCAGTTTATTATTTATTTTCAGTAAAATAGAATTTATTTTATTATTTTTTATATTATTTTCTTAAATAAAAAGTAAATTTTTATTATATTTTCCGGAAAAATAATTTTTTTTAAATAAAATAAAAAAAATTTAATTCTATTTTTCGGAAAAATATTTTTTTTTTATTTCTTAAATAACAAATAAATTTGTATTCTATTTTTCGAAAAAATAATTTTTTTTACTATTTTCTTTGATAAAAAATAAATTTTTATTCTATTTTCCGGAGATATCTTTTTTTTTCTTAAATAAAAAATACATTTTTAATTTATTTTTAGGAAAAATATTTTTTTATTATGTCCTAAATAACAAATAAATTTTTATTCTATTTTTCGGAAAAATTATTTTTTTTTCGGAAAAATATTTTTTTTTATTATTTTCTTAAATACAAAATAAATTTGTATTCTAATTTTCGGAAATTTTTTTTTCGGAAACGTATTTTTTATCATTTTCTTAAATACAAAATAAATTTGTATTCTATTTTTCGGAAAAATAATTTTTTTTACTATTTTCTTAGATAAAAAACAAATTTTTATTCAATTTTCCGGAGAAATCTTTTTTTTCTTAAATAAAAAATACATTTTTAATTTATTTTTCGGGAAAATATTTTTTTATTATTATTTTCTTAAATAAAAAATAAAATTTTATTCTATTTTTCGGAGAAATAATTTTTATTATTATTATCTTAAATAAAAAATAAATCTTTATTATATGTTTCGGAGAAATAATTTTTTTTTATTATTTTCTTACATGAAAAATAAATTTTTATTCTATTTTCTATTATTCTAAAAATAATTTTTTTTCTTAAGTAAAACATATATTTTAAATTTATTGTTGGAAAAAAATTTTTTTTTCTTAAATAAAAAATACATTTTTTTATATTTTTCTGAGAAATAATTTTTTTTTATTAATTTCTTAAACAAAAAATAAATTTTTATTCTATTTTTCGAAGAAATACATTTTTTATTGTTTTTTTTCGGTAAAATTAATTTTTATTATTATTAATATTAAAACAATTGATTAATATTTGTAGCCTTTGAAATTGTTTTTAAATATTTTAAGTGTATTTTTTTTTACTATTTTTTTTTAATATAAAATAATAAATAATAAATATAAAATATAATTTATTACAAATTTATGTTCAAATACAACTGTGTAAATAATATGATTCTGCTATTGTTATTTAAGTTTTAAATATTTTTTTATGTTTGATATCTTTTATAATATAATATTTAAATATTTTAATTAATTTTTTCTAATCTTTTTTATATTTCTTATTATATTTATTTCATTATTATTTTTGTAATTTCTTATTTTTGATTTTAATTATTATTAAATTTTATTTTATTTTTGATTGTTTTTCTAATTTTTTATTTTTATATATTTTTTATGTTAAAAAAAATATTTTTTTTTAAATATATTTTCCATTTTTAGCATTCTGTTTTCTAAGGCTTCCTTATACAAATACTCATGAATCTATAAATCTTATATGTATGTATTGTAATTATATTCTTGAACATATACATACATAAACACATATTAAAAGTCTTCTTTTGTAATTATAAACACACATAGATATATGCATATATATATATATATATATATATATATAAATACATTAAACTCAAATAATCGACTACAAAAAAAATTAATAAAATAGTGTTAGTAAAAGAAAAAAAGAAAAGAAAAAGAAAAACAAAAAAATATTAAACTATTTAGCTTTAAACATTTTCAATTAAATATAAATAATATTAAATAAATATGTTATCAAATTAAAAACAAATTAAAAAAATCACGATTGCGTTATAAAAATAGCAAAAAAATGCAGTATAAACATATATAAAGCAGTAACTAAATTAATATCCTAGTCGAACATACATAAAATACCAATATACAAGTACATACAGACAGACATACATACATTAATACTGCATATTTAACATTGTAAAGCATTTATTAGCGCAAATGTAAGCATAACATAAATAAAATGTAGATTTTTTAAGCTAAAAAAAAAGTAAAAAAGGAAGTAAAAATAAATGCAGCGAAAATATTGGAATTGCATCTGGATTTGCAAATGTACATGTGAAATGTGAAGAAAATATTTCTAAGACGTTTATGTAACTCAATATTTTTTTTTTGTATTTTTAAATAAATATATATACATTTTTTGTAAACTGAAATAAAAATAATAAAATTTATTTATATTCAATTTAGTCTTTTTATTTTTTGCTTGGTATTATTTTATTATTATTATTTGGCTGAAAAGCGCTTCAGCGGTTACAAAGCGCCAATTATGTTATATATATTATTTTTATTAATTTATTTATTAGAATTTTGAAATTTTCCCATTTATTGAAGCTAATTTATTTTATTTTATTTTTTTCCACTTTTTTTTGTCTACTTTTTTTTATTAATTTTTGTTTTTTTAACTTTTAATAAAATATAAAATAAAATAAAACTTTTATAAATTTAATTTTGACTTAATTTTTTTTCTTCGTTACTTAATTTATTTCAATTTGCTCATTTTCTGTTTTATTTATTTATTATATTTTTTCTTTTATAATATTTTTTAATTTTATTTCATATATTTTTTAATCTTTATTTTTTTTTTTAGTTTTTGTTTTCTTTTTTTTTTCTTTTTTAGTTTTATTTATTTGTTATATTTCTTACTTTTAATTAATTATTTATTTATTTTATATATTTTTTAAATTTAATTTTACTTTTTTATAAACTTTTTATAAAATTTTTTAATTTTATTTTCTTGGGTTTTATTTGTTTATTCTTTTGTTTGATTTATATTTCATTTAACTTTTTATTTTTGAAATAAATTTTTTGATTTTGTTTTTTAACATATATTTAAAAAAAACATTTTTTTTGAATATACACAATTTCAATTTTTTATTTTTGCCATATTTTTTTGATTTTATTTAATTTTTAATTTTAATTTTTACTTTTTGCTTATTTTTTAAATTTTAATATAAATTTTTTTATTCTATTGTTTATTTTTTTTTTTTGACTTGTTTTTCATTTAATTTTTTTTGTTTCATGTTTTTCAACCTTTTTTTTTTAATTTATTTATTTTTTATTTTATACAATTTTGATTTTTATTTTGTCATATTT
Source organism: Neoceratitis asiatica (assembly GCA_030068015.2). Classification (NCBI taxonomy): domain Eukaryota; kingdom Metazoa; phylum Arthropoda; class Insecta; order Diptera; family Tephritidae; genus Neoceratitis; species Neoceratitis asiatica. The sequence goes on along the minus strand of CM061525.1, from coordinate 94,663,269 downwards.
TGTGCAATATTTTTTTGATTTATTCAATTTTAATTTTTTTAATTTTTTTAATTTTATTTATTTTTTTCTTTTGTTTGACTTGTATTTCATTTAACTTTTAATGTTTTAAATTTATTTTTTTTTTAACTTTTCATTTAATTTTTTAATTTCTATCTATTTTTTGATTTTAATTTATTTTTTGGTTTTATACATTTTTTTATTTTTGTCATACTTTATCTAAAATTTTTCTTTGATTTTATTCAATTTTTATTTTTACTTTTTTACTTAATTTTAATTTTTTTATTTTATTTTTTATTCCATTTTTTATTTCTTTGTTTTTTGTTTGACTTGTATTTCCATATATTTTCTTTTTTAATTTTTTTCAATTTTTTTTTTATTTTATGAATTTTTAAAATTTTTGTTTGTTTTTTAATTCTTTATTTACATAAATTTTTTATTTTCTTATTATCTTACATTCTTATTTATTTTTTACTTTTTTATTATTTTGTTTATTGTTTTACCATATTTTAATATAATTTTTTATATATTTTTTTGGAATTTTTTTAATGTTATTTCATTTTATTTTTTACTTTATTTTATTTCTATTAATTATTTTTTTTTTGTCATATTTTTTATTATAAAAAATTAGTTGTTTACCTAGCCTTTTTTATATATTTAATTTTATTTATTCTTTTTTAACATACATATGTTTTTATATACATATGTGTTTTATATTTTTTTTATACTTTTTATTGTATCTTATATATTTTTTCTCTTCATCATAATAACTAAAAAAAAAAAAAACAAATTAAAAATACATTTTTTTCTTCACATGCCATACACACATATATAAATATAAATAAGAGTTAATAGTGAATAGTAAAAGTACCGTTTTTTCTTTGAAATATGCAATAAATAAGTATGTAGCTTAGATTTTTTGATGCCTTAGCGCATTTTACAAAACCAATAACAAAATATATTTATAAGCAAAAAAATATAAATTTTGAATAGCAAAATTATAAATATATATAAAAATTAAATGTATTGTATTTGAAAAGTCAAAACTAACACCAATAAGCAGCAACGGAATTAATAAAATGAATATATTGTAGATAAAAACGTATTTATAGTACATAAATGCGTGCATACATACACACTTTCTCATATATAAGAATTATTAAATAAATATATTTACATTTGTATAGTGAACAACTTTTTAGAGTCAAGAAAAATTAAAATGCCAAATTTTCGGTTTTAACTCAAACAAATTTAAGAATGATTTTTTTTGCTTCAAAATTTGAAATTAATTTATTTAATTTTTTTAAACTCATTTTATTTAAATAAATAAATTTAAATTTTTTATATATTTTTTATTGTTATTTTTATTATTAATTTTTTCTTATTATTTGTTTAAATATATTTCTTTCTATTTTTTTATTTTCTTTATAATTTTTATTTTGTTTATATATTTTGAATTTTTTTTCTTGTATTTTCTTATATATTATTATTTTTTTATATTGTTTAATTATTTGTTTTATTCTCTATTTAATGAAATCTTTTCATTTTAAATTTTTCTTTTATTTTTTTGATATTATTTTTACCTAATTTTTTTTCATCAAATTCGATTTAACTATCAAAGTTTGATTTTCCTCTACGCATAAATAACAGCTAACATTGGCATCAACCCTAACCTAAAATAAACCTTAGCATACTGCTGCTGCCAATAATGAAAAAAGAGCTGGAAAAAATGTTTGCAATAAAAAATATCAATAATAAATATTGAAATCAAACAAACCATACATAACTACATACATCAAACATCCATATAAAACAAAATTGCTCTGCTCCTAAAAGTCCTAAAGAAAACTTTTGTATTCATGTGTAAGCATATAAACCTTGCATAAATATAAAAATAGAAAAGAAAAAAGGGGAAAAAAAGGTTTAAAAAAAAACTAAAAAACTAAATAAATTTAAAAAATGTAATTGTATTTGCAAAATTTATACATACCCATGCACATACATATCTATTAGTATGTGAAAACATTTGGAAATGAGAAAAACAAATACGTTTATAGCAGAAAAAATGTAATACAAATAAATAAAACAAAATAAAAAAATGTGATTTTATTAAATTTTTCTTTGGGAATATCTTTATTGCAATTTTTGTCTTTCTTTTTATTAGCTTTTTGTGGATGCGACTTAAATACGGTGTTCATTTGTCTGCTTCAGCTTCCTTCTTTTCTAGTTAGCCTTAAGATATGCTACATTTTTTGCAATAGAAACAGCGAACTGTTGGTTACTCATACGCAATGGTGCTGTTATGACAGTTTCATTGACACTGGAGAAAAATTGCTAAGCAATCATTTGCTTAGCTACGAGAAGTGGAGCAGCAGAAACATAAAATCGTAGGAAATAAAAAAATTAAATTATTTCAAACAAAAAAATAATAAAAAAAATACCTTAAAATGCATAGTAGAAGTGGTATATTTACCGGAAACGCAACACCATAATGCATACGATAGAAAATACATCATAGAAATTGCATAACTATATAGAAAATGGGACTCAAAAATCGGAATAGCGGCAATGAGAAACCCTGTAACGTAAAGGGAATATCTAAAACAGTGTACCCGCAATAGAATACCATAATCAAGACAACAGCAATGGTAAATTGGTGTGAAAATGGTGTGTAAAATGCCGAAAGCACAGTAATTTCAGCTACTTCTGTCTCTTAGACTCTCTGCCACATAGACAGTCACAAATCGCTTCAGCGGTTATTAAGTGTCATTTATATAAATTTGTGTATGTACATATATGTATGCTACGCAAACAACTTACCTGCTGATTAAATCATTAACACTATCTTTTTACGATTTTTACTTAAATATTTTTATTTTTATTTTGCACTAAATTGCATAATTTGTTGTTGTTTTTTTATGGTTAATTTAAGTTATTTTTATCCTACATACATACATATTAAACTTTCAGGTGTTGTTAATTGTTTGTTGCATTCATGTATGCATATGCATGTTTTCTGTTTGTTTTTAAAATAATTTTATAATTACTTTTAGCTGCAAGTCCATATTTTTCCTTTGGTTTTCTACTTTGTTTTTGTGTATTTTCACATCATTTCGTGTTAGCTGCTTTCTTCGTGTACTTATAAAATATTTTTGAAACTTAAAATTTTATATTTTAAAATTTTTATGGCCTGTGAAGGTTTTTCTTTTTTCTATCTTCTTTCTTCTTCTTCTATTAACACTTGTGTAATTTTTCAGCCTCGACAAACAAGTCTGCCCAAAAAAGTTTTTCCATTTAAAATTTTTTATTTGAAATCAATTTGTACCGAATATATGTAAATTGTTGATTTTTCTATTTATATTAAGTGTGTACAATATAAATTTATATCACTTTACCTCTTTAATTGAATTGAGTTTTATTTAAGTTTGCTTTTTTTGAATTTAATTTATTATTTTTAATTTTTTTTCCGTTACTTCATTTTACTTAATTTTCTTGTTTTTTTATATCCTTTTTATTTTTTATATTTTTTTATTACATTTTTTATACTTGTCTTATTTTTAAATTAGCATTTAATTTTTCATGTTTTTTTTTTTAATTTTTAATTAAATTAGTTATTTTATTTCATTTTATTATATTTTTAATAATTTTTAATTTTTTGTTTGTTTTAGTTTCCTTAATTTTATTTATGATTATTCAACTTAATTTTGAAATTTTTTTTAAATTTAATTTATTTAAAATTTTTTTCTTTGTTTATTTTGTATCCTTTAATTTAATTTAATTTATTTGAATGTTTTTCTACCTATAATTAAGTTTTGAATTATTTTTGCTTTTATTTTAGTTTTATTTTCGTTAATTTTATTAATAAATTATTATTGAACTTCACTTTGAAATTTTATTTAATTGGATTTAATGTTTTTCATTTAATATTAAATAATTTAATTTTACTTTATTTTTATTTAAATTTAATTTTTAATTTCATTTTACTTAATTTAATTTATAATTGAATTATTTTCATTTTTTTTACTTTTAAATTAGTTTTATTTTATTTTTATTTATTATGTAATTTAATAGATTTGATTTCATTTTGAAATTTAATTTGATTTAATTTAAATTTAAATTTTAAAATTTTTTTTGTATTATTTAATTTTATTATATTTTTTATTTAAATTTAATTTAATCTTAATTTATTTTTATTTATTGTTTAGTTTTATTTCATTTCACATTATTTATTTGATTAGATTTATTTTTTAAATTTAATTTAATTTTTATTTTAATTTTAATTAAATTTTTATAGCATTTTTTTTTTGTATTATTATATTTAATTTATTTCAGTTTTTAATTTTTATTTATTTTTTAGTTGCATTTTATTTTATAATAACTTTTTGATTAATTTTAATTTTTAAATTTAATGCGGTTTTTGTTATAATTTATTTGATTTCATTTAATTTAGTTACTTTTTTATATTTTAATTCAATGAATTTTTTTCGCTTTTTTATTTTGATAAAATTAAAAAACTACAATTTTTATTTTAATATAATGTTTATTTTATTTTATTTTATTTTATTTTAATTTTAATTTTGATAAAATTGAAAAACTTTAATTTTTATTTTTATTTAATATTTTATTGTATTTTAAAATTTTTTTTTTATTAATTTTATTTTAATATAAATAAAAATTATTTTATATATATTTTTTTTCTTTAATTAATATTTTTTTAAATTTTGTTTTATTTTATTTTTTTATACTAATTTAATATGTTTTTATTATTTTGTTTATTTTGTTTGTTTTTTTTATATATTTTTTATATTTTTTTTATTTATTTTTTTTTTTTTGCTTGGAAGTAGTGTGTATTTTTGAAATTTAATTTTTTTGAAAATATTATTATTCTTAATTTAAATTATTATTTGCTACTGCTAATCATACAAAAACATCGAAATAAAGGAACACACGATTTTTTCTCTTCAAAATTTAAATTCTGTGTTAAAAGTGACTCTTTTATTATTTCGTTTTAATATTTTTAAAATATGTATGTAATAATGTATATATAAGAATATGTTTCTATGTAAATATACATATATAGTATATTGCACTAAACAGACAAATACAAACATTAAGTTAAAAACACATGAAATAGTTTAAGAGTTAAAAATACAATTTTCCGATATTGAAAAAAAATTTACAAATAACAAAAACAAGTGTTGCAATAACAATTAATGCAAGTGAAAGAATCTAAAAACGTTGAAAATGTATATAAGAATTATTGTTTGAAAGCATACACGCAATCACATATACATTAAGATTTTCCAAGTAATTTCTTTTCATAATTACAACTAATAAATTCTTAATTTTTAATATTTTAAATATATAAAATATTTATTTAAAATTTTTTATTACCCTTATACAGCGAGTTTTACGCAAACTAATGTTTATGTATAATTTTTTATATAAAAAAAAAACTAAACATAAAAACCCACAAACTTATTTTTTACACCATAATAAATTAAATTTATATATATTTTAGCTAAATGTATATACATATATATGAAAAATTATTATTTTAAAAGGCTTAAAAATTAATTTTTCCACATTTCTTTACTTCAATTTATTAATTATATTCAATTAAAAAAATATAATATACATAAATATGCATTTATTTTTGTATCACAGGGGAAATCTTTCGCTTATAACTTTTGAAATAAACAGAAAAATTTTTTTAATTTAAAAATTTAAAAATTCACCATTTTTTGCGTACTTTTTGTGTAAAAAAAGGTAGAACAGCGTAATTAAAGAAACAATAAAATTAAAATGCTGGTTAGGTGGACAGGGAAATGGTTTGCTATATTGCTAATAATTTTTTTATTTTGTTTTAGAATTTTCTTTTTCCTTTTATTTGCTTAAATGCGCTTTAATGAGCCAAACTTTGTTGAAATTTTTTCCATATGCATTATTTTAAACAAAATTGCTTGCATATGAGTTTTGGTTTTTATAGTTAATAATTTTGAATAACGCGCGCCGTGCACTGGGCAGCCGTAAAACAGCTGCTTATGACGGCCGAAAGACGTTTTCAACATTGCACCATGTCCCAGCTTGAATTTCTTTATTCCATTTTTTGATGATAAAAGTTTTTATTTACTTTGATTTTTTTTTGTTTTACTCTTAATTTTGTTTTTAAATGCTTTTATCGTTTAAATAATAAATATTTTTTACTTTCTTTTTTGATGCTAGCGTATATTCGTTTTTATAAATTTTTATTTTTAATTTAATTTTTTGCATTTCGTGGAGCAGCGCTGCAGTAGTTTATTTGTTTATTAATTTTATTTTTAATCACTTTCATGAATGCGCCAAAAAAAATTGAGTGAAAAAATCCAACAAATAAAAAAAATTATTTCGTACATTTTTTTTCGGGTTTCATAACTACATAATGTTGATTTTAAAATGCATAAAATGTCAAATGTGTGAAATTTTGCTTCTTCTCCGCTTACGGTTCTTAGCTTCAATTAGTTTCGTCCATTTACATACCTTTGGCACCTGTGAACACGACTACAATACCAAAAATACATACAATATAATACTTTAACCGTTAATAGGAACCATAAAAACAAATATTGACTTGAGCACACACAGCCATATGCATAGAAATTATTTAGGAATATGTTAAATATTGAAAAAACAACGTAGTTTGGCAAAATATGCATTTTAAAATGAAAATAGGAGTTTTCACTATTTTTCCTAAATTCTATTTATGTGTTAATCTTTTTTTTAAATAATTTGAATTATTTATTTTATTTTTATTTTTATTTTTTGTATATCTGCTTAAAATCACACAAATTTCTACTTCTTCTTTTTCTTCTCATTATTAAAAGTAAAAACACTGCTGCGCTTTGCTCACTACACACTTGATGCTTTTCAGCTGCTGCTCCTACTTCTTCTTCTTCTCTTCTTTGTATTTATCTTAATTGTTGTATTTTTCTTTCAAAAATTTATTTCATTCACTTAATTATAATTATTTTTAATTATAATAGTATTTTTACGGCTTAACTTACATATATATTGTGTAACATTGTATATATGTATGTATGTATTAGGTATTTATGTGAAAATATTTCAACTTATTTCAACTTATTTCTTAACTATTTGCTTCTTTAGTAATTATTGTAATATAAATTAAATTTAAAAACTATAAATTCAGTCACTACCATCGCTTTGATTTTCATAAGCTGAGCTTCTGTCATGGATTAGCATTGAGAGTGTTTCTAGGCTGCGACGCACCTGGAAAAGAGAAGAAGGGAGCGTGTCAGTAATATAAAGGCTATATAAAGCGTTTATAATTTATTTTACAATAAGATAAATTGAATTAAATACTTTTATACGTATGTATACTTTACGCTACACAAACGTGAATGTATTTTTTCCCACATGTTTTTTTTTAACCTTAAAATTCAGTAAAACAAAACGGACAGCTTTCCTGCTGCAATGACTTGCAACAAATATGTTCACATGTACATATGCTGGGTAAAGCCATTCAAAATCATGCGCTTAATTTACCGTTATTAATTTTAACATAAATTAGGAAATTTGTAAATTTCACAAAAACTTTCCCCCGTTCAAATGCAATTGTTGAACGGACAATTAATTTAACGGCGATGGAAAATACGTCACCATAACAGCTGACTATAATCGATAACATATGACTTTCGAGTATGTGCTATAATTTCCTGAAATTTTTTTTTTTTTGCTTGCGTGTGTTTATTTTGAATATTGAGGCAGCTTATCGATATTTATTTTTACTGCTGATAAGCAAGTGCTAAATTTTCCAAAAATAAAAAAATAAAATATAAAAAAAGTCGGTTAATTACTAGCGCGAACACCTGGTGTGGAAGCGTTTGCGATCAGATGGTGGCCACCGAAAATGCCAAAAATACTATAAAAAAATACGTATTTGTAGATATGAAAATATGTAATAAGTAGTCGAAATTTTAACGATTATTCATTGCTAGACAATTGATTATTTGCGACTTATTATGTACTAATACAACTACTTCGAAGGAAATTAATAGTTTTTACGAGGAACTATGCATTTGCATACATCTAATCTGTTTTTTTTCTAATTTCGTTTTTTGTCTTGCACAGCAAATCTGAATTTCTATTAAGCACCTCAAATAATAACAAGCGACAGCAACAGTTACATAGCCAATGGCTAGATGCATCTCTGTGCCTCATGTAAATCCAATGGCAGTCAAACAATTTTAATGCATCAATGTTACCCTGTATCAGAGAACTAACTGTCAGTGCTCGCGTAAAAATTAAAGAAATAAAAAGAAAAAAATTGCGCTTGTTCCTAAATACATTTCTACAAAAAGGTGAATAAAAACCTAATTTACCTTGGCAATTTGTTCCAAATTGTGTGTAAGTATATCCTGAGCTTCTTCAGTACTTTTTGCTTGCAGCTCCTTTTGCCAACGCAAAGCTTCTGCAAATATATCATCATCCGTGCCGGTGCGCTGCTGAAAAAAAACCACGAAAAAAAGTTCACAAATTGCACACATACATACATACGTACATATGTACATTCCACATATTCATCACGTGTTCACTCACCCAATTGAACTCGTTCAACGTGCGATATGCGCTCGTTTTCGCTTCAATATCTAATATTCGATAAAGCAGAAAAACGGAGAATAATGCCAATACCATAGTGAGCAGCACACCCAAGTAGACCACATGTAATTCCGTGGGGAATTTCAAGCGTAGCAGCGCTTTCTGTGCTAGCGTCTTAAAGCTATTCATCGCAGCGTGTGCTGCTGATTTAGGTGTACTGCTCGCCAACACTATAGTTGGCAACGAGGAAGATGTTGACGGTGTGGGCGATGATGAAGCGGAGGTATTCGTGCCGGCCACAATCAATGCAATACCTGTAGGTGGCGCCGCAATACCGTCGGTTGGTCCCTCACCGCCATTGGCAGTTTTGCCGCCGCTATTGGTATTGTAGCGTGCCGAGGGTGGTGCTGATGCGCGTAAATTTGTATTGGCAAAAGCACCGGCTTGTTTGGCATCTGTTGGGATATCTGTAATAAAGTTTTGTTATATTTATTTAATTATTTTTTTTTACACGAAATAACATTTTGCTTGCACACACCGGAATGTCGTTGGTGTTCACTTGCTGCTGCTGTGCCATCGGCAATGCTGATACTGCGTTGTAGGCTTTGAGCAGTCGTTGCTATAGCTGCCACCAATGCTTGCGGTGGACTCTCATTGCCGCTAATCGAACAACTACTATCATCCTCAATAGAGTATTCTTCGGAAATTTCAATATCTGCGGGTGCTTTTGGAAGATTTTCAATGGGTGCGAGTGGCGGGCAGACGCTACACATCAAACGGAAGGCTGACTCACGGCTCATAAAACTACCGAAGACGTGACGTTCATCGGCAGTGGCGACACCCACAGCATTCGGTATGATTTTAGCCAACTTCTCTTTGGAGATTTTCGTCACAGACGATGTGGGTATGACAACCTAGGGTGTATAGATACAAACATATATATAAAGGAGTTTTGATTGAAATCAAGAAGAAGAAGAAGAAGCATATTGTTACTTATCTAACTCACCTTGGTCACATAACCAAACACATTCGAATAGAATGCAAAATGTTGATCTGTTATGTAAAGGTGGCCTTGCAATAATATATCACTAACAAGTGCACAGGAAAAATCTAAAAGTTTTCCAAAATTTATTTTATATATTTTCTGGTACCGCAATTTTTCACTTACAATTGATTAACTTCTCATCTTTGGAGACCTGCGTAAAGTGTCGATGGAATTTTTTCACACGCGAACTGGAGACCTCCTTGCGTTTCTTCTCTTTCTCGGCAGGCACCGCTGTTGTAGCGGCGGCAGCAGCTGTTGCTGCTGCTGTCGATTGCTCATGCTTCGCCGTGGTGTGGCCGCTCCAATTGCTGTTATTGGCACTTTTACGGCTCGCTGGACTGATGCTGCGTATACTCGCTGAAGATTCGCTTGGCGACAATGGGTTGAAAGATCTGCAATGCAGAGAGAGAGAGAGAGAGTGTGTGATAGGCGACCATGAATTATAGTTAGCTGTGGCATAAAGCATTTCGCAAGAGCTACTTAATTACGTAGAAAGTCTTTATAATCAGAAAACGGCTGAGAAATTTAATTTTTTTAATTTTTTGCACCCAAGAATAAAATGCGTGGCTCTACTCAGTGCTGGCGCAGCATACTAATTTTGGTCAGATCTCGCCACATAGTCTTGAACTGTATGCCAAAATTTTAAGGAAATTTTTCCTGTATATTACATATGTACATATATATGCGATATGTAAATAAATTTACGCTAAATGTAAACAAACAAATATTATAACAAAAATGCATATGTGAATATGCCTTGAATATATCATCTGTACATTATTTATGTGCACAAACTGTCAGAATTTGGGCTTAAAGATTTTTATATTATTATTTTCATTTCTGTTTTTTTTTGCAAAAGATCAAACACATTTGTCGCGCCAAAAACTATTTTTTTTTCGCTTTGCTACACACGCAATCGTTGAAGGTAGCATAATTAATGACGTCATAGTTTGCGGTATAACATTTGATTAATATTGTATAGCTAAAAATAAATAAAAAGCCAATGACGACACATATTTGACTATTAATAAATAGTAGATTAAATGAGCGAAAACACCTTGATTTTACGAGATATCAGTTAAACGTATATACATACATATATGCATAGACTCGTTGTTGTTGTATTGTACCCGTATTGGCATGCGTTATAGAGTACACAAATGCATGTAAATCAATTTGTGTTATTTTAATTAAATTTTGGCTCTAATTCAAAATTTTTATATTTTCCCCCTCCTTTCTTTTCATCTCTATGCCAATGCCTTGGTAAGTTTCGCATTAATTTATCAAAAACATCTGTTTCAAATTTGCAATTTAGTTGGTTTTAAGTATTACTGACGTCAAAAAAAAATGTAATTTATTTTAAAAACACATTTCTTTCATTTTTCATCATTAGCAATGCAACATTGCCTTTCAACAGTTTGAAATGCTACAAATGCATGGCACTTGAAACTGTTGCACATGAACTATTTCGCTTCTTTGCATTGTTTTTTTTTTTGCATGCGTACCAAAGTAGGTCATTATAAAAATAAATATTTTTCATAAACTATTTCCGAGCTCAACTACATACATATATGGCGCTGTGTAATATAAATGCAGACACGCAAGTGACACAATAAGCAGTTATTGTAATAAAGAGTGTAAATGAGGGGCGAAAAAACGCTTTCCGTATGTTGCATTCCCACGCTGACAAACGCTGCTTTGTTGCACTATTAATTAGTTTGTATTCAATAAACAAAATGTACTTATAGTAAAATTAAAAAAAAAAATCCCTTGACACGAAGTATTACATACATATATGCATATGATGGCTTTAAACTACAGGTTCTTGGATTTTTTTATATATTTTTTTTTTTTTTTTGAAGAAAACACTTCAACAAATTTTCCCAAACGGCTGTTGGAGTTTTGGAAGAAACTTTATTTAGTTATTTATTTATTATTTATTTAATATTAATATAACACTAAAAATATGCATAAATCGATTAATACTATAATAATAGCGCCCTTTTAGCGCAAGCCACTATCAATGCGCCCTTCATCCGCCAGCTCATTTTTACAGGCGAACGTTACACAGATAATATATATAATGGTAAAATACATTATATAGACTTGTATTTAATTGCGCCATAAATATTGATTAATCAATACAGTTGTTGTTATTTTTTTCTTTTCTTTTTCAACCAATGATAAAATGCAATACATAAATTAAAAGAAATTTGTGCGGCATTATGATCTACCAACCAACAACAGCTGCTGCATTCGCTGCATTCACCACATTCACAGTGACAGCTGTCCAATGAAATGACAATTTGAGCTGCAGCTGCAGTTTGAATGGCACTGCTGACGTTTAAGCGGCCGTTTTGCAGGTTAGCACAAAAGGCAAATAGCAAATTTGTAATATTTTCTGCATTTTAACTAAAAAAAAAAAAGATATACTAACGAAAAAAAGCAAATAATAAATAAAATATATATTATTTAGCGTTTTAAAATGAACTTAGTTTAATATACATATATGCGAAGCAGAGAAATCGATTGATGAAACACCGTGGTAGTGTTTGTGGTGAAATTGAGTAAATAATTGCCAAATGAGATTTCGTTTGAACTCATGCTTAATATTTTCATTTAATAAATATTTTTTTGTAATATATAAAATTGAAAAATTAAATATTTAACTGCGTAGATAATGGTAGTAAAGTGAGTAAAGCAAAGCATAGAGCTGCAGCAGCAGATAAGTAGCGTGTCAAGCGATGTACTTCTAATCAAAATCACGATAACAGCTTGAATGCGCTGTTTATTTTTATTTAAAAAAGGTATTAACAAAAAGAAAAAATTAAATAAATAAACAAACAAAATTGTTGTGTATTATGCAAACGAACTACAAAAAAAAAAAAAAAAAAAAAAAAATTATAAAAATGAAATAAATTTTGCGCTAAGCTTTACTAAGTAAAATTTCACTTCAGACGTTTAAATGTTAATCATATTTCTTTCAAATTTTATTTAACTTAATTTTGGTTTCTAATAAATTGTTTTCGATCAAAATAAATATTAAAAATATAAATATAAATATATTACAAAAATATAATTAAAAAAAATATGTTTCAAAAAAAAAAACTCACTCTCGCGATGCTTCTCGACGAAATTCAACCGTATAAGCATCATAATGCCTCCATTGCTGCTTTTGTGTTTTACGCTTTGAAACCTTATAAATTTCAACTGCAGGTGCCGTTTCCATTTCACTATCGCCTGCAGCACCCTCATTCACATCCGAGAGGTAACTATCGTAAATTAATTTTTCAAATGATCTTAAATCACTTTCACTACGCGGTTGAAAAACACTTTTCGCGCTATAAATTAGATTACTCAAAGTGTCTTTGGCCATAATAATTAATTGAAAATAATATAAAATCCGAAATTTAGCACTTTTTTGTTCAATATTCTTTCTGTTCTCTCCTCTTTCAATACAAATCACACAAACAAACGACGCTTAGTTGTCATTCATTAATCAGCGTTGGATATGTCACTACTGTGAAGCAATTTTTGTTTAACCCTTTTAAATATACAGTGCATATATGTACATACATACATATGTACATTGTCTAATCACTACTAATTGATTATTATTATTGTGTTGTGTGCCATGTGGGAATCACAATGCATGAATCAGCGCGTACGCATTGCTTGAGAATTTTTTCTATTTACGCATGTAAATGCATTTTCTGCAATAGTATGTATGTTTGTATGTATAAAACGAGTATAAACAAGAGTAATTTGCAACTTTACCGCATTCCCGCAACTTCAATACTAAACTAACTGCCGGCTGGCTGTGTATTCTTCAAGTGCCCATCAAACCAAATATTATTTACAACAACAAAATGTACTTATATACAGATGTATGTGTGTGTGTGCTTGTGAATTAACCATTTGTTTTGTCTGTATGTATTTTTATTTAATCACAGGTAAATTGAAAGGTTCCCGGCCTATCATAGTAAAACACATTTTCTTGGCAAAATTTTTTTTTTTTATTCAACACAGTTCCCTTCAAGGGTGAAGCACTGATTATAGCGACCTTCTAGCTTTTCGATACCATTTTTGTAGTACAATTTTTACTTTGCTTCAAAATGTGCCTCAGTTTCGGCGATCCCCTTTGCATTCGACAAAAATTTCTACCCAGCGCGGATTCTTTTGAGATCTGAGAACAGGAATTAGTCGGCGGGGGGCCACATCTGGAGAATACGGTGGTCGCGAAAGCAATTCGAAGCTCAATTCATGGATTTTTGCCATCGATTTCACTGACTTGTGACGCTCGGTGCATTTTCTTGGTGAAACAGTACACTCTTTTTCCGCAACTGCGGCCGCTTTTCGGCGATTTTGTCCTTCAAACGGTTCAATAACGCTATGTAATAGTCGCTGTTGATGGTCCTTTATTTTTTAAGGTAGTCAATTAAAATTATTCCATGCGCATCCCAAAATGCAAACGTCATAACCTTGCCAGCCACCTGTTGCGTTTTTGCACGCTTTGGAGCGTGTTCATCGTGTGCAGTCCACTCGAATGACTCTTGTTTGGGTTTCGGAGTGAAATGATGAAGCTATGTTTCGTCCATTGTCACATATCGGGTTTATTACGCTTGAACAGCTCCAAAAACTGCTCCGAATCAGCAACACGTCGTTGTTTTTAGGCAAAAGTGAACTCTCGCAGCACCCACTTTGCACAGAGCTTCCTCATACCAGAATATTCGTGAATTATATGATGTACACATTCAGTTGATATCTTTAGAGTGCCAGTTTCGTCAGTAAAAACCTCTTTTTTCGGCATCCACTGCGTTCACAGTCTTCGGTGCTCATTTCACCATGTCTAAACTTGCCATACCAATTCGTGATGGTTGATTTTCCTGGGATAGTGTCCGGAAACTCGTTATCAAGCTAAGCATCAGCTGTATTTTTTCCCTTCAAAAAGCAATATTTTATCACGCGGAATTCCTTTTCATCATTTTTTTTTAACAATAATAAAAGTTGCTTAACTCAAAATGCTATAATTCGTACACAAGAAATCCGACAGCTGTCAAAATAATTAATACGAGTTTTTTGAAGGTTAGGACTAACTGAAAATCATATGGATTTAATTCTAGTAGCGCCATCTATGTGTCAGGTCGGATACTTTGCAATTGACCTGTTTTTTTTTTAATGACAAGTTGCTCTGTACACCTGCAATAGCAACTACTGTTATTCGTGTATGTACACATGTATGTATGTTTGCTTTGTCGTTATCAGACTTCAGCATTTATCAGCGAGCGGAAAAACAAACATCGAGAGGCGAGATTTAGTCGAGTTGAGGGAAAGATGGTTGGTAAAGAGGGATGTTCGAGTGCAGTTTTCTGAGTTGAAGTGGATTAATTTAAAGGACCGAGTTTTTAAATTTAAAGCTTGCCCTTGCCCTCAATAAAATATAAATAATAAAAAATTAACTATTTGATAAATCCGAATCGAAATTGGAAATTGAAAACAACCGGAAACGCGTAATCGAGTTCTATAATACCAATGAATTTAATTTATCGGAATTTCGTGTATTGTATTTCGATTTATTAGAAAATCCCATTTTCCATTCTATTCTTTTTATTCCCCTCGCAGAAAACGAACTTTTTCGACGGGTTCGGTCCGAAGGGAAAGGGAAAAGGTGGTAAGTGTCGAGCAGGAACTCATTGCACGCAGGACATACGTTGAAGTATGTCGGGGTCAAGTCTGGATAAGTAGGGCAGCATCCAGACCTTAGTTGTGCCAGTATTACTCAGTCTCGCGAGGAAGTTCCAGCTTTTCTTCTGCAATGGGTGATGGTTAGATCCCGAACTAGTCATTGCCCGAGTTGAGTACTCTCTGTGAATGACATTTCTGTTATGTGGTGCTGAATGGAGTCCCCATTAGGTGAAGTGTCCCCTTTCTGACTGGGTTGTGATTCGACTTCCAGTAGTTGTTTACAAGAATGGTAGCATCCCGGCAGAAGTTGGTTACACAACAAAAAATTAAATATCCTAACCAAACGCCAATATCGGCTGTGCACTTTGCGGTAGCCACGATAGCCCTATTTCTACATGTCGGGTAGATTGAGGAACTTGGTGAAGAATTCTGCTACCGCTGGATTCAGTTATTTTTGCATCTACTGTTGCTCATTCATTCAGTCAGAGCCAATAGATTCACAGGCTTTCGCCTTTTCGATAACGCCCTGGAAATCTAGCGCCTGCTGGTGTTTGACAGCGCTGACTCTTTTAGAATTGCTGTGGTCACACAATATTTTTCTGTTAGATTTTTCTCGCTAATTCCAACAGCAGTCGTAATCACAAAACAAAATTTTATTTTACAAAGTTTTGTATTATTCTTTTGTCAATAACAAACCGTATAGTATCCCACAAATGAAATATATGCGAAATGAAATGCGATTGTAAATAGCGGACGCAGCAGCAACAAAACAATTGAATTTTGACAGTTTGAATAGCATTTACTGTGTTTGAGCGAATTTCTCAGCTGCGATAGGATTGCCATGTGACTTTGTGATGTCGACTCTCAATATAAATCGAAACCGAAAAAAAGTTATGATAATTTCAATATAAATTAAGTTGAATGAATACTAAAATAATTTGAAATTAATAACTAAAATATGTTTAAAAAAAAATTTATTAAATCTTATAAAAAATACCGAACAATTTCCTCATTAAAAAATAAAGTTCCAAATGAAATAAACAAACCTGAAATATTTAATAAAATTCTTTTTTTTTGTAATAACTACATTAAATTTTCGTTTTCACGCACCACTTTTGACAACGAACACATTTCGACTAAAAGTGCCAATCCACTTCGATAACAACAGAGTTTTAGATTTATGTGGAACACTTATCAACAACAACAACAAAAAAAACAGTACTTTTATTTATCATAGCAATGCTGTCAATATGAGCATGTGAGATGATGAAAATCAGCAAAACAGATGGCGGCCTGTCAAAAAGATACTGTTAACGTCTATATACACATAAATAAATGCGTAATTTTTAACAGCGATAATTTGGGAGATAAATAACAGCTGATTGCCTGCAATAATATACTGACTACGTTTTTTTCGAATATGAAAAATGATTTATCAAATTAGAAACAATTAAACGAATTTCAATCCACTTAGGTGGCGCAAGAGAGCCGGTGGAAATTTAAAAAAACATCAACTAGGTGGCGACAAAGTCAAATTTTTTTGTTCCTTTTGATGCTATTTCCTGTTTTGTACTTTAAGTTAGTAAAAATTATGATTTTATCTTACAAAATGATATACATTTGCCCCATATGTATGTGCCATTAATTTAAAACCACATTTAAATTCCGATAAAAATCGTCGTTTCTGATAATGCCGCTTATAAATAAGCAAGTCGTATTGTTTTATGCAAGCGCCGCGCGCAGTGTTAACTATTTGGCATTATGGTCAATAAAATGAAGGTAATAAAATTTAAAAACGATCACAAGGAGCCATAAATGGGACATATTTTACGCATGCTTAACGATTGTGACTTTCAGTAGTACAAAAAAGGCAAAAAACTAATAGTTGAACGAAGTCGCCAACTTCTAGTGATCAAAATAAATCATAATGTTCTCTTTTTTTTTTTAGAAAAGTGCTTAAAGTTTTTAAAATATGACGGAAAATATGAAAATCATGTGTATGTATTTTCCTAATTCGTTTCTATACTCAAATCCTCTATGCTACACTTTTACGTGACTCATTCACTCACACACTCTGGCGGACAGCGGCCCAGAATGCAGCAGTTCTTTGATTTTAGTTAATTCCCTAGCGTTTTCCACATTTTTCCCACATGTGATGACCAATTATCAGACAATTAATTACTTTATTTATTTATTTCAGTTATCGATAATCAAGTATCGAGACTTTTTTATTAACAAAAATAATAATATCGACACTTAACTGATTACACAAATCTTATCATTCAGCTGCGCTTTTATCACTGTCCAAAAAAAAAAAAATCGAAAGATGGTTGCCAAGCCTTTTTGATAAGCTAACGAATCAACTGCAGTTTGTTGTTTTTCTAATACTCGACCAAATTTCCAATTTTTTATCTTGTTTGCCAACTTCCAGCGGTCAGCACGGCACAAGTCTCTAAATATTGGGAGATATATATTTTTTTATTAATGAAAAAAAAATATATATATTGCCATTCTACCGATATTCCAACACATTTTTGTGAGAATAGATTTTGGAAACTGCTATATGTAAGGAAAAAGTTCTGCATATCCAATTATTTAACACATTTTGGAAAAAATAATGGAAATATGCGAAATTTCTATTTAGTGTGGAAATTACGCATTAAAACTGGTGTAAACTCTAACACAATATTTTACAGTGGCTCTAAAGTGCTCAAAGGCTTTTTACAGCGCCTCTGAAATGCTCAAAGACAAACGGCGCTTACGAGTGAGTATAAACATCTCTCGGTTTACATGTGAAATTTAGTCGCATGCTACTTTTATCTTTAACGTCAAAGCAACAAAATTTATCAAAATGTTGCCTTCACTATACATACATACCTGCGATCATCCAAATATTTATTTAATTAACTATAGCGTGGAATGCGGAAAAAAATGATTAAACGCCTACTCACACGTAAAGTTAGAAAGTTTAAATTGTCCTCACTCATTACACACATGCTCGTACATACATATGTACATATATGACTTCTCGACGTAGCGATGCTGCATAGCGACAAGATAAATAACAAATCTCCACCTTCCCACCATAAGAACATAACAACAATATAGTTTTTGTCACTAATTTTTTTATGAAAGAAATCTCAATGCCTCGTCAGTTAATCAAGCACCACTTGTACACTCACTCACACTCTCTCTCTCTGCCTCCCTGTCGAGAGATTATGATGGTGATAAAATTATGCGCTATTTCATAGACAAAGAGGCACTGACAACTATGCTTGTAACTCTCCATAGAGCAATTACTTGTACATACACTTGATGGCTTATCTTAAGTTGGCAATCAAAAGTATTCAAATGTGTAGTTTACTTTTACTGGTGGCGTCATTAATTACTCGGCGAGCTTTTCATTGTGTGTTTAAATTTTTATTGTGGCATCTTCTCTTAACGAACATTTTTTTGTATTCGTATTTTTATTTGATTTTTGAATTTTTCTTTATTTATTTTCCATTTCAATTAATTTTTTTTTTATTAAATTTTACTATTTGTTAACTTTTTATTTTTATTTTGATTTTTTACATTTATTTATTTATCCCTATTGCTTTTTATTAATATTTATTTATTATTTATATATTTTATTTATTATTAATATTTATTATTTATATTAATTAAAATTAATTAAATATTTTTCTTTCAAATGTTGTAGATTGTTTCTTCTTTATTTATTGTTATTTTTCATTATTCGTTTTTTTTTAAATGCACCCTTTTACCTTTTTTTAAATAATTTTTTAATTTATTCTCGCCGCCGGTGATTTATATTTAGTTCAACCTTTGCTACTATTTTTTCATATCGACTTTAGAGTTTTCATTGAAATTTCCTCCTTCTCCTCCTCTTGCTTTATTTATTTGCTATTATAAATTTTTTTTTGCTTCATATGCCATTTACTTCCTGGCGCGCAAGAAATTTTGGCTGCTTTTTGTGCAGTCACATTGGCTTGCTGTCAAATTAAGTGACAATGCACATTTTGCTTCAACCAAACCAGTGCTACTCAAAGTGTTGGCGGTGCAATGTGCTGCGCGTAATTTCTAATTGTCAAACTTTTACTGCAAGCAGAGTTTAAAATTGATTTTATACGAGTATTGGTGCGAATGTGACTCTACCATATGCAGAGAACTTATTGTGACCTCAAAAGCACTCAGCACAAGATTTAATATAGAATTTTGTTAGTAATTTTATTCATTTATTAAAAAAAAAAAAACAGCCGGGCATCTAATGTTTGGCGTTTTCCACCGCGAATTATTCTACTTTATTAGTTAATCATTTACTTACCCTCCTTCGCCGCGACTGTAACGCAAATTTTGTGTTGAACAGTCCGATGATGTCGTCGAATAGGCTGTCGTATAATAATTATCACTTTGATTGGAGCTCTGCCGCTTATGTTTTTGTTCCTTTTGCTGTTGCTGTTGCTTCTGTTGCACTCTGCTCTGTGAGCTATTTAAAGAATTACTGCCGCTGGGTGAAGAAGTCTCTTTTTCGTGCAAATTTAATGTTGTGACACTTTGCGTTTCAGCGTGAGTTTGCAATGGTGCCATGGAAGTAGAATCGTTGGGTGTTGTTGTAGCAAATGTACTGACGCTGTAAGAATGTAACAAAAGAAGAAATGTTTTTTTTTTTGTTATTAATAAAAAGAAATGAAAGTAAGTGCAAGTAGTACAATTATGGCTTTGTATGCATTTTGTAATGTGTGTATTGCGCTTAAAAGTAATATGTGTGCATACATATGTATGTATGTAACGCAGTTGCTATTGATGCAATACAATTTATTGTATATAAAAATTTCACATTTTTTGTGTCACAGCAAATGATAAGCACCATAATTTATAGTATATATTTTTGCATAATAGTGTGTGTGTGTGTGTGGAAAAAAAATTAAATACGTTTTGCACACATAGTATAATTATTGTTTATAATAATTTTTATTGTTGTTGTTATACATGGATGTTTAGCATTATCATTTTCAATTGCTCATTGAACCTTTGCACTGATAATTGACTGTAATAAGCGCAAATTGCTGTAAGAAGTTTGCATATGCCACTACTGTGTGGTGTGGAGTTGTGTTCGTTTGGCAGCGCACCAGTAAGAATTAGCTGGTGGCAGCAAAAAAATTACAATCAGCGAACTTGAGGAAAGTCCTTACATCCCCTTTTGATATGCACGCGTATGTGGGTAAAAAAAAAATAATAATAAAAATGTTCTCTAAAGTAAGATATGTATGTCAATGATGATGAAAATGTTGCCTACTTTCAGGCTGATACAATATTGATATGAAGAATGTCTGTGTTTCTGATAAGAAATCAATAAGGTAGATAAGTCTCAGCTTAAGTTTCAGACAACTTGCATTCTTTACAATATAACACTCATCAACAGTAACTATATATGACAGGTTGTTATCTACATATATTCATATAATCAAAATATTTTTTTTAGAAAAAGAAGTAAGCGACTCAATGAGGCATATATTTAGGCGGTTTATGGGTAGATTTTCATGAACATGCATATGTATACATCGAGCTTTGGAATTTCTTTATTTTTTTGGTTGGAAAATAATAATAAAATTTGCTAGAATTTAAAAAAAATTTAATTTTTTTTTACAAAAATATGTAGTTTTTATTACATTTCTTTTTTACAAAAAAAATGTTTTATAGTCATTTTATTTTTATTTTTTACTAAAAATCTTTTTTTTTTTTCATATTAATAGCTTTTACTAAAACTTGCTTTATAGTTATTTCATTTTTTACAAAATTCGATAATTTTTTCATATAAATTTTTTAATTATGTTTTATAGCATTTTTTTTAATCTAAAAATCTATATTTTTTTTAAATTAATTTTTTTCACTGAAACTTGCTTTATAGTTATTTTATTTTTTTACTAAAATTCAATAATTTTTTCATATAACTTTTTTTTCTAAAAAATTTAAAAAAAATTTTTTTACTAAAATATGAAGTTTTTTTTTCATATCAATTTTTTTTACCAAAGCTTGTTTTATAATTTTATAGTTTTTTTTTTAACCAAAATTCGATATCTTATTTTTGCATAAAAGTCGTCATTAACTAACTACCAACAATCATTTTTTTCACTTTTTTCACATTCTTTAACTTTTAATCTATCCAAAATCTTGTAGGGCCAAGTAAAAACGCCATTTAATGCAAATTAATTTCAATCGAGCTGTAATAATGAAAAAATGTTATTCGTTACACAAACAATCAACTTATAGCTCACTGATAACCTCTAATTTACATACATATATGTGTAGCTGTGTATGTTTGTGTGTTTAATCACAATAAAAAATGCTAAACATTATAATATATACATAAGCACGCATTTGCATGGACATATGTAGGTACATATCAGCAGAATTAACATTAATGAAAAATAGTTGTGAATTATTTATATTTATTAATTTTTATTTTTTTTTGTACTTTTTTCTTATTTTTTATTTTTTATTTATTTTTTATTTGTAAACACGTTTAAGCAGCGCAACGCCTCCTAATAGCAGCCAAATAACAATGAATGACTTTTTGATGGGAGTAACGTAAGTAACGGACAACAACAATGTACGACGAGAGACGCCATTTGAAGGGCAATGTACTAGTCGTTGCTGTCTGCTGGTGCTCTCGTTGATTTATAGTTTAACTACTCGTACGAGTAGTAGTACCGCGAGCAAACTGACAATTGCTTGCTAATATGTGAAATTTTTTATTTCAGCTTAAAATTAATTTGAAAATTACACATGCAATTATATATAATTAGTGGTATGTGAGATTCAGTAAGAAAAAAGAGGTGTGATAAAATTATGATTTTGTTGCCGTCAACTGTCATACTACAAGGTACACAAATGAAATTTATTAAGTCACAGACGAGTGAGTATAGCTAAAAATAATCACTTTTTATTTAAAATTACACAAATGTCTATGACTACATAGCACTTGCATATATGTACATATGTACACATCGCGGGAAGACTTTTACATTAATTATTAACACGTATGCATGCATTTAATGACTTCCTTCGCTTTCGCGTAAAAACGCACACAAAAAAAAAAACAATTTAAATTTTATTTTTCATTTAAAAAAAAGTAAGTGCTCTGCCGCACATCGCTACTTCGCAAGTATATGTATGTGTGTATGTATTTGCTGATTCGCTTGGTTAATTACTTAAGTAGATTATTAAATATGTACTCATATGTATATAATATACATACATACGCGCGTGCTTTTAATTTAAAATCGTGCAGACGCTTTAAATAAGACATTTTCATGTCATATAAATTTAAAAAAATTGCTAACTTTTCATATAAAAGCTAGTCGAGCCTAGCTTGAGAGGGTAAACTGAAAAGGTTCAAATTTCACAGGCCTTGAAGTAAGGTTAGTGACCGCTATGAAACAAATGAAGAATAAAAACTGTTTTTTTTAAGTTACTCCGACAAAATTTTAATGCTGTTTTTGAAAAAAGAACCATGAATACTACAGTTGTGACAGTTTTTGAATTAATTAACTGCATTTTTTCTTAACTCTACGGAATTAGTTAAGAAATAACTAAAAAAGAATGGGAAGAAAAAAAGTTTTGCCAATTTTTAATTATTTAGTATTCATATTTTCTTATTTTTTCGCATATTATTTATAAGAAATCAGACAAAATATGTGAAAGTTAAGTTTATCGTGCTGAAGCTGTGAAAGTTTTTTTTTTTTAATTTGCAAAAAGATATTAAGAGAAGGTTTAATAATAAATTTTATTTCTTTGCATTTTTTTTCTTCTTGAAAAACAGTTTTATTACTCGCTGCAGTTGACGCAATAATCTTATAAAACCGCAAGGTCACAGAAAATGTAAACAAAAATTGCCACGCTTGAAGTACTTATTCTCTTTCAATGCGGAAATGCGATATTTTGTTTATGTATAAAAATACAAATAGCAAATTTAGATTTTAAAAAACTCATTTATGCAGAGTATTTGTGTTTAAAAGCGCATAAATTGGTTGATAAGCGAGCAACAATGATGCTCTTTAATCAAATGCCAACAATGTAGCAACAGTTCACTTCAAACTACGTTTGCTCACATAGCGGCATGGTGTAATCGATATCTCTTAGTAAATCGATATTACCCCGGCTTTTACCACAGCGCCCATTACCTTAATTACAGTTCAAAAGGCAAATAAAGGGGAAAAAAAATTGTGGTTATGTGAGATAATAAGCAGTGAGTTATATGCAATATACTTCAAGTACATATTTACATAAAGTACATACATATATATTGGTATTTACATTAACTAAGGCTGGGTTAGAGAGGCAGAGGCTTGAATATGTGTTTTCTGTTTTTTTTTCGTTTTTGTTTTTTGTGCCTGCTTGTGCTGTCAGTTGTGGGCTGACGCCGAAATCATTATAATATTGAAAGAAAAATAAAAGCAGAAACAAAGTAACGGTTCAATGAATAATGAACACACACACGTTGTTGTTGTTGTGTGGCATACTTTTTTGCAAGTTTAGTTGTTTAGTTTAGTTAAAAGGAATAGAAACAAAAACGCTGGGTATGTTATATACTATTTTTTTTAATAATTCAACATTAGTTCACCTTGCGCCGCCCATAACCTTCGCAGCTGTGCCCATTTCATTTAAATGATAAATGACCATACATGCCGCATACATATGTATGTATGTATACATATAGGGTTTTAAAAGTTTAAAATGTAGTCAAGTAGCCTACAAGAAAGTCTTTTTTTCCCACAAAAAAAATTATTATTTCGGTGTGTGTGTGTGTGTGTAGCATTGTGATGTGCACCTTGAAAATTTATTTGAAATATTTTTCAAACGCCTTGTGGCAGCTGCATAGCATGTGGTCTACTTCATTTTTTTTTGTTATTCGACATTAGTTTCGCTTTGCTGAACTTCGTAGGAACGAACATACGAACATTAGCATATATAGTTCATAGAGCCGTTATGAGAGCGTAAACATTTCTGCTGCAATTTAAGTTAGATGTGCTTGGCCACTAAGCTGTGCGAAAGATATCGATCGATCTAATAATCGATAAATTTTAAGTTGTTTGCCATAGCATTTATGTATATTTTAACACATTTTAACACATTTTAACACATTTTAACACATTCCATAAACAATTTTATTTTCGTTTGGAGCTGAAAAAGAAAAAATATATATAATTTCTCACTACACACAGACCTTTTGTTTAGATTAGTCGATTTATGTATGTATGTATGTGTTTTCACTACATTATTTAATTTATTACAAACTTTTCATACACAACACTATGTCTTGTAAGCGTGTGGCCGAATTAAAGTTTGTATGAAAATGTTTCATTAAAAAAATTAAAAAAAAAACAGGAAATCGAAAAGAAAAAAACTTGAGCATCCAAAATTTCGAATCGTTTAGCGAGACACGAATCACAACAGACGTGCGCAAGAATACAAACTGAACTCAAATAATTTTTGGCAGCTACGCTATAGCCACTAGAAATATTAAGCTAAACAATGCGGCAGAGACAATGGCGAAAATAAAAACGAAATGAACCGCAACGAAAAAAAAAAAAGAAGAAAAAAAAAATAAAGCAATAATAGAAAAGTGCTGTATCTCAAAAAAACTAGCGTAATGAGTAAGGAGTAAAATATAAAATTTAAAAAAACCAATTAAAGGCCGGAGCACAGCATTAAGCGCGAAAACAAGTGGTGGCCAAAGAAGATGAATAGCAAAGCAAAAGCACAAAAAAAAATACCAAAAAAAAAACTAAATAAATAAAAAATAAAAAATTAAATTTAAAAAAATAAGAAGCCAAAAAAAAAACTGAAAAGAAAGAATAAAAAATAAAAAAATATATATAAAAAGAGAGAAAAAATAAACAAAAATATCAACAAAAGAAGCGTGCATGAGAAAAAAACAAATAAAATAAAAATAAGAGTAATAAAAAGAAAAGAAATGTAGATAAGTTAGAATGAAACTACGAAATACGTGTATAAAATATATATGTACATAAGTGTGTAAAAGCAAAATCATGTATGTATGTACACACACGCCTAATTGTAAAGAATAATAGAATAGAATAGAATAATAAGCAAACAAACAGAGCTAAATAACAAAAATAGGCAGGATTTAAGTTGGTGTGCGGCCTGCGGCTAAAGAAAAAAAAATTCAAGCAAAAGAAAAAACTTTTAATTAATGTTTAAAAAAAATTAAGTCGACACGTTGGCGGCCTTAATGCTAACAGCGCTTTTTACTGTGGGGAAGTTCAATAAACCGTTACAAAGCAAATTAAATACATATTTCATATGACGTCTGCACCTACATACATACGTATTTATGTACGTTTGCATGTTCATAACTTGAAAAAATGAAAATTGACTACAATACACAGTCGATTATTTTCAATTAATTTGAGCTGAGTTTTCTGAATTGTAGATAAAAGCTGCATACATACATATGTACATACATATGTATATTGTATACAAAAAAAATCCAGCTTGCAATACAATATGATTAATTTTTTTCCTTGCTTTCGCCACTTTCTGCCACTTATTAATTTTTTTACGCTTATTAATCGAAATTTTTTTTTCCGCCAAGTTGGCGCTTTTAATTATTTTAATGCGCGAAAAATTAGTATCAGCATGCTTGAAATGCGCTTACGGCCATAATATTTTACAACATTTGCGAATATGTATAAAAATATGTATGTACATAAATATATTTCTTTCGATATATAAAACGATATTTTTTTATGCTGTCAAGCAGAAATTTAAGCATTGAACACTTCAGTTGCGCTGGCACGACAAGCAGCAGCAGCAGGCAGCTGTCAAAACTCCTCTGGGAAGAACAACGGTTATTTATGCTAGAAGGCGGCACGTCAATAACAGCGCGGCATACAAGCATACACGTTTTCATTAGCTACAACATTAATTTAATTAATTAGAAGAAGAAAAATCGTTGGCTGCAAAGCACCTAATTCTAAGCTATTACTATTAGCACACAAGCCGGCACAAATTCCGCGTGCTACATATGTACATGCATACGAGTGCTACATGTACTACTGCCCTTAATTTGTAAGCAAAAATATATATTTTATGAGCAGTTGCGGATGCTTTAGTATTGAGAAGTAGCGAGAATTCGCGTTGCCTGTCCGTGAGTCCGTATATATTATACTATACTATATTATATACATATTTATTTGTTTGTAACTTTGAACATTCTATGGTTCGCATGGAAGTAGAACCAAATGCATGGCTGCGAGCATCTGCCAAATGAAAATCGAATTATTCAATTCAACAAATTCCATGTACATACGTACATATATATATAGGTTAATAGCACATACAATATATGTACATTGCCTTTGCATTTGTCATTTTAATTTAACATCATACTTAATTTAAATAAAATTCCCACAACGTAAATTGTCTGTTGACATTTCAGATGTAATTGATTAAATTTCACATTTGTTTACCAACACATTTGACATTATAGCTGACTGACATGCCCTGCCGCCGTTATTCTTAAAGGAAATAGTTTGAGAGCTGCTTGCTGCTTGCAGACAACGCACGTGCTTTGGCTGCTGTCAATTGCATTTATTTCTGTGAATTGTGGAATTTCGCGTAGTATATATAATATGTAAAAACGCATTAATTAAGAGAAGGAAATACATTGTGGTTTTTCACATACATAATTAAAAGCATTTTATACAATATGCAACAAAAGGTAATTGAAATGAACGCCACAATTATCTCATCTAATAATATTTCTTATTTTTGCACTAACCTATCTACACAACAATTGCGCTGTCATGGCGTAAGAAACATTTTAAATATTTTATTAACAAGTTAAATAGCTAGAGTGTGCATCTGTATGTACACAAGTAAGTGTGAAAAAGTTTCCTAGACTCATTTGCGTTCTCAACAGCTGACGTGCAAGCAAATCACCTGCCGCCGGCGGCTTCCATCTCAAAAGCGAATGATGTTAGTCAATGCAATGTTAAAGGTTAGATTTTTGCGCGTGCCGTGGCGTTAGTGGTAAATGCTTTACATGCATACGAGTACATACATACATATGTGTGTATGTAGATACGTAGATATTAGATAAGTAATGTGAAAGAACAGCTGAAAATGCTTAACCTCACGACGTACTCGTACATAGTTGAAGTAAATGAAAAAATTTAAAGATCGATTTGTGCTGATATACATATGTATAATTTAAAAGGTTTAAGGTGAAACTTATATATGTATATGCAAGTGTGTTTACAACGCATCTAAACAGGAAATACCATTTACAGAAAAATTAAAGATCTAAAAAAAATTAAATTTTTGCTTAAAAGAAATGTTAAAAAATAAATAAAAATTATTATCCGCATAAATAAATATTCAAATATATGTACATATGTATATTCGTACTATGTATGTTATGTAATAAAGTATTTAATGGTATGGGGATATTCCCCAACAGCCATAATCTCATTCAATGCTAATTTAATTTATTCTACAGAAATTTTATACATACATACATACATATGTACACACATACATATATTCAATACATGCACAGTAGAAAGCAGCAAACAAGTTTAAGTTGATTGGATAGCAGAATATATAAGTATAGAATATACATCCATATGTATGTATGTTTTAAATACCCTCCAAACAAGGCGAGTACTCCATGCACGCGTGAAATACATATATACTCTACGCGAACAATAGAGTAATCCAAAACCTGTCACAATCCATACAAAAAATATGGTCCAATTAACATTGTGATGTCCTAGACCGCTGGACCGTATAATCCTTCTCTGCATAACACCCGAGTACTCCATGGAGTACCTACAGGGGATTATATTTTGGGAGTATATGCGAAAAAATTACATTCGAACATGCTCTTTAGTTTCGAATAGCATGTTCTATGGTAAAAGTTAGTAAAATATAATATTTTTTATATTAATTTATATTAATATTAAGAGATTATTGTTAATAACTTGTATATAATATCTGTTAGTTTGCGTATTTTCATTGAAATAATAATAAATTCTGCACGTCTTTTGCGTACCAGCAGAGCTGCTCAACAACGAAACGAAACTGCCTCAGTTTCATTTCCACACATTTTCTGTATACGATTATAGGAACTTATTGCGCAATTGTAACTTCGTGTATTGATTGTGATCGGCATAACACGAAGAATGGTCGTGACGCACAAAGTTAGTGTAAACACATGAGTTGGTCCAAAATTTGCCACAAAGGAGTATTTTTGTAGGTACTTCAATGGTGCATATGATCCATAAATATTTGCAGTTTATTTCCATACCTACACATGCACATATAGGCAGACATTACGTTAGGTTAGGTTAGGGCTACGAATGGAATGGGGAGCTCCCTATTTTTAAGCATTTGCAGCCCATATGCTCGTACACACACACACACATACACAAGTATATGCACAAATTTATGTACATACATATATTTACTCATATGCATTACACATGTCAGAATGCTCACAAACGAGTTCTTAATTCTTCATTTTTTATTTCTTCAACAAAGAAATTTCACATTCTCCTATTGCCTATATGTGCCAATGGTGGTAGGGGCACAAAAACAAGAAAGTTAAGGTAAAAAAAAATTCTGTCGCTACCTTCTTAACAGCACGCCCCTACGCCGCCGCTGGCACACACTGCCGCCGGCCGCTGGCTGACTTTCATGCGGTATTATGGCTTCCTCACAGCTGCCACGACATGCAGCACCTGAATTGTTGCTGCTGCTGCTGTTGCTGTTGTTGTTGTTGTTATTTGTTGATGTGGCTGCTGCAACGCTTTGCATTAGACACATGAGTGAAGTGTTGTTGGAGTACATTTTTGCTACTAAAAATTTTCTTTATTTTTTTGAGGTTAAATTTCTCCGACGCTCTTTTTTTTTGACAGTTTTTCGCAATTTATTTTCACACTTTTGCGCTTTTGTGTTAAGGCACAGAAGCAAAAAAAAATGTTTTATAAAGGAAATACATATAATTCTTTTTTTTTTTGTATACACAAATTTTATTTCTCTTTACAACGCTGCAGCTGACACAATTTATAGTTTGTTGCTGTTGCGGCGCTTTTCCAACAACGCATAAAGAAAACGTCAGATTATATTATTCATATTTATTTTTGCTGATTTAACTTCTTTCCTTCATATACATACATACAAAAAAAACAATACATATAAGCATGAAATTGTAAATTCACAAAAAATCCATGCGCCCCACAACCGCCGTTACGACACTCGCAAACGTTGAAAGCAAACTGTCAAGCGCATAGAGTTGCATTCGAATTAAGTTCAATAAAACATAAGTAATGGAAGAGGCAGAAAAGTAATACATACAAAAAATAAATAAATAAAAAGTAAGCACATACACAAGAAGTAAGATAAAATCATTTGTATATACATACATACATATGTATGCAGCTAACAAAGAAGCGGCGTTGACTTGCGGTGGTGACTGGCTACGCGCAACGGGCGACGTCAGCGTGGCAAACACACGACTGGGCGGCTGTCTTGTTGGATATTAAGGACACTGCACTCATTGGAAAATTAGTACATAAACACAGATATACTAAACATACATAAGCACGTCAAAAAATAAAAAATAAAAGAAAATAAAACAATAACAAAAATAGTGGGTATCTACATATGCACAAGCAGAGAAAATGTAGAAGAAATTGAGTTGGAGCTGCTGGCAAAACAAAGACGGTTGCTGGCTACTGCAGCGAAACACGCAAAGCTGTTAAGAGAAGACTCAATGCCGTGCCGGCTTAACAAAGCTAAGGAGATGCAGAGTCTAAAATAAATGAAGAAAGTGCACGAAAGAATGGAAAGAAAGAAACAAAATAAGAATAAAGAAAAGGAGAAAAAACCCACAAAAAATATTTTTAAAAAAAATCACAAAAAATATGAAACTTAAAAAATAACCACAAAAATTAATAAAATAAGATAAGAAACGTAAATAGTAAAAAAAGAAGCACAAAAAAAAAGAGGAGAACAATGCCACAAGTCCAACCAACCAACCAATCAACCAACATATCAATGACTCAACTATAACCACAAAACCGGTTAGCAAATGCTGTAGCTGATGAGGTGGTGAATATTAAAGCAATCATTTAACTATTATAAGTAATGTGTTGAATAGCTTAATCAGCTGCATGCATTGGACGGCAAAACAGCTGTGTGTGGAGAGACTTGAGTGCTGAGAGTTCACTGATCAATGCAGCGCCCCGCTCACACACAAATGTACATATGTATGTATGTGAGTGCGAGTGCAGCGCAGTGTCTGTGAAATCATCTACAAATTCTGATAAGTAAAATATACATATATGAATGTAAGTATGCATAAGTATATTTAACGAGCAGTTAAGGAACAACAATAGCGTTTTTTTTGGCATTCGCTGTAGAAGAGCGACTAAACTGTTCGATTACAATCGTTTTATCGATTATTTAGCGCACGTCGCCAAAGAATATGTGTAAAGTCATTTAATTTTGACAGATAAATCTCAGTCATTTCATTTGTGTATGATAACTGTCATTTTGACAGAAGAATTTCAGTAATAAATAAAATTTACAAAGTCTACAAAAGTTGGAAATAAAGTTCAAAAAACGTAAAATAAGATAGTTTCGATAAATTCATGATGAAAACAATTTTTGTACATGCGTACACATACATACAAATGTACACAAACCGCTTCAAAAGGCAAATCGGCCGTCAATGGTATGAATTGCATCAACAGTAAATGTCGTAAAACAGACTTTCTCATACAGAAATTGCTAACATTGAGAAATAACTTGGATATAGAGGATAAAGCATCACATAATTGTTACACATTTTTTATAAATTTTTTCTTGTGGATACGCGCCCGTTATGTTTACATGCTTAACTGACTTATCGATTTTTTTTTTACATCGATAATATTGCAGCAAGTCTCATTGCTAGTTTTTGCATGATATTTTCGTGTATTGAACTCATTAAATCATTTCATCGCAATTTATTACAAGAAATTTGTCAAATTTAAGCAATTTAAATGCGCTTTAGCTATTTATAGCTATTCGAAACATACTTAAAACGAACAAGCGGTAGTTAATAAAAGTTAGCTTTGCTCAAAACTGCTTAGAAGAGCTTGCAAATATTTTAATTGCATTTTCAAATTGCGTGTCATTTTTTTTAAGTTTCATTTTCAATTGTAATGAAAAGTAAAATTCTCAATCATTAATCAACACTTATTAACACAAATGTCGATAAAAATGTAAATATGTGCATATGTAGCTTAACATACATATCTAATTGGAATTTCCTCTTTAATTCTCGCGGCTATCAATAACACTCGCAACTGGGCGGCGAATAGGCTGTTTTGCGTAATACTCTAAAGATAAAATTTTAATTATAGCACATACTAATTACAGGAAACATACAAGTATACGTACATATGTATGTAAGTTTCAATTTCTATTTACATATTAAAATTTATTTATTTTTTTTTTTTTCGCCTTTTTATATTTTTTTTCAGCAAACATCTGTCAATGTTTGATGAATTATATCGCCGCTAGGCACTTTGTTAGCAACAAATGTGAAATGTAAGCACGTGTGAGTATGTAAATACATGAATACATACGAGTATGTATGCAAATTTTTAGCTATTTCTAATATCTGTGCGAAAATATGGCATACATACATACATACATATGAACATATGAACGCTGCTTACGCTATTTTGTTATTTTGTTTAAATAATTTCGTTAACAATAAACATTTCGGCGTTTCACTGTGAGCTTATGTAAATTTAAACAAAACTAAAAACGCTTATAAATATATACAAATGTGCGATGGGTTGTTAATAGACTAGTGAAATGTTAATATTTATATTGAAATTGAGCGAATTTTTGTTTTTGCGAGTAATAATAGAAAATCATGAAATTCAATTTTAATTTTTCGATTGTTTACATTGCGCTCGCGTATATTGTTTTGTTTAATTTATCGCTCACTTCGCATATCGATTAAGCGCCATCGATATCTGAGCACAGTTTAAGAGGTGGCGCAAGAGGCTTTAAGGCTTGTTTACAAGCGAAAAAGCGTAAAATGATGTCATTTAAACTCAATCAATTGCTGATGTAAAACTAGATCAAAACTCATCAATATTACTTTCCAATGCTGTCATTATAAGGTTTAAAGTGCAAAGTGCTTGTTATATGGTGATTTTAACTTTATAAATACGTAAATGCATTTAATTTAATTACGAATATTTTTGCCAATTAAAAATAAAATTAATTTTATTGACAGTTTGCATTTTTTTTATAACAAAAATAATAATTGCGCAATAAAATAATATTTCACATTGCTTTCCATTTCCGTTTTTATGACAGTACAAAACCTTATATTTGCCGCCAGTTACGTCGCTTTTGGTATTAAAATAGCGGAAAGTTTATTTTCACATCACCTATAAGCTAGCAAAATGACAGCTAATTGCACATGCGGCATTATAACTTGCAATTAATAGTATTTGCGTGAAATCTGTAAATTATGGCAAAGAAAATAATGCAAACCGGTTCGTTGAGCAGCTAGTGGTGATACAATAATAATTTATTTATATAATAATAGTGCCATGAAGTAATCCACAATTTCGCCGCGTGAAAAATAAATTTGTTCTACATCGAGCATCACCCTGCATCCGACAAGATGACAGCCGAGTTAAATCGAAATAATTGCGCATTCGCATTCAAACGAAATCCTTATGTTCCATTTTGCTGCATACATTTTTTTCTTTAATATATTTTCAACACTGTTGCTTTTGCTATTTAATTTCATGCACAAACAAGCGATTTCAAACTGCGTTTATGTTATTTTGCTCTAAAGTAAGTACTACATCTACACTTATTTACTTATATTCACTTAGTTGTGACTTTTTAGCAAATATTTGGTTAATAAAGCGATTACCTAGAGTAATCAAGTACCCACTTGAGAGTATAAAATATGAGTTAATTAGTATAATAAAAATCTAAGAAAAAATTCTAGAAAGATATACTGCAAATATAAATATACATATATATTTTTAGACATCAAAACAAAATTGCTTCATAACTACTTTAATGAAAAAATATTTTTTGGGTTTTTTATACCTTCCGTGAATGTGAAATGGTATGCTAACTTCGATTTGAAGTAGGTAAGTGACAGAAGGAAATCAGAATTTATACCGCAATGATCAGAATGGTGAGCTGAGTGGATTTAGCCATGCCCGTCTGTCTGAACGCAAGCTTAGACTCTCAGTTTTTAAGATATTTGAACGAAAATTAGCATGCCTGTGTATTTTTGTAATTTATTGTTATATTGTCACAACCGGCCTGATCGGTCGACTATATTATATAGCTCCCACACAAGCGACATGTTCAGATCTGTGATTTTGGTTCATAAATACTTCAATAAAACACCGAAGAACATGAACTTTGGTATTCTACACACATATATAATGAATTCCACATTAGTATTTTGAAAATCATCGAAATCCCATCACTAGAACATATAGTTTCCGTTATAATCGAATTGTTCAGACATTAGGTTTTGGGTCGAAGAACTGTCAGAAAACCAGCTGACAGCGTGATATTTGGTATTCTGCACACGTAAGTTCAAATAACTATTGATACTGGCCGAGGGCAGCACTTCTTATTTCTTTTTTTTTTATATCATTCCATGCCATTTTATTATATTTCATTTCATTTTATTTTACTTTATTTTACTTCATTTTATCTTACTTTATTTTTTTATTTTTTTTCAATTATTTTATTTTTATTTTATTTTTTTTCGCTTCATTTTATTTTATTTTATTTTTTATTTTTTTTAAATTTTTTTTCATTTTTTTTTCATTTTATTCCTTTTCATTTCATTTCGTTTTATTTTATTTTATTTATTTATTTTTTAATTATTTATTTTTTTAAGTTTATATCATTTTATTTTATTATTAGTCTAAACCCACTGTTACTGTCGATCTTGTGGCATTTTCTTCACTTTATTTTATATTTTTCTGCTCGCGCTGCTTCGAACTCAAGGCACCACTTACTAACTCTAAAAAGCTCTTTTTACTATCATTTGTGTCTACCAGCACGTTTTTATGCAAATAAATACATAAATTATGCACCACAACTCCATTAATATGACTTACCAAGTCGCTGCCAACCCCCTTGCATAGAAGTTTTCCTCTACCCACTTTTCTTGTCCCCCCCAAACACATTGCCTTAAATAAACTTAAACCACCATTTCCTTTCTCATTTCCCTGCAATTTACCTCAAACACTTCCACGTACACACACACACATATGTGAGTGTGTGCATGCATATATTTTTAGCCACTACTTACTCCAACGTCATGTTAACAACACTCACTTCCGCTCTGGCAACCCTAATTGCATGCTGACATGCTTTACTCGATATACAAGTATGTATGTAGATACTCGTAGGTGTGTACGGCATATCGCACATCCCCAACATTTGCCGTGTGATTTTCTTTAGTTTTTAGTTGCAGCACATTTCTAGTGAACAAATAATAATTTTACGTCAACTTAAGTAATTTCGAATACGTGTATATGCATAAATATTGTTGGTGCAAGTGTGTTTGTGTCATATATATATGGTGGCATCTACGGCATGGCATACGTAGTATTGTTGAGGGCGATAGTTTGGGTGCTCAATTGCATAATAGCGCCACACTGCAGTGTGTAAGTAAGTTTGGTTGGAGCTGGGCAGCAAAGCAGTTGTGTGACGACAAACCGGCGGCGACAAAAAGCGTAAAGCAAACGGTAAAAAACGGAAGTGCAACAACATTTTAACTATGTGGGCGTGCAGTGTGCCTTGCTAAGTTGTTTCATGCAGGCGCGTTTATGTATAACCTTAACCTCGACGCAAAGGAGTAATGAAAGAAATGTAATTCGAAACACTAGAAATCACATGTGTGCATGTACTTTCTCCATATATCACTCTTTTTAGTAATTAAGTGGAAAAAAAATAAAAGAAATAAAAAGAAAAAAAAAACCGGCATTTGCTACTGCAATATGCCGCCAAGCGCCCGGCGTTAATGAAGACTGCCCGTTTGACCTCTGACTTGGCAAATTTTTAAGTTCATTCTGCAACATGATATCGCAGTGCTGTGATTTGGAAAAACAGTCAGACAATTAAGTGAACGATTACACAGCGCCACATATAATTACAGCAGAAAACAGCGGCGTAGCGCCTCACTAGATAGCCAAATTGTGAAGGCGCACAGAAGAAGTGAGCGAAAGAGCTGTTTTGCCATTTGCATATTACAAATAATGCCATAAATTGCAAATGAATTGTGGGATTTTCTACTTTCGAAGGTTGAGTATTATCGATTTCATAGTTGGTTTTTTTCATTAGTAATTTTGGCATTTTTTCGAAATGTTTTTGGTTCAATTTTTTGACGGTAGAAGGGAGCAGGAAAGTTACGACTGCTTTCGACGTTTATTAAAAGGTGTTATTGCATAATGGAAATATAAAGCAGTAATAGAACGCATCTTCCTCTATGTAATAACGGTCTAATGACTGGCACTCGACAAAGTTAGTTATAGCGGTAAACTGGAAAAAGTTCAATGGACGACCTACAATCTTATTACAGAAGAGCTGCTTTCAATTCTTACGAAACTCTCAATTATGGGTAAAGTTTCGGTGTTTTGGTACGCCAAACAAGGGAAGGGCCGCACTGGCAGTTAACGCAGTAAATTCTATACACGATACATCTGCATACATATATCTGCGGCAGAGTACCAGTTAAAATCGACATTTTTCCAGCAGGTCAACTAACGAGTAGTGCAAAAGACTAACTTGCAATGTGGCCAAGCCGAACAGACGGCGTTGCAATACTTCTCTAATGATTCCCGTCGCAACTGCAGGGGCATACTATGTTAGATGCGATGTCGGTAGAGCACTACCTCTGCGGTTGCCCAGCCAGCTCGAGCCAGTACGGCTCGACAACGCTTTTTTTTTTTGGAAGTTTTTACTTTGTTGCTTTGTCGAATGAGTGTCACAGGGCTGTGATTAACAATTTATGTATGTATATTGTAAATTCAGGCTTTTGAAGATTTGTTTTAGCAGCCGCATTAGACAATTTCGCAAAATTACATAAATTTTATTTCATTACTCAAATAAAAAATATAAAATTAGATTAAAACTGTGATGCGCAATTATCGATAAAGAAAAATTTTTATTAAGAAAAAACTCATAATATATTGATGATTAGAGTTTCATAGGTTTGTAGATAAATTGTATATTTCCGCTGAATATTTTAATGCTTTTAATAACAGCGATAGAATAAATTAAAAATACACTTTAACATTAGTCGCTGGATTTGAATGGGTTTATTAGTTACATGTGCCATTACAGGTTTACTTTAACACTCGTACATACACGAATAGATATGTATGTCTAACACACAAGTTAACTACATACATATGTATATATTCAACTGATTTATATTCTATTATATTTGCTTTGAATAACAAATTTTCTACTGGAAAAAAACAAACAACGTAAATATTTAATGGCGACAACAAACGATCGATGGGTGTTTCCCAAAGATTTATCGATAACACTCTTATCTCAAGTTGAATGCGATAACGTCAACTAACTGCGCTGACCTGTACTAAAAATAGACACATCAAGAGACTTATGTTTACAATACGAGTATGCTTTTTGTATTAAATATTTTTAAATTGTATTTTTTTAATGAAAGCTTTTAAATTTCCACACAAACATATGTATGTACATACATATGTACATATATTTGTATAATGCTTATGAGCACAAGCAATGCTTTATCAGTTCGCTCATATGTACTTGTACATATGTATATGTTATTGACGTATGTAGCAAAAACAAATAGAAATAAAAATAAAAATAAAATAAAACTTTAGCATTCAGCACAAAAGCATTATATTCATTCACATTTTTATCAATTTAATATATTTTGATATTTTTTTTTTGTTGTTGCAAATTTGTTGTCGAAAAAGAAGAATGCCTGCCAACAGACAGTTGACAGCAGTGAAAACGGAAATACAATAAAAAATATTAATGGCAATAAAAAATATTGAAAAAAATGTCTAAACGCCCACAAAAAGGTCACAAATTTATACTTATACTACATATATATGTACATAGGCATACATACAAACGATTACAGTTCCCGCAGCCTTTTCAATTTTCAATGGCACAATAATTTTCTGCTCGGCAATTTATTGTCAGCTTGTTTTTAACTGCAAAAGCGGTATATATATATTTTTTTTATTTGTTTCTCTTGTTTTTTTATTGTTGTTTCTATATGTACATATATATTATATATATATATACATATAATATATTTTCGTTTTTAGACACACGCTTTAAATTAACGCTCATTATTTACATTTCTACTTTCGATTTTCCGCTTTTGCCACTCACACAGCCAATGCATGCATTCTCATGCAGCGCAAATTTTCCTTTGCTTTCAATGTAACGACGAACATTTATGGCCGTTGCCGCTGTTAATGGCAAAAAAAAAGCCGAATAAAATCTCACTTTTCACTCTGCACAATCAAATTCAATAGCATCACCCTTTAACTTTTTTATATTTTCAATTTTTTTACTTAATTTATGCAACTGCTGCAATGCATGCATGTTTTTTTTTATTATTTTTCTCTCACACAACATATGCATGTGTACGTCTTGCTGTCAAATTTAGTGCACTGCAATTGGCAACGCTGCCAAGGTAAACATTAGAGCACGTACCGGCAATAATTCCGCAAACGTCATTAGAGTAACAACAATAAGACACAAAAATCACTGCCGAAATTATTGTAAAAGTGCAAAAAGTTGAATTTTTTATTGATTTTGTACGCAACTATTAGCAAAATATATTTTCTTTGCGCAAAGCAGCCTACTTTGAAGCAGTTACACATTGCAGTTACAGAATGCTTTCAGATAGGCATAGGACATTACCTCACCGACAGCGGCCGCTTGGCATGCTCACCAGCTTTTTTTCGTTTCGTACTGCGCGACGCGTAACGCGTTTGAATCGTGTCGAGTGTAAATGTTGAATGAATTCATTTCATTTTAAGATTCCATCGCATCACAATAATGCGCTAGTTGTTAGCGTGTATCGAAGCTGTGTGCTGGCCAGCTAGTCTAATGTGTGCTTTTTGGTTTTTGTTCAGTGTGTGTGTGCAGTTTGTGCAATTGTGAGAGAGATGTCATGGGGCGCTGACTGTCAGTTCTGTGAAAATGTCTATTTGCATACATATGTACATACATATGTTCGTGGAATTTAAAATATTGCACTAGATGAAGCAGAAAAAATATGTATATGGCAGCTGCTGTAAGTCAAATGAAAATAATATAATAATAGAGGCTAGTGTATGGATGCATATGCTTAAATTGTAAAAGTAAAAGTATCCTCACTTTATATACCAAAACTTTTTTCAGTTTTTCAAAAAATATTTAAAGCTCTTAGACCTCCCGCAGTGGTTAATATCTCGCTATATGAATTGCTTTACTTTACTTTACTGAGAACGAAAGGTGGTATGTAGCAATTTCTCGGTTGGTTTAGGCAACAAGAAATGTGTATGCTTTCCGTTTTACGACAGAACTGCATGCCAATTTCGGGTTTCAACCATTCGGAGGGACTGCAAACAGCACTAGGTAGACTGTGGATATCTTGCGGAAAAGCGAAGACCTTCTTTGGCCTAACCAATTCATTACAGAGACTATAAAGTCACTTTATATTTTGCTTTCGTCGATATCAGAAGTGGAATATTCCTTCAAATGGCAAACGAAATGAGCAACGAAAACGATCAACTAACTCAGTACCGGAAGCAGTTGTTAAATTTCGCTGTTTTATAATTGCGCCTACATCAGCAACTACATATTTTGAAATTGAGATGTAATCGCTGACATAATAAGTGTTTTCCGCAAGCATCACATACTGCGCTATTGAATAGAGAGTAATAATTATAAGGTGTTCAGAACATGACGAATGCGAAAAAAGAAGAACTCAAGGCAGGAATCTTTAAATCAGCTGATTCACTTATTTTTCGTCTCTCGCTCGTTCGTGTGGCTAGTTTCCGCTCGTAAAAGCAATGTGGATTTTTCTTGAACTTGAAACAAATGAAACTAGCAAATAAATGCATTTTCGCAAACCAGTGACATTTTCCATTTTTTGTGTTTTATAAATGTTGCTTACGGAACCAAGCGAGCGAGAACAGCTCAGCTGTCAAGTTTACCAATTTGTGCGCAGAAAACGAGATCGAGTTATGCCGGCATGGCGAAGAAGGCATTTACAATCCAAATGCGTTATATTCAAGATTCGGTGACCAAGTTACCGTACCGTGAGCAATGTTTTCTGGGTTTTTTCGAGCACCCACGAGCACGTGTGAAACAATCTAAATCTTTGAATTAGCAAGAGATACATATATACATATGTATGTATATGCATAGATGAGTGCAGATTAATGTGGTGTTAAAACGTGAATTTGTGCATTTTTTACGTATATACATACAAACATGTTTACATATTATACGTGCTCATGAAATTATTCAATTGGGTTTATTTGCTTTGTAGAACTTATGAGTATACGCTTTTTGTTGTTTACCTATTCTTTCAAGCTTTTTAACTACTCAAAATTATGTGTTTGATATAAATAAATGTAAATTTTCTAAACTTAAGTAATTGTCTTAATGTGGCAATAATTTGCAATCATTTTATTGCGCCACCAGAGGCGATGATGATTGCTTTGTGCTCCAAACGAAAACACTTTGAAAGGCAATGTAGTAGTAGCTAGTTTTCGGTTGGTCGGTTGCTGCAATTGCCTTTCTGCGTGATGCAAACACTTTTGTTTATACTTATGATTTTATTCCACAAACAATCTGAGAACCGTGGGCGGCTGCTCCAGCTGACAGCGAGATAAAAATGTGAAAAAAAGGAAAAAATTGAAAACGCACGCTCGGGCATATTTGGAGCACAATATGACGTTTATGGCAGACAATGTGGCAATTTTATTTTGTTATTGCATATGCGCGGTAATATTTTGAAAACTTTTGAGGTTTTTATTGCTTCGAATATGTACTGCGCGCGAGTGTTGCACAACAATTTCGATTTGATTTTAGAGAAAACTATAAATTTTGTGGTAATTAACTTTTTTATTACTAAATATAAATGTTTTTTTTTTTTTTTTAAATATTTTGTAAGCGTGTCAAGTGATTGCACATATCTGCATACATATAACATTTGTAAATTCACTGAAAACATTTTTTTCCACATATTTGTATAAATTTCCATATGCCACTTGCATTTTTTTCCTCCTAATTTTGCCTTTCGCCATTTGTTTTTTGCTTGCAACCTAATTGACGGCCTGGGCTGCTAATCAAGTGACAGCCAATTGAATGCGCGCAAATATCAATTTATGTACAATTTAAGTGTAATCAGCAATTGTTGCTGTTGCAATTGCAATTGCAGCCATGTAGGTCAATTAATTTATGAAGTTTGCTCACAAATGCATGTACGTATGTATATTATGCATATTTCCATATAGATTTATCATGCAATAGAAATTCTTGCTTGCCTTAATTTGATTGATATTTTACCCTATTGGCAAAATATGATTGATGTGACATGCTTCTCAAGTATATTTGTGCATTGCTGGAGCTCGTGCAAATATGTACATATGTATGAGCTGAGCTAAGCATTTTTCGCTGCATATTTGTACTTATTTGGCACACATAAATGCATAATTAAATAGCCAGAAGCAGGCGTTAGTTTCAAAGAATATTCACAAATTTATTTCTCTGACTTAAATGTCAGAAATTTGCTATGTTTTGAAGCATAATAAATTTACACAAATTTCCCGATTGTTTCGTTGCAATAAAAACATTTTCAATGAGTTCAAATCACGAAAATATGCGAAAACAAAATCAAATATAATAAATGTTGACAAATGATTGCAGCTTGACAAAAGTATCGATAATCGATTGTTATTGATGGCGGTATAAGTGATGTGTGGCTAACAGCTATGTTAACCATTGCTTTATAAAGAATGATATTTGTATACTTTATATCTGGTTTATGTATATCTGGGTTATCCATTTAGTGGTTTCGAAAGTGCAATGCTTTGTTTTGACATCTGTCACATTTACTTGTCAAACCAAAAATATTTTTTTTGGTTGGCTAAAAGTCAGGCATTTATGAAAATGGATCGCTTAACAACCGCTCAACGCGTAAAAAACTTT
Source organism: Neoceratitis asiatica (assembly GCA_030068015.2). NCBI lineage: Eukaryota > Metazoa > Arthropoda > Insecta > Diptera > Tephritidae > Neoceratitis > Neoceratitis asiatica. Next base: position 94,621,640 of record CM061525.1, on the reverse strand, counting down.
TGAAACACACTAGAAGAATTGTGATTCAAACGTGACCAAGTTTCGTGCTTTATGAGGAGACTATGGTGCTGATAACCGTTCAACTACTCAAGTAATTGATGAAATTTGAAAGAGACTGCATCGGTTACAGATATTGTAAGTCCGATGAATCACTGTTTTGCTCGTTTCACCATTTTAGGTGATCGCTGCTGTAAGTGAAAGTTTAGCCGAAAGACTCGAAAGTATCTATTTCTCGACGTTTTCACGAGCTGGGACTTTCTGACGGCTCATTATGACGTATTTTGCACTTGGACTTACTTGGTCTATAACCATATAAAGCCCAGCTCACACAACAACTGAAGCCAGCTGACAATTCACAACGCCGTAGTTACTTCGATGGCGTGCTTGAACCACAAGCAGTGACCGCCATTTCTGCAACAAAATTTTCTTTTCTCACTCGGTGGATTCGTAAATAAACAAAATTATCGCATTTGGGGCTCCGATATTCCTCAAGTAATTGAAGAGAGGCCTTTACATCCAAAAACAACTTACCGTCTGGTGCACTCTTTGACTGGACCTTAATTCTTCGGAAACAATGATGTCGAGACTGTCACTTTTAATTCGGAGCGTTATGGTCGTATGGAAACCCATTTTTTTAGCCTACAATTAAAGAACACAACTTGGACGATAAGTGGTTTCAACAAGATGGTGCCACATGCCACATAACTCGAGCGAATATGACTTTATTGCAATTTCTCGTCTTGGCGATTTTAATTGGCCACCGAGTTCACGTGATTTGCCAGAGTTGGATATCGGGAATCGATAACCTTGTATAAAGATATATGTATATAGACGTCTATGGGTTAATAAATTTTTAAAATTCCATCGAGCAAATGTTTTTAGTTGTTTTTTTAATAATCAACCAATTTTTTCATCCACATGTCAACTAACTTTTCAACATCTCCATTTCAATTTCGTTTCAAACCGTAAATATTTGCACATGACCTAGATAACAACGCCAATTTAAATGTAAATATGTAATATAAGCGTAAATTTGCAATTTTCACACCAATTTGACACATACGTTACTACAATTGAAATTATAGCATAAATTGCAGCATCTGAACGCGCTGTTAGCAAGCAACGGCGAACACATGGCAAATGACAGCTGGAGTAAAATTAAATTAATTTTTCTGTTTCTTCGCAAATCATAGTTCGAGCACATTATTAAAGTATTTCTCATTTATTTTTATTATACATTGTTTGAAGTGGTTTGTGTTGAGTACGAAATAAGTGAAATCGACGCATGAATTTAAATCAGTTTGGAGTGCAAAGCAATAAAACAGCATAATAAAAATTCTTTTGTCTCTGGCAAATAGTTGGTCATTTGCTAGTTGACAAAATGTATTCCTGGCTTGTGTTAAAAAGTGCTAAACAAAATTTAACAAGAATTGCTTTTAAAAGAAAAGCCAAATTTTTGCAGTGCATTACGTTCGTCTTCATTTTCTAATTATTTATTTTCTTTCGCTAACGTATGAAAGGCTTTATGGAGGTAGCCTCGCAGTTTAGCTGAGTCGTGTCGCGCATTTAAACCTGAGAAAATAAAAGGTAAAAACTCGTGACTTTGTAAAAAAAAAATAATGAAAATTTTAAAAATTAAATAAAGTATAAATTTTTAGAACTTTTGGCGTGTGTGTTGTACTAATGAAATCCGAAGCAGTTGAAAACTTACTTAATGTGTCCAATAAAATGGAATGTAAGCAAATAAACTTTTCTTTTAAAACAGTGAAATGAAGAATAAAAGCAATAAAAAGAAAAAATTTACCCACACCACGCGCAGTACGTATGTATGTAGTTAAAAGAAAAGGTTGTGGGCAAGCCGCCAACACAATATTGAGTTATACAAACAGACAACAAAGCTAGCTACATACATATTTAACATTGCGGAATGCAACGTTGCAACTTCCTGCGGCATATTTGTAATTTGTTTGCATTCCGCCATCTTGTTAGAACATACTGATACATATATACTAGTATGCATGATGCCCGCCTAGTAGGCAGCAAAGCAAATGTCCGCCTTAGCGACTGCAATTGGCAACCGAAAGTATGCAGCACTACCAACAACTATGCGCGTCCATCTCGACACATGGCTATGCCCAATCGGCACATCCTGTTTCCCTTGCTTGCACTACTATTATGCATGCACTGGGCGTTGGCCAATTTCCAGTCCAGTTGCAGAGAAACGACAAACGAACTATTTTCATTTCTCCATGTCATGCGGAGTGTTTTTCGCAATTTTATTTCAAACTGCCAGTGGGGATTTGGGGTTGAAAAGTTACTAACTAATCGTGCATTGTTGCTTTGTATCTGCTGACCTGGGTTCACGTTCTAAAGGTGAAAAGTTCACATGTAGTTTCGATTACTGAGAAAGAAGAAGATATCGCCAACATAAATAATGTCGTTGAAGTGAGTATAATGTTAGGGTAAAAGTAATATGAGACTAAGCTTTCACAGGGCTATTTTAGTTGTTGTGACTTTCAGATTGTAGGTGAAAGAGCGACGGTTTCGGTGCGCTGTCATCACCGTCATCGATCTCCCCGCTACAAACTAAGTGTTGCAGCAACAAAAGTCGCCCGCTGGAAAATCAGTGTGAGTAGCATGTGAAGGAAAGAAAATCAGCTCCGAGCTAAAATTTTCTATATAGCTCTTCTTCAACTCATTTCAATACAATTCTAAGTGAATTCAAAAGCTTTTTCAATGTCAATCCACTTGACATTGAGCTTGAGCCACATACACGCACGCGAGCTCACCTTCTAGCATCTCTCAACACATATTGTATACGCATAATTCATTAGAACAAAAAAAAACATAAGTACCGTAATCTTACCTTTTACACAAATCCTTTTCGTGCGCATGTAACTTGCCCCCCTCATTGACAACACAGCTGCCAATAGTATCCTCACTCTCCTGCCAATTGACGGCATTGCCATTAAGCATAATCGCAATATTGTCCTTTTCACTTTTCTCACACTGTTTACACGTTCGACTCTGAATATCAACCGCATCAGGTGATGTCACCGATGCCGTTGAGGATACGTTGGAGAACTTTGATGAGGTTGAGCTATTTGACGTTGTTGAGGATGTTGTTGAGCAAGTAGATGTCGTTTTCGACGCTTTCGAACAACCGGAAGTGGTTGATGTGCCGGAATTTGTGGCCGTGTGCACAAAACCGGCAAACTTTTTATGCGCGCTTAAGCTGCGTCGTATCGATTGCAAGCTGTGACGTAGAAAGGATTCGCGTTTAAAAGTATTTTGTGTGGATGCTTTTGTTTTACTCAATGCCACCGGAGACGCCACTGTGTCTGCGGACTTATGAGTAGTGCGCGTCGCTTGTGCCGAATTTGGCATCGATTTGGGACGCGCATTCATTTCACTCGCAACACCCTCCACAATGACGGTGGGATGTCGCAGCAAGGCACGTAAATCCTCCTGCTCCTCTTCCGCCTCCGCCTCATCCGCATCATTTTCGTTCGTTTTCATTTTCGTTTTTTTCTCTTTCACTTTCGTCGTCTTTTTATTGTTTGCCCGTTTGCAGGCACTTTCTTGTGACTTTTCGGTGGCGGTGGACGGTGAGTCGCAATGTTGTGCATTAAATTTATGTGACTTTGATTTTTTTACCGTTTGCTTTGATTTGTGTTGAGGCAAGACATGATTTTTCAATGATTTATCGATAAAACTATAGGATTTTATAAGAAAGAGATTTGAGCGATTTTTCTGTGCATTTAAATGTGCTATATGTGAATCGGAATTATTGCGTTGTATTGATGTGGTTGCCTCAATAGCGGGACTTGCTGCGGGATCAGCCATAATTGCGGTGTGATGGTGTTGTGTTGCGTAATTCGTGCGCACAAATTTCAACGAAGTCTCACTCAAAGTGTCATACAGCACATTGACATTGGCTTTCAAACTGTTGCTTTGTTTACATTTATGGCTTGGCGATTGCATTAATATTAATGGATTTTTCTGTTTTTTTATATTTTTTTTATAAAATTTCATTAATTGTACACATATTTGGTGGTGCTGTTTTTGTTGTTTTTTTTTGTGTATTGTGTAATTTTCTGCAATATATATACATACGTATGTATATGTGTATGCTTTTATTGAGGGGCGTAGGTGCTCATTAGCTATGGTGAACACGTATGTACAGCGCAGCCGATCGATCAGGCGCACCAATCCCCTAATTCTTTGACAAACAATCAATTTTTTTTTGGACACACACACACACTTTTATCAACTCACTCACACACGCGCACAATCGGGTTGGTTGTAAACGCCGCTTTCACGCGCTTTAATTTGCTGACACTTGAGGTTGAGTAATGCCAGCGCCGCGCGACGCTGCTCAAATTTAATACGTTCGCCGCAGCGCGCTCAATACGGGAATTGACTTTTCTTGTTTTATGGCTAAATATGCATTACTTTTTACTGTATATTACGGCAGCGTTGTTTTTTTTTAAATTTATATTGCACTTTTTATATAACAAAAAGCAAATTTATTTTTTTACAATTTATTTAAAAAAAATTTAAATATCATTTTTCACTGTACATATATATTTTATGCTAATTTTGTTTTGTCTTGGGCTGACACATCAGCTGATATTTATAGCAATGTGAAACCGGTTCAACAAACAATTAAACGAGCACAAATTGAGAAATTAGAAAATAAAATTAATAATAAAAACTTCAAGCGCAAGAAATGCGATAAATTTTAACGATTTTAATTAGTCACAAGCCAACTTTCTTTTTCATGCTTTTTTTTGTCGCCGTTACTACCAACAACAAGTGTTGACGACAGTGCACTGTCATCATTGCAGTGACGTCACACATATTTGTAACGGCATATCAAATAACCGTTTATTTATATTTTCACATAAATGCCAAATTTGATTTCGCACAATTATGGTTTTCCCATTTAAATTTTTATCGTAAAACGTTTCACATACATATACGCGTACATAGAACGCGACGCGCTTCCAGCTATTTTCACAAATTACAAAACAACATTTACAGCGTTACAGCTTTGCAACGTTCTCGCTTTAAAACAAACACGAAAAATAGTGGCCTGAAATGAATATGTATGTAAAGTAAAGTTGTTGCAGCCAGTCGTAGTCGTTCCGTCGCTGTCATGCGCCGATTTCGAACTGAAGTCGGAGCGTTGTTAACGTAAATGTTCAAGCGACAGCGGCGTCATATGCTGGCGTTGATATTGGGCGCGTTTGCGCGACGTTTAGGCGCTGCTTTTTTTTTTTTTTAGCTCAATTGTTTGTTTGTGTATATATGTCTGCATGTATGAACATGTAAATACTATTATGTGTGGTAGTTTGTGGTTAACCAAGCGCCACGACTGGCTAGCATGTTCAAAATAATCCCAAATGTCTGTGTGCTCGCGATAAAAGCCGATATTTTGTTGTTTGATAAATTTTGCGGACACCGGTGCGTATGGAAATGTTGAAAAAAAAACCTTGCTCTAACATAAGCAAATTTTAATTTGTAATGAAAAAAATATATAAATAAATAAAATTAAAAAAAAGTAAAAAAAAAATATCTGCTTTACTTCAGGCAGTATAAAACCATAAAATTGTTTTAATTATATAGTTGTGAATTTTTTTATAATATTTAATTATTTTCTGCTGCATATGATGATTGTTTTAACAGCAAAAAAAAGGTTAAATAATAAAAGCTTATCGATTACAAAAAAGTTGTACGAATTAATTTTTTTACTTTTATTTTTTTTATTTATTATTATTTTTTTAATATGTTTTGTAAATAATTATATTAAATGACCTCAAAATATGTTTATGTAAAATTAACGTTAATTATTATTTGTCTATTTTTAATTTAATAATTATCATTTGTCTATTTTTGTATTAATTTATGATTTTTACTTATAACTTTTTTGAAAAAAATTCTTAAGCATAAAATGCTACACGCACAAAGTTAACTAATAACCTCAAACTGTCATTAACTCGCATGGTCACCACCGTCACAGACTTCAAAGCAATTTATTTGATTTATTTCTTAAACTTCGAGCTACTGCTACTACCACTACTCGTTGAGCATTTCTCGCAGTTAAACATTTTTCATTAAATTTTTTATCTTTTCTTGCTGTTGTTTTGTTCACAATTAATTATGTATTGTTTATTAAGTTGAGCTAGCTAGGCCAAAGACATTAGATATGATAAGCATTGTTGGTATTTTCTTAATGCAATTTTTTCCCTGCGTGTGTGTTGCTCGTAGATATGACAGCTGTTATCGCCTGCTTGCTATCGATATCTTTCCACTGCTTGTCAAATGTTAAGCCAGACATGATACAAGATAAACACACATTTGAACTTTATTTGAATAAATCACGACTTTTGTATGTTTTTTTTGTTGCAAAGATAGCACTTTATACTCGTACATACGTACATACATACATACATACATACACATGTTTATACTCGTCAACTTTATTGCTTTTCATGAACCTTGAAAAAATGCTACAGAAAAAGTAAGCGCGCACACCGGGCGTATACGTGTTGCTTTGCAGTGAGAAGAAGTGAGAAAAGAAAAGAGAAAATTTGCCTAGCACTGGAGTATGTGAGCGCGTAGATTTATTTATTTATTTATTTATTTACGAAAAATCCGTAGATTTGTTAGTGACAGTGATATTCTTGCTACATATATGTATATGTATATGCAAATGATAAACAATTAAGTGTTCTTAGCGTTTGGGTAATATATTTATTTTTAAAAGCGTAAATCTTACAAAACACGCGATGCAATAAAAAAAAAACAAATAAAGTAAACAATAATATTTTTATTTGCTTTTTGTGTGCGTTTTTTTTTAGTGCAAATGTGATGGATTAAACTTTGAGCGCAATTAAAGTCACTTAATTGCCAATTTCAATAAAATTAATGGTATCAAGCAGTGCAATGTGCAATTTACTTGCAATAAATTTACATACATCTACACGTGGTTGATGGTGATTAAATGCGTTCAACGCTAAATATCAGTCGATATCTGAATGCCGTCCGTTAGTGTGCTTAGCAGGGGATAAGCAAGCGTCAGTGTGCTTCAAACTGACTGCATTTTTTTATTGTTTCCTTAATAAAAATAATTTTTAATTTTATTTTATAATTTTTTAATATAAAATTATGAAAATACCAACTTTTTGCTTCTCTATTAGAGTTTATTATTATTATTTTTCTAATAAAAACATGGTAATTTTCAATCGAAATAAATCTCTTCCTCGTGACAGCCATCATTACTTTCTAGTTGCGCAACCTCGTCTAGTCAGCAGTCAAACTGTCAGCTGTGCCATTTCGCACCCGCTTGCCGTGGGCACGAGAGTGACGAATTTTATTGGAATTTGCGCGGTGAAAGGCTTTTATTTTTAGCCGAAACTTTTCTAATCAAAGCCAATAAATATTTTTTTTTTTTGCTAATTACTGCTCAAAATCGGCTATGATTCCTAAGCACATTGCAATCAGTGTATTGATGATTTGCTGATCTATAGGCAATTTTTTGCCATCTTAGTTTTTATTGATTTGACGTTTGACAATTAATTTTTACGGTAAGGAGGTGACTTAGGCAGAAGTATGGTAATTTCGATATTTTTTTAAACGATTATCGATAATTACCAGCATTTTTTCGCTGTTATCTCATAAATTTTTGTTATGTCATTTTTCCGCATTTTGTGTCATTATAAAATGTTATATATAATTCCTCAAGCTTTCATAATTGGAACAGAATTGGGAGGTGGATTGGGTGGTCTGAGAGATATATATAATAAAATCATTTTCAGTGACAGCCAGGGCTCGAACACAACAAATGCTATTCCAAAATCGTTTTAGACGATCGAAAATCTCTTCAGAAGTTGGCTGAACAGAACAGACTAATCCTCGTTTGGTTGCCTGGTCACAGCGACGTAGAGCAGAACTGCAAAGCAAACGAACTAGCTAGGCAAGGTACGACCAAGTAGATTCTTTCGCATAAACTGGCTACAAAAAGATTCAACTGTTGCAAGTCGAGGTAGAATTGGCCGAAATAGGAATGGAGAAGGTTGAATAGTTTATGTACTCTGAAAAAGGAGGACATCTCAAAGATAATTGAAGTCCTGGCGGGCATTGTCTTATAGAATGGCATGCTGGGAAGTCGAGGAATCACTTGCAGATAATGCTGTAGAAGCTGCAGGAGTAACGAAAAGGAAGAGACGATTTTTCACCTTTTATGTGATTGCATTGCTCTAAACAGATGTAGACTTAGCCATTTGGGAGTAGATTTTTGGAATAGCCTTTGCCATGTCGTAGAAACTAATGTGAGTGACAAAATAAAGTTCATAAAGGAGTTCAAATGGAGCTGCAAAGTCTTTTTTGACCTAAATGTGTTGATGCTCACATATGGGCAGCCACTCCTACCTACCTACCTACCTTTCAACTAGTTTCACTAATAATCACAAAATTCGGTTCTTTGAGGTTATGATGTGTAAAAATGTTGTAGTTTTTTTTTTACCAAATTAAAAATGTCACGGATGTGAGGGTTAAAAAAAAACACACACAAAAAACTAATTGCTAACTAATCCAATTTACGCCTATGGTAAACAAATTTAATTTGACTTTTTATTTACCCAAATGAAGAGACAAAAAAAATTATGATTTGATTTTAATTTGTAATAATTTGTAATTAATTGTTAATCTGTATATTTTGTTCACAAGCATACATACATACATATGTATTATAGTTAAAAAAAATTGTAATCATTTGTAAATATAGTATAAAATATTGACGCAAATACTTATGTGGTGATTACGGGCATGGCACAATACTTAATACTATTTATACAATCAATTATCACTTGCGATAAGAGTACATGCGTGTCAGTGTTGGAAAAGTAGGTGCAAAGGTCACTTGAATAATTATTAAATTAAATAAATAATTAATTTTAATTTTGAAAATATTTCATTCCACATAAAACCATCGAAAACCGAAACAAAATATATATTTTTAGCCACAAAAAAGTTTTAAAACTTATTCAACAATTTTTTTAATTAAACCCATTAATTCCAATAAGTAATTTTCACGTCATCACATTTGTATTTTCACAATTAAAAGGGTGAAAAATACACATATTTGCGTCAGCATTACTCTCATTTTGCCCAACATTTCGCAGTCTAACTTTCGTCATTGGACATATTTTCTTTTTTGTTACTCAAAAATTCTTGTCATTTTCTTAAGTAAGAATTTTCAAATTTTTCATATTACGTGTAGTATTTTATTGTTGTTGTTGTTGTTGCTATTAAAACATACCTACATATGTATGTATGTATGTATGACATGAACAACAGAAATGATGTGAAATTTCTAAAAATAATGAAAATATCGTCTGCCTTAGCCGCGTGACATGCTCACAGTTATATATTTCTTGTTCTACAACATAATGCGAGTGATCTACAAAGAATTGTGAAGCTGTGACGGTGGCTGAGAAAAGTTCAAAACTTAACACTTCCGTAATGGGTAATTGTAAAAGTCAAAATAAAGTAAATAATTACTTGCTGCGCTCACAAGCGCTACAACAGAACTGGCAAAATCGGTTATAAGAACAATCGATAATTTAAACATCGATTTTTTTTTTAACCAGGCGAAATCTCTCACACTTTCAGCCAAAATTTTTTTAATATTTAAGCTTTTTCTGTGGTTCAACAAACGACATTTTCTAAGCGCATTGGTTTTTTCGCTCAATAATTAGCCTATTTTTAGCGACAATTCGTCACTTTTTTTTTAAATAATATTTCAACAGTGTTTTTCCATCACTGTTTCACTGTGCGCTGTTGTTATGGGAAATGTAGAAAAAAATGCGCTTGTCATTATCGATATGTGTTCACACGATTTATATTTTTTCCAACAACTTTTCAATACACACAACTGTATGCATGTGCATATGTATGTACATGTATTTATGTATTTTAGCCGCTGGTAATTAATTTTCTTGTAGCTTCTTTATTGTTATTGTTATTGATGATGAGTTTTACACGCGTGTGCTTGATTAGAATATTAAATATGTATATATGTATGTATGTATATCCAAGCATGTTTATAAATAAAGAGCAAAATCATTTTCCACTGCAGTTCCGCAACAACAGCGCAGTAAGCAAGCAAAGACTCTTCATCAATTTTTATTATGAAAATTTTATGACTTAACTTTTAGCGTTCAAATTGCTCATCACATGCTTTTTTTTATTTAAAATATCTCATTTTAATTGTCGTTTGATCAACAAATAATGATTTTTTTAAGTTATGTCAACTCATTGCGCGTGGACAATATGAGGGCGCGAGAGTGCACATGCACAGTTTGAGCGCCATACAAAAATTGCTTTCGTTATAACACTTGGAAGGCAGGACGCGTGCAATTTTAGTTTTATTATTTGTTTTATTAACAATTGTTTTGTATAATTTTTATTGTTTTAACTTAATGATTTATTAGTTTATGCATTTTTGCGATTTTTCCACATATAAAATAGTCAAATATTTGCAATAAATCATTTTTCATTTCCTGAGCTGAAGCGATCTTCGCATATTTTTGCGGTTTCTCACATTTTCTGGTAAATTCTTTATGCATGAATTTGTTTGTGGCTTTGTTGTTTTCTTCTTAAAAAATAAATAAATTGCTTTTGCGCAAGATTTCCGTAGTGAGTTGTTGGCGCGAAAAAAGCTGCGTGAGAACTGATGTGTGAAAATGTGAAATGCCTAAAATTTGGCGGCGTGCTAAAAATCTTGGCTAGTACAGTGAAAAAATATATGTACATATGTATGTATGCATATGTAACATATGTGTGCATATTTAGCAAGTTATCTTGCTCGGGCGATCCGTGATAAACATTACTAGAAAATAAAATAAAAAATGAGTAAAAAATAAAAATAAAAATAAAAAATAAAAATAAAAAAGCGGCATGTAAGAAAATATTAGCAAAAAAGTGTTTAAATTATTGAAATTTATGGCGCATAAATAATAAATTACAAAAAAATCTTTTATCTAAATTCTTATACTACGTTTAAGTCACCCTAATAAAGACAAAAGCCATAAGTAACAGTCATACATATGTATATATGTACATTAAGTATATATATATTATAATATATTTCAACTTTTTATAATACACAATATAAGCAATTATAATTAATTGTTGACATTCATACACGGAAAATATTAAATTTATTTATATGAAAGAAATTCTTAAAATTGATGAACTCAGGATATGATTTTTAATGGTTTTGAAGCAGAAATTTTTAAAATTAAATTAATTGCAAGTAATATGCAAAATATGCAAGCAGTAAAAATATTTAATAAAAAAAATTACAAACATATATATATATATATATATATATATAAATTAAATTTGCTCAATGCTTTAAATTAAAAGAAAATTTTTTCTTGAGAAACTCCATTAATCTCTTTTTTTTCCACTTTTTATGCATTGCGTGTAAAATGCGACAACTTCAATGACATCAAGCTATGCTCATGAGAAAAGAATTTATTCCACCACTGAAAAGTTGCTTTTCACCAGCCAGCTCTATTCTCGATAAAGTTTGAAGAGCACTGCACTCACAAACGATAATATAATTTCATAAAATAACCGCAACAAAAGTGATTTGCAAAGCATACCACAAGCAATAAACAAACTTTTATTCTCCTCACATGCTTAAGCAAGAGGCTTTTGTATTGAAAATTGCACGCATAAAGGAAAACTCATATAAAGTAAGAAAAAAGACAAAATAAAGGAATAGTTAACCAACTATAATATACACGCAATCGCGTAGCGTTCTTAGTTGATTATCATACACACAGAGTGGGTGATACACTTCAGACAATAATAATGATATTTGTCGGCGCACAAACAATATTCGATAACAACAAACTAGTGCTACGTCCTTTGAATGGTGGTCATCTCGCGTTTATTTGGCCGACTGATTGCTGCAAATGTCAAATGTGAGTAGTACATAGTATGCTTGAACTTTAGATTGACAAGAGCATTATAAAGGGTGTTTTTTTATGGAGGTATAGAACTTTAAGTTGCAATAAAACAACGATGGATTATTCGATTGGCATGAAGTTTATTTATCCGAAAGATAATCTTGTGGCATTACATTTTAAATATGATTTCTGGCATATGACCGCCACGGCTGGCGCGGATGTAGTCCAATCTGGAAGTCCAATTTTCGATGACTTTTTCCAACATTTGTGGCCGTATATCGGCAATAGCACGGCGAATGTTGTCTTCCGCATAGACCAATGACTTTACATACATACATACACAGAAAGTAGTCTAGCGGTGTTAAATCACAAGATCTTGGAGGCCAATTTACAGGTCCAAAACGTGAAATTAGGCGGTCACCAAACGTGTCTTTCAATAAATCTATTGTGGCACGAGCTGTGTGACATGTTGCGCCGTCTTGTTGAAACCACATCTCCTGGTCATTGGATGGTTATCCAATTCAGGAATGAAAAAGTTAGTAATCATGGCTCTATACCGATCACCATTGACTGTAACGTTCTGGGCACCATCGTTTTTGAAAAAGTACGGACCAATGATTCCACCAGCCCATAAAGCGCACCAAACAGTCAGTTTTTCTCGATGTAACGGTGTTTCAACATACACTTGAGGATTACCTTCACTCCGAATGCGGCAGTTTTGTTTGTTGACGTAGCCATTCAACCAGAAGTGCGCTTCATCGCTAAACAAAATTCGCTTATGAAAATCGGGAACAACGGTAATCTCGTTTTGGGTCCATTCGACGAATCTACGCCTTACTTGATGATCGTGAGTCTATTCATGATGAATTGCCAAACCAAACTGAGAATATATAACTTGACAGCTGTTAAATCGGTCGCCATCTTGAAAATTAATGCCAACTTAAAGTTCTATACCTCTATAAAAAAAAAACACCCTTTACAGCTGTAAAATATTTACACGCACGGCTAGCACATGAAACGCGTGTGCATGTAATATTCTCGTGATGCACAGTGAAAATGTGAGATTTTATCGTAAAAATTGTGTTTATTTTTTACCTATTCTTTTGTTTCTCTCGCTTTGTTGTCATTCTATCGAGAGACAAATGCTACTACATATATATATATACATACATATAGCAGATTGTAAGTGCCCTTAAAATATTGACGCGTCAAACGAAATGACAGCGAACATCATAATTCATGACGTTGTGTCTACTTGTATTTGCGCCATTTCTATGGGAAATCATAAAAAATATTTTTTTTCTCGCGACTTGAGTGACGTGCGGACGCGCATTATTTGTTTTTGTTTGAAAATATTTTTATATTATTATTATTATAAGCTAATTTTTGTTTTGTTCCATTTCAGTTTATTTTTGGCGGCGCACTCTAGACAGACGACGTTTTGCTTGGCGCAAATGATCATCGTTTTGGTATGTACGCGCATATTTCAAGGTAGGATTTTGAATTTTGCCGTGTTAATTCAAAGTTAATTCTATAAATATAAAATTTAAATAAAAGAAATAAAAAGAAAAAATTTCAAGTACTGCTCTTGTGGCCGCCCCAGCTGTTGCCGATGAGCAGTTTGCACAAAAGGCTTTCGGCGCAATGAAAAGCTTTCAAAATCGCAGAAGGAAACAGTAATGTAGACGGAGAGCTGAAGGTGTTTGATCATTATTCTTCTAGGCATTTTCCACAATTGCAACATTCCTTCGTTTTACGACGTGAATACTTAATAAAGCTAAATCCCTCCTCACTTGGGCTTTCCGTTGGAGTGTAGACGACGCTGTAGACGAGTCAACAAAAGTGCAACACGTTTCCTTTCTTCTGCACCAAATTTTGGGCAACAAGTGAAGCCAGGTCCTCATAAACCTGATTTTTCGAACAGAGTGGAGATCTTACCCTAACTCTGCTTGCATCAGCCCTGCATAGAACACTTTCATAGCTAGAGCGCTTCTATCTATCTGGACATAACTTTGCTAGACTTTGTCAATGTAGGACGCAATAGACGATTGGCTTACAGTACGTTGCTGTTGTTGTTGTAGCGGCTTGCTTAAATCCGCCAGTTAGCAGGCATAATTAGTCTATACTGTTGCAGATGGAGAAGGATTTTAGTTGAGTGGATTTTAATGGGCTTGCTTTTGTTGTGTGGTGGTATTTGGATTCAGAGCACGATATATGCGGGAAGAGAGCACGCAATTTAAAGGACTCTTTGTGAATGGGAGTTTTCTGTACAGCGGTTCTATTATATAATGCCGAATGGAGTCTAATAACGTCATGCACTCCCTTCCTGATGTGCGTAGATGATGGTTCAGCTTCCAGTAGATATCGGCAACCTAACCTCATTTAGGTCAACAGGTGAATTTAGTTAATGTTAGCAGAGGTGGCAGCGATAGCCGAGTGGTTAGCATTGCGTACTGGCATTCGAAAGGCCTGGGCTCGAGCCCAAATTCAAGCAACATCCAAAATTATAGAAAATAAATTTTTCTAATTGCGGTCGCCCCTTGGCAGGGAATGTCAAGCCCTCCGAGTGTATTTCTAACATGAAATAAAAGCCCCTTATAAAAATCCATCACCCGTTCGGAGGCGGCTTAGAATAAACTGTAGGTCCCTCCATTTGTTGGTATACACGCCATAGCTCGGCCAAAAATCGCTTCAGCGGTTACAAAGCGCCAAATATATATATATATATAGCAGAGGTGGCTTAGAAAAACTGTGGTTCTCTCCATTTAGTTGGAAAAATGTCAAGACGCAAACCACAAATTGGAGGAGGAGCTTCAGTTAGCGTACATAACGGCATCATCCTACCTACATACAATCTATTTATTTTTCAAAACAATATTATATGCACAGCTTCTTTACTCCGTTAATTTTTGTTACGCAAAATAAGTCAGTATGTAAATGTGTGTGCACTCGTGGATATGGATAAAATGTGTTAAATACTCGCGCGCACGTTATCGATTTACGAACTTACCTCGAAAGTCTGCGTTTGACATTCTCATCATTTGCCGTCGCCTTTGTTGCTTGTGGAGTTAATCTGTAAGAAGAGGAAAAGAAAAATCCAAGATAATCAAAGCTCTAATTAGTTATACAAACACGAAAAGAAAGAGTTCATTATTGCGCTTGATTGAGCGATCGATCGATTGAACGATTAACTTAATAACTAAATGAAAATGCGCACATTTGAGCGATAAATATTTACCAAAATATTGTTATTGCTTTGTGCAAATTAGTTTAAATATAGTTGATACGATGAGTCAACAGTCAGAAATTGGGTGAACAAATAAATAATTTTATTGAAGCGCACAAGAAAGCTAAAATTATCAATTTGAGTCAGTAATAAGTGTACAGTAATAGTATTAATATGTGAATGCATGCAGTGAACCACGATTTTCCCGACAAAATTTTTTCAACGACGAGGCACATTTCTCACTCGGTTGATATATAAATAAGCAAAATTGTCGCATTTGGGACTCCGAGAATCTTCAACTAATTGAAGAGAGGCCTTTACACCCAAAAAAACTTACACTCTGGTGCGTTCTTTCACCCGCAGGTGTGATTGAATCTTATTTCTTTGAAAACGATTACGGCGAGACTATCACTGTCAATTCGGAGCTTTACGGTCGTATGATAGCCGAACTTTTTGGCATGAAATTGAAGAACATGACTTGGATAAAATTTGGTTCCAACAAGATGGTGTCACATGCAACAGAACACGAGTGAATATGGCTTTATTGCCCGGCCGCGTAATCTCTCGACTTGGTGATGCCAATTGGCCACCGAGATGGCGCGATTTGACTCCTTTCAACTATTTTGTGGGGCTACGCGCAGGACCGTGTTTATGCGGATTACTCTTTAACTCTTAAGCACTTGAAAACCAACATTCGTCAAATTAATGGCTAAGATAACGCCCCAAAATGTGCCAGAAGTTAGTCGAAAATTACCTCAAACGTATGGAAGTTTGCAAAACTTCACGAGGCGGTCATTCGAATGATATACATAGTGTTTCCCATATAATACTAAAGTTCAAACTTTATAATAAAAGCGGAATTTCGTGAAAAAAAAAACTATTTTAAAAGCATTTATTTATGTTTATTTTGGAAACTGTAAAATGAATAACCCTGTATATGTACATATGTACAAATTACTTGCCCGATAGCATAATTTATGTCTGAAATATCGATATGAAAGTGATAAGGCAATATTCGCGCCTTAAGCAACCGCCTATCTACTTAAAAGCCGGAGGGCACAACTTTCTTTTCGCTCGCTGTTGTGTATTTGACCATCAACTAACTTTTAACATATATTTTTTTCTCATTGATAATATCTACATTTTCATTTGTCACTTTTGCAACACCTACACTTTGCAGAACTTTTAATTTTCCTACTTTTCCAGTATTTTCCTCTCGCCCTTATTTGCTTGCAACACAGTTTTAAATTACCTAACCTTCAAAAGTGTAAAAAATCATGTCATCTTCCTTTGTTTACCTACAACCCTGCTTGAATGCCGTTTACCTATGCAGGCACACGAGGGTGTGTGTGTGGTTGTGTATGCACATGTGACTGCGTGGGGTTGCCGACTACTCATGCAGCAGCAGCAGCAGCAGCAGCACACCAAAACAAACAACAATTTTTGTGCTGCGTCGTTTTCACACCACCCAATACAACAATGTCACCACCTCACCACCACACCACCTCAACGGCGAAAAACCTCGGCCTCCTTTCGTCTGACTACTCACCTTATTTTCGTATTGCATAAATGCGTTTTGTGCTTTTGCGTTTTATTCAATTGCTTTACATGGCTTTTGAGATTGATGTAATTTTCCCAAAACGTTTTAAATTTTTTTTGAATTTCGTGTGCGCGTATTTTGATGGTGAAGAGATTAGAAAAATTTTTAATGGATTTTTTTTTTTTTTAATTTGCTTTTATGGCACAACTGAGTTGTTACTTTACCTTTTGAACTCGGTGCTCGCTGTAAATATCGATTGCGCAGCAGGCAGCAGGAAGACTTTTTTTGAAATGATTTTTCTCTCTACTGTTCTTTGCAACTTATTTTAGGTGAATTTATTGTTGGAGTGCACAGTGCAATAGACCGACTTCTTTTAATGAAAATTTCACATAACTGTGTAAATTTTCCAATAAAATATGTATGTACACATGTATGCATTTAGACACTCTTATGACATTTTGGCGATTTTCAAAATAAAAAATACTTTGGCTAGCGCGTTCGCTTGTTCGACCCGTCACTGCAGGCGTTTGCTCTCTATACTAAATTTCCACAAACGATTATGACATCTCACAAAGGCAAAAGCCAACAATAGAAGCCAACGACGAAGCTGACGACGACAAAGACAACAACTACACTGCCACCGATGACAACGACGACGCACGTTTGCTAATACATCTTCATTGCCTTTATAAGCCTTTATGTCACTCGCTGTTGCGCCACACTGTGACATCGTGTACGCAACCGAAGTCAACCCAACGACCGTTGTCATAATATAAGCCAAAAGCTGCTGCTGCCAATGTGTGCCACCATCCGTGCGTCACCCACACAAGCGGCGAAGAGACGTATACAGCACGCAGCTGTTTCGATGCTTTGTCCAGATGTGCGAAAATGTACATTCGCAAATATGTACATATGTATGTGTAAACGCACATGAGAACGCACGCGTGTGGTGCACGATGCTCCCCCTCATAGTCTAACCTCATTGAGAATCCTTAAGCAAATGTCAAACTTATCATCGGCCCTGCCGAAGTGGACGCCAGTTCGCCTTACCACTTCGCGACGGTGTCACGTGAGTCCTTGCGCGACGCTCCCGCACTCTCTTGCATGCGCATACATTCAACACGCCCAACGTACAAGAGAAAGTGGGTGAGACACACTCGCGCTTTTGCTCTCTGGTGTTTTGCAACCGGCTTTTTATGCGAGCGCAAGAAAGCAAGATGCGTTTGCGCATGCTCCAAAAATGCTTTCCAAAATGCAATTATGAGCGTTTTTTGGAAGCAAAAAAAAAAAAAGGGCAAATATAGAAAAATCATGCAATTCACAAAAGTCTATTGCATAAACTTTGCGCAAATATTTATGTAGGTACGTCAGGCGTCAGCAGACGTAAGTTGAAGAAGAAAAAAAATCTGCAGTACACACTTTTTGTTATTGTTATTTCTGTTGCGCCGCTATTACGACAACCATTGTCAGCAGCTGTGTTTGTTGCGGCGCTTTCTTGCGGCATTTACTCATCGCTTTTTACCGCCAGCGCGCCGGGTATTATCATTTCAAATGTTATTTAATATTGTCATAAACAGGAAGTGACCATGAGGCAGCGGCAAAGAACCAATAATTAAGCAATAGCAGGAAGTATTACTATTTTCGTGACTTTTTTTATTTAATTGCGGATGTTTTATAGCATTTGGCAACGCGATTTGTATTCTTACACATTGTGACATACATATGTATCTCTCTATGTACGAATATTTTGTTGAATTCTGGTTGTTTTTTTTTTTTTTGCAAAAAGTTCACTGACCTCATATTATTTGTTATAAATTTCATTACGAACCTCGCAAACATAAAAAAAAACACAAAAAAACCTTAGGCTTTATACATAAACAAAAGTGAGTAAGCATAAAATTTGCTTTGTAAGGAAACCCCGAAATGCATGTTAAATTCGCGCATTTATGCACTAGAAAATTGTAAAATAAACATCAAATATGCCTGCCTTCTGAATTCAGCGCTTTTATATGCACTTAACTGGCGCAAAATCATATTTAAAATAGAAATTAAATAGAAATAAAAAACGCGCCGTAAAATCAATGCGGCCAACATGCACGATCATGTTTTAAAATGGAAGATCAAAACAACAAAAGGAATGCACGATCATCTTATCTTTAATCACCATTAACAGTTTAATTCAAACTGCAACACAACATCTGTTAAGCAGTTTGACAGCCAATATGTTTTCTTTTCTTATTTACACATTATTGCCGTTTTCAATCGATTGTTTATGCAATTGATGACCTATCTTTTGCATTTAAAAATATATTTACATATACATACATTATACATATATGTATGTATATATTTATGTATGCGCGTTGGTGATAGCATTTTTGGCGCCACAAAAGTTTGTTTACATTGCTTGGCCATTTGATTTTTGATTGCTGTGGTGGGTTAGAGGCATTCAGTGTGATATGGCGTGACTACAAGCAGTTGACAAAAACAAAAATGTTTGCACATTTTGAGAGCGACAGCGATTGTTATACATAGTAAACAGTTGCTCTTGCCACAATACATTGGATTAACTAAATAATTTTGCAAACGAAAATTTTGCAATTGGTGAATAAAAGCAAAAATAAATTTTATTTGCTTAAAATTAAAAAAAAAAATTATTTGTAAATAGTATGCGAATTTTTTTGAGTAATTACAAGTGCTAAAAATTTGTTCATCTCAAATTGTGGTAGTAACTCTTCGTGTGCTCATCGTCGCCCGCCATTTTAGTAATAGTTTTTACTCTGACAAATGACGCTTGTCGTGTCGCCGTAGTTAAAAATTGTGAGGATTTAGGTGCAAAAAAATAAGCAAAAATAGTTCTTACATATGTCCCTAATGTGATTATTGGTTTTTTAAGTGCTCAATAATAAAAAAAAATTTCAGTAATTTTCAAAGTTACAGCTTTGGAAAAAAAATCATTCGCTGATGAAACCAGCTTCTGAAAGTCAATGAATTTTATTTATTTCACTTAATTTTTTATATTTTATTTAATTTTTTATTATTTTATCTTTTCTTTTTTGTAATTTTCCTTCAGTATCAATTAGTCTTTTGCTCAGTTTTAATGCAAAATACGTTAATTTAATCCACACTTAAATAGTATTTAATCTTCCAACTACAAGTAGTCGCTTTTCTTCCTACTCAATTCTCTTTTTTGTCTAACCACAAGCTCTTCTGCCTAAGCCTGTTTATTCGGACAGCAATTAATTACTCTGACATCATGCCTTTCCGGCACTCACCAACTGTTGGATTTTACTCTACAGACATTTACATATATACAAATATGTACATATGTACGTTTTGTATAAAAAAAAAATTAATTGAAAACGGAATAGCAAATGTCTACTTCGGTGACCATTAACAAATTCTTTTACATACAATAAATGGGGATGGGCAACAGAAAATTGAAATGTGAAACACGAACGTCACGACAAAAATCTAACGGTCGTCATCAACTGTTAATCGATACATTAGAGAAATCTTCTATTTAGCAATAATGTTTGTTTGAAAACTCATGACGTAATTACTGGGTGCTCCGATTCTGGGTTAAATAAATCCAAGAAAGAGCAGTGGTGGCTGCCACGATAAGGGAAATATATAAATGTAAAGAAACTAGCCAATAACTTCGACTATTTGATGTGATCATAAGTATTTTGTTCGATGTCATATGACTTGACCTCACATTATGTGTTTACGCCGAAGTTACAGTCTTCCCGCCCTAGAATGTATAAAAGAAAGCGAGGTGCCGGCCTCCAGGTGGCTTCGTGCGACGTCAAGTGATGTGACTTTGTGCTAGTAAGTGATGTGATATGATATCATATGATGTGTTTACGCCGAAGTGGAACTATTCAGCCTTAGAATGTATAAAAGAAAGCGAGGTGCCGGCCTCCAGGTGGCTTCGTGTGACGTCAAGTGATGTGACTTTGCGCTACTAAGTGATGTGATATGATATCATATGATGTATTTACGCCGAAGTGCCACTATTCAGCCCTAGATTGTATAAAAGGACGCACGGTAGCGGCCCCCAGGTGGCTTTGTGCGACGTCAAGTGATGTGACTTTTTGTGCGGAAGTGATGTGATGTGATATCATATGACGTGTTTACGCTGAAGTTACAGTCTCTCGCCCTAGAATGTATAAAAGGCAGCAGCCTTTATGGGGTATTGTGCGATGTTAGGTGATGTGTCTTTATACTAATACGTGATGTGATGTGAAGTGGTATCATGCGATTTGTTTACGTTGAAGTTACAGTCTCCAGCCCTAAAATCTATACAAAGTTAGAAACGTAGCTGTCTTCAGATCTTATCGCATGATATGATGGTGAGGTGCCGTGATTTTGCGTGCTCAACGTGAAGTCAAACGATCTGTCTGAACTCGTGCACTCACCTCTCATCCGTTTTTGCCGCTTTCATACCCATCGATGCCGTGGTTACTTTCAATGCCTGCTCAATCAACGAACTCAATGCGCTCGAGCGACGTTGATGATGTTTTCGTCCCAGCAACGGCGTGGGTGCAACTGAACTAGCAAGTGAACTGCATTCCGAATGAGATGATTCTGATGGGACAGTTAGCAACGGTATAGGTATCTTTTTTCTACGCAAACTTTCAGTATTCACTGGATCGGTATTACAACGTGGACGCGGACGATAGATCTCACTTATTTGCTCCTGTCGATGCAAACGTTTCTTGGGGCGTCCAAAACAAAGATTTTCGGTAGACTTGTAGAACGCTTTACGCGAGCTTGTCGTGCTCTCTGCTGTGGTGCTCAAATTCGAGTCACTTGATGTGAATTTGTGTAGTAGCAAGAGGGCTGGGGAATGGAAAATATTAAGTTGATTAGAGTGATGCTTTAATTTTCGTGTAGATATAAACGCGCTGAAGAACTTGAAAAAGGAAAAGCGCTTGAGGAGGGCAATAAATATGTAAATATTTAGTGTCCTTGTTATCCATTCAACTATCTTTCATACTAGTGGCATTCTATCACGACTTTTCTCTACTCACATTTACTGCTCGCTGTCTTTCTTAGATCATGATGACTTTCACATTCCTCCAACGATTCCATTGTGTCCAAGCCGGGCGAAATAGAGCGACTAATGCGTCGATGAGCCGGACGTAAGGGAAGCAAATAGTCCTCCGTATTGACGGAGAGGTATTGCATGCTTTTATTATGTTGTGACATTTTTTTATTATTATTTATTTATTTTATTTTTAAATTAGTATTCTCAGACAGCAAAATTTTTTTTATCTTTTTTGTCTTTTTTTTGTGAGTTTTAATTCCTCGTATTTATTTATTTTTGATGAATAACCTTAACACTTTTTGTATTGCAAACAAGTCGGGCGGACGGTTACACTGCCACTGAAATTGACAATGAAAATTAGCGAATTCCTCGCGGTTGAGGGCGCCGTCTTGTTGAAGGCCAACCAATAGTTTTTATTTAATTTAATTTTTTTTCTTGTTTTTTTTTTCTGTTTGTTTGTGGTAAAAGCAAATTAAAAAAAGCAACCACAAAAAATATTACTTAAATGAAAAACAAAACAAAACAAAACAAGAGGAAATGCCGGCATTTGTGTGGTGACGAGAACCTCGAGGCTAAATGGCTTGCAATTGTTATTGTTTTTCGTTGCACATTAGCTTTCTTGAGTAATTTCTTGCCAATTGTTGCCCTTGTTGTGGTTTATTTTATTTTTAACTGTTGCTCTTTTTCTAACGTTTTATTATGCTGTCACTTTTTTTGTATTTTTTGCTATGCCTTTTTTTCTTGCTTTCTTGTTGTGACAATACAATTTTATTGGCGCTCACTTATAATCGCTTTGAGATTTACAAAAGATTTGGTTGTTGCTTTTTTTTTTGTTGAAATTAATTAATTTAATTTATTTTCAATTACTTCTTACTTTTCGTTATTCTTTTAACATTTAATGTTAATGAGGAGAAAATATAGAATTCCGTGCGGCTCTCAAACAGTTGGCGACACAAAGCAAACGGAACTTTCGCCTTCAATGACATGGCGCAAATAAATGTCAATTAAAATGAAGATGAAAGCATTTCTAATGGACTATACTGGGGAAGCGTGTGTTGACTTGAACGTGTTTACATAGAATTATTTTTCATATTAATGTATTAAAATACATACATACAGGCGTACAAGTGTAGCCTTACAAATTCTTGTTATTAAATTGAGTACCATATCAACCACAACGTTCAAATTAAATCACACATTTGTGCACATATTTGTTTAACAAACAAATAATAAAAATATTTGAGTGCTTTCAACACGCCCCAGACTAACAGATTTCATATACGGCCAACCCGCCGTGAACGACCTTTGAACCAAACGACAGCCCGTATTTACATATACTGCCTTCGCTATCCTTCATGCGCTAAAACAAATGTACAGCGAGCTACTTTAATAAACAAGCATAAACATATGTACACATAAATAGTTTATATGAAATGAAAATTTGGCTGCCGCTCTCATCCGCCCGCCGCCCGCCCGATAAATCGATATTTCACATTTGTCTTTTAATAAAGTGTGGTTAGGTGCGGCGGGCAGTGACAGACGCGCGCACTAACAACGCAGCGCTACAAAAGAAATTTAATGAATTTTTTATGTGAAAAGGCATTTGAAATAAAATAGAATAAAGTAAAGTGAAATGAAATAATCATAAAAAAGTTTAATAAAAAAATTATATAATAAAAAAAAATTAATTAACTGAAATTAAAAAAAAAATACAGTAATGTAAAATAAAATTAAATATAAAATGCAAATAAAATTAATATAAAAAAAATAATGATAAAATAAAAAATAAAAATAATTACAAAAATTTAATCAAACCTTTAATAATATATGCCTACGATGTACATACATATCTGCATGTACTACTTCTATTAATATGGCTTTTTTTTTTTTGATTTATGAATCGTTGTATGTACAAGAAAGACAAGCAGAGAACTTATAAGTTCTCTGGACAAGCGCCATAACAAGGTGTGCCTAAAACGCTGCCACGCGCGAAAGCGGAAACGAAACACACACACATGCATAGGCGTGGCTAAAAGCGAATAAACCCCTATAGGAAAATTTATAGCAGGCAAAATGCGAAAATATTCTACGAGATTTTCTTTTTGTTAACTAAAAGATAATGCAGAAAATTTAATTATAAAACTTTTTATTCAAAAAAAAAAACTGTATCTGTTAAATAAAACACACATCTTTTCAATACACTTTTTAACTTTTATATTTTTTTATTATTTATTAATTATTTTTTTCACATATTATTTTTTAACGCTTATTCAACAATATTTGTTTATATGCATGTATTTACTGTCAAATTTAACTAAAACAAATCTAATAAATGCTAATTATAGATAGTATTTTCTGCTTAAAATTCTTTATTTCCTTCGAAGAGCATTGAAGTGAAGTTTTTTTTTCAACAAAAGATACAAATTAATTGGAAATTAGAAAATAACGTCTTTTAACTTAAGAGAAACCTAACAGTCGTTACAGATGTATATATGACTTAAAGTAAGAGCACAGCGTAGAAGTAGAAATGACAAAATATATGTATATAAATAGAAGTATATGTACGTAAAGTAGTTATAAATGATTTTTCTTATAGAAATTTAAATTATAAATGCAACTTTTTTCAAAGTATGTTTACGAGACAACATTTTTTTTACTTGACAATTAATATTTTACATTGTGTTTGTTCGAGGAACTGGTAGGAAATTAGTTAATATATAAAATAATAATAATATAATGACAAAGAATATACAAAGTTACTATTTAATATTAATTTAGAAGTTTAAAGCTTTTATTTTAGGTATTTTTTTTTAATTTATAACTTGTGAAAATATATATATATTTTAATTTTTAAATTTACCAATTTTTGATTAATTTTTTATTTTTTTTTTTGTAATTTTTTTCTGTAATTTCATATCAGCGTTAAATTTTGAATTTAAAACTGTGTAACTGAACAACAAACTATGTTTTTCTGTGTTGCCGTGCATATTTGGCTATATATTTTCAAATAAAAAAGTAAAAATGGTACTGTCTTCATTAAAAAAATATATTTATGAGCTTATACGATCAACTGAGCAGTTTTGTGTAGAATTTTATTCGTTGTTGTTTTCAAATTATAACACTTTTGCGAAAATGCGTCTAAGGCGACGCTTCATACATACAAACTTTCAAATTACTTTGTGTTCTCGTCTACAATTATAAAACCATAAAGCTTTCTATTTACTTTGTGCTAGTGTTTAAAAAAAAAAAAAACTAATTCGCCTTTAAAAACTCTAAAAACTCTAAAATGAGTTCACTATTTTCTTTTCTTCTTCTTCTTCTTCTTCAGCGCTTCACGCATAATTGAAGCCCAAAAATATGGTACACCATTTGCGATGTTTCTCCCCCAATAGGCTCTCCGAACGCTTAAGCGCCGCCAAAAATGTATTGGAAGCATAATCGAACTTTTTCAACGCCGCATTGAACTCCTGCAGTTCGGCATATGTGCGTGGCGCCAAATACAAGCCAGGCAATTCGCCCAACAGCAAACGCACACAATTCTCAACAATAAAACGCAAGGAAGCGCGTCGATGATTCTCGAAAGATTCACGTTCGCCATACATATTCTTTTGATCGTCACACAGGCGTATATCATGCGCTGCCAAATTGCAACAATACAAGAAGGAGCTCAAACGTGGCTCGCCCACAGCAACCTGATCGACGCCAGGCAACATTATTTGCAATACATCAGCCGTACTGAGTATTTCCAAATCATCAACCAGGTAGTAGCTTATTAAATCTTTAAGGTTATGTAAGTGCTCCAATTCATTCGCTTCATAGTAACACAATTCGTAGGCGCGTGCAATTAATGTTTGACGATAGTGATAGCTGCTGTAGTCGCTTATGTGTTTACGCATGAATTTTTCCGTCATCATCAATTCCGAACGTATCAGATCGGGCGCATTTTGCAACACCCACTGACGGTGTGTCCAAGCGTGGTAATTATTGGGGCTGCGGTCGGCGCAACGATCGCAAATGCCAAATTCGCTAGGCCAATCGATGGCATCGTGACCTGGTAGGCAATCAAGAAAAAAAAATTACATTAAGTTGTTTTTGTTTTTGTTTTTAAATTAAAGGCTCATATATACTCACTCTGAAACGAGTACAACCAACGTCGATATGCGAATGCCTCACTCGATTTCGGTTTCTTTGACAAAATCAATGCGGAGAATTTAAATTCGCAATTGATTTTCAAATGATTCGTTTGCACCATCTGTCGGCGTATATGCCAGAATGTGGTCACATCCGGATTAATGAGTAGCGCAACATTTAGATATTTCAGCAGCACATCGCTATGTTGCAGATAGCGCGATTGATGTTGGCGTCGATAACCGATAATCGATTTATGTGCATGATCATAAACATGTTTCATACACCACGACTCTAAACCGAGATGATGTTCAGCATGGATGACGGGTGATTTGTTGCGATTTAAAATGGTTGGTATAATTTCGAATGTGGAGCTAAAAATAAGAAGGAAAAGAAAAAACACATTTTGTTTTTATTCACCAAACTATTGCATGACAGTTGAGTGGTCAAAACAGCACTTGATTGATGTGCATGCGCCGATGGTGTTTTTTTTTTATTTTTTTTTTATGGAAATGAGTGTGTATGTAGGTATGTATTTATGAAGCGCGCTTGCAAATATCTAATAGAGCTGCACTGGTTGCCACAATAATAATAAAACCCACAATTCAACAAATGCAAATAAAAAATGTAAACAATAAATGACAATTATGACAAACGGCAGTTATATAATATTTATCATACAAAAATACATATGTACATATGTGTACAAACACGAAAATGAATTGCTATGAGCGCGGCATGCAAACACCAGCTTCGTCGGTCAGCTCCAGTTCCAGCTCAATTGAATGACAAGGTCAAACATTTGTCGCTCGATGTGGCGCGTCAACATTGCTTATACAAATAAATTAGCATGATGACGTGTACACACATACATACGAGGTATGTACATCTGCATATATGCTTGCATGTACACATGAACACATTTGTTGTATGAACAGCAGCAGCACAGCTGTGGCACGACAACAGAAAATATATGCGACCCGGGACGCAGTAGCTTGTGCACAACCAAATCAATTAACTCGCATAAGCACTAATATCAATGTATGTAGCGCGTATAATGTATGAAAATTGGTGGCGAGTTGTGCTTATATGTATGCATGTGTGCATATCTATTTAATTTGGTAGCCATGCATTTGTACATATATTTACTGAACAAGCGAAAAAAAATTGATTTAAAATTTTTTTTTTCTGCTCTCAAACATTTTTATAAAAAAATTATGAAATTTTTTCTTACTTTATGCAGCATTAAAAAACAAAGTTAAGAGTAAATGATCATAAATGACAACATAAATGCAAGTCAGTGCAGTTTTGAAGGCACTGCAAGCATAACGGAGTTATAAGAGAAGCATAAGAAGTCGATGAGTTGTAAAGCCACTGTATAAAATTGAATTATCATTTGACAGGTAAATAAATATAAAAAATAAAAACACGTGCAGCACAATTCATTTGTTTTAAATAAAGCAATTAAAGTTAATTTGACTTAGTTATGTATATGTACATATGAACAAATTACCTACATACATATGTGCGTGTATATTTTTTCATGCCGTTGAAGGCGTATACGAAAATTAAATTGATTAATTCTTTGCATATTATGCTTGCGGAACGATAATAAATTAATTACATATATGTACATAAATATTTAACGATTAAACCAGCCAATTATAAATAGAGTGTGATTGAAATTGAGTGGCTTCGGCGTCTTATAATAATAGATTGGTACGCGCCAGACGGTAAACACAATCATAAATATAGATTTATGATAATAAAACTAAAGGGCAACAACAAGTTAAGCAGAGGAACATACATACATACATGCATACATACATACACATGTACATTTGTATATGATATATGGACATATAAAAAGCAGCGAAACATTCTTTAAAAACGGCACTTTTATACATTAAATTCCAAAAATGACACGTACAAAAAGTATTTTGTGAAAAATGCAAATGAACGCAAAGCAACTTTAAAACAGCAAAAAATAACATAAATTTTACGCATATTTTAATGAAATTGTCAGCTTCAGAGCTTAACAAATACACAACATAATAATATGCGAGATTTATTCGTAAATATTTCGTTTAATTTGAAAAAATAAATAAATGAATTAATTTGGGCGGTTAACAGTTTTTTACGTGCTAAAATCTCGCATAAACATAGCTGAAAACTAATACACAAATACATATAAAACCAAATTGCAAAGAGAAAATTTCGGAAATTTTCCAGTCCTACGCACTCACTACGCACTACTTGTTGTGTATACTACAACAACACTATATTAATATATATTTTTTTAATATATCTGTATACGCATATGCACATGCATAAAAATATATTCCTCTAAGAGCAACTTATCGTATATATGTATATGTAGGTAGGTACTTGACGCCACAAGGTCGATATATACATATATGTATATAGAACTGTACTAAAAAAAATGTACTACACAAGCATAAAACTGATGTATGTACATATGTATATTTTCTTGTTGTCAACCTCAATAAACACTGATATGTAAATAAAACACTGCACAAAAATCAAAGGATATGAATGCATACGGATACGGAAACAGATATATTCAAATTTAGATAATGGCGACGTTTACGTGAGTGTGAGTGCGTGCAACTGCATACAGACATATGTATATGCATGCATGCTTATACGCAGTGGCGCTTTATGGTTGCAATGAGGATGCAGAGACATACATATACATATGTATATATGCATAATGTGTTTACTTACAGGTCTGGATCCTTGAGAAATACCGTATGTATGTCGTTTATGATTTTCTCGCATAGCACCTCATTTTCGTTGTCCGTATCCATATTGTAAGATGTTTATAAATATTATGTTTATATGTATGTATGTAGGTCAGTTTTGATTTTATTTATTTTATTGTCCTCTTCTTTAATGTGTTTTTATTTTATTTTTAGCGTGCAAGTAAATTCCGCTTCATTTCATAACTTCATAAAATAAAAGTTTAATTAATTAATTTTGATTTTATTTAAAGGTAAAACGCGCCAACTCTTGTATGTATGTTCTCACACTGCCTGCTGGTTTTTTTGCTTGCCTTTTTAATCTGCTTCTTCCCCGCCGTCACGTTTATTCTGCGTGTTCGTTGCTTGTTTTTTCTGTTGTTGTTGTTTTTAATTTTATAAAAATGTCTTAAAGCATAAAAAATTATAGAGCCACCACCCGGGGCGTCAAAGAATGAAAAAAATTAATTTCGCTTAGTTCAGCAAGCAACCGATCGACTGATCCGTTCAACAGCTACAGCACAAAATGTTTTTTTTAGTGAATGTGTAATAAATTCCAATTTAAATAAAATACACACGATATCCAACAACACTAATGTGTTCGCGTTCTTCTTCACTACATATGTACATTTATGTGAACGTACATATGTATGTATGTGTGTTTGAGTATATATATATGTAGGTACGTCTTTTGTGTTTTTTGTCCAAATATCTGTGCGCATTTGACCACAATTGTTTGTTTGTTTGTGCATACACTTGCGTATATTAAGCGCCCCAATGCCACAGCTATTTCTCCAAAGCCGTATTGAAGGCGTTTGCGACAGTTTATTTAAGAAACACAATTGTGAGATGCCTCGGGTAACTTAATCAAAATCAACTAACTTCACACAGCTAAACACAAATCAAAATTGTAACGTGAGCACGCGTCGCAATGATCATACGCTCCGCTCCAGTAACAATAATAACTGAGATTGGAACGGTAAGCGTATGGCTGCAGAGCACCGCAATCACAAAAACATTAACAAAAGAACCAACACACTGTCGCTACAATCAATTTCAATGCTCACACAAGTGTATAATAGCTATAAATCACTTTGCAATAGCGTTCCCGCGCACAATTAAGTCTAAATGAAAACGTAAAACCCAGATAAAATTTAACATTTCCAAAATAAACGCAGACACAGCAGCCTATTAGAAATTTGACAGACAAACGCCCCACACAATTGTCCCCAATTGCCCCATTTGTCATAACACATGTTTCGCGTTGCCAACCAATATAGGCAAATGTCAACGAGTGAGTTTATGAGTTTGGCAATGCAAATGCCACAACAGCTGATTCTGCATTTCATACGGTCGATTATGAAACGGAGCGTTGATAAAAGAGAAGTAAATAAAAAAAATTTCTGTGATGAATAAAATTGTAAACGAGCGCGTATAAGAAATTAGCATAAAAATTTAGACATAATTTTTAAACAAAACAAAGATGTCAACAAAAGTAGTAGCTACAGCGACGGTGCGTGCATTGAAAGGACGCAAATTGTTGCCCACACGGGCAGCTCTTACACTGGTAACTAAAGAAATCTTGTGATGAAATTATCCTATATATAAGAGTATTGTGAATTTTCTATGCAAAAATTACTATTTTTAGACAAGTTCGGCTGTAAAACGCATTAAAGAATTGCTGGAAAATAAACCAGAATTTGTAAGTACAACAGTAGGAAACTAAATCTTATAGAAAATTATTAAATGCTGTATATACAGACAGGTTTGAAGGTAGGCGTCCGACAGCGTGGGTGTAATGGGCTTTCATATACACTGGACTATGCAAAGGAAAAAGGTAACAGTATTATAAATTCCAAATAATATAAATATGTATAGGTACATATGTAATTATGAATTTGCAGATAAGTTCGACGAAGAAGTAGTACAAGATGGTGTCAAAGTGTATATAGATAAGAAGGCGCAATTGTCTTTACTTGGTAAGCATCTCTGTTATACGCCGCAGTGCTTATATAAGTATCTTTGTTTGTATTTATTTTTTATGTTGTTTATACGTATTCACCGAAATTGTTTATTTTAGGGACTGAAATGGATTTCGTCGAATCAAAGCTATCCAGTGAGTTCGTTTTTAATAATCCCAACATAAAAGGCACGTGCGGTTGTGGCGAATCGTTTAGCTTTTAATTTCGCAAGCTAATGGATATTATTATAATGTATGTAAGAATATACTAGCTTAAGAGCACGTAGAAAATGATACTCGATATGTGCGAAATTTTTCTACGTTCCCTTAAGCATATAAGTCTGCTATAAATTAGTTAAACAAATTTTTTGACTAAATACTAGTTCTGTGAATACGTTTCGTGTTAAAATTGTTTTAAAACACTTGAAAATATGTTAATTCAATATAAACATAATTATATTGTAAAAAAAATACGCTTTAGTAAGCTTTTGGCCGTTCAGGAATATTATTTATGTTTAATTTTTAAAGTAGAAAATTCAAGTAATAAAAACATTGAACACTGATTGCTTACTAAATATTACTAATTTATTTTCCATTACTTGCTGAATATCCATTTTCGTCATACTCCTCCCTGGTGAATAGCATATCTTTAAAACCATCACTGCATGCTAACTCCTTACCACCATACCAGCCATAAGAGATTGGGTCCTCTGGAAAAATCAATGATACTTCCAAGTCATCTGGTGCTAGCGCACGTATCTCGGCTTTTAGGCGGGGTATGAAGCCTGGAAACAATGAACTGCCACCTATTATCAGCACATTTCGTAGCAACTCGCTATGCGAATAGACAGGGCAGTCCTTGAGGCAATCGATTACTGCTTCTGCTATACCCACTTGCTGTATTCCTACGTCACTAGGATTGAAAAGCAGTTCAGGCACCGTAAATCGTTCATTACATAGCCGCACGGATTGTTGATCGCCTTCCTCTTCATCTTCTTGCTCATCATTGTCTTTGTTTGCTTTGTTACGAATAAAACCACGTTTAACGGTCGTAAAATCTGGCAATACATATTCGACTACTACTTCTGCTCGCTTTTCAGCGGATGTATGCACACGCATATCGTCCTTAAAGTCTTGAGATACAAAACATACATCTTCTTTTATTTGATTAACAACATAAGATTCGTCCATCATATTTAAGTGTCGATACGAAATGAGTTCCTTCAAGTGATTCGTCAGCACTTTGCCGCCCACTTCAATACGTCGTATACCACGTTCTACTCGACGCCCACGTACAAATGGTACTACATGTGTGAAACTATAGCCAACATCTATGACAACACAGTTTAGTGCCTGCAGTGGACTTTCCTCGCTTTCGGCAGCATAATTATAAGCAGCCAACTCGGCAGTTGTGCACTTATGTACACCGAAACAATGATACTCTTCGAAAAGTATTTCCATTGTAGCTTCCTGTATGCTGGCGAAATTTAGCTGTGGTTCAGTTATTACGATAGGACGATCCTCTAGCGAAATTCCCGTACCTTCATTGCTAAATATATGATCCCAAACGGTTTTTTGTATATCCCAATTTAGTAGATATCCCTTTTGGAAGCACAGTATAAAGAAGAGACCGGAAGCATCGCGGCATTCATCAATTTGACTGCCAATAAAAGCACGGCGGCGTTCTGCCTTTGCCTTCATAATGCAGTTGGGCACAATAGTGGGATCATCCTGAGTTGATAACCCCACTTTTGCCGTGTACGCACCATTATCCAAAACAACTGCATCCATTTTTATATTTCATACAAGTTATTATTGAAATTTTTTTGACGTTTATTAATTTAGAAACAAACAAAATCGAGTATCAACAAAAACGATGAATTGACAATTAACTTATTAGCAACTAACAGCCCTGGTTTTTGCTTCAAACCGGCTGTTTGTCAGTTCGAAACAACAGCTGGATTTGACATTGTTTCCAGGGCTTGTCAAAATTTCACAGTAGTAAAGGAACATTTTATGTAATAATTGATTTTATTTATTTTCGCAAATAAATATGTCCTTAGTGCGCCAAGTTATCGCAAAGGTCCCTCAGGGTGTACAATGGTATGTATATGTTATAAAATTAAAATAAATTCGTGCACTTTTCCAATTACTTCATGTTGTTTACAGGGCGAGAGCGATCGGCACCAGCACTCGCTGTATGTCATCTGTAGGCGCACGCGATGCACCACCAATCGATGTAGCGCAAGTTATCGCGAAACCCGAAGAAGTAGAGCGTAAGCAGAAACTAAGTGGCGCCATCACTGTACCAACAAAGGTCGACCTTAGTCCCATTAGCGGTGTGCCAGAAGAACACATAAAAACTCGCCGTGTGCGCATAAGCTTGCCACCCAAGAACGCTATGCAAAGTGGCACTGATAATCTCGATCATTGGCAGATTGAGTTTGATAATCGTGAACGCTGGGAAAATCCTTTAATGGGTTGGACATCATCGTATGTAGGAATAAAATATTTTGCATTATTTTTAATAAATACATCCCATTTTTTATAGCGGAGACCCACTTTCTAATTTGGAAGTAAGCTTCGGCTCAAAGGAGGAGGCAATTGAACATTGTGAACGCAATGGCTGGCGTTGGTTCGTTGATGTCGATGAACAACCAAAGAAAGAACGCATTAAAAATTATGGTTTGAACTTCCATTGGAACAGACGCACGCGCACATCTACTAAATAATTATGTGCTGAAAAGGCCATGTCGAAATGTATCGCTGAAATATAGAATGCTTGGAAGGAGCTAGAGTTATTGAACACATAAAGAAGTTTAAATATATAGTGTTGGCTTAAAAACAGTCGGGTCTTATTTATTCAATTTGTTCCACAATCTTCCATTTATTTCACTTTTTCGGTGATGTACTTTGTTAATGCTATGGCTGTGACTATTACCGCGAATGGCACTAAGGCTCCTACTTCTAGTGCGCCGTTTATGTGACTTCCGCTTTTTATTTTTACTCCGGCTTCTACTACGACGTTTACGTATATTTCTATCTCTACTGTTACTGCGGTCTCGTTTGTGTGCTTTTTGCTTATTGCGTTTATGAGTTTTGCTTCTGCTACGACTTCTAGGCCTTTTACTTTTGTGATTTTTGTGTTCAGGGCTACGACTTCGATTTCTGTGTTTGATTTTTGTGTGTTTTTGACTTTTGCTTCTGCTTCGACTTCTACGCCGCTTACTTTTGAGATCTTTCAGCTCAGTGCTACGGCTTCGACTTCTGTGTTTGATTCGATAGTATGCTTTTCTCCCCTCAGGAGAACGATTTCTATCAGTACGCTGTCTGTGTCGCTCATATGTAGCCTCTTTAGTTTTACGTTCCTCTTCAGCCTTTGCATTATTGTACTGCTGCAGTGCTTGCATTTGCAGATCTACCATGGCACGCACTTTTTCAATATGTGTTGGTTTACTTTGTCTATAGCGCCGACGTTTCTTTGTTTCTCGTTTCTTTTGTGCCACAATTTCAGCAAATGTTAAAGCACCTTCCTTCAATGCTCTGTTTGGAAAATAAATTCTACGTTAGTTTTTATGAAATTAATACGTTTACTAAGCTTGCTTACGGTACTGTTATTTGCGGTTCTTGACATTTTTCGGTATGTGCTATGACTTGCTCGTAAATAGCAAGTTTTTGTTGGGCTGTAAAATTTAGCTGTAAGTCTGAGAATTTTTTGGGAACTTCTACTTTTGGATCGCCAACTATTTTACGCAGTTCTTTTACATCTAAAACAAAATATTAACATAAGCAAGTAGTCGGTTCAAGGAAAAACGTTCATACCAGTAACTATAGAATTGCTTGTAGCATAACTTGCCGGTAACTCCGGTTCCGAATCATCATCTTCTTTTGTGTCCTTTGGTGTCACTCTCTCGCGAGGGCACTATGCGAATGTTAATGTACATAAGAAGTCTTTTAATTATGTATATATTTTGTAAGTAGCAACTTACCGCTTGAGTATCCCATTGTAAACGTTTTAGTATTTGTTTTAATCGCGCTTTACTTTCAACTATAAATTCTTGCAATTCGTTACGCTTTGCTAAATTAATTGACTGCTCACTAGGCTCATTCATTGTAAAAGAAATATTTCTAATTAAAATTTTAAAATATGACAACAAAGATTGTAAATAAACAAAAAAATGCCACTGTAGTTCATTACAATGAACTTCAAACTGTGTCATAAACTGTGAATTCATTTTCAAGCAAAATCTTAAAGAAATATCTATTGGAAATGAAGTTTTATTTTAATTCAATCTTTGTGGAAATATTGATATTATTTAATGTTAAAAAATATTTTGTAACATTTTTGAAGTTAATTAGATTTTGATAAAGCCATTTTTTTTAAGTTTAATTTAAAGTTTTACAAACAATTCATACGGCTGGCAGCATTTCCTCTTTTATTTTTGTTTATTTGACATTTTTATATTGTTTTCAACAGAGAACGACAAAATGTAAGATTTCTAATAAGAAAAATTTGTTTATTTACGAATGTAATTAAATAGTGCTTCTTTTAAAAATAAATAAATAATGAGTGTTGAGCGCAAGTAGCTAAAACACATCTAATATTTTTTTCTCACAGTGTGAACTCAACGCTACGATACAATTTTTTTGAGGGTAATTCTGGACGACGGAGGGAGTCATATTCATAAAGTGAATGTCAACATGAATAGCAGGAATAAACGAGCACGACTAGAGTTGTCTGTGGGACCAGCGAATATTGATGCGGGCATCGATAATAGCTGTGTAGTCAATGCAACCGAACTGGCAGCGACCAGCAGTATTGGTGGTACACACAAGTAAGTACATATTTTACGTAATTTACCTCACATACTCACATACATATATACTTGCAGTATCTTTTTGAGCAATACTTCCACCAACTCAGATGCCAGCGGCACTGGTGCACTTAGCATGTTACCCTCAAATGTGTTTCTAACCATCTGTGATGAGAACTCGAATGAGTCACAGGAATATTTAGCCATTAGCGATACATTGGCACAAATTAAGCAAGAGCATGAAGAGGCTTTATGTATAGCCAATGTGAGTAGTAGTAGCACACAAGCAACGCAAACATTACCACTACAATATCGACTTATCAATCAAATACAACGCCAACAAACTAGCGTGGAAGAGTTGACTAGTGGTAGTGTTGTTGTTAATGATAATCTCACAACATCATTAAATGCTACGCTGCCAATGCAACTCTCAAATGGATGTGAAATTTATATAGTGAAGGAATATGTTGACAATATGCCCACCATACTCACGGAGGACAGTGATCTTTTGCAAGGACCGCCTAGTCCAATGCTTCCAGACACACGAACAACACCAGCAGCAGCTATAAAAATAGAGCCGGACTCTTGTGTAACTTCCACGCCTACTGCAACGACAACTACTACAACGCCCACAACCATCGTAATGAATGGCGTGCAAATTCTACGTAATGCCAAATTACCTTGTGCCATTACAACTAAGTCAACACATACCTCTAGTAATGAGGTACACACTACCGCAAATAGAAATGTGCTGCCTGTGGCAAGTATAAGCGCTGCTAGCGATGGTACAAAACGTAGTTGTATTTTGGAGGCGTATAAAAAGGTAGATTGGTTTTATTTACAGTGCATATATATGTATAAGTACACACACACTAATGCACTCTAATTTCTCTAGCGTGATGATAAGCGACGCGCCACGCATAACGAAGTGGAGCGTCGACGACGTGATAAAATAAACAATTGGATTTTTAAACTTAAAGAAATGTTGCCGTCAGAGGGTGTTACCAATATCATTAACAACAACAACAACAATAATAATAATAATAGTAGTCAGCAAAATAATACAGTTGAGCAATTGACACCAAAGATAAACACGAACAATGCTTGTAATAATAATAATAACAACAACAACAACAACAACAATAACAGCCATAACAGCAATCGTACGCCGCCCAGCGATTCCAAATCACAAATACTAATAAAGGCTTGCGAATATATCAAAACCATGCAGGACGAGATCAAGAGGTAAGAGGAATGGCCAAGCAAGCAAATTTGAAAAACTTTTACAAAATTAAATTTCAACCCTACTAGAAAAGGGATAAAGTATTCAAGAATATTATTATTGGTATATAAAATGCTCTCCTTTTACATTCCAGCCTACGTGAGTGCCTTAGCGAGAATGAGAATCTGCGTTTGAGTAATCAGCGTTTACAAAATGAATTACAAAAGTTACAGTGCGAACGGGCGAGCGCCACTTTGCATACACGCCATTTCAATAGCAACTTCAATATCACCTTAAATAGTTTAAATAGCAATAACAACAGTAATGGCAGCGGATGTGGTGGAGGTGGTGGTGGTAGCGCTAGCAGTAGTCCTATTGGAACTGGTAGTAGTAACAGTAATATATTTAGCAGCCTCAATATAACACCGCATGCCAGCAGTATGAATACGTTTGCGAAACGTGAATTAATTATACGAGATTATGTCGATTAAATTAAACAAAACAAAAAAATTTGTAGTGCAACTCTTGTCGGATTATATATACATATGTAATAATAATTATTGTTTTTGTTTTTTTTTTTACAAACATATACATAAATGAATTTTATTAGTTAGTTTAATGATGAAAGCACTCGCTAGTTACTTATTCTTGGCATGTGTGCTAGCAGAATTTATTAGCTGATTGTATACATACATACACACGTACATATGTGCATGCATATATTATTGTTATCAACTATCAAAATATATATCGGTTTTTAAGCGTTAAAAAGCAAGTTTAAAAAACAAAATCACTCAATATAGTCTCAAACTATCAAAATCAAGTGTAGTCAAAAACTTTAAAAGAATATACTAGTTACTATGTGCTTCTCTCTAATACAATAATTATTACATACATACAAATATACTTCAATAATTAGTGCGTAAAAAAAACAAAAGTAAAGTTACTTTTACTCTCCTTCCTCTTTCCTCTCTCTCTCTCTCTCTTACATACATACATATGCATAAAAAATTATTAAAATAATTAAAATTATATTTGCTTAAGGCCAATTTGTACTCCTCTAAGCAAAATGTATAACTACATTTGTATATTAATAAGTGTTGATGATTTTACTAACTCTTAATTATTATAAGTTATAGCAAAAACAAATTTTTTCTCACCAAACAAGTTTTCGAAAATGTAAAAATCACGAAAAAAACAAATATTTTCCAACAAAAAAAAATTTTCGAAAATGTAAAAATCACGGAAAAACAAATATTTTCCAACAAAAAAAATTTTCGAAAATGTAAAAATCACGAAAAAATACATGAAGTAAGTTTTCGAAAATTAAAAAATTACGAAAAAATAAATATTTTTCAACAAATAAATTTTCAAAATTATAAAAAATAATTTTTTTTTCACCAAATAAATTTTCGAGAATTTCGAAAATCACTACAAAATGCTTTTGGAAAAGGTTTTAATTTTTGTAAACGATATGCTTTAATTTTAATATCATACATTATTATTGAATTTATTCTATTATTCCTATTTTATAAAATTTTTATTATTATTTTTATTTACACTAATTTCTAAGATTTTTTTTTTCTTAAAAAAGCTCTTCCATGAAAACTTAATTAAGCGGTTTGCATACTTAATTCTTTGAATTTATTTAAATTGTTTTTTTTTTTGACCAAATAAATTTATTTTCCTTTTTTTTACTATTTTTTTTATTATAAATAAAAAAATTATACACTTAATTATAAATTATAAATTATAAATTATAAATAAAAAAATATAGAGAATTTCAAGTAATAAAATATTTATAATAAATTTTAGCATATTCAAAGTGATAAATTTATGGTATAAAATAAATAATATTGTTCACGTTTAAATAAATAATTACAAAAAAGAAAGAAATTAAATAAATTTGCTGTGACTTGTTACACTCATTTTTCGTAAGCGGCGTTAACATAAAAATATTTATAAAGAAAAAACTTTATAAAAATAGTTGTTTTTTTGTAAGCGTTTGTTAGCGTAATGCAAGCAATTTTTTGCCTTTTACATTATATAATATTTATTAAACAAAAAATCGTTGAAAATTATTAAATAAGCAAAACAAAGTTTCAAAAGTTATACATATACATACATACATACATGCAAACTTACATACTAATATAATAGCAAATATTAATTAACAACTACTAAAATGAAAGTTTGTAATAAAAAGAAATTTTAAATGAAAAAGTTGTTAAAGAGAAAATATAAAATAAATAAATTTATTAAGTATTAAAAATCAAAAATTGAAAAATAAATAAATAAAATCAATAATTATTGGAAAAAAGGTTTTGAATATTATTTTTTGAGTAATAGTTGTTTACTGATAAATTTGCATACATAAATAGTTGTTATACAGGGCATATATACATATATGCATATATACAAGTTCATATAAATACATATTAAATAATTATAATAAACATTAAAATTCATATATTATTAAAAATAATTAAAAATCAATATACTAAAACTGAATTCATATATTAATAAATAATGATTCGAGTAGCGCAATTAAGTTATTAGTCAAATGAAAATTGTTAAATATTTAAACTTTTAATAAAATTAAAATTAAAATATTAGCAAATATTAACCAATTTTGAAATACATACATACATACATACAAACAGACAAACAAACAAATAAATACAAATGATGTTCAAATAAATGAAAGTTTTAAATTTTCAATTATTCAAAAATTAATAATTGTAGACGAGTAGTATTTCCTATACTTACACAAGTGCATACATACATTTATAATATAATAAAAGAAATTAAAAGCTAATAAATATTATTAAATACAAAATAACATTTTGAAATTGAAACAATATAAGTAATAAAGTTTACCTCAACAGAAATTGAACGAAAATGCGAAATTACTTTTCTTTTTTTTTAAACCGAATAGATTTTCAAAAGCTAATCACTCGCTTAACAGTCTTTTGATTCCTTATTTTTCAATAACGATTAAAAATATTAATGTTTAAATTCCAATTTTTTATTTATTTAAAAAATATGAGTATTAAAACCCGTCTTAGGTGTATAATAAGTGTAAAAAGTTCTAAAATTGTTTACACAGAGTGAGTGAGCTTAAATTATATCACACCAAACTGGCTAAAATTGCGGAAAAGAGCAAAGGCAAACACCTCCATACATTGGAATAAGAGAAAAAAAGTTAAGTAAAGTACAAAAGTTGCTTGTAAATCTATTTTATACATATTTACTTATATATAATATAAAACAAATGCCTTCGTCTTAGGTTAAATGTCATTCGTGAAGCGTTCCGCCATCGCCACGTTAATAAACTATCGGCCATATCGAGTTCTTTTCACAATCAACCAGCGATGCATTTTTGCATAGTGTATTGAATGTAGTCTCCTTTGGAAAGCCCAGTATTTCACGCTCTTCATATATACGATAGGTGAATGTACTCTCGAATGTGCCAATGAAGTGTTGCGCATGTGCGCAAATTATTTGATCAATTATTGCCTGACCGCCGTCCAATATAAGCGCCTTTTGTGTCAGTGATTCGGGTTGGAAGCGGCGCATGTGTACACGTTGCAGATATGCTTTCAAATTGGTCAATTCCATGCCAGTGGTGTCGGTGGCTACATAGACTGTGGTCACATTTAATACTTCCATTTGCGCACGTATTTGCCTTGCTGCCGATTTCAGTGTGGGTGTGGTCTTCTGTCTGCCATACACAAAATCACCGCGTCGAAAGTGTACAGCCAAATAATTACCACCTATCGCTGTCCGAAACTCGCGCTCCGCCTCCCACATGGGCGGTCGTTGTACACGCTCAAGCGCTTTGTTTGAATTCAGTACACGCGTGCGATACTCCTCAGCGATAGCGACAAGTGGCGCGGCGAAACGCATGGAGCGTCGCGCACGCCAAAACTCTCGATCTCCCCACTGATCGTGCAGCACTATCTCGGCGTTGAGTATTGCAAAGACTTTAACATCATTTGATTCTGTTGCGCCTAGCTTCAATTGTTGTTGCAACAGGCGACCAAGCAGATTTACGCTACCCTGATAGCGTACACATGCAAAATCGTTGTCCAGCAACATTGGTTGTTGCAAGAGATATCCTTGTAGATATTGTTCTCTACGACAATCGCTTTCAAACTGGAACTTCTCATGGAACACGCCTTGCTCGAACATATCTTCGAAATGCATTAGTTGGTAAACTTGTTGTACCTGTACGTAGGGCGTCTCGGGCAGACCGAATTTTTTTATATCCGCCAAAAATTCAGGAAAATCCAGCACAGGCGCGTAGCGTCGCATACTATCCACATCGAAGAATTGCGTCCACGGCAGACTGTGTTGGGAGAGATGACTCGATTTCCAGTGATATAACCGGCGCCAGGGCGGCAGCACGAGACGCACATTCTGAAATGGTTTACGACGCGCGAGTTGACGTACAAATACTGCCAAACGTATATACACATCGCGGCGCAAATTGAAACCCTCTGGTGGATTTATGTCGTAGAGTAAATAAATGGTGTTGGGTCGTTTACCTATCGATTGTGGACATTGCTGTTCGGTAGGCAGATTTTCGTTCAGGCTAAATATGTATTGTAGTGTATCGCAAACTTCTCCTTCGTGAGCTGATATGGCAGCTAAAGTTATTGCGGCGAAGCTTATTAACAGCAGCAGTCTATACATTATTTATTTAATAAATTTTAATGAAATAAATTATCAATGCTTTGGTTTAATTGTTATCAGTCCTTAGTAAAGAGCAATGCAACAGCTGTTAGCAAGGTCGAATATTAGAGTGCCCGAAAGTAGCCACTATAAAAGGCAATTTTACATTTCTTTCGGTGGCAACAAATTTGTTTAGTTAAAAATTTAACAAAATCTTAATTTAGTTATAAAAGATGCTTTGAAGGTGCTGATTTATTGAAATAACTTAAAATTGTTTTCACTAACAGAAAAAAATTGTAAATTTTCCAATAAATATGCATAAAATAATTAACCTTATCAATTGTCACCTCACTGAACGTATACTTTCCGTTGATCAGCTGTACAAAGCGCATCAGCTGCAATTGACAGCCGCTTCCTGAAAAAAAAAAAAACAGAAAAATAGCATGTGCTTGATGTCCGTTTATTAGCAATTTTTTCGGTCTGCCATAATTGTTTCCTCCACAATTTGCAATAAACATTAATTAAAATGAGTACGCGTCTGCTCAGTGTAACATGCAAATTGCAGCGCTTCAGTAATGGCAATAGTCGGCGCGTGTTTTCTCAAGCGATTTCAACAAAATCAGGTTATGCAACAGGATCAACCGGCAGATCACTGCAACAAATCGCTTTGAGCAACTACACAACTACGCTGTGCAAAAAGTGGAATATAGTGCAAAACCAAATTCTCTCTCGCTATGCTACAGCATCCAAACCGGCGGCAGCAGT
The DNA here is from genome assembly GCA_030068015.2 of Neoceratitis asiatica. Taxonomy (NCBI): domain Eukaryota; kingdom Metazoa; phylum Arthropoda; class Insecta; order Diptera; family Tephritidae; genus Neoceratitis; species Neoceratitis asiatica. Next base: position 94,579,506 of record CM061525.1, on the reverse strand, counting down.
TGTAAAAAAGCCAACGCTCACAGTATTGCTAGAAAAATTGATGGCACATCATCAAAATAATGCGCAACTAAATTTTGAGCTTTGCGATAAAGTAATCAAGCAATTGGAAATGAACTCCGTTATATACAATGAACTACTCAGCCCAGAACAGGCACATTTCTTGCTACGCGCTTGTGGCACACAAATGCCGGCACGCCCAACCGTCATACGTTTGTCACTTTTCAAACGTTTATGGGCATATTTGGCACAGCATGAACGTTTGAATGCAGCACATTATGTCACCTGGCTGCATGTGCTTCAACATAATCGTGCGCCACTCGCTGATTTTCAAAATTTCTTAACAGATTTCACACGTTTAAATACATCCAATGAATTTACGTTAGCCGATATTTATGTAGAGCTATTGGAAACGGCATGCAGTGCTGGTGATATGCAACAAACGACGGCGCTGCTCGCGGAGATGCGCACACATGACTTGCCGCTGACAGAGCGCCACTTCAATGCGCTGCTCAAGGGAAACGCGCGTAATCGTGATTTAGATGGTTGTCGTGCTGTGCTTGATAATATGGTAGCAGCAGGCATACAACCCAGTGCGGAAACACAATCCTTACTGGTGTGTGCATATTTGGAAAATCAAGCAGTTACAAAAGCGGTGGAGATATTGCAAAAATTTCGCGGTCAGTTTAATGCCTTTCAAGTAGTACACATGCTACGCAGTCTTCTACACGTCGACACGCAGCCTGAAGAGGAACTAATTAAGCTGTTAGTGCGTGAATTACCAAAAGATTTTGCAGAGGACATAGAAGTGGCCATACCATTGCGGCATGTGTGCATTGAGCTGCTGCATAACAGGTATTCGGGCACAATTTCTTTAAATTAATTTCATAATAATATATGTATGTATTTTTTTAGTAATCTCCACTCGGCGCTTGCCATCATCAACGCTTTGCCTACACCGAGATTCAATGAAAACCAAAGTATCGACACGTTCGGCGTGTTTCTACTTCAGGAACTATTCCGTACAAAATATACCACCCAAGACATAATAGATGTTGCCAAACTGCTGGTGGAGAATAAAAAGAATACACGCGCTCTACACATCGTCACTGAAATTGCGTTGCGACGTAGCGCAGACTCGGCGCTGCCATATCTGGAAGTATTAGCGCAGCAGGAGCCGCTACGTCCACACTACTTTTGGCCAATCATTTTGCAAACTCATCAGCAATCCGGCGAAGCTGGTGTATTCAATGTACTGAAACAAATGAACAGCCTAAATGTTAGCTGCGATCGTGAAACCATTGCGCTTTACGTACTGCCCAATCTGCCAATAACGCTGCAAGATCCCGTAAAAACAGTAAAAGCTTTGGATAACGTAGGCGTGAAACCCTCCTTAACGCTTATTGAAATAGTCACGAATTTACTGCTGCGTCAACGATTCGATGCCGCTCACGATTTGCTCGAGTTGTACCCAACCAAGATGGCCGTGGAGCAGTTGGTACCGATTTTGGCTAATGCATCAGTGAATGTGCGCGCCACCAAGCGTTATCAACAATTTGGCAAACTTTTGTCAGCTTTGGCGAAGAAATGCGAAAATCGTAAATTAGATTGGGTTGGTCAGCTGCTGCTGAATATGGTGCAGAGCCAAATGCGTTTACGCAGCGATCTGCGATCAATACAACGCTTTGTAGATGAGTTGATAAAATTCGGTTTGGTTATATCACCCGGAGCAGCCAGCTCCATAATCACTACCCTGGAAGAGCAAATCAGTAAAGAGTTTAATTTGTCCAAACTCAAAGAATCTTTGCATAAAATCACCGACCACAATGTAGTGCTTGTACAAAGTGCTACAACACCAACGGCCGCTGACAACGGCAGCAACAGTTCATTTGTAAAACATCCGCGTGACATGTCTTTGGAGGAGTTGGAGTGTCATCTGATCGAGCTGGAGTCGAAGGGTATGAATACGCGTGGTTTGTTGCGCCGCCTACTGCAGCTTTGTGTGCGTGATGGGCGTTTGGAGCGCGCCTTAGAAATTAAAGAGAAGTGTGATAAGCTGCAAGTGCAAGTGAGTGCCGGAATGTTGGCTAGTACGCTGGATCTTTACATTAAAGTGAAAGATTTACCCAATGTCGAGAAGAGCTTGAAACGGCTGCAACAAGAATTTCCAGGTAAGCTATGAATGTCGACGCACCCTAGGCAGAATTGCTTAGGGTCAAGCACCACTCTGCCGTTGAAACAGCACCTTTTCTGGAGCTCTTTTAGATGCCCTCCATGGTATACACATATTTGCCTGCTTCTGAGCGGGGATGAGCAAGCCGTCACAACAACAATTTGATCAGATTCGTGCGCCATGTTGCTCTCTCTCTCTCTTTATTTTTCATTTTCAAAATATCAAAACTACTTCCGTAATTTCAACCTGTTCAAGTTCAGATTCATTGTTTTTCCGCCAAAATTTTACATAAAGCCTAATTCCTTGAGAAGCTATAACAAGAAACCCCATTTTCCTCCTCTTTCTTTCAGACTTTTCCATAGATGAGCACAAGTTCATCGACTACGCCGCTCTTCTGGTACACAACAAGCAACTGGACACCGCCAAAGAGCTACTACAGTCGCGCGCCAACACCCAACGCATATACGGCGGTGATTATGTAATTAAAAATGTTTGGAATTTCCTAACGAATGTCGCCAAATTGGCGGCAGAGACGCCCACGTTGGAACCGGAACGCAATTTGACGCGTGAAAACTTTCATTTCCTACAAAAATTGCGCTACTGCAATGCGCACAACTCCGTTTTGGGTCCCATCGTACGTGAACGTTTGCTACGTGGCGACATCAGAGGTGCGGTGGCTGATTTCTGTCAACTCGCCCAGCAATATAAACACACGCCGCTACAATTTGAATTACTCTCATTGCTGGTAAGGCTGAGTAATGGCCTTGAACCGGATGTGACGCATTATGGCGGCGATGTGAGTGGCGACGTGGCCCAACAGTTGCTGAGCGAAGTGACGAGCACCGTGGCCAGAGTGCATGGCTCGCTGAATATGAATAGCGGCCTGTTGCTGGCATTTGCTGCCTCGGGCACGGACAATCAATTGCGTCGGCTACTCATCAATCCGGAGTTTCGCATCAATGAGGCTTTGCTGTTGAAAAACTGTGAATATTTGGGTGAGGAGGGCGCTGTTAGCACGCTGTTGCGTTTGGCGCGTGGTGCACGCGGTTTCGGACGCATTATTAACGAAGAAAATATCTACAATATGCTGTTGGCGCACTTCACCAAAGCGAATAATTATCAAGCGGCATTGGATTTGTATGAACGGCTGGAGGCAGATGAAGATTTGAAGATTTCGCAAGAGTTTCTACGCAATCTGGTGCAGCTGTTGCGCGTCAATAATGTCGAAATACCCAGTCGTGTGGCGTTACGCGCGCAGATCATATAGTGCGCGCAGGCAGGTTTCCCTCGTTTTTTTTTTTTTTTTTAATTAATAAGTTAGTTTTCGGCAGAGTATGTATGTACATGTAAGTTATTTGTATACGAAATTATCATTTTAAGCTACGAGTACGAGAATTCAACGCAGCGCTGCAAGGTTGACTAGAAGGTATTTGAAAGTTAGTAAATAAAAAGAAAAATTAATTATTATTTGTTATAATTAATTGAATTTTATTTTCTAGCAATTAAATGCTAAAATATACAACAGCGCAAATAAATACATTTTACATACATATTGTGTTATAAGTCAAGCTGCTTGGGCATCCGCAAGGATGGATTGGATGGTCGTGTACATACCATATTTTGCTAGTAATTTTGTTTTGCTTACATATGTACATACACATGTGGAAATAAAAAACTTAATCCTTACAGATAGTTTAACAGCAACCCTTTGGAGGTGGGGATAAAGAGGGAGAAAACAAAATTGCAAATGCTTTATTAGTAAAGAATTCAAGACTGACTGACAGAAGTTTCGCATAAAGAAAACAAAAAATAAAAAATAAAAGAATTAAAAAGAAAAAATATACGCTCGATTTGCCTGAAATCGTAGCAAAATCGTGGGTAAGTTGAATATAATTAGAGTTTAGAGTTATAAAAAATGCATTATAAATTTTTTCTTTTTTGCTTTTTGGTTTGGTTTTCAAGTTTCATAAATCCATTAATTAACAATATTTTATACTTTTAATTTAGTAGTACACTTATTTAGCACTAAATACTATTTTTATTTTTATTTTTATAAGTACCTAGTAGAGACATAATTTTCAGCATTTCGCCCCTTAACTAACGCGCATACATTTTTGTTTATATGTATGTATATACTTGAGTTTTATTTTATTTTTTGTATATACATATGTCATGTCGTGCGTTTATCTTACAATTTACCCCATTAAATATTTATAAATATGTATGTATGTATTTAATAATATCACTCAATGCACCCACATTTTAATGGCCCAGATTTTTATTTTATTTTAAATATCTTTAATTAACTGCTAATATTTGCTTAAATTTTTTGTATAATATATGTATGTATATACATATACTTTTTCTAAATGAAATACAACGTTTTTGAAAACGTACAAAAAATTATATACTCGAAATGAGTAACAACTTTCTTTCAAGCTTCTTCTAAATCCCTTAATATTTTTGAACCCCATTAGAGGTTGAACGTATGTATATAGTTGCAAGGTTCAAAAAAAATATGCTTTTTATTAATATTTTTTGGCGTCTATTGAAAAAAAACTCGTTTTCGACTAAAAGTTCGCTACAATCGCAACATTGCGAACGCTAGATACCGAGAACTGAAGCAGGAAGCGGGACGCATGTGCAGACAAAAAAAGGAAGAGTCCGAGATGTGTTTGTATGAAAAACTTGAGAAGCCGCTTGGCATCTGTAAGGCTCGAAAATTCTACGAAAAGATGCGGCGACTTATAAAAGCTTTCAAAACCGGAGCACAGTCAGACTTGTGCCCAGCGTATATTGAATTAATTGAAAGAGCGAGAACTCTATTCTCCAGTCTCCAATTGAACGGCAGTGAACATTGAACACGAGCAGATGGTGTACCCGAAAGTTTGCTTTGACCAATCCCGCAGTCTGCGTTAAATATTGTGGGATTAGTCTTCTCAGAACAAGGTTTTGAAGAGCATCAGCATGTATGAGAAATTTAAATTCATCGTGAGTGAATTGATTGGACTTTATTAGTATGACCTTAAGACATTTTCATCGACTTCAAAGCTGCTGCTTCGTCAACACGAGAAGAAGCTTTATCTGAACTTGCAAAACTTATACGGCTTTGTAAACTGACGCTGAACAATATAAGAGTGAAATCAAAATTTGGAAAGAAAATCTCCGAGCTATTCGATATTAAACGAGGATTCAGACAAGGTATTATTGCTGAAAAAAAGTATGTGCTTCAAAACTAAATAGCAAACAAACGCTACAAATCTCATCATTCCGTCCTGCTATATGATACGATGACAGCATCCGATGAGATAGCTTCGGGAGTCATCGAGAGAAAGGTTTGCGGAAGATATATGGTACTTTGCGCATTCGCAATAGCGAAAACCGCAGTCGATGTAAAGATGCATGAGCTTTACGACGATATTGAGATAGTTTAGCGAATAGCAGCAGCTACGCTGGTTAGGTCATGTCGTTCGGATGCATAAAAGCACTCCAGCTCGTGAAAGCATAGGATACCGTACCCACCCGCTGATGAATAGGCAGCCGTTCGAGTACTGATTCGGTCAATATCCAAAAATTATAGAAAATTAATTTTTCTAATTGCAATTGCCCCGCGGCAGGAAATATCAGGCGTTCTAGTTCTTTTGAAGTTTCGGCAATAAATGATTTATTTTAGGCGATAATACGCGAATTTTCTGAGAACACCGTTTAATACTGTAGCGCCCCGTAAAGAATTTAAAAATTTTGAGAATTTTTTTTTTCTTTTTTTTTTTTATTAATTAATTAATCAATTAAATACAATAGTTATTTATACTTAGCATTTAACAACATTCATGCCTACATAAATGTGCATCCACACAATCCATTCATTCATACAAACATACATACAGACAGTTTTTTTTTTTTTGAAGATCCATAAATTACAACTTTCATCAATTGCAAGGCATTCGCACAATTACGCGCTTACATACATACATACATACACACTTTGAACATGCAAACACATGCATACTTAGAAAAATTCACATCGATAAAGAATTAAAGTCTAGAGCTTTTAGTTAGCAATAATTCATGTGGTTTTTTGTTTTTTTTAGTTGTTTTTCTTCTTGTTGGTTTTCGTTTTTGCAGTTCAGTAGTTACAATTGTTTTAAATATTGTAAATTATGATTTTTCTTTAGTTTGATTTCTACTTTTTTAATATTTTGTATTTATTTATTTATTTTTTATAATTAATTAATTTTTTTAAAGTTTTTTTTTTGATTCACAGTAATTTTTAATAATTTTTAAATTTTTTTGTTTGTTTTTGGTAATATTTTTTTATATTTTTTTGTCATATTTTTTTGTAATATTTTTTTTTTGTAATATTTTTGTTTTGTTTTTATTTTGTTTATGCATATTGTTTCCAATCAATGCATATACATACATATGTTGTTCTCATTAATAACTATAAGTATTATATTATTTAATGGATATTTTTTTTAAGTTTATCTTTTTCTCATGCTATAATTTTCACAAACTTTTTGAAATTTTTTTACCAAAAAAAGGGGAAAAATTACATATATCAAACGCAGCTGAGCCGTAGCCTTGCATATGACTAAATATTTTATATGTATTTATATATATATATATATTTAAATTATATATTTTAATTTATTTTATTTTAATTTTTATATGCATATCAAGCGTGTTTTTGTTTTTTGAGTGTATATATATATTGTTGTATACTATATATGCATTTAATTTTTTTTGTTTATTTTTTTTTTAAGTTTACAATATTTCCCTAGCAGTTTTTTAGTTTTCTTCCATTACATTTTAGCGTTAATTTCAAGTATTTTTTTGTTTTTTAATTCTACTTTACAACTGTGTGTGTGTTTTACTTACTGTTCAATCTCTATTTATTTTGCTGGACTAACTGCGTTGTTTGCGCTTACAATTTCAAGCTTTTTTTAAATCACATAATTGAATTATATGTATATGTATGTATATGTATGTATGTATGTTTCAAGCGTTATTTTAAACACATAAAATATATATATTTTTCTCGCTTCTCTTTTTCATTTCAATATAATTTCACATTATTCTATATATACACATATGTATATGTATGTATACACACGTTTGTATATATATATATTCATATATATATCTTACAGCATTTATTTATAGAGGAGTTTTTGGGCGTCGAATAAAAACAGAAACAAAAACAAAAACAAAAACGGAAACATGTCTAGTGTGGAAGCAGCTTAGGCACGAAGGCACTGCTGTACAATATTGGAACTTAGTTTTCATTTCATTTTTTTTTCGCTTGCAAATTTTTTGCATCTCCATTTTTTTTATTTAATTTTATTTTTTGCGCTCTTTTTTTACTGTACCTCTTTTTACATTGAAAAAAGAAAAAAGAAAAAAAGTTTTGAAAAACAACAATTCTTTTCTATATAATTCTGCGTTTATTTTGAGCGTTGGCTAGAATTTTAAAACTTGCTAAAATCTTGGTAAAACTGCGCGCTCGCACACGCACACAGCTCAATACACCGCTTGGTGCTGGCAAAAAATATTTGTAATTAAACATTTTTTGCTTCTTAAGTTACGCTATTACATATTTATTTATATATATATAATTTTTATTCATATCTATATGTATATATGTAAGTGTATTTATTTATTTATGTATGTATATAACTAATGTTTTAATTATTTATTAATAGAGTTGCATTAAGTTAGTCTAAGCATTACTAAATAATTATTATTTATTGAAAATTATAGCTTATCTACATACATACGTATATATATGTAATTATTTATTTTATTTTATTTTTTTTTAATAATTTTTTTTTTTGCACAAAAATTAAATTTAACATCACTCAAGCTTTTCGGTTTTTTTTCTTTTTTAGAATTTCTATTTTTACGCAATTTGATTGTTGTTAAGAAATGCATTATTCCATAATTTATGTAATAAGAGAGTAAACAAGAAAGAAAAAAGAAATTACGTGAACACGCTGAGCTTTTATGAAGCATGAAATACATATTTGTACCAACAAAAAAAAAAAAAATTAAAATAAAAAAAATTAAAAATTAAAATAAATTTTTTTTCATTTAAAAATAAATTATTTAAAAAATTAAAAATAATGAATTTTTTTTTTTAAATTTAAACAAAAAAATTATTCAAATTTTAACTGATTTATGACTTTAAATAAGTTATAAAAATTAAAAAAAAAAAACGTGAATAAAAACATATATATTAAAAATCGATTCAAAAATTAAATTAATATTAAATAAATATTAAAAATCAAATAAAAAAAATACTAAACAATATTAAAAATCGAAAGAAGCAAAACAAAGATATTGAAAATCGAATAAAAGCACAAAACTTTTTTTTAATTTAAAAATTCCAAAAAATTAATTAAAATAGAAAGAATTAAAAAATGAAACAAAAAAATAAAAAATTTTAACTGATTTACAACTTTAAATAAATTTTAAAATTAAAAAAAAACCACTGAATTAAAAAAATATATATATTAAAAATAGATCAAAAAATTTATAAATATGCACTAAAAAATATTAAAAATCAAATAAAAATAAAAAAGAAATACGAAAAAATATTAAAAATCGAAAGCAAAACAAAAATATTAAAAATCGAATTAGTAAAAAAAAAATTAAAAAAAGAAAACCAAAAAAAAAAATGAAGGTCTTCTCATAAGCTATTGCAGCTTTAAATTTAAAACTGTTATTAAAAGAAAAAATAATAAAATAAAAATCGAATAAAAAATTAATTAATTAATTTTAATCGTTTTTTATTTTATATTTTTATTAAAATCGAAAAAAAAATTAGTTAATTTTTGATTTTTATTTTAATTTTATATATTTATATTTATATTTATACGTCAAAAAGTGCCAACACAAATTTTTTTTAAGTTTTTAACAAAATATAAGTGCTTAAGCTCAGCATACTCTACAAAATATTATTTTAATAAATTATTTTTTTAAATTAAAAATCACAACTTTTAATAACAATTTGTTTTCAGCCAAAAAGTATTATTTTGCAATAATTTTTTTTGTATTTCTTTTTTTTAAATATGTAATTAATATATTAAAGTCTATACATATTGATATTCTTACATATATGTATGTATGTATTAATTACTATACAACTCAAGTCCACTCAGACTCAGGCGTGTAGTATGGATGGAGTGTGTGTTTGTGTGTGTTTCTATTATTACTATTATTTATTGTATATGTATATTTATGCATTTCATTTATGGACTATTTATTTTATTTTATTTATGTTTTTTTTTTAATTGTAAGGAACAATATGCACAAGAGTGTTGATGAAAAAAAGTATTTATCTTCACGGACTAGTTGAAATTTTATTTTATACAAACATTTTGAATTTTTGATAACATTTTTTGAAGTTTAAAAACAAAATTTTAACATTAAGCATTAAGCTGCAGAATTTCTTGTTAAATTATTATTATTTTGATCATAACAAAGTTTTTTTACAATCTAAATTATTTTGAATGAAACAAATTAAATTAAATTATGCATGTGCGTAAATTTCTTAAAAAAAAAGTTGTATGAAAAGCAATTAGTTATAATTTTTTAAGATATTTTTAAATATATATATTTTTTTTAACTGCCTTTTTTCATTAACTAAATTACCCTGAGTCATAGTTTTTTTTCTCATTTTAGTTTTTTCATAAAAATTTGCTTTTTATATAATTTTTTTTGGCTACAAATATGTATATACATATGTAAGCATGCATGCGTGTATGTGCTTAATAAATGATATGCAATATTTATTTAATTTTTCAATTTTTTTACTTAAACAGCAAATAATGACAAAAAAAGTGCGCTGAAAATTTTGATATGTAAAAAAAAAAATTAATCATATTTTCTTCAAGGCAACAAAAGTAAATAAAAAGCTACTACGCTGATGGTTGAATGATAGATAAAGAAATTTCAGCTTAAAAAACCAACGTCTGTGAAGAATTTTCAAATCAAAAAATTAAATTTTTTGTCTGTAGTGAATTTTCAAACAAACAAATTGTGTTTTTTTATTTTAAATATTTACCATTGTTAAAAAAAATATATTTTATATTACAGAAAAGGAATTTACAAAAAAAAATATTAAAAAAAAAAACTAAATCTTTTTAAAAATAGTTGAAACGTACTTTCCAAAAAATTATAATTTACGAAAAATACATATTTTTTTTTAAGTATTTCATAATTAACTATTTTTTTAAATTTTGTTTTGGCTTCTACAAATATTTTTGAACTATTTTTTTGATTTAAAAAAATGCTAGAGGTTTATTTTTTACAAAGTTGCTACATATATAATTAGTTCTGTCAGTTATATGATTTTTCTTTTAGGTTAAGCGTTTAGCTATATTTAGTAAAACAAAACTTTTATACACAGAATTGAATGCTTTTTAAAGTATTTAAATACTAGAATTTCATATTTCTACTTATTTTTTATTTTTCTATTATTTTTTTTAATTAATGAATTTTTTTTTATTTTTTAATAAGTTTTAGGTTAATTTTATTATTTATTACCTTTAACTTCAGTTAATAATTCAGTTTTATTATGCATCATTTGAGTTTAGTTATTTATAGTTATTTTTTTTAAGAGACGTATAAACAACACCAAGAATATTTTAATGCAGTGGCTATTAGTTGCTAAGTTGGAAAATGTTTAAATTCAAGTCAAAGAATTTATTGAAAATTTATTTTATTTAATGCTTTTTTTATATAGAAAATTTATTTAATTTTAACTATTTTTCTGGTCAAAATTTTTTTTATTTTCATTTTTGTCGAAATTTAAATAGTTTTATTTCACTTTATGCTAAATATACAGTAGAAAAATTGTGTAAGTTTTTTTAAATTTTTATTTATATATTTTTTCTTTTCTATTTCGCATTTATCATTGTTAAAGGATACAAACATATTTGTTTAGGATTTTTATTTCATTTATAGAATATTTATTAATTTTTAGTATTTGTTTTTATATAGATATTATTTCAAGAGTATTTTTTCATATTTATAAATACTTTTTATTATTTTTAAATGTTTTTTATTATTTTTAAAGATTTTTTTTATTTTTAAAGTTTTTATTTTTTAATTTTTTTTTTTATTTTTTTTTTTTTTTAATTTCGTTATTAAATTCATGTCTCGCTTACTCTCTTTTTGCGGCCGCAAGCGCATAATATTACTAGTTTAGCTAAATTTTTTCATAGTCTACGAAATTTGAAATTTTTTTAATTTTGGTATCTTTCTTGTGCATAACTACATACAGACATACATACATTGATTTCTATACACTGTCTTAGACGTAATTTTTTATTTTATTTTATTTATTGATTTTTTCAAATGCTAGCTAACTAGTGTTTAGCAATGCAAACTTAATTGCTATTTTAAATATTATATTTATTTATTTTTGCTCTTGCTTTTGTTGTTCTTATTTTGTATTTTATTTTAGTATTTCCGCCATGAAATAGTTGCTTGCTCTGTCGCCATTAAGTCTCTTTTAAGTGTACTTTGTATGGACACACATAAGTTTTTATATACATGCACATAAATATATACATACATATTGAGATTGTATATATATTTATTTCTGTTTTACAATTATATACATAAATATTTCTATATAACGGTATGTACAAGTTGGAAGAAAGTTTTGTTTTTGCGTAAAAATTTGGAATATTCATAGTTATTTTGCGCTTTTTTAAATATACTAACAAATGCTTTTGCTTTACTAATATGTTTCAAAAGCAATAAAAATGGTTTTCAAAAAAATTAAAAAAAAAAATTAATTTTAATTTTTTTTTTTTTTTTCAAAAAAAATTTTTTTTTTGGGAAAAAAATTTTAAAAAAATTCCAACAAAAAATTTTTTTTAGAAATAAATACGAAATTTAAAAAAAAATTGTAAGAAAAAATAAATTGATACAAACATTAAAAAAACACGAAAAATCTAATAAAAAAAGTACAAAAAAAAATATACCAACACGAAAGTATTTAATGTTAATTATATAAAATTTTCTTTGTTATTAATTTCTGAAATCCATTTCATATTTATTCTAAAATCTTGTGATTTTTAATTTTTTCGTTTTAAATTCATGTTTTTTCGTTTTAAATAGAGTTATTTTTATATATTTTGGGAAAAACAATTTAGAATTTTTTTTCGAAGCTAAGAATTTTATTTTGAAAAAAAAAAAATCATCATAATTTCTTTATATATATTTGATTTTATTAAAATTTCATTGCAAAGTTCATTCAATTCAATTGTGGTAACTTTTTTGTAATCATAACATTTTTCGGGCTAAGAATTTAGCAAAAAAATAAAGGAAAAAAAGCTTAACATTTCAATTCAACAGTTAAAATATAAAAAGGAAATTTAAATTTTTAGTTTTCAATTTTTTTTGTAAACGCTAATTTTTTTTTTTTGTAAATATAAAAAATAGTGATTGTGCTTCTAAAGCTTCGAGAGATTACTATAAAAATTATAAAATTCCCTGCCAAGCGACGATCGCAATTAAAACAATTTTTTTATTTAATTTAAGGCCGTTGGTCTGATCAGGAACAACAAATTTAAAGAGACAAAAGAGAGCAATAAAAATGAAGAAGTTTTCGCTTTCACAAAGCTTTGAATATTTTTAAATTTAAATAATTTTTTTTTTTACTATACTGCTATCTCATTAAAAAGTTTTTAAAACTATTAAATTTCTTCAAATTTGCGATAATTTATATGTACACACAATGCTATAAATTAATACTCTCTTTCTGAGGCAAATAAAAATTAACAAAAGTGAGGTTATAAACCTTTTGAGCTTTTTTAGTACATTTTACACACAAAAAAAAATAATTTTTTGCTAGCATGCTAAAATGCAATCACTATTTTCCTTTACATTTTTCCTTACAATGTTTTAGAAAATTAAATTTGAAGCAAAAACAAAAAATTAATTAATTAAATAATAAAAACAAAATTAAATAAGGAATTATAATTAAAAAAAATTATAATAAAAAAATTATAACAAAAAATTTATAATGAAAAAAATTATTAAAAGAAATAAATAATTTAACAAAAATCAAAATTAAATTAAATTAAAAATTCTCATTGTGTAAATTAAAAAAAAAAGAGAAAACGAATGCCACTTAAGTTAGATGAAAGTAAAAAACTAAAAAATTGAATTTGTTTTCTTTTACTATTATTATTAATTAATTATTATACACATTGCGTTTCAAATTAGTTTCATTCAATTATATTAACGCTTTTGATTTGCTTCTGCTTCTTCTTCAGTTTCAACTATTTTTTTTTTTAGACTTTCTTAATTCGACATGCAACAGCATTAGTATATGTATGTGTGTGTGTTTTTTTATTGTTTACAATATAGCTTTTAATTAATGCTAAAATTTGTTTTTTTTTAGTTTTCAATTATAAATAACCTTAAAATACTTACAAAGTATATACATGAAGGATTTTTATTTAGTTCATTACTAATTTTTTTTTGTAGATTTTTTTTTTGTTATTTTCAGTAGCGTTTTTGTTAGTGTTTTAAATAAGTTTTAATATCGCGTGACTTCATTGCAGTTTTTTGTTTGTTTATTTATTTATTTATTTTTCTAAGAATATGAGTGACTTGTTGCGTGTGTATGTGCATGTGAATGTCGTGCAGCACACACAATGTGTGTTCGAAATGTTTGTGAGTTTTTTGTTGTTGTTTTTCTTGTATTTATATGCTTTATTTCAACAGTCCAAGTCCAGTTGCTTTGCTATGCTACTTTTTGGTTTACTTCATTTTTTTGTCTGCTGTTTGATTATTTTTTTTATTTTTTTATTTTTTGCCTTCACTACCGCTCACTTGTTAAAAAGAGTGAAAGCGTTCGCTGACTCATTGCTGTTGTTGTTGTTGTTGTTGTTGTTGTTGTAATGACATTGCCTTCATGTACTTGTTGCGTTAAAGCTTGCCATGATTTTTTTGTTGTTGTTTGTTTTTGTTGTGGCAATTTTTTTTTGGTACGATTTTCAAAAAACCATACTTAGAAGGCTCATGCCTTGAGCTTAGCGATAGCACGGCAGCGTATACAAATTGAAACATACAATATTAGTAAAATTACATTTAAAATAGCATAATTATGTGTGTTATACATATACATATATGTATACATGCATATATGCCTGCATTTATATAAGTATACAGTATATTATATATAGAGCTTCTTTTGCTGGCAAACTCTTAGGGCAGGGGGAGAGCAGTACGTACATAAATCCGTGTGGCAGGGCAGACCAATTCACCACCACCACCACCAACTTACAGGCAGAGAAGTTTCAGTTTCGGTGCCACACATGCATACATACATACAATCAGGTTTTGGTGTCATACATCATAAACTCTGCTTAACTGGCACCAACACGCCGTTTATTTTTTGTTGTTTTGGCTTAGCCGTTTTTTTTTTTGCAATAAATAAATATTTCAATTATTGTTGTTGTTGTTGTGTAGTGTACATCTGGGTGTGTGTGTGTGTAAGAGTCAGTGTTTAATTTCTATTTAATCACATGAAAAAATTTCTATTTCTCGTGTATTTCAAACAGTTCAATTTTGCAGCATTTTTTTTTGCTTTTTTTCAACTTGAATTTTTGTGTTTTTCTTTTTCTCAACCGTGTGCACTTCATATTTCTTTTTTCGTTTACACTCAATTCATGTTTTTTAATGTTTTTTTTTCATATTTCTATTACAAATTTACACTCATTTTCATTGTGTCTCTCTCTCCCTACCTATGTTTCGTATTCGTATTCGTTATAAGAAACAAAAAAAAAACTATATATATATATTATTGTTGTTGTTGTTGTTTTCACTACCTTCTAATTAACTTAAAAAAAGTGCTTATAATAGTTGCAAGAGTTTCACAGCATTATTGTTGTTGTTGCTGTTGTTATTGAGTAGAAGACGAGGGAAAAAAGCACATAAAAGCGCTGCACAGAGGAAAATAAGCGATATACATCTGTATACACATATATATATATACTTAAGTATATTTTTTTTTTTTGTTGAGTTTAGCTTACATTCCATATACATATATATATGTAGTTATAGATATATATTCATATGTAGTTGTTTACGTTATTCTTTTGCATATATCTCGTAAATGTTATTCATCTATACTACAAATAATGCTTTCTTATATCAAAATTACTTTTTTTTTTTTTTTTGCTTTTATGCTTTCTTCATTTCTCGTATTTACGATCTTCGCAGTTCCTTTTTCATATTATTAGCAATTATTATTATTATTATTGAGAGTATAATTAAACACTTATTAATTACATACTTTAAATAAGAAACTTATATGTTCAAGATCATTCATTTTTCAAAAATTTTTTTTTTTTCCATTGACAAAGCACCGCCTTCGTAACGCTGCTGTGCGCATTTTTTGGAACGTGCGTTAACGCAACTATGCTGCAGTTCAATTTAGCAACAAAAAAAAAAAAAAAAAGGGATACAAAATCAACTACACAAACACGCACACAGTCGAAATGCTATAAATACTGACACAGCACAGTCTAACGGTCACAAAACGCCTCCGTGTTTTTGATTTGTGGTCTGTCGCCTCAACCACACCGCGCGCTCGTGTAGAAATGCTGTGACAGTCTTCATGTTTTTCTTGTGGTGTAGTAGTTGCTTAATTCTACAATTTTTGCTTTGCTTGGCAGT